>VSWD01000003.1:48526647-49905683 GCA_033119305.1 Pinctada imbricata | reverse complement strand
GCGGACAAACAGATAGACGGACAGATCAAAAACTATATGCCCCCGAATCTTTGATTACAGGGGCATAAAAATCATTCCAAGAAATGCATGTGTCGCCTGCTAAATATAGCAACACTCAGGGATCACTTTTATAGGATGTGACATCCAAGTGTGACAGACCGACGTACAACGCACAAAGTGATACCTATCGTTCATTGAGGTGTCTGATTTTAATTAAACGACTATTTTCTGAAAATCGATTATAATCGGAGAAAATAAAACAGAGGTAGACAATTAAGCTAAAAAGACCAAAATGTTCATTGGTTCAGCATGCTTAAAGACCAACAATTAACTTCCAAGTTGTAGCACCTGTAATCTGCTATTTAATGGGTTACATAATGTAGTCTATTCGAGACTGCCCCCACCTGGGCTCGAACTTGCAATCTTCCGATCTTAAGTCTAACACTCTACTGTATGAGTCAAAGAGACCAGTCTATTACAAGCACCAGATTACATATAGATTTATTAACTTCCTGTGAATTACAAAATTTAGCAAGTTCAATGACTGATGGTCAACATTGGTTATAATTTTTTCAGGCATGTCTTATCTATATTTTGACCTTTCTGATGACCATGCAGAAATATTACATTCAGCTCCACACAATCAAGTCACATGACTTCAGCTTTGCTAACTCAAGTATAATCATTTAGTTGAAAACATTGCAGTTCTAGTTTATTTACAACATATGAGACAAAAATTATTAGCTTTTTAATGCATATTTTGTGTTTTCCGAATAAATTGAAATAATCGATTAAAATCCTCTCCGATTATAATTTTTTCCGATTATACAACAAAAAGTGTCGCTATGCTTTGCAGGCGACACAAAAATTATGGCATCTATAAAAAGGTCTCAATGTAAGGAATGAACATATACATTATCAAAGCTCTATCACTTACCAGTCAAAGGATATAGCCAATCTTTGTTTTTTTTGTTAAAGTAGGTCAAATATCTAGGTCAAGGTCACTAGATAAAATTATGGTATGTGTGAAAAGGTCTTGACACAAGGATTTCACATGTGAAATATCAAATATCTGGAACTTACTAATCAAAAGTTAATGGGTGCGACACCCAGAGTGTGACAGACAGACAGACGGACAGACAGACACACAGATGGATGGACAATGTGATTCCTAAGTGTTGCTATGATTCGCAGACGAAACAAAAGTCTTCAAAACTACAATTTTTTCCCTTAATTTTAATTACAGATAATAAGAGAGGGTATTGGAAGTTTCTGCAAGATTCTGAATCATGTCTAAATCTCTGCAATCAAAGTAGTCGAAATACATGCAAATCAAAATACAGAGGGATCCATTCTACTTCTCATCTGATTGATAAAAGATCAATATACACAGAGCAGACATATACAAACTCCACCTTGGGGAGAGCTACATTATTAATCATTCATGTAACAACACATAATTACCTTTTCCCTGTGCTGAATAGCTACTGAACTTACACATCAGACAGGATATAATATTGGCTTTCTACCCCTGTACAGTCTGTCCGACACTTCAGTTGTATGTTTGATACAATTCAAAATAATTCTGAGTGTGTATAATGACTGATATATTTCTTTTTATTTCAATTCATCAAAAAGAAACCTATTGTACAGACTTGAGGTTACTTATGGAATAAATGTCTTAATTTGTGTTTTGTTACTGGTACATGTATGCAACACACAGCAAGTGCATTTATCGTACATGTAATGCGTGTTAGCGCATTTCATGCAATAAATGCACTTGCTGTGTGTTGCATATCAGTTACAAGTCACAAATTATGACATTTATTCTATATTCATGTATATATATGCACCACAATTGTAGATTTCATTCTCGTTTTCTGAAATCACATTATTACAGGTAAACAGGTGACGTTAGAATTTAGGTCATCGTGGATTCAGTTTGAAGGTTAGAACAGCCGTTGCGGAATGTTTCTTTGGAGCTTGTGCATTGTGACTTGATGGGCCTTTACATGCGAAATGCAACACATTCCTTTAAATAGTTTCATCTTAGAAAATTACATTGGTTGTGCATATATTTAAGATTGAACGTTACAGATTGATAGACCTAAGATTACCTTATCATGCAGTGACTTTGCTTTTTTGACGCGACTCCAACCTGGATCGTCAGTGCTCTTCATAGCATTCCTTATTGGAGTATTCAAACTGTTAACATGTCCAAGAGGCAGGACTCCAAGAGAGAGATGCCTCATACGCCCATTTAAGTATCCACGTATTTCATCAGCTTTAAGAATGCTGGTTCCATTCACCTCCAAAATAACGTCATCTACAAAGTTTGAAAAAATAGATGGTAAATGAACATCAGCAATCTATTTTAAATCAGGATTCACCCTATGGACTGTGACCTTGACTTTACAAATATGACCTACATTAAAGGTCATGTACACCTTTGGCTAATAATGTTATATCAAAATTCCATTCCATGCAGGGAATACAAATGGTAAGGATATGACCATATCTTATGCACTATTACCTTGACATATCAAACACAACTTTGGTTTAAGGCAACGAAATTCTATCTTCCAAAAATCAAGGTTTAACTTTCTACTTTTCTAAGTTTGGGCAAGCCTTAAAAAAGAAATTTAGTGAAATATACAAGGTTGTGTTTTTGCTCAAAGGCAATAAAAAGTTGTGGAACCAATCTTTTGAATAAAACCTACCTACAGGTCTGAATTTGACTTAACATACTTAGTTTACCTAGGAATTATGCCCTTATCAGACAATATGAGTAATTGAGTATTGGAATGTTCAAGAACAAGTATCTTTCATTGCTTGTTATGACCTAAATATGTGACCTTGACTGTGACCCAGAACATCATTAGGTATATATGCTTAACCATTCCTTTAAATTTGGTAGAAATATAATGTACATGATTGTGTATTTCTATACAATCTAGAAAGAAATAGCCATATATGAGAAACTGTGACTTAAAATCAGACAGAGAGGTGGACAGACAGACAATATAGTGTACAAAGTGATCATTGGAGTTACACTGTACCAATGATTATGTTGCTTTTGCTTCTGCAAATACCTTGAATTTGTAAGTAACTTGGTCACCTTAGGCTATTTTAACAACAATATTGTACTGTTCTCTATGTAAGCATATACAAAAGTTAAGTTTCAATCGAAATGTATAAGGAGCTGTTAAGATAAGGCATAAAATCTGCCCTGAAAAGTCGAAATTTCAACTGCAAAAATTGAGAAAAATATTCGGTAAAAATAAGAATTTACTTGGTACAGATATGAATCTTCTATCAGTTTGGATAAATTATTCAAAATAAGAGAGATTTTTGGGTCTAAATAAGCGTTTTTCTTATAGAAATCAATGGAAAACGGAAAAGTTTTTCTACAACATTGTTCCCCCCCTCGGTTCAGAATGCCACTTTTACCAAAGGTGTATATCAATAAAACAAATTTTCTGACCAAGTGGGGTTCTGAACCGAGGGGGGGAACAATGTCCCACAGGCGAAAAACGAAAAAAGGGGGGATGAATGACTATTTTAGAATCGGTATTTAGAGCGGTAAAATAAATCAAAATTGCCATTTTTTCTTTTAATATCATGTAACAATCTATTCTGAGTGTGTTCCGATCAAATGATTAAATGTTAGGAAGGAAATGAATGTGAAACTTGTCTATTTCTGCACTGTGCGTATTTCGCGCCTGAAAGCTACATATGTGGCTGATCAGGGGTTTTTTTTTCCTTGTTTTGGGGCCGAATTTCGGCCCCTTCCCAATGCCAAATTTCCTCTGTTTTTCCTAAAAAATCACCCTGAAATTCCCAAAGCGGATCATGAAAAAATCACCTGAGAAAATAAGAATCAAAACCTGGAAGTCAGCACAAATGTCCTATTTAGAAGTGCATTTTTTAAAGTTTATTATTCATCCCTTGTTCAGTTCAACCAAATCAATAGATTATCAGTGTTAATAAATGATACTTTAGAGTTATACTTTGGTGAGAATTTGTTCCAAAATTTTCCCAATTTTAGCAAAATGTCGCAAAATTTTCCCAAATGGGACAGGCACAGGCACCTTCCCCAAAATAAAAAAAACCCCTGCACTGATAAATACGAAATATAACCGTTTTTCCGTTTCCGGATTGCGAGTTTTGCCGATTATACATGTATTGATATAATAACACCAAGGTTAATTTCCCTTAATATCCAAATTTGACATTAAAAGGTAGATAAGTATCATAAACATCAAATTTGTGTAAACTAATGCATTTTTTGTGAATTTTCGCTCGATATTTGATGTTTTCTCTCGTCAGTACCCCTACCTCTTCAACCCGTAATTATAACATCTTTCACCAAATCTATTTAAATAAAATACCTACTAAGAATCTTCTAATACTTTATATTTTAATCCCGACCTCTTTTTACCTGAAATAGAAGGACAGCGCACGAGAAATAATCGAGTGATTTCAGGGCTAAATCAAGCCCTTATCTTAACAGCTCCTTTATAAAAGTAATTCCATGAACAAAAACATATATTTACTGACTCTCTTTCAGTCTGGCCTTGGCAGCAGCACTATTAGGTTCCACCTTTGACACTCTAACTGGCTTGTTTCCCTGCACCATGAATCCAAAATTTGTACTGTCATGGCCACAGTTCAAATCTACGTTAACGAGCCTTGAGACAACCCCTAATGTTGGTGGCTGAGTGGCGCTGTGCTTGGCTATAGACTTGACTACCTGAGCAGAAGACACCGATACATCCTGTCCGTCAAGTCTCAGTATCTGGTCGCCAGGTAACAGGCCCGAGTTATATGCTACAGTTCCCTTGGCTACCGTTAACACGTAACAAGCATTGTCTCCAAATATGTCAAAGCCATAAAACTTTGGCCATTTGTTAGAACTTCTCAGTGGCATTTTAGACACTGTCATTTCCAAGTCTACACCATGTCTTCGTTAAGTGTAAAGTTTCATCGTGAAGCATATACTGTTTAGTGTTGAAACTGCTGATGGTTGCTTTACCATATAAGAAAGATACTTCCATGCGCAAAAAATTCCAAAACAGCACCTGAAAACAGATTAAATACAGTTTGACATTCACAGAACTCACAAGCCACTTGCTAGTTTGACAAAACTAATGGGGAACAAGACACTGCTAAAGACGGAATTTATGGCCTGATTGCTGGCAGCAGATCGTGTTTTGAAACACTATGTGACAATGTCCATTAAAAGTATCCGATGTGCAATATCGATATCTCCATTCAAAGTTTCAATTTGAGATTCTATAAAGTTTGACACACTTTAGTCTTATTCAAAATCATATCTTCAAGGTCAAGGTCAATCCTCAAGGTTAACTTCATTATCAAGGTTAACTTCATTATCAGAAATCAGTTCCACGAACTATTAACAGTTCTACCTCTATGGCAAGTTTTTAAGTGATACTTCATATCTAGAGTAATGATGTATATTCAGTTTATAAAACTCTCAAGGGCAAAGACAATACCTGAAATCAAGTCCAGTTATCATGTTCTTACCTCCATGTAAAATTTCAATGTCCTATCCAATACAGTACAATAAAGTCTTGCTCATGGTTTCATATACCTTTAATATTGGTACAACATAGTCTAATTCTAAATATGACTTTCAAGGTCGATGTCAAATCATAAGGACAAGGTCAGCACCTGAATTCATTCCACTTGCTTAGATCTATCTCCATGCAAACTGAAAGTTTGAATATGATATGTGATATATCATTGGTATCGTAGTATGGTAAAGTCAATATTCAAAATTGTATTTTCAAGGTCAAGGTCAAAATGGCCAGATCAAGGTCAATACCTGAAATAAAGTCAACTCATTATTTCCTATCTCTATGCAAAGTTTGAATGTAAAATTCCACATTGTATTTGTACAATAGAGATTAACTCTAAACTACATTTTCTATGTCAAAGTCAAAATTCTAATTGTGCAAACCTTTTTTGATAAGTGTAACAGGACCCGGTAGAGACGGGT
Source organism: Pinctada imbricata (assembly GCA_033119305.1). Lineage (NCBI taxonomy): Eukaryota > Metazoa > Mollusca > Bivalvia > Pterioida > Pteriidae > Pinctada > Pinctada imbricata. The sequence goes on along the minus strand of VSWD01000003.1, from coordinate 49,899,661 downwards.
GCCTGTCTTTAGGTCCGAAGGATCTCTATATTGTAGCCAACATCTTACATGACAGACTAACATGAAAGAAGACTAAAACACAGATAACATTTAGATACTTAATTAATAAAAACAACATAGAACAGACAAATATAACAGAAAACGAACATAGAAAGAGAGGATATTAATTAAGCCTAAGTCCGTATATCTACCCCCTGCCCATAGTTATCAGAACCCAACCAAAGCCATGACTAGAGAGAGGGAGGAAGAGGAAGAGAGAGAGGGAGAGCTGATTGTCTTCCGCAATATAGGTAGCTTCCTGTCTAAGAATAATAAGCCCATGCAATGTTGCGCCTTATATATATTCTACGGATCACCTGACAATCTAAATATAGTACCGTGACAACCATTTAAATCCTTGTATCAATATATATATGATAATAAAATTTGTTAAATCTGAGCTCAGGTAAATTAAACAGGTAGGTTAATACAAAATTGTTAAACTGGGAGTAATTTACTATACATGTAAATTAGGAATACCAAAATAGCCTAACATAATGTGTTCCCGTCACATATTAGCTAGTACTATTTATTTCATTCACATTGTTCCTAAATTGGTCAAGAAAAGTTTTTTTATTGATTATTGCTGCTAATCTATAAACGATATATTCAATAGTGATAATCAGTACACCACTAGAATCAACTAGGGAACTTGCTCTTTCTAAATTACATAATACCTTTAAGGTATCCGTTGTACAAATGAGTCATTTTACATAGCGTATTAATCATCTCCATTGTAAAGTATGGAAAATTTTATGCCTGGTAAGGTACTATAAACTATATATATATTTTCTGAAAGGTAATGATGCCCTGAGTTCAGATATAAGACTCCCAGCACTTAAAAATCAAAGGGGAAAAACTCTTGTACAACTTTGTTATTTTGCATATGTTATATAGAGAAAATAGACAATTTAATTGCTTCATCATTTATTCCCCTTTGTTTTTCTGGACCCAAAATTATTATTTCTGAGCAGTAGGCATTATAACCTTTCAGAATATATCAAGGTTATGGTACCTTACAGGGATTTTTTTAGGGTCTGTTAAGGGGGCCGAAATTCGGCCCCATTCCCTGCAACGCCAAAAAGTGGTACATTTTCCCAATTTTAGACCTACAAATTCCCAATTCAATCGTTTCTCCAAAGGAGAGATTCATTTCCAATTTACGTATCATTAACTAAAAGGAAAGCAAAAGTAGAACTCTTGGAGGGATTCAAAATAAAGACAATTGATATGATAAGGGATAATTTGCATGAATATATCTTTTAGTTGTTTGAAATTTATTTCCCAATTTAGGTTGAAATGTTGCAAAATTCCCAATTTCATCGGCCCAGGCCCCTGAGATCAGAGGCTAGAAAAAACCCTGCCTTACCAGGCATGGAAAAATGCCCTATTGTACATCGGATACCTTAAATTCCATGTTTAAATACTTATAATACGAGACTAAACAGTTACAAAAAAACAGAGGGCATGTGTATTAATAATGATATTCTTAAAGCTGCCCTTAGGAAGAGGATGACCCACTCTATAATATTAACCTATAGAGTCTTGGCAAAAAATGGTTCATATGTGGAAAAGCAAACTGAACATGTCAACATTGAATAATTCTGATAAAACTTTTCATGAATGAATTAAACAACATTACATAAAACAGATTGAAAGTGAACTACAACATGTAAAATCAAATGGCAATGGTAAATTAAACATTTATAGCCACACCCGGGGAAAATACGACAAACTACAAAATTAACCTCACTTATCCAATGAAAAAAGATCACAGATCTGTACTACATGTATCTAGAATAAGAATAAGTGCCCAACCTCTTGAAATAGAAGTAGGAAGATATTCTAAACCACCGAAACCTAAGGAAACTCGCTTTTGTTTCCAATGTTGTAAAACCAAAATTGAAGATGAATTGCATTTCATCTTTAGCTAGTGTTCAATTAAAACACCAATATTCGTCGTAAGTAACTATCCTAATATGGTACGAGGACAGCTCGGACCCCCGACACCTCGGACCCCGGAAAACTCGGCCGGTTCCCAGACATCTCGGACCCTTATATCAGACAACTCGGACCCTCGTATAGACAATATCGGACTCATATATCGGGCGACTCGGACCCTTAGTCTGTTAGTATAGGCAATCTTGTGACTTATATGTATCGGACAACTCGGACCCTCATTGTTGACAATATTATGACTGAATACTCAAAGTCCGACTTTTTTATCTTCTCCGTTTTGAAAAGAAATAAATATTTACATCTTCTCCGTTTTGACTCGGAAGAAGTATAAATAAGAGGGGCCGAGATGTCTTACAATATGTCTGTTCAATATGAAGTCTTATTTTATTTATATATACAAATAATCTTTGTTAAATTTCTTGAGTCCGAGAAAGGGGCCGAGATGTCCAAATACAAGGGACCTTGATGACCAACTTTTACATATTCATATCTTCTCCGTTTTGACTCGGAAGAAGTATAAATAAGAGGGGCTGAGATTTCTTACAAGATGTCTGTTCAATATGAAGTCTTATTTTATCTATATATACAAATAATCATTGTCATATTTCCTGGGTCCGAGAAAGGGGTCGAGATGTCTGTTCCTCGAAGGTCCGAGTTGTCCGACCACGGGCCGAGTTGTCTGGGTCCGAAATGTCTTGGGTCCGAGATGTCCGTAATTCGAACGTATGTTCAGATGTCACTTCAGAATTAACCAATAGCATAAGTCTTTTTGAATCCTGAAAACTATATCCAAACAAAACACGTCATTTGTGATTTTACAATGTATATTTGAATTATGCTTACAGGTTATAAAATTATGTCATCATAATATGCATGCAATGATGTATATATATATTTGTATGCCTACAGGGTAATACATAAATTTCTCTTTATTTTATGATTGTTTGATTATAGATATTTTGTAAAACATAGAATGTATGCCATCATGTGGATTAAGAATTTGAATATTTACAATCTAATTGTGCCTTTATCTTTCTTACCTGGTTCTTGGAAAACTGCTTACAACAGAAGAAAAACAAGAAGTAAGTTCCTTCTCTCACTATTTCTCTAAAGGAATGCATCATTGATTTTTGTTCTGCTGCTATATAGGGTTTATGAATTATCAATCAGATGTGACCATCTGTTCTAGTTCTACAGACATTATCGAGTTATCGACCTTTGAGTGTCAAAAAATCCGCCAAATTCGAACCTTCGGAATGCCTCGGGTTTCTTTTCTGAAAATGACAGTTTGCTGCAAAATAAAGTAAAAACAAGAAATTATCGGCATTTAAATGGATTTTTCGATAGAAGAAGGTATAAAACGAAATATCTTAAGCAATGTAAAATGTTCTCTTACTCAGCTGTAACCAGCATTTGTTTCGAGTTTCCTCTGACCAGCAAACCCTCAGATCTGGTCGGTGAAACGGCAAATCTAGCCTAGTTCCGCGTTTGCAAGAGAGTAATCTTCTTTGAGATTCATGCATGCGTCTATTTGCTTGCTGCTGTTTACTACTACGCTTGGGAGCACAGTATGAAACGTACGGCAGCATACAGGGATGCAAATAAGCACTCGCCAATGCGACTAAAAATTCAGTGTGGACTACCAAAAATGTTTTTCTGATCACCCACTTGGCGACTGTAATATTTCCAATCATAATTGTTTTCTTGTTTCGTAGTCGCCGTACAGTACAAGTGAAACAAAAACTTATGGGTATTTGACACATTTTGGGTTTAATTTGCTTTCTCGTGGAAAATGAATCGATCTCCCTTATTCCCTTTTAAAGACGCATCCTGAGGCTCATTTCAGATCAGTATACCAAAACCTCATCTAACCTTTCCAAAAGTGTGCAATGTCACTGTCTGGAGACGTAAAATTTTTATGATATGAATCAAGGCAAAGCCTTTTTGTGCGAGGGGAGAGAAAATAGAATTATATAAAATAAAAAAAAAATCTTTCTATTTTATTTTGACTATGATGGTTTATCTTATCTTACAAAACTTTCTGTTTGATGATTGCCAAAAAAGGTAGTATAAGGCGAGTGGAAACACGGAAGCATTTGTAAAATTGATCTGGACCAGCAGATGAACATTTTAGGGGGGGGGGGGGGGGCTTAAAATATGGTTCTTTAAAAATATGGTTCTTTATAATTCATTTTTATTTTGTAAGAATAATGTTTAGACTAGCTGAAAATAAATTACTTAGGCCAAAAGAAAAAATACCTTTGTTTCCCATCACCCGACCGACCCTACTCAAAGCCGCCGACCCTAACTTTTTTTCTCGATTTTTAGTTGCATTTATAGGTTTTTCGCGCCAATTTTATGATCGTCGCGCTTTATGAAATGCATGCCAGAAATGTTAAATCTACCGATTTTGGTGTAATTTTACCTGCCTTTTAACATTACCTATTGCAAGAACATTATTTTTATTCTTCCACTTTTTAAAATTTTGTAAAAATACGAAGTAATCTATAATTTCTCTCTCGAAACGCTACTTTATATTGTACGGCGCTACCGGGCTGGCTTCCTTTTTTCCCATAAAACGATTAATGCCTGACAATGTTTGTACTCTCTGATTGTTATAAAAACATACAGTCTGAATCAGGGTTCTCATTAACTCAGCCGGCGACCTTTGATTTCTCACCTCCTACTTAGGGTAAAATCGCCGCTTGATTTCATAAAAAATATTCGTAGTATCTCAATTTTTATTGCAGGTTAACCGTTAATATGAAAATTGAATCTGTTCAAAAGGAAATTTAGTTGTCCTGTAAAATCTGTTTAAAAGGACTGTCCTAATATAAGGTACGTGATAAATATTTCGGTAACTATACAGTGCGTTAGTCATTTTACGGCAACGTATGTTAAAGTTGTACAATAGAATGATTACATCTCTACATTTTCACGCCTGAAAATAAAATACGAACTATTGACCACGCGCCTCCATGTCAGTCTTAATAGGGATAACGTGCTCCTGACGTTACAATGTATGTTTGCGGCCCGTAAATGCTTATTTTATGGTCGCAAACTGAGTCTTTTTTTGCAACACGTCACTGGAACCAGAAAAAACACGGATGTTTGTACCGTAAAATCAGCACTTACCGGCTACAAACTTTTAACGTCAAAAGCAAGTTACCGCATTCCCGTTTTGATGAAATCTCTACTGCCGTTAACCGTATGTTCTTATTGTATGGCCGTACCTGAGGAGGGAACAACCTATGAAATTCGGCTCTTATTTGAGACATTGCATTAGAATATATGGTAACTCGACAATATAGGGATCAATATGGAAGTAAGCCCATCGATTTTGAGGGAAAGATCAAAGGTCAAATTTGGCGATATACTTATAATCACGAGGAGAAGCCTTTTGATTTTGGGTAAACAGGTCAAAGGTCATGGTCACTTTTAGGTAAAAAAAACCCAAAAAACATTGGATTCTGTATAGATAATAAAAATGCAGATTCAAGGTCACCATGCTTGGGAGGCCAGTTTTAAAATGCTCAGTAACATTTATAAACATTTTGCTGTTTGCCACCGGTTACAGACACAAAATGACCTCCCCCTTCTTTCTACGTGGTTTAAGATGTCTGTGTTTACTGATGATTTCTCCATGTATTTGACAGACAACACATATTTGAAGGTCATGATCAATGATACCATTAAATTACATTTAATATATTCAAGGGCGTAGGAGAAGGGGTGGGGGCACATGCCCCCACTTTGAAAAGTGGGGGGAATTCGGTCAATTTTCAAAATTTTTCTTTGGATCGTTACCGCTCACCAGTTCTTTATAGACTTCCTGAATAATTTAGCTATTCTGATCCATCCTTAATACATACTACTTTATCAATGTACATGAAGACATTTAACTCAAACTATATAGCATATTATTACATATACTTGTTCATGATAGAGGGTATAGAAAGTGTTTTCTAATAAGTCAATAATTTGCACCAGAAATGTTAAAATTTGTGCATACAGAACATGAAACTCCCATATTTTTCTTTATTCTCTTCCTCTCCCCCCCCCCCCCCCCCTTTTTTTTTTTTTTTTTTGCTTGTTAGAAATTTTGGGATGTTGTGCCGCTCCACTTTTTCAGGCAGAGCTACGCCGTTGTATATCATTCTAAAGAAGCCTTACAACGCTACAAAAGTAGATAAAAAAAAATCCAAAAAAAAAAAAAAAATCCGACCGACCTACCCTATTTTATTTCAGCATGTTATGGGAAACACACATATTATTTTTTTAGGCCTTAAGAACAAAAGAAAGAACAAACATATTCCGACTTCTGACAGTACGAAACTACCCGAGATGAGAAAAGCAATCAGAGCGAAACGTCTCGTTTAAAACCGGCAATGTCGGATTTCCCGTGGTTACGCCGTCTTGTTGATGCTTTATCATTACCTGATTTACGAAAAAATGTTTTCAATAAATTTAACTTATAAACAAAAATTGAGTATAACATATACATGTGTGTACGTCTACTTGGAGTTGAAAAAAAAATTAAATGGCAATATCCAGCATCTCCACAGCAACTCTGTCTGTGAGGGGACGAAAGTTTTTGAAAGCATAGTAGTAAATTCTCATTCTTTTATTCAGCATATTTTCTCAATAAGATATGTGTATACGCGTTACCATAAGGGCGAGCTTCGCTCGCAAAGGCACTTTGGGAGCTCACTGTTAATTTTGTAACTGGATTTACCTGCATTCATTGATTTATTTAAAGGTGCTTGAGATGGCCAAAATCAAAACCCTACTTCGATATTTAAAATATAGAAACATCTAAAATCACAAGTGAAATTTACGCGGAAAAATTACTCAAACTGATTTGATGAAAGAATCGTGTTGGAAAATACATGTAGAGAGCACTGACCTCAAACTACTGACCATCTGCAATTATCGTTCAAAGTCGTCAAATAAACAGTCCATGTAGATCAACATATACACCAGTCTCTCTTTCATTTTTGGCGTTAATTTCATACTCGGTACACGTGTTCCTGTACGATGGCCATGATTTGATACGGGGAAGAAGAGAAGGGGGGGACTTAAATTTAAAAATATAAATTTAGATACAACGTTTTGATGTGGGCTAATTGTTTTTTATGTGGGCGCCTAAATTTTTTGACTTGGGAGCCCACTTTGCCCCTGAAAATTTCAACGAATTTTCATCCCTGAGCATAGCAAATAGATGCGTCCATTAAACTCAAGCAAGAGAGAAGATCACTTCAGGAATTGGAAATTTGAAGTCATGTTCTCTACAGTTGCTGGCATATTTTCCGATTGAAATTTATATAGAGTGATGGATCTCAAACTCTCATATATAATGGTGTAAGTTATATATCTTTATGACAAGATCACTCAGATGAAACAATACACAATCTGATGATACAATACGTAATCACTATGTATCATTCACTATATGGTACGTATATCAGGGTTTGATGAATGATGAATTGTAGTATCCGTTACACATGCAAATGCACGAACTTAAAAGTGTGATATCTCATAAACTAAAAACGAATTCTTAATGATATTTTGGATTAATTTGCCTTAGATATAATACTGTCAGAAAAATGTAAAGAAAATTTATAGAAAATCACGTTGAATTTTTGCTCTCAGTGCAACACATAAGCCTTTTTCACATAGCTGCGTGCCTAGCATTTTGTGGTCGGCAAGTACCGACTTTCATGACGTCATTGTTAAAAACTGATTGTCTTTTACGTCATTTGCAGGAAAGTTTCTTATTTTGCCGTCCAAAACAACCGGACCACAGTTATGTCAAAAAGGCTTATTGAACACAAATATTGTGAAAATGGCTTTAAGAAATTGCAATTTCAGAAAGTCCAGGAAAATGGCCTATTCAGTTTCAAAATTTCCTTCCCAATCACTAGGTCAGTGGTACTCGATATGTATGGTAAATCTAGATAAACATTGAGTGGCACTGGGTTGCTGTGATAATGTGTGACCTTGAACTTTGACTTGGACCTTCTTTAAAAAAAAATTAAATTTGAATACATGTACATTTATTGACATTATAAAAGGATTCTTTATGACCAGAGCTTTTGTGTTGTACCATGACTTTTGACTTTGATCTTGATTGAAGTAGAAGGTAAAAATTCAGGATTTAATTCAATTCTAAGGCCTCATATTCAAATATAGGTTTCCTACATGCATAGGAATCAACTTGTCTGTCTGTCCATTCATCTGTCTGTCAACATACTCTGGGTGTAACATGATATCTTAGATAGTTCTAATGATAGAATTTTCATATTTTATGCATGTATTCATTTATGAGAGAATGATACAGGTCTGAAGGTCATAGGTCAAGGTCAAACCTTAGACTAATTAGTAGTTTATTCATCATAACACTTTTATTGTAATACAATCACGCAAATAGTTTGGAAAGTACACAAGTTAATAGCCATTCTCTGTAAGCATTTGCACTTTTATGAAGTGGCACGGCATGTCTCAGATTTTGATAAAATTTGTACATTAGGTTGGGTCTGACCCAAAAGTAAAAATTTGTTAAAAATTTTCTTAGTATCACATCCGGTTGCCATGGAAACGGACTTGGAATATTGAAAAAATGCATTTTTGGGCGTTTTTGTGTCGCCTGCGAAGCATAGCGACACTTAGGGATCACTTTGTCCGTTGTCCGTCCGTCCGTCCGTCTGTCCGTCCGTCCATCAGTCTGTCTGTCACACTTTGGGTGTCACAGCCAATAACTTTTGATTGGTTAGTGATAGGGCTTTGATATTTAACATGTGTATTCCTTGTGACAAGACCTTCCTACACATACCATAATTTTTGACCTAGTGACCTTGACCTACATATTTGACCTACTTTTCAAAAAAATTAAAAATGGATATATCTTTTGATTGGTAAGTGTTAGGACTTTGATATTTTACATGTGCAATCCTTGTGGCAAGACCTTTATACACATACCATAATTTTTGACCTTGTGACCTTGACCTCGATATTTGACCTACTTTTGAAAAAAAGATAAGATTCACTATATCTTTTGATTGGTAAGTGATAGGGCTTTGATATATCACATGTGTATTTCTTGTGACAAGACCTTCCTACACATACCATAATTTTTACCTATTGACCTTGACCTACATATTTGACCTACTTTTCAAAAATATTAAGATTGTATAAATCTTTTGATTGGTAAGTGATAGGGCTTTGGTATTCACATGTTTATTCCTTGTGACAAGACCTTTCTACACAGACCATAATTTTTGACCTTGATCTAGATATTTGATCTACTTTTCAAGAAAAGTAATATTGGCTATATCTTTTGATTGGTAGGTAATAGGGCTTTGATATTTCACATGTATTTTCCTTGTAACAATGCCATTCTACACATACTATAATTTTTTACCTTTTAACCTTGATCTAGCTATTTGACCTTCTTTTCTAAGGTTGTATATATCTTTTAATTGGTAGGTGATAGGTCTTTAATATTTCTTATGATGAGACCTTTTTGTTACCAATTTTCTCATAGTGACCTTGACCTAGATGATGGCACTCTTTTCTTTTAATTTGTAATTAAGAGGTCTGATATTTCAAATGAATTTCATTTGACAAGACTTTTCTACTGATACCAGTAAGTTTGATCGACTTTCTAGATTAATAATCAAACTGTTTCGCAGGCGACACAAGCATTCCTTGGATTGCTATTTTTGAAGTCACATACATAATTTATGCAGCATAATCTAAAACAAACACTGATGAACTATCAGTACCCTATCATAGCTCTTTCAAGTTAAGTAATAATAATGTTGGGTTTATGGTCTTATCTATATGTTTCCATAGCAACAACATAGGTACCCTATCAAAATAGTATTTTTGGCATTTTTTTCAAAATTCAACGATAAATTACTAACATTTTTGAGTTTTTTATGCAAATAAAACATAAGCATTCACATTGGGACAAAGTTTCTATTCGTTGCTATGGCAACATGAGCTCAAATCGCAAAAATGAAAGCAATTTTGGACAATATTTAGAGTCCTTTTTTTACTAGATAATTTAAATTTTAATTCAAAGTGATGAAGATAAATTAATGTATTCAAGTAGATCTTTCATATCACGAAAGAAAATTATTGAAAAATATTCAGGAAATAGCCCGTTGCTATGGGAACGATTGTGCAAAATTGCACACAGGCCCACTTCGAGTCCTTGGATACGGGCATCAAAAGCTAAGTAATCTGAATTTTTTTAAATTCAAAATAAAGTTTAGACTTTGCTTTATCATATATGTAAAAAAGGTCGTGTAAGCCTGTTTCGTTTTTTTAGGAAAAGGCTTCGAAAAACAACAAAAAATGCTTATGTTTATAATGTATGGCCAAATTACTATAGCAACCATTAATTATTTGAAATTTTTTTCTTGTATTTTGATAGAGGCTTACTTGATCTTTATTTTTATTGAATTTGAACTTCCTGGGATTAGTAATAACTCTTTTATGAAAATAATAAAAAATGGTTGCCATGGTAACATATGTTCCCCATAGCTTTTTCACGGTTTTTGAAAGAGCTCTTTGTGTTGGATATTTCCCAACAAATTTTATCTGTTCATCATGATGCAAAATTTTTAGAAATGACTCTGAAGTTGCAAATTAAGTTATATTAAAGACCATAGTTACCGTTGCCCAGGTAACTTATGTACATAGCAACAAGTATGTTTATCTTGAATTTGCTCATTTTATAAAATAAATCCTATTTCCTTATCATATACACATCAAGAGAGAAGGAAAATAGGAAAATACAAACAGCATTTTGAAATCAATTTATCAAAATTTGCTAATTATGTTGTCATGGGAACCAGCCCTTTTTAGCTCACCTCGATGAAGTTGAGTGAGCTTATGCTATACCCCCACGCGTCCGCGTCCGTGTCCGCGTCCGCGTCCGGTTAAGAAGTTTGGGGTAGCTCAGTATCTGACAAAGTACTAATGCTACAGTAACCAAACTTGCACAAGTGATTCATCTTTGGATGCTGAGGTAAGCCCATGCATCGGATGCAGCATCTGACCTACATTTTCCGCTTGAGTGACTTGGTTAAGAAGTTTGGGGTAGCTCAGTATCTGACAAAGTACTAATGCTACAGTAACCAAACTTGCACAAGTGATTCATCTTTGGATGCTGAGGTGAACCCATGCATCGTATGCAGCATCTGACCTACATTTTCCGCTTGAGTGACTTGGTTAAGAAGTTTGGGGTAGCTCAGTATCTGACAAAGTACTGATGCTACAGTAACCAAACTTGCACAAGTGATTCATCTTTGGATGCTGAGGTGAACCCATGCATCGGATGCAGCATCTGACCTACATTTTCCGCTTGAGTGATTTTGCCTTTAAAAGCCAATATTGAGCAAAGTTTAAGTGCTACATGTACCAAACTTGCATATTGGATGTATCTTTGATCAAACTTTCATGAAATGACCTTGACCTACTTTTTCCGCTTGAGTGATTTTGCCTTTAAAAGCCAATATTGAGCAAAGCATAAGTGCTAGATGTTCCAAACTTGCATATTAGATGTATCTTTGATCAAACTTTCATAAAATGACCTCGACCTACTTTTTCCGCTTGAGTGATTTTGCCTTTAAAAGCCAATATTGAGCAAAGTATAAGTGATACATGTACCAAACTTGCATATTGGATGTATCTTTGATCAATCTTTCATAAAATGACCTTGACCTACTTTTTCCGCTTGAGTGATTTTGCTCTATAAAGCCAATATTGAGCAAAGTATAACTGCTACATGTACCAAACTTGCAAATTGGATGTATCTTTGATCAAACTTTCATAAAATGACCTTGACCTACTTTTTCCGCTTGAGTGATTTTGCCTTTAAAAGCCAATATTGAGCAAAGTATAAGTGCTAGATGTTCCAAACTTGCATATTGGATGTATCTTTGATCAAACTTTCATAAAATGACCTTGACCTACTTTTTCCGCTTGAGTGATTTTGCCTTTAAAAGCCAATATACATGTACTAAGAAATATGTTTGAATTGAATTTTGCTGTCACGAGGTGAGCTTCGTAATCTGTGATTACCTATGTTTACAATATCAGACACAACTAGTGAGCTTATTTAAAATTTTATGTCCTAATCTTTAGATTGCATAAAAAATCTTCCATTGATGTCACATATAGACCAAATTATAGAGCTTCAAATTAGCTAAATTTTGCCAATTTCTCAACTTTAAAGGCCGTTGCCATGTTAACCAGATGACCTAGAATTAAATTTTTTGTCAAATTTTCCTTTTTAGCTAACCTCGACGAAGTTGAGTGAGCTAATGCTATACCCCCGCGCGTCCGCGTCCGGTTAAGAAGTTTGGGGTAGCTCAGTATTTGGCAAAGTACTGATGCTACAGTAACCAAACTTGCATAAGTGATTCATCTTTGGATGCTGAGGTGAACCCATGCATCGGATGCTGCATCTGACCTACATTTTCCGCTTGAGTGACTTGGTTAAGAAGTTTGGGGTAGCTCAGTATCTGACAAAGTACTGATGCTACAGTAACCAAACTTGCACAAGTGATTCATCTTTGGATGCTGAGGTGAACCCATGCATTGGATGCTGCATCTGACCTACATTTTCCGCTTGAGTGACTTGGTTAAGAAGTTTGGGGTAGCTCAGTATCTGACAAAGTACTGATGCTACAGTAACCAAACTTGCACAAGTGATTCATCTTTGGATGCTGAGGTGAACCCATGCATCAGATGCAGCATCTGACCTACATTTTCCGCTTGAGTGACTTGGTTAAGAAGTTTGGGGTAGCTCAGTATCTGACAAAGTACTGATGCTACAGTAACCAAACTTTTACAAGTGATTCATCTTTGGATGCCAAAATGGATCCATGCATTGGATGCAGCATCTGACCTACTTTTTCCACTTGAGTGATTTTGCTTTTAATAGCCAATATTGAGCAAAGTATAAGTGCTACATGTACCAAACTTGCATATTGGATGTATCTTTGATCATTCTTTCATAAAGTGACCTTGACCTACTTTTTCCGCTTGAGTGATTTTGCCTTTAAAAGCCATTATCGAGCAAAGTATAAGTGCTACATGTACCAAACTTGCATATATGATTTATTTTTGATCAAACTTTCATAAAATGGTCTTGACCTACTTTTTCTGCTTGAGTGATTTTGCCTTTAAAAGCCAATATTGAGCAAAGTATAAGTGCTACATGTACCAAACTTACATATTGGATGTATCTTTGATCATTCTTTCATAAAATGACCTTGACCTACTTTTTCCGCTTGAGTGATTTTGCCTTTAAAAGCCAATATTGAGCAAAGTATAAGTGCTTCATGTACCAAACTTGCATATATGATTTATTTTTGATCAAACTTTCATAAAATGGCCTTGACCTACTTTTTCTGCTTGAGTGATTTTGCCTTTAAAAGCCAATATTGAGCAAAGTATAAGTGCTACATGTACCAAACTTACATATTGGATGTATCTTTGATCAAACTTTCATAAAATGAAATTGACCTCCTTTATCCGCTTGAATGATTTTGCCTTTAAAAGCCAATATACATGTATTTAGAAATATGATTGAATTGAATTTTGCTGCCACGAGGTGAGCTTCGTAATCTGTGATTACCTATGTTTTCATTGGTCCCTACTTCTGTGTGAAATTTCATGAAAATCGGAGATCATGCGTGCCGAAATTGTTTAAATGGTTACAGAGAATTGCTATTAAATATAATATTACAATGATGCCTATGCTTTTTGTGGTGTGAAGGTCAATCTTTAAAAAAAAAAAAAAACTTTGTAAATGGATCAAGTGATAGGGCTTTCATATTTCACATGCCTATTTCTTTTGATGATATAATTTATTGGTGACAGGGGTTTTTTTTGCCGAGTTGCAAAACTCTGCTCTTAATTTGATGTGAGACGGGTGGGTGGGCGTCAACAATTGGTTACCGGGCTATAAGAGAAGTATGATATATGCTAGTCAAATGAAACTTCATACACTTACTCTACATGAGTCAAGGTCACAGGACTCAGATGATTGAAATTGGTTTCCGGACCATAAATCAAGTATGATACATGCTAGTGCAATGAAACTTCATACACTTACTCCCCATGAGTCAAGGATGACCCCTATTGATTTTGGGGTCCAAAGGTCAAGGCCACAGGACTCAGATAATTGAAATTGGTTTCTGGACCATATTAGAGTCTGTATTGCACTTGTGAAGTTGTGATCATGAAACTTGCCAGAAATGTTTCCCATGAATCAAGGATGACCCCTATTGATTTTGGGATCCAAAGGTCAAGGTCATAGGACTCAGATAATTGAAATTGGTTTCCGGATCATATTTGAGCATGTATTGCACCTATAATCATGAAACATGCCAGTAATGTTTCCCATGAATCAAGGATGACCTATTGATTTTGAGGTCAAAAGGTCAAAGGTCAAGGTCATAGGAATCTGATTATTGAAAATGGTTTCCAGACCATATTAGAGCCTGTATTGCTTTCCATGAATCAAGGATGACCTTTATTGATTTTGAGGTCAAAAGGTCATAGGTCAAGCTCATATCACTGATGATTGAAAATGGTTTCCAGATAATATTTGAGCCTTTATTACATCTATGATCATGAAATGTTCTGTAAATGTTTCCAATGAATCAAGGAAGACCCCTAGTGATTTTGGCATCCAAATGTCAAGGTCATAGGACCCAGATAATTGAAAATGGTTTCGGGACCATATTTGAGCATGTATTGCACCTATAATTATGAAACTTGTCAGAAATGTTTTCCATGCATCAAGGATGACCTCTATTGATTTTTGGATCAAAAGATCAAAGGTCAAATTCATATGACTCAGGTAATTGAAAATGGTTTCTGATTATATATGAATGTGTATCAACCTGAAATATGCCTGTGATGTTTCCCATTTGTCAAGACCATTCAATGTTTGCAACTCGGCACTTTGACTCTTTGATGCATTTTATCCCTTATTTAGTTCAAGCAAATCAAAGGATTATCAGTATTAATAAATGATACTTTAGGGTTATTCTTCGGTGAGAATTTGTACAAAATTTTCCCAATTTTAGCAAAATGTTACAAATTTTCCCAAATGGGACAGGCACAGGCACCTTCCCCAAAATAAAAAAAAACCCTGGGTGCATGCAGTAAAATGTCTGTGCTTGAAATTTCAAATTCACCTTGAAGAACTAAAAATGATCATTACTTTTGAATAGTGAGCAAAGGACTTTTAAACCGGTACATGTATTTCACACTTGTTACAAGATCTTTCCATATGTACCAAAATGTTTTACTTTGTGAGTTTGTGACCCAGATCCTCTTTTGTGACAAATGCCCAAAAAGGACACCTGCTTGCTTTATTGATTTTGCAAAGTCATTATTTTTTTACAGATATGAAGAGTAATCTTTGAAGACAACCCACTCCATCTTAGATGTACATGCAGAGGAATTATTTGAAGAGAATCAATTAACTTGGTACAGATGGACTTTCTACAGATACTCATTACCTATGTATTAGGATTTGTAGTATTTGTTGGACTGTATTTCTTCAGGGATATTCCAGTTTTGAAGAGGGGACCTATTGGTTATTTGCGCATTGCCCTTTGGGAGGTTTGTGAATATTGAGTGTATATAATATAGCATACTAAATTCAAAATTTACAATGTTTCAGTGTAACACCTTCAAAATGTTTTTTGATGAAATTTTTTTTAGCTCAAGGAAAGAACATAGCAGTGTTTCAGGAAAAAGTAGTACATATAACATGTTTTTCTCTTTATTTCTAGTGAATTTGATGAATTGGATATTGCATGAAAAAATTAGACCTTGATTTTTCATTTGAATATGGGCAAAAATGCATTATGATGGTATATGTGATACACCCCGTCCGGCTTTAGTGTTACCTTTCGTTGATCGAGACATTTAAATATTACATCATACAGGTGCGTGTTTACATAGACGTCAGTTCCAAACAAACGCCTAATTACACCGTGAGTTGTATTCAGATTGTCTCAGTCGGGAAATACCCACTGTAGCACTGTACGAATCGGATAAAAAAGACCTATACATATACGATAAAACCGATACATATATAAATTTTTACTTCGTTATTGAACTAAAAGAACTTTGCTTTCTTGGGGGAGGGGGGGTCGCTATTTTGAAGAAAAAAGTGAACATTGTAATTTATATATAGCATGCCGATTGGTTGAAATACTTTTGAAAATATTATTTTTAGATAAATCATAGCATATTTTTTCTATTAATGTAAGTAAGAAGTGTGTGAATGATGGAGGATGAGAGGAGTAGTTAAAGGGGAATTCACTCCTCCCGCATTCCAGTTAAATACCCTTTTAAAATGTGAACAAAGATTAATAAAAATTATATTTTACTTATTTCTCTTTAACATCAGTCTAGCATTGTGATCCTGTCATACTTTGTCATTCTTGGTACACTTCGTTTACTTCGTTTCTGTTTGCAGTTTGAATTTTCACCTTATGAGGTCAATTTCGCCTCAATGAACATTTTTACTATCATAGTAAATTCTATCCAATCAAAATCGATCCTAGTTAGTGCGACATGCTTTGTGCACACCGGCATCACGTGGTTTACCTTTCATAGCTGTCTGGTTTGGCTGAGTTGAACTCTAATCACCCCTCTGTCTGACGTAATTTCTAATCGCTACGATCGACGAAAGGTAACACTAAAGCCGGACGGGGTGTAACTAGTCTACATGTAGTGATTATAGCTTGAAAATTAATTGTTTACCGTACAGGTCTTCATACATGCTGTACCACAAAGTGCCTTAGACTGTACATACGATATCGTCCATTCAGCTCTGTACAAAAGGTATAAGAATGACAAAATGATAAAAGCATACTAAACTAACAAATGAGCATTTTCTAGATATTTCATTGGATAATCAGTTAATGGACATTTCATACACTGCATACTTTGATGATATTTTTATGTCACTTACACAGATGTATGAAACATAATTTCCAAATAATGTATGTATTGTGCACATCAAACAATACACTATACATGTAGAAAATTCCATCAAAATATATATATATAGATATACAAAAGAAAGATACTTTACAATTTTCAATGCAATTTGCACATATCTCAGACACACTTCGTGCATCAAATATGCAGAATTTTAGTCCATTCATACTGAATTCAACGTAAATCTATTTTCTTAGCTAAAACATTTTTCATACCCTCTAATACTGTAACGTCTTAAGATCAAATAAAACTATGACATCATTAGGATTACCACGAAAAGCCCCTTTCTGCACTGAATTTTGTAGAAAACATTATATAACACATTTGATAATTAACAATTACCGGTATGCTAATACAAATTGCTTTCCTTTCTTTCAGGAATCAAGTATTTAGAGCTCTCTTAGGCAGCATATTGTTTCTGGGACATGTGGAATTCGTTATTGACATGTTACCAATATTGTACCAGTTTCGACCAGATGAAAATCATGTACTTTTCCCGATAGTAAATCTCATATTCACTGTGTATGTGTACCACCGATGCTGTGTTGATGATCCAGGAGAGATAACTCTGTCAAACTTGGATACCTTTAAAGCAGTGTATGAGTTCGACAATAGACTTTATAAACCAAGAAATACCTGTAGAACATGTAAATTTACAAAGCCAGCCAGATCAAAGCATTGCAGTAAGTACTCAGATTTATAGATTATTCTATGCAGTAATATTTCATAGAAATAATTAGATACAATGTTAAAAAGATAACATAACTAATCCAAAGGATTTTACTGAACTGCATGTAATATTGAAAATAAACTTCAAATGCTTGAGTGTAGACATTTTCTTTACATTAAGGTCTTTGTTTGTTGCAGGTATATGTGATAGATGTATCCATCGATTTGATCACCACTGTATTTGGACTAACAATGATGTAGGGGGCCTTAATCACAAATATTTTGTGTTGTTTTTGTTGTCGTTGCTGTGTATTATTTTTGATGGTGTAATAGTTGGATTACGCTGCCTCTGGCTACATGCCACAAACTACAAGCTGATGGAAGCCTCCGTGGTGACAGCAGACGGAAATGTCAAACCAGTCACTTTACTTATCTTGTTTCAGGTAGTTATCTTACATGTTTAATACACTCATCTATAGACTGATGTTTGAAAAGTATTAGCTTTTACAAAAAGGTTGCCGTCAGGTAGCTGACTTTAATTGTTGGAAAACATGTTCCATGTAATGCATTGTTAGTTACTCTTGTATTCCTGGGCTTTTCTGTTTTTAAATTTATTCCAATTCAAGCGACTGAAATTTCTCAGGATGTGTGATTGTTCTATGACATATTGACAAGGACTCTTCGATGCATCTTTCTGAAGAAAATGCATTGATACGATATAACTTTCAATATGTGAGTTTCGAGATCCTGTTATGGACCGGAATTTTTCGACTTTTACGTGCGCCATTGACAAAAGGTGGGACACCTGTCAATAGTGCGTAATGCTATATCCAGGGAGTTTTACAAATAGTGCAAAATCGTGTGATACCAACAGTAGAAATGAATATAGATATCAGAATGAAAGAATTCTGCAGCATAAGAAGATCATTTTATGATAAATAATCGCCGATATTAGGATTTGAACATGGAAAATTGACTGTAATCAAGTACTGCTCACTTCGAATCACTTGATCTCAATCTAAAACTTAAAATAAATGCTTATAAAGTGTCAATACATACTTTTGTAACATTAAGAAAGGTAGCAAGCTTGTCCTGGAAGCTCATATATTTTTACTCTTGAATTTATTACAATTCAAAACAGGCGGCCCAACAACTTGCCATATTGCGAAACGTAAACAGTCCCACTTTTGTACCACGTGACCTGAAATCTGTGTTTAAAAACCAAATAGTTGCGGTCTGTATTCAGGATCTCAAAACCAACGTATTGTCAGGTCACTTTCAGCCAACCTGAAGAAAGAATCTTATGAACAGGGTTTGAATAACCTAGATGAATATTTGCATTTTTCGCAATTGTCAACCAATCATATTGCCAAGAGGTACATGTATTCTATCCATTCAAGTAGGTCACCAATGATTGTAGTATACTGTCAGTCATGATAGACGGTAATGATACCAGGTATGACTCTTCCTGTCCTTGATAGGGAAAAAAGAGGGGGGATGGGGTTCCAGAGTAAACATCTTCTAGTATCAGCATTAGGATCTTCAAAATTGTTGCAAAGAATACCATGGTAAGAGTAAGAACTTTATTGATTATCAAGGTCAAAGTTCAAGGTCACAACTCAAGAATAGCCTATTGCAGGCAAACATTGTGTAATATGTGCTACTCTTGTAGAATGTGTTTCCATGGGAGAGAAAGCTCACTGTTTATTGGCTTTTTATATTCATTTTTGATGCCAAAAGAATCAGAGTTTACTCTATAACTTTTGCCATTATTGAACAAAACTTTGATTAGTAAGTCACAGAGCTTTCATATGACTTGCTTTTTGAAACTTAAAGATTGGTGACATAAAGGTAGGGTTTTCATATTTCATATGTGCATCCATGCCTTCAGGGATACTTTCTAATGATACCTGAATTTATGATGTTGTTACTTTAATTTGGGTTTTAACCTACATTTTTGTAAATTTTAACATTGACCATACTATAAGGACATTTTAAATCTAGTATTTACAAATATTGAATAACATCCACAGGACATTAAAAATCTTTTCAGGAAGGCAAAGGCAATCCTACACTTGTTGTAAACATTGGTCTTGGATTCCAATTTTTATGTGAATTTATTGACAAGACCAGGTAAAGGTACATTTGTACCAAAAACCGTAACCTTGTGACTTTGACTCACATATTCTTGTAAAAGTCAGTTAGAGCCCTTAAACTGCCATTTAGGGAACCAGTTTGTCTCAAACATATCATGTTTCAACTGTATGAAGTAACAAGAGATGTGAATTTTATTTTTATATTTGTTTTTATGGTTCCACATGTATTATATTCATGATGACCTTCCTTGATAATATGTACGACATAAATGATTACTCCACTTTCAGCACTTGTTCATGCACTTTCCCCGACTTGTGTTCCTTATAGTCGGCCTGGCCTTACTGTCACCCATGGTGGGATCTTTCACTGTGTACCATATCTACCTGATTATAGTCAACCAAACAACAAATGAACGGTATAAAGTAGCAGAATTAGCAGAGGAAAGCAAACATTGTAAGGTGAAAACTTGCCAACGAAGTGCTAAAATAAGTAACACTCAGACTGTGTCATATAATAGGGGGGTTCTAGGGAATATAAAGGAGGTATTCTTGGCTACCTCATTTATAAAGAGCAGAAGGAAAGTAAGGTAGTTATATTAGTTTTTTTTTTTTGAATTTCCAGAACTTATTTATAGAACTGAGAAATATTTACTATTTATAGCAGTCATTACAGATGTATTGATTATTGAATTTGATTTAAAGTTCAGTGCAATGGCATTTTTGTCTTTGTTTAATTTTAGATATTTAAAGTGGTTGAAATTCCTTACATGAACTTTGTTGTAACATATGAAATGTTTTTTTTTTCATGTTTGTTCAAGCCTGCATTTTTTTATCATGTGGATATATGGGTTTATGAATGTACTAAGTCAGCTTATATGATTATTAAATTACACGTACATGTATCTTTTACTTTTCTCATTTTGTATTAATGCTTTTTTTTTAAATATTGTATGTTGTAAAAATAAATGTATTCTACATTACTTTTGACTTTTTAGGTAGTCATTTTGCATATATATTATATAATTATATATAAAGTGTAGCCTAAATTTTTAACACCTCATTTCAATTCACCAATTGATCAAAGATATGTCATATTGAAACAATTTAGTAAACTCGCTAAACACTGACATGTAATTGTCTGCCATATCCAGATGTAATATATTATTCCAGCTCTGGCAAATTTCTTGCAATATGATTGGTCCAGAAGAACCGAATATTATGTTGTATTCTGCCACTGATATTTTAATATCCTGCTTCTACCATGACGCTTTACGCTGTTGAAGTCGCTGAGAAGCTTTAAAATCTGTGGACACAAGTCAAGTAAAATAAACAAACCAAAAGCCATTGGTGGGTTAAATTCTTCATACATTGTTACAGGCGGGATACAAAAATGTATTGTGTCAATGAAAAAAGTTGTGTTGAGCTTGGCTGCACCTCGCCCGATACAACTTTTTTCATTGACCCAATATATTTCTGTAACCCCCCCCCCTGTAATACACTGTATAACTGATAATCTACTTATATATGTGCTTTCATGTAGAGTATTTGAACTTAAAATTCTTATAATCCCGTACCAGTTAAACTGGAGAGGACTATAGATTTCCTGGCCATCTTTCTAGCTTTTTGTCCAATCCATCTGTCTGTCTGAAAATGCTTGTCTAGGCTATAATTTTTCACTGTGCCTGCATGGATCTGAAAAATATTTCACACAAATGCTTTTGTATCACGACCTTGATTCAAGGTTGTACATCAAAGGTCAAGGTTTATTAAAAGGGCTTCATATTTTAAAATGACCATGATATGTAATATTTCTGTCATTTACTTTATTAAAAGATGGTTTTATGCACTTTTATATTGATTATCATATAAGGCTTATTATTAGATTTTTTTAGAATGTGATAGACTTGTTGTTTATTACTCATTAGGAATTAATTGAATTTTAAGATGATCTGGATTCTATGTACATATATGTGAATATATGACTGCGGATAAAAACATGAGGTCGCTAGATGTATAAAACAATAACCCTTGACTCCATGAGAAGGTATATTCAAAATCAAAACTTAAAGACAATTGTTTGTATACATATTATCATGATGAATGTAAGAATACTCTTTGTGAATTCTGTAAACCTGAAGCAATATTTATAATCTAAGTTCCGACAATATGTGCACAATTTAAACAAAAAAAGCTTTCCTGTGCAAATTTGGCATTTTATCATTTTCAATGTTGGATTTTCCTCACTGAGAAAGACAGGAATATGTAGCTGAACTTTGTATTACCATGGCTAAAATATGTCTTAATTTTGAGTAAGGGGTGGATTTCAGACTGTGAACAGCCATATTGGATTTATTATACTTTCTCCTAGTGTGTCTGCAATGCTTTTCACAAATTCTTGATCTACAATGATACTGCTTTTAAAATACTTTAACCTCTATATTGGTTGTTTAGGTGATCATATTTTATATTTATTCAGTGTAGAGAGTCTTGGGACTTTTCTGTGATTCCTAAACCCTGTTAATAGAATCAAGTAACAAATGCCATACTAGTATCTTTTGAATAACAAGTGAAAGGGCTTCCAAATTGAATTTTTTAAGGAATATATAGCTGCATTTTGTGATAAGTCTTCAAAATATGGAACATTTATTATGTACATTTTCTCATTTCAATATTCATGGCAAGATTAAAGAAAGTTTAAGTCTCTCCCCTCTTCAAATATCAAGTGGACCGTGCCTAAAAGCTTTATAGGATCTTATTTAGATATGTACTCGACATGAGTAACCTGTTAACTTGATAGTCAAATAGGTTTTAAAACATCAAGATACATGTTGTATAAATGGTCGTGTACTTCTTAAATCAGGAACTTGGGAATTTAGAATAATTCATTATTTTCAAATCACATGTTAAGTAGGTCACGTTCAGGTCGTTAAATCCTGCAGTGTGTGCACGCGTCATAAATTATATACACATGGGAGTTGGGAAAAACCTGAAGGGAAATTTTGATACTAAATTTAGCTTTGAACTAGTGACATACAATGATGATGACAGAAGCTGATCCAAGTACATATATAACTATCTTTACAGAACAATCCATCAACAACCTAAGAGTTACTTGTTAGACATACCCGCAACCCCCTCCTCTTTCTTAGTCCTATGATAGGACTAACAAAGTGCGGAGCTAGAGAGTAGGGGATTGCAGGTCAGGAACCCCCTGAAATTTGCCAACAATTTTGATTTTTTTCCTGTTAATATTATATATTCTCAAAACCATATTCGGGAAACCCCCATATGATCTGATTGGCTGGACACCCCCCCCCCCCCTTTCGGAAAAAAATCTGGATGCGCGCATTTTAGAGTCAGAGAAAATCCTGTTCTTGTGATTTCAAACGAGGATCGGTCGTTGGGAGGGAAGTGTACGTTGTGATGGCGTATCGACCCTAATCCGTGACGGATCCAGCTTTTGAGTTAGAGGGGTGCGTAAAAATGGCGTGGGGGCTGGGGGACCGCATAGGTCCCCAGCGGGCCCAGGGCAGAGTCCTGTTAGGGGGACCAGGGGGCGAAGCTAACGAATTTCAGCCTTTTCGGACCCATTTTCATGACTGAAATTGATTAATGAATTGAAATTGATGCATTTGACAATTATATTAACTAACAGGTAGTTATTAATATTTACTAATATTAACTATTTTTTATATGGAAAAGGATCGTTCACCTATGATTTACAAATTTTAGGGGGGGATACACCCCTTACCCCCCCCTCCCCTTGAATCCGCCACTCTTAATACTGGCTCTGAATTCGCTTACGCAGTTTCTAAATTGATAAATATAGGAATAAAGATAAAAATAGCCACAAGAATTTTTGGTTTATTTATAGCTTGAGGTTCAACACATTGTATCCTGTTTTTACTTTTTTCAGACTTATTTTTTTCAGAAATCAAATGTTACCATAGAAACCTTTTACATGTTTGAACATTTTGTTTTTGTTCGCGTTATATAACAATGCAGTAGGGATGTATCATGCAGTAATTTTATAACAATACAAGCCGATTAGCTATTTTTAGGAGAGGTTATTTCATACAGTTTCGTTAATAGAAATCTACATCTATGCATCTTGAGTCTTCGTATAATACAAGTCATGTAAGTATGATTTTATAATCTACTTTTTAACTAATTATATTACTAATTAATTTTGATTTTCACATGTACATGCATGTTTATGACATCGATAGTTGAGTTTGCGTCAGTTCATCACTTGATATGGACATTCAGATGGTACGTGTCTCCTAAAATAAAAACATAGGAAAAGAAAGTCCCCATAAATAAATCGTCGTTAGTCGAGGTATTTCATGTATTTACATAAACACTGTGATAGAGCAAACATGGTGGAAGAAATAACTATTAACCCGTTATTCCCAATATCGTGGTAAGAGATATACCTAAACAACATATCGCATTCAAAGAGATAATTATCTTGGGGTGGGGGTTGCTTTGACGGAAAGGAGCATCCATGCGTGCAATTTTTTTTTCAGAAAGGGAGGAAATATTCTTTTGTTATTCGTGATCGGACATTACATTATTTGAAAAAAGAAAGTTCTGATTTAGTGGAGACAGACAATTTACGAAATCGTCGCTTTCTTGACGATTCATATTTACCTATGTGGGTTCTATTCTCTCATAGTGTTGGTTTTTTTTTTAAGGAATATGATGCCCGAGCGTCATTATCTCATAGTGTTGCTTTTGGAAGGAATATAATGCCCGAGCGTCAGTGAGGGCATCATTTACTTTCCAAAAGTAATAGTACCCACATAGGTTTAGCGTATCACATCATGACCTCGATAGCAATAACATGTTGTACAGGTAAGAGTTTACAAGGAAGTGGCGACACTCTCCAAGGAATATAATGTGGAAAATTCTGTATGCATGGAGAGTAACATTTTTGGCCAATATGGGACTCGCTGATGGAGATCGGTTGAAGACAAGTATTGCGCATGCTTGGTCAATTTTTGTGTCACCTGCGAAGCATAGCGACACTTTGGGATCATTTTAAAGTAGTGTATTACTTTTGTTGTGTTTTCGTCTTGACCAAGTGCCGTTGAACTTGAAGGCTGATTTAGACGGTGTAAGGAAGGTCAGGACACCCTGATTGACCAAAATCCTTATTTTCCCACTTACTTTTCGTAAAATCATGGACTGGATTCCCCGCCCCATTTTGAAAAAAAAATCTGGATTTGCCCATGATCTTTGAGTAACACCTAAAATGTACTCGCCCCCCAAAAAAGACTGCTCTGGTATCACATATTTTTTCTCGCTATTTAACAAAAAGCTTACTCGGTATGGCATTATCAATTTTTATTTAAATGACTTATTTTCCTCTATTTCAGGACTAGCGATTTGGAATCGAGTGATATAGATATTGATGTGTTAGAATCTCCAGAGGCCGTGATAGTGACCACGCCCCAGTCTGCCCCTCCCGCATTACAGGTAGAGGTGGAGTCTATCCCCTCTGACCTTGACCGTCTTATACGGCGTTCCATCAGCGAGAACAATTTTACTCATCTCGTAAAGCACAGTCTTGCAAGTAAGATCCAAGGCAAAAGACTTGAGGACGGAAAAACACCACTTCGGGTAGAATTTGAGGAACCAAAAAAGTACGAGGTGAGATTCATGACCATTGACCTACATTTTCTACTTTAGCTTGAGAGATGTTTTGTTTGTACTATATCTGTGAAACCAGACTGTGGGTTTCCTCGGCGTCTGTCTGTCAGTCCTTCTGTCTGTCTGTCTGTCTGGAAAAGCTTTCTCGGTCATGATTTGTTCACTGCCTTCATGAAATAATTGTTGCCCAGAACCCAAAGATATATAAATGTACATGTACCATGAACTTGATATAAGGTCAAAGGACAAAGTCACAGTACTTCTGGTGTGTCCTGGTAAAGGACCAAAGGGCGTGTCATGACCTTCAATTAAGGTCAAGGTCACATTGCACTTGAATAATGAAATTTGGAGATGTAACACAGATCAAGTTTAAGTAGAGTTGCAGGACTAAGATTTGTGCCGGTAAGGGACATATATCGCTCGGCGATTAAAAGTTTGTATTAATCCATGGGCGGATCTAGAATTTTAGGGGGATCCAACCTGTCATGGGTAGATGGGGGTCCAAACTATGAGTTTGAAAAATAATATACGTAAAAAAGGGAAAATAAGGATAATTGACAAATTCCAAGGGGATGGTGTTCCTGACCCCACAACCCCCACTAGATCTGAGTGTGACATTCAGTGTGATAGATACTGTTCTCTGACATCACTCTTTTAAAATATCTAGGTATACATTTTACGTTGCTCTCAATTTTCCTTGGTAGTTAACAGAGGAAGAAAAAGTAAAGATCGAGAGAAGAAAACAAAGAAATCGAGCGTCTGCGAAATATAGCCGAGACAAGAGGAAAAAGAGGGAGGAAGTACTAGACAAGGTAATTCTGAATAACTTATTGTTGATATTAAAAAAAAAAGTCGAACGCATTTTTCCTTATAGGACTGCGTATGCGGTAACATGCATCTGCAGACATGGCATAACAACATTGACCACAATGTGGTTAGGCCATGTCCGCTTTTATTACATTTGTTTATGCATATATTTTTCTTTATTGATCGATATATTAGCTTTTCTAATTTCATTTTGAAGATTTCTTAATGTCAGAATTTTTGTTTCTCTATTTTAAGTATGTTGCTGAATTGGAGGCGGATCAGAAAAAGCTTAGAGAGGAAGTCAAAATGTTGACCAACTTTGAGAAGAAAATGCGTGATAAATTCTCAGATCACATGATAAGATGTACAAACAAGGGGAAGGTAATGAGGGCTTTGGGAATGCTTGGACGCCCAGGTCAAAGCAGTGGACAAGGTGTCAATGCCGCTGTATCGACTTGTCCCCAAACCTCCACAAGTTGTAATCTGACGACCCCTATAAATGCCGCATTCCCCAACAGATGTGATATGCAGACCCCTTTGAGAGCCGGAGTCCCCTCTAGTAGCAATGTACCGACCCCTTTGAGTGCCGGAGTCCCCTCCAGTAGCAATTTATCGACCCCTTTGAGTGCCGGGGTCCCCTTCAGGAGCCATGCGCCGACTCATTTCAGTTCTGCAGTTTCCACAGAATGTGATGTGCGCGGCCATTCAAGTGACGCAGTTCCTGTCAGTAGCCATACTCTGGCTCCTCTGAGGCTATCAGTGATTGACCTTCCAGTGAGTGTTAATCAGGGCTCCAATGTCAACCTACAGTCAGATTTACAACTGAAAATACGGCAACTGGAATTACTGTCCAAAAACTTTATTTTTGGCAAAGACGTGTCCTTGCACAGACCGCCCACCACGTCTTCTGGAAACGGTCCTGGAAACCCACACCTCCCTATCTGCGTGGATTAATATTCTCATGTACTTTTCTGTTATTTATTTATTTATTTTCTGACTTTATACAATTATGTTATATGGGCATTTGAAGTCGTACAACGTACATGCACTATATTGTAATAACTTGTTATCTGGTATGCATTTTTAGCTCACCTCGACGAAGTTGAGATGAGCTTATGCTATAACCCCGGCGTCCGCGTCCGCGTCCCCGTCCGCGTCCGCGTCCCCATCCGCGTCCGCGTCCGGTTAAAGTTTTTGGGGTAACTCAGTATCTGACAAAGTACTGATGCTACAGTAACCAAACTTGCACCAGTGATTCATCTTGGGATGCTGAGGTGAACCCATGCATCAGATGCAGCATCTGACCTACATTTTCCGGTTGAATGACTTTGTCAATGTCTGGTTAAAGTTTTTGGGGTAACTCAGTATCTGACAAAGTACTGATGCTACAGTAACCAAACTTGCACAAGTGATTCATCTTGGGATACTTAGGCGAACCCATGCATCGGATGCAGCATCTGACCTACATTTTCCAGTTGAATGACTTTGTCATATCTGGTTAAAGTTTTCGGGGTAGTTCAGTATCTGACAAAGTACTGATGCTACAGTAACCAAACTTGCACAAGTGATTCATCTTGGGATACTGAGGTGAACACATGCATCGGATGCAGCATCTGACCTACTTTTTTCGCTTGAGTGATTTTGCCTTATAAGGCCAATATTGAGCAAAGTATAAGTGCTACATGTACCAAACTTGCATATTGGATGTATCTTTGATCAAACTTTCATAAAATGACCTTGACCTACTTTTTCCACTTGAGTGATTTTGCATTAAAAGGCCAATATTGAGCAATGTATAAGTGCTACATGTACCAAACTTGCATATTAGATGTATCTTTGATCAAACTTTCATAAAATGACCTTGACCTACTTTTTCCACTTGAGTGATTTTGCCTTTAAAGGCCAATATTGAGCAAAGTATAAGTGCTACATGTACCAAACTTGCATATTGGATGTATCTTTGATCAAACTTTCATAAAATGACCTTGACCTACTTTTTCCGCTTGAGTGATTTTGCCTTTAAAGGCTAATATTGAGCAAAGTTAAAGTGCTACATGTACCAAACTTGCATATTAGATGTATCTTTGATCAAACTTTCATAAAATGATCTTGACCTACTTTTTCTGCTTGAGTGATTTTGCCTTATAAGGCCAATATTGAGCAAAGTATAAGTGCTACATGTACCAAACTTGCATATTGGATGTATCTTTAATCAAATTTTCATAAAATGACCTTGACCTACTTTTTCTACTTGAGTGATTTTGCCTTTGAAGGCCAATATTGAGCAAAGAATAAGTGCTACATGAACCAAACTTGCATATTGGATGTATCTTTGATCAAACTTTCTTAAAATGACCTTGACCTACTTTTTTCCACTTGAGTGATTTTCTTAATATACATGTACTTAGAGATATGTTTAAATTGAACTTTGCTGCCGCGAGGTGAGCTTCGTAATCTTTGATTACACTATGTTTATCAATTAAGAGGATAAAGGTGTTGCTTGTTCTTGTCATGAATAGATTTGTAATACATTGTGCTCTCAGCTTTTTATACTGCCGAAAATCACAGCTATTTTCCAATATGCATCTGTATTTTGCAAGAATCCACAAAAATGGGAGACTCGTGGGCGTCTGTTGTTGTACTGGATTTATCTAGTGATACCATGATTTAGTCATCTAAAATGTCGTGTATTAATGTTTATCATAATGCAAAAAGAAAAAAAAAAGAACAAAGAAAAAAATTAATGAATAGACAGAAATAGATAAATAATGATAAGAAAAAAAATTCACATCGCTGAAATGAACAATTTACTTACATACTGCGCAAAATTTATTGATAA
This sequence comes from Pinctada imbricata, assembly GCA_033119305.1. Lineage (NCBI taxonomy): Eukaryota > Metazoa > Mollusca > Bivalvia > Pterioida > Pteriidae > Pinctada > Pinctada imbricata. The sequence continues at coordinate 49,870,552 of VSWD01000003.1, read as the reverse complement.
AATCAGACTTGCGTAGTTGCCTTGGTACAATGTTTTGCTTTATTTCCTAACATGAACAAACTCTAAATGTTATTTATCGTGTTGTATATTTTGCAGTAAAATTTTCATACTACGGCATTTCATTGATGGGCATATAGTGTTGCGAAACGTCGTCATTCCGTAATTCCGGTCTTCGAATACTTCTGTCTTTTTCTGACTTTAAATTTTGGGAAATTTTCAAGTGAGAAGTAGTGATGTTCTCACTTGAAATTTTCCCAAAATTTACAGTCAGAAAAGGACACTCCGGTTCCTTGGAAGTTTTATGGATCAAAAAGTTATTTGGCATACAGAGATTTCATTGTGAGATACAGGTCAAGTTCGAATATGGGTTAGGTCCAACTATATTGCCCTTAGGCTAAGAAATTCACAGAATGTTGATACTTTGGACCAAAGGCAGTCCCAAGACCTTAAACCAAGGTAATAAATTATAGGCCACAACAAACTTCTACCAGCGGTCGGTTACCTAAAAACCAATTCAGAAGGGAGCTCGACCGGGAAGTTTGCGGACACAATAGACTAAAACGGGTAAAAACCTGTCCAGTGCTTAATTCCCCTCTGCATGAATTTCAATGATATTTCACCAAATTTTAATTAGGATCCAGGGGTGTGTCATGATGCGATAGAACAGTTTTTAAATGACAGAATAGCACAAAATAAGATTGGCTTCGTTGAGGATCAAGGTGATTTGTAAACATTCTAAAACTTGAACCTAGTTCGCAAGAAGGATGTATCATTTAATTTCTATTGTCATTGTTAAGAAACGAACATTCTGATTGGCCGAAAAATATTACAATGATTCCTCACTGTTTGTCAAACTTAGTATGATGCAGAATGCCTTGTTTAAAGATCAACAAGAGTTGATTTTCATAATTATTTGCATGGACATTAATCGAAACAAAACAAAAAAATAAATAAAAACAAACAAACGAAACAAACACACATACACAAAACAAAAATCAGATAAAATCGAGTATAAAGCAAACAAGCAAATAAAAATAAAAATAAAATGAAATAGATAAATGATATTAATAAAAAAAAAATGAATGAAAGAATAAAAATGAATTAAATAAAAACAACAAAAACCGATCAACAACATCGTTGTTTCGCGCTGTTGAAGACATGTTTACACTCGGCCTATTACAACATTTTGAAATTAATATAAATGCTTGATTAACAATCGTCATTTTATTAGTTCCCTATCGACAACGCCGAAGGGGACTCTTTAGCTTCTATTCATTAAAAGATTGTATTTGTTTTCATATCGACATACAAAAATAAAATTTTGTTGCAGCCTGGCCTTGTGTGTTTTTGTTTGGTTCCAATCGAAAGAATTGATAGGACAGACCGACGTTCTAAACCGAAATGGAAGCAAGCACTAAATGTCCTCTGAAATAGGACCGGAGTGTTACATGGTGCATTCTTAGCTCACCTGAGCGAAACTCAGGTTAGCTATTGTCATATTGCGCCGTCTCCTTTTAACGTTTTTGACATCTCTTCTGCAACCGCAGCAGAATTTAACGAAACTTGACACAGAAAGCATGTACTCAAGATCCTCCACCAAGTTTGTGTTCATGCTGATCGAACAAAAAATATAGCCGCCAAATGATCTGATCATGGTAAAATATCGAAACCTACCCATTATAATTGAAATTTGGGGCCGCACACTCTGCAAATTGCTCAAATTTAATTTTTTAAAAATGTAACCAGAGAGCGGTAATAAAATAAATTCAGGCTGTTTCTAAAATCACTTTGGATGGAAGCATCACTGATGCGGATTTAATATCCGAAACACGTGTCTGGTGCATAATAAATTCGTTTGAAATTTTCTTCGGAAGGTATAGAGTTGGAACACTTCCATATTATTGAAGAGATATATAGCCCAGGTTAAAATTTTGGGAAAGTAGCTCAAGGTCAAAGTCAAGGTCTCAATGAAAATTGATTTTATAGGTAAAGCAGTATCATATGAAATATTTCTTCCAGAGGGAAGGGATTATACAAATAAAAACACAAACACTCAGATACACAAATTTTCGGCCCCTTAATTGGCCTTTATCAAAAGTAAAAACGACGATCAATAACAATTCTAAGTAAAACTATCCTTTATTAGTATCATATGACTTTGTTACATTGGTTTATTACACATTTCATGTTTCGAAGAGGGTCACCTTATCCAAAATCGAAAAGATGACTGATTTCAACTTCTCGTCGTCTTCTTAGTCAGATTTAAGTCAGTCTTACGATATTTGTGATATCAAAAAGTGATGTAACTCATAGAATTTCAAGAAATGGTGTAAAAACTATGACATTTATCCTAACAGTACAACAAAGGCATATGTTTGTTTAGCTTCGATAATTATCTAATCCGGAATGGAAACAGCGGCGTTCCTATACTGTGGATTAGCTGATGCATTGTTTACTTCTCCATAACTACTGCATAGAATTCCACGAAACCTTACAAGAAGCAAGTACTCATATACATGCAAGGTCTTCTACCAATTTGCCACCATGAAACCTTCGTCCTCAACAGAGGTGAGCGATGAAGCCCCCTTGGGCCTTTTGTTTTTTATATCCTTCAGAGATACTAAGGGGATATCTACTAAGTTTGTGTTTATGCACACGAACGCTCAACAAATATGGCTTCCATTTACTCTGATTGGCTAACGCATTTTCGATTTCTCCGTAACTGCTTCTGACAATGCCGCATATCCTTTGAGAAAACAAGTATTCAAGGTGCTAGAATAAGATTGCGTTATTAGACCAAATCGCTAGAAAGATTGGCATCCAAGAGCTCTGTTTGACTAATGCATTTTATACCTTTACTTGGAAGAACTCGAGGCTCTCTTACAGTTGTGTCGTACCGACGTGATCAGTCCATAAATATGGTCGTCAATGGCTCTAGTGAGATTATGCATTTTAGAAATTCTCCACAAATGTTACTTAGAATTTCACCACAGACTAAAGAAAGCAAGTTTTCAAGGTTCTGAACCAAGTCGATGTTTTCAGCCTGATCTATCATCAGTAAATATGACCATCAAGGGATCTGATTGTTCTATGCATTTTCAACTCCTCTACAGTTGAATTAAGGCTAGCTGAAGTGAAGAGTGCGTGTATTCAATGATCTTTATATAAGTTTTTGTCGATAGCTTTTGCTACATTGAAAGATAAGGTACTCACATAAGCAGTGGTTTGGGCCAAATTAGGCAATTTTTTAGCTCATCTGAGCGAAGCACACATTCCGTCGTCCGTTCGTCGTAAACATTAACTTTTTGGACATCTCTGTAACCGATGCAAAATTTAACAAAACTTTACATCTTAGCACCATCCCTCCAATGCTATTTTGAACATAGATTTTATTTGTATATGCTACTGAATCAACCCTAAAGTAAATTTGGAGCCGCGCACTCTCTGTAATGTGAATGTAAAAATCTAACTTCGAAAAATTAAAGAGGGCGCTACTGAAATTATTTTTGGTGGCTCCGCTGAAAGCATCACTGATGAGAATTCAATATTCGAAACACGTGTCTGCATGGTGCATGGAAATTGGTTTGGAATTTACTTCAAGAAGGTATAGAGTTGGAACACTTCGACATTATTGACAAGAAGCAAGTACACAAGGCTCTCTATCAAGCTGTGTTTTTCTTGCCGAATGGCCTTCAAGGGCTCTGATTGGATGGTGCATTTTGGACATCGCCTCTGCAACTATTGTACAGAAATCCTTTACGAAACTTTATAGGAAGCAATTACTCAGGGGCCTCTACCAAGTTTGTGTGGGCTTTTTTTCGTGCCGATCGGTCAACAATTATGGCATCCAAGAGGTCCGATTGGTTGACACATTTTGGACATATTCTCTGCAACCGCTGTACAGAATTTCACGAAACTTTACAGGAAGCAAATACCAAAGGTCCTCCTCCAAGTTTGTGTTGTTTGTGCCGATCAGTCAGGAATTAATGCCGTCAAGGGCTCTGATTGGATGACTAATATTCGACATCTCCGCTACAACCGCTGTACAGAACTTAACCTTAGTTTCTTTAACGAGATGTCATTCCACACGACTTAATGATGCATTGTCCCATTTGTATTGTAGTTACAGCTTGATGATACTCCCAGAATACATCTCGTTGAAATAACCCCTTTAGTACTCATCACATCCCGTCTCGATGGCGCCGCCTACATTATATTTGTTTGTCTCTTTGCGTGTGGTTGTCCGGCACCAACGCCTCCTAGTGACAGTTTCTTATCTCGTTGTGCGTTTGAGGTTCGCTGTGATCATTGTAACATGCTCTTGTCAGATATCTACTTTTGAACATTTTCAACTTCTCTGCAATGTATCAGATCAGATTCAATGGAAATCTACATCTAACATTTTCTCTTTTTAGTCCTAGTCTGTCGTTCAAGATGGCATCACCTTTTTTTAGTCCTAGTCTGTCGTTCAAGATGGCATCATCTTTTTTTAGTCCTAGTCTGTCGTTCAAGATGGCATCATCTTTTTTTAGTCCTAGTCTGTCGTTCAAGATGGCAACATCTCTAAGTGAAACGCCGCAGAGCGAAATTGATTTCACGAATTGGATACTACTTGTATGTTTTCTGATTGGCTGACAATGTCATCTTATTGGAAACGAAGATTGAATTCAACTCTATAGGAAGTTTTACGAGTGAGACCATTTCTATCGTTTAGGGTTGGCTTGATCGTTTATTATTTTTTTTTTTTGCGTCCTCATGTTGGTTGGGTATTAGCCCTGAGGTCCATTAATTCCTATCCTTCAAAGTGCTATGATAGTTATAAATGAAACCTGTAGAGGTTTTTTTCTATATTTCAAATGAAAAGTAACTATGCTTTAAATGCCTCTTATTCCCTCCCAACAAAATTATTGGACATTTATTTGAAAGATCTTGTGATTTTACTGAAAGGGTCAAGAATAAGTAACAGCACATGACTTTTGTTTGTAAATACTACATGTTTGTGTTGGTCATAAGTTTACATTAGCTACTTGTTGACTTTTAAGTGACTGACGCGTGCATCTATTTCTGAATAGGAAATTGATCTGAATATACTTGTACATTTATTTTGAGTGATGACCCTATCTTGATTTAAGAGTTCTTTGTTCTGATAAGTACCAACACATACCATTGTCTTTCGATGGTTGAGAAATTATTATTTTTGTACCCTATCTTCTTCTTACTAATAGTTGGGGGTGTGATGCTGAGAATTTATACAATTATCGTTCACTCTAATAAAAGATACTTTTTACATTAAATAAATGAGAATGAATCCCCCATCTAATGATTCATCATTCGATTTATATTTTTAAGAAATTCTTTCATGTTTAGGTTAAAAGTTTCTTCTCTTTCGTGAAGATGCAATTGAATTTGTTTGTATAAAACGATTTTCGAACACAGCATTTCATTTTTACTCATATTTTATCTTCGTGAAGAAAGAAGGATAACTCTAAACGATTTTTGTTTTCCGACGCTACCTTTTGTGGTGCATTTTCAAAACCCTCCTCAATTTTCATTATTAAGGATTCCGACTATTCCGTCGGAATCCTTTCTGTTATTGCAATGTCTTTTCTTTATTCTTATTATTATTAAGGATTCCGACTTCCGTCGGAATCCTTTCTGTTATTGTATTGTCTTTTCTTTATTCTTATTATTATTATTATTCTTACCCACAAACCGTTCCGGTCACTTTACAAAAAAGTACAACATCATATGAAAAAACGGAAAGTACCATGTGAAAGAGCATATGAAGATCTAAATTTAAAATTTTTTTCTTGTCGAAAAGTTCACATATGCCCCTGCTAGAGGTCATCAAAGGAAAAATCTTTAAAACCTTATAACTCCTAAACTAACCGTGCGATTTGAACAAAATTTGTTTTATATTGTTCTTTGGGAAATTTGCAAACTTTTATACGCTTACATGCTCGATAAAATATTTACGGTTTTCGCGCTATTTTGAGTTGAAAATGGAACTTTAAATTGGCACAGTGCCAATTTCTACAGTTTTTGAGATTTTGAGTTGAAACTTGGATGGTAGGTTACTTATAGGTAGTCATTGATGATGACCTAGTTTCAAGGTCAAATTATGATTCTCAAGGTCACAACAAACTTTTGCCTATAGAACAAAGACTATTTGACCTTTACAGTTCAAACTTCACAAATACAATCATTGATCCAAGCCCTTTCACCTTGACCTTGACCCAAGGTCAAATTCTCATTCTCAAGGTCACAACAAAATTTTTCCTATAGAACAAAGACCATTTGACAGTGAGAGTTAAAACTTGACGCAAATATTCCTTGCATCAAGTCCTTTCACCTTGACCTTGACCCAAGGTCATTTGTTCGATTTCAAGGTCACAACAGACTTTTGTTGATAAAATATTGAGCTTTGAATAGATAAAAAGAAATCTTGAAGAGAATTAACTAAAATGCTTATCTTTCATCCATGACCTTGGTTCAAGGTCAAATAAACTTTTTCAAGGTCATAACAAACATTTACTCTTGTAGGATTGATAGGATTTTGTTCTAAAATATTTATTCTTCACAGAAGTAGTACTTCTTATTTGAACTTTACATAGTAAGATAGATAACTCTTTTATTCTTGTTCTCTGTTTCCTTTTTTATCTTAGTAGCATTACTTGTCTGTACTTTCATGCTGTTGTCATTCTCTATTTATAGAAATTTTCTCATTGCTATTTCATTGTGCAATTCTTTTTGGGATAGTAATTTAAAAGGATTCAAAATGGATAGAATAGATATAGGAGTTTAAAGCCTTCCTAAACTTGAAAGGTATTTATCGTCTTTTTCTTCTTTTTTGTCTATAAATAGATAAGAGTCCCAAGTTAGACTTAAGCTCTTTTGACTCATTTGCTGAAGTGAATAAGGTACTAAAGCAACTATTCTTTTTTCATCATCTTTATTCGGATTTTAACACTTCAGTTCCGAGGTCGGTCTAATAAAGGAGGAATCCGTCTGTTGCTTGCAACAGTAGCCATCTAGTTCTTATTATTATTATTATTTTTATTCTTACCCCCTCATCATTTCCAGAGACTTTATTCAAAGGTCTTTTCACACAGAACAAAAGGGATGGTACCATCAGAAAGAGCATGCCAAGATCTTCTTTAACTATTTTTTGTTTGTCGATAAGCTCACCAATGCCCCCGCTGGAGGTCATGAAAGGTCAAATCTTTAAACACTTATAACTCCTAAACTAACCGTACGATTTGAACGAAATTTGTTTTAAAATGTTCTTTGGGAAAATTGTAAACTTTTATACGCTTACATGCTCGATAAAATATTTACGGTTTTCGCGCTATTCCCAGTTGAAAATGAAACTTTAAATTGGCACAGTGCCAATTTCTACAGTTTTTGAGATTTTGAGTTGAAACTTTGATAGTAGGTTACTTATAGGTGGTCATTTAATATTGACCTACTTTCAAGGTCAAATTTTCATTCTCAAGGCCACAACAAATTTTTGCCTGTAGAACAAAAACCATTTGACCTCCAGAGTTCAAACTTCATATATATTATCAATAAACAAAGCTCTTTCACCTTGACCTCGACCCAAGGTCAAATTTTAATTCTCAAGGCCACATCAAACTTTTGCCTATAGAACAAAGATTATTTTACCTTCAGAGTTCAAACTTCATACATATCATTGTTCAGTCAAGCTCTTTCACCTTGACCTTGACCCAAGGTCAAATTCTCATTCTCAAGGTCACACAAACTTTAGTCTATAAAACAAAGATTATTTGACTTTGCGAGTTCAACCTTTACACAAATATTCCTTGCATCAAACCCTTTCATCATGACCTTGACCCAAGATCATTTGTTCCATTTCAAGGTCACAACCGACTTTGGTTGATTAGATATTAAGCTTTGCTCAGATTAAGATATATCGTGATGAGAATGATCACAATACTTATCTTTCATTAATGACAATGGTTCAAGGTCAAATGATAATTCTCAAGGTCATAATCATTTACACGTCTAGAATCACACTTTTTGACATATACTATTTATTCTTCACACAAGTAGTCCTTCCTGTTTGAACTTAATATAGTATAAGAAAGATAACTCTTTTATTCTTGTTCTCTGTTTCTTTGTAGCATTACATATCTGTATTTTCATGTTGTTGTCATTTTCTATTAATAGAAATTATCTCATTGCAAAATCATTGTGCAATTCTGTTTTGAGAAAGCAATTGTACAGGATTTGATATTGATAGAGCATGGAGTTTAAAGCTTTCGTAAACATGAAAGGTATTTAATATTTTTTTATCCATTTTGTTGATAAATAAATAAGAGTCCCAAATTAAGACATAAGCTCTTTCGACTCATTTGCTGAAGTGAACAAGGTACTGAAGCAACTATTCTTTTTTCCATCTTCTTTATTCGGATTTTAACACTTCAATTCCGAGGAAGGTCTAATAAAGGAGGAATCCGTCTGTTGCTTGCAACAGTAGCCATCTAGTTTTTCTAAACGTTTGAAATAAATACATATATAATGTATTGACATTCTGTCTTTCTGGATATTTTCATTTATTATAAAAATCTGCCATTATGATGGCAGATTTTTATAACAAATTAAAATATCCAGAAAGACAATACCCTCTTCTCTCCAGTGTCGACAGGGCTTGTTCATATTGAGAAATAGTTTCAATGTTTGGGTCACAAAACTACGTAATACTAAATTAGAGCTTCAAAATAAGACCATACATTTTTTTATTGTCATAGCGCGCCGTCCGTCATAAAATTTTTACATTTTGTGTTTTCGTGCCGATCGGTCAATAAATATATCCGCGGAGGGCTCCGATTGACTGACGCATTTTCGCCTTCTCCTCTGCAACCGCTGCAGAGGATCACACGAAACCTTACAGGAAGCATGTACTCAAGGTCCTCTACCAAGTTTGTGTTTTTCATGCCGATTGGTCAACATATATGGGCGCCGATGGCTCTGATTGGCTGAAACATATATGACTTCTCCTCTGCAACTTTGGCACATAATTTCACGAAACCTTACAGGAGGCAACTACTCAGGTCTTCTACCAAGTAAGTGTTTTTCGTGCCGATCGGTCAACAAATATGGCCACCGAGGGCTCTGATTGGCGGACACATTTTCGACTTCTCATAGCTCAGCAACCGCTGCCGAGAATTCCATGAAACCTTACAGGAAGCAAGTACTCAATGTCCTCTACGAAGTTAGTGTTTTTCGTGCCGATCGGTAAACAAATATGGCCACCGAGGGCTCTGATTGGCATTTTCGACATCTCCAAAACTGATGCTCATAATTTCACGAATTCTTAAAAGAGCAAGTACTAAAGGGCCTCCTCCAAATTTTCCACTATGATTCTTTCGTTTGCAACTCAGCTAGGTGAGCGATGTGGCCCCCTTGGGCCTCTTGTTTGAAACAAAAATTAAAATGATCGTTGACAGAGGCATCCGACTTCATATCCCATGGAGATCCGACGATATGCATAATGGCGGTGCTCATTTTCAAGAGACTGAGTTCGCTAGCTGCAGCCCGTTTACATGTAAACACTACAAAACCCAATAGTAACCATTGTGTTGTACCATCCACCAAGTAGTAATGATATTACCGATAGACAGCAATACTACCGCTACCCAGCAACAACCACCAAGCCGCCTTGTACAAGATTCAAGATTTATTGACTTCCACCAAACATGCTGGCATACATCAATACATAACAACATATAGCTCACACTAAATATATATAATGATTCCTTACGGAGGTTTTTTTTATTGCTTTCTCATCATTTAAGTGTTGTTTCTAGCTCCTGTTATATGGCCGCAGGTTTGGTATCCTTCTAAAATTTAGTTGTTTGACCTCTTTCAGCAAATTTACAGTAAAAATATAGAAGAATGCTGGTTTCTCTATTCAAATGTAGTCACAATATGCCAATATGAAAATTAAATGTCTTGGTAGATATTCCTGTATATTGGGGTATGTTTTACAATTAAGGTTATCAATATTTCGCAATTCTGATCCCAAAGGAACACTAATTTTGTCCTCAACCATTCTTACTTATCTGTTGCAGATTTATCTTTAACATTGCATTGAAATAATCAAATGAAATACAAGAAAAGCTTAAAACTAACGCCCAAAACCATTGAAAATGCACGTAAAAATGACCTGTCAAGATCGTGGTATTCTTTCTGAAAACTGTGCTTGCGAAAAAAGGTCAGATACTAGCTTAAGTAGGGTAGTTTTGTGCTTTGTGACACATTTAAGGGCGAAAAATATCAAACCACGGACTTCATTTTCAAAAGAGTTGATGTTTAAGATGTTTTTTTTTCTCAAAAATTTCTGTTTGATGACGTCATTTGAAGCAATTAAATGAATTTGTATTCAGGTAAAATTGTTCATTATCATTGAAAAAAACAAATCGCAATGCCTGATATATCAATTTGAATAGGTTTATCAGCTTTAATCATTTCTGAAAAGTGAAAGGAATTCTTAAAAACCATTTTGTGACATTGCGTTTTGAACCAAGTTTCTTTATGATTGCGCTCTGTCTTATCACTTATCATGAAGACGGATTCGTTTGGCGTTTGACAGAATAAGTCACTCGTATACCTACGATTTATGATGGAAAAGAATAGAATACCTATAGATTACATAATACATTTTATAGAATGAAGATTAAGTGGTGCGTTTCTTTTTTGTTTGGTATATATCTGAAAAGTCTATAGTTTTTGCAAACACTTCAAGAGTTCTGCTACGTCATGAACGTCTCTGTCGTCGACAAACTATTGCAAAAACTATGAATTTTTCATATACCTGGACGATATGGATTGATTTATTAGGCATTGCCCCACTACAATGGCTCATCAGTTTTGTTAAATTTAACTTAGAAAATGAATAAAATACCAAAAACTGTCTAAGGAATCCCAACACCATACGTTTCGATCCCACGCGGTGTGCATGCTCATCAACTTAACACATATAGGAATCAGTTTATTATTACATAGTCATGAATACAGTAATAATTTCAGTAATTGAGAAATGGATTATATAAATTCATACAGTTTCGATTTCTTTGAATTTTCAAAAGCAGAAAGTAAGTAGGAACAAATACGTTTGCAAGAAACAATATCAGAAGGGTTTAAGATATCTCTACATTATTCTATTTCCCTACGATTATCATTGTCACAAAAATAGTATTTTCGTACTTAGCTCTTTAAAAATCATTGTACAGAGGGCAATTAAATAGAAAATGAGATTCATTCTAAATAACATTACCAAAAGATACATAAAACCGATTTTCCTCGCAACATGGGGACGTCTGTATTATTATTATTTCTTTATCTCTTTCTGCTTACGCAAGCAACACTACAGTTTATACATTATGGACCTCCTTCAAGTACAAGTATATTACATGTAGTTCTACCAAAACATTCTTCAACTAAACATACATCCACAAAGATACAGTCAACCACATCAGTAAGAACATTTTTAAAACACTGAATTCATTCGGGAATTTGAAGATAACTTTCTGTGAAACTTGGATGACTTGCATTTTTTATATTCTTTCTCTCTGTGTTGATACTTTTAAAAGTGATATAATTATTTAATTACAAGAGCTCAAAAAGACTGAAATTATTATCAGCACAAAGAGAAAGAATACAAAAATGCAAGTCATCCTACATGTCCTACATAGGTGATCTGGTAAATTCAGGTACAAGAGCTAAAAAGCTATTCTCCTTTGTGAAAAGCATACAGTTCCACCAAGTTTCACAGAAAGTTATGTTCAAATTCCCGAATGAATTCAGAACCACCGCAATTTCTATACGAACTTCCTCCAGGCCGAACTGCTTACAGAACTGCTTTAACATTCGATCTCAGAAAGTCTTACTAAGTAGATGACGCGTCTTCATCAACAGACAGTAATTAACACCAGAAGTCCTTAGTCCGCTCCTATTCCTGATGTATATCAAATTGACAATGACCTTACAAGGTCAAGTGCAAAAATTGTCTGCCTTCTATACAGTAAAGTGACCTAATCAAAAGAAGTCGCTACCATCCAACAGCGGGACATTGAGGGCTTCCAAGAAATGGAACAGACATGGCAGAGATACGTCAACCCCGTGTTGTATTTTATGTTTCATGTTTTGATGTCTTTGGTGTTTGGTCTACCTTGTCACTTTGGTGTCTCTTGTTGTGCTTGTCCACTCTGTGTTTGGTCTACCTTGTGCCTTTGGTGCTTCTTGTTGTGCTTGTCCACTCTGTGTTTGGTCTACCTTGTCACTTTGGTGTCTCTTGTTGTGCTTGTCCACTCTGTGTTTGGTCTACTTTGTTCATTTGGTGTCTCTTGTTGTGCTTGTCCACTCCACTCTGTGTTTGGTCTACCTTGTCACTTTGGTGTCTCTTGTTGTGCTTGTACACTCTATTTTTATCGCATTAGGGTGTTTTGGCGTTTTACTGTGGATGCTGCATCCGATTCCTATTGGAGAGTCCCTCTCTCTCGCGTGTGTTTTAATTAATTGAGCCACATGCGTCAAAAATACCTTTACCTGATTAATGCAATTACTTCTCTGTAACTACTGCATAGAATTACACGAAACAAGAAGCAAATTCTCATATACATGCGAGGTCTTCTACCAATTTGCTATCATAAGACCTTCGTCCTCAACAGAGGTGAGCGATGAAGCCCCCTTGGACCTTTTGTTTATTTCTCCTGAGCGATAGTCAAACGTTTATGATATCTTTCAGATAACTACTAAGTTTGTGTTTATGCACACGAACGCTCAACAAATATGACTTCCATTCACTCTGTTTGGCAAACGCATTTTCGATTTCTCCGCAACTGCTTCTGAAAATTCCGTATATCTTAAGAGAAAACACCTTTACTTGGAAGAACTCGAGGCTCTCTTACCAGTTGTGTATTGCCGACGTGATCGGTCCATAGATATGGTCGCCTATGGCTCTAGTGAGATTATGCATTTTCGAAATTCTCCACAAATGTTGCAAAGAATTTCACCACAGACTAAAGAAAGCAAGTTTTCAAGGTTCTGAACCAAGTCGATGTTTTCAGCCATCAATATCTATCAATAAATATGGCCATCAAGGGATCTAATTGGTCTATGCATTTTCAACTTCTCTACAGTTGAATTAAGGCTAGCTGAAGTGAAGACTGCGTGTATTCAATGATCTTCATATAAGTTTTTGGCGATAGCTTTTGCTACATTGAAAGATAAGGTACTCACATAAGCAGTGGTTTGGGCCAAATTAGGCAACGTTTTAGCTCACCTGAGCGAAGCACACATTCCGTCGTCCGTTCGTCGTAAACATGAACTTTTTGGACATCTCTGTAAACGATGCAAATAAGTTTAACGAAACTTAATAAGAAGCAAGTACACACGGTTCTCTATCAGGCTGTGATTTTCTTGCCGAATGGCCTTCAAGGGCTCTGATTGGATGATGCATTTTGGACAACGCCTCTGAAACCACTTTACAGAAACCCTTAACGAAACTTTACAGGAAGCAATTACTCAGGGGCCTCTACCAAGTTTGTGTGGGCCTTTTTTGTGCTGATCGGTCAACAATTATGGCATCCAAGAGGTCCGATTGGATAACACATTTTGGACATATTCTCAGCAACCGTAGTACATGATTTCACGAAACTTTACAGGAAGCAAATGCCAAAGGTCCTCCTCCAAGTTTGTGTTGTTTGTGCCGATCGGTCAGCAATTGATGCGGTCAAGGGCTCTGATTGGATGACTAATATTCGACATCTCCGCTACAACCGCTGCACAGAACTTACGAAACTTTACAGTAAGCAAATACTCAAGGTCCTTTTACCATGTTTGTGTTTTTCGTGCCGATCAGTCAACAAAATTAATATGACTGGCGAGTGTTCCGATTGGCTGACGCATTATTGACATAATCTTTGCAACCGCTACACAGAATTTTAAGAAACTTTACAGGAAGCAAGTACTCAAACTCCTTTAGTAGCTACGAAGTTTTTAAAGCTGATGGATCAACAATCATGGCCGCCGAGGGTTCTGATTGATTGAACCATTTTTGACTTCATAGATTTTCACGAAACCATACAGAAAGCAAGTGCTCGTGATCCTCTACCAAACCGGTCACTTCAAGCCCTTGGTTTGCGACTCCGGTGAGTTATGTGGACTGCTTGGACCTCTTGTTATTAGTTCTTAATCGTTGCAAATAGAGGGAATACTTGTAGATAAACATGCATCTTGTAGCAATCCAAGTTATCTTTATATACAAATGAGGAATCAATTTATATTAGGAATGAGGTCTGTTCATTCACTTCATAAAATTTTGTCAGCTGTATGTTTGACCAATTTGTATGTGTGATCTTGATTCAGAAGGTCATAAACTCACTGATGTTGGTTTCTTTAACGAGATGTCATTCCACACGACTTATTGATACCTTGTCCCATTTGTATTACATAGTTACATCTTGATGGCACTCCAAGGATATAACCCCTTTAGTACTCGTAACATCCCGTCTCGGTGGCGCCGCCTACAATATATATTTGTTTGTCTCTTTGCGTGTGGTTGTCCGGCACAAACGCCTCCTTGTGACAGTTTCTTATCTCGTTGTGCGTTTGGGGTTCGCTGTGATCATTGTAACATGCTCTTGTCAGATGTCTACCTTTAAACATTTTCAACTTCTCTGCAATGTATCAGATTCAATGGAAATCTACGCGGCCGCTGTACGAGAAGGTGCAAAAACATGTTCCCTTTTTAGTCCTATAGTCTGTCGGTCAAGATGGCATCATCTCTACGTGAAACGTTGCAAAGCGAAATTGAATTCACGAATTGGATACTACTTGTATGTTTTCTGATTGGCTGACAATGTCATCTTATTGGAAACGAAGATTGAATTCAACTCTATAGGAAGTTTTACGAGTGAGACCATTTCTATCGTTTAGCGTTGGCTTGATCGTTTATTAGTATTATTTTTTTTTTGCGTCCTCATGTTGATTGGGTATTAGCCCTGAGGTCCATTAATTCCTATCCTTCAAAGTGCTATGATAGTTATAAATGAAACCTGTAGAGGTTTTTTTCTATATTTCAAATGAAAAGTAACTATGCTTTAAATGCCTCTTATTCCCTCCCAACAAAATTATTGGACATTTATTTGAAAGATCTTGTGATTTTACTGAAAGGGTCAAGAATAAGTAACAGCACATGACTTTTGTTTGTAAATACTACATGTTTGTGTTGGTCATAAGTTTACATTAGCTACTTGTTGACTTTTAAGTGACTGACGCGTACATCTATTTCTGAATAGGAAATTGATCTGAATATACTTGTACATTTATTTTGAGTGATGGCCTTATCTTAATTTAAGAGTTAAGACACTTACTATTGTCTTTCGATTGTTGAGAAATTATTATTTTTGTACCCAATCTTCTTCTTACTAATATTGATACAGCAGTGTTGGGGGTGTGATGCTGAGAATTTATACAATGAACGTTCACTCTGATAAAAGAGACTTAATTTTTACATTAAATAAACGAGAATGAATCCCCGATCTAATGATTCATCATTCGATTTATATTTTTAAGAAATTATTTCATGTTTAGGTTAAAAGTTTCTTTTCTTTCGTGAAAATGCAATTGAATTTGTTTGTATAAAACGATTTTCGAACACAGCATTTCATTTTTACTCATATTTTATCTTCGTGAAGAAAGAAGGATAACTCTAAACGATTCTTGTTTTCCGACGCTACCTTTTGTGGCGCATTTTCAAAACCCTCTTCAATTTTTATCATTTTTCTAAACGTTTGAAATAAATTCATATATAATGTCTTGACATTCTGTCTTTCTGGATATTTTCATTTATTATAAAAATCTTCCATTATGATGGCAGATTTTTATAACAAATGAAAATATCCAGAAAGACAATACCCTCTTCTCTCCAGTGTCGACAGGGCTTGTTCATATTGAGAAGTAGTTTCAATGTTTGGGTCACAAAACTACGTAATACTAAATTAGAACTTCAAAATAAGACCATACATTTTTTTTATTGTCATAGCGCGCCGTCCGTCGTCCGTCATACAATTTTAACATTTTGTGTTTTCGTGCCGATCGGTCAATAAATATATCCGCGGAGGGCTCCGATTGACTGACGCATTTTCGCCTTTTCCTCTGCAACCGCTGCAGAGGATCTCACGAAACCTTTCAGGAAGCATGTACTCAAGGTCCTCTACCAAGTTTGTGTTTTTCATGCCGATTGGTCAACATATATGGGCGCCGATGGCTCTGATTGGCTGAAACATATATGACTTCTCCTCTGCAACTTTGGCACATAATTTCACGAAACCTTACAGGAGGCAACTACTCAGGTCTTCTACCAAGTAAGTGTTTTTCGTGCCGATCGGTCAACAAATATGGCCACCGAGGGCTCTGATTGGCGGACACATTTTCGACTTCTCATAGCTCAGCAACCGCTGCCGAGAATTCCATGAAACCTTACAGGAAGCAAGTACTCAATGTCCTCTACGAAGTTAGTGTTTTTCGTGCCGATCGGTAAACAAATATGGCCACCGAGGGCTCTGATTGGCATTTTCGACATCTCCAAAACTGATGCTCATAATTTCACGAATTCTTAAAAGAGCAAGTACTAAAAGGCCTCCTCCAAATTTTCCACTATGATTCTTTCGTTTGCAACTCAGCTAGGTGAGCGATGTGGCCCCCTTGGGCCTCTTGTTTGAAACAAAAATTAAAATGATCGTTGACAGAGGCATCCGACTTCATATCCCATGGAGATCCGACGATATGCATAATGGCGGTGCTCATTTTCAAGAGACTGAGTTCGCTAGCTGCAGCCCGTTTACATGTAAGCACTACAAAACCCAATAGTAACCATTGTGTTGTACCATCCACCAAGTAGTAATGATATTACCGATAGACAGCAATACTACCGCTACCCAGCAACAACCACCAAGCCGCCTTGTACAAGATTCAAGATTTATTGACTTCCACCAAACATGCTGGCATACATCAATACATAACAACATATAGCTCACACTAAATATATATAATGATTCCTTACGGAGGGTTTTTTTTATTGCTTTCTCATCATTTCAGTGTAACAGTTGTTTCTAGCTCCTGTTATATGGCCGCAGGTTTGGTATCCTTCTAAAATTTAGTTGTTTGACCTCTTTCAGCAAATTTACAGTAAAAATATAGATGAATGCTGGTTTCTCTATTCAAATGTAGTCACAATATGCCAATATGAAAATTAAATGTCTTGGTAGATATTCCTGTATATTGGGGTATGTTTTACAATTAAGGTTATCAATATTTCGCAATTCTGATCCCAAAGGAACACTAATTTTGTCCTCAACCATTCTTACTTATCTGTTGCAGATTTATCTTTAACATTGCATTGAAATAATCAAATGAAATACAAGAAAAGCTTAAAACTAACGTCCAAAACCATTGAAAATGCACGTAAAAATGACCTGTCAAGATCGTGGTATTCTTTCTGAAAACTGTGCTTGCGAAAAAAGGTCAGATACTAGCTTTAGTAAGGTAGTTTTGTGCTTTGTGACACATTTAAGGGCGAAAAATATCAAACCACGGACTTCATTTTCAAAAGAGTTGATGTTTATATAAGATGTTTTTTCCCTCAAATTTAAAATTTCTGTTTGATGACGTCATTTGAAGCAATTACATGAATTTGTATCCAGGTAAAATTGTTCATTATCATTGAAAAAAACAAATCGCAATGCCTGATATATCAATTTGAATAGGTTTATCAGCTTTAATCATTTCTGAAAAGTGAAAGGAATTCTTAAAAACCATTTTGTGACATTGCGTTTTGAACCAAGTTTCTTTATGATTGCGCTCTGTCTTATCACTTATCATGAAGACGGATTCGTTTGGCGTTTGACAGAATAAGTCACTCGTATACCTACGATTTATGATGGAAAAGAATAGAATACCTATAGATTACATAATACATTTTATAGAATGAAGATTAAGTGGTGCGTTTCTTTTTTGTTTGGTATATATCTGAAAAGTCTATAGTTTTTGCAAACACTTCAAGAGTTCTGCTACGTCATGAACGTCTCTGTCGTCGACAAACTATTGCAAAAACTATGAATTTTTCATATACCTGGACGATATGGATTGATTTATTAGGCATTGCCCCACTACAATGGCTCATCAGTTTTGTTAAATTTAACTTAGAAAATGAATAAAATACCAAAAACTGTCTAAGGAATCCCAACACCATACGTTTCGATCCCACGCGGTGTGCATGCTCATCAACTTAACACATATAGGAATCAGTTTATTATTACATAGTCATGAATACAGTAATAATTTCAGTAATTGAGAAATGGATTATATAAATTCATACAGTTTCGATTTCTTTGAATTTTCAAAAGCAGAAAGTAAGTAGGAACAAATACGTTTGCAAGAAACAATATCAGAAGGGTTTAAGATATCTCTACATTATTCTATTTCCCTACGATTATCATTGTCACAAAAATAGTATTTTCGTACTTAGCTCTTTAAAAATCATTGTACAGAGGGCAATTAAATAGAAAATGAGATTCATTCTAAATAATATTACCAAAAGATACATAAAACCGATTTTCCCTCGCAACATGGGGACGTCTGTATTATTATTATTTCTTTATCTCTTTCTGCTTACGCAACCAACACTACAGTTTATACATTATGGACCTCCTTCAAGTACAAGTATATTACATGTAGTTCTACCAAAACATTCTTCAACTAAACATACATCCACAAAGATACAGTCAACCACATCAGTAAGAACATTTTAAAAACACTGAATTCATTCGGGAATTTGAAGATAACTTTCTGTGAAACTTGGATGACTTGCATTTTTTATATTCTTTCTCTCTGTGTTGATACTTTTAAAAGTGATATTATTATTTAATTACAAGAGCTCAAAAAGACTGAAATTATTATCAACACAAAGAGAAAGAATATAAAAATGCAAGTCATCCTACATGTCCTACATAGGTGATCTGGTAAATTCAGGTACAAGAGCTAAAAAGCTATTCTCCTTTGTGAAAAGCATACAGTTCCACCAAGTTTCACAGAAAGTTATGTTCAAATTCCCGAATGAATTCAGAACCACCGCAATTTCTATACGAACTTCCTCCAGGCCGAACTGCTTACAGAACTGCTTTAACATTCGATCTCAGAAAGTCTTACTAAGTAGATGACGCGTCTTCATCAACAGACAGTAATTAACACCAGAAGTCCTTAGTCCGCTCCTATTCCTGATGTATATCAAATTGACAATGACCTTACAAGGTCAAGTGCAAAAATTGTCTGCCTTCTATACAGTAAAGTGACCTAATCAAAAGAAGTCGCTACCATCCAACAGCGGGACATTGAGGGCTTCCAAGAAATGGAACAGACATGGCAGAGATACGTCAACCCCGTGTTGTATTTTATGTTTCATGTTTTGATGTCTTTGGTGTTTGGTCTACCTTGTCACTTTGGTGTCTCTTGTTGTGCTTGTCCACTCTGTGTTTGGTCTACCTTGTGCCTTTGGTGCTTCTTGTTGTGCTTGTCCACTCTGTGTTTGGTCTACCTTGTCACTTTGGTGTCTCTTGTTGTGCTTGTCCACTCTGTGTTTGGTCTACTTTGTTCATTTGGTGTCTCTTGTTGTGCTTGTCCACTCCACTCTGTGTTTGGTCTACCTTGTCACTTTGGTGTCTCTTGTTGTGCTTGTACACTATATTTTTATCGCATTAGGGTGTTTTGGCGTTTTACTGTGGATGCTGCATTCGATTCCTATTGGAGAGTCCCTCTTTCTCGCGTGTGTTTTAATTAATTGAGCCACATGCGTCAAAAATACCTTTACCTGATTAATGCAATTACTTCTCTGTAACTACTGCATAGAATTACACGAAACAAGAAGCAAATTCTCATATACATGCGAGGTCTTCTACCAATTTGCTATCATAAGACCTTCGTCCTCAACAGAGGTGAGCGATGAAGCCCCCTTGGACCTTTTGTTTATTTCTCCTGAGCGATAGTCAAACGTTTATGATATCTTTCAGATAACTACTAAGTTTGTGTTTATGCACACGAACGCTCAACAAATATGACTTCCATTCACTCTGTTTGGCAAACGCATTTTCGATTTCTCCGCAACTGCTTCTGAAAATTCCGTATATCTTAAGAGAAAACACCTTTACTTGGAAGAACTCGAGGCTCTCTTACCAGTTGTGTATTGCCGACGTGATCGGTCCATAGATATGGTCGCCTATGGCTCTAGTGAGATTATGCATTTTCGAAATTCTCCACAAATGTTGCAAAGAATTTCACCACAGACTAAAGAAAGCAAGTTTTCAAGGTTCTGAACCAAGTCGATGTTTTCAGCCATCAATATCTATCAATAAATATGGCCATCAAGGGATCTAATTGGTCTATGCATTTTCAACTTCTCTACAGTTGAATTAAGGCTAGCTGAAGTGAAGACTGCGTGTATTCAATGATCTTCATATAAGTTTTTGGCGATAGCTTTTGCTACATTGAAAGATAAGGTACTCACATAAGCAGTGGTTTGGGCCAAATTAGGCAACGTTTTAGCTCACCTGAGCGAAGCACACATTCCGTCGTCCGTTCGTCGTAAACATGAACTTTTTGGACATCTCTGTAAACGATGCAAATAAGTTTAACGAAACTTGATAAGAAGCAAGTACACACGGTTCTCTATCAGGCTGTGATTTTCTTGCCGAATGGCCTTCAAGGGCTCTGATTGGATGATGCATTTTGGACAACGCCTCTGAAACCACTTTACAGAAACCCTTAACGAAACTTTACAGGAAGCAATTACTCAGGGGCCTCTACCAAGTTTGTGTGGGCCTTTTTTGTGCTGATCGGTCAACAACTATGGCATCCAAGAGGTCCGATTGGATAACACATTTTGGACATATTCTCAGCAACCGTAGTACATGATTTCACGAAACTTTACAGGAAGCAAATGCCAAAGGTCCTCCTCCAAGTTTGTGTTGTTTGTGCCGATCGGTCAGCAATTGATGCGGTCAAGGGCTCTGATTGGATGACTAATATTCGACATCTCCGCTACAACCGCTGCACAGAACTTACGAAACTTTACAGGAAGCAAATACTCAAGGTCCTTTTACCATGTTTGTGTTTTTCGTGCCGATCAGTCAACAAAATTAATATGACTGGCGAGTGTTCCGATTGGCGCATTATTGACATAATCTTTGCAACCGCTACACAGAATTTTAAGAAACTTTACAGGAAGCAAGTACTCAAACTCCTTTAGTAGCTACGAAGTTTTTAAAGCTGATGGATCAACAATCATGGCCGCCGAGGGTTCTGATTGATTGAACCATTTTTGACTTCATAGATTTTCACGAAACCATACAGAAAGCAAGTGCTCGTGATCCTCTACCAAACCGGTCACTTCAAGCCCTTGGTTTGCGACTCCGGTGAGTTATGTGGACTGCTTAGACCTCTTGTTATTAGTTCTTAATCGTTGCAAATAGAGGGAATACTTGTAGATAAACATGCATCTTGTAGCAATCCAAGTTATCTTTATATACAAATGAGGAATCAATTTATATTAGGAATGAGGTCTGTTCATTCACTTCATAAAATTTTGTCAGCTGTATGTTTGACCAATTTGTATGTGTGATCTTGATTCAGAAGGTCATAAACTCACTGATGTTGGTTTCTTTAACGAGATGTCATTCCACACGACTTATTGATACCTTGTCCCATTTGTATTACATAGTTACATCTTGATGGCACTCCAAGAATGCACC
This sequence comes from Pinctada imbricata, assembly GCA_033119305.1. Taxonomy (NCBI): domain Eukaryota; kingdom Metazoa; phylum Mollusca; class Bivalvia; order Pterioida; family Pteriidae; genus Pinctada; species Pinctada imbricata. The sequence goes on along the minus strand of VSWD01000003.1, from coordinate 49,848,725 downwards.
CCGTTGATATAACCCCTTTAGTACTCGTAACATCCCGTCTCGGTGGCGCCGCCTACAATATATATTTGTTTGTCTCTTTGCGTGTGGTTGTCCGGCACAAACGCCTCCTTGTGACAGTTTCTTATCTCGTTGTGCGTTTGAGGTTCGCTGTGATCATTGTAACATGCTCTTGTCAGATGTCTACCTTTAAACATTTTCAACTTCTCTGCAATGTATCAGATTCAATGGAAATCTACGCGGCCGCTGTACGAGAAGGTGCAAAAACATTTTTAGTCCTATAGTCTGTCGGTCAAGATGGCATCATCTCTACGTGAAACGTTGCAAAGCGAAATTGAATTCACGAATTGGATACTACTTGTATGTTTTCTGCATGATTGGCTGACAATGTCATCTTATTGGAAACGAAGATTGAATTCAACTCTATAGGAAGTTTTACGAGTGAGACCATTTCTATCGTTTAGGGTTGGCTTGATCGTTTATTATTTTTTTTTTGCGTCCTCATGTTGGTTGGGTATTAGCCCTGAGGTCCATTAATTCCTATCCTTCAAAGTGCTATGATAGTTATAAATGAAACCTGTAGAGGTTTTTTTCTATATTTCAAATGAAAAGTAACTATGCTTTAAATGCCTCTTATTCCCTCCCAACAAAATTATTGGACATTTATTTGAAAGATCTTGTGATTTTACTGAAAGGGTCAAGAATAAGTAACAGCACATGACTTTTGTTTGTAAATACTGCATGTTTGTGTTGGTCATAAGTTTACATTAGCTACTTGTTGACTTTTAAGTGACTGACGCGTACATCTATTTCTGAATAGGAAATTGATCTGAATATACTTGTACATTTATTTTGAGTGATGGCCTTATCTTAATTTAAGAGTTAAGACACTTACTATTGTCTTTCGATTGTTGAGAAATTATTATTTTTGTACCCAATCTTCTTCTTACTAATATTGATACAGCAGTGTTGGGGGTGTGATGCTGAGAATTTATACAATGAACGTTCACTCTGATAAAAGAGACTTAATTTTTACATTAAATAAACGAGAATGAATCCCCGATCTAATGATTCATCATTCGATTTATATTTTTAAGAAATTATTTCATGTTTAGGTTAAAAGTTTCTTTTCTTTCGTGAAAATGCAATTGAATTTGTTTGTATAAAACGATTTTCGAACACAGCATTTCATTTTTACTCATATTTTATCTTCGTGAAGAAAGAAGGATAACTCTAAACGATTCTTGTTTTCCGACGCTACCTTTTGTGACGCATTTTCAAAACCCTCTTCAATTTTTATCATTTTTCTAAACGTTTGAAATAAATTCATATATAATGTCTTGACATTCTGTCTTTCTGGATATTTTCATTTATTATAAAAATCTTCCATTATGATGGCAGATTTTTATAACAAATGAAAATATCCAGAAAGACAATACCCTCTTCTCTCCAGTGTCGACAGGGCTTGTTCATATTGAGAAGTAGTTTCAATGTTTGGGTCACAAAACTACGTAATACTAAATTAGAGCTTCAAAATAAGACCATACATTTTTTTTATTGTCATAGCGCGCCGTCCGTCGTCCGTCATACAAGTTTAACATTTTGTGTTTTCGTGCCGATCGGTCAATAAATATATCCGCGGAGGGCTCCGATTGACTGACGCATTTTCGCCTTTTCCTCTGCAACCGCTGCAGAGGATCTCACGAAACCTTTCAGGAAGCAAGTACTCAAGGTCTTCTACCAAGTTTGTGTTTTTCATGCCGATTGGTCAACATATATGGGCACCGATGGCTCTGATTGGCTGAAACATATTCGACTTCTCCTCTGCAACTTTGGCACATAATTTCACGAAACCTTACAGGAGGCAACTACTCAGGTCTTCTACCAAGTTAGTGTTGTTCGTGCCGATCGGTCAACAAATATGGCCACCGAGGGCTCTGATTGGCGGACACATTTTCGACTTCTCATAGCTCAGCAACCGCTGCCGAGAATTCCACGAAACCTTACAGGAAGCAAGTACTCAATGTCCTCTACGAAGTTAGTGTATTTCGTGCCGATCGGTCAACAAATATGGCCACCGAGGGCTCTGATTGGCTGACGCATTTTCGACATCTCCAAACTGATGCTCATAATTTCACATATTCTTAAAAGAGCAAGTACTAATAGGCCTCCTCCAAATTTTCCACTATGATTCTTTCGTTTGCAACTCAGGTGAGCGATGTCGATGTCGATGCCCCTTGGGCCTCTTGTTTGAAACAAAAATTAAAATTGACAGAGGCATCCAGCTTCATATCCCATGGAGATCCGACGATATACATAATGGCGTTGCTCATTTTCAAGAGACTGAGTTCGCTGCAGCCCGTTTACATGTAAGCACTACAAAACCTAATAGTAACCATTGTGTTGTACCATCCACCAAGTAGTAATGATATTACCGATAGACATCAATACTACCCCTACCCAGCAACAGCCACCGAGCCGCCTTGTACAAGATTCAAGATTTATTGACTTCCACCAAACATGCTGGCATACATCAATACATAACAACATATAGCTCACACTAAATATATATAATGATTCCTTACGGAGGGTTTTTTAGCTCACCTGAGCCAAAGACTCAAGTGAGCTATTGTCATAGTGTGGCGTCCGGCGTCCGTCGTCCGTCGTCCGTCGTCCGTCGTCCGTCCGTCGTAAACTTTTAACATTTTCAACTTCTTCTCAAGAACGGCTGAAGGGATTTTGATGAAACTTGGTATGCATGAAGTACTAAAGGTCCTCTACCAAGTTTGTTCATTTCGGCTCGATCCCTTCAGGGGTGGATCCAGGGCGGGGTCAAATAGGCCCCGGAGGGTACCCCTCTTCAAAAATCTTCTTCTCCAGTTCCACTGAATGGATTGAAAAACTAATTGTATCTATGTGATCTAGAAGGATGTATGATTCAAGTTTGTTCATTTCGTTAAAATCCGACAACTAATTTTTGACGCGTTTTTGACGTCTTTTCGGACTTAGTCAGAAATGCACATTTTTGCACTTTTTCTTTAAATAACTCAATAAGTGTATGATTTTACACACTCATTTACTACATATTTATCATATTTAACTTACTTAATGCTTTGATATGTATTTTATGCTTAAATTTTATTTTTTTGATTTTTTATGAATTTTTTTCTTATGTAAAAAGGAAGGGGGGGGGGGGGGGTGATTTTCATACATTTTCTGCTTCTTTTCTATAACCACTCTTCAGATTGTCATGACAATTTGTAGGTATGAGGTACTCATGCATGGTACCCTACAAGTGAAAGAATTTTGTCCAGATATCCACTTTTGGATTTTTAAGGAATATTTTTTAAGATTGTACATAGGTATAATGTATGTTTTCTTACCAAAAAAGAAAAGAAATTCTCAAATCGCACTGGGTTATACACATTGATACTACTTTTAAATGAAGAAATTTTATTTGAATCACAAAAAAAAAAAAAATGCCGTAATGATTAAAAGTACACAACTTTTTAAATATTTTTCAAAGCCATGCACCTGGTTCCGGACCGGAATTATTCGAATTTTATGATCTGAGGACCCATTTTCACACGTATTCTTCCACACATGTAGATGTCTCACACACTTTAAAACTATATTCAAAATTTTATTTCATCTGTCTAGTAAACAATCACGGAGAAGACAATTCAAGATAAACATTGTGTGTATTTTCCCCCAATTGTTGAAAATAATAAGAAAATAATCGGAACTATTTGACAGGACAATGACCTAGATACGCATTCATTCATCTTCGTCCCCAAGGCGCATCGTATTCCGCTAGGCGCTTCATTGCAATACAAACCGCAAAGCAGTACTGCGATATATTTCAGGAGATACAGTGCAAACGGAATAGATTTTTATAATTGGAACACTTTCATAATCTGTATCTGTATCTGTATGGGTACGTTGAATTACCAATACTGGCTTGTGATCAACGGAATGAGAGAGCGCATAAACTTACTTAATCGCGCTTCAGGCTGAATCTAAAGCCTTCCACAGTCCTTGACAGCACTTGATGGTTATCCAGTTCGTTCCACTCTGTGACTGTACGTATGAAGAATGAGTTCTTCCTGATGACGGAATTACATGTAGGTATGTTAAAGGAGCGAGTATGGTTTGAGCTATGAACAACGTTCATAATGGTTATCATTCATGTACTTGGAACACTTGCATATACTTGTTATTATGTATAAAGTTTGCTCGAATTTCCTCTGTCTTAGACTCTCTTAGATGAAGTAATTTACGGACTGATTTCTTGAAGAAAGGTCTAATGAGTAATCTCTTCCTCTGGATTTTGAGAATGCATAGGACATTTAATATCTGAAATTCTTGAAAATAAATAATTCCGTTCAGAGTTCCTGAAATCTTCCAATGAAATGTTGGACCACAGAAGCTGTTGTTTTAATAGAGAAAATAAATTATTATTCACAACCTTAAGCCACTGTGTTCGTCATCTTGTATGTATAATATTTCTAAGAGGAATACAGAGGCCTGAGGTTGTGAATAATAAAACATTTTCTCTCATAAAGCGACAGGATCCTGTGTTAAGACATTTGGGAATTTTTATCTGTTCAAATAATAGATACATAATGAGTTTTTATCAGACCAAATAACTTCTTGTCGGAAAATCCAATGCAACCGATACATTTCATGAACTCTCTCCGCTAACAACTTGCCCGTGTAACAGACCTATGATGAGGTAAAACAATTAGTTAACAGTAAATAACGATGTCGTAGGTCTGCTAGTTGGACAAGCTTAACAATTTCATGGGCCTTTTAATTTGTTTCAAACTGCGAAACCTTAGAGAAACCACTTGAGTTGTTGAACAGCGTATGCTGAAATGCGACGCTCCTTCTCGCCTGTTGAAATATGCATAGGCAAGAAGCGTCGCATTTCAGCATATTTACTGAAAATTATTTGTTCAAGTGGCTTCACTGGGTCATGAGGTTTGATACAACATACACTGCTTTTTTGGAAAACAAACTGGCACAATTTCTGCACAACTCACTTGAATTGTTGAATATTGGATCAAAACGATTTTAACTGTACGTTTCATGTATTTGAGATGAAATCAATACTATTCAAAAGCATAATTCATAGATTTTAGTGAATAAAGGCAAAACCGAAAAATCTTTGTTTTTTATGCCCCTGGAATAAAAGATTCGGGAGCATAAAGTTTTTGGCCTGTCCGTCTGTCTGTTTGTCTGTCTGTTTTCCAAAAAACTTTAACATTGGGCATAACTTTTGAATGGAAGCTGGTGATAGAGGTTTCATATTTCACATGTGTATTTACCAAAATTTTTGACCTCATGACCATAACCTTGACCTTTCACGTACTTCTCAGAAACTTTAACATTGGGCATAACTATTGAATGGTTATAGTGATAGGGCTTTCATATTGTACATGTGTATTCCTTGTGACAAGATCTTTCCATTGATACCAATATTACGCTGACCCTGACCTCTCACATACTTAACAGAAAATGGTGTTTATACTAACAAAGATGCCGCCGGGGGCATTCTCGTTTCACAAACACAGGCTTTATAATTTCTGGCATGCTAGCTATCAATAATGAAAGGTTTTGTGTTCAATTTTAAATAAACTTAATTTGTGAAATCATTTCATTGTTTTATTCTTTTTCTCTGTCAGTATGTCAGTTAGAGCGTGCATGGGTATCAGGTGAGCGTTGTGCCCCCTGGGGCTCTTGTTTTATTGCTTTCTCATCATTTAAGTGATACTACACAAAACTGATGAGACGTTGCAGTAGGGCAATGCCTAATAAGTAAGTCCGTATCGTTTATATACCCGACAAAAAGAGAAACGCACGTCATATTATATTGTGATTTATTGATCATGAATATTTAGTAAGACATTTGATTATAGTTGTCTTTTTCCAGCACTCTATTTACCGAGGATAAAACACGTTTCGAACATTTTTTTCGCTCCATATCACAATGATAGTGCTGATTAAAGCGTGTTGTTTCTAGCTCCAGTTATATGGCCGCAGGTTTGGTATCCTTCTGAAATTTAGTTGTTTGACCTCTTTCAGCAAATTTACAGTAAAAATATAGAAGAATGCTGGTTTCTCTATTCAAATGTAGTCACACTATGCCAATACGAAAATTAAATGTCTTAGTAGATATTCCTGTATATTGGGGTATGTTTTACAATTAAGGTTATCAATATTTTGCAATTCTGATCCCAAAGGAACACTAATTTTGTCCTCAACCATTCTTACTTATCTGTTGCAGATTTATCTTTAACATTGCATTGAAATAATCAAATGAAATACAAGAAAAGCTTAAAACTAACGTCCAAAACCATTGAAAATGCACGTAAAAATGACCTGTCAAGATCGTGGTATTCTTTCTGAAAACTGTGCTTGCGAAAAAAGGTCAGATACTAGCTTTAGTAAGGTAGTTTTGTGCTTTGTGACACATTTAAGGGCGAAAAATATCAAACCACGGACTTCATTTTCAAAAGAGTTGATGTTTATATAAGATGTTTTTTTCCCTCAAATTTAAAATTTCTGTTTGATGACGTCATTTGAAGCAATTACATGAATTTGTATCCAGGTAAAATTGTTCATTATCATTGAAAAAAACAAATCGCAATGCCTGATATATCAATTTGAATAGGTTTATCAGCTTTAATCATTTCTGAAAAGTGAAAGGAATTCTTAAAAACCATTTTGTGACATTGCGTTTTGAACCAAGTTTCTTTATGATTGCGCTCTGTCTTATCACTTATCATGAAGACGGATTCGTTTGGCGTTTGACAGAATAAGTCACTCGTATACCTACGATTTATGATGGAAAAGAATAGAATACCTATAGATTACATAATACATTTTATAGAATGAAGATTAAGTGGTGCGTTTCTTTTTTGTTTGGTATATATCTGAAAAGTCTATAGTTTTTGCAAACACTTCAAGAGTTCTGCTACGTCATGAACGTTTCTGTCGTCGACAAATTATAGAAGTGTTTGCAAAAACTATGAATTTTTCATATACCTGGACGATATGGATTGATTTATTAGGCATTGTCCCACTACAATGGCTCATTAGTTTTGTTAAATTTAACTTAGAAAATGAAAAAAATACCAAAAACTGTCTAAGGAATCCCAACACCATACGTTTCGATCCCACGCGATGTGCATGCTCATCAACTTAACACATATAAGAATCAGTTTATTATTACATAGTCATGAATACAGTAATAATTTTAATAACTGAGAAATGGATTATATAGATTCATACAGTTTCGATTTCTTTGAATTTTCAAAAGCAGAAAGTAAGTAGGAACAAATACGTTTGCAAGAAACAATATCGGAAGTGTTACGATCTCTTTACATTTTTCTATTTCCCTACGATTATCATTGTCATAAAATAATGTATTTTCGTACTTAGCTCTTCAAAAATCATTGTACAGAGGGCAAGTAAATAGAAAATGAGTTTCATTCTCAATAACATTACCACAAGATACATAAAACCGATTTTCCCTCGCAACATGGGGACGTCTGTATCTTCCTACCTCAATTTCTAGCTTATGTGCACTTATTCTAAGTTTAGTTAAGATAGACCTTCCATGTCTTTTCAATGGACAATTTAAGTGTTTCTTCTGCTACGGCAAAATAAAAGGAAAATTTGCCTTCATTTGGGTTTTCAATACTGTGACTTCTTTCTTTTGAGAATTTTTTATTCGAGTATGTTAGACTTATGTAATGTAAAAGTCTAATGTAGTTATTTAAGAAATAACAACTAGCTAGCCGTGGTTTGTTGTCCAGTAATTCCACGAGTCGCATGAACCAATCAAAATCACTGAGCCGCGAAGCGGCGAGGTGATGCGACGAGGGGAATTATTGGACAACAAATCACAGCTAGCTAGTTGTTATTTCAATTCTAATATTGTTCTGCACGAGTTCTTTAGCACGAGAATGGGCAAGAGCTTAGCGAACTGGAAGTTTGTTTGAGATGTTAAACCAGGCGAGTTCTATAGTACATATAGGGAGAAAATCTCCACTAATGTTAGAATTGACATTTATTTTGAGATTCTGCAATTGATTCTGCAAACTTTTTAAGGGATTATTCTGAAATAAGGTTGTCTCTTCTCGTTTTGCTATAAGAAATACATATATAAATAAAAACGCTTATAGACATATATGGAAATATACTTAAGCCACCAGCTAGAATTACCTCTTTCTGATTACGCTACCAACATTACAGTTTATACATTATGGACCTCCTTCAAGTACAAGTATATTATATGTAGTTCTACCAAAACATTCTTCAACTAAACATACATCCACAAAGATACAGTCAACCACATCAGCAAGAACATTTAAGTGATATTATTATTTAATTACAAGAGCTTAAAAAGACTGAAATTATTATCAACACAGAGTATTAACACAGAGGGAAAGAATATAAAAAATGCAAGTCATCCTACATGTCCTACATCAGTGATCTGGTAAATTCACATACAAGAGCTATAAAAGCTATTCTCCTTTGTGAAAAGCATACAGTACAACCAAGTTTCACAGAAAGTTATCTCCAAATTTCCGAATGAATTCAGAACCACCGCAACTTCTATACGAACTTCCTCCAGGACTAACTACTTACAGAACTGCTTAAACAACCGATCTCAGAAAGTCTTACTAAAGAAGGCGCGTCTTCATCCACAGACAGTACATAACACCAGAACCTATTCCTGATGAATGAACTACCAACGTCAAGTGCAAAGATAGACAATTCGCTGATGTCTGCCTTCTATACAGTAAAGTGACATAATTAAAAAACCTCTGAGAAATGGAATAGACATGACAGAGATACGTCAACCCCGTGTTGTATTTTATGTTTTGTGTCGTCGTTGGTGTTTGGTCTTCCTTGTCCCTTTGGTGTCTCTTGTTGTGCTTATCTACCCTGTTTTATCGCATAAGGGTGTTTTGGCGTTTTACTGTGGATGCTGCATCCGATTCCTGTTGGAGTTTAGTCCCTTTTCTTGCGTGTGTTTTAATTAATTGAGATACATACGTCAAAAATATCTGTATCCGCCTAATGTAATTACTAATATCTGTAGTTAGCATAAGCCTACCAGACAGGTCATGTTTAATGTATTTTGTATCACATTGATGTTTTGGGTAAAATTCAAGTATCCAGCAAATTTAACGTTCTTTAACATTTATACCCAGTTCATGAAAGAAACAACTGATTGAAAATTGAATCTTGATACTACATGTAATAGTGTACTAGAACCAATTTGAGCTTCTTTAGACGAATCTTATGAAAATAACACAATAGAACCTCTTAAGTTTACAAATGTTAGATTCACTAGAAAATAACAATAAATAGGTAGAATTTGCTTTGAACTTAGTTAACACAAAGATAAAAAAGACGGTTAAATTAGGCAGTTTACGTAAATTGATATCTATCTAGATTTAATTATTACATTAAAGTTCGGACATTTATTAGGACAAAACATTAAATGACACATTTGATTCCAAAAGATGATCAGGCATGATAACATGTAATTAAATGTTTGCGTGCGAGGAGAGAATATTGTACATACAAAATACTGATCTTAACAAGTTGATCGAAACAAATAATATTTGGTCGCCATTTTGATACCCGGACTAGCACAGCCATGGTGAAGTGTGTGCTGTTACTTTTATGCTGTATTTCAGCTGTTAATATCAGGACTGTGATATCAACAACAGCCAGTGACTGGAAGTTCTTCTTTGACTCTATATTCGTCACATACAACAAAAATGTTCTCCCTAAAGTCAATCAGTCGGAGCTCCTTACAATCAATGTGGGATACACACTCAACGCCATTAAGAGTTTTGACGAGGTGAGTGGAGTGATGGAGACAGTGGGTTACCTTACTGTATCATGGACCAACGAACTGTTACAATGGGACGAGAAGCCCGTGGGCACTTCTGATTACATCAGGAACATATTGATTCCTATATCTATGATGTGGTACCCTCCGATCACCCTACAGAACTCCGTTACATCTCTAAAAGGCTTGGGGACATTATACGAAAAGCTGGATTCCTCCTACACCGGGCTTACCACATGGAAACCTCCCGTCATCTTGGCCTCCTCATGTTCGGTGGACACCACAAACTTTCCATGGGACGAGCAGGCTTGTAACCTAACCTTTGTGGCATGGGACTATAAAGCCACTGAAGTACTGTTAGCAGCTGCATCCCCAACCGTTGATATGACAGAATACAGTGAAAATCAGGTCTGGGTTATCAACGAGACGACAACTGTAGCTTGGACTGACGCCGATTCTTCATACGTCACTTTTACTATCAAACTAAAGCGTTTGCCCGTATGGTTTGTCATTAACATCATTGCGCCTCTTGTTCTGCTTAGTTTCCTGAACTTGTTTGTGTTTCTAACACCTTTAGAGGAGGGTCGTGTAGGCTATGCTATGGGCGCTTTCCTTACATTCTCCGTGTATCTGGAAATCATCGGAGACAACATTCCCCCGGTATCAGAACCAATGTCAAACCTGTCCATCTACGTCGTCCTGCAGGTGATCGTAAGCGGAATAACGTCATTTATTTCCGTGTTTACCGTCCGTATCTACACCAGAGACAATGACATCCCAGTGCCTGTGTGGATGAGCTACTTTATAGGAATCATCGCTTGTCACGTCTGTGTGAGAGAAGAGGAGCGCGAGATAAAGAAACTGTTCGAGGAGAAAAACGCCAAATCAGTTGAACCAGGAACTGGGTTCCCGGATCTGCCTAAACGCTCAATGACTGTACTCAGAATAGAAAGCATTAAGGTCGAGGAACTCTCTCCCCTGATAAAATTTGGAGTCCCAAATGTCAAGTGGACACCCCTGGACGCCGAGAAGCCAGTCAGGGAGATTGAATGCTGCATCCCCCAGCCTTATATCACTTGGATAAACGTAGCTAAAGTTATTGACTATTTTCTATTTTTGGGTTCTATTGCTGTTCAGATGGTGATGTTTGTGCTGTTTATGTTTCCTATGATCAATCAATACGATGGTTCAATGGTGTAGATAAAAACAATGAAAATGGAAAAGATTGTATAATTAACACAGACTCTGTAAACTTGTTAGTTTGAAAACAAGAGTTTTTTTTCAGTATACATTTGTATATGTTTATGAAATTTTATAATTGTCACTGTATCATTATATCTTTACTATTTCAAAATGAAAGGTTAATAAACATTTTAAATAATCTATATTGTTATCTCATGAGATCACATTTAGTGCACTGTGTTCAGAGAAAGAAAATTAATTGCAAATACTCCCGTAAGAATTGAAAACGATGCCTATGTCGTTTATTAGAGAGTTGTACTGAGTGGAGTAAAAATCTGGAACCTTATGCGTAACAATATTGTTGCCACCATAACAACCTCGTTATCTGGATATCTATTTCTCCCACTGTGGACCAGGATATCCATGGAAACGCTGGGAAAAGATATCCTTTTCTCTCATACCTGCGTATGTGTTACAGAGTAGGCCCATGAAATACAGCTACATGTGAGCTACTTCTTTATCCCATATCACGTGAAAGCTGTATCACATATCATGTGACGCTATTGTTTCGATTGTTTACGCTATTGTGACGTCATGATTTCAGCCCGCATTACAAACAAGCTACCGGCGACGTCGCAATAAAACATCGATTTAAAATCGTTTTTCAATGCATTCTTGCGTTTTACTTTGAAAAGCCTGATATTCATAGTTTATTCTTATAGAATAAACCATTTTCGGGGGCGCTGAATTCGAATATCGCAAAATTTTCGCGATTAGATCAACTTGACATTTTTTCAAATTTCGTCCCTTTTCTTTCAGTTTTGTTCTTAACCCTTAGATATGAGAGAAAAATACTCTTTCATGTTCTTCTATGAGAGATTCATCGGTTCCACCCTCGGGGTCTCAAAATGTTGCAAAACCCTCGGCAAGCCTCGGGTTTTACATGATTTTGAGACCCCTCGGGTGGAACCGATGTATCTTTCATAGAAGACCATGAAAGAGTCTTATAGTCTTACCCCTATGGGGTAAGATAACATTTTCACGTGCCTTTTGACTGTAACGTCAATTGTAACGTCATACATGATTGCTGTGTTAGCCGATCAAAATATGAATAAAAATACCTAAAATCTCACTTTGAGCGCTTTTAGACAGAGGGAGAAAAATAATCCCCAGATGTGATCAGGGACACGGAAATCCAACCTTCGTGTCCAGGATTTGCCTTTGTCCACGACTCGGCAAGCCTCGTCGTGGTACAAGCAAATCCTGAACACTCGGGTTGGATTTCCTTGTCCCTGATCACATCTGGGGATAGATTATATTATTCTCAAGTGAATATAATTCGTGAAAAAATGTTGCTAGTCGGTTTTACCATGAGTCTTTCATTTCACGATAAATTTCATTATTTAGAAATCAAGAATCACTAGGTAACTTGGTGAGTGTCACTTCTTGTGGACAAGGAGTCCCCGAGGGCACACGTACGTAGCCAAATTCGATCAACTTCGATTGATTTAAGGAATCATTGTCATATTTTTGGTTGATAGAGGTATCAACACAAAAATTGAGGGAAAACTGCATCGTGCGCGTAGCGCAAGTTGCTATGTTTTCCTGCAATTTTTGGTGTTGATACCTCGATCAACCAAAAAAATATTACATTGATACTTATCATTTCATTTTGTCGCTGTTCAATGTTTATTTGCAGTTTGAAATAGTGTTGCTAACAACGTTGCTTATGACGTTGCTAAGCGCGTACTTCCGTTTTGTGTCGATACAGGTATCAACAAAATTTCTCGGCCAATCAGAATCGTCGTTTCGTAATGATAGCAATGGAAATTAAATAACTCTTCAACGCATAAAAAAATCTGTTATCCAAATTCCTTGAAATTTCTAAAACATGGGTCCTGTGGCATCATATCCCACCCATCCTGCTACGTCTTTCGGTAAATTTTAGACATAATGATTTTCACACTCTTTGGCAATATTACATTGTTTAGATTTAGGATCACTGACGAGGGTTAAATACACGAAACGTGCATGTCTGGTCCATGCTGAAAATGTATCTGTTCTTTAATGATGCTATTGAATTTGAAGACGTTTAACATTATCACCAATATACCATTAAATCGTTTCAACAAACAAATTGCTATTGCATAATTACTAAGAAACATAAGTTTGAAACTATGAGTTGTGAGTCACTATTGTGAGTGCTGTTGAGATTATCGTCGGGATCTTCTTTGACTCATTTGTGTCACACTTATGCCCTTTGCTGTGTGGAACTCGTAAAAAAAGTTCCCCCCGAGGGCTTTGACAGCAAGTGTTTTTAATATTTTTCTCTGACATGGTAGCCATAGCACTTTCTATATAGACAGTGCAGTGCATGTTTTTATATATTGTTCTCATTTTCGTGCATGGACATCGACGGCGGGTGCGGCTAGCCAACAGGGGATGCTTACTCATCCCGGGCACCTGGTCCCACCTCTGGCCTTTAGGAGTCCGTCGATGCTCAATGTCGATGCTCAATGTCGTGCTCTATTGTGAGTGCTGTTGAGATTATCGTCAGGATCTTCTTTAACTCATTTGAAGCCTGTCACTAAGGAAGTTGTACAGAAGTTAAGGAGGAGAACATGGCGGAGTTCAAATCATCTCAGCGGAACATACACTCATGAGAAAAAATGGATCAAACTGACGGAAACAACTAGAACTATAACATTACATCATGAAAACATAATTAACAACACTTTATACATGTATATGAATATTCCCCATACAGGTACAGTACCAGGGGCGTGCGACCGTCGCGAATGCAAAGTAGAAACGTGTTACATCCGGTCATGTCCAAATAGATAAAGACGATCATTTAGAAATGTCCCCAATCATCCTTGATAGGCAAATGGTGAAATGAGCAATAAGTTCCCTGTAGCCCTACGTAGAACTTACTCGGCGACATCTTAAGCCGTTCCCCTAAATAACGTTGAGCAAGCTACTTAGTGGTGAGTCTCTTTGCCCTCTTTGCCTTAAGTTTGCTTACTTAGAATAATACTCCTGCATAGCCTATTTACGCAATAGGCAGGCGAAAAGGGAATGCTGCTGCACACTAAGGGGAAGTTTGTGATTGTGAAATTAAAATCGCTACACCTGTCATAAAGAGAAGTGTTCAAATGACCGTTGTTACTGATCAACAGTAGTATGTCTAGGTAGGATGCTGAAATACTACGCTCAGTTGTTTCTTTGATTTCCAATTCACTGGGATTGATGGCGCTAAAGTAATCCTGAGTGGTTGGATTAAAGATGGATTATACGCACGAAAATGATACAATTTGACATCTTGTCTAGAATGTAAGATGACTAGGACAACCTAGCTACTTTCTAATTACACAAGGATATTACACTTTCTTTATATTGGAATTCATTGCTTATTGAATTTGAAGACGTTTAACATTTGGCAACAAATTCGGGGGTAAAATAGAGTTACTAGAAAGCAGATGAGAGATCACCAGTTTTTTTTTTTGTAGTCCTCGATAAAATCTGAATACCAGAAGAAATTAAAAAAAAAAAAATAAGTAAATAAATTGTAAACTGAACAATCTCTGACAAATTTCGAGAAATGGGAATCAATATAATACAATATCTAAAATACATCGGGCAGATTGATATCAAACTTTGGCAGAATACTTTCGCTATCATAACTTGTTTTATATATTTTTCAAGAATTCGTCAGCCTTTTGATTGTGATTTTTAAAATCTGATCTCGGGTTTTGTGTTTGACATTCATTAACTGATAGTGAAATTTTTTTCACATTATCATATCAGCAATATATAAAACAAAGATAAGGAGATGATCCCCAACATGACGATGTTGCGATCATCACAGCAAGACTCATGCATAAAATGAGAGGGAATGCAATTATCACATGGGGGATGCAGCACATGCAAATCCTCTACATGAACAAACAAACAAAACACACAGAGACAACGAAACCAAGCACAGCAAAGAAACCAATAAACAAATCAACCAACAAAGCAAGCAGCAAACAAAGCAACCAACATACAAAGCAACCAACATACAAAGCAACCAACAAACAAAGCAAGCAACATACAAAGCAAGAAACATACAAAACAAACCATTCTTTATACGAGAAGGACAATACTGGATATGTGAATAATCTCCATAGAATTCTATTGTAACAGGGAATTTGTTTTAGTTTGCGCTGCGGAACTGAAATGCACACAAATTCAAAATAACATATTTAAAGGTTAAAAAAAATCCAGATTTTTTTCTTTATTCTAAAACAAATGAATGCTGACTGATTATGATTTCCGTGTTGAAACTGATACTATGAAAATAGAATCAATCTAGATGCTGATAAAACAATTGATTTATTTCTTATCAAAGAATTGCCTCAGTAATATATTACTTTCTCAGTCAAAAATGGTTGACTAATCAAATATTTGAATTCAGTTAAAGAGTTGATTGCTCTTTTCTTTTTCATCTAAATTATATTTGTTTTGTCTTGGATTTTTCGTATGATTTAAATAAGTTCAAAGTTACGGATGATGAACCCAAATGAGCCATTTAATTATTAGAATACTCAAATCTCGCACGACACGAAACAATGTGCCTTTAAACCACTACTGTGCATAACTTGCTGTAAACAAGATGGTCGCCATAATTCTGAAATCTCTATTCATTGCATCAGTATTGTCACCATGTTTCGCCAGTACCAGAAACACCACAGCAACTCAGCTGGCCAAATTTTTCTCGGACACATTCATATCAACTACGGCCAGTTACAGCCAACTCATATTCCCTAGGGAAAACTTGCTTGATCAAGTGACAATAGACATGAAGTTTAATTTGAAAGCGATTACAAACTTTGATGAAGTGGCAGGAACATTAGAGCTGATTGGAATTTTGAAGATCATTTGGACAGATGAGTTGATAGACAATGCCTTCAATGAAAGTATCCACGGGGATTTCACTGAATTTCTCATCACAAATAGCTATGTGTGGAAACCCGCCGTCTCACTCTTCAATTCGGCAAAATCCATTGTACCTGTCGGAGACTTGACCAATCTTATACGTGTGGAGATGAACCACAATACTGGAACTTCCACGTTAACATGGAACCCCGGTGTTGTCACCAAGACCGGCTGTCTGGTCAAGGTTAGAGACTTTCCTTTTGACAAACAACAATGCAATATAACCTTCACACCATGGGGGCATCCTTTCAGCGAAGTTGCCTTCCAGCCAACCTCCACCAAAGTAGACATGGACGGATATGACGAAAGCTCTACCTGGATGATTACGGACACGGAAGTCTTCACAGAGATCTTAGATGGCGGATCATTTATCAACTTTCAACTGAGCCTAACTCGCCGACCTACTTACTTCCTTCTGAACATGATTTTGCCTATATTGATCCTTGGCGTGCTGAATGCTATGGCTTTTCTCCTACCGGCTGAGAGTGGTGAGCGTGTTGGATACTCTATCACTGCTTTCCTGACATTTGCTGTGTACTTGACTCTGATAGCAGACACATTGCCTCGTTCTTCATCACCGCTGTCTCTCCTATGTTTCTTCCTGATGTCCATGGTGGTGGTGAGTTCAGTAGCAACAATTATTACCATCTTCACTCTCAAAGTTTACTTCAAGGACGAGGACGAACCTGTGCCAAATTACGTAGCCTCCTTTGTTGGGTGTCTGAACTGTTTGATGTGCAAGTCTGACAAAGATCCAGAGGAGGAAATGTTTGGAATAATTGAAAACGAAGAAATGGATGCTGTATCTATTAATTCGGAGACTGTGAAGAAGGAAAACACATTCTTTGATGACGCAAAAAGCAATGCCAGTGACGAAAGCGACACACCAAAGAACAAATATGGCGTCGACTGGAAGCTGGTTGCGGGGACACTGGACATGTTTTCATTTCTTGCTATTTGTGGGGCGAGTGTTGGTATTGCTGTAGTATTTTTGGTACCTCTTGCAGCGCAGATGTAAAAAATATAACTTTAACAGAATCCAAGCTGACTTGATCAGTTTATTGAAAACATACTATGGACCTTTAATATAAATAATTACGTGTAAATAGAATAAATGTCTTTAATTATTTTGTTCATTAAATTGTTTCTGAACAATGACCAATTAAAATTTTTCTTGTTTTAATTAGATACCAGTATTTCGAAAACGGCGATCAGAACTAGAGGTATCTTGAATTAGCCTTACTTTTCATTTAGGCAATTTCGTGCACTCAAAAAGCGCATTATTACAACCAACTGGCATACGAAATAATGAAAACTACAAACGTATACAGAACAACCAAAGCATTCTGCGAAGGATGAAAAGTGACTCCCCAAATGGAGATTATATCAGGTCCCCGGAAAGATTAAGCATCTCTTAACAACCTAATAATTTACCAATAACCATTAAGACAAACAGACATAAGTAAAACTGTTTGAACAAGTTGAGAAATTGGAAGATATCAAAGAAGATACTATCAAATTCACTGTTAGAACACAAAGCCATGTCATAAAAGATATGACCATTGACTTTCTGAACAAATGTGACTACCTATTACTGTTATAACAGTGCAACCTCTATATAAAACATCTAGGGAAACATAAATTCTAATGAAGGGATAAACCATATTCTGTCTATCCATGTGTATTGCTCAATGTACTAGAATGAGCTTGAATTACTGAATTACACGATTATTAGACTAAGTCTGTATTCAAGTTAAGATCAAGGCATCGGTACGAGAAAAGGGAAATGAGGATAGTAGATGGTGGTTTATATCAGTAGAAGCTTATATCCTCCAACATCTTAGGAAGCAAACATGAGCTCTATATTTACGGTTTGAGTGGGGTAGGATTCGGTGACGAAATCCTGTTTGACATCATACTTTATTATCAGAGCAAATACTCTGCCTGGATTGTCAGTTGCTCTCTACGCTCTACAGTCCGAGTTTAATCGCTATGACTGTCCTTTGCAGGCCTATTATTCAAATTCATCTATTGCATTAACTAAATACAAAGTAGTGTTTGTCCCTTCCATGTATTTTCATCATCACCTCACTCTCTTTGTACGGCGATTGGGTGTTTTTTTTTCTGTAAGGAAATATCATTCGATGTTATTTTCATGTATGAAAACAAGTCAACAAATTAGACGAACTGCTATTCTCGGTCTATTATTGGGTCTGCATATGTAAAATGACCCCCCCCCCCTCCAGAATTTTCCGTTAAAGATATTGGATGTTTACAACACAAATAAGAAACATTATTTTGAGTTTTTGTCTTAGTCTCCGAAGGGCAATTTCAAAATATAAAGTCACCAAAGCGTGGATTTTAAAAGGACCTTTTTAATGAACATACATTTAAAATATCATCCTCTTGATCTCTAACGAGCAAGCTATTAATTAGTCTCTTCTATTTGGTCTTTTTGTTGGGTCCCTATTAAACGTCTTTTGTTCTACTCTTTAATAAATTTGATATTAAGAACCGAAGGCACAAGATCTAACAACTGATATTTTTTCTTTTTGTCTCTTGCGTGTCAGAATTTAATAACATCACACCGATTTGTAATCGCACAAAACAAAGACCGTTATGGTTAAGTCTGGGTTTAGAATACCATCAACAGTTTATGCTCTGACCGGAAATGTGTATCCGCTGAGAACTTATTAACTTTAGGAGAAATTGGATCAGAGAAGACGACATTGTTACCCTAAGAAAATGGAGAAGATCTGTGTCATCTTGCTCTGTCTTGCTGTATGTTTCTCCGGCTGTAATGCAGACATATCTACAGGCAATTGTTCCGTGTGTCAGTCCATGCCAATACCCACCCTGTCGCATGTGATTCTCATCTTCAAAGATTTGTTTACGGACTCGGATTATACAAATCTAGTGTTTCCTGTAGCTGACCAGACAGCAACAATGACCGTGGACATGAGCTTTACTTTATACTCTATCACAGAATTTGATGAAATTGCTGGGACGCTTAGCGTGATTGCCAGATTGAAAATGTCTTGGTATGACCAGTACGTTATAGAAAAATATGTGCCAAAGACACACGTACTGGAATCACTGGACGTACCACAGGACGATATATGGTTACCGCCCATCACTCTCTTTAACTCTGTAGATTCATTAACGCCGGTAGGTCATTCTGGTTACGAAGCTACCATTGCTCTTACCAATGGCTATGTGCAGTGGTCCATCGGCATTGTAACAAAAACAAGCTGTACCGTGAACGCTGAAGACTATCCATTTGACCGACAAGAATGCGAAATACAGTTTACGCCATGGGCGTTCGAGTACACGGAGATTGAACTCTCAAGTGACGAAAGCGAAATTGATTTGGAAGAGTTCACAGAAAACGAAGAATGGGCCGTGACAAATACATCAGTAGAAATCACAGTTGCTGCAAATCGGTCCATCATACATTACAAAATGACACTGGCTAGAAGACCCGTCTTCTTTCTCGTTAATATGATCATACCTATCATTCTACTTGGGTTGCTGAACAGTCTTTGTTTTGTGCTCCCTACCGACTCAGGAGAACGAATGGGTTTTGCTACTAACGTGTTTTTGACCTTCGCCGTGTACATGACAATTTTAGCCAGTTCTATCCCTCAGCAGTCTAAACCTTTAACCATAATGAGCTACTACATCGCTATCATGTTATCAGTGAGTAGTATTACAACCATCATTTCCGTCTTCACACTGAGGATTTCTAACCGAGATCCCGAGAACGAAGTCCCCCTCGGCCTGAACTACATGTTCGCCTTTCTGACATGCCGAGTCTGCAGGAAGCGATACCGAGAGATGGGCAAAAACTATGATCGTCTGAACGATGACGACGAGGAAACAGACTCCGGATGCGATGAAGAAGCAGAAAGGATGTCTGATGATCTTGCATCTAATACCAGATTTCGTTTCGGCATCACGTGGCGGGTTGTTGGAAAAACTGTTGATAAAATGCTTTTCATGCTATTCCTTATGGGGACGCTTGGGGTCTCCGGATACTTCCTTACTCCCCTTGTTATGAAACTGGACATGAGCATTATATAAACTACGAATACACGTCGGTATCGTACGTTTTTGCCTATATTTGGTATTCTAGATACATATTGTATATTGACAACGTCAGTTATAAACCATTAATGTTGAACATGTATTATGTCTTTATTTTACTAGGTCATTAAACCTATGAAACAGCAATTTCGTTTGAAGAAAGATAATGTTGTTAAGCAAAGGAAACCCCCAAAGTACACAACGACGAAATAGAATATCCAGCGAATAGAATCTAGTCTCGAAAGAAATAATATACATGTTTCTGTATGACTGGTAATCTAATGGAAAAAGTCTATCTGTCCGGCTATTTCCACGAGGTACACGAACATTAGAAATATTGACTAGACCCTTTGATAAGACCACAAATGGGACATAGACGAATAAATTAATGCACAATGGAAACGGACAAGACACGCACATACCACAACATGCAACATCGAACACCACTTTATAGACCAGTAAACACCACTTCTTAGATTGCCGACACCAATACACATATATTAAACAGTGCATCAAACATTAACAGAAAATCAAACAGCACAACATAGAACACAAAGTACCACAAAATAGAACACAAAGCACCAAAAAAAAATAGAACTAAAAGTACCACAAAATAGAACACAAAGTACTACAAAATAGAACACAAAAGAAGGGAGGGGATCTCCAACAAGACCCTGTTGCAGCACCAACAGCAAAACACCAAAACACCCGTAGCAAAAACACAAAAGACTAGCATACTATGAGACGGAAAAGAGACATACGACATATAAACATCAAACACAAAAGACCACACATAAACCGACGAGACCAATGGGCAATAGGTGCCGCCTGTGGACGGCCATTTCCCACGCAAGTAGCAAATGGTGTGGTTATCCTGGATTACGTCCACACAAAGTACCACAAAATAGAACACAAAGTACTACTAAATAGAACACAAAGTACTTCAAAAAAGAACACAAAGTACAGCAAAATAGAACACAATGTACCACAAAAGAGAACACAAAGTACCACAAAATAGAACACAAGGTACCACAAAATAGAACAAAAAGTACCACAACATAGAACACAAAGTACCAATACACGAACCACCAAGAATCACTACATATAATATCAAACTGTGCGACAAAGAACATAACACAACTACACAGCACATAAAACAATCCTACATAAAAGATCAAACATGACTAGATAGAATATTAGACACCAAACAATCGAAAACGACCTGACAAAGAACATAACACAACTATACAGAACATGAAACAATCAAACACGACTAGATAGAATATAAGACACCAAACAATCGAACACGATTCTACAAAGAACACAAGACAACTAAACAGAACACGAAACAATCAAACATTACTAGATAGAATATAAAACACCAAACAATCGAACACGACCTGACAAAGAACACAAGACAACTACACAGAACATGAAACAATCAAACATAACTAGATAGAATATAAAACACCAAACAATCGAGCACGACATGACAAATAACATAACACAACTACACAGAACATGAACCAATCAAACATGACTAGATAGAATGTAAAACACAAAACAATCGAACACGACCTGACAAAGAGCATAACACAACTACACAGAACATGAAACAATCAAACATTACTAGATAGAATGTAAAACAAAAACACAATCGAAAACGACCTGACAAAGAACATAACACAACTATACAGAACATGAAACAAATAAACATGACTAGATAGAATATAAGACACCAAACAATCGAACACGACCTGACAAAGAACATAAAATAACACTACAAAGAACACACAACACCAATGAATATAACACGTTTAACTTATAAGAAACATTACTAAATGGAACATCAAACACTATCAATTTTAACACCAAGCAACACCACTTAGAATAACTAACATTAACACATTTGATATACTGAGCCATACAATGTATATAATCCATTGAAATTGGAATCCATTGATGCAGTTTGAAAAAATGACGACATTTGAAGAACGTTTGCCACTTTTCTAAAACCTGGACATTGTAGTGATTATCTTGAAAATGTCCTATTTCAAAGTTTCATAAAACATGTTCCCGTGAATAAATATAACTTTTTAGTATCAAAGAGTCAAGAAATGAGTAATTTAAAAAGAAATATAGTAAAGTTAACCTGAATATGGCATCGAGGTGTACAAACCTCCTTAAATCTTGAACATTACTGGAGATGTATGTATGAATGGTGGAAACTTATTTTGGTGTGTTTCTTATGTCCCTTTCAATGATTTGTCTTAACTCTCTATGATATGGAAAATATAAAGTCATAAAAACATGCTGCTTCTAGCGAGACAATCGCCAACAATCGAAAAATATCTTTGTCAATTTTCTTTGCTTTGCATATAATGATATGAAAAAGGATGTAAGTGGGCTTAAGATTAAAGTTTGAGGTATGAAGCTTATTATTTCACTTCAAACAAACAAACAAACAACGATTGAACGAACGATCAAATATACAGACACATAGGGAATAATAATCACATCCAATATCTTACTCTTCGATTTGTCAGATTAAAAATAAAATCTTCAAATTAGCTTTTCAAATATCTATACTTTTGGCTTCCTCTTTTCTCGACTTTGAGCAATAAAAAAGTGTGAATGTCCACTATGTCTCAGGAGGTTTCTCCGGGTTCATTACCAAAGACGTCGATCCTCACAATAATGTAAGAGCCAACATGATATGCATACCTTTTTAGAATTCAACTCTTTTATTTTCAATTATCATACGTTGTGAAAAATTATTTCTTTTTGTTTTTTTTAATAAACTAAGAGTATGGAAGAAATAATATGCATATGATATTATTTTTAGCGATTCATCTTTTTTTCTATTTATGGTTAACGTTATCAATCAATACAGTCAAATACTATCAAGAATAAATAGATAATTCCCAATGTTCCAAATTTGAGACTAATGTCCTGAATTTAAAACTGCAAAGACCATCGTGACAAAAGACAATAGTCATTTTTACTATTTGATAAACTTTGTCTTAATTTGTATATTAAGCCACGAAACAATTACGAATACGGACATTCATTGGCACTCTTTGTAAAAGATCTGTCACATTAAATGTCGTGACTTGCTTCATTTCAAAACAAACCAACTTAAGTTATTATACGAAATGCGATTGTTATAATTTTTAAATGAAGCATGAAAATGCGGTCTTTGTACATCTTAGATTGACCAATCAGATAAGTGGTTACAGGTCACGAGGGTAAAATCACACGTAGAACGACTGATGCTATCAGCGATTTCAATATTCTATGGTATCCTATAAAACTTCCCATTATTGTGTGTAATATTCGATATTACCACACCTGTGACATTACTAATTAACCTTTGGTTAAAGGTATTATATTTTATACAAGAATAAGATAAATAGTACATTAAATGTATTCACATGTTTACGCACATGCAGACTTAACAAATAAATATTATCTTTATCATTAGATATTTTCTATGGTTTATGTTTTGGAATTCTGTGTTACATCGATTATTGTACCAATTTTCACGAGACAGTGCTAGAGATAAACTTATATTTGCGATTCCACATAATTTGACACAATCGTCATGTGTAGCACCTCAACGAACATATTAATTTAGAACATATACGCCACCTAATGATACATGAACATAAACTGCCTGATACTACATGAACATATACACCGCCTGATACTACATGAACATATACACTGCCTGATACTACATGAACATATACACTGCCTGATACTACATGAACATATACACTGCCTGATACTACATGAACATATACACCGCCTGATACTACATGAACATATACACTGCCTGATACTACATGAACATATACACCGCCTGATACTACATGAACATATACACCGCCTGATACTACATGAACATATACACTGCCTGATACTACATGAACATATACACCGCCTGATACTACACGAACATATACACTGCCCGATACTACATGAACATATACACCGCCCGATACTACATGAACATATACACCGCCTGATACTACATGAACATATACACCGCCCGATACTACATGAACATATACACCGCCCGATAATACATGAACATATACACTGCCTGATACTACATGAACATATACACTGCCTGATACTACATGAACATATACACCGCATGATACTACATGAACATATACACTGTCTGATACTACATGAACATATACACTGCCTGATACTACATGAACATACATACCACCCGATACTACATGAACATACACACCGCCCGATAATATACGAGCGTAATTATACGCAAACTAATAATACATGTACAGCAAGATACGTAAAAGAGAAACATGAAACACAAAAGACTACACATAAATCAAAGAGACTAATTTGAAATCGATGCCGACTTAGAAAGGCCATTTTCAACGCAAGTGATTATTCAAATTACGTGCGTACAACCCTCCCACTTTTCCGGTTACCAAAAGGTCTTGTAGTGTAAAATAACCTCCTCATTGTTAGATGACCAAACAAACAATATAACAAAACGCAGGGACCCAAGCAACACACATGAATATGTAACTGGATATACAAAGGGATGGATGAGTTACGAAATACAGTCCGTGCTCTGACGGCAGTAGCAGGCTCATATGTTATCACCCGCGGCGTCCGACAGACATTCAGAGAGGACAGATGGTCGGGGACCTGTCTTCATTAAAGAAATTTAGACAGGGCCCGTCATGGAGTCAGCGTGTAAGTCTAATGTTTTATATATAGTCCACCTGATGATATACATGTACATGCCTATTTACAATTTACATCAAGTGATAATACATGGATATATACACCACCTGATAATACATACCTTAATAAGTCTCAATATTGCTGACAGAACACAACCCCAATCAAAGCCGCCTTATGGCTATGTATGACCCATGGTTCATGGTTATGAATTTTCATTGTTCATATGGTGTTTGGATTATAGATTTCTCGTTTTCGTGGCAAAAGGACTGGTTGTGTGCTGTTGGTATACATACCAAGTTTGACCATGACATTTGGACACCAAAATGAATGAGATTTTTTCCCCTCTTCGACAAGCGTAAACTTTCATCACTCTACGTCGAGAATTACTGCAGTAATTTTGCGGTAACGAAACAGACAGACAGGTAGTTGGACAGACATTGTGAAATCAGTATACTCCCTCAACTTCCTAGGTTGGGGCGAATTAATGGTGTTTGTCATTTTATTGAAGAAAGTCCAATTGTATTACGTACGCCCCTCGTTTTATATCCATTTACATATTCATATGTGTTGCTTGGGCCCCTGCGTTTTGCGGTCTTGTTTGTGCGTGGTCATCTGACAGTGAGGAGGTTGTTTTACACAACAATTGAACGTTCTTCGAGACCTTTGGGTAATCGGAAAAGTGGGAGGGTTGTGCGCACGTAATCCAGGATAACCACACCTTCTGCTATTTCCGTGGCAGATGGCCGTCCTTAGTCGGCACCGGTTGCCCATTGGTCTCGTTGGTTTATGTGTAGTCCTTTGTGTTTGATGTTTCTGTGTTGTGCGTTGACGTTCCTTGTCCCTTATGCGTCTCTTTCCGTGCTTGTCTGCTTTGTGTTTTTGCATTGAGTGTTTTGGGGTTTTGCTGTGGGTGCTACAACCTGGTGTTGTTGGAGATCCCCTCCTTTGACTTATATAGATCTGATACATCATTGCGCTTCCCCTAAAGTTTTTTCTTAATATTTCTTTGATCTAGGTGACGTGAAACCTTTGCGTCCGTTTCCTAATAGGTGATGACACTTACTAGTAACTGTTGGCTGAATTTACCACTTACCCCAAATGAACACTTAAAGTGCCTTGAATCGTGCAATATTACACTTTGGCAGAAGGGTCGGAATAATACATATCTATACATATTTTCAGGATAAAGTTATTCCTTGTTTGAAAGACTATATGTGTAAGTTTTCCCATTTTGATACAAAGAATCTTTTCCATCACACATTGTGTTCTATGGCACACAATTGGGAGATGTTAATTCTACTTTTTCTTGAGCATTGCTAATGAAACTTTTATTTCTTGAATTGTCAATAGTATAACACGAATCCAATGTACAAATGTTAAGAATTCAAGACAGAAAAAATTCAAGACACATTGTTTCTTAAATAAATTTAGTGTACTTCTCATGAATTTAGTTCTAGGCAACATTGCAGAGAGCAATAACAAAGTATCTAATTGTTTCATATCAAACATAACAAAATTCCCAATGTATCAATAACTATGAGTTATATCTTCTATACAAATTACAATGTAATTAGAGTTGGCATGTATACTATGTATCATCTCTTATTCAATAATTTATTCTGAAATTGAAAGCAATGTTATTCTACAGTCTAAGAAGACGTCGCCAAAGGAATCAGAAAGAATACGGAGATGACGACAGTTCCTATGATAAACAACATGAAGAAGAACATGTCCAGCATAACGCCGACGTTTTTCCAGCTGATTCCCTTTAAGTCATCAAAAACATCCTCTTTCTTCTCGGTTTTAGCCTCGTCCAATTCATCTTCCTCATCATCGCTGCTGTCGTCACTGTCGTCATTATCCCGATTGCGTTTCTTCTTTCTTTTACACCATTTCTTGCATTTCCGGCATGTGATGAAGGACACCACGTGACGCAGCCATTTTGGAACATCAGAATCAGCATCTTGATGATACACTCTCATCGTCATTATAGTTATAAGTGTTGAAATCGCACTCATGACCAGCATCAGAGTAAGGAAATAACAGAGCAGGGACATGGGTTGTGCAGCCTTTGGCAGATTTTCTGATACCATTGTGAGGAACACGGCAAAGGTCAGAAATGCTGTGATGGCGAATCCTACCCTCTCTCCAGAATCTGCTGGAAGGAGAAACACCAAGCCGTTCAGGAGACCTAATATAAGAATAGGTACCACCATGTTGACCAGAAAGAAGCCTGGGATTCTGCTGATGTTTATTTTGAATTTCAGGTAAGACGAGCTGCTTATGGACTTTGACTCTATTGCTGTAGAAGTAATGTCCCATTCCACATTGCCCATGTAATGACTCAAGTCGACTTCGGTTTCAGAAGACATCAAGGAAATCTATAGAGAGAGCAGATTAGTGGTAATAAATACAATATGTGAAATCTAAAGCAAATTTTCAATAACTTTCATTAACATCATTCTTTTACAAATAATTGAAGAAAGAAAACATTGTTACCTGATTGTCATTGTATCCCCAAGGGTTGAAAATTACTTCACACTCCTGTTTGTCAAATGGGTAATAGGACACATCAACTGGACACGCTGTACGGGACACCACACCCACGATCCACTCGCATTCCCCAGTGTTCTTCACTTTTACTCTGTAACTCTTATGGCCCTGTTCATTCAGAGACTGGACCGAGTTAGAGACCACCATTGATGGTAACCAGAAGTTCTCCTGTGGAAGCAGGACCTGGGTCAAGTTGGCAGGAGTATTCCATGTTAAGAAATCGTTCGTCCACTTGACCACTATGTAACCGACGGATTCCATCTGACCACCAAGCTCGTCAAAGTCTGTGATAGCGATCAAGTAGAATTTGACATCAACAGTGATGTTTTCGGTCTGGTCTGAACGCGGAAAAATTTTCTTGTTGTAGGTGCTCCATGTATCAGAAGCCATCCAGTCCTTGAAGTCCTGGGGTGTCTGTCCGTACACACATGCCACAAACGTCATAAATATGACGAAATATGTGATGTAGGCTTTCATTTTCTAAGTCCAGTTGATATTCTTTACTTTACTTCGGAATTCATTATGGTTTGAAGCAAAACTGGTAACAATGTAGAACAATTAAAAAGGGCCTGCCATGCTGAACAGTACGATCATTTAAATCGTCAAATTAATTTAGGTATTTAGAAGGGAAGTTTTATTGTTCTTGATAAATCGTGTGAATCATAATAAATGATTATCAGATTTTAATTAAGTTTAACGGATTGTACATGTAAGATGTTTCGAAATACAGCGGGTTATCATCTAACTTAAGGTAGACAGAGGTAAACACATGTAACAGATGACCCATGACATTTTGTGAAGATGTCAATCTTGTGAGGTAAAATAACAGTACCTCCGGTAGTAGAATAGTTCGTGTAAACATTTAATTTTTTATTGCAAAACATTAACATGTTTATAGAAATAGTAATGTACCACGATGTATTAGAAGATTGGATGTGCTCCTGTTTACTTTGGTTAGCATCTTTTTGTAATTCGATAACCTACCTCTAAGGAGAAAACCAAACAAGCAAACAAAATCATGATGAAGCCAAAATTAACCCCGATAAAGAAAAAACAAGACCCCCCCCAAACAAACAAACAAACAAACAAATAAAAACAAAAGAGATCAACTGGATTTAAAGTATTATCAAATCAATTTCTGATTAAAGTGTAATAGAATACAAATATACCGACTAAATCATTGCGAATACTACTGTATCTTTACATCTGCTATATGAGTTATGGAGATTCATCAATCCATTAAAGCACGGTCCATTTGATATTCTGGGGGAGGGGGTTGTCGGAGCAAGATTATTTTTTTCGCCCCGGACCGTAGCAAAATTATTTTTTTCTTGCAAAGTTGGAGCAAGAAAATTCTTTTCTAACATTGGTGAATGTTTATGTTTTATCAATTCTTTATTTTGACTAAAAACTCTAAAATATGACTTCAGTTTTATGCAAAAATTTAATTCACATCTCAACAGAGAGATTAAAGAATTTTACAATATGATCCTCAGTAAACAAAATTTATATAAGGTACAAGTGAGAGGGTCTGAGTAAGAGGTTCTTCCAGACAAATTTTCAAATTTAGAATTGAAAATTGGTAAAAAAAAATTGACGTTCTCCTTCAAGGCTTGCATGTAAAATTAGACTCTATTAATTGTGATACATGCATCTATTAATAGTAATGCATTATGTTGATAACATATTTAAGCCTTTAAAGAAGCTCCTTTTTTCATTCAACATTCATTCTTTTGATATTTTCAAATAGAAAATTTATGTTTTGATAGAAAACTATGGCTAGCAAAGTGAGCCAAAATTTTTGTAATATGAATTGAAAACTGCGGCGAGCGTAGCGAGCCGGAAAATTTTCAGGAATTTTAGGCGAAATTTTATGGTAATTCTTCAAATTCAGATTACTTGTAAGAGCAAGATTCTTTTTGTCACACCATAAGCAAATTTATTTCATTCATCAAAACTCAAAGCAAAATTATTCTTATTCGAAAAAAAAAAAAAAAAAACAAAACAAAACAAACTAACCCAAGCCCCCCCCCCCCGGAATATCAAATTGGACGTGCCTAAGAAAATGACCTTACTTTTTGGTTGCTTTTATGTTTTCAGGATTCAAAGCCTAGTTGCTGGGGTATTAGTAATAGACTTAATCTGTAGACCCATTAGTGTCTTTTATATCAAACGTAAAAGTGACTTAGATTTCTTATACGAAATATGTATAATCATTAATTTTTCGCAAGTTTAAAAAAGGTCATTTTCGTGAAAATTTTTTCAAGGGTTTTTCATCAGATGGGGATGCTGTTAGCAAATGTATCAAAGATGTACATCTGAATATTTTCGACACAAGTTACACGTGTCGTTAAAGCAACATTATTTGAATGAATGTTGTCCTGTCCCAAATGTTGTTACTTACGACTTAAACGTTTTGGTAGGGGGTAGGGGTAGTCGTGGAAAATAAATCTTTGGTACGAAGAATAAGTCTAATATTGAATAGTTTGAATATATCTTATTGCATAAGAAACAAAGATAAAGAAAGACACACGTTTTTTTTTTCAATCATGCTGTCCTTAAACAAACGATCGAAAATTCCATGCTCGTAGAAAGTTAACCTTGAAATAAAAATGAATTAATGAATTAATACAAAAAAATTTTTTTTGACCCAAATATCGTTCCTATTTTGAATAAATAATCCCATCTGACAACAGATTCATATGTGGACCAAATTACTTGTCATTTCTACCGAAAAAAAATTCAAATTTTGCATTTTGAAATTTCGACTTTTCA
This sequence comes from Pinctada imbricata, assembly GCA_033119305.1. Taxonomy (NCBI): domain Eukaryota; kingdom Metazoa; phylum Mollusca; class Bivalvia; order Pterioida; family Pteriidae; genus Pinctada; species Pinctada imbricata. Next base: position 49,818,547 of record VSWD01000003.1, on the reverse strand, counting down.
GGGCAGATTTTACGCCTCATCTTAACAGCTCCTTTCAAATTAAAATTTACAATTATGACCTTGTGTCTTGGGATTTCAAAGCCTATCACACACGATAACATTTCATCGGTACGTAATGCGTATCACTGTGAATGGGTTGTCCATCATGCCTGATAGAAGTTTTGTATTAAAGAAATGACAAATACAAATAAGCCATGTTTAACCGAAAATTTAATTAACAAATGTATTAGACATTCCATTATTGATACTATATCCCTTTTGCAATAAACGTATACATTTCTATCTTTGAAAGTTATTTTTCTTTTTCAAATAGAAAAGATATTCCGACAGAATTTGTTCAATTCATTTTATTCATTTGTACAAAATTGACATAATTCAAATATTGAACAAAATAACTCGGTATATAACAAACTTCAGGAAAGGTAAATTAAATAGAGGCATAGTTGAAAAGTGGCCCAAGGAAAAAGTAGCAGACACAGCTGGAACCTGCAGTAAAAATAAAGAAAAGCAGAACGTCGATGGTCTGAGCTGTTAACTTCCAATCAATATGTTTGGTGAAGTCCTTGTCTATCTTGTATCCGTCTTCATCGTATTCTTCTTCTTCATCTTCCTCGTCATCTAAGTCTTGGACCTGTATTTCTTCTTTGTTCTTCTTTTTCTTTTTCAGTTCCTTTTCCCTCTTTCTTCTTTTCTTCTCTCTTGCTTTTATCTTCTCTTTCTCTTCCTTACTCTTGCAGCAGTATTTCCGACATGTGTCGCAGAGAAAGAAGGCGACAAACAGGCGCAGCCAGCGTGGGGGCTTTGTATTCTCGTCCATGTGAAATATCCTCAAAGTGAGGATGGTCAAGAAAGTAGTCACAGAACTTATAGTCATCATGATGGCCAAGAAGTAGGACAACTGAGACATTGGTGATGATGTCTTTGGCAGACCGTCTGAAACCATAGTCAGAAACACGGCAAAGGTAAGGAAAGCCGTGATAGCGTACCCTACCCTCTCTCCTGACTCCTGTGGCAATAAAAAAACAAAGCTATTCAGCATACCCAAGATAAGGATGGGAACAACCATATTAACGATGAAGAACGCAGGTTTCCGTTTAAGATGTAACTTGAAGGATATGGTCGGTGCACTCCCAGATAGATCTGACTCTACGGTGGTGGATTCCAGGTCCCATTCAAGGCTCTTCTCGTAGTGAACTAGATCGATCGTGGAATAGTCTGATGTGAGCACTACCTACAAAAACAAAATTGAAAATTGATCATTTATCAGCATGAATGATAATAATGCCGCTTGACAATATAACATAAAGAACCAAGTAGAATTGATGAATCAATGTCTATCTGTGGTATTTCACCTACCTGTTTTGGCGAGTATCCCCAAGATGTAAGAATAATGGAACATGTCTGTCTGTCAAATGGGTAGTACGTAACGTCCACTGTACAGGCTGTTTTAGAAATAGCTCCAACCAACCACTCGTGTGTTCCGTTCTTCTCTATCCGAATTCGATAGTACTTGCTACCGATCTCTTCCAGTTTGTCTACTGAGTTCCGCATCACTATGTTGGGGCGCCAGAAGTTATCTTGACCAATCAGCATATTGTCCATAGAGGATTGAGTCGTCGTCCATGTCAGTAGCTGATTCTCCCAGCTGATGTCATAATATCCCACTGTCTTTATCTGACCATTTACTTCGTCAAACGACGTTATGGCTATCAGGTAAAATTGTATGGTGACCGTAACATTGTCTGCTTGGTTCACTCGTGGAAATATGTTCTTGTTGTAGCTATCGTACGGATCGTTTGTCAAGAAGTTTTTGAAGTCTGTAGGTGTCGGATAGGTAATTTGAGCCACGACAACATCCTGATTCAGACACAGAAACACCAGTAAAGGACAGATACTAGTCCATGTGAAATATTTGGAAGCCATCTTTTCATGGGCACCGTTGGCTATTAAAGACAGCGGTAGCAAAAAGAACTGGCATCAGAGTCAATTAAATGTCTTCAACTGATCAACGATCCGTAGAGGATTTGAGACAATTATTTAATTTAACATGGAACACACGAAATAAATGTCAATTAGATGTACTTGATATCTAATTCTGAAACTATTTTGTTTTATTTTGTTTGTTTATTTATCTTAAATGAAATTACGAAGTTGAACTTGACATTTTACTCTCTATGTTTTTAAAAATGTATTTAGTTTTGCTTAACCTTTCATTACAAATTGTAAGTTTGTAATCTTTTTTTGTATCTACAGAACTGTATAATCTTTTTCTTCGATTGGACAAGAATGAAAACAATCAGTAAAACTGTAAACAAGGTCAGGAATGAATAAAACATGAAGATATATTGATTATATTACTAGTATTCGTATATCTACTTTTACTAACGCAACATTGGTTTGCTTTATGCATATTATTAATGCGGAAGGGTTCCAACTCTATCCCTTCTTGAAGAAAATTTCAAACCAATTTTCATGCACCAGACACGTGTTTTGAATATTAAATTCTCATCAGTGATACTTCCAGCCAAAGTGCTTTTCATAATTAGCAGTCCAAATTAATTTCACTAGCGCCCTCTTGTGTTATTTTTAGAATTTTAAATTCTGCATTTACTTTACAGAGAGTGCGCTGTTCTAAAATTCCTGCGGGTCGATTCAGTGGCATATTCAGATAAAATCTATGTTCAAAATAACATTGGAGGGATGGTGCTAAGATGTTAACCTCCTTGAATTTCGATATTTTTCGACGAAATGGCAAGTTTCCGAAATAGCAGAAAAATATAGACATGATGTCACATTGATAAAGGGCCAAAAGAAAGCTTCTTTCAGGGGACAGAGCTAGAAAGAAACAAAAACATATTTCTTTCATTTGCTATCTTGGTTCATAATGTAGATTTGTTGAATATGACATTTTACATAGGATGTAAATGAAAGAAAACGTCAAAAAAAGATAGATAAGAAACTTGAGTATTCGTGTCATCCGAAAAAATGATCTTCTTTAAAAAACACTTTCACTTGCTAATTAACCGCAAATCATAGGATTTGCATTCTGACCACGTATTTACATATATACAATGTTCATAATTGCGATTAATGTCAACTGGGATTAATTCATTTCCACAAGATTATTACGTGGGATTGTAAAGTGAGTCAGTTTAAAGGAGTACTTGAAGATTGGTAATCCTTTGATAGGTTCAAGGGTAACAGGTACAATGTGCATGCACATAAAAAGTCTGGTTAAAAATGAAAAAAAAAAAAAATCTTTCTCCGAAACTTAATGTCAATCGCCATATGCTCGATAAGATAAATGATGGATTCAGAATTTACTTCATCTGAAAAATTGTCAAACTGCAAAATGCAACTAATTGGCCAGAACAAATGATATATTTTCAAAAAAAAAAAAAGATCGATTTACAAATTGACTTGGAAATATCTCAAAGAGAGCAATTTTCGACATTCTGTACAAAAAAGAGAGATGCAGTAATTCTGGCGTATGGATAAGACTGAAATACTAAAAACTATTTTTTTTTCATTTTTTTCCAATTTATATGGATGACAAATACGGATAATGAGCATATCTCCATACACAGTACAAAATCTATAATTCATAAAATCATAAACCGAATGCATACAAAATAAGGATAAACCAGGAACCAAAGCAAACAAACAAAAACCTCCACCACATTAAAAGAAACGAACTCCCAATATGGGAGTGAGACCAGGTGCCAAGGAAGAGTCATCAAGAGCGGCATCTCCTGCTTGCATGAAACACCTGTCTCTTCAATTCGGTAGAATTGTCACATCATGCAGTTACTTCCATTTCGGACGAAATAAGCATATTCTGTGGTTGGATGGTTCAAATGCTCTAAGACAGAATATCATCCACCATTCTGGACAATGGGACATCAAAGTGTATGACGAGTTTCCCGTAGAGCGAATATGATAATTTAGATCAATTGGAGCTCATATTTGGCTCATCTTACCCATTGCATTGGTATGGAGATATATTATATCCTTCATATTGGGCAAAACATCCATTTTTTTAAATAGGAATTTTTGACTAAATGCGGTTATAGTATTATTTGTACTTTTAGAATAAAACGCAGATATTCTACAAAAGCATAAATATTTTCATTGTTTAGTTATTTATAGAAAATCTGTCACTGACATATATGACAAGGTAACTAATGAAAGTCCTCTGAATCACAATTGACAATTCTAATTTCTGATTTCATGAAATGAACAAACTGAATAATTTCTATTTATCCTTTTTGTTTTCCTACAGAGTAAATGATACTTGTCAGCCCAGGGGCCCTTTCATACATCAGTGTGGTCCACTTTGTTTGAACAAGACCAGTTTTTAGCTTTATAGAAGGTGTTGGTTTTACATTTATCAGCCAATATGGCAACTCTGATGATGAAATAATCAATGTTGGTCTTGGAATTATAAAACAACTGCGTCGTTAGATTTTTGTCGAAAGCTGATGCGTAGACTCTGACATGCAACACAGTCCAACAGTCTTTGACAATGGATAAGGGACATCTGTTATTACTTCTGATTCTTCCATTATCACTGGAAGGGCTACACGACCATACCCATGAATTATTTACTCATAAATTTGCCGACTACCGAAAGGAACTCCGACCTGTACTTAACCACAGTGATGTTGTCAATGTGAGGGTAACGTTGAGTATCCTAACTATTAACGACTTTGATGAAATTTCAGGAACAATAACGCTCACTGTGATGTTCAACTCGCTCTGGCAGGATGAACGATTTGTGTGGGATCCTAAAAAGTATGGTGGTGTTAAGTCTTTGACGTTACCACAGGACTCTGTGTGGCTTCCGGAAATGGTCCTCACCACTGCTGCGGATGAGACTGTCCATATTTCCACGAAGGGAAATTTTAAAGTTCGTGTTGAAAATTCAGGAGCCATGTCATGGTGGCGAATTGGAATGATCAAAAGCGCATGCGTCGCTGATATTACATTCTTTCCATTTGATGTTCAGCAGTGTTACATTGTGCTCTCGCCATTTGGGTATCAAACTCAAGAAGTTTACGTAGAGTCAACAATAGATAAGATATCTTTCGATCATTTCACAGAAAATGGGCTTTGGAGAGTTATCAACTCCAGTGTCCGTATTGTGACGTTACCGATGGCTGTTGACGAAGGGTACACACTTGATGACCGCGTGTGTTTCGTAAATTACACATTGACGATAAAAAGAAAACCGCTTTACGTCATGGTAAGCGTTGTTACACCTATATTTCTCTTGGCTCTGATAAATCCAGGTGTATTTATTATGCCTATTGAGTCAGGTGAGCGAGTTTCCTTTGCCATCACCGCTCTGTTGTCCTTTGCCGTGTTCGAATCCATGGTTGGCGACTATCAGCCTAAAGCGTCCGATCCCATGTCGGTCTTGTCTTACTTTCTCGCAATAATGTTACTCAACAGCACAATGATTGCAATATCAACCATCCTAACCCTTAGTATGTATCACAAGGACGACTCACAACCATTGCCTAAACCCTTACAGAAAATGATGTCTTGTCTCCAGAAGAAAGACAACATAGTGTTCCCTGCTGAACCCGTGCTCAACAAACCGACACAAAAGACACATGCGCCTCGAGTAAAATACTTCAAGGCAGAAATAACACCAGGAAGTGATTCTTGGCAAAAAGCGACGCAGCTATGTGACAAAGTCTTACTGTGGTATTTTCTTTCGTTTTCAGTAGTATTGTGCCTTGTCTTTGTAGGCTTCATTTTGAATGGTGGTCTGAATGATACAACATAATGAACGGATAATCCGATGGTAACGCATTTTTCTATAATGCAGAATTAATTTTGTAAGAATATTACTTGTCCGATGTAAAAAATAGTGTTCGTATGATTATCTTAAATAAAGAAGAATTTGATACAATGTATGTCACTATGTGTACAAGTATGTAACAAATTAATCATTACATGAATGGTTAATTTCCTGCGTCCTGATTGGCTAAAACAGCACCTCGATGAAAAAATAATGCGTTATATCTACCTACGATGACGTCATCCCAGGTCGATATAACATTCCAACAGTTTCCCGTGAGCTAAAAATAGATCAGCGATGTGTTTAATAGATTTGATTATTTTGTCGATGATTTAAATTAAAAGATGTTATAAGATGTTTTTTTGTGACACAAGGATGCCCACTTTAGCATTTTTATCAATTTAAAACCTCAGTTTTATCTGCTCATACTCCAAAGCTAGTCTAGAGAGGATTGATGATAATATAAATAAATGATTTTTAGAGTTCATGTAATAAAATAATTATTTACTTTACCTCGTTAAATACAATGGTTTAGCTCCCCTCGAAAACAATATTCACTTCACCCTTTGGGCTCGGTGAATATTGTCTTCTCGGGGAGCAATACCATTGTAATTACCTCGGTAAATGTAAATTTATAATTGTATATTAACGAAACGTACATCATTGAATAATTGTTGAATAAACTTGTTTAATGCATTTGAAAAAAAAAAAAATAGTTGAAGATTTTTAAAGAATTCTGGATCCGAGATGAATCTTTCAAAGCATAGCGTCTTACTCATAAAATCAAACGGAATACTTTGAATTGTCATGAACATATATAGGACATACGCTTAAAGCGAAAGAAAACAATTTTTTCATAAAGAACAAAACAACTTAAGTCACATTTTGAGTTAATGGAGCAAAATTAAAGAAATGTCAAACAGAGAACGACTCTGGAACAATGTCAATAATTTCTGCTCAAGAAATAAAAAAAAAAGTTGGTTCCAAGTTTCATAGATTATTGTAGACTTGCATATATTTCTGCGCTAACAAAGTCGAAAACACCACGCACTTCTTAGTAAATTATGAACACAACAGAGAACTAAGGTGCCTTGAAGATGAACATGAAGTATGTATACATGTACTATAAAATAAAGTTGATTATTTCAGCATTTTATCATGTTTATTTTCCTCCAAATCTTTATTATGTCAGCACCATCTATTAATAAATATTTAAACCGCAGACTAATTTGTTCCGATATTTCAACAAAATTTTATAACAAGTGGATACCGTTCTCTCTCTGTCTTTTTAGAACTAAGACTTTCTTTTCTTTTTCTCCTTCTTTTCATTTTCTTTTCCCATTTTCAGAATATCTCCCCACATTGGAGCCTCCTTTTGTACAGGTTTACGACGAACTTTAGCTTTCGGTTTTTCGTTTTCTTTACTTAAATTGTCCGCCCATTTAGGTGGGTCCATTTGAACTGAAGAACGTCTTCTCTGTAGAAAGGGACTCATAGCATCGAATGATCCTCTGCGTGCTAGACCGTCAAATGAGCCCCGCCTTCCTCCTCCCTGGTCTTGACGTTCAAGGGAAATAGAAGATCGTCTCTTTTCACGACTACCTAGGAGAGGCAGAGTACCGGAATTCATGGACACTCCTTCCTTTGGTCCAACGTTTTCCTCTGCTACAGAAAGAACTAAAGATTTGCGACGTTTTGAATTTTCTTGTTTCCTTTTTTCGTCCAATTCACGTTCCTCTTTCCCTGCTTTATCCTTTTTGTTCTTTTTATTCTTATTGGAAGGTAGAAGATTAAGCTTCGCCAATTCATCCTTAACGCTGAATACAAATTCTTGACCGTCCAATTCTTCGATTTTCTTTTTGACGTTTTGCGTAGTACTCACCTCCGGTTCCTCTTGAATTTGTGGAGTTTCTTTCGGAGAAATATCAGCTATTATTACAGGTTCAGAAATCGGGGGCATTTTCACACTGATTTCCTCTTCTTCTTTTTCAAATTTCCGTTTCCATCTAAGTGCTTCTTTAGAGAGTCCACAACGAATAACATCCAAGTCGATGTTGATTCCGTTTTCAAGGAGTCTCTGAACACGTGCCGTCTGTAATGAGTCGATTCGTTTTCTGACTTGCCTACTTCGACTGATAAATGCTTCACGTCGCATTTGACGTTCAATTTCTCTTTGTTGCAAAGCCTCCCGAATGACCTCTATCCTTCTGTCTACATCAGGGGATGAGGGGAGACTCGAGATATTCGAGATATCCGATGAAAACGAATGTCTTCGGGACGGTACTTCCATGTTTTTGTAATGTAAGTATTTTTCATTTAAAATTTTGCTAAATAAGGTTAGTGAAAGTGCACAAGACGTCATTAAATGGCATGAGTAGCTGAATTATTATTTAATCTGATTAGTCTATACAAGTACTTTATGATCCAACTTGTGTTAATTCAGTTAATCCTTATGAATACTAAGTACATAATAGATGAGCTGACTGTGTATTGATAACCGAAAGTTCAAGCATATAAAGTTCGTCTATTTTGAAATTAAAACCATGAGTAAATCATATCCATTTATTCATAAACGATAAATTCCCACAAGAAGATATTTTCTATACAGCACAGCATAGGACAAAGAGCTCAAATCAAAAATAGTAAAAATGACAACCGAGAACCGTTAATAAGAACACACTACAGCTCACAAAACCAATATAAGAAAACGCTTTAACAACCACCAAGGACAAAGTCAAAACGTCCGACGTAAAAGTCATACAATATTACTTAGAAGTCATGGTACTTAAAGTTACATTTGGTCTCGTCAAGATAAAACCATGAATAAACTATTTTGTCAAAACTTTAATGGAAGCGAATCTAACATACTTTATAATTAGAAACTAGCTGGCTACATCCGTCACATATGCACTCGCTACGTAAATATGATTAATTATAGCTTATAAAATGGGTACCTTGATATATAAGCTAAGTTTCTCCGAAGAAAAACGAATGCGAACACTTGTAAGCTCTTATTTGCATATTTAGCAAGTTCTCATTGAAGAAAAACAAAACAACATGGCGGACGGATAACACATGGGACGAAAATGAATCGACAATAAGTATATTTAAGTTATCAGAACCAGAGAAAGGAAACGTAATAAACAATACAAAGAAAAAAAAAAACAACTAGTATTAGCTTGGAATTGGACAGAAGGACATTATATGACGGCCGTGACATTGAAACTGAAGTCGGACGAGAAAATAGCCAAATGGATCTACAGTGTACATGTACATGAGTTAAAGAAGCTCAACAGCACTCACAATAGAGTACAAAATTGAGCATCGACGGACCCCCCCCCCCCCCCCCCCCCAGAGGTTGGACCAGGTGCCCGGGAGGAGTAAGCATCCCCTGTTGGCTAGCCGCACCCGCCGTCGATGTTCATGCACGATAATGAAACAACATATAAAATACATGCGCTGTCTGAGGTTATGTCTATGTAGAAAGTGCCATAGCGACAATGTCCGGGAACATTATTCAAAACACTGTCAAACCCCTCGCGAAATAACATGTATATGCAGTTTTCGTTGTTATATTTATAAGATGTAAAGATGTGTATATATATTCACAGTATTTTGATACTTATATATCATGTATATATATTCACACTTTATATCGAATATAAAACCACTATAAATCATAACTGTATCATAGAAGAATTTTGGACTTTTATCATAATTTGTATTTTTCTATATTCGGACATTCATCTTTATATTCAGACATCCATTTTATCAAATTTATGACATTCGATTTTAATGTGTTTGTTTACAGAGAAAACAAAGTGAAAGAACAAAATTTATCAACGGAAGTGAAAAATTTGCATAAGAAAAATTCAAAATTAATTGCGGAAAATTCTAAATTAAAGGAAACGGTGGGTGACCTACAAAATAAAATGAATGTGTCCAGTGTTCAGAAGGATGCAGTGTCAGCTCTCGAGGACAAAATTCAAGCACTGGAAAAGGAACGTGACATGCACAAACAATGCTGTGAGGCATTTATTAAAAACTCAAACAAGGAATTTCTCGAATTCGAGAAAAGGAATCAAGAACTTAAGCAAATGCTAGCAACGGAGATGGCACAGAGAGAAAAGTTCAAACTGTTACATGAGAAGGACCAACACCTTATTTGTGACCTTAACAATGAAATCGATGATCTAATGCAATGTAATATGCCATATCACCCGATGCAACATGTACAGCAACAGAGGACAATTCCGTTCCAACAGCCGAACGCCCCGTCACAACATGTTCCGTTGCCTTACGTAAACGCTCAACCCAAAAGAGGACGTCGCCGATCACGCCGTGGAACTTTTCTCTAAAACTCGGGACGAGTTTTCCCGACGGAAGGGGGATATTATCATAGAAGAATTTTGGACTTTTATCATAATTTGTATTTTTCTATATTCGGACATTCATCTTTATATTCAGACATCCATTTTATCAAATTTATGACATTCGATTTTAATGTGTTTGTTTACAGAGAAATTTCTTGTTAATCTTTATTTCTTTAGATAATTTATTCTTTGGGATTAATTCAATTTTCGTTTAATTGTAAAACTGCCCTACGGTCATTATAGTTAAATCAACGTCCATCGCTCAAACCTTCACATTGCGTAATTAATCCTTCTTTAGAATTTGTATATATTCTTTACATCAAAAGGGACAGAGTGTCATGTCCACTTACGTTACCAACTGATTTGTTTGTTTTGGTTACTAAATTAATTTACTTGTTTCTTAACTCTCAATTATATTGACTCAACATGCCATTTCATGTAATTAATCTTATAACTTGATTTTTGAATAGAAATCTTTAGTTCGGAGGTCAGACGTTGAACTGACAACATCCGTCTCGTCTTTGATAAAGTTGGAATTTGTTATTGTTTATTTTATATCGCATCTTGGACTTTTCAATATCCATCGTTGAAGTGTATAATAAATCATCGAAACTCGGATTCATATCACTGACTTATCCTTTACGCCTTTATTCTTTCCTTATTTGGAGCGCTTCGGGAATACGGCCAGCGACGCGCCAACATTCCAGGCTCCTGTCGCCGACAGACGACGTCGGGCGAACTTTCTGTTGTCAAGCAGACGACAACACGTTTTCTCCATTTTCTCTTCGTTATAACTGTATCAAGGCAAATCTTCCTTTGGTAAACAAACGCACATTAGAAAGTGTTCGATTTTCCATGTTTAACATGGTTATTTGAACACAATATAATATCTACATTTGTAAGAGATCAACCTTTTATTTATAATTATATAGAATATTCGTACGAGCTCAAGTAAGTAAATTATCATTCTTCTATCGTGAGAATTTTAAAAAGATACTAGCAGTAAACACGTGATTAACTGTAATCCCACGATGTAGATTTCATTCAAGCGATTGGCTGATCGCCGTAACGTGCTCATTCTGACCTGAATATTTGACATATTTTAAGATACTGTATATGCAAATACCGATTTCCGAAGTTTACCGAAATTGTGTGTACCCGAGAATAAAAAACGTCTTTAAAACAAAACGTTGAGAGATAAGTTATGTAAGTAATATATAGATGTTCAAATGATAGTATTCTAAACCCATTTACGGTAAAACTTCGTAATTGACAGATAAATCCCCGCGAAACCATATGTAACTTTAATGTTGCCATCTAAAAATCAGTTGACACAGGTAAGTTTTTTTTCCGCCGCATTCGTCTTCCTTTTCTTATGTTTATTGAGAGGATTGTTTTTGCGTTATGGTTGTTATTTGCTATTTTCGCTACATAGCTGTGTCGTGGAATTTTTAGGTCTTCCGACTTCCGTCGGAAGACCTATTGTTTTCGTAACCGTGGAAAATTGGATCAGCGATTTCTCAAGAACCCTGTAAGCTAGGACAATGAAAGTTCTCCAACGTTACGTTTGGAGTAAAAGCTAGATTGGTCTTTTTTATTTTTGGTCTCTGTTATTTTTTTTATCATGTTTTTTAGTAGATTCAAGTATTTGACGGGAGCGTCGAATTACTCAAAAGGACCGAAAATTTCATGTTTTGCTATTTGTAAGCTTAAATATCTCGTATTTTGCTATCTACAATTTCCATTCTTTTTGAAAGTCGACAGCCATGCAAGATATGAAATGCTAGATGCACACTGTAACGATTTATTACGATGACGTCCTTCACCGTCCTTCATATTTCCAAATTCAGAAGTTCATAGGAGGAAGACACTTTTTTGCTTATAATAGTAAACAAAAATTAAGCTTATGAAGTTTCCTAAAAATTTCAATATTATTATTTTTTATCCATATATCTGTCTTATTTAGTCTTTCTGATTTTTCCTATCTCTTACTGTTGAAAAGATATGAGCATCGAAATTTTGAGTTGGGTATTTCGATACACCTTCACGCCAACAGATCGGGCGCACACTAAAATTGGTAGTCCGAGTCCGACTCGAGAAAAGCAGTGTTGAGATTTTCAAATTCCGATTTCACGGCAATGATGAATATGCATTTCATAAATACATTTCGATATACACAATTTGATTTTAAAACAGTTGATTAATTTAGAAGAGATCAGCTACAAACCAGAATTTACACACAAAAAGTGGTAGTTTGATTCCGAATTCTAACCTACAAACCTGTTTCTAAACTTCAATAACTATATTTTGAACATCAAGTTTAATTTCTAATTCTAGCAAACGTTCGAACATAATTTTCGGTTGGTTTATTTACAAATTGATGAACAATTTCTCCAACATTCTTCCCTCCCCTCGTTTTTCGAAAACAGTTCTGTTTATATTGAACGATGTCGCCATGATGGAAATTCAAAATAAACTTTGAAAAAAGGGAAGGGGGGGGGGTCCAAATTTGAACCTGCACAGCGAGAACCTCATGGTATTTATATATATATATATATTGAACGTAACTTGTTATTACCATTTCTCTTCTCAAGAAAATTGGTTCTACAGCTACGAGCTCGCCTTTTTTATGGGGGAAGGGGGCAGGAAGAATTTGCAAAAAAAAAATCCCGGCTCTGAAAAATGCTGAAAAAAAATATTCCGGCCCAAAGGGCCGGCAATTTTTTTTTCCCGGACCATGCAAAAGTAAGGATACATTGCATGATATGGAAATTTTTGCTGGCCCTTTGTGCCAGACAATTTAAAGTCAAAAAATTAATTAATATAAATACAAACTGTTCACATAGCTGTATCTACCAGAGACCTAATACGCATAGGCACAAAAATCTAGAAAAGGTTCTATTTAAACATCATACAATCTGTCTGAAATTCGCTAATTGCAAAGAGACATCTGAAGGAACGGTTATTAACTCATACTCTGTAACAGCGGGGAGTTTAACTTACACAGACATTCACAACATTTGACAATTTGTTTAAATCCGGCCCGAAGATCCGGCGAAAATTTTTCTCCGACTCTGGTAATGGCTGAAAAAAATGGCCTGCTCAGAAAATTGCTGAAAAAATTTTACCGGCTGGCAATAGAATCCCCCCCCCCCAAAAAAAAAATCAAATGGTTGCTCACCAACAATTATCGGTTTGAAAATTTAATGTTACTGCTATTTGAAAACTTAAATATATAATATAAATACATGTAATGTGACGTCCTTCATATTTCCTAACCAAAAATTGTATAGGAGGAAGACACTCTTGTTGCAACCGCAACAAGAAACCTTTCTAGTTCCTTATCTTTTTTTGGACAGATTGCGTATGTTTATGATACTAAGATGGGCTTCTTTTATTGCCAACAAATCAAGAGTCATAGATCATCTTTGAAGGAATTATTTAAAAGAAACCCCCACATTTTACTTTCTGTTGAGTTTTGCTATTTTGTCCGGTTTTGAGTGTCGTTCGATTTTTAGGGTGGGGCGCAAAATTAAATCATTTTAGATTCTTTTAATCATTTTAGCTTGAAATACACTAATGAGGATTCATTTTCCGAGACAGAAGTATTTAAGGTTGATTGGAGTCTGATCGAAATTGTAAAATATCATTTATCTCTTTCTTCATCTCGGATATGACAATGAAGTCATCAAAGAACATCTTACGCATGGTATTGAACACATCTACAGTTTTGTACCAGCAATGTTTTCAATACTGCACACTGACAAACTATGACGATGGGACTCCATGACGGGTACTTTCCAACTCTTATTACAGAAGACCGAGTCCTGATTTTTGTCTAATCTGAAAATTGATCGGGCTTTTCGGTTAACTGATCATGAGCTTGCCAACAGAGCATGGACTGTATTCCATGCGCCTATTTCTTTTGATTAAATATTCATTTATATAGTTTTTGTGTTGCCTTGGGTCACTGCCTTTTTTGTGTTGTCACGTACCAGTATAAGCTTTTTGTTTATTCGACAATTTTGCGTCTCTAGAGACCTCTGCGTATCCATATAAGTGATAGTATTTTGCGCACGTAACCCGCTACAAATATAATAAATTACCGTCAAAAGTCGGCATCGGAAACGTGTTGATCACCCTCCTTTTGTGTCTTGTCTTTTTCGTTTCTTCGAAAAATCTTTGCGTTGTTTCTTTCTCAGTTATATGAAATTATTTTCATTATCTCCTACTCACCGTGGCGTATCACGTGATGTGCATATAATCTCTTACAAGGGAATCCCCTTCGATTAAACAAGGTAAATACTATCTAAATCTACTTTATATGAAACTAGTTTACGCCTATCATATCAGCATCATTATTATAAATATGATAGTAATCTTTCCTGGTCAAGAAAAGAATATTTAGAGAACACTTTAACAGAAAATTTTCTATTTTGTTTACATGTTATGATATGTTGCACGTAAATAAACAAAACTTTCTGTTCAGGTGTTCTCTGGGCATACCTCTACTCTTGACCAGAATAGATAACCATCATATAATTTATAACGATGATCGTATGATAGGCCTAGAATAAATTCATATAATGTAGATTTAGACAGCATTTACCTTGTTAATCGAAGGGGATTCCCATGCAAGAGATTATTTTCATATCACGTGATATGCTACGGTGTACTGTTAGTTGGTGTTATGTCCATTGTTTGCCAAGTCCTCAGCCTTTATATAGTATGGAAGGCCATACAGTCACTCTTTCACTACATGTACAGTTGTATAAATTGAATAAATATGCAATCTAAAGTTCAACGAAGTCAAAATATATTTTGAATGTTCTAGTATACGAGATTCGATACGATGACCATACAACGACTACTATGACTGTAATTATCTGTTTATTTGTACAATTTTGAATTTGTGCAGCGCGACATTAATTAATCTGAGTGGCGCCATCTTTATGTATAATTTATATCGTGTGGTCCTATATTTAAAATGATCATGTCAATGTTTCTTTTTCTCGTGTCTGTCACGATGTCACCACTGCAACATCATCATGTTGGGGATATCTCACTTAAGTAATTCATTGATATTTCTACTAATACAAACGCACCAGATTGAGCGGGTTCCGCAAATGTCTGAAGACATCAACCACCTTTTGAGTCTTGGTCATATACTAGTACCTCGTTTTGTAATGGAAATGAGCAATACATCAAAATGTTTGACACCTTTGAAGTTTAGTACTTGAATGAATCTAACTTTAGTATAACCGTAAAATTGCTTTCCCTTTGATGAAAAGATAAGGAGGATATCCTCTACATCAGTACATGATGACGTTGCAGTGAACATAAAAGGAACCTAAAAAAACCAGACTAAAAGTTTAACGCCTATCTGGTTTCCAAACTACTTTGTAAAAGACAAGTCAGATTTGAAAAGAAATAATACACAGATGTGGATGTTGTACTAATGTCGACTTTTCTTATCGTTAACATTCATATGGCATTTGGAGAAAATGTTTATTTTCTTTGGCGTTTGCGATTGCCTTGTTAATTCAGACTAACATAATTATGTCACATTCCCCTGGATCTTTTATTCCTGAACTACGACTGGTATAGAAATCAACGGCAAACTTACCAAAAAAACCATCAGCATTCGAATGGGCACGAATTATGCCCCACTTCACGCCGACCTTTTCTGGTACTCGTATGAAGCAAAATTCAGCAAATTTCTCAAAAACAGTAATAGTCCTTCATTTGATTACACAGATACATAGTCGACTTACTGTCTATAAACATCTATAAAGTATTTGCGGATTGATTTCTTGAGCTCCATCCCCTTAAAGAATTCGAAGTAAGGTAACCACAGAAAGCGATTGATCTTATGCTTCTGATCTTGACATTACGTTATCTTTTGAAGACGACGATGGAATGACAACATCTCGTTCATGAAGAATGGTGATGATTACAAGTAGGCGATGCTAACTTCCGCCAGCCACTTGATCTTACTCTCCTTTTTTCTCACTTTAGGTATTTAAAATTGTCGCTTTCCGGAGTTTTTTAGACCTTGAATTTTCTTATCTTTTGAATTTTGGACAAATGACCATTTATGGATTCATTGTGGTGCTTTTCCTCCACTACCTATTTCAATAACAGTCTATATCAAAAGGCAAAGTCTGAAAAAATATGAATTCGAAAATTCTTATCATATTCGGGTTTGTATGGATAAAAAGGACAGAAAACATGCAAATTAAGAATTGTATGATCTTTATAATTCAGACAGTTAAATTTCCATTCATAACAATAACAGCATCCCCTGATAAATCTACTCGATTGTTGTCCTTTAGTTCTATATTGATATCACCGCCTCTCTTTGAACATTGACGAGCTGAAAAGAAAGCATAGTATGATAACAGCGAAGTTTTATTCCCTACAAACGTTAGTATCTTAATACATTAAATACATGTAACATAACAATATTGAATAACAATATATGAATAAGAATATACAATGCACATTATTTTGTATTTAATCTAAGTTCAACAATTTTATATACAAATAGATCTAATGTGCCATGTTGATAGTTTTTTTACTCACCATAAAAACTTTTCTTATTTAGGACTTCATTCCAGTACGGTGCCAAAACGGTATGAGCAGATCCTTTTAAAATTAAAAAAAGGAAACTTACTTTTTTGCTAACACTTTATGATTCTTTGATTTATGATGGGAATGGTATTTGAATAAATCAGTAATAATAAATATATGCTACAAATAATTGATGAAAATGAAATAAAATTCATAAGAGGTAGCGGCCCTAGGCAAAAAATAGTCTTTAAAGAAAAGGAAAAAGATGGTATTAAAATTAAATTAATAAAGTGTGTAAAATAATTGAACTTGACAATTTCCTGTTGCACTGAGGTCCCGGTTGATGCATGCATGCAGGCAGAGGATATTAACTCTTCCCGTGCATCTGGTCTCACGTCACTTCCTCCGATTTTACGGTAGTCTGTTTTTATTTGTTTTTTTCTTTCCTTTAGTAAGTTACGTCTGAAGCTGCATGATTTTTTCACGAGAGATGCAGCTTTTGCCGTTTTACTTAAAATATAGAAAAATTCATTCTTGTTGGCTTTATTGCAGTATTTTCGTTTAAGAAAATCGAAGTTATTCCACTCAAACTGACATTTAAGTCCACTGATGCAGATTGAATGTTTGACGTCTTCAAATTCATTAGCATCATGACAAATATGGATAATGACCATATCCCTGTATACAGCACAAAATCGATAATTCAGAAAATCAGAAACCGAAGGCATACAAAATCAGGATAAAACAGGAACCAAAGCAAACAAACAAAATCCTCCACCATATGAAAAGAAGCGAACTCCCGATATGGGAGCGAGACCATGTGCCCAGGAATTTTAGAGCAGATAAATTTATAGCACGGACCAGACATGCACGTTTCGGTTAATAAACCCTCGTCAGTGATCCTCAATCTTAACAATGTAATCTGCCCAAAATCTGTGAAAATTATGTCCTAAAGAATATCCAATCCGAAAGAAGCATGTCTGAAAGCACCGTTTTTTTGGTCATTCTAGTAGGACAGGCTTTTCTATCACTGGCAGCAGTGTTGTTACAATGATGTGAACATATACTGGAATTTAAATTATTTGGATAACGTTGTCCTTCGTATTTCTATGGTGTTACGTTAATGTCTCTGTCTGTTTGTCCACTTTTTGTGATTCATATTTTTTCAAGAAATTGTAATCCATTGATTGATTGTCTTTCGGTACATTTTTGGACATTATATTTTTCACACTCTTTGACCGTATTACATTGTTTGGATTGAGGATCACTGACGAGGATATGCTGCAAATCTATCTGTTCTTAAATGATGCTATTGAAAATGAAAACGTTTCACATTTGGACTTTGTGTGTGACTTTCATCACTGATCAGTAGTGATGAAAATATTATATGACTCATCTATTTTTAAATATTGCTTACCAGTGACAGGGTCCTCGGGGATTCCATTCCAAGGAGCGAAATACCGGGATATAAAGTCGTAGACACGCCCATTGTCGTCAGTACAACCGTTTTCAGTGGTGCCTTTTAGAGTAACAATCACACCCTTTACTTTACCACTAGATTCCACTCTGGTCATCGATGGGATGTCTGGTTTCAGAGATTCTAAGAAATTACTGCGAAATAAAACTTTAGGTTAGCGATTAAAAAGTTCATTATCATGAAAAAGTAAAAAGCCTTGCATACTGTTCATTATCATGAAAAAGTAAAGAGCCTTGCATACTGTAAGTATTTCATTGAGGACATTTTACATAAACTGCACATAATGGCGTAATCACAAACGGTTATTATCAAAACAATTCTTTAAAAATGAACTTTCAGCAACATCTTTTGAAAAGTCAATGCTAGTCAAGTAAAAACATCTTTTACCTAACATCAGCTAAATGCTACATTTTTGCTCTAATTTCCTATATTCTACGGGACCTTACCGAGATAACGTATCTTTCAGCCTGACTAGCAGCTTCTTTGTTGTTGGAGAGTAGGACACATTCTGTATGTTGTCCACTGACGTCAAAATCTGATCAAGTTAATAAAAATGCAATGATCGCAGTGCGATATAAGTCCCCTACCGGCGGCATAAATTTATGACTTGCATCCCAGTTCATCAGTTCATCTTCTGCAACAACAGCCAAGAAAAGTCTGGGAAACTGAATTCACGAAATTTGCTAAGTCCAAGGGCCATAACTCTTGTGAAAATTAGTCAATCTAAATTAAACTCAAATCTGCATTACACTATAATGTATTCACATACAAAAAATCAGCTCATTATCTGCAATAACAGGTATGAAAAAGTCCGGGAAACCAAAAATTTCATGAAATTTGCTAAGTCCAAGGGCCATAACTCTTGTAAAAATAGGCCAATGGAAACCAAACTCAAACTTGGTCTGTATCACACTGAGATGTATTCATTTACCAAAAATCAGTGCATTATTTGCAATAGAACGAAAGAAAAGTCCGGAAACTGAAATTTTCATAAAATTTGCTAAGTCCAAGGGCCATAACTCTTGAAAAAATAGGTGGATCTAAAGCAAACTTAAACTTGATCTGTATCCCATTGAGATATATCCACATACCAAAAATCAGTTCAATTTTATCCAACAACAGCGGAAAAAAGTCCGGAAAACTGAAATTTTCATAAAATTGGCTAAGTCCAAGGGCCATAACTCTTGTAAAATTAGGTCAATCGAAAGCAAACTCAAACTTGATCTGTATCACATTTAGATATATCCACATATCAAAAATGAGTTCAATATATGCAACAACAGCGGAAAAAAGTCTGCATCACACTATAATGTATTCACATACAAAAAATCAGCTCATTATCTGCAATAACAGGTATGAAAAAGTCCGGGAAACTAAAAATTTCATAAAATTGGCTAAGTCCAAGAGCCATAACTCTTGTAAAATTAGGTCAATCGAAAGCAAACTCAAACTTGATCTGTATCACATTGAAAAATATCCACATACTAAAAATGAGTTCAATATATGCAACAACAGCGGAAAAAAGTCCGGAAAACTGAAACTTTCATAAAATTGGCTAAGTCCAAGGGCCATAACTCTTGTAAAATTAGGTGGATCTAAAGCAAACTTAAACTTGATCTGTATCCCATTGAGATATATCCACATACCAAAAATCAGTTCAATTTTATCCAACAACAGCGGAAAAAAGTCCGGAAAACTGAAATTTTCATAAAATTGGCTAAGTCCAAGGGCCATAACTCTTGTAAAATTAGGTCAATCGAAAGCAAACTCAAGCTTGATCTGTATCACATTTAGATATATCCACATACCAAAAATGAGTTCAATATATGCAACAACAGCGGAAAAAAGTCCGGAAAACTGAAATTTACATAAAATTGGCTAAGTCCAAGGGCCATAACTCTTGTAAAATTAGGTCAATCGACAGCAAACTCAAACTTGATCTGCATCACATTGAGATATATCCATATACCAAAAATGAGGTCAATATATGCAACAACAGCGGAAAAAAAACCTGAAAACTGAAATTTTCATAAAATTGGCTAAGTCCAAGGGCCATAACTCTTGTAAAATTGAGTCAATCGACAGCAAACTCGAACTTGATCTGTATCACATTGAGATATATCCACATACCAAAAATGAGGTCAATATATGCAACAACAGCGGGAAAAAGTCCGGAAAACTGAAATTTTCATAAAATTGGCTAAGTCCAAGGGCCATAACTCTTGAAAATTAGGTCAATTGAAAGCAAACTCAAACTTGATCTGTATCACATTGAGATATATCCACATACCAAAAATGAGGTCAATATATGCAACAACAGCGAAAAAAAAGTCCGGAAAACTGAAAATGGGACAGACGGACAGACGGACGGACGGACGGACGGACGGACAGACAGACAGACCGAGAGGAAACTAAGAGTCCCCTTCGGCGTTGCCGGTAGGGGACTAAAAAAAAGGAAGATGAGGTGGTCTGAACAAAGTATTAAACACAATTTTACTTCCGTCTTGATTATGATGCTAAAGGTTCAGCATCACTTTATTTTAATGTCAGAAACTTCACATTTATTATAAATATAATTACCTCTATCAAGGAAGAGTAATCAGTGATATCCTAAAATGGAAATAAGAATCATTAAAGGATAAGAACTACAACAAAAAAAAGTGTTCAAACAAGTTTTAAAAGAACACAAAACATGGTGCGATGGATGTTCAAAGGTATATCATTAAAACAATGTCTGTTAAATCCACAAGGTACGTTGATAGAGCTGACTGATGAAATGTTATTTACGAACATATAATTTGCAGCATGCACTAGACATGCACGCTTCGGGTACTTAAACCTCGTCAGTGATTCTCAATCTAAACAATGAAATATGGCCGAGATGAAAATATGGAAAATGACCATATCCTAATACACAGTAAAAATCGATAATTAAGAAAATCTTAAACCGAAGGCATACAAAATCAGGATAAAACAGGAACCAAAGCAAACAAAGAAAAACCTCCTGCTTGCATACAACACCCGTCGCTTCAATTCGGCTAAAATATCACATCCGGTTACTTCCGTTTCGGAAGATACAATACTACGGAAGTGTATTCTGTGGTTAGATGGTTCAAATGGTATATCATCACTGACGAGGGTTAAGTACATGTGCATGTCTGGTCCATGCTGTAAATTGATCTGTTCTTAAATGATGCTATCGAATTTGAAGACGTTTAATATTTGAACCACTTAGTGAGCATCACTGCTGGTGGACCAGGAGTCCCCGAGGGCACATGTAGCCAAGTTCGATCAATTCCGGTTGATCGTCTGTCTCTTCAACGCATTCGAAAATTTCAGTTATAAAAAAAATCTTGAAATTTCTAGAACGTGGGTCCTGTAGCATCATATCCTACCAATCCTGCTACGTTTTTCGGTACATATTTGGACATACTATTTTTCACACTCTTTGGCCATATTACATTGTTTAGGATTTAGGATCACTGACGAGGGTTAAGTACCCGAAACATGCATGTCTGGCCCATGCAATAAATTTTTCTGCTCTTACATGATGCTATCGAATTTGAAGACGTTTAACATTCACCATTCTGGACAATTGGACATCATATTATATCACGAGGTCCCTGTATCGAACGTCGTAGAACTTCCTACGTGACGATATTAGTCGATCACAAACGTATCCCTGACTGAGAAACTTATCTAAAAGACGCCTAGCTCTCAGAAGAAAATCTGTATATTTGGTACTCACTGCAATTCCCTTTCATTGTGTAAAGTTTCATTGAAATATAGAAATGATTTTGTAGGAGTTTGACAAGGTTTGCCATTGAAAATAATTTAATGCATGAAAAACCTAAGTCTATCCTCGTTATTCTTGCACATCTACATACCATGATCTTTCATTGTGTAAAGTTTCACTAAAATCCATCAAATGGTTTGGGAGGAACTGCGATGACAAGGTATGACATTGAAAATTCATGAAAAATGTAAGTCCAAGGGCCAAAATTCCATCCAACTTTTTCGACAGCAATCCACATTCTTAATGCACATCTACATATTATGATCTTTCATTGTGTAAAGTTTCATTGAAATATATCGAATGGTTTTAGAGGAGTTGCGATGACAAGGTTTGACATTGAAAATAATTTAATGCATGAAAGATCTAAATTCAAGGGCCATCACTCAGGTCTTACTTTGTTGGACAGTAATTCCCTTTTTTCATACATATCTACATAGCATGATCTTGCATTGTGTAAATCAATCAAACGGTTAGGGAGGAGTTGCGATGACAAGGTATGGCATTGAAAATGCATGAATAATCTAATTCCAAGGGCCATCACTCAGGTCTAACTTTTTCGACAGCAATCCCCGTTCCTCATACACATCTACATATCATGATCTTGCACAGTGTAAAGTGTGAAATCCATCACACGGTTTTGGAGGAGTTGCGATGACAAGGTTTGGCATTGAAAATAATTTCATGAATGAAAGATTTAAGTCAAGGGTCAAAACTTAGGTCTAACTGTTTTGACAGTAATCCCCGTTCTTCATACACACCTACTTATCATGATCGTGCAGGGTGTAAAGTTTCACTGAAATCCATCTAAAGGTTTGGGAGTTACGATGACAAGGTATGGCATTGAAAATGCATGAAAAATCGAAGTCCAAGGGCAATCACTCAGGTCTACCTTTATCGACAGCAATCCCCGTTTCCCATACAAATCTACATACCATGAACTTGCATTGTGTAAAGTTTCATTGAAATCAATCGTACGGTTTGGGAGAAGTTGCGATGACAAGATATGACATTGAAAATGCATGAAAAATGTAAGTCCAAGGGCCACCACTTCGGTCTTACTTTTTTGGACAGTAATTCCCTTTTTTCATGCACATCTTCATATCATGATCTTTCATTGTGTAAAGTTTCACTGAAATCCATCAAACGGTTTGGGAAGAGTTGCGATGAGTCCAAGGGCCATATAACTCAGGTCTAACGGACGGACAGTGTGAGTCCAGTATACCCCCCCCCCCTCAACTTTGTTGCGGGGGTATAACTACAACCCGCCATAGGACAGAACAATATGCACTAGAACATCACACAAAACAGGCAAAAACAGTCGAAACAGACGTAGAGAAAATATGATTTGTTGGACCTTCAGTCAAAATACAACCCTCGGCCTTCGGTCCCAACAAATCATATATTGCCCTCATTCCCAGTCAAAAATTGTATAATATTAAATAAATAACAAATAAGAAATTATATTCAATAAAAATACGGTTACAATCTAAGTACTTTTCTAACACACAATCACCCAAAACATACTGACAGACAACCCCAAAAATAAAAACTGTCTATTGGTATCTGGTGCAGTGTCCTTGATTTTGTTTCCAGTTCTTTGTGTTGTTATCTGGAGTAGTGTCAATGATTTCGTATCGAACTCTTTGTTAGAAGTGTCCGGAATTTTGTTTCCAGCTCTTCGTTAGTGCTGTTATATGGTACAGTGTCTGTGATTTTGTCTCCAGCTCTTTGTTAGTGCTGTTATATGGTACAGTGTCTGTGATTTTGTCTCCAGCTCTTTGTTAGTGCTGTTATCTGGTTCAGTGTAAGTGATTTTGTCACTAGCACTGTGTTAGTGTTGTTATCTGTTGTAGTGTTCATGATTTCGTCTCCAGCTCTTTGTAAGTTCTGTTATGTGGAGTAGTGTCCGTGATTTCGTCTCGAACTCTTTGTTAGTGCTGTTATCTGGTGCAGCGTCCTTGATTTTATCTCCAGCACTTTCTTAGTGCTATTATCTGGTGCAGCGTCCTTGATTTGCAGTGTCAGAGGTTTTGTCTCTAGCTCTTTTTAGTGTTGTTATCTGGTGCAGCGTCTGTGATTTTGTATCTAGCTTTTTGTTAGTGCTGTTATGTGTTGCTACGTGCGTGATTTTGTTTCCACCTCTTCGTTAGTGTTGTTATCTGGTGCAGTGTCCCTGTCCGTGATTTTGTCACTAACCCTTTGTAAGTGTTGTAATCTGGTGTAGTGTTCGTGATTTTGTCTCCAGCTCTTTGTAAATTCAATTATCTTGTGCAGTATCCATGAATTTGTTTTTAGCGCTTTGTTAGTGTTGTTATCTGTTGAAGTGTTTGTGATTTCGTCTCCAGCTCTTTGTTAGTTCTGTTATCTGGTGCAGTGTCCGTGATTTTGTCTCCGGCTCTTTGTAAGTTCTGTTATCTGGTGCAGTGTCCGTGATTTTGCACTACGCTTGGTACTTGACCAATCTACAGTCTTGTACAAGCGCATTCTTAAGACTTGTACTTAGACTGATTGTGACGACGAGACTCCATGACAGGCCCTGTCCAAACCTCTTTAGAGAAGACAGGGCCCCGACCACCTGTCCTCTCTGAATGTCAGTCGGACTCCTCGGGTGATAACAAATATGAGCTCGCTACAGCCGGCAGAGCACGGACTGTATAACTGTATTTTTTATATCCATTTACATATTCATCTGTGTTGCTCGGTCCCCTGTGCTTTACGGTCTTGTTTGTGTGTGGTCATCTTACAGTGAGGAAGGTCCATGCTGCAAAATCTTAACATAGTTTACAACAAGTCCAGTTTCCTTCATGATGTTTAATACTGAATATGAAGACTTCGTTAAACAACCAGTTTACAATGGTTCTATCCATCCAGTTGTGCGAGGTATGTAAATTTGGTAAGGAAAAAACCCCACCGTAGTGTCCAATTCTAATGCCAGAGAGCAGCATTCTAGACAGACAAGTCTAAATACAGTACAGCAAACATACAGCCAAAATGATTCAAATTGGAAAAAATAATCAATTGGAGTGTCTCCCTCCCTTTGCCAAATTATTACAGAAATGGTACAGGAGTGTTAACCTCCTACATTTTGATGAAAATTTAGAATTTATTCAGGTTGACACTACTGACAATTATTTTTGTCCTTCCGTGGCCAATTAGCGAAATTGATTTTATGACTAAGATAAAAACTGGGATGGGCTTGAGACTTCCTTTTTGGTCCTACTTACTTGAGTGCTGCACTGTATTAGATATGTAACTTGATATATGAGATATATGAAGATAATTAGAACTCCGCGTTTCAACAGCGACACCTACAATGTATTCTACAATGTCTTCATCACTTACACTGGAGATGGTTCATAAGATAAGATGTCCTTCGTGTTTCTGTGGAGCCTGGTTTATTGTCTCTGTTTGTCCTATTTTCTTTTCGCGTGAGGAAGTTCTGTATAGCATTTTTGTCAAACTTCGTAAGCCTTTCGATTGTGGTTTTTGGAATCTGGTTTCGGCATTAGTGTTTGACTTTCATTCACTGATGTTGAACATGTTAAACGTCTTCAAATTCATTAGCATTATTTAAGAACAGATTAATTTACAGCATTGACCAGACATACACGTTTCGGGTATTTAACCCTCGTCAGTGATCCTCAATCTAAACAATGTAATATGGCCAAAGAGTGTGAACGTTATGTCCAAAATGTACCGAAAGACGAAGCAGGATGGGTGGGATATGATGCTACATGACCCACGTTTTAGAAATTTCAAGAAATTTTGATAACAAAAATTTTCGAATGTGTTGAAGAAACGATCGTACATGGCTACAAGTGCCCTTGGGGACTCTCTTTAACTTGAATACATGGATTTTCAAAAAGAAATGGAAAAGTAAATGAGCATGCATTAGCATATATTAGAAGTGTGTGTATCAAGATCGTGTGCATGTACCTTTAAAACTTTAACAGGAAGAATTAGTTCCAATGACCATAGATAAATCTTCAAGATTGTTGTAGTTGAGTAAAGGCCAATGACCAGAACTGTACCTTAAGGATAGGTGTATTAACGGGGAAATCCATGACAATACCTCCATTCTGGTATCTTGTGATCAGGTCTCCACTCTCAGATTCAAACGTTATTCTTTCAGACTTGT
Source organism: Pinctada imbricata (assembly GCA_033119305.1). Classification (NCBI taxonomy): domain Eukaryota; kingdom Metazoa; phylum Mollusca; class Bivalvia; order Pterioida; family Pteriidae; genus Pinctada; species Pinctada imbricata. Next base: position 49,792,381 of record VSWD01000003.1, on the reverse strand, counting down.
TCCCTGTAAATCAGTCAAATCCGTGAATGAGATCTAGAGGCAAACATAAACCAAAAAATTAACGACAACATATCGCACTGGATCTAATGTTTTGAAAATCAAAGTATTTATTAAAAGTAAATGTTTATCATTTTCATATTGATGAACAATTCTGATTAACATTTCACTAAATTTGATTAAAATCTAACATTGAGTGGTATCTTTACTGGCTCTTTGGCATACATTTTAGGTAATGTCTAGAAGTTTGATCTTCATCTAATTAAAATTCGGATTTCCTCTTTTTCGGCCTCGATCATCACTGATAATATATAGTGTACTAATTTATTACGATAACATATATTCCAATCTTGATAATTTTAACCACAGTGTTGGTTTTTCTGATGTATCCGAGAATATCGTTCGCCTAGTTTGACTGTGATTTCACTCTGACTTGAAATATATTTGCAAATTTTCTGTTTCTTAAGGTAGAGTATCCCTCAGGTCAGAATTTTGAAAATTTATGCCTGGATTCCCTATTTTTTTCTCTTCAGAATATTGTTCAGTGTATCAAACTAACATAGTTTTGGGAAAAGAAAATTTTATAGTTACATTTGATCACCTCTAAAATTAGTATTTTCTTTCTTTTCCCATAGGGTCCAATGTTAAAGTTCAGACTCCTTACGTTCTCATGATAATCATGAAACCACAAATTTTATTTGGTTTGTATATCAGGTCTAGCACAAATTTCGAATATATGAAAATGAAAATATTGTAAAAGTTGAAATTTTGGAAGTATTAGCACATACCTGCCAACCCTAGGACATGGTAAGGAGGAACAGCAGGGTAACGGACCCCCCCCCCCCCCATCTTCCACTGAGAATTCATTCAATCATCATTTAATTTCCATTGTCATTTTCAAGAAACGAAGATTCTGATTGGCTGAGAAATTTTGTTGATACATCGATCAACACAATTTTTCACGGAAGTCTATTTATAGCACTATTTTTACAACTGGGGGTTCCCTCAAACACTAATGAACTCGTTGCTGAAAATACAATTTGTAGATGTTTGCTTATCATTTCAAGGGTACCATTTCTTTTCTACTTACTCAAAAATTAACAGTGCATGTAGAATTTGCTCAAACTAGTCCTTATTCCAAAGATATAGAGAGACGATCGTTCGCTGTTTGAATCATGGCGGCTGCCATAACTTGTTTTGGCAGACGTATCACTGCAAAACCTTCCGACTTACGAAGTATAGTGCGGTGATTGATTGATTTTAGATTCAAGAAAACAGTCTGTTTTCCATAATTAAATGATAACGCTACGCGCATTGATGCAGTTTTCTGTCCAATTTTTCGGGTGATACCTGCATCAACAGAAAACATATAAGATTCATTTCTTAATACCACGATAAAATATCTTTACAGTTATCAACTTTAGACACAAAAAATGTATAACCTATCATTCATCATTTCATCAATTTTGCTTACTTACATTTACTTGCAAGATTGTTTTTCTAATTCTGTTGCTCAGAACCCATGTGTCTTTTATCCAAATATGTTTGGTAATATATGTAATCCCCCATGAGTGATTGTTAAATCACATCTATACCCCGTACTAATATCGCACAGTAAGCGAACTCGGGGTCTTCTTTCATTTAGGGACACAGCCCTGTAAAACGGGAACGTACTCGTTTTTGAACTTGTTTCCTGCGCATATTCCAATTTTTTACGATCGAACGTATATTTCAATATTGATAACTTCAAGCACAAGGTTGGTATTTACTGCTGGTAGACTGTTATCACCCGAATTTCTCTCTCCGTATATGAACTTCTTGGATTTCCTCTTTTTCAGCATCGAGCATAACTGATGATAATTTACTTGTTGAAATGTGCAAACGGTGCATCAAATCAAATGTATTACGATAGAACATACAGGTGTGTATTTCAATATTGATAAATACAGTAAGTGTAAGTAGGATTACCGGGAATCTTTGTGCAGGTAATACTAAATGACCCATAAACTTAAATGAATCTGGAAAGTACCCTCTTAAATCTTACCTACTGCTGAAAACAAAACAGCCGCTGAAGCCACTGTTGCATGACCACAAAGTGGCACCTCATTTGTTGGAGTAAACCAGCGAAGCTTGAACCGATCACCTATAAGTACAGCAATGTAACTAAGTAATTAGTATCTGCAATGTATAACCGAAAGAACGTTGGCTTTCTATTCGATACAAAAGGCATGCTTCAGTTTCAGGAAATGAGTAATTTAAAAGGCTACATTTATCGCGATCGAACCAATATGGTGTCAAAATCCTTGAATTTTTGAACATGCTTTCTTTTTCTTTGATTCACAAAGCGTATTTTGTCCATTGCTATATCATCTGCAAGACACATTTGCTTCTTTGTCCACTAATCCACTAAGCCGGGCTTCCACTGTCGCGAATGTAGAGGAGAATGAGCTACGATCAGAGGCGAATGAACAATCGTGTCACATTCTTGTCTTTTCTCATCTTGGCGCGATAGGCACACGATAGCGCCGCGAATGCCACTAGAATATAATGCTATGCGTCCGCTACGATAAAGAGGCGAGTGTGATAAGAATAGAGAAGAATGCGACACGAATGTGCCACGATAAAAAGACACTGAGGAGAACAAGAGGCGAATGCAGGAGACTGAGACACGACTTTAACCCGATAGCGCTGCGATGCAGGAGATTGAGACACAACTTAACCCGAAAGCGCTGCGATTATGACAAGAATGTGATAAGAGCAAAATCAAAATCATTTGACATCTCCAGGAGCATCAATATCCTTTGTTGAGAATATGACACGATTGTGACACGATGAGACAAGAATGCCCGCGTTTGAGAGGAGAATACGTACGCTACGATTCAACAAAATCACCTAATCGTAGCTCTATCGCCTCTGAATTCGCGACAGCGGAAGCCCGGCTTTCTAATAGCCTTTCTAATATTTATTATATGATAGTCAGTTGTCACCTTAAGCCATACCTGTTTTTTTTTCTTTGTTTTAAAGCATCAGGTCAAACAATTGGAACCTATTTACCTAACCGTTAAAAACAAACAACTGATATACGCGAATATCTAAAGAAAACGTAAGAAATATTCAAGAGAGCAGCATCTCATGGTAGGGAAGCAAACAAAAAAAAAAAAAAAAAAAAAAAGGCACACAATTATCATTTTGTGTCATTTTAGTTAATGTCCATGTACAGCCTTTGTAAGACTAAATATTCGATGAAAATTGTCGAGATTCCAGAAAAAGGGATCAGCGATTGAAAAATATGGAAATAGACTGGTATTTTTTTCTTTGCAAGCAATACCCTGAAAACGTACCCGCACGCTGACGCTTGTAAAAGAAAACAAGAGGCCCAAGGGGGCCACATCGCTCACCTGAGTTGCAGATAAAGGGTTAAAAGTCACAAAAATACTTCTACAGATCAAAGCCCTCAACAGCCATATTTGTTGACCTATCGACAAGAAAAACACAAACTTGGCAGAGGACCTTGAGTACTTGCTTGCTGCAAGGTTTCGTGAAATTCTGTGCAATAGTTGCAGAGGAGATTTCGAAAATGTGTCAGCCAATCAGAGTCCTCGGCGGCCATATTTGTTGACCGATAAGCACAAAATACACAATCTTGGTAGAGGACCTTGAGTACTTTCTTCCTGTAAAGTTTCATGAAATTCTGTGCAGCGTTTTTTTTTTTGCAGAGAAGATGTTGAAAATGTGTTAGCCAATCAGAGCCCTCAGCGGCCACATTTGTTGACCAATCAGCACAAAAAACATAAACTTGTTGGAGGGCCTTGAATACTTCCTTCCTGTAAAGTTTCATAAAAATTCTGTGCAGCAGTAGCAGAGGAGATGTCGAAAATGTGTCAGCCAATCAGAGCCCTCGACAGCCATATTTGTTGAACAATCGGCACAAAAAACACACACTTGGTAGAAGACCTTGAGTACTTCCTTCCTGTAAAGTTTCATGAAATTCTGTGCAGTGGTTGCAGGGGAGATGTCGAAAATGTGTCGGAAAATCAGAGCCCTTGGCGGCCATATTTGTTGAACGAACGGCACCAAATACACACACTTGGTAGACGACCTTGAGTACTCCCTTCCTGTAAAGTTTCATAAAAATTCTGTGCAGCAGTAGCAGAGGAGATGTCGAAAATGTGTCAGCCAATCAGAGCCCTCGACAGCCATATTTGTTGAACAATCGGCACAAAAAACACACACTTGGTAGAAGACCTTGAGTACTTCCTTCCTGTAAAGTTTCATGAAATTCTGTGCAGTGGTTGCAGGGGAGATGTCGAAAATGTGTCGGAAAATCAGAGCCCTTGGCGGCCATATTTGTTGAACGAACGGCACCAAATACACACACTTGGTAGACGACCTTGAGTACTTCCTTCCTGTAATGTTTCATGAAATTCTGTGCAGCGGTAGCAGAGGAGGTGTCGAAAATGTGTCAGCCAATCAGGGCCCTTGGCGGCCATATTTGTTGACAAATCAGCACGAAAAACACAAACTAAGTAGAGGACCTTGAGTACTTCCTTCCTGTAAAGTTTCATAACATTCTGTGCAGGGGTTGCAGAGATGTCCAAAATGAGTCAGCCAATCAGAGCCCTCGGCGGCCATATTTGTTGACCGAGCGGCACAAAAAACACAAACTTGGTAGAGGACCTTGAGTACTTCCTTCCTGTAAAGTTTCATGAAATTCTGTGCAGCGGTTGCAGAGGAGATGTCGAAAATGTGTCAGCCAATCAGAGCCCTCGGCGGCCATATTTGTTGACCGATCGGCACAAAAAACACAAACTTGGTAGAGGACCTTGAGTACTTCCTTCCTGTGAAGTTTCATGAAATTCTGTGAAGCGGTTGCAGAGGAGATGTCGAAAATGTGTCAGCCAATCAGAGCCCTAGGCGGCCATATTTGTTGACCGATCGGCACAAAAAATACAAACTTGGTAGAGGACCTTGAGTACTTCCTTCCTGTAAAGTTTCATGAAATTCTGTGCAGCGGTTGCAGGGGAGATGTCGAAAATGTGTCAGCCAATCAGAGCCCTCGGCGGCCATATTTGTTGACCGAACGGCACAAAAAACACAAACTTGGTAGAAGACCTTGAGTACTTCCTTCCTGTAAAGTTTCATGAAATTCTGTGCAGCGGTTGCAGAGGAGATGTCGAAAATGTGTCAGCCAATCAGAGCCCTCGGCGGCCATATTTGATGACCGATCGGCACAAAAAACACAAACTTGGTAGAGGACCTTGAGTACTTCCTTCCTGTGAAGTTTCATGAAATTCTGTGAAGTGGTTGCAGAGGAGATGTCGAAAATGTGTCAGCCAATCAGAGCCCTTGGCGGCCATATTTGTTGACCGATCGGCACAAAAAACACAAACTTGGTAGAGGACGTTGAGTTCTTGCTTTCTGTCAAGTTTCGTCAGAATCTGTTCAGTGGTTTCGGAGAAGTCAAAAATGTGAAAGTTTACGCCGGACGGACGCCGGACGGACGGACGGACGGACGACGGACGACGCGCTATGACAATAGCTCACTTGAGCCTTCGGCTCAGGTGAGCTTAAAAAAACTTGCTTTGTTTTTATCATGTAGACCTCTAGTGTTGGATACCAGTCGATCTAATTCTTTTAATTCGGATTGGATCATACATGTACTTTGTATTCTTTATAAAATCAAGTTATTCTTCTATGTATCCGGATAAATGGGAGGGCTGTATGCACGTTATTTTGATAATCACACTTTTCACTATCACACTTTCACCACTGTGACCTGTGAAAGGTGGTTTACTGGAGATCTTTATACCCAAAGACATTACATTTGATCACATCACAGCGTTGAAATTTTCTTTCGAAACTTTTAATAAGATAAAAATATTAAAGAAAGGAAATGTGTACACTGTACATGATATACTATTTTTCTAGTCACTCTACTGTATCTCACCTGTTATAAAATCTTCAGTTTTTGGAAGTGTTTGTATAAATGCTGTTTCTGACAAGTTCATTTCAGCTGCTATTGATTGCATCTGGCTGTCTTTGATACTCTGTTAGAAGTAACAAATTAAATCTAATAAATACTGGAATTAGAGACATCTATGTAAACTCATTTAGAAGACAGAACCCCTTATTTTCGGGACGATATAATATTGCTGCCTGAAGTAATAGCCATAATATATATGTATATAATATTTCAAGAAAATACTAGAATTAATGCACAGTTATGATGTCGATATGATGATTTATGGAGTGATAAAACCAATATCGACCGAGGCCGAAGGCCGAGGTTGATATTGGTTTTATCACTCCATATATCATCATATCGACCGATTCATATGTGCTATAACTGTTTCATCATATACATGAAGATTGGAAAAGATGACCGGAAGCAGTTCAATACGACGAATAATCGCATTGCACGTGACCGCATTTTGGCCAATGGGAAAGCTTATAGACGCTTATGTAAATAAGAGTATATGATAAATTTCATCTGAATGTATATTTACAGGTTCATTGGTTGATCAATATTCAAATGTAGATCAAAATTTCAACATGTGTTAAAGTACTTGGTGTATACATAGGTTACGTTAAAGAGTTATGTTGTCAAAACAATTGGACATGCAAACCAGAAAAATTAGGAAGATTACTTAGTGTTTGGAGAAGACGAAATTTAACATTTTTTGGAAAATGTACTATCATTAATTCACTAGCTCTATCAAAACTTATTTATAAAGCATCTATTCTACCAAATCCAAAAAGCAGATTTTTAAAAAAGAAATAGCAAGGCTTATTTTCAATTTTTTCTATGGTCAAAAAGAGACAGAATTAAGAGAAATACTTTCATTTGAAAAATAGAAAAAGGTGGAATGGGAATTATAGATATTGAATGCAAATTTAATGCAAGCAAAGCTTCATGGATATCTATAATTGTTAAAGGATAGAGTATTATTCATAATTTTCTTACACAAATATTTATGAAATGTAATCTGACGATAAAAGATGTCTTGAAATGTACGCACATTAATAATACGCACAATGAGTTCTATAAAATGTTTACATCACCTTAATTCTATATTGAAGCCTTTAATGTATTCAACAGATGTAAAAAAAAAAGTTAAGAATCTTAGAAATTGTACATGAATTTCTGCACGAAATTATTTTGAATAATAGAAATTTCTTGGTTTAACAAAAACCACTCTCCTCTAAGTACTGGATGAAGATTGGAATCAAGGATGTGAAAGATCTTTATGATGAGAATGGAAATCTGCGTGATATAACCTATTTTTATACGCTCGTCATTTGACGGGACGTATTATGGTATGGAGAAGTCTTTCTGTCTGTCCGTCTGTCCCGTCCGCTTATGGAACGCAGTAACTTGAATATGCGTCAACGGATTTTCATGATATTTAAAAATTGTGATCAGACTGTGGAGAGGAAGCCGCCTTCCGATTTTCAGGTTCATCCGATTTGTCGTTAAGGAGTTATGGGACCTAGAATTTTAAAATACTGTGAAAATATACTAAAATATTTAAAAATTCTTTAAAAATCTATTTTTGGATGAAATGTTTTGAAAATTTGTATACTTTAAGAAGAAAAGATGTTCTTTGACATATGTAATGGGTTCTATTTAAATTTGTTTAGTTGGATAATCGAGAAATTATGTATAAGGAGGGGGGGGGGGGGTTATATACACATACATGTTAAGCTAAGGGCAAAAAATAGGTGCATGGAACGCAATAACTTGAATATGCGTCATCGGATTTTCATGATATTTGTTCATTGTGATCAAACTTTGAAGAGGAAGCCGCTTTTCGATTTTCAGGTTCATCCGATTTGTCGTTACGGAGTTATGGGACTAAGAATTTTAAAATAATATGAAAATATACTAAAACAGTGAAAAGTTCTTTAAAAATCTATTTTTGGGTTGAATGTTTTGAACATTTGTATACTTTAAGAAGGAAGGATGTTTTTTGACATATGTAACAGGAATTTGAAGTTTTGGAGCATAATCGAGAAATTATGTGTAATGAGGGGGGGGGGGGGGGGGTATATACACATACATGTAAAGGTGCATGGAGCGCAAATAACTTGAATATGCATCAACAAATTTTCATGATACATGTAATGTAAGGATCTTGCGCAGCTTTTCCTCCGTGTTCTCGAACCGTGATTCGTTTGCGATTCCGTGGAATATGAGATTCTGCTTCATTGATCTACATTGTAAATCAGTAACTTTGACCCGTAGGGTGTTCATTTCGTCTTTCATTTCCTCAATTCCAACCGAAACTTCACTGATCAAGTTGCCGTGGCCTTTTAACTCTTTATTAACTTTGTCAGCGTTGTTCTTGCATTGCGTTTTTAACTCGTCCACTCTGCTTGACACACCCTTTACCGATTCCTCACAATCTAAAGTTTTCTTTTCAACTTTCTTAAGACGTGCATCATGCTTCTCCAGCACTTTGTCAACATTACAAAGCCTTTCCTCAATTTTATCTAGAGCTAGTAACTTGTTTTGAATGGCACATAGACGTTCTTCGACTTTTCTAATTTTTTATTATTATTTTTTTTTTTGGTCACAAGTTATACAAACATTATTTAAGCCCTTTCCCTACATTATTAGATATCAATACAAAGTTACGTCATGCATGGCAATATATATAATCTCTTTTAACCGAAATGAAATTAAATCAATAATAATATGTGTAAGAGAGAGAGAGAGAGAGAGAGAGAGAGAGAGAGAGAGAGAGAGAGAGAGAATTTAATCGAATCTGATTTTATCCTTAATATATGTCTGTGCTTCAATAATTATTTTTAAGTTTTTGTCATTTGTCAATGTCGGGTCACCAAGAAAAATGTTTGTCAAGAGAAATAGAAGTTATGATATTGGATAAGTTGTCAAATAATGCCAATCTTTGCTGTATATAATGCGGGCATATAAAGAAATAGTGAAAAGCATCTTCGCGCGAATTTGAACATGTACAGTTGGGACTATCTACTAGGTTTACTCGATATAGATCAAAGTTAAGCGTGCTGCTGAAACTGGGAAGACGTGTATGAAGGATATTTAATTTTCTTTCTCCACATAAAAGGTAATCAGGTAAGTTATGCATTTCAGATTTTGATTTGAGGAAGTGTTTGAACTGAGGGTGGGAAGGGTTATGTCTATTATCAGGATCTATGTTATTCCAACTGTAGTTAAAGGAATGAAAGAATTTCTGGTTAACTTTAATCTGTAATTAGGTAAGGTAAAGTCTGCTTCATTTCTTAGATTGTATGAGGGATTTCGTTTTAATTGTCAATTAAATCACTTAAATTTTATGGAATAAACTGAGTTTTCTTCTTTCCCTCCTATCTTTAAGCGTTTCCCATCCCGTTTCAAAATATAAATTTTCTTTGGAAGTAAAAATAGGAAGTCCTGGTACTAACCTAGGTGCGTGTAAATGAACTTTTTCTAATTTATCTTCATCTCCCTTTGTACACCCTCCCTAAATTTCACAACCATATCCTAAGACAGGTAAGATGAATGAGCAATACATTTTGTTAAGCGTTTTTCTTGAACATTTGAATTTGAATTTTTGAAGAAAATTAATTTTAGATAATGCGGATTTACATATATGATCGATATGTTCATTCCATTTTGCAGAGCTATTCAGGGTTATACCAAGATGTTTACACAGCCAATTGTGCCTCATATGACATTCATGTGAAATTTACATAAACTTTACATGAAAGTTCACATGAAATTTATGTGAAACGAGCACGAACATGAAATTTACATGAACTTTTTCACATGAAATTCATGTGAAGATTTTTACATGGATATTATGTGAATTCATTTTCCAGTGAAGGTCACTTAGAAAAATTCATGTGAAATTCATGTGAAGGAAATTTATGTGAAATTCATGTGAATTTTTTTTCACATAAATCTTATATGAAATTTATATGAATTTTACATGAACTTTCATGTGAAATTTACATGATGCTCATTTCATATGAATTTCATGTTAGGCACAATTGGCTGTGTATGCGAGGAGACAGGATTCAATGGGGTGCTATCAAAAATCAGAGGCTCAAAATCAAGTGGAAGTCGTCTGGGAATTTACCAAAGGCTATTTAAAGCACAACAGTTTACTGTAGATTTCATTAGAAAAACATCCAAAGAAAATTACCTTGTCCTTTGTTAACAAACAGACAGCAGCAGGGTTTCCTTGGAAAGGTTTGTTTGAAAAAGCATCGACGATAAATACAGGAATATCCATCTTATCGTCATTGTCAAGCTTTGCTCGCTTTGCATCCAAGTGCGCTGACATTTTGAATATCACGTGATGTTTTATGGTGAAGCGTAATATCAATCTCGATAATTTACTGCGTCAAACCATGTGACCTCAAATTCTACTAAATTAATAAAGGAATACTATTAGATAAATACAATAGGGGTTTCCTCTAACTTTCGGAAACCAACCAAGTACATGTATTTCATTAAGAAAAATAAACGTAACTGTTTAACTATTTAGAAGTTATCTCTCGTTGTGCAGTATTTATAGATTTGCATTAGCTGCAAAATGAGGCGTATGGCATTCATTGTGATGATTATGGCCTATTCCATCGACTTCGTTGGATGTAATACTAATGAAGTTTTGCCACCTAAGATGACTGATTTTGTAGTGATATCAGACATTTATGCCAGGTTAGCAAACGTGAAATATATGACAAGGGTAGTCAACGAAGCAAAGGAAGGTAGGGAAACTATGTTCCAGGTACAGTTCCCAAAGGAAGCTTTCATATCTGCTTTCAAGATGACTATAGGGAACGAAGTTATTTATGGCGTCGTGAAGGGAAAGGAAGAAGCTGCCGAAGTGTACTATAAAGCGAGGGCAGAAGGCAAATCGGCAGGTCAGGTCACTCAGTTTCCCACAGCGCCCGAGAGGGACATGGATATATATGTCATCAACGTCAATGTGGCACCAGAGTCATCAACCGAATTCGTGCTATCGTACATAGAACCTCTTGAAATGAAATTGGGACAATTTAATCATAAACTATACATCGAACCAGGACAAGAGGTTTCAAACATGAGCGCTAGAATATCTGTTTCGGACCCACAAGGTATTGCTTCATTTTCATACAAGTTACCGGGTTCAAATGAAGAACTGAGGAGCTCAGATGACTCAAAGTATTCTGTCTATCAGGCTTCCATGAATACCCGTCAGGTAATGTACCAACCACCAAAATCTGAACAAATGAAACTGGAATGCAAAACAGAAATAAAATGTCAAATTTCAATAACTTATGAAATACAGCGACAAACTAAGAGTGGGATCGTAATTGTTAATAACAATTATTTCGTTCACTACTTCTCCCCCACCAACCTTCAAGAAATGGCCAAAAATATTGTTTTTGTCATTGACATTAGTGGTTCAATGAGCGGAAGTAAAATTGAAGCAGTGCGAAGGGTAATGATCGTAATCCTGGAGAAGTTGAGACCAAATGATAATTTCAACCTTCTGTTGTTTGATGATAAAATAAAGATGTGGAAAACAACCGCAGTTGCTGCCACAGAGGATAATATACGCGAAGCGAAGGCTTTTGCTAGGAAAGAACTCTTTGCAAGAGGAAGTACTAATATCAACGGTGCCTTGATCGAGGGCATTAACAAACTGACAAACAGACAAAATTCTGAATCAGATATGTATAAAGGCAACATTATAGTCTTTCTTACAGACGGAATGCCAACATCAGGGGTCACCACAACCTCTCGTATTCGCGCTAATGTACGACGGAAAAACGAAGGTCGAGCGAATATCTATGCCCTAGGATTCGGCAAAGGTGTCAATATGGAATTTCTGAAAGCACTTGCCTGGGAGAATGATGGCTTTGCAAAGAAAATATACGTAGCTAATGATGCGAGTGAACAGTTAGAATTCTTTTACAAGGAAATTGAATGTCCGCTGTTGAAAAACCTAAAGATGACATACAGACCAGTCGCGTCTATACATGGACTATCCGAAACGGTATTTCCAACATATAGGAAGGGGTCAGAAATCGTCGTCGTCGGTCAGATCGATGGAAACGAGCAGAGTCTGAGCGGAAGCATTGAAGGAATCGGAAATGTAGGTGTTGTAAAGTATGTCATTAAACCAACTACAAGGCCATATGCACCAGAAAAGAATTTTGCGGAACATCTTTGGGCATACAAAACAATCAAACTATACTTAAAAGTAATGACAATTACGGAAAATATTACTGTACACGATTACTTTAAGGAAAAAGCTAGGAAGTTATCTATAAAGTATCAGTTCGTCACTCCGCTTACATCTATGGTGGTGACAACTGAGGTGAGGATGAATGACATACCGTCTCGTAGAACTAATCTTATAGCCGATGATGCATCGTTTCGTAATCGTGAAGGTATGTTTAATGACTTCCGTAATATTAATATACAAGATGATCGTCACGTAAGAAAAAGAGGAAATATACAAGGTCAAGGTGTCAAGAAAAGAAGTGGAAATGTACACATACAAGCTCGAAGTGCATATGGTGGAAATACAGGTTCTTGCTTGTGGAGAGGCATCGTTTATCACCTCACTACAGTTAGCGCCCTTCACTTCCTTTATAGACTCATTCAACGGCAGGATTAAGTTTTTTTTTTTAAATAACGAAATATGGAATAAATCATTCATACAGAGATGCTAGTTGTATAAGAGAATCATGTCAATCATACTTGAGTCGCGTTGACCATTTCAAAGTCGCAGCGACCATTTCAAAGTCGCAGCGACAATACACTACGCTGGATTTGGAACAAAACGCCAAAACAGATCGTACATCAAACGCCCCGGTCCAGCTCCCTTCTGAAAAGAAATTATTCAGTAACTGTTCGTTGGAAGAAATTTGCATGCTACTGCAGTCCCTGCCTACATGTACTAGAATCGGAGGAATTGTAAAAATTTAGCATGCACAGAGCATGAGACGATGGGTAGCATTTGGCTAAGTCTATGTAGTGATGAATCTAAACATTTCTTTATGATGATATTATGTGTTAATCTTAAGAATAGTTTTCAAATGTATCATTTTCTTGTTAGTACTATGAAAATGAGAAAAAGTGTAAAAATATCTTTTTTGTCATTTAAAACTATGGCGTTTTCGATATACATGCATTGAATGTTTTGCTTTTAATAACATCGTTTGAAACTCAAAATGCTTGTACAAATTTAATACATGTATAAAAGAGCTGACAAAGTTATGTCGGAAAGCGAAATTAATAAAATTATTCATAGAGGAAAAATTAGGTATAGAGTAGGTATTTTAAATTTTGATATTTGTCCCTTGCTTATTCAAATCCAAATAAGTACTCGAGTGAGTTGTGAGCTATTGTCATAGAAACCGTCCGTCCGTCGTCCGGCGTAAACTTTTAGCATTTTTGACATCTCCTCTGCAACCGCTGCATAGAATTTCACCAAACGTAAGAGGAAGCAAGAGCCCAAGGACCTCTACCAAGTTTGTGTTTTTATCTTCTTTAACTCATTTAGTGCCGATCGGTCTACAAATATTGCAGCCGAGGGCTCTGATTGGCTAACAGTAACGGTATTTTCGATTTCTCCTCTGCAACCGCTACACAGAATTTCACTGAATCTTACAGGAAGCAAGTACTCAAGGTCCTCTACTAAGTTTGTGCTTTTCATGCCGATGGGTCAAGAAATATGACAACCGAGGGCACTGATTGGCTGACGCTTTTTCGACTTCTCCTCTGCAACCGCTGAACAGAATTTCACGAAACCAAACAGGAAGTAAGTATTTAAAATCTTCTATCAAGTTTGTGTTGTTGTTCCGATCGATCAACAAATATGTCAGTCGAGGGTTCTGATTGGATAACGCATTTTCGACTTCTCTTCAGCAAAAGCTGCACAGAATTTCAAAAAACTTTACAGGAAGCATGTTCTCAAGGTCCTTTACCAAGGTTGTGTTTTTCGTACCGATTAGTCAACAAATTATGCCGCCGAGGACTCTGATTTGCTGACTTATTTTCGACTTATCCTCTGCAATCGCTGCACAGAAATTCACGAAACCTTACATGAAGCAAGTACTCAAGGTCCTCTACCAAGTTTGTGTTTTTCGTGCCGATCGGTCATCAAATTTTATATGGCCGCCGAGGGCTTTGATTGGCTGACGCATTTTCGACATCTCCAAAACTGATGCTCATAAATTTACGAAATCTTAAAGGAAGAAAGTACTCAAGGGTCTCCACCAAATTTCCACTTTTATCCTCTTGTTTCAGTTTGCAACTCAGGTGAGCGATATGACCCCATTGCATTATTTTTTGTTTTCCTAAACGTGAGTTTGAAGTTTTTTTTGTAAATATCTGCTTAATTTGCTTCCAAAACTTCATGGCATATCAAGCATTTATTGAAAACATGTGTTTATTATTGTATATATTCCATTGAGTTCATTTTATCATAATGCTTAAGATCAGTTTTACATTCAAATAATTTTACATTTTGTCCCATTACATAAGCATTTTTTTTTTAACATTTGTGATAATTATTTACTTTAGTGTCACATTTAAACTAATCGCATCATTAACTTTATTGAACATAAAATGTTGTGGCATACACAGTGGTATACAGGTGTTTTATCGTCTTGAATAAGACTTATCACGGGTTTTGTGTTCTCAATATAATTACAAATATATTGACCAATAACCTGTTGGATTACATCTGATTGTAATAAGTACAGGAGTTTGTATACCGGTGAGGAACATTCATTTTTTATATCTTCTTAACACTTTTCATCCATTTCATTTTTTGTACATTGTATCACTTTTTTCCATTTGAACGATACTTATATGTGTTATATATTTTTTGTATAAAATTTACATCACTGTGGTCGTTTAGCAAAGAGAGAGAGAGAAAGAGAGAGAGAGAGAGAGAGAATACATTTCCCCATCCAATATTTTCAGTGAATTTCTTGTATTTAAGAAAATACATGCGAGTTATCTGTCCTTAGAACTTTTTTCGGTATGTGTGTAAAGATATGAAAATGGAAAGGGGGTGTAATTTCGAATTAATTTCAAATTTGAAAAGGTAATGAGTGACTATGAGGTTAGGGCAAAGCGACTAAGTATAGGCTGCAAAAACATCCAAAACATTAACTGAAACCCGACAATAAAAAACTTATAAAGTAGAAAGAAGAGAAATATATTTTAAAATGAATAGATTAAAGAAGATCCTGACGATAATCTCAACAGCACTCACAATAGAGAAACAAATTGAGCATCGACGGACCCCTAGCAAGCAAGAGGTGGCCAGGAGGAGTAAGCATCCCCTGTTAGAATAGATACAGGGAGAAAAAGTAGTTTCTAAGAATATTTCGCAAACTGCCCCGGGCAGTTACAGTGAAAATTCCAGGTGAATTCTACAGACAACAAAGATATGCCATCATTAGTAAAATAGTCAGAAATGTCCTGAGTTTAATAATCTCGATGAACTGATCAGTTTACATTTTTAATGAACAGCGGTGGTAAAATTTTGAAACAATATATTTGGTCAAATAAATATCATCAAATAACGACTGTTGTTGGAGATCCCATCTTTTCTTTCATAAACCTGTGCATGATTTCATATTTTGTTTGCATCGTCACTATTGTTAATATTAGCTTGTTATTGTTGTTTTATGCATACTGACTCAATGCTTGAAGTTGATTGCAATAAAGAATTTGAATGTGAAATTTCTTCACAGTAAGGAGTTATCATTCTTTTTTCATTGCCATGTCATGTTATGAAGACTTTTGTCTTCAAGCAGTCTTTTTAAGTGTGACATGCCAACCAGTCAAGGTCACTGCCGAGAAAATATCGGCTTACAATTTCCGCGTGGTTTGAGAAATTTTCGGATCTGTTTATCACACTTCTGTTTAGATTGAAAATCACTGACGAAGGTTAAGTACCCGAAACGTGCATGTCTGGTCCATGCTGCAATTTTTTCTGTTCTTAAATGATGCTGTTGAATTTGAAGAAGTTTAACATTTGTACTACTTGGTGAGTGTCACTGCTGGTGGACTAGGAGTCCCCGAGGGCAAATATAGCCAAGTTTGATCAACTTCGGTTGATCGTCTGTCTCTTCAACGCATTTGAAAATTTCTGTTATCAAAATTTTTTGAAATTTCTAAAACTTGGGTCCTGTGGCATCATATCCCACCCATCCTGCTACGTCTCTCGGTACATTTTTGTGTCGCATGCGAAGCATAGCGACACTTAGGGATCACTTTGTCCATTGTACGTCTGTCCGTCTGTCTGTCACACTTTGGGTGTTACAGCCAATAACCTTTGATTGGTAAGTGATAGGGCTTTGTTATTTCACATGTGTATTCCTTGTGACAAGACCTTTCTACGCATACCATAATTTTTGACCTAGTGACCTTGACCTACATATTTGACATACTTTCAAAAAATTTAGAATGTATATATCTTTTGATTGGTAAATGTTAAGACTGATATTTCACATGTGTAATCCTTGTGTCAAGACCTTTCTACACATACAAATGTATTATAATTTTTGACCTTGTGACATTGACCTAGATATTTGACCTACTTTTGAAAAACTTTTGATTGTTAAGTGATAGGGCTTTGATATTTCACATGTGTATTCCTTGTAACAAGGCCTTTCTACACATTTCATAATCTTTGACCTATTAACCTTGACATACACATTTGACCTACTTTTAAAAAAGATTGTATATATCTTTTGATTGGTAAGTGAAAGGGCTTTGATATTTCACTTGTGTATTCTTTGTGACAAGACCTTTATACACACACCATAATATTTGACCTTGTGACTTTGACCTAGATATTTGACCTACTTTTCAAGAAAATTAAAATTGACTATATCTTTTGATTTGTAGGTGATAGGGCTTTGATATTTCACATGTTTTTTCCTTGTAACAAGGCTTTTCTACACTTACCACAATTTTTGACCTTGTGGCCTTGACCTAGATATTTGATCTTCTTTTCTAAGAAATTAAGGTTGTATATATCTTTTAATTGGTATCGTTTGTTCCATCCGAGTGACCACCAACAGGCAATAGTACAATACCCATGTGAAAATACTAATAGAACAAAAGAGTGACGTCATAGGAATGTTTTACATTACTATATATAATGTAAACTTCCTGCAACTTTTGGTAGCATCAGATTTGGAGTTTGGTCCAGTGCCAAGTGAGAGTGAGCATCTTCTATCGGTATAAACATCACCTCAGCTTGGTAAGACACAATCCCTGGTACTGTATATATTCATCAAATTTGGCTTCGCCTTTGTCGATGTTGTTTCGAGAATAAGTTTGTCAACCAAAAAAACATAATGTGCTTGATGAGGTTTTCCTTTGAGATGAATAACTGTTAGGTACTTCTTTTATGTTTATTTCCTCTATAAGCATGATAAGAATTAACTACGAATATTAGGCTTTTCAACACACTACGCAAGAGTACATTGAAAAACGATATTAAAATCGATGTTTTATTGCAATGTCGCTGTTAACTTGTTTGTTTTACGGGCTGAAATCATGACGTCACAATAACGTAAACAATCGAAAGAATAGCGTCACGTAATATGTGATACATCTGTCACGTAATATGTGATACATCTGTCACGTGATATGTGATACAGCTCTCACGTGATAAGTGATACAGCTGTCATGTGATGTGATACAGATGTAGTATTCCATGGGTCTACTCTGTAACACATACGCGGGTATGAGAGAAAGTTCTGTTCTTACCTGAACATTTGGTTATATTTTAGAAAGATGGGGATCTCCAATAACACTCGGTTGCAGCAACCATAGCAAAACTCCAAAACATCCAATGAAAAAAACACAGAACAGACAACCAAAGAAAGATACGCAAAAGAGACAAGAAATACCAACTCACACCATAGAGACATGAAACACAAAAGACCACACATAAACCAACGAGACCAACACACCATAGAAACATGAAACACAAAAGACCACACATAAACCAACGAGACCAATGGGCAATCGGTGCCGACTTAGGATGGTAATCTGCCACACAAACAGCAGACGGTTTGGTTATCCTGGATAACGTGCGCACAACCCTACCACTTTTCCGATTACGAAGAAGTCTCGAAGAACGTACAGTTGTGGTGTAAAATAACCTCCTCACTGTAAGATGAACATACAAATAGGAAGCATGACGCAGGGGCCCAAGAAACACACAGATGAATATGTAAATGGATATAAAACAGAAGGTATACGAAATACTGTCCGTGCTCTGCCGGCTGTAGCAAGCTCATATATGTGATCACCCGAGGAGTCCGACTGAGGTTCAGAGAGAAGAGGTGGTCGGGGACCTGTCTTCTCTAAAGAGGTTTGGACAGGGCCCAGTCATGGAGTCTTGTCGTCACAGTCAGTCAGAATGCAAGTCATACGAATGCACTGGTACAAGGCTGTAAATAGGTCCAGTACTAAGCCTAGTGTCCGTCTGGTGACAGAAGGATCATATCCACGTTATAAAAGGTGTTTGATGATTCTTACACAATTTCGATGGTTTGATCGTCCTTATTTTGTTGATTATGTCACCATAAAATGCAGGTTGTGAAAACCCAAAGTAAAATACACTGTTGATTGAATGGGTCTGAATTTCAAAAGAAGTTGACAATAATTTTTGTAAGATTTCCAGAAAGTCTTTACTAGTTTGTGAAAGCGAAAAACCTTGACCCAAAAGTTTTTTCGTTATTTGTAAATTTCTACTATGAAAATCCAAAACATTAGTACATGCTCTAGCATACCGGATGAGCTGTGAAATGTAATGAGTTAAAGAAGATCCTGACGATAATCTCAACAGCACTCACAATAGAGCGCAAAATTAAACATCGACGGACCCCTAGCAAGCTAGAGGTGGGACCAGGTGCCCGAGAGGAGTAAGCATCCCCTGTTGGCTAGCCCCACCCGCCGTCGATGTTTATGAAGCATGGAAATGAAAATATAAAAACTTCATGCACTGTCTGACGTTATGTCTATATAGAAAGTGCTACTGGCGACAATGTCAGGGAAGTATATTCAAAACACTTACTGTCAAACCCCTCGCGGGGAACCTTTTTACGAGCTCCACACGGCAAAGGGCATAAGTGTGACACAAATGAGTTAAAGAAGATCCTGACGATAATCTCAACAGCACTCACAATAGAGCACAAAATTAAACATCGACGGACCCCTAGCAAGCTAGAGGTGGGACCAGGTGCCCGGGAGGAGTAAGCATCCCCTGTTGGCTAGCCGCACCCGCCGTCGATGTTTATGAAGCATGGAAATGAAAATATAAAAATTTCATGAACTGTCTGACGGTATAATCTAGGAACATCACCGTCAAGCCAGGGGAAATTTACTATGTTGAATCCAAAATCATCTCTTTTGTCATACGCACATATATGAATCTCTCCATTAACAATTTTGATATTTAGGTCCAAAAATGGTGTTTCTGTGTTTGTAACGTTTGCCGCGTTTAGAGGCAATTCTTGTGGATAAATAACATTTTATACTTTTCAAAAACAGGATGGTCGATAATAAGAATATCATCAAGATACCTAGAAGTACAAATTAAGTACCAATGAGCCATTTCACATCATCATGTTTTCTTCGTTTTTGAAAAATTTTGAATGAATTTTTTTTCCATACGTGTATAAAATAAATATGCCACAAGAGTTGCACAAATAGTACCCATTTAGGGATCCCTACAACATGCTTGTAGAGATTCTCACCAAATCTTACATAAATGTTGTCCAAGAGGAAGGACAATGCAATACACAGGTCACTCATGTCCATGGTTTGTATGAATTGTATTCTGTAGCGGAAAAGAAATCCTTTGATGCAGATGTTCAAATATAAGTTTTCCCCTCTCGATTAAAGCACCATTTAATGAGTTTGACTATTGATAATTAATTTTGTCGTGAGGTTCCAAGCGTTGTGTACACATTTGAAAAGTCGTATGATGAAATCGTATTGGCTTGAAGATTTCTAGTTTTCATTTTGTCAATCACATTCCCTGATTTTTTTAATAGACCAAAATAGATTTACATCATTCCTGTTTAGAACTTTAGAACAGTTTCACAATATTAGTCTACGTGTTCCTTTATCGCCGCGAGTGCTGACGTCAGATTTCTAGACAAAATTGTAGTTGAGCAGTTGCTAGAATTAGCAATGTATCGAAATATGTAAGGAGACTTTCGCAGTTTTGGTATGCAGTATATTGGAGGAAGATTCAATTTAGAAATAGGGGTGTTGAATGAAGAAATTTCACTGTTGTGTTTGCTCAAAATGTTAGGAACACTTTCATTACTTTTGATATAAGTATTTGTAAACGAAAGTTCCGAAACTAAAGTTGATATGTAGTAACGTGATTATGGTGTTATTGGGTGCTTTATCTGCAGGAGCGAAGATAAATTTTTCACGTAAATAACGTAATTTCGATTCGAAATATCTTTCAGATTTGGAACTTGGATTTTCTAAAAGATGAGGATTTTTGTGGAAGTTATCTATTCGAATTGATGATACTTGTATGTCTATGCGAAAATGCGATAATATACTAGTATGACAGAGGAAATTCTAGCTATTTTTGATTGTTATAGATGATAATATGTGAATCAGTTTAATTTTTTTTTCTTTTCAGTGCTCAGAAGAGGCTCTTAAAATACTTATTAATATACAGAAAAATATTGTGCGTTAGCTTGATATTAGTTTGATTAAGCTTTTGTTAGAATGTTCATTAGTATGATTTTGGAATATACGTAAAGAACCCGAGCCATTTTCCTCATCACAGCACAAGTTTTTTTTATTTCGTTTAATTCAAATACAGATACATGTTTATAATCTTAATACATATGTTATAATACGTAATGATATTTAGAAATGTATAATGTATATATATATAGATGTATGTACAACAGTTTTCGTTAGTTTTGGTGTGAAATTAGTAGGAAAGAAATGCAAACAGCTTATTTAATACCGAACAATTTTTATATTCCTTAATCAGGAGCTTTTTGGCAATTTCGCTTTTAAGCATATAGATTGAATTACAGCTCAAAGATTTTCTTTCACTCCTATGATATGATTTATAGATGACAAAGCCAACTAACGACAGGACTATATTGACATCATTGTACGATTTATTACCGACTTTGTATCCAAAAACTATATGGAATAGTTTTTTTTATCTCTTTTTCAAACTTTATGTGTTGGAAAAACCGCTTAATTAATGTCCATAATATATCATTTTCCAAACAATCAATAAAATAATGGATGTAATCTTCCTTTTCTTGACATTTTAAGCATAAATCTGTATCTGCTATTTTCCATTTATAAAGAAGATATCCGTTAGGTGAGATATGATGTAAAAGCTTCCATCTATACATTCGCTCCTCGTTTTCTACAATATGATTAGTAATAAATTCAAATGCAGATGTTATGATTTCATTTCTCCAGAAATCAAAGTATTCATTCCAATAACTAAGTACGCTATTGTTTGATATTCTTTTTTCAAGAAGTACTTCGTACAGTGTTTTATTGTTTATATGTTTTATGTTATAAAATTCTTTTCGTCTATATGAATAAACTGTTATTTCTTTATCTCTTGAAGTATAATTGAATTTTCTTTTTTCTCTTTTAAGAATTTCTATCCATTGATATGGTATTGAACTTTTAATTATTTGAATTTCACTTATCCAATTTGTTTTACTCTTTAATCTGTTAAATATATAATTTTCATTTATTTTCCCTTCTTTGTCAATAAAATCATTTATGGTTATAAATTCTGAATCAATCCAGTGTTTGAAAATCAGTGATTTATTTTCAAAAATAATATATTGGTTTTCCCATATAACTTGGTTTTGTATATTTTCATTTTCATACGGTTCGTCAGACTTTATTGTTTTTATCCAAGACATTAGTAAATGTTGATAAAAGTCTGGTATTTTATTTATTTCTGGAATCTTTCTCAAATCTTTTATATTCATTTTGAAGATAAAAAAATCCACCCCAAATTTATTGAAATAAAGTCTTGGTAAGAATGTCCACGACTCGTTGTCATCTGAATATATCAGTCTTTTTATCCATTTAACTCTTAGAAGATCTATATGTGTAACAATATCTCTTATGTTTAATCCCCCGTTTTCACTTTTATCTATAAGTACAGATCTTTTTACCTTTTCTCTTTTCGAGTCCCATGTAAAATTGTAAATCATTTTTCAAGCTGTTTGATTTGAGTTACTGAAATTGGTTGTGCACTAGCTATGTAAGTTATTTTTGGAACTACAAAGTTTTGAATAACCACTTTTTTGCCTATCATCGTCAATTTCCTTTTCTTCCAGTTTTTCAACAGTTTATCAATTGATGAAATTTTACTTTCCCAATTCATATTGTAATGAACCTTTGTGTTCCTTCCGAATATGAAGCCAAGCGATTTTACTGAATCAACCCATTTAATACCCATGTACTTGTTGTTTCTATATTTATTACATCCCAAATAAATTCCTTCAGTTTTATCTTTGTTCAAAGTCAAACCCGATAATTTTCCAAATTCATCGACAATTTCAATTGCCTTAGGTAAATCCGAATATTTCAAAAACAAAGTTGTATCATCCGCCAGCTGGGCAATTTTCACATTTTTTCGGCCTATTCTAATACCGTGTATTCTAACGCTTGATCGTAACCTAATTGCTAATAATTCAACCGAAATGACAAAGAGCAGACATGAAAGGGGGCATCCTTGTCTGATTCCACGAGATAGTTTATATTTACTTGTATTCCAATTATTATTTTTCACCGAACCTGTTATATTTGTATACAGAGTTTTCACCCATTTTAAAAATGATTCACCAAAACCGAATTTTTCTAAGCTTTTTAACATGAAATTCCACTCGATGCAATCAAATGCTTTATTAAAATCTAAGAAGAGCACACATGAATCTAAATTAAACTTTTCGGAATAATCAATAATGTCCTGGATTACTCTTATGTTGTATCCTACAAATCTGTTTTGATATAACCATTTTGGTCCGTATTTATAATATTTGGCATTACTTCCTTCAGTCTACATGCTAATGTATATGCTGCTATTTTGTAGTCTATATTCAACAATGATATCGGTCTCCAAATTCTAAGATTTTTTGGGTCATCTTTTTTATAAATTAACGAAACAACGCCATGTTTTTGTGTATCACTCAATTCTCCATTTAAATAACCTTCATTTAATGAATTAACAACATGTCTTCCTATGTACTTCCAAAATTTCTGATAAAATTCTACTGTTAGCCCATCATACCCAGGACTTTTATTTTCTTCATTCTAAACACTGAAGTTTCGCATTCATTAAAAGATAACATCCCTTCACATAGTTGTTTATCTTCATCAGATAATTTGTCTTCAATTTCTATGGAATATAAATACATGTCTATCTTTTTATCATCTATGTTTTCTGTAGTGTATAAATTACTGTAGAATTTCCTTATATCTTCACAAATTTCCTGTTGGTTATCAATAACTCTTCCATCATTCAATTTAAGACTTTTTATAGAATTTTTCAATTGCCTCGATTTTTCTAGACCTAAAAAAAATTTAGTATTTTTTTCACCATTTTCAACCCAATTTATACGTGATCTTACCTGGGCACCGGTAGCATTTTCAGAGTATAATTGATTCAGTGATTGTTCTAGTTGATTAATTTTTATTGTATTTACATTAGCCTCTAATTCTAGTTTAAGCTCTGATTCTAATTTCTTTATTTCATTTGTGGCAATCTTGCTTTTATTTTTACAAAAATTAATTGTCAATTGTTTAATAGATATTTTTAATGAATCCCAAATTTTCCTTTTGTCTAAAACCCTAAATTCATTGCTTTGTTCTAGTTTTTTCAACATCTGTATCATCTGTTTACAAAAGTCTTCGTTCGCTAAAATTGTATTATTCATTTTCCACAATCCTGGTCCTCTGTCATTTTTATTATCATTTTTAATTTTCAGTGCGACTGCATTATGATCTGTAAACATTATTTGTGCAGGTCTTATATCACAACTTACAACTTCTAATTCTTTGTCAATCAAAAAATAATCAATCCTACTATAGCTACCAATAGTTTTTTTTCTCCATGTAAAGTGTGATTTATTTTTGTTTTTTAACCTCCAAATATCATCAAGTTTGAATTGTTTTACCAATTGTTTAAGTCCGTAAGTTGATTTTATAGATATAAATCAGTTTAATTAATTCTAACTTATTAATACCTTGATGGTGATGTCAAAGTCGGTTTACGTCGCAAGTGCCAGAACTGTATGCAAACATGATTGTTTTGTACATTTCTGATATGTTTACACATAGCTCCGAGCTCCGGGTGTAAGTTTTTCGATCAGCTGAAGTCGAAGCTTAAGATATCATTCTGTGTATTCTTTTCTTCACTGTTCCCAAGTATCTCTGTGCAATTTTGTCTGTGAATAATGCTATCGAGTTCAGACGTTATTGCAGACCGAGCACTTCCATGTTGAGTTGATCACGTGGAAGTCACGTGACTTTTTCAAACTTGCAAAAATGCGTCTTTGTATCGCGTTATTTATTGATCGATTTCGATGATTGAAAGAATGAATGGATTGAGATTGTTATTATAATTGATGTCATGTTGTTATTTGAATTTGTACAATGAAATTGGTAGGGGGAAAATCTGCCATTGGGCCCAATTTTTTTTGCTATTTTCAAAAAGTGTTTGCTTAGAGTTCTTTATCTTTCAAATAAGGGTAGAGATATTATTGTTTATTGAAATTGCATCGAAAATAGATATTATCAATTAATACGAGTCTTATTTCCCGCCCAAATTGCCACTTATACCAAAAATAGTGGTAAAATGATAATAACCAGATTCCAACATTATAGTTTATAGTGTACATAGAGCAAGTGCGTGTAACAAAGTTATACTTTCCATGTACATTCAGAGTATAAAAAGGAATATCCCATATGGGTTTGAACCTGTTACATGCCCTCGCTTTGGGGCTTACAACTTTATGAATGTTTGTCCCATGATAAACCACATAAAAGTTGTCCATTTATGTTTAGAAGAAGCATAATGATAAAGAAAATAGAACCTTTTTTTCAAAATTTTGATAGGAGCCAAAAATGGTCACTTTTGCCCCTTCCTCTTTACATGTTTAAATTGAGTTTGAAATGTTGCCTGCGATCACCGGTGTTGTAGTATAGATCATCCCCCCGCACAGATCATCCCCCGGATGAACTGGCCCAGTATAGAAAATCCCCCTTGTAAAGGGGATATTCTATCCACACGGTTTATCCCCTGTAGAGTTTCAGAATAGCACATCCCCGGGGAGATAAAGCGGTCCGGGTCCAACCTTCCCCATGTCTACCTCCGGATTTCCACTCTTAAACGGAAAACGGACTGTATTACGTACGCCCTCTTTTGATATCCATTTACATATTCATCTGTGTTGCTTGGGCCCCTGCGTTTTGCGGTCTTGTTTGTGTGTGGTCATCTGACAATGAGGAGGTTGTTTTACACCACAATTGTACGTTTTCGAGAACTCTGGGTAATCGGAAAAGTGGGAGGGTTGTTCGCACGTAATCCAGGAAAACCACACCTTCTGCTATTTCCGTGGCAGATGGCCGTCCTAAGTCGGCGCCGGTTGCCCATTGGTCTCGTTGGTTTATGTGTAGTCCTTTGTGTTTGATGTTTCTGTGTTGTGCGTTGATGTTCCTTGTCCCTTATGCGTCTCTTTCTGTGCTTGTCTGCTTTGTGTTTTGCATTGGGTGTTTTGGGGTTTTGCTGCAACCTAGTGTTTTTGGAGATCCCCTCCTTTGTTTTGCAAACCGTAAACTGTCATATATGGACATGTAGCGATCTGTCCTTGCCTTGTCCTTCCTCTTGGACAACAATTATTTAAGATTTGGTGAGAATCTCTATAAGCAAGTTGTAGGGATTCCTATGAGTTCAAATTGTGCGCCTCTTGTTGCAGAATTATTTTTAAACACATATGAAAAAGAATTTATTCAAAATCTTCAAAAGCAAAGAAAACTTGATGATGTTTAATGCTTCGTTGGTACCTTCTAGGTATTTGGATGATATTCTTACAATCGATAATCCTGTTTTTGAAAAGTATAAAGATGTTATTTATCCACAAGAATTGACTCTAAACAAGGCAAACGTTACAAACACATAAACACCATTTTTCAACCTAAATATCAAAATTGTCAATGGAGAAATTCATACAAGTGTGTATGACAAACGAGATGATTTTGGATACAACATAGTAAATTTCCCCTTGCTTGACGGTGATGTCCCTAGATTTCCGTCATACGGTATCTACATTTCACAGCTCATCCGGTATGCAGGAGCATGTATTGAAGTTTTGGGTTTTCATAGTATAGATTTACAAATTACAAAGAAACTTTGAGGTCAAGTTTTTCGCTTTCATAAACTAGTAAAGACTTTCTGGAAATTTTACAAAAATTATGATAAACTTCTTTTGAAATTCGGGCCCATACAAGCAACAGCGTATATTACTTTAGGTATTCCACAACCTGCATTTTATGGTGACATAATTAACAAAATAAGAAGGATCAAAGGTAGACAGTATAACTATCGAAAATGTGTCAGAGTCATCAAACGCCTTTCATACCGTTGATATGATCCTAAAAAGAAGGGAGGAGATCTCCAACAAAACCCCGTTGCAGCATCAATAGTAAAACACCAAAACACCCGATGCAAAAACACAAAAGACGAGTACAGCACGAGACGGAAAAGAGACACACGACATGTAAACATCAAACACAGAAGACTACACATAAACCGACGAGACCAATGGGTAACCGGTGCCGACTTTGGACGGCCATCTGTCACGCAAGTAGCAAATGGTGTGGTTATCCTGGATTACGTGCGCACAACCCTCTCACTTCTCCAATTACCCAGAGGTCTCGAAGAACGTACAATTGTGGTGTAAAACAACCTCCTCACTGTAAGATGACACCACACAAACAAGACCGCGAAACGCAGAGGCCCCATAGACACAGATGAATATGTAAATGGATATAAAAAGAGGGCATGCGTAATACAGTCCGTGCTCTGCCGGCTGTAGCGAGCTCATGTATGTAATCAACCGAGGAGTCCGACTGACATTCAGAGAGGACATGTCAATGTCAATAGACGGACACTGTCTTGTACGAGCGCATTCGTATGACTTGCATTCTGACTGACTGTGACGACGGGACTCCATGACGGGCCTCTTTAGAGGTCCAAACCTCTTAAGAGAAGACAGGTCCCCGACCACCTGTCCTCTCTGAATGTCAGTCGGAGTCCTCGGGTTATAGCATATGAGCTCGCTACATCCGGCAGAGCACGGACTGTATTACGCATGTCCTCCTTTTATATCCATTTACATATTCATCTGTGTTGCTTGGATCCCCTGTGTTTTACGGTCTTGTTTGTGTGTGGTCATCTAACAGTGAGGAGGTTGTTTTACACCATAATTGTGCGTTCATTGAGACCTCTGGGTAATCGGAATAGTGGAAGGGTTGTGCGCACGTAATCCAGGATAACCACACCGTCTGCTATTTACGTTGCAGATGGCCGTCCTAAGTCGGCACCGCTTGCCTATTGGTCTCGTTGGTTTATGTGTGGTCTTTTATGTTTAATGTTTCTATGGTGTGAGTTGGTGTTCCTTGTCCCCTTTGCGTCTCTTTCTGTGGGTGTCCTGTGTTTTGCATTGAGGTGTTTTGGGATTTTTGTGGGTGCTGCAACCTAGTGTTGTTAGAGATCCCCTCTTTTCCTTAGTATTATCATAAAATATAGCGTGGTTCAGTTGACAATGGGAATGCATGACCACCATTTTTCTTTTGTTTTTATTGGGTCTGTCACGGTTAATCGAAAATTCGGTTAACCATGGTTCAAGCTTGGTCTGTTCGATTCGGGTTTATCTGGTAATCAGTTGTTTATCAATTCTGTATGATACAAAGATTGGGATTGGGTACTTTGTCGTATTTCACCCAATGAAATGGGTGTTTCACTTCTTGATTGTAAACGTGCAACTGTTTGTTTGACAGATGGAGTATGAGTCTTCTAAGTGTTCTAGTTTAATTGTTTCGTAGAATGTGGATAAAATTTCGAAGAAAAATGCTTTCAAAGCAGAAAAATTAAAAAGAACTATTCGTGGATTTGTTATTCTTACCTTTATTTCACTCTATTATGGAATGAAACAGCACAAACTCAAACCGAACCGAAAAAAAAAGAGAACCGCGGATCATTTTCCTGAACCGCACCGAAAAAAACCGGACTGAACTATAGTGACTCTTACAATGTCATTTCCGACACAACGGCCGATTCTTTAGATATATAAGATTGTGCTGGATTTTGTCAAGTCCGGAAAAAAATAGCAAAAATGGGAATAGTCAGTACCACGATACATGGAATTCTTATCACGTGATTTCTAAATGAGGATTGTTACGGTTGACCTGTAGATGTCATTTAGTACATTTACCTATGACTGTCCAATATTTAATCTGGGTCGCGTATTTTTTTTCTAATAAACGCGACCTAGGTTTGATATTGGACAGTCAAAGGTAAATTTCAAACTGTTCGAACAAAGGCATGACGTCACATCAATGTTTTAATTTCTTCAATTTTTTCTTCAAATGACTGTGTAAAAATAATCTTAGATATAGTACCAAAACTTATCAATTTATGTAGATTTAAAAATGATGGTTCTCAGCGCCTTCCCCCGGGCGCGATATTAAACGGGGCAGAAAGGAGTGAAAAGGTGTGATGATATTTAAAGCAAATAAGATGCAAAATTTTGTTATGGTGATTTCTCCATTCAAAAATATACATTATGAATGTCACGTGATGTTTTATGGAAAAGAATTATATCAAACTCGATATTTAACTGCGTCGAAACATGTGACCTCAAAATCTGCTAAATTAATGAAGGAATACTATTTAACAAATACAATAGGCGCTTCTTATAACTATATCAACCAAGTAAATGTATTTCATT
Source organism: Pinctada imbricata (assembly GCA_033119305.1). Lineage (NCBI taxonomy): Eukaryota > Metazoa > Mollusca > Bivalvia > Pterioida > Pteriidae > Pinctada > Pinctada imbricata. The sequence continues at coordinate 49,763,350 of VSWD01000003.1, read as the reverse complement.
AAAAAAAATCAATCTTTAGCGTTTTAACTATTTTGAAGTTGTCTCCCGTTGCACCGTATTTATAGATTGATACGGATCTATTTTCGTTTTGAAACTGGATAGTAGCTGCAAAATGCTGCATGTGACATTCATTGTGATGATTGTGGTCTATTCCATCGACTTCGTTGGATGTAATACTAATGAAGTTTTGCCCGAGCCACCAAAGATGACTGATTTTGTAGTAATATCAGACATTTATGCCAGGTTAGCAAACGTGAAATATATGACAAGGGTAATCAACGAAGCAAAGGAAGGTAGGGAAACTATGTTCCAGGTACAGTTCCCAAAGGAAGCTTTCATATCTGCCTTCAAGATGACTATAGGGAACGAAGTAAGTTATGGCGTCGTGAAGGGAAAGGAAGAAGCTGCCGAAGTGTATAATAAGGCGAGGGATGAAGGCAAATCGGCAGGTCAGGTCACTCAGATGCCCATAGCGCCCGAGAGGGACATGGATATATTTGTAATCAACGTTAATGTGGCAGCAGAGTCATCAACCGAATTCGTGCTATCGTACATAGAACCTCTTGAAATGAAATTGGGACAATTTAATCATAGACTATACATCGAACCAGGACAAGAGGTTTCAAACATGAGCGCTAGAATATCTGTTTCGGATCCACAAGGTATTGCTTCCTTTTCATACAAGTTACCGGGTTCAAATGAAGAACTGAGGAGCTCAGATGACTCAAAGTTTTCTGTCTATCAGGCTTCCATGAATACCCATCAAGTAATGTACCAACCGCCAGAGTCAGAACAAAAGACATGTAAAACAGAAATAAAATGCCAAATTTCAATAACTTATGAAATAGAGCGACAAAATAAGAGTGGGATCGTAATTGTTAATAATAATTATTTCGTTCACTACTTCTCCCCCACCAACCTTCAAGAAATGGCCAAAAATATTGTATTTGTCATTGACATTAGTGGTTCTATGAGCGGAAGTAAAATTGAAGCAGTGCGTAGGGTAATGATCGTAATCCTGGAGAAGTTGAGACCAAATGATAATTTCAACCTTTTGTTGTTTGATGATAAAATAAAGATGTGGAAAACAAACGCAGTTGCTGCCAAAGAGGATAATATACGCGAAGCGAAGGCTTTTGCTGAGAAGGAACTATTTGCAAGAGGAAGTACTAATATCAACGGTGCCTTGATCGAGGGCATTAACAAACTGACAAACAGACAAAATTCTGAATCAGATGTGTATAAAAGCAACATCATAGTCTTTCTTACAGACGGAATGCCAACATCAGGGGTCACCAGCACTTCTAGAATTCGCGCTAACGTACGACGGAAAAACGAAGGTCGAGCGAATATCTATGCCCTAGGATTCGGCATAGATGTCAATATGGATTTTCTGAAAGCACTTGCCTGGGAGAATGGTGGGTTTGCAAAGACAATATACGTAGCTAATGATGCGAGTGAACAGTTAGAATTCTTTTACAAGGAAATTGAAAGTCCGCTTTTGAAAAACCTAAAGATGACATACAGACCAGTCGAGTCTATACATGGACTATCCGAAACGGTATTTTCAACATATAGGAAGGGTTCAGAAATCGTCGTTGTCGGCCAGATCGATGGAAACGAGCAAAGTCTGAGCGGAAGCATTGAAGGAACCGGAAATACAGATGTTGTGAACTATATCATTAAACCAACTATAAGGCCCTATGCACCAGAAAAGAATTTTGCGGAACATTTATGGGCGTACAAAACAATCAAACACTACTTAAAAGAAATGACAATTACGGAAAATATCACTGAACACGATTACTTTAAAGAAAAAGCTTTGAATTTATCGATAAAGTATCAATTTGTGACTCCGCTTACATCTATGGTGGTGACAACTGAGGTGAGAAGGAATGTCGTCCCCTATCGTGGAACTAGTGAAATTGCCGCTGATGCATCTTTCTTTAATATACAAGGTCAAGGTTTCAAGCATTCTCTGAAACCCAGCCAAAAAAGAAGTGGAAATAACCCCGTACAAGCTCGAAGTGCCTACGGTGGAAATACAGGTTCATGCTTGTGGAGAGGCATCACTTATCACTTAACTGCGGTTAGCGCCCTTCACTTTCTCTATAGACTCATTCAACGGTAGGATTAGATATTTTCTCAATAACGAAATATGGAATAAATCATTCATACAGAGATAATGGTTCAATAAGAGAATCATGGCAATCAAACAGGAGTCGCATTGACCATTTCAGTCGCAGCGATCATACACTACGCTGGATTTGGAACAAAACGCCAAAATAGATCGTTCATCAAACGCCCCGGTCCAGCTCCCTTCTGAAAAGAAATTATTCAGTAACTCTTCGTTGGAAGAAATTTGCATGCTAAAACAGTCCCTGCCTACATGTATTAGAATCGGAGGGATTGTAAAAAATATAGCATACACAGAGCATGAGACGATGGGTAGCATTTGGCTAAGTCTATGTAGTGATGAATCTAAATATTTCTTTATGATAATATTCTGTGTTAATCTTCAGAATATTTTTCAAATGTATCATTTTCTTGTTAGTACTATGAAAATGAGAAAAAGTGTAAAAATATATTTTTTGTCATTTAAAACTCTGGCGTTTTCGATATACATGCATTGAATGTTTTGTTTTAAATCACATTGTTTGAAACCCAAAATGCTTGTACAAATTTAAAACATATATAAAGAGCTAACAGAGTTGTGTCGGAAAGCAAAATTAATAAAATTATTCATAGAGGAAAAATAAGGTATAGATAAGGTATTTTAAATTTTGATATTTGTCCCATGCTTACTCAAATCCAAATAAGTTAAGGCAAAAATTGACATCACGGTAATAATTGATACCTTTGCATGGTCATGAAATGCAAGCTTAAAGCTTTTAACACGTGTCATCTGCAAAAGAATTTGTATTTGAAAGTAAACTTTGTGGGTCCATTCAAAAAGAGATTCAACTAATAACGTAGATCTTTTGATTGGTAAGAGATGAAGATGAAGAGCTAATTCAGAAATTTTCATGACCGCAGTTTACATTTGGTCTTGTACTCTGGCCCAAGTTTTACAGAAATCTTAAGCAGGTAGTGCTACACTCTTCATGCACAAGATTATAAAAAAAATCATGGGGTCTGTTGTAGCTCACCTGAGCAAAGCTCAAGTGAGCTGTGAGCTTTTGTCATAGAAACCGTCCGTCCGTCCTACGACGTAAGCTTTTTAAAAACATTTTCGACATCTCCTCTGCAACCGCTGCATAGAATTTCACAAAACGTAAGAGGAAGCAAGAACTCAAGGACCTCTACCAAGTTTTGTGTTTTTCGTGCCGACCGGTCCACAAATAGTGCAGCCGAGGGCTCTGATTGGCTGACGTACAGGTATTTTCGATTTTCACTAAACCTTACAGGAAGCAAGTACTCAAGGTCCTCTACCAAGTTTGTGCTTTTCGTGCCGATCGGTCAACAAATATGACCACCGAGGGCACTGATTGGCTGACGCATTTTCGACTTCTCCTCTGCAACCGCTGAACAGAATTTCACGAAACCGAACAGGAAGTAAGTACTCAAAATCTTCGAACAAGTTTGTGTTTTAGTTCCGATCGGTCAACAAATATGGCCGTCGAGGGTTCTAATTGGCTTACGCATTTTCGACTTCTCTTCAGCAAAAGCTACGCAAAATTTCATGAAACGTTACAGAAAGCATGTACTCAAGGTCCTCTACCAAGGTTGTGTTTTTTGTACCATTGGTCAACAAATATTGCCGCCGAGGACTCTGATTGGCTGACGCATTTTCGACTTATCCTCTGCAATCGCTGCACAGAATATCACGAAACCTTACATGAAGCAAGTACTCAAGGTCCTCTACCAAGTTTGTGCTTTTCGTGCCGGTGCATATTCGACATCTTCAAAACTGATGCTCATAATATAAGAAATCTTAAAGGAAGCAAGTACTCAAGGGCCTCCACCAAATTCCCACTCATTCTTTTGTTTCCGTTTGCAGCTCAGGTGAGCGATATGGCCCCATTGGGCCTCTTGTTTTCTTTGTGTTTGCATTATTTTTTGTTTTCCTAAACGTAAGTTTGAAGGTTTTTTTTTTGGTAAATATCTGCTTAATTTGCTTGTAAAACTACATGGCAGTATCAAGCATTTATTGAAAACATGCGTTTATTTAGTGTTTATTTTATATATTCCATTGAGTTCATTTTATCATAATGCTTAAGATCAGTTTTACACTCAAATAATTTTACATTTTGTACTCATTACATAAGCATTTTTTTTAACTTTTGTGATAGTTATTTACTTTAGTGTCACATTTAAACTAATCGCAACATTAACTATATTGAACATAGAATGTTGTATCATATCCAGTGGCATACAGGTGTTTTAACGTCTGGAATAAGACTTATCACGGGTTTTGTGTTCTCAATATAATTACAAATATATTGACCAATAACCTGTTGGATTACATCTTATGGCAATAAGTACAGGAGTTTGTATACCGGTGAGGAACATTCATTTTTATATCTTCTTAACACTTTTCATCCATTTCATTTTTTGTACATTGTATCACTTTTTTTTCCATTAGAACGATACTTATATGTGTTATATATTTTTTGTATAAAATTTAAATCACTGTGGTCGTTTAGCAAAGAGAGAGAGAGAGAGAGAGAGAGAGAGAGAGAGAGAGAGAGAGAGAGAGAGAGAGAGAATACATTCATACATTTCCCCACCCAATATTTTCAGTGAATTTCTTGTATTTAAGAAAATACATGCGAGTTATCTGTCCTTAGACCTGTATTCGGTATGTGTGTAAAGATATGAAAATGGAAAGGGGGTGTAATTTCGAATTAATTTCAAATTCGAAAAGGTAATGAGTGACTATGAGGTTACAGCAAAACGACTAAGTATAGGCTGTAAAAAACATCCATAACATTAGCTGAAACCCGACAATAGAAAACTGAGGATTCTTCGAGAAGAAAGTAGAAAGAAGAGAAATATATTTTAAAATGAATAGATTAAAGAAGATCCTGACGATAATCTCAACAGCACTCACAATAGAGAACCAAATTGAGCATCGACGGACTCCTAGCAAGCAAGAGGTGGCCGGGAGGAGTAAGCATCCCCTGTTAGAATAGATACAGGGAGAAAAAGTAGTTTCTAAGAATGTTTCGCAAACTGCTCGGGCAGTTACAGTGAAAATTCCAGGTGAATTCTACAGACAACAAAGATATGCCATCATTAGTTAAATAAGTCAGAAATGTCCTGAGTTTAATAGTCTCGATGAAACTGATCAGTGTACATTTTTAATGAACAGCGGTGGTAAAATTTTGAAACAATATATTTGGTCAAATAAATATCATCAAATAACGACTGTTGTTGGAGATCCCATCTTTTCTTTCATAAACCTGTGCATGATTTCATATTTTGTTTGCATCTTCACTATTGTTAATATTAGCTTGTTATTGTTGTTTTGTGCATACTGACTCAATACTTGAAGTTGATTGCAATAAAGTATTTGAATGTGAAATTTCTTCACCGTAAGGAGTTATCATTCTTTTTTCATTGCCATTGTCATGTTATGAAGACTTTTGTCTTCAAGCAGTCTTTTTAAGTGTGACATGCCAACCAGTCAAGGTCACTGGTGAGAAATATCGGCTTACAATTTCCGCGTGGTTTGAGAATTTTTCGGATCTGTTTATCACACTTCTGTTTAGATTGAGGATCACTGACGAGGGTTAAGAACCCGAAACGTGCATGTCTGGTCCATGCTGCAATTTTTCTGTTCTTAATTTGAAGACGTTTAACATTTGTACTACTTGGTGAGTGTTACTGCTGGTGGACTAGGAGTCCCCGAGGGCAAATGTAGCTAAGTTCGATCAACTTCGGTTGATCGTCTGTCTCTTCAACGCATTTGAAAATTTCTGTTATCAAAATTTTTTGAAATTTCTAAAACGTGGGTCCTGTGGCATCATATCCCCCCCATCCTGCTACGTCTCTCGGTACATTTTAGTGTCGCATGCAAAGCATAGCGACACTTAGGGATTACTTTGTCCGTTGTACGTCTGTCAGTCCGTCTGTCACACTTTGGGTGTTACAGCCAATAACCTTTGATTGGTAAGTGATGGGGCTTTGATATTTCACATGTGTATTCCTTGTGACAAGACCTTTCTACGCATACCTATAATTTGTGACCTAGTGACCTTGACCTTCATATTTGACATACTTTCAAAAAATTAAGAATGGATATATCTTATGATTGGTAAGTGTTAAGACTGATATTTCACATGTGTAATCCTTGTGTCAAGACCTTTCTACACATATCATAATTTTTACCTTGTGACATTGACCTAGATATTTGACCTACTTTTGAAAAAAGATAAGATTCGCTATATCTTTTGATTGTTAAGTGATATGGCTTTGATATTTCAGCATGTGTATTCCTTGTACCAAGGCCTTTCTACAAATTCCATAATTTTTTACCTATTGACCTTGACCTACACATTTGACCTACTTTAAAAAAAAGAAAGATTGTATATCTTTTAGACAAGACCTTTATACACACACCATAATATTTGACCTTGTGACCTTGACCTAGATATTTGACCTACTTTTCAAGAAAATTAATATATTTTTTGATTTGTAGGTGATAGGGCTTTGATATTTCACATGTTTTTTTCTTGTAAAAAGGCCTTTCTACACTTACCACAATTTTTGACTTTGTGGCCTTGACCTAGATATTTGACCTTCTTTTCTAAGAAATTAAGGTTGTATTTATCTTTTAATTGGTATCGTTTGTTCCATCCGAGTGACCACCAACAGGCAATAGTACAATACCCATGTGAAAATACTAAAAGAACAAAAGAGTGACATCATAGGAATGTTTACATTATTATATATAATGTAAACTTCCTGCAACTTTTGGTAGCATCAAATTTGGAGTTTGGTCCAGTGCCAAGTGAGAGTGAGCATCTTCTATCGGTATAAACATCACCTCAGCTTGGTAAGACACAAGCCCTGGCACTGTATATATTCATCAAATTTGGCTTCGCCTTTGTCGATGTTGTTTCGAGAAAAAGTACGTCAACCAATAAAAATATAATGTGCTTGATGAGGTTTTCCTTTGAGACTGAATAACTGTTAGGTACTTCTTTAATGTTTATTTCCTCTTTAAGCCTGATAATAATAAACAACGAATATTAGGCTTTTCAACATACTACGCAAGAGTACATTGAAAAACGATATTAAAATCGATGTTATATTGCAATGTCGCTGTTAACTTGTTTGTTTTACGGGCTGAAATAATTGCGTCACGTAATATGTGATACACCTGTCACATGATATGTGATACAGCTGTCACGTGATATGTGATACAGCTGTCATGTGATATGTGATACAGATGTAGTATTCCATGGGTCTACTCTGTAACACATACGCGGGTATGAGAGAAAGTTCTGTTCTTACCCGAACCTTTGGCTATATTTTAGAAAGGAGGGGATCTCCAATAACACTCGGTTGCAGCAACCACAGCAAAACTCCAAAAACACCCAATGAAAAAAACACAGTACAGACAACCAAAGAAAGATACGCAAAAGGGACAATTAATAGCAACTCACACCATAGAAACATGAAACACAAAAGACCACACAACCCAACGAGACCAACACACACCATAGAAACATGAAACACAAAAGACCACACATAAACCAACGAGACCAATGGGCAACCGGTGCCGACTTAGGACGTTCATCTGCCACACAAACAGTCGACGGTGTGGTTATCCTGGATTACGTGCGCACAACCCTACCAATTTTCCGATAACGAAGAAGTCTCAAAGAACGTACAGTTGTGGTGTAAAATAACCTCCTCACTGTAAGATGAACATACAAATAGGAAGCATGACGCAGGGGCCCAAGAAACACACAGATGAATATGTAAATGTATATAAAAACAGAAGGTATACGAAATACTGTACGTGCTCTGCCGGCTGTAGCAAGCTCATATATGTGATCACCCGAGGAGTCCGACTGAGGTTCTGAGAGAAGAGGTGGTCGGGGCCCTGTCTTCTCTAAAGAGGTTTGGACAGGGCCCGTCATGGAGTCTTGTCGTCACAGTCAATTAGAGTGCAATTCTCAAGAATGCACTGGTACAAGGCTGTAAATTGGTCCAGTACTAAGCCTAGTGTCCGTCTGGTGACAGAAGGAACATATCCACGTTATAAAAGGTGTTTGATGATTCTTACACAATTTCGATGGTTATTCTGTCTACCTTTGATCGTCCTTATTTTGTTGATTATGTCACCATAAAATGCAGGTTGTGAAAAAGCAAAAGTAAAATACACTGTTGATTGAATGGGTCTGAATTTCAAAAGATGTTGACAATAATTTTTGTAAAATTTCCAGAAAGTCTTTACTAGTTTGTGAAAGCGAAAACCTTGACCCAAAAGTTTCTTCGTTATTTGTAAATTTCTACTATAAAAATCCAAAACATAAGTACATGCTCTAGCATACCGGATGAGCTGTGAAATGTAAATACCGTATGACGTTATAATCTAGGATCATCACCGTCAAGCCAGGGGAAATTTAATATGTTGAATCCAAAAATCATCTCTTTTGTCATACGCACATATATGAATCTTTCTATTAACAATATTGATATTTAGGTCGAAAAATGGTGTTTCTGTGTTTGCAACGTTTGCCGCGTTTAGAGGCAATTCTTGTGGATAAATAACATTTTTAAACTTTTCAAAAACAGGATGGTCGATAATAAGAATATCATCAAGATACCTAGAAGTACCAATGAAGTACCAATGAACCATTTCATTGTTTTTGAAATTTTGAATGAATTTTTTTCCATACGTGTATAAAATAAATATGCCACAAGAGTTGCACAAATAATACCCATTTAGGGATCCCTACAACATGCTTGTAGAGATTCTCACCAATCTTACATAAATGTTGTCCAAGAGGAAGGACAATGCAATACACAGGTCACTACATGTTCATGGTTTGTATGAATTGTATTCTGTAGCGGAGAAGAAATCCTTTGATGCAGATGTTCAAATATAAGTTTTCCCCTCTCGATTAAAGCACCATTTAATGAATTTGGACTATTGATAATTTATTTTTTCGTGAGGTTCCAAGCGTTGTGTACACATTTGAAAAGTGGTACGATGAAATCGTATTGGCCTGAAGATTTCTAGTTTTCATTTTGTCAATCACATTCCCTGAATTTTTTAATAGACTAAAATAAATTTACATCATTCCTGTTTAGAACTTTAGAACAGTTTCACAATATTAAGCTACGTGTTCCTTTATCGCCGTGAGTGCTGACGTCAGATTTCTAGACAAACTTGTAGTTGAGCAGTTGCTAGAATTAGCAATGTATCGAAATGTGTAAGGAGAATTGCGCAGTTTTGGTATGCAGTATATTGGAGGAAGATCCAATTTAGAAATAGGGGTGTTGAATGAAGAAATTTCACTGTTGTGTTTGCTCAAAATGTTAGGAACACTTTCATTACTTTTGATATAAGTATTTGTAAACGAAAGTTCCGAAACTAAAGTTGATATGTAGCAACGTTTTCAAATGATTATGGTGTTATTGGGTGCTTTATTTGCAGGAGCGAAGATAAATTTTTCACGTAAATTACGTAATTTCGATTCGAAATATCTTTCAGATTTGGAACTTGGATTTTCAAAAAGATGAGGAATTTTGTGGAAGTTATCTATTCGAATTGATGATACTTGTATGTCTATGGGAAAATGCGATAATATACTTTTATGACTGAGGAAATTCTAGCTATTTTTGATTGTTATAAATGATTATATGTGACTCAGTTTAATGAATTCAAACTAATTAATACCTTGATGTTGATGTCAAAGTCGGTTTACGTCATAAGTGCCAGAACTGTATGTAAACATGATTGTTTTGTACATTTCTGATATGTTTACACATAGCTCGGAGCTCCGGGTGTAAGTTCACATTTTCGATCAGCTGAAGTCGAAGCTTAAAATATCATTCTGTGTATTCTTTTCTTTACTTTTCCCAAGTATCTCTGTGCAATTTTGTCTGTGAATAATGCTATCGAGCAAAATGTTCAGACGTTATTGCAGACCGAGCACTACGAAGTTTCCTTGTTGAGTTGATCACGTGGAAGTCATGTGACTTTTCCTAACCCGGCAATTTCAAACTTGCAAAAATGCGTCTTTGTATTGCGTTACTTATTGATCGATTTCGATGATTGGAAGAATGAATGGATTGAGATTGTTATTATAATTGATGTCATGTTGTTATTTGAATTTGTACAATGAAATTGGTTGGAGGAAAATCTGCCATTAGGCCCAATTTTTTTTTATTATTTTCAAAAAGTGTTCGCTTAGAGTTCTTTATCTTTCAAATAAGGGTAGAGATATTATTGTTTATTGAAATTGCATCGAAAATAGATATTATCAATTAATACGAGTCTCATTTCCCGCCCAATTGCCACTAATACCGAAAATAGTGGTAAAATGATAATAACCAGATTCCAACATTATAGTTTATAGTGTACATAGAGCAAGTGCGTGTAACAAAGTTATACTTTCCATGTACATTGAGAGTATAATAAGGAATATCCCATATGGGTTTGAACCTGTTACATGCCCTCGCTTTGGGGCTTACAACTATATGAATGTTTGTCCCATGATAAATCACATATAATTTGTCCTTTTATGTTTAGAAGAAGCAAAATGATAAAGAAAATAGAACCTTTTTTTTCAAAATTTTGATAGGGGCCAAAAATGGTCACTTTTGCCCCTTCCCCTTTACATGTTTAAATTGAGAAATGTTGCCTGCGATCACCGGTTTTGTAGTATAGATCATCCCCCGCATAGATCATCCCCCGGATGAACTGGCCCAGTATAGAAAATCCCCCTTGTAAAGGGATATTCTATCCGAACGGTTTATCCCCCTGTAGAGTTTCAGCATAGAACATTTCCCGGGGAGATAAAGCGGTCCGGGTCCAACCTTCCCCATGTCTACCTCCGGATTTCCACTCTTAAACGGAAAACGGACTGTATTACGTACGCCCTCTTTTGATATCAATTTACATATTCATCTGTGTTGCTTGGGCCCCTGCGTTTTGCGGTCTTGTTTGTGTGTGGTAATCTGACAATAAGGAGGTTGTACGTTCTTCGAGACCTCTGGGTAATCGGAAAAGTGGGAGGGTTGTGCGCACGTAATCCAGGAAAACCGCACCTTCTGCTAATTCCGTGGCAGATGGCCGTCCTAAGTCGGCACCGGTTGCCCATTGGTCTCGTTGGTTTATGTGTAGTCCTTTGTGTTTGATGTTTCTGTGTCGTGCGTTGATGTTCCTTGTCCTCATATGCGTCTCTTTCTGTGCTTGTCTGCTTTGTGTTTTTGCATTGGGTGTTTTGGGGTTTTGCTGTGGGTGCTGCAACCTAGTGTTGTTGGAGATCCCCTCCTTTGTTTTGCAAACCGTAAACTGTCATATATGGACATGTAGCAACCTGTCCTTGTCTTGTCCTTCCTCTCGGACAACATTTATTTTAGAGTTGGTGAGAATCTCTATAAGCAAGTTGTAGGGATTCCTATGGGTACAAATCGTGCGCCTCTTGTTGCAGAATTATTTTTAAACACATATGAAAAGGAATTTATTCAAAATCTTCAAAAGCAAAGAAAACTTGATGATGTGAAATGTTTCATTGGTACTTCTAGGTACTTGGATGATATTCTTACTATCGATAATCCTGTTTTTGAAAAGTAGTTTATCCACAAGAATTGACTCTAAACAAGGCAAACGTTACAAACACAGAAACACCATTTTTGAACCTAAATATCAAAATTGTCAATGAAGAAATTCATACAAGTGTGAATGACAAAAGAAATGATTTTGGATTCAACATAGTAAATTTCCCCTGGCTTGACGGTGATGTCCCTAGATTTCCGTCATACGGTATCTACATTTCACAGCTCATCCGGTATGCTAGAGCATGTACTGTAGTTTTGGATTTTCATAGTAGAAATTTACAAATTACAAAGAAACTTTTAGTTCAAGGTTTTCGCTTTCATAAACTAGTAAAGACTTTCTGGAAATTTTACAAAAATTATGATCAACTTCTTTTGAAATTCGGGCCCATTCAAGCAACAGAGTACATTACTTTAGGTATTCCACAACCTGCATTTTATGGTGACATAATTAACAAAATAAGAAGGATCAAAGGTAGACAGTATAACTATCGAAAATGTGTCAGAGTCATCAAACGCCTTTCATACGGTGGATATGATCCTAATGTCAATAGACGGACACTGTCTTGTACGAGCGCATTCTTATGACTTGCACTCTGACTGACTGTGACGACGGGACTCCATGACGGGCCTCTTTAGAGGTCCAAATCTCTTTAGAGAAGTCAGGTCCCCGACCACCTGTCCTCTCTGAATGTCAGTCGGACTCCTCTGGTTATAACATATGAGCTCGCTACAGCCGGCAGAGCACGGACTGTATTACATATGTCCTCCTTTTATATCCAATTACATATTCATCTGTGTTGCTTGGATCCCCTGTGTTTTACGGTCTTGTTTGTGTTTTTATAGTCTTGTTTGTGTGTGGTCATCTTACAGTGAGGAGGTTGTTTTACACCATAATTGTATGTTCTTTAAGACCTCTGGGAAATCGGAATAGTGGAAGGGTTGTGCGCACGTAATCCAGGATAACCTCACCGTCCGCTATTTATGTGGCAGATGGCCGTCCTAAGTCCGCACCGGTTGCCCATTGGTCTCGTTGGTTTATGTTTGGTCTTTTATGTTTAATGTTTCTATGGTGTGAGTTGGTGCTCCTTGTCCCCTTTGCGTCTCTTTCTGTGGGTGTCCTGTGTTTTGCATTGGGTGTTTTTGGATTTTTGTGGGTGCTGCAACCTAGTGTTGTTAGAGATCCCCTCTTTTCCTTAGTATTATCATAAAATATAGCGTGGTTCAATTGACAATGGGTATGCATGACCACCATTTTTCTTTTGTTTTTATAAGGACTGTCACGGTTAACCAAAAATTCGGTTAACCACGGTTCAAGCTTGGTCTGTTCGATTCGGATCGTACTTTAAGGATTTCGGTTCTGTTCGTTCTTTTTTTGGGGGGCATTATCTGGTAATCAGTTGTTTATCAATTCTGTATGATACAGAGACTGGGATTGGGTACTTTGTCGTATTTCACCCAATGAAATGGGCGTTAAACTTCTTGATTGTAAACGTGCAACTGTTTGTTTGACAGGTGGAGTATAAGTCTTCTAAGTGTTCTAGTTTAATTGTTTTGTAGAATGTTGATAAAATTTCGAAGAAAAATGCTTTCAAAGCAGAAAAGATAAGAATTATTTTGGATTTGTTATTCTTACCTTTATCTCACTCTTTTATGGAATTAAACAACACAAACTCAAACCGAACCGAAAAAAAACGAAAACCGCGGTTCATTTTCCTGAACCGAACCGAAAAAAAAAAAACCGGACTGAACTATAGTGTCTCTTACAATGTCATTTCCGACAAAACGGCCGATTCTTTATATATATATATAAAGTGCTGGATTTTGTCAAGTCCGGCAAAAATAGCAAAAATTGGAATAGTCCGTACCACGATACATGGAATTCTTATCACGTGATTTCTAAATGAGGATTGTTACGGTTGACCTGTAGATGTCATGTAGTACATTTACCTATGACTGTCCAATATTTAATCTAGGTCGCGTATATTTTTTCTCATAAACGCGACCTAGATTTGATATTGGACAGTCAAAGGTAAATTTCGGACTGTTCGAACAAAGGCATGACGTCACATCAGTGTTTTAATTTCTTCAATTTTTTCTTCAAATGACTGTGTAAAAATAATCTTGGATATAGTACCAAAACTTATCAATTTATGTAGATTTTAAAAGGATGGTTCTCAGCGACTTCCCCCGGGCGCGATATTAAACGGGGCAGAGAGGAGTGAAAAGGTGTGATGATATTTAAAGCAAATAAGATGCAAAATTTTGATATGGTGATTTCTCCATTCAAAAATATACATTATGAATGTCACGTGATGTTTTATGGAAAAGTATCATATCAAACTCGATATTTCACTGCGTCGAAACATGTGACATCAAAATCTGCTAAATTAATGAAGGAATACTATTTAACAAATACAATAGGCGCTTCCTATAACTATATCAACCAAGTTAATATATTTCATTAAAAAAAATCAATCTTTAGCGTTTTAACTATTTCGAAGTTGTCTCCCGTTGTACGTATTTATAAATTGATACGGATCTATTTTCGTTTTGAAACTGGATATAGCTGCAAAATGCTGTATGTGACATTCATTGTGATGATTTTGGCCTATTCCATCGACTTCGTTGGATGTAATACTAATGAAGTTTTGCCCGAGCCACCAAAGATGACTGATTTTGTAGTAATATCAGACATTTATGCCAGGTTAGCAAACGTGAAATATATGACAAGGGTAGTCAACGAAGCAAAGGAAGGTAGGGAAACTATGTTCCAGGTACAGTTCCCAAAGGAAGCTTTCATATCTGCTTTCAAGATGACTATAGGGAACGAAGTTATTTATGGCGTCGTGAAGGGAAAGGAAGAAGCTGCCGAAGTGTACTATAAAGCGAGGGCAGAAGGCAAATCGGCAGGTCATGTCACTCAGTTTCCCACAGCGCCCGAGAGGGACATGGATATATATGTCATCAACGTCAATGTGGCACCAGAGTCATCAACCGAATTCGTGCTATCGTACATAGAACCTCTTGAAATGAAATTGGGACAATTTAATCATAAACTATACATCGAACCAGGACAAGAGGTTTCAAACATGAGCGCTAGAATATCTGTTTCGGATCCACAAGGTATTGCTTCCTTTTCATACAAGTTACCGGGTTCAAATGAAGAACTGAGGAGCTCAGATGACTCAAAGTTTTCTGTCTATCAGGCTTCCATGAATACCCATCAAGTAATGTACCAACCGCCAGAGTCAGAACAAAAGACAGTGGAATGTAAAACAGAAATAAACTGCCAAATTTCAATAACTTATGAAATAGAGCGACAAAATAAGAGTGGGATCGTAATTGTTAATAATAATTATTTCGTTCACTACTTCTCCCCCACCAACCTTCAAGAAATGGCCAAAAATATTGTATTTGTCATTGACATTAGTGGTTCTATGAGCGGAAGTAAAATTGAAGCAGTGCGTAGGGTAATGATCGTAATCCTGGAGAAGTTGAGACCAAATGATAATTTCAACCTTTTGTTGTTTGATGATAAAATAAAGATGTGGAAAACAAACGCAGTTGCTGCCACAGAGGATAATATACGCGAAGCGAAGGCTTTTGCTGAGAAGGAACTATTTGCAAGAGGAAGTACTAATATCAACGGTGCCTTGATCGAGGGCATTAACAAACTGACAAACAGACAAAATTCTGAATCAGATGTGTATAAAAGCAACATCATAGTCTTTCTTACAGACGGAATGCCAACATCAGGGGTCACCAGCACTTCTAGAATTCGCGCTAACGTACGACGGAAAAACGAAGGTAGAGCGAATATCTATGCCCTAGGATTCGGCATAGATGTCAATATGGATTTTCTGAAAGCACTTGCCTGGGAGAATGGTGGGTTTGCAAAGACAATATACGTAGCTAATGATGCGAGTGAACAGTTAGAATTCTTTTACAAGGAAATTGAAAGTCCGCTTTTGAAAAACCTAAAGATGACATACAGACCAGTCGAGTCTATACATGGACTATCCGAAACGGTATTTTCAACATATAGGAAGGGTTCAGAAATCGTCGTCGTCGGCCAGATCGATGGAAACGAGCAAAGTCTGAGCGGAAGCATTGAAGGAACCGGAAATACAGATGTTGTGAACTATATCATTAAACCAACTATAAGGCCCTATGCACCAGAAAAGAATTTTGCGGAACATTTATGGGCGTACAAAACAATCAAACACTACTTAAAAGAAATGACAATTACGGAAAATATCACTGAACACGATTACTTTAAAGAAAAAGCTTTGAATTTATCGATAAAGTATCAATTTGTGACTCCGCTTACATCTATGGTGGTGACAACTGAGGTGAGAAGGAATGTCGTCCCCTATCGTGGAACTAGTGAAATTGCCGCTGATGCATCTTTCTTTAATATACAAGGTCAAGGTTTCAAGCATTCTCTGAAACCCAGCCAAAAAAGAAGTGGAAATAACCCCGTACAAGCTCGAAGTGCCTACGGTGGAAATACAGGTTCATGCTTGTGGAGAGGCATCACTTATCACTTAACTGCGGTTAGCGCCCTTCACTTTCTCTATAGACTCATTCAACGGTAGGATTAAATATTTTCTCAATAACGAAATATGGAATAAATCATTCATACAGAGATAATGGTTCAATAAGAGAATCATGGCAATCAAACAGGAGTCGCATTGACCATTTCAGTCGCAGCGATCATACACTACGCTGGATTTGGAACAAAACGCCAAAATAGATCGTTCATCAAACGCCCCGGTCCAGCTCCCTTCTGAAAAGAAATTATTCAGTAACTCTTCGTTGGAAGAAATTTGCATGCTAAAACAGTCCCTGCCTACATGTATTAGAATCGGAGGGATTGTAAAAAATATAGCATACACAGAGCATGAGACGATGGGTAGCATTTGGCTAAGTCTATGTAGTGATGAATCTAAATATTTCTTTATGATAATATTCTGTGTTAATCTTCAGAATATTTTTCAAATGTATCATTTTCTTGTTAGTACTATGAAAATGAGAAAAAGTGTAAAAATATCTTTTTTGTCATTTAAAACGATGGCGTTTTCGATATACATGCATTGAATGTTTTGTTTTAAATCACATAGTTTGAAACCCAAAATGCTTGTACAAATTTAAAACATATATAAAGAGCTAACAGAGTTGTGTCGGAAAGCAAAATTAATACAATTATTCATAGAGGAAAAATAAGGTATAGATAAGGTATTTTAAATTTTGATATTTGTCCCATGCTTACTCAAATCCAAATAAGTTAAGGCAAAAATTGACATCACGGTAATAATTGATACCTTTGCATGGTCATGAAATGCAAGCTTAAAGCTTTTAACACGTGTCATCTGCAAAAGAATTTGTATTTGAAAGTAAACTTTGTGGGTCCATTCAAAAAGAGATTCAACTAATAACGTAGATCTTTTGATTGGTAAGAGATGAAGATGAAGAGCTAATTCAGAAATTTTCATGACCGCAGTTTACATTTGGTCTTGTACTCTGGCCCAAGTTTTACAGAAATCTTAAGCAGTTAGTGCTACACTCTTCATGCACAAGATTATAAAAAAAAATCATGGGGTCTGTTGTAGCTCACCTGAGCAAAGCTCAAGTGAGCTGTGAGCTTTTGTCATAGAAACCGTCCGTCCGTCCTACGACGTAAGCTTTTTAAAAACATTTTCGACATCTCCTCTGCAACCGCTGCATAGAATTTCACAAAACGTAAGAGGAAGCAAGAACTCAAGGACCTCTACCAAGTTTTGTGTTTTTCGTGCCGATCGGTCCACAAATAGTGCAGCCGAGGGCTCTGATTGGCTGACGTACCGGTATTTTCGATTTTCACTAAACCTTACAGGAAGCAAGTACTCAAGGTCCTCTACCAAGTTTGTGCTTTTCGTGCCGATCGGTCAACAAATATGACCACCGAGGGCACTGATTGGCTGACGCATTTTCGACTTCTCCTCTGCAACCGCTGAACAGAATTTCACGAAACCGAACAGGAAGTAAGTACTCAAAATCTTCGAACAAGTTTGTGTTTTTGTTCCGATCGGTTAACAAATATGGCCGTCGAGGGTTCTAATTGGCTTACGCATTTTCGACTTCTCTTCAGCAAAAGCTACGCAAAATTTCATGAAACGTTACAGAAAGCATATACTCAAGGTCCTCTACCAAGGTTGTGTTTTTTTGTACCATTGGTCAACAAATATTGCCGTCGAGGACTCTGATTGGCTGACGCATTTTCCACTTATCCTCTGCAATCGCTGCACAGAATATCACGAAACCTTACATGAAGCAAGTACTCAAGGTCCTCTACCAAGTTTGTGCTTTTCGTGCCGATCAGTCAATGAATATGGCCGCCGAGGGCTTTGATTGGCTGACGTATATTCGACATCGTCAAAACTGATGCTCATAATTTAAGAAATCTTAAAGGAAGCAAGTACTCAAGGGCCTCCACCAAATTCCCACTCATTCTTTTGTTTCCGTTTGCAACTCAGGTGAGCGATATGGCCCCATTGGGCCTCTTGTTTTCTTTGTGTTTGCATTATTTTTTGTTTTCCTAAACGTAAGTTTGAAGGGTTTTTTTTGGTAAATATCTGCTTAATTTGCTTCCAAAACTACATGGCATATCACGCATTTATTGAAAACATGTGTTTATTTTTGTTTATGTTATACATATTACATTGTTTAGATTTAGGATCACTGATGAGGGTTAAATACCCGAAACGTGCATGTCTGGTCCACGTTGCCAATTTATCTGTTCTTAAATGATGCTATTCAATTTGAAGACGTTTACATATATTCCATTGAGTTCATTTTATCATAATGCTTAAGATCAGTTTTTCATTCAAATAATTTTACATATTGTCCCATTACATAAGCATTTTTTTTACCTTTTGTGATAATTATTTACTTTGTGTCACATTTAAACTAATCGCAACATTAACTATATTGAACATAAAATGTTGTGGCATACACAGTGGCATACAGGTGTTTAAACGTCTTGAATAAGACTTATCACGGGTTTTGTGTTCTCAATATAATTACAAATATATTGACCAATAACCTGTTGGATTATTTCTTATGGCAATAAGTACAGGAGTTTGTATACCGGTGAGGAAAATTCATTTTTATATCTTCTTAACACTTTTCATCCATTTCATTTTTTTGTACTTTGTATCACTTTTTTCCATTTGAACGATACTTATATGTGTTATATATTTTTTGTATAAAATTTAAATCACTGTGGTCGTTTAGCAAAGAGAGAGAGAGAGAGAGAGAGAGAGAGAGAGAGAGAGAGAGAGAGAGAGAGAGAGAGAGAGAATACATTTCCCCATCCAATATTTTCAGTGAATTTCTTGTATTTAAGAAAATACATGCGAGTTATCTGTCCTTAGAACTTTTTTCGGTATGTGTGTAAAGATATGAAAATGGAAAGGGGGTGTAATTTCGAATTAATTTCAAATTTGAAAGGTAATGAGTGACTATGAGGTTAGGGCAAAACGACTAAGTAAAGGCTGCAAAAACATCCAAAACATTAACTGAAACCCGACAATAAAAAACTTATAAAGTAGAAAGAAGAGAAATATATTTTAAAATGAATAGATTAAAGAAGATCCTGACGATAATCTCAACAGCACTCACAATAGAGAAACAAATTGAGCATCGACGGACCACTAGCAAGCAAGAGGTGGCCAGGAGGAGTAAGCATCCCCTGTTAGAATAGATACAGGGAGAAAAAGTAGTTTCTAAGAATGTTTCGCAAACTGCCCCGGGCAGTTACAGTGAAAATTCCAGGTGAATTCTACAGACAACAAAGATATGCCATCATTAGTAAAATAAGTCAGAAATGTCCTGTGTTTAATAATCTCGATGAACTGATCAGTTTACATTTTTAATGAACAGCGGTGGTAAAATTTTGAAACAATATATTTGGTCAAATAAATATCATCAAATAACGACTGTTGTTGGAGATCCCATCTTTTCTTTCATAAACCTGTGCATGATTTCATTTTTTGTTTGCATCGTCACTATTGTTAATATTAGCTTGTTATTGTTGTTTTATGCATACTGACTCAATGCTTGAAGTTGATTGCAATAAAGAATTTGAATGTGAAATTTCTTCACCGTAAGGAGTTATCATTCTTTTTTCATTGCCATGTCATGTTATGAAGACTTTTGTCTTCAAGCAGTCTTTTTAAGTGTGACATGCCAACCAGTCAAGGTCACTGCCGAGAAAATATCGGCTTACAATTTCCGCGTGGTTTGAGAATTTTTCGGATCTGTTTATCACACTTCTGTTTAGATTGAAAATCACTGACGAGGGTTAAGTACCCGGAACGTGCATGTCTGGTCCATGCTGCATTTTTATCTGTTCTTAAATGATGCTGTTGAATTTGAAGACGTTTAACATTTGTACTACTTGGTGAGTGTCACTGCTGGTGGACTAGGAGTCCCCGAGGGCAAATATAGCCAAGTTTGATCAACTTCGGTTGATCGTCTGTCTCTTCAACTCATTTGAAAATTTCTGTTATCAAAATTTTTTGAAATTTCTAAAACGTGGGTCCTGTGGCATCATATCCCACCCATCCTGCTACGTCTCTCGGTACATTTTTGTGTCGCATGCGAAGCATAGCGACACTTAGGGATCACTTTGTCCATTGTACGTCTGTCCGTCTTTCTGTCACACTTTGGGTGTTACAGCCAATAACCTTTGATTGGTAAGTGATGGGGCTTTGATATTTCACATGTGTATTCCTTGTGACAAGACCTTTCTACGCATACCATAATTTTTGACCTAGTGACCTTGACCTACATATTTGACATACTTTCAAAAAATTAAGAATGTATATATCTTTTGATTGGTAAATGTTAAGACTGATATTTCACATGTGTAATCCTTGTGTCAAGACCTTTCTACACATACAAATGTATTATAATTTTTGACCTTGTGACATTGACCTAGATATTTGACCTACTTTTAAAAAAACTTTTGATTGTTAAGTGATAGGGCTTTGATATTTCACATGTGTATTCCTTGTAACAAGGCCTTTCTACACATTTCATAATCTTTGACCTATTAACCTTGACATACACATTTGACCTACTTTTAAAAAAGATTGTATATATCTTTTGATTGGTAAGTGAAAGGGCTTTGATATTTCACTTGTTTATTCTTTGTGACAAGACCTTTATACACACACCATAATATTTGACCTTGTGACCTTGACCTAGATATTTGACCTACTTTTCAAGAAAATTAAAATTGACTATATCTTTTGATTTGTAGGTGATATGGCTTTGATATTTCACATGTTTTTTCCTTGTAACAAGGCCTTTCTACACTTACCTCAATTTTTGACCTTATGGCCTTGACCTAGATATTTGACCTTCTTTTCTAAGAAATTAAGGTTGTATATATCTTTTAATTGGTATCGTTTGTTCCATCCGAGTGACCACCAACAGGCAATAGTACAATACCCATGTGAAAATAATAATAGAACAAGAAGAGTGACGTCATAGGAATGTTTTACATTACTATATATAATGTAAACTTCCTGCAACTTTTGGTAGCATCAGATTTGGAGTTTGGTCCAGTGCCAAGTGAGAGTGATCATCTTCTATCGGTATAAACATCACCTCAGCTTGGTAAGACACAATCCCTGGTACTGTATATATTCATCAAATTTGGCTTCGCCTTTGTCGATGTTGTTTCGAGAATAAGTTTGTCAACCAAAAAAATATAATGTGCTTGATGAGGTTTTCCTTTGAGATGAATAACTGTTAGGTACTTCTTTTATGTTTATTTCCTCTATAAGCATGATAAGAATTAACTACGAATATTAGGCTTTTCAACACACTACGCAAGAGTACATTGAAAAACGATATTAAAATCGATGTTTTATTGCAATGTCGCTGTTAACTTGTTTGTTTTACGGGCTGAAATCATGACGTCACAATAACGTAAACAATCGAAATAATAGCGTCACGTAATATGTGATACATCTGTCACGTTATATGTGATACATCTGTCACGTGATATGTGATACAGCTCTCACGTGATAAGTGATACAGCTGTCATGTGATGTGATACAGATGTAGTATTCCATGGGTCTACTCTGTAACAGATACGCGGGTATGAGAGAAAGTTCTGTTCTTACCTGAACCTTTGGTTATATTTTAGAAAGATGGGGATCTCCAATAACACTCGGTGGCAGCAACCACAGCAAAACTCCATAACACCCAATGAAAAAAAAAACACAGAACAGACAACCAAAGAAAGATACGCAAAAGGGACAAGAAATACCAACTCACACCATAGAAACATGAAACACAAAAGACCACACATTAACCAACGAGACCAACACACACCATAGAAACATGAAACACAAAAGACCAAACATAAACCAACGAGACCAATGGGCAACCGGTGCCGACTTAGGATGGTAATCTGCCACACAAACAGCAGACGGTTGGGTTATCCTGGATAACGTGCGCACAACCCTACCACTTTTCCGATTACGAAGAGGTCTCAAAGAACGTACAGTTGTGGTGTAAAATAACCTCCTCACTGTAAGATGAACATACAAATAGGAAGCATGACGCAGGGGCCCAAGAAACACACAGATGAATATGTAAATGGATATAAAACAGAAGGTATACGAAATACTGTCCGTGCTCTGCCGGCTGTAGCAAGCTCATATATGTGATCACTCGAGGAGTCCGACTGAGGTTCAGAGAGAAGAGGTGGTCGGGGACCTGTCTTTTCTAAAGAGGTTTGGACAGGGCCCGTCATGGAGTCTTGCCGTCACAGTCAATTAGAGTGCAATTCTTAAGAATGCACTGGTACAAGGCTGTAAATAGGTCCAGTACTAAGCCTAGTGTCCGTCTGGTGACAGAAGGATCATATCCACGTTATAAAAGGTGTTTGATGATTCTTACACAATTTCGATGGTTTGATCGTCCTTATTTTGTTGATTATGTCACCATAAAATGCAGGTTGTGAAAAACCCAAAGTAAAATACACTGTTGATTGAATGGGTCTGAATTTCAAAAGAAGTTGACAATAATTTTTGTAAAATTTCCAGAAAGTCTTTACTAGTTTGTGAAAGCGAAAAACCTTGACCAAAAAGTTTTTTCGTTATTTGTAAATTTCTACTATGAAAATCCAAAACATGAGTACATGCTCTAGCATACAGGATGAGCTGTGAAATGTAATGAAGATCCAGACGATAATCTCTACAGCACTCACAATAGAGCGCAAAAATAAACATCGACGGACCCCTAGCAAGCTAGAGGTGGGACCAGGTGTCCGGGAGGAGTAAGCATCCCCTGTTGGCTAGCCCCACCCGCCGTCGATGTTTATGAAGCATGGAAATGAAAATATATAAACTTCATGCACTGTCTGACGTTATGGTTATATAGAAAGTGCTATGGCGACAATGTCAGGGAAGTATATTCAAAACACTTACTGTCAAACCACTCGCGGGGAACCTTTTTACGAGCTCCACACGGCAAAGGGCATAAGTGTGACACAAATGAATTAAAGAAGATCCTGACTATAATCTCAACAGCACTCACATTAGAGCGCAAAATTAAACATCGACGGACCCCTAGCAAGCTAGAGGTGGGACCAGGTGCCCGGGAGGAGTAAGCATCCCCTGTTGGCTAGCCGCACCCGCCGTCGATGTTTATGAAGCATGGAAATGAAAATGAAATGGAAATGAAAAAACTTCATGAACTGTCTGACGGTATAATCTAGGAACATCACCGTCAAGCCAGGGGAAATTTACTATGTTGAATCCAAAATCATCTCTTTTGTCATACGCACATATATGTTAATTTCTACTATGAAAATCCAAAACATCAGTACATGCTTTAGCATACCGGATGAGCTGTAAAATGTATATACCGTATGACGGTAATCTTCGAACGTCACCATCAAGCCAGGGAAAATTTTCTAAGAATCTCTCCATTAACAATTTTGATATTTAGATCCAAAAATGGTGTTTCTGTGTTTGTAACGTTTGTCGCGTTTAGAGGCAATTCTTGTGGATAAATAACATTTTTATACTTTTCAAAAACAGGATGGTCGATAATAAGAATATCATCAAGATACCTAGAATGAGTTAAAGAAGATCCTGACGAGAATCTCAACAGCACTCACAATAGAGCACAAAATTAAACATCGACGCACCCCTAGCAAGCTAGAGGTGGGATCAGGTGCCCGGGAGGAGTAAGCATCCCCTGTTGGCTAGCCGCACCCGCCGTCGATATTTATGAAGCATGGAATTGAAAATATATAAAATTCATGCACTGTCTGACGTTATGTCCATATAGAAAGTGTTATGGCGACAATGTCAGGGAAGTTTATTCAAAACACTTACTGTCAAACCCCTCGCGGGGAACTTTTTTACGAGCTCCACACGGCAAAGGGCATAAGTGTGACACAAATGAGTTAAAGAAGATCCTAACGAGAATCTCAACAGCACTAGAAGTACAAATTAAGTACCAATGAACCATTTCACATCATCATGTTTTCTTTGTTTTTGAAAAATTTTGAATGAATTTTTTTTCCATACGTGTATAAAATAAATATGGCACAAGAGTTGCACAAATAGTACCCATTTAGGGATCCCTACAACATGCTTGTAGAGATTCTCACCAAATCTTACATAAATGTTGTCCAAGAGGAAGGACAATGCAATACACAGGTCACTCATGTCCATGGTTTGTATGAATTGTATTCTACAGCGGAAAAGAAATCCTTTGATGCAGATGTTCAAATATAAGTTTTCCCCTCTCGATTAAAGTACCATTTAATGAGTTTGGACTATTGATAATTTATTTTGTCGTGAGGTTCCAAGCGTTGTGTACACATTTGAAAAGTCGTATGATGAAATCGTATTGGCTTGAAGATTTCTAGTTTTACAAAATTTCTTGAAATTTCTAAAACGTGGGTCCTGTAGCATCATATCCCACCCATTCTGCTACGTCTTTTGGTACATTTTTGGACATAATAATTTTCATACTTTTTGGCCATATTACATTGTTTAGACTTAGGATCACTGACGAGGGTTTAGTACCCGAAACGTGCATGTCTGGTCCATGCTGTAAATTTGTCAGGTTTTAAATGATGCTATTGAATTTAAAGACGTTTAACATTTGAACTACTTGGTGAGTGTCACTGCTGGTGGACCAAGAGTCCCCGAGGGCACATGTAGCCAAGTTCGATCAACTTCGGTTGATCGTCTTTCTCTTCAACGCATTTGAAATTTTCTGTTACAAAATTTCTTGAAATTTCTAATACGTGGGTCCTGTAGCATCATATCCCACCCATTCTGCTACGTCTTTTGGTACATTTTTGGACATAATAATTTTCATACTTTTTGGCCATATTACATTGTTTAGACTTAGGATCACTGACGAGGGTTTAGTACCCGAAACGTGCATGTCTGGTCCATGCTGTAAATTTGTCAGGTTTTAAATGATGCTATTGAATTTAAAGACGTTTAACATTTCATTTTGTCAATCACATTCCCTGATTTTTTTAATAGACCAAAATAGATTTACATCATTCCTGTTTAGAACTTTAGAACAGTTTCACAATATTAAGCTACGTGTTCCTTTATCGCCGTGAGTGCTGACGTCAGATTTCTAGACAAAATTGTAGTTGAGCAGTTGCTAGAAATAGCAATGTATCGAAATATGTAAGGAGACTTTCGCAGTTTTGGTATGCAGTATATTGGAGGAAGATTCAATTTAGAAATAGGGGTGTTGAATGAAGAAATTTCACTGTTGTGTTTGCTCAAAATGTTAGGAACACTTTCATTACTTTTGACATAAGTATTTGTAAACAAAAGTTCCGAAACTAAAGTTGATATGTAGTAACGTTTTCAAATGATTATGGTGTTATTGGGTGCTTTATCTGCAGGAGCGAAGATAAATTTTTCACGTAAATTACGTAATTTCGATTCGAAATATCTTTCAGATTTGGAACTTGGATTTTCTAAAAGATGAGAATTTTTGTGGAAGTTATCTATTCGAATTGATATAACTTGTATGTCTATGGGAAAATGCGATAATATACTAGTATGACAGAGGAACTTCTAGCTATATTTGATTGTTATAAATGATAATATGTGACTCAGTTTAATTAATTCTAACTAATTAATACCTTGATGTTGATGTCAAAGTCGGTTTACGCCGCAAGTGCCAGAACTGTATGTAAACATGATTGTTTTCTTCATTTCTGATATGTTTACACATAGCTCGAAGCTCCGGGTGTAAGTTTTTCGATCAGCTGAAGTCGAAGCTTAAGATATCATTCTATGTATTCTTTTCTTTACTTTTCCCAAGTATCTCTGTGCAGTTTTGTCTGTGAATAATGCTATCGAGTTCAGACATTATTGCAGACCGAGCACTACGAAGTTTCCATGTTGAGTTGATCACGTGGAAGTCACGTGACTTTTCCTAACCCGGCAATTTCAAACTTGCAAAAATGCGTTTTTGTATTGCGTTATTTATTGATCGATTGAAAGAATGAATGGATTGAGATTGTTATTATAATTGATGTCATGTTGTTATTTGAATTTGTACAATGAAATTGGTAGGAAAAAAACTGCCATTAGGCCCAAATTTTTTGCTATTTTCAAAAAGTGTTTGCTCAAAGTTCTTTATCTTTCAAATAAGGGTAGAGATATTATTGTTTATTGAAATTGCATTGAAAATAGATATTATCAATTAATACGAGTCTTATTTCCCGCCCAAATTGCCACTAATACCGAAAATAGTGGTAAAATGATGATAACCAGATTCCAACATTATAGTTTATAGTGTACATAGAGCAAGTGCGTGTAACAAAGTTATACTTTCCATGTACATTCAGAGTATAAAAAGGAATATCCCATATGAGTTTGAACCTGTTACATGCCCTCGCTTTTGGGCTTACAACTATATGAGTGTTTGTCCCATGATAAATCACATAAAATTTGCCCTTTTATGTTTAGAAGAAGCATAATGAAAAAGAAAATAGAGCCGTTTTTTCAAAATTTTGATAGGAGCCAAAAATGGTCACTTTTGCCCCCTCCCCTTTACATGTTTAAATTGAGTTTGAAATATTGCCTGCGATCACCGGTGTTGTAGTATAGATCCCGCACAGATCATCCCCCGGATGAACTGGCCCAGTATAGAAAATCCCCCTTGTAAAGGGGATATTCTATCCACACGGTTTATCCCCTGTAGAGTTTCAGCATAGCACATCCCCCGGGGAGATAAAGCGGTCCGGGTCCAACCTTCCCCATGTCTACCTCCACATTTCCACTCTTAAACGGAAAACGGACTGTATTACGTACGCCCTCTTTTGATATCCATTTACATATTCATCTGTGTTGTTTGGGCCCCTGCGTTTTGTGGTCTTGTTTGTGTGTGGTCATCTGACAATGAGGAGGTTGTTTTACAACACAAGTGTACGTTCTTCGAGACCTCTGGGTAATCGGAAAAGTGGGAGGGTTGTGCGCACGTAATCCAGGAAAACCACACCTTCTGCTATTTCCGTGGCAGATGGCCGTCCTAAGTCGGCGCCCGTTGCCCATTGGTCTCGTTGGTTTATGTGTAGTCCTTTGTGTTTGATGTTTCTGTGTTGTGCGTTGATGTCCCTTGTCCCTTATGCGTCTCTTTCTGTGCTTGTCTGCTTTGTGTTTTTGCATTGGGTGTTTTGGGGTTTTGCTGTGGGTGCTGCAACCTAGTGTTGTTGGAGATATCCTCCTTTGTTTTGCAAACCGTAAACTATCATATATGGACATGTAGCGACCTGTCCTTGCCTTGTCCTTCCTCTTGGACAACATTTATTTAAGATTTGGTGAGAATCTCTATAAGCAAATTGTAGGGATTCCTATGGGTACAAATCGTGCGCCTCTTGTTGCAGAATTATTTTTAACCACATATGAAAAAGAATTTATTCAAAATCTTCAAAAGCAAAGAAAACTTGATGATGTGAAATGTTTCATTGGTACCTTCTAGGTACTTGGATGATGTGAAAGATATTCTTACTATCGATAATCCTGTTTTTGAAAAGTATAAAGATGTATTTATCCACAAGAATTGACTCTAAACAAGGCAAACATTACAAACACAGAAACACCATTTTTGAACCTAAATATCAAAATTGTCAATAGAGAAGTTCATACAAGTGTGTATGACAAACGAGATGATTTTGGATTCAACATAGTAAATTTCCCCTGGCTTGATGGTGATGTCCCTAGATTTCCGTCATACGGTATCTACATTTCACAGCTCATCCGGTATGCCAGAGCATGTACTGAAGTTTTGGATTTTCATAGTAGAAATTTACAACTTACAAAGAAACTTTTAGGTCAAGGTTTTCGCTTTCATAAACTAGTTAATACTCTCTGGAAATATTACAAAAATTATGATCAACTTCTTTTGAAATTCGGGCCCATACAAGCAACAGCGTATATAACTTTAGGTATTCCACAACCTGCATTTTATGGTGACATAATTAACAAAATAAGAAGGATCAAAGGTAGACAGTATAACTATCGAAAATGTGTCAGAGTCATCAAACGCCTTTCATACCGTTGATATGATCCTAATGTCAATACGAGCGCATTCTTATGACTTGCATTCTGACTGACTGTGACGACGGGACTCCATGACGGGCCTCTTTAGAGGTCCAAACCTCTTTAGAGAAGACAGGTCCCCGACCACCTGTCCTCTCTGAATGTCAGTCGGACTCCTCGGGTTATAACATATGAACTCGCTAAAGCCGGCAGAGCACGGACTGTATTACGCATGTCCTCCTTTTATATCCATTTACACATTCATCTGTGTTGCTTGGATCCCCTGTGTTTTACGGTCTTGTTTGTGTGTGGTCATCAAACAGTGAGGTTGTTTCAAGCGCGGATCCAGAGGGGGGGTCGGGGGGGGGGGGGTTTCCGGACCCCCCCCCCCTGGAATTTTCGAAGCATAGATATTTTTTTATTAATATACATATTTCATAAGATTAAGTCCAAATTAGCCTTTTGTTGTCATAATATTTAAAAAACATATCATGAATTTGTATTAGAAATCTTTTTGATAATATTTTGCCGTCAGCATTTCAAAAAAGTTCTCTGGCTCGCGTCCGCTCGCCAGAATTCATCACATACATGTACGTTATTTTCAAATGATGCTGCGCTTTCCTATATACAATTAAATATATACATAACATCTAGGTCAATAAACAAGGGCACTAAGAAAATGATTAACACGAATAGTGGATTTTATTCCAATCCTCGGAAAAAAAAATCGTTGGCTCGCTTTCGCTCGCCATTTGTTGTATTTACATATTAGAACTGAAATCAATAATCAAGTACTATGATGTGCAAATTCAAGATTTTAAGCTTTTTTGCTCGCCATTGCTCTCCAGTTACCTGTTATATTAATAATTAGAAAATTAGAAACAGAACTAACAAAAACTTTATTTTCTTGCGGGTTTTTTTTTGCTCTTTAAAAAATTCGGACTTAAGGACCCCCTCTGAAAAAATTTCTGGATCCACCCATGTGTTTTATACCATAATTGTGCGTTCTTTGAGACCTCTGGGAAATCGGAATAGTGGAAGGGTTGTGCGCACGTAATCCAGGATAACCACACCGTCTGCTATTTACGTGGCAGATTGACGTCCTAAGTCGGCACCGGTTGCCCATTGGTCTCGTTGGTTTATGTGTGCATGGTCTTTTATGTTTAATGTTTCTGTCATTTAATACATTTACCTATGACTGTCCAATATTTAATCTAGGTCGCGTATATTTTTCCTAATAAACGCGACCTAGATTTGATATTGGACAGTCAAAGGTAAATTTCGGACTGTTCGAACAAAGGCATGACGTCACATCAGTGTTTTAATTTCTTCAATATTTTCTTCAAATGACTGTGTAAAAATAATCTTAGATATAGTACCAAAACTTATCAATTAATGTAGATTTAAAAAGGATGGTTCTCAGCGACTTCCACCGGGCGCGATATTAAACGGGGCAGAAAGGAGTGAAAAGGTGTGATGATATTTAAAGCGAATAAGATGCAAAATTTTGTCATGGTGATTTCTCCATTCAAAAATATACATTATGAATGTCACGTGATGTTTTATGGAAAAGTATTATATCAAACTCGATATTTTACTGCGTCGAAACATGTGACCTCAAAATCTGCTAAATTAATGAAGGAATACTATTTAACAAATACAATAGGCGCTTCCTATAACTATATCAACCAAGTAAATGTATTTCATTAAAAAAATCAATCTTTAGCGTTTTAACAGCAATTCTCTGTAAGAACCAAAGAATTTCAAAACATGTTGGCACGGCATGTCATGGATTTTTGAGATTGTTGGTATGGAAGTTCAATATGAAGTACTAGTATGTAAATCAACCCCAGTTTTTTCAAAAAGGTTGTCGTTGCTATGGTAACCGTGTCTGAAGTTTAAACAATCGGGAAAATCTATAGGACAAGGTATATTTGTAGGCTTCGTTACCATGGAAACAGGTACATTTTAAATCTTAAATTGCTTTGATTATTTTCTTGTAATCCTTATTATTATGCATATTTGTAAAGTTTTTTACATTCATCTCGGGTGCCTTATGTATACAAGATGAAAAATTGGGCCAAAACAAGGTATCAAAAGGCTTTATTTTTTGGCACTCAAAGACCCTTTTTTGCATGTTTTTATTTTTTTACAAGATTGAAAATTTCATAAAAGCACCAATTTTTGAAGTCCAAATTCTAGTTATCCATTTAGTATCATCTTTGAACTCTACATGAATATCAAAAATTAATTGGGCAAATTTGTCCTTTTATATGCAAAGCAGCATCAAATTTAGTTGCTATGGCAACAATCGGCTGAAAGGTTTCAATACGATGAATTTAAACACAACCTTATCAAACTATCTACGCATGATATTGGAACAGAAGTTCATGTATACATCTATCAGAGGTGTTTTGATATAAAATTGACCTTGAAAATATTTCAAGGTCACCCACGTATTTTCAAGGTCATTACACTTTAAGTGACCAGATTTGACGAACAATCCTGATTTTTCATAAAATGAAGGTGTCAATATTTTAGAAACCTTGTAATATTGAACTTAACAGTTATTTGCCATAAAATGATAAATGTATCACTTATTTCTTAGAAATATTGATTACGTTTCTTCACATCTTCGAATATCTAAATTCTTGGTGAGTATTTTGATAAAAAGGGACGAAATCTGTATTTTTCTTGTTTTTTTGACGGAAAAATATTTTCCTATGAAATTGCTACAATTCAATAAATTCTAAGATTTGTCTTTCTTATATTCATGTGCTTACATAATAAATATGACCTATGAAAATATTTTAATAAAAAAATCACTAAAATCGGTAACAAAATAAAATAAAGATCAATATTTTATGCAAAATTTGAGTCTCAAAGTATAAATGACCTTGAACATCAAGCCAATGACCTCGAACATTTTAATTGTTCTTATGTAAAAGATATATGTCATATCTATACATGCATACATTTTGACAATCTTATGTAACTCTAAAGAGGAATAAAATCAATTTCAAAGATAATATGAACCAAGAAAAATGTCTAATGTTGCCATGGCAACGGTCTTTGACGACAGAATTTAGGTAAAACTCTTAAATACCCACTCCAATTTTTCGTTCATTTTATTTGTCAATAAACATACATTTCCATAGATGAAAATCACTAGTCTCCTATTGGTGCCTTTTGTGATATTTAAGATTGAAAATGGTCAAAAACACACTAAATTGGCCCTTATTTTCACCTCTATTTTTCGCTTCATTTTGACTTATTTTGGCTTAATACAATAAGCTTCCTGTAATAAATATCACATATCTAAGTGTACAAAGTAAGAATGGAAGTAAGGAAGAATAGATTATATAAAGATGAACAAGCTGTTACAGTGGTATCCATGGCAACGAAGTCTCCGGAGCTTGCTTATTTTATGGTCCCAAAAGTGCTATAAATAGAATGATCTCGTTACCATGGCAACCAGAGGTCACATTGGCTGAAAAGTGTCATTTTCATTGTCAGTACTTAATATATACCCATTATACCGAAAATCATCAAAATCCTTGACATGCCGTGCCGAACGACTTTGGTCCTTACAGAGAATGGCTATTAACTATTTCGAAGTTGTCTCCCGTTGTACCGTATTTATAGATTGATACGGATCTATTTTCGTTTTGAAACTGGATATAGCTGCAAAATGCTGTATGTGACATTCATTGTGATGATTGTGGTCTATTCCATCGACTTCGTTGGATGTAATACTAATGAAGTTTTGCCCGAGCCACCAAAGATTACTGATTTTGTAGTAATATCAGACATTTATGCCAGGTTAGCAAACGTGAAATATATGACAAGGGTAGTCAACGAAGCAAAGGAAGGTAGGGAAACTATGTTCCAGGTACAGTTCCCAAAGGAAGATTTCATATCTGCCTTCAAGATGACTATAGGGAACGAAGTAAGTTATGGCGTCGTGAAGGGAAAGGAAGAAGCTGCCGAAGTGTATAATAAGGCGAGGGATGAAGGCAAATCGGCAGGTCAGGTCACTCAGATGCCCACAGCGCCCGAGAGGGACATGGATATATTTGTAATCAACGTTAATGTGGCAGCAGAGTCATCAACCGAATTCGTGCTATCGTACATAGAACCTCTTGAAATGAAATTGGGACAATTAAATCATAGACTATACATCGAACCAGGACAAGAGGTTTCAAACATGAGCGTTAGAATATCTGTTTCGGATCCACAAGGTATTGCTTCCTTTTCATACAAGTTACCGGGTTCAAATGAAGAACTGAGGAGCTCAGATGACTCAAAGTTTTCTGTCTATCAGGCTTCCATGAATACCCATCAAGTAATGTACCAACCGCCAGAGTCAGAACAAAAGACAGTGGAATGTAAAACAGAAATAAACTGCCAAATTTCAATAACTTATGAAATAGAGCGACAAAATAAGAGTGGGATCGTAATTGTTAATAATAATTATTTCGTTCACTACTTCTCCCCCACCAACCTTCAAGAAATGGCCAAAAATATTGTATTTGTCATTGACATTAGTGGTTCTATGGGCGGAAGTAAAATTGAAGCAGTGCGAAGGGTAATGATCGTAATCCTAGAGAAGTTGAGGCCAAGTGATAATTTCAACCTTTTGTTGTTTGATGATAAAATAAAAATGTGGAAAACAACCGCAGTTGCTGCCACAGAGGATAATATACGCGAAGCGAAGGCTTTTGCTGAGAAGGAACTATTTGCAAGAGGAAGCACTAATATCAACGATGCCTTGATCGAGGGCATTAACAAACTGACAAACAGACCAAATTCTGAATCAGATATGTATAAAAGCAACATCATAGTCTTTCTTACAGACGGAATGCCAACATCAGGGGTCACCAGCACTTCTAGAATTCGCGCTAATGTACGACGGAAAAACGAAGGTCGAGCAAATATCTATGCCCTAGGATTCGGCATAGGTGTCAATATGGAATTTCTGAAAGCACTTGCCTGGGAGAATGGTGGGTTTGCAAAGACAATATACGTAGCTAATGATGCGAGTGAGCAGTTAGAATTCTTTTACAAGGAAATTGAAAGTCCGCTTTTGAAAAACCTAAAGATGACATACAGACCAGTCGCGTCTATACATGGACTATCCGAAACGGTATTTTCAACATATAGAAAGGGGTCAGAAATCGTCGTCGTCGGTCAGATCGATGGAAACGAGCAAAGTCTGAGCGGAAGCATTGAAGGAACCGGAAATACAGATGTTGTGAACTATGTCATTAAACCAGCTACAAGGCCCTATGCACCAGAACAGAATTTTGCGGAACATCTTTGGGCATACAAAACAATCAAACAATACTTGAAAGAAATGACAATTACGGAAAATATCACTGAATACGATGACTTTAAGGTAAAAGCTATGAATCTATCGATAAAGTATCAGTTTGTGACTCCGCTTACATCTATGGTGGTGACAACTGAGGTGAGAAGGAATGACGTACCCTCTCGTGGAACCAGTGAAATTGCCGCTGATGCATCTTTCTTAAATATACAAGGTCAAGGTTTCAAGAAAAGAAGTGGAAATGTACACATACAAGCTCAAAGTGCCTACGGTGGAAATACAGGTTCATGCTTGTGGAGAGGCATCACTTATCACCTCATTGCAGTTAGCGCCCTTCACTTCCTTTATAGACTCATTCAACGGTAGGATTAAATATTTCCTCATTCCTATAACGAAATGTAGAATATCTAACGAATTAATACAAATAGATCATTCATACAAAGATGATGGCTGAATAAGGCAATCACGGCAATCATACCGGAGTCGCGTTGACCATTTCGAAGTCACAGCTATCACAGACTATGCTGGATTTGGAACAAATACGCCGAATCGAAAGATCGCACATCAAACTCCCCGGCCGAGCTCCCCCAGTAACTGCTCGTTGGAAGAAATATGCTTCCTACATGTACTAGAATCGGAAGGATTGTAAAAATGTAGCATGCACAGAGCATGACACGATGGGTAGCATTATCGTACGTAATTTGGCCAAGTCAATGTAGAGATGAATCTTAACATTTCTTTATGAAAATA
Organism: Pinctada imbricata; assembly: GCA_033119305.1. Lineage (NCBI taxonomy): Eukaryota > Metazoa > Mollusca > Bivalvia > Pterioida > Pteriidae > Pinctada > Pinctada imbricata. The sequence continues at coordinate 49,728,928 of VSWD01000003.1, read as the reverse complement.
TTATGTGTAAATCAAAAAAAATATATTTCAAATGTATCATTTTGTTGTAAGTATTATGAGAATGAGAAAAAGTGTAAAAAAAACCAATTTGAAAACTTTTTGTCATTTAAAACTATTGCGTTTTGAAAATTTTCGATATACATGCATTGGATGTTTTGTTTTAAATCATTTCGTTTGAATCCCCAAATGTTTTTACAAGATCTGATAGAGTTATGCCGGATGGAAAGCAAAACTTTTAAAGTCATCCACAGAGAAAAATTAGGTATAGACCAGGTCTTTTATATATTGATATTTGTCCCCTGCTTACTCGAAGCCAAATAAGTTCAGCCAAAAATGGAGATTGAGGTCATTATTTAGACCTTTGGATGGTCATGAAATGCAAGCTTACCTGTCATCAGCCTTAAGCCCCCTTCACACTTTCACGGATCGGGCCACGGATAGCTACGGATCGAGAAAAATGTTACATCCGTAGCTATCCGTAGCAATCCGTAGCTGGATCCGGCATAAGTCGTGACAAGTCGTAGCTATCCTTTGCAATCCGTAGCTATCCGGGGTGAGGCAGAAATTTTTTGAACATGTTCAAAATTTCCCACGACTCCGCTACGGATAGATTTGTCGTAGCGGAGTCGTAGGGGAGTCTTGGCAACCCGTAGTGGAGTCGTAGCTATCCGTAGGGGAGTCGTAGTAACCCGTAGCGCATCCGTAGCAATCCGGGACAATTTTTGTGATAAAAATAGCAATACGACTCTGCTACGGATTGCTACGACTCAGCTACGGATTGCTACGACTCTGCTACGGATTGCTACGACTCTCCTACGGATTGCTACGACTCTCCTACGGATTGCTACGGATAGCCAAGGATTGTGTCTTGTATGAACTTCAAATTTATTAGGTTTCTGTACGTTTTTCGGCAAATATATGAGTTAATACTTCAACTATTCAATTTCAGGTCATGATATAAAGGAATGTATAAAACCTCAATACTGTTATAAAATAAGTGAGACCATCTCAATTTGAAAATATTCGGTATTGTAGTAAATAATTATGGATTAAAAATGCATAGGAAATTCAAGCCAGTCCTACCAATCCGTACTGAAGTCGTAGCTAAACTTGTGCGAATCGTGGCTATCCGTACTCGAGTCGTGGTAATCCTTAGCAATCCGTACCTATCCGTATCTACCCGTACATGTGTCGTAGCAATCCGTATCTATCCGTATGCGTGTCGTAGCAATCCGTAACAATGTCGGGACGATATCCGTAGCAATCCTTAGCTATCCGTAGCTATCCGTACTCGATTCGTATCAACCCGTAGCAATCCGTACTGGAGTCGTAGATTCATGGTTCATCGAACAATTTGCGTCCCGACTCGCCACGGATAGACCTTTTTTGGAGTCGTAGCGGAGTCGTGGCTCGATCCGTGAAAGTGTGAAGGGGGCTTTAGAGTTAAACCTTGTGGGCCTATTCAAATAGATATTCAATTAATCAAGTAGATCTTTTTATTGGTAGGGGATGAAACTTTGATAGCTAATTCAGAAATCCTCATGACCGCAGTTTGCATTTGGTATCAAGATTTTGGCCTTGTACTTTGGCCGGTTTTAAAGAAATATTAAGTATTGGCTCCTACATCTTTCGTGCACGACATTATTATCACAACATGGGGTCTGTTTTTTCGTTGTGTTTGCGTTATTTCTTTTTCTTTTTCCTAATCGTGAGTTTGAAGTTTCTTGACAATATCTGCTTTATTAATATTTGCTTCGAAAACTACATGGCATATCAAGCATTTACTGATGTGTTTTAGTATATCTTTCATAGGTTTGTATTCTATTATACATCATTCCATTCTGTTCCATCCAATTTTATCATAATGCTTGAGATCAGTTTCTTATTCAAATATGCTTATACGTTGTCCCATTACATTGACATTTTTTGACTTTTTGATAAACTAATTTCAACATTAATTATGTTGAGCATAAAATGTTGCATCATACATGATTTAAGACTAATCACGGGTTTTGTTTTCAATATAGTTGGATTACATCTTACTGTATTAAGTACAAGAGATGAGTTTGTTTACCGGTGCACTTCATTTTTATATCTTCTTAAAATTTTTCATCGAATTCTTGATGTATATTGTGTCACTTTAATTTTCCATTTGAATGTTACTAATGTATTTGTTATAGTTTTTGTATAAAATTTGAATCATTATCGTCTTTTATTTCTAGGGAATAGGCTTATTGCCTAATTTTGCTTATTGCCGCTAACATATACATTCGAGTTATCTTTCCTTAGACCTGTATTCGTTTATAAAAATTGAAAGGAGATTTTATTTTCGAATTTATTTCAAATTCAATAGCAGTGGCGGATTTAGAGGGGGGGGGGCCAGGGGGCCCGGCCCCCCCCCCTTTTTCACCCAAAGTTATTGATTCAGAATACTCTTTTTATGCTTAATCTCTTTACTTTTGGGGAAATTTTCGGCTCGCTTCGCTCGCCACACTTAATTTTTCATTAGCTGTCTATTTTTTCGTCTTCACTTTGTCTTGAACTTTCTTTGTCATCGTGTTTGAACGGATTCATATGTCATAAACATATACAAAATTCAAAATTAAATTAACACTTGAATAATTACCAAATGCTTCATTTTCATGGGCCGATCTAACCCGTTTAGACAGGTGGATAGTGGGGTTGCAATGCCCTAATCTTCCCAACCTTCCCCAATTGGTCAAACAAAAATAGAGGATGGAAAATGAGAGAGATATTGTAATCTTATGACAAAATGTAACCATCTATTCCAAAAATTTCCCGGCTCGCTCCGCTCGCCAATTTAGAATAATATATATACATGTATGTATATATACATGTATGGATAACTGAACCAAAAAAAAAAAAAAAAAAAACTTCAAATCTTAAAATTTTCCGGCTCGCTACGCTCACCAGTATACCTATAAACTTAAGTAAATGTATCTAGAAACTCTATCTTCTAAATGCAACATACAGTTGGAATGGACCCCCCCCCCCCACACTTATTAATTGAAATCACCAGTCTTGAGCTTCAGGTTTTTGGGGGTTTTTTTTTTTTCTTTTTTTTTTTTTTTTTTGCTTGTCAGTTTTTCTTTGAACAATTTTCTTCGAGCTGAAACTTTGGGCCCCCCCTTTTCTGAAATCCTAGATCCGCCACTGAATAGGGTAATGAGTGACAATGAGGTAAGGGTAAGACAACTAAGGCTGCAAAACATCCAAGCAATTCATTGAAACCCGACAATGGAAAAATGAAGATTCTTCGAGAAGAAAGGAGAGAAGACTAAATTCCATGTACATCGTAAGGAGTTATCTTTCTTTTTTCATTGTCACGTTAAGAAGACTGAGAACTGGCTAATCTTGACCCCAAGCAGTCTTTTTAAGTGTGACATTTCAACCAGTCAAGGTGAGAAAATATCGGCTTACAATTTCCGCGTGGTTTGAGAAATTTTCGGATCTATTTAATCCACATTCAAACATATGCGCATTATCACACTTCTAACATGCCGCCGAGGGCAGTACTCTCACTTCTTAACAGTATTTCCTAAAGAGTATTAGAGGACCAGAAATAGATACATCCCAATTTAGAATGGAAGTCGATGGGTTACAAGGCTGTAATTATACTCTTCTTGACAGTTACTATTTTACATTTAAAAAGGAAAACAAGTCCTATTGAAATAAAGTATCTACTGTATCATATACTTTACGAACGAATGTTTCGGACCAACAAAGTTTACCAATGTGATTCGCTGAACTCCCTGATTAATTAAGCTCCCTTTTCGAATGGATTAGCCGGGAGAAGTTTGTACATCCACATTTACAAACCAGCAAACAAAATCACCTCTAAAGCTCAATAAACACCTTCCTATATTTTTCCTTGATTTCATGAAAAAAGTAAACTTATCTAAAAATGAGGAAAATTTGCATCGACAGAAAAAGAGACTTACAGTCAGACAGTCACACACACGCACGCACCCTGACACGCAATCACACGCACTTGGAAACGTCAGAGCATGGACGGCCACTGGGAAACCTCACAGAAAATTGCAAGGAACAATACCTCCCCGGATCTTCTCAGAGTTACATAATAAAAACAGAAAATAAATACATAAATAAATAAATCGGACAACGGAATCAGTTATGGTATAGCACATTTTAAAGAACGAGAAGGCGCAGGGAAAGGAACAGTTCCTCCTATGATTTTGACATCTAAGTCAAATATCAGCATTCTACAAAAGCCTTTGATAGGCTTGTGAGTCTGGATTTACACATGTTTGCATATTTATTTGATTGTCTTTTAAAATCTAATAGAAGACAAACAGGGGATGCTTACTCTTCCTGGGCACTTTATCTTACTCCTACTTTGGAAAATTCACTTCTGATATATACTGTTTAGTTTTGTTTACTTTTCATGTATTTTCAATTTTTGCCTGTTTTTATGCACATCGGGTTATTTTTTTTTTAATTGAAAATCGATTTTGATTAATTCTTATTCATAGTTTATCCATATTTGTCAATCTGATACTAGAAATATTCTTGCGACGAGAATTCTAACATGTACTGAAAACCACATTGAGTATGATGAAGATGATCGATGCTAGGACAAGGTGCATTTATAAAGTATCGATCTGTTTAATTACCTCGTCCCTACAAGCACACCTGGTAGACACGAGGACATCCGGTAACATCTGCTCCAGCCCGCGCTTCCTCTGATTTTGCTTCCAAAGAACAAAGCAACGTTACCGTGGAATTTTATAGCACATCTGACTTGTAATATAATAATTAGTTTTAAAGACGCATCTGTAAATATCACATTGTTCAGCAAATCACTCGACGGATATGTATAAATATCCCTCTCTCCGTATCGTTTTACATTTGTTTTTAAATTTCAATTTCAGAAAATATGATCTTGGAGTAACATTGCATTGTATTGACTCAAAAGATAAAATTATTATTTGGTTTATAAAGACATATCATTGTTACCTCCTTCGAATCTTAAGTCCATGCAGTTGCAATGTTTATAGTCACTACGTTTCTCTTTTTTATGAATTCCGTTACATGTTTCTCAAAGCAAAATTCAAAAGTAAAATCAAACTCTGAATGCAATAAAGACAATATGTTCAGATGAAATACTTTACACGTTACTTTACTATACACAAAAGTCTGTCTCCAAAAAGCAAAATTAATGTGAATTTTCAATTACTTAAAAAGGGATTCGATCGATATTACCTGAAAAAAAAATCATAGAATAAAAGAATGAATAAATAGAAAAATAAATGAATAGATAGAGAAATATGGAATAAATTACTGCAACCAATATATACATATATAAGTTCAAAAAATTGAATCATTTGCTTCCCCCCCCCCCTTGATTTTATCCATTTTGATTGCAGTTACTTTGCTAGAAAAATTATAGAACGAATTTGTGTTCTTATATATGTACAAGTATAACTATAAAAATTAAAGAAAAGGTTTCATACGTTCTTTTATTTGGTAAATGAGTGAAAATGAAAAATAAAAAGACAATGGTCATAAAAAATGAAATTAATTATTCATGAACCAAGATGTTTTTATCTGGCTTTTTCTTCTGAATGAGTAAGATTATTATTCCCAAACACACATAATACATATACAAACAATTGTCTACTTGTCCTGGGATCGATGTTAACATCTGTTGTTTCTGATGATAAAGTAACAAAGGCCACTACACTCCCCGCCCGGTAGTAAAGCCATTGAAAGATTTCCTCTTGGTTTCCGATCATTTGTCAACCTCTTTCCAATCCAAGGTAATTCTTTTGAGATCACGAGTCCAGAACAATATCTTGATTAACAATAGTGTTCATATGAATTGTTTGTCTGAGGACCTATGAGAAATATTGTTTATATGAGTTTATATTAGTAAACCATGGAAAAGCAAACATAATCATGGAGCAGTCCTTTCGCTGATTAGCTTCCAGGCTTCCAGATCTGTTCATTCTTTTGGTTTTTCGGTCCCATTATAAATAATATAATTTCATACTAAGTTCTAGTTCATCGAAGGTGTTCGTATTGATTAGAGAGTTTACCAATAATCGGTTTTTACAGTTCCTTTCACGATGAAAAAGTATCCGAAGTAGAAAGAAAGAAATGTAGAAAAAAAAATTTGGACACTATAAGAAATGGACAAATCCACAGTTCTTACTTAAAGTGACCAAGACGTTTCCGTGTCTGATATTGAAAATCATTTTAAATTTTGTAGTTTTGTTCATTCTTGGAAAAAATACGAATGACAGAAAAATTGTTTTAAAGGTGCTTAAATGAAAAGAATCAACAAATTATTGGAATTCTAATGAGGAAAGACTGTTTTCCATTCCTATTTTACATACAATTTACTGTCAAATGGGGAAAGACTAATGGGGAATTCCTATTTTACATGAAAGTATTATAGTCTGGGATGTATCACTGGGTTGGGTGCACCCCCCCCCCCTTGATCCTCCAAAACCGGCCTAACTTTGTAGCATTTTTTGCGCTCTTTCAGGTAAAAATTTGTCTCATGGAAATTTCCATTGCAAAAGTGGTGTTTTTTGGGAAAAACATGATTTTTTAGTCAAAAATCACTGAAAATAGGAAAAAAATTATAACTCTTATATGGTTGATGTTTTTAAAAATTGAAAAGTGTAAATATATATTATTTTTGATGCTCTTTCAGATGAAATAAGTTGCAAGTTCCAATTCCTATTTTTACTGTGTGTTTTGGGGTAAAAAAGTCGAATTTTTGCCAAAATTCACAGAAATTTGAGGAAATTTTAATTTATTCCTGCTTCTCAGCTCCTCAATATTGCATATGATCGTTCAAAGATGATTTAAAAAACATCTTTAAAGTCTCCTCTTTCAAATGACATATATTTTATATTCTTATTTTTTTGCAAAATCCTCGAAATTAATTATTTTATACAGAAACCTGTGTTTTCAATCAGAAATCTCAGATTTCTGTATATTTATTTAAAGAACCCTTATTTGTTATAAAAGCAATGATTGAAAGCTATTTTCTAGTGTAACTTTTCACACTCTATCAGATTATATAGGTTTTACTAACATTTCATTCAAAATCAGCGTGTTTTTTTGGGGAAAAACGTATTTTTTCATTTAAAAATAGCTGATTTCTGGAGAATATTTATTGAATCTATAGAAGTTCTTGAAATGATAGCAGGAATGTATTTTGAACTGTAATCATTTAGGTTCACTCATAAATTACATGTATGAAACATAAAAGGTATATTTTCTACTTAATTTTGGGGCAAAATGCCTGTTTTTTGTCTAGAAATGACAGATTTCTGGAAAAATTTTATTAATTCATTTTCTTTGCTAAAACTATACATTTAAAGCTATTATCATTATAGAAAGTAATCATCTTGTTAGATGATTGTGAAATTAAATGTAATAATCAATTAAAACCTTCATTTTTGGGTAAAATATGCATTTTTATGCAAAAACCACTTATTTTGAGAAAATAAGTACTAGCTCTTTTTATTTGCCTAAATTGATATGTTTTAGCGTTGATATTATGCTGTTTCTTATTTTAAATGGAAAGAAATGTTATTTGATAACTGAAATTTAATTTATATCTTATTTTGGGGCAAAAAACCTTATTTATGTGAAAAATTCACTTATTTCTGTTAATATTTTTTAAAATTGAAATTTCTTATTTAATAAACACTGGAGAGGTTTCATATAATTGGATGGCTTTAATGTGATCAAATTTAATGAGTTAGAAGAAATTTCTTTGATTATCTTGCTATTTTGGGTCGAAAATCTTGATTTTTATTTAAAAATCGCTAATTTCTGGAAAATCCTTATTACTATGAAATCAGACGTTATTATTTATATTCAAAAGAGTTCCTGGGGTATATCATAGCTTGTTCTTGTAAGTCATATGCATTTGAAATATCCTCTGTTAATTCAATTGATATTTTGGGGCAAAAAAACCTAATTTATGTGCAAAATTCACTTGTTTCTGTGAAAATTGTTTTAAATCTATATTTTTTATTCAATCAAAGCTGGAGAGGTTTCATGTAATTGGATGGCATAAAAGTGATCAAGTTTAATGAGTTAGAAGAGATTTCTTTGATAATCTTGCTTTTTTGGGTGGAAAATCTCAATTTTTATTTAAAAACCACTGATTTCTGGAAAATCCTTATTACTATAAAATGTGTCGTTATTATTTATATTCTAAAGTGTTCCTGGGTATATCATAGTTTGTCCTTGTACGTCAAATGTATTTGAAGTATCCTCTGTTAATTTAATTGGTATTTTGGTGCAAAAGATATATTTTTTATGAGTTATATATAGCCTATATCAAGAAACTTACCATAGAAAGTATCATATTTCAAACTATGATTAGTATCCTCTGTATTTCCTATTCAACTGAAATATAAGACTTTCAATAGTAAGTTTCTTGATATAGGCTATATATTCATATAAAACATATTTTTTGCCCCAAAATACCAATTAAATTAACAGAGGATACTTCAAAAACATATGACATACAAGGACAAACTATGATATACCCAGGAACACTTTAGAATATAAATAATAACGACACATTTTATAGTAATAAGGATTTTCCAGAAATCAGTGGTTTTTAAATAAAAATTGAGATTTTCCACCCAAAAAAGCAAGATTATCAAAGAAATCTCTTCTAACTCATTAAACTTGATCACTTTTATGCCATCCAATTACATGAAGCCTCTCCAGCTTTGATTGAATAAAAAATATAGATTTAAAACAATTTTCACAGAAATAAGTGAATTTTGCACATAAATTAGGTTTTTTTGCCCCAAAATATCAATTGAATTAACAGAGGATATTTCAAATGCATATGACTTACAAGAACAAGCTATGATATACCCCAGGAACTCTTTTGAATATAAATAATAACGTCTGATTTCATAGTAATAAGGATTTTCCAGAAATTAGCGATTTTTAAATAAAAATCAAGATTTTCGACCCAAAATAGCAAGATAATCAAAGAAATTTCTTCTAACTCATTAAATTTGATCACATTAAAGCCATCCAATTATATGAAACCTCTCCAGTGTTTATTAAATAAGAAATTTCAATTTTAAAAAATATTAACAGAAATAAGTGAATTTTTCACATAAATAAGGTTTTTTGCCCCAAAATAAGATATAAATTAAATTTCAGTTATCAAATAACATTTCTTTCCATTTAAAATAAGAAACAGCATAATATCAACGCCAAAACATATCAATTTAGGCAAATAAAAAGAGCTAGTACTTATTTTCTCAAAATAAGTGGTTTTTGCATAAAAATGCATATTTTACCCAAAAATGAAGGTTTTAATTGATTATTACATTTAATTTCACAATCATCTAACAAGATGATTACTTTCTATAATGATAATAGCTTTAAATGTATAGTTTTAGCAAAGAAAATGAATTAATAAAATTTTTCCAGAAATCTGTCATTTCTAGACAAAAAACAGGCATTTTGCCCCAAAATTAAGTAGAAAATATACCTTTTATGTTTCATACATGTAATTTATGAGTGAACCTAAATGATTACAGTTCAAAATACATTCCTGCTATCATTTCAAGAACTTCTATAGATTCAATAAATATTCTCCAGAAATCAGCTATTTTTAAATGAAAAAATACGTTTTTCCCCCAAAAACACGCTGATTTTGAATGAAATGTTAGTAAAACCTATATAATCTGATAGAGTGTGAAAAGTTACACTAGAAAATAGCTTTCAATCATTGCTTTTATAACAAATAAGGGTTCTTTAAATAAATATACAGAAATCTGAGATTTCTGATTGAAAACACAGGTTTCTGTATAAAATAATTAATTTCGAGGATTTTGCAAAAAAATAAGAATATAAAATATATGTCATTTGAAAGAGGAGACTTTAAAGATGTTTTTTAAATCATCTTTGAACGATCATATGCAATATTGAGGAGCTGAGAAGCAGGAATAAATTAAAATTTCCTCAAATTTCTGTGAATTTTGGCAAAAATTCGACTTTTTTACCCCAAAACACACAGTAAAAATAGGAATTGGAACTTGCAACTTATTTCATCTGAAAGAGCATCAAAAATACTATATATTTACACTTTTCAATTTTTAAAAACATCAACCATATAAGAGTTATAATTTTTTTCCTATTTTCAGTGATTTTTGACTAAAAAATCATGTTTTTCCCAAAAAACACCACTTTTGCAATGGAAATTTCCATGAGACAAATTTTTACCTGAAAGAGCGCAAAAAATGCTACAAAGTTAGGCCGGTTTTGGAGGATCAAGGGGGGGGGGGTGCACCCAACCCAGTGATACATCCCAGACTATTACTCTACTTATGCAACAGAAAATCCAACAAGCCTTTATTTGCTATAAAAATTGAAATGAAATGGAACCAAGGAGGGGATCTCATACCAGACTCGGTCGCAACACCCTCAGCAAAACATTTAGGACTAATGTAATGTTATGCCCTCCGAAAGATTTAAGGTAGTCGACCCATAACTAAACAAGTACCTTTTCCATCACATTACAATTCATTATCGATGTAACAAATATTGACATCAATGTAACAAAAGTCGGTGACCGAGCGAAAACCTTATTAATATATATATATTTGAAAAGGTCATTCCGAGACGGTAATTTTGAAATTTATTTCAAATCGGTCTTGAAACAAAAAAAGTTATTAGCAAAAAGAACTTTGAAGACCAAAAAATTTAATTCCGTGTGAATTTATTTCCAGCATAATATTGGAGTATTGTAGTCGTGTTTGGTATCAAATGTCCTGCAGATGGACATGGAAAGTTAATGCAAAAAAATAAATGAATAAATAAATAAATAAATAAAAATTAATTAAAAAAATAAATAAAAATAAAATAGAATAAAATAATGCTTGAACATATCAGTATGCCATTAGCATATTATTAGTCATCAGCAAAAGCGTTGTTTTGAGCGGAAGTAGGCAGTTATGGGTTATGGAAAACACAGAGTAGACAAGCACAAAACCAGACACAAAAGGGACGAAAAACAGCAAATACGACAAAACACTAAACACAAAAGACTACATATAAACCAAAGAGACCAATAAGTTAATCATATTCCTGAAACGGCTTCAAATGACATTCGTCCTTCGGTTTTAAGCTCACCTGAGCGAAGCTCAAGTGAGCTATTGCCATAGCGTGGTGTCCGTCGGTCGTAAACTTTTCACATTTTCGACTTCCTCTCAAGAGCCACTGAAGGGATTTTGATGAAACTTAATAGGAATGAAGTACTCATGGTCCCCTATAGTGTTGTTGTTTTTCGTCCGGATCCGTCAAAAGGTGGCACCACCAAAGGCAAAAGTAGGTCACAGGGGGTACCCTCCTTTGACAAACTTCTTCAGAACCGAAGCACATATCGACAAACCGAAAGCATCTGGATGATCTAGAAGGATGTCTTAACAAGTGTTGTTGTTTTTGGTTCCGGTCCGAAGTCAAATTTTTGACGCGATTTTGACGTCTTTTTGGACTTTGTCAGATATGCTCATTTTTTAACTGTTTCTTTGAATAACTCTATAAATGTGTGGTTTTGTGCCCTCATTTAGCGCATGTTTGTCATATTTAAGTTATATTACTATTTGCTTTGATAACCAAAACATGCTATAATCTTCTTTTTTGGAATTTTTATGAATTTAAAAAAAAATATGCATAGATATGTTTACTGTGCATATGGACCCAAGGGTTGTGGGTTCAAGTCCCGGCACCGGCACCCCATTTTTTTTTCTTCCTTTTTCATTTTTTTTCAATTTTGTCACCTTTTTATGCACTTTTAAATCATCTGAATACCTTTTATTTCATTTTTGACCAAAAAAACCCAAAACAAAACCAAAAAAACAAAAAAACAAAACAAAAAAAAAAAAACAAAGGCAAAAGTAGGTCACAGGGGGTACCCTCCTTTGACAAACTTCTTCAGAACCGAAGCACATATCGACAACCCGAAAGCATCTGGATGATCTAGAAGGATGTCTTAACAAGTGTTGTTGTTTTTGGTTCTAGTCCGAAGTCAAATTTTTGACGCTTTTTGGACTTTGTCAGATATGCTCATTTTTTAACTGTTTCTTTGAATAACTCTATAAATGTGTGGTTTTGTTCCCTCATTTAGTGCATGTTTGTCATATTTAAGTTACTATATTTGCTTTGATATACATCACATGCTATAATCTTCTTTTTTGGAATATTTATGAATTTTTAAAAAAATATGAATAGATATGTTTACTGTGCATATGGACCCAAGGGTTGTGGGTTCAAGTCCCGGCACCGGCACCCCCAATTTTTTTTTCTTCCTTTTTCATTTTTTTTTCAATTTCGTCACCTTTTTATGCACTTTTAAATCATCTGAATACCTTTTATTTCATTTTTCAAATTCTGGCACTGACACTATCATAATGCAATATTAGTAGGTTAAGCGAGTACATGGGTATCAGGTGAACATTGTGCCCCCTGGGGCTCTTGTTGAATATAGTACATGGAGTTGACAAACAGTAACTCTTTGGCCGTGGATATGGACCCTGTTATATTATATTAAGCATGCTTAATATTAGTTTACAATGAATTGTAGATGTCTATCCATCCAGAAACCAGAGAGCAACATTTTACATATCTTTAAGCTCTTTTCCGCAAGGAATTCTTAGTGAAATGGGTGCATAATATTTATACGTATTGGTGTATTATTTTAAGAATAAAAATATCATAATTACATTTTTGATTCACATAGGGGATTAACCAAAATGTTATCATGATTAAATTTTTGGTTAAGCCCAAAATGTAATTATGATAATAAAACTCCCCGAAAATAGAACTGAGTATCCAATAATAGTTCGAAATCTATTTGATACAGATACAAATCAAATAATATTGAAACTTCATAGAACAACATTACCCAAATTCATCGAGAGTTATCGTAATTTTTTAAGTACCAATATAAATGAGAAATTCGTGTTTGTGAACAAGCTTTATAAGTTCATAAACTGTTTATGATGCTGTTGATATGAAGATTTGAATAAATGTGATAAAATCACGTCTTCTACCATTTTTTTAAGAGAAAGGGATGTTTCATATTCCCATGCCAGAAAAAATTGCCAGAATGCACGTTTCAAAATGCACCTTTTGTACCGTGGATATGATCTTTCTGTCACCAGACGGACACTTGGTTTAGTACTGGACCAATCTACAGTCTTGTACCAGCGCATTCTTAAGAATTACACACTACAGACTTACTGTGAAGACAGGACTCCATGACGGGCCCTGTCCAAACCTCTTTCGAGAAGAAGACCACATGTCCTTTCTGAATGTCAGGCAGACTCCTCGGGTGATCACATGTATGAGCTCGCTAAAGCCGGCAGAGCACAGACTGTATTTCGTATGCCTTCTGTTTTTATATCCATTTACATATCCGTCTGTGTGATTCTTGGGCCCCTGCGCTATGATCTCTGTTTGTATGTTAAGGTGATATCACACGTTTCGTGTTATACAACACTTATTTTCAAAAAAAAAGAGAGCATAATTCTGATTTCCTAATTCAATTCAGATGTAAGGGACAATATTAGGAGGTCACCATCCAAAATTTTGAGATTTTGAAATTGATCAGACTTTTTAGCCATCCATTGATTGTAATGGAAATACTCATTTTTTGGCTATATTATTTTTTCAGCCCAAGGTTTTCAAATGAAACATCACATATGATTCCCTCAACATATTGTGCAAATTCTTATAGAAAGAAATCATTCAATGACCACGTCATATGTTGCAAAATCTGACTGAATGTGTAAATTATCATGTAAAAAATTAAAAGTGCAATTCGAGTTATCTTTCTTTACTATGTGACCAAAGACAAAAGCATCCAAATTTATATAATCATCTTTTTGAAATATCACAGCAGTGTTCCTTCACTCACAAAGATGTCAATATGTAAATAAATAGAGCCAAATACAGATTTTGTTTGATAACACGACAGTATGTGAACATGTGTAATGATATTGCATGTACCATATGGGTAACTATATTTTACGTTTCTCTACAATCAAACAATTTACTGACACCTGACTTATTTCTGAATAGATACGACATATGTATGCAGATAAAAAAGTCTTAACAAAATTTTCAAATACATTTGTAAGTTCAATTTCAGCAAAAATTTGACTATTGTTGGTCACTCTAGGCTTACCATTACTTTGCAAAGACAAAAAACATTCATGTTTACATACGAATAACAATATACTTGTATGTAAACGTCTTCATTTCGTCTTCATATTTCACTACGCTCAGGCTCGAACCGCGGTCCTCCCGCATGGTGGACAAGAGCTCTACCTCTGAGCTATTAGCTCAACTTGCCGATTGAGCGATTATAACAAAGTCAGATCATCAAGACATTTTAAGTTACGAAAATCGGAAATCTTCAGCGTGGAGATTTCTTTAAAATTCTCGTCTAAGGGAGGCTACTGAAACGCGTGTGATACCTCGTTAATCTAATTATGTGTGGATGGTCTTTTGTGTTTCTGGTTTCTATGTTGTGAGTTGGTGTTCCTTGTTCCTTTTACGTAGCTTACTGCGAGTGTCTGCTCTGTGTTTTTTGCATTGGGTGTTTTGGTGTATTGCTGTGGGTGCTGCAACCGAGTGTTGTTGGAGATCCCCTCCTTTCTTTCAGATCTTTAATCCTTATAAATAAGTTCATATCCTAAATCGCGTTTCCTATGTATATGTTTCGACTAAAAAGAGCACTTTGTAAATACTAAATTATTCCTATTTGATTTTAGATTCATATGGAAACTTAGGACCTTTGCGAATGTCTTCCCATGCAAGATGATAGACATATAGGTACAGAGAAATAATGGTCTTTTGGAATTCCGTGCTGTATAGTGCAATGTTCTGTTTCAACCATATGAAATGTCTTTCATGGGAACGGTTGCCTTTCAGCCATCCCTTGTTGTAAGTACAAAGTTGAGATTTGTATCGATATTTCACAATGCTTCAAGTCGTCTTGCACAATTTGACTCTGCATGCCTGGGACTGTATCGATATTTCTCCGTTATACCGATGTCATGATTGAGGTGTCATCCAGTTCTCTGTCAGCTGGCTTTTCATTCAGCTCAACACCCTATCTGATAATCAATATGGTCTCTGAAGGTATAATTGCTGTAATGAAAAATGATTACTTTTATTGCAGTGACCCAAGTTTGCATGCGTCTGATACACCCACGATCTCTGTTAGGGAGATGAGGAATCAAACCATCATGCATACAATGTGATGTTTTAGCATGTTTGCTAATGATAATTACTGTACATTTCTGTATTGTGTAACGGAGCATGATATTGATGTATAGTTAAGATAATCTGATACTATGGCTCTTACCAGGGGAGAAAGCAGTTCTATCTTTTTTATGTTTCTTTTCTTTATCTAATCGAATCTATGGTCAAGAATGAGAATTTTTTCCATGATGAAAAAGAAAAATGATTGACATTCCATCGAAAGTAAGTAAAACTATCACTCATATCATATACAAGAAACATAGATATGGCGAGCAGATATCAAGAAAATCAAATTTGATAACGACTGAATACCAAAGGCTTAAGATTAAAGAAAACACATGGCCAGCACAACAAAAGCCATGATTTCACAAACACCAATGACATAAATCACCAATGATTACTCGTAAACGCATGTCAACTAGACACAACACAAATAGAGTCATGATTTCACAAACACCAATGACATAAATCACCGATGATTACTCGTAAACTCATGTCAACTAGAGACAACACAACTAAAGCCTTGATTTCACAAACACCAACAACATAGATCCCATATGATTACTCATAAACTTATGTCAACTCGAGACCACATATTTAGAATCATGATTTCACAAACACCAATGACATAAATCACAATTGATTACTCATAAACTCATGTCAACTAGAGACAACCCAACTAAAGCCTTGATTTCACAAACACCAACGACATAAATCACCGATGATTTATCATAAATTCATGTCAAGTAGAGACAACACAACTAGAGTATTGATTTCACAAACACCAATGACATAAATCACCGATGATTACTCGTAAGCTCATGTCAACTAGAGACAACACAACTAAAGCCTTGATTTCACAAACACCAACAACATAGATCCCATATGATTACTCATAAACTTATGTCAACTAGAGACCACATATTTAGAATCATGATTTCACAAACACCAATGACATAAATCACCTATGATTACTCGTAAACTCATGTCAACTAGAGACAGCACAACTAGAACCCTGATTTCACAAACACCAATGACATAAATCACCGATGATTACTCATAAACTCATGTCAACTAGACACAACACAACTAGAACCCTGATTTCACAAACACCAATGAGATAAATCACCAATGATTACTCATAAACTCATGTCAACTAAAGACAACACAATCAGTGCCTTGATTGAACAACCCAACAAGACTTACAACCATCAATGCCATTTTCACATAGGACATGTGTTGATCAAGGACAATACAACAAGAATCGTGATTGGATGAATAGGCCAGGCATACAAACACCAATGATACTAAATAAAATCAACGACTTCACATAAATGATGTGTTGATCAGGAAGTAAACAACAACAGCCAACCCAGGAATATAAGCATTAATGACATATACAACTCATGTCAATAAGAGACAACATAAAGTTAGTTGGACAAACAAACCTTGAATACAACCACAAATGACATAAAATATAAACGACTACCCATAGGAAAAAAGCTATTTTCTGTGTTGTTCGTTTCGTCATCTGATAGTGAGGAGGCTATTTAAAAAAAAAACAACAATTTTGAAGTCCCCCAGACCGCTAGGTAACCGAAGAAATGAGAGGATTATGCTCATACGGATGAACAACCACATCATTTGCTAGTTCAGTTCAGTTCAGTTCAGTGTAGTTTCCTCCTATGCATAAGGAGCACCCGAAAAATTGGTGAATACAGAGTTGTAAAGTAGCAGATGACCGTCCTAAGTCGGCATCGGTTGTCCACTGATGTCGTTGGTATTTTGATGTTGTTTCTAACGTTAAGTGTTTGCTATTCCGTTCCCTTTGTTGTTTCTTGTTGTATTCCCCCCTCTGTGATTTGCTGAATCGACCCTACAGGAAATTTAGAGCTGCGCACTCTCTGTAAAGTAAATGCAAAATTTAAGTTCTAAAAATTAAACCAATGGGCGCTTTTTGAAATAGTACTTTGGCTGGAAGCATCACTGATGAGAATTTAATATTCGAAACACGTGTCTGGTGCATGAAATTGGTTTGGAATTTTCTTCAAGAAGGTGTAGAGTTGGAACACTTCCGTATTATTAATATAAACACTTATTTCTTGTTGCAGTGTGGAACAGTTTAAATCATTCCCCGTGACTTGATGTTTGTAAAGTGT
Source organism: Pinctada imbricata (assembly GCA_033119305.1). NCBI lineage: Eukaryota > Metazoa > Mollusca > Bivalvia > Pterioida > Pteriidae > Pinctada > Pinctada imbricata. The sequence goes on along the minus strand of VSWD01000003.1, from coordinate 49,711,457 downwards.
ATTAATTTCTTCTTTCCAGCTCTATCGTATGAAAGAAGCTTTGTTTTGTCATTTATCATATCATATATATTTTCTTGCTATTTCGGAAACTTGTCATTTCATCGAAAAATATCATCGAAATTAAAGGAGGATAACATCTTAGCAGCTTCCCTCCAATGCTATTTTGAACATAGATTTTATTTGGATATGCTACTGAATCAACCCTACAGGAAATCTGGAGCCGCGTACTCTCTCTACAGTAAATGCAGAAATTTAAATTCTAAAAAAAAATAGAGGGCGCTAGTGAAATAGCACTTTGGCTGGAAGCATCACTGATGAGAATTTAATATTCGAAACCCGTGTCTGGTGCATGAAAATTGGTTTGAAATTTTCCTCAAGAAGGTATAGAGTTGGAACACTTCCGTATTATGCATTTAAAAAAACGTGAATTTGAAATATCACAAAATTGAGAATTTGTAGTATAAAGAATTTCATGAATTTGTGATATCACAGTATCTTTATAAATTGAAAAAGAAATATTTGGTTTGCAACGCAGATCGTTAATTTTGGAAGTAGTGGAAGCAGTGAGTTACATTTTAGCCGGATAAGGTAGCACTTGTTGTCATTCATTTTTGATGAAAATATCTTAATCGTGCAAGAGTCTGCTTGGACGTATTTCTTCGTGCCATTTGAAGTAAGGGTAAGAAAACTTTAAGTAGTCCGATGATATGACAAGACAGACTGACGGTGCAAGTGTCTCTATGTGTCATTTTGTTTTGCAGGTGACATACAATTAACATGAGTGCATTCTTATCACTTGAGTGCTCAAAACAAAATGTCATTAATATACATTTTAATTAATGAATTCAAACGATTTGTACTATGTTACATCATAATTATATGCATAAATATACATAAGAGATAACCTCAACTTTGATGTTAATCATTGATTATACGAATGCATGTCAGATATTTTTTAAGTTGTAGGTTCAAGGTATTTAAGAGAGCACATTTTCATGGCAAACGAATACAGGAAATGTTTGCAATATGGCAGTGAATGTTAAACACAAGACCCCAAATCAGAGTCCGAAACTCATATTCAATAGTCAGGCAAACCCAAAGAAAACAACTATACTCTGTTAAGGAGCGAAACGTAATTAATCGCCAATGGAGATTAGATGGGTACCCGGGGAGCGTAAGCATCTTCTGATAAATAGCACCACCTGGCTTTAGCTTTAGAAAAGTAAAAACCGCTGTGTGAATAGTTCTAACCTGAAATATCTTTCTACATTTTGTTTATATTTTAATGGTATTGTTCATGGTAAAAGTCAGTCGTTAAAAATGAATGCACCACAGAGTCAAAGACATGGGACGAGAGAATCTTTTTACGTAGGAAAGGGATAGAATGAAATCTCTTAGTACTGGACCAATCTACAGCCTTGTACCACCGCATTCTTAAGAATTGCACTCTGACTGACTTTGACGACAGGACTCCATGACGAGCCCCGTCAAAACCTTTTTAGAGAAGACAGGGCCCCGACCACCTGTCCTCTTTGAATCTCAGTCGGACTCCTCGCGTGTTCACATGCATGAGCTTGCTGCGTTCTTCGAGACCTCTCCGAAAAGTGCACGTAATCCGGATAACCACACCTTTTGCTACTTGCAATCCAAAGTTGGCACCGGTTGTCCATTGGTCTCGTTGGTTTATGTGTTGTCTTTTGTGTTACATGTTCCTATGGCGTGAGTTGGTGTCCCTTGTCCCTATTGCGTCTATTTCTAGTTAGTGTCTGCTGTGTTCTTGCATTGGATGTTTTGGGATTTTGCTGTGGCTGCTGTGACCGAGTGTTGTTAGAGATCCCTCCTCGCTTTGTGAACATTATCACGTTTGTCATAAAAAAGCTTTACCAATAAGAGACGGTTGGTCTACGACGAAGTTCCTTCATACGAAACCCAACGTAACTCGCTCATACTTGGGACAGTATACATAATGTGAAAAAATAAGAAACCATTTTTATAGATTTAGTGTAATATACCCTTTAATATTACTTTCAGCAAAAATTGAAATGATAAACGTCCTCAATTCAATAGCATCATCTAAGACCAGATAAATGTTCAGTATGAAACAGACATGCACGTTTCGAATACTAAACCTTCGTCAGTGATCCTCAGTCTAAACAGTTTAATATGGCCAAAAAGTGTGAAATTATTATGTCCAAAAATGTACCAAAAGACATAGCAGAATGGGTGGGATATGACGCTACAGGATCCACGTTTCGTTTTAGAAATGTCAAGAAATTTTGTAACAGAAAATTTCAAATGCGTTGAAGAGAAAGACGATCAACCGAAGTTGATCGAACTTGGCTACATGTGCCCTCGGGGACTCTTGGTCCACCAGCAGTGACACTCACCAAGTAGTTCAAATGTTAAACGTCTTCAAATTCAATAGCATCTGCTCTATCATTTTTCCGAACGGTCCTTGTCAACCAGAATTTTACAGCCCTGAACACCAAAAGTAAGACAGTTGTTATCTATATTTACATTAATTCTAAGTATCAGAAATCACAATTTTTGTCTGTAACAGCGTCAAATGTATATTAAGGAGGTTTTTTGTCTGTAACAGCGTCAAATGTATATTTATCGACGACCCCAAAGTAAATGCACAAATTTAAATTCAAAATATAAAACAAGAGGGCGCTACTGAAATGAATTTTGGCGGCTCCGCTGGAAGCATCACTGATGAGAATTTAATATTCGAAACATGTGTCTGGTGCAGAAAAAATGGTTTGAAATTTTCTTCATGAAGGTATAGAGTCTACATTCAAAACTTGACCGTGAACATGAGTTATTGGAATATAAATCTAGTTGTCTAATGGGCGTTTAACATGGGGAATGTACTAGTAATGTAAATATTAGAAGACAAATCGATGAAGAAACCATGCAATCCATCTTATTTTGTACTGGGAAATTGATGCATCTCTGTATGGTTTCGTACCAGCATCTATCTATCATTGCACACCGAAGAAACCGTGACGATGGGACTCCACGGCGAACAGTATACTATACATATCTAATAAAGAGACTTGACCTTGATTCCTCTCTTTACGTGTTGTCATGTATATTGTATTGATGTCTATGTTATGTTGGTTTGTTTTGGTGGCTTATATCTGATTGCCACCATATGGTTTGGTGTGTGGTGACCAATGTTTGTTCCAATCTTGTGTACGTGTCTTCTGCTGTGGTCAATATGAAATGGTTTCATTGGAGATTATGTGTCCTAATTATTCATTTCTATCTTACTCAAAGAATGAATTGAAAATAGCACAAGAGTTAAATTATGTCCAAATATCGGAAATCTTGCTTTAGAATGGACACAGGAACGCAATGTACATTCAAAATTTTAGTGATTATACTAGTATTTCGACAAATAAAATGAAATAAATATTCGGAGAGCTAATACACATAGATATACACCTATGAACGATATCCTCGGAGAATAAATTTCAATATTTGAGTGTATCCTATTAGCATTGCGACAATACTGATACCTTACAGTATTGTTTTGACAATGGAGATTTTTTTTCCCAATAATGAAAACATCATTAGTTGTATGCAGTGAGAAAATTTCTTACGTTGATGTCGAAAGATATTTAGAAGATGTGAATTGTAAACGTGAAACGGATAATGGAAAAGGCAAAACGTGATTTTTATCTAAAACTAGAAGAATTGCAGTCCACCACATGAAAAATAATAAATATCCAGGGCCAGACGGTCTACCTGTGGATTTTGCACTTTTTTACGATTTCCCTGATTAAAAAGTATTAATTTTGGTACTCTGCCCTTTTAACATGATAATGGAGTCAACCATAATTTGAAAAATTTCAGGCCAATTTATCTACAAAGGTTGACTATTAAATTAATGCTCATCTCTTGGTGCATCGTTTGCAAAAGGTTGCTGATAGAGTTCTTGGACGTGAACGTAGTTCATACTTCTAGTATATTGAAAATTGAATCATCGGTAAAAATACAATAACAATTATTTATATTTGACTTTTCTATAGAGCTGAGAAGGCTTTTTCTTCATACACCAGTTGTATGTCTCGAAATACCTCACTACAATGTAGCGGATGACATCCAAAGTCAGTTCAGGGTACACACGGGTTTTCTTAAGTTTTGTTTTGTCATTCGTGTTCCATGTTTTGGCGCGTCTATTTTGATTGTTAGTTGGACCGTTCTTTGTGGGTGTTGTTGTGCGTCTCATTGTCACTTGTGGTTTGTTGAAGTTGTTTTCTCTGATGTTAGCTGATCTTGTGGTGGTGTTCCTTCGTGGACAGTATAGGGTAGTCTTGCTAGAAATTTCTTCCACATTCTTGAATTCACTTTTGATTTGTACTGTTCCTGCTGTGCAATGTGGATTTTCTGCAATTTGACCAACTACGATGCCGGTATTTCATGACGAGACCTTTCCAAACTACACTTAGTTAAACAAGAATCTGGTCACCTGTCCTCCAACTCTATAAGGTATAGTACATGAGCTCGCTTCAACCAGCAGAGCACGAAAATTGTTCGTATATCCATCATGTATTTGAATTATATTTTTTTGTTTTCAACATGGGTCCATGAGAATTTTCTTGTTGATTTCAAGTCGAACATGTAGTTTCTGTGCTGGAAATCCGGATATAAGCAAAATTGTCATTGTTGTAACTTACCATCATAAGTCGGCATCGGTGTGTATACCTCTTGATTTCAATGACGACTTATTTGTTGCTGGGGAACATCTTGTGCCACCTTTCAGTGCACTATGGTCATAAATGGTATTCAAAAGCCTCGAACATCGGTATTCCGGCGGTCCAGTGATTAATTTTTTCTGACTTTAGAATATTCATGTGTTTTTGCATGGTTTACGGTTAGGACTCTCTAAAATCTCTTCTTTTCTTTACGTTTATTACATTTTTAAAATGTTTCCCTGTCGTTGGCCTCTGCTGCCAGGTTGGTCTGCGCCATTTGTTGACATACCTTAATTAAAGCGGTATGTACAGTAAGAGTCGAAAGAAATATCTTGATGGAAATCTTTACTATTGAATTTCACCCAAACCAAGTGAACAGGTGTGATACCTGTCGCGTTAGAATTACTGTTCATTTGATCCACTTATATTGTGTTTTAATAGCATGTGTCAAAGACATAGATATAACACGATAGGGCAACCTACACCGAGCGGCCCATCCATTAACATGGAGTCTCAGACACCGCGGAACCTTCTTGTCAGTAATAGGGCTTTTATTTCCAAAGTGAAACAATTTCACAACATTTAAATTGATCTTGTCTCCTGAGTATTCACTGACAAGGTATCTATAGTCGTTATCATGTATACCCTGGCGGTATATAACAACAGGTGTACTGGCTTGACTTGGTTTGTAGAAATTTGACTTTGTTTCTCCTGATGGTATCTTGGCCAGCGTAATTAGCCGCACCAATGGCTTAATGGCTAGGCATGGGTCTCATCAAAGGAAAGCAAAGTGTATTCGATTTCACTACTCTCATGTAGAGATTAATAATGATTTGGAAATCGTGTCTTCTATGGGATATACTGCATATTTAAAAGTATTTCCGTTTTTCATAAGCAATCGTCGTCTGTTATCTCTATTTATTTGTCACGAAACAGTTTCGTCTCCGCTATTTCAGACAAAAATGATTCCTAAATAATTTACTTCATTTGATAACAAAAATACCATAAATAAAAGTACCGATTTGCGGGTTTATGTTAACTTCTACGTCTATGCCATCAGGCCTGTCTCGTGGGACGACTTTACAGTCATAATTTGGCCGGTTTATGACAATACACCCACCTAACGAGCCGATTTTATCGCAATGCCTGTCTCTATATCAAAGATAAAGATGAACCGACAGGTGTGATATATTTCATACAGTATCTTATAATTTGATAACATGTACAAGTCAAGAGCATTGTCATCGTATAACACTATGGTTAACTGCCAAGAACGCTCACCGTGTGAATCTCGCGCCAGTCCCTATACTAGGGGAGTTTATCACAACCATATGGGTAACTGCATTCCACGGTCGACAGATTACACGTCTATTTCAGCCAGCTATCTAACGATGTGATCAGCTGATAAAAGGTGTTGTTTATTTCTCGCTACTTCGAAGGTGGTACATCTTGCTGGCGACCAGACCCGTTAACAGATGGCTTTAAATAATGCGAATCGAGCAAATAATTATACCCCAAGGTCAAAGATCGTTTAAAGCTTTTAACAAGATCGAAACATGAGATTGGGGAACGAACAGGTTTTTAAAAATCGTTGACTGATGAGCGTTTATACAGCGTAAGTCATTACTTATCAAAGATCACACAAATAGCATTTTTCCTAATTGTCGCTGCAGTATCCAGACTTTGCAAGCCGGAAAGTCTTAGTCTTAATGAAAATGGGATAATTGGTGGCTTTACTACGAATAATTATATCAGAAGGATGTACAAATGTACGGAGTGTTTTTTTTTTTAATTTGGTGTACTGAACAGAAATCTCGAAACTTAGTCCAGATTTCAATAAAATGAAACCTACAACAGATGACTAAGCAAAAAATCAATAAATCATTTAAAGGATATCAGTTTCATTAATTCAATCGTTTTTCCCCATTTTAATTATGTCATGGACCTTAGTCTTATAAATCAAGAAGACAATAAGATAAGGAGGGATTTTAAAATTAGAGATGATATAGGGTTACTATTTGTTGTCACCATGGACATGGTATCTGCTATGACGATCAGAGGTCTGTTACAGCCTTTAATCGCCACCTGGTAGACACTTTTTTATCAGGTCTGTATAGAGACCCCGGAATGCGATCGTCGGGGCCATCCGTATTGTGTGAATATCAACGCAGATAGCTAACACACTACTTGATCGTATGATTACATCTTAATGGGCGTGTATTCATAGGTCACAATGTCATCAATTCCGGAGCCATATTGGTACGCATATCACCAACAAGAAATCTGGCGACACCAATTTTGTCTTGCACAATGGCCCTGCTATTCGTATACAGCCAAAATTATATGCAGAGAAATGAAAGGTATGCAAAGAAAAAAGGTCCCACCGCGATGAATCGACCCAGCCTTGCATGAAGCACGCGCTGACAATAGCTGTGCACTAAGACTGTGTGTGTGGGGCCCCTTTCCTTCCGGACTGACTGGCGCCACTGGTCTCATCGAGAGAGTGATAATTAGAAACTGTACTCCACCTGGCCGCACTGGACCGTAACGTTAACAAATGGTTATTCTGCATTCACTACCTCAAGTTACCTTAAAGTATTGGTTTACACCTATTGAGTTTTATTGTCACTTTCCACTTTCCTTTTTGAAATGTTTTACTTTCATGTTATGTTATTTTTCTTTCTTTACATTCATTATTTCGTGATTAAACATAGGAATAACATAGAACGCGATAAGGTGAACTAAGCCGTATAAGTAAAGGTAAATGATTGTGGAAGGTGTTGACCGTCACACGTCGGAATAAACACCTGTCGTCAGAATGTCTGATTTCATTTAATAACATGCCATTCAGCACTTCATGGGGATTGAAGATATAAACATCACTCTGTTATACTTCAAATTAAAGGTTAAAATCACCTGGTAAACGCTGACAGGTCTGTGCCAGTACAGACGCCATGTGATTTATTATCTACATTTTTTCCGTAAAAAAATTATATTTATACGATTAAGTACTATCTAGATGTAAAGATAACTATTTGTATTCCTATGTCTTTATAAAGGTATGTTTTACCTAATTTTATGCTCAATAAAATTCCTTAAATCAGAGCTAATTACTGTGGTAATGAAGTGCTTGACATTTTATCTAGTAAGTCAGGACATAAATGAGTTTCATTGACGAAAACGGTAATTTGTTCCGTATTTACTATTTCCAGGAGAAGGTAGCGCTGCCAGGCTTCTTGTCTTTTTTTAAAAGTAAACTGTTCTTTAACTGTACTTTTAAAGTGCATGTTAACTTTAAAACTGAATAAACAAATTAGTTTTTTCATATTGTAGAAAAAAAGATATGAAATAAATATTCGTTATTATTTTTTGGGTATAAATCAAATGTGATTATTCTACATAAAAAGTTATTACTCGACTTTTATAAATAGTGGGAAAATATTTTTTTGTATTACATTAACGTCAGAATTCTGAAATCATTTCTCAATAATATATATATTCATTTATGAACTACAATATATTTATTTCCAAATTGCAACAAGACTGTCTCTTTTCAATCATTTGAAATTTTGATGATGATAAACAAGACTAGGGGGAAATTCAAATATTATAATGGCAGTATCAGTCAGGGCTTGCGAATTAGGTTACGTACAGAAAATAATTTTAAAATTGAAAAAAAATAGACTGGCGCTAATTACGACCTCGTGACATATAAAAATAATGACTCATATAAAAGTAATATAAGAAAAGTGTGATTTTTAAGACATCTTTATAGGGATTAGCACCAAAAATCTGACATCAAAGCACTATCAATAACAGCACAAATTGCACAATGTGTACAACTTAATGAGCGTTAAAAAGCTCAAAAAGTAAACTTAAAGAGCTACGATAACAAATTATCACAGAAATGCAAATATTAATACTAGATCGTTAAGGAGAAAACGTAGAGAAAGTGAGTCTCCGATGTCTAACAGCGGCCTCGCTAGCAAACACCGCTAACCAGCTGGCGCGCCGTCAAACCCCACACAACAAAAATAAACTCGCATTAATATAGCACTGTTGAGATGCAGCGTATTATTCGTGCAACATAATACCTTCCACCACCATCTGGAGCGCCTATTGATCTTATCTGATACTCTGCTGCAGCAGTCGGTGGTTTCTGTAAGTCCCTTTTGGCGAGTTTGTAGCGCGCTGATCAAGTCGTCTACTCCACAGATAATTTGACCAGATGTTTTACTTGTCGTTCTACTCTATCACGATGGCCCCATTCTCTCGCCCTCGTAGTCCGTCTATCGGTTATCAGTATGAAGTTTTATTATCGACTTTATTTCCCAGCCGCATTCTCACTAGATAAAATTTTAATGTCGCCTCCTCGCTCTGCCTTCTGTCTGAATTGTTCTTGTACAAAGGTCAACACAATTAGCGAATGAGCTTCTCTCATCGGAATTGTCCAGATTGTCTATTTCAGCTAGCCGTCCTAATGCCATAATATAGCTACTCGCTATCCTTAAAATGGCTAATTTTGAAAGTTTTTGGTTGTAGGAATAAGAGGGTACAGCCCGTCGCAAACTTTCAAAAGCTGCACTAATTGTATGAACTCGTGTCCTTTCCCTGGCGTTAGCTTCAATACGTCTTTCCCGAGTCATATTTTTATAATTTTTCCGATTTTTCCTGCCGCCTCTAGAAGATTCATTAAAATCATCAGATTCATTTTCTACACTGACAGATTTTGTGTCTTTATTACTAGAATTGTTCATACTAGTTTGTTTAACATTATTATTACTATTTGTAGTAGATATAGTACCTCCTCCTCCTCTGTATCCCGATGTAGCACTCTGTAGTAAATCTACCCTCTGTAACTGTCCCGGGGGGAGGGGCTGAGGGATCGGGAAAGGCAATCCCGGATGTTTATAGTGAAAGTTTGGAATCATAAATCCCGGGGGAAAGTGTCCTGGAAACATGACTAGTCCTGGATGAGCGGGTGGTGAACTATTAGAATTAGAGTCACTATGGTTATCACCTCTGGTGTCCGTATGTTCTGGTAGTAAAACATTGTTTGAACAGACTGACGGTACTCTAGGAGATTCATCAACATTAATGTCAGTATCCTCACTTCGTCCACTTTCTGAACAAGCACTTCCCGGACTTTCCGGACAAAATCTTTTTATACTAAAATCACTTCTTTTCTTAGGTTCACTACGTTTTCTTTTATTTTTTCGAATCGGAGTTTCCGTTAGATGACATAAATGTTTCTTACTAACAATTCCCGTGGGTGAGGGGAAGGACTGCCCCGGGGAGGGCGACCTCCTGTAGTCCACAGGTAAATCCTTAACGCTCATATCGCCCCCTGCCTTAACTCTGCTCCGACAGGTAGTTGCTCGCTGATCGAGTGTAGGAAACACTGTGTGTGTTATCGCTCAGTTGTTTACACTATAAACCTAGTCATTGAGTCGGCCAGATGTTAAATGTTCAAGAATTCCTTGGATGTTCGTTATTTATTGACTAATCGCATTCAGATGGCTATCTTTCATACTGGCAATTGAAGCGCTACATATATAGCCCTAGTTGACGCCGCTACTACATCTGTACGTAATGAAATACCGCTCGATGCTAAGTATCGAAATAATAGAAATATTGAAAAATAGATAGAAAATGCACTGCGGCCTAGCGCCAGGTGGTTTGGCTGTATTGCTTTATGTTTCGGGCAAATTCAATAATGCTTCATTGGTTCATAGGACGAGTCCAATGCGCAATGGAAGGGATTAGTATTATGACAATATATGGCGAAAATCTTTAACACAAGTGTTAATATTGCCTCAGGATTTTTTTTGCGTCAACGCGATGAGAGATTATGATGATTTCTAAAGTCGCCAGCTTGTACGTTCTTATCTATAGCCTACGGCCCTGATAAAGCTTTTCTCCTGCATTATAAGATTTTCCACAGTTGCTATAAGAGGCTTAGCAAAGTGCTGAAATTATATAGAATGAAATTTTAGCAACTCGTACCTTGGATTATGCATTTTAATTTTGCCTAAACATCTGGAAGCAAACATAAATAATTAGTTTATTTTGGACGAAACATTTTCTTTCGTCGATATTTTTGATTGCCAATGATAACACCGTTTGCTTTGAGATGATTCTGATTCCGTGCACCTGTCGTCCTGCGCATGCGTCTGTTATTTACTTTACGGGTATTTTTGCAAATGATATAAGAATTCAGATAAACATAAAACTTGGCTGGTATTTTTTCCATTTATTTATTGAGGCGAATGAACATAAAAATATTGTAGAAGAAGAATATATTTGTAACTTATTTTCGAACTTAGAAAATATTGGAATTTGAGTGTGTTCGTGTTGCTTTTTTTAAGTTTTGATAAAATAAATTAAATTAATTTGAAACATTTCAATACATTTTACTCGAGGTATTTTAAAATACAAAAAGAATTCCGAGATTCGAATGGTGTGTACGGATGCGGTCGTAAACAAATTACGGCATTAAGATGCGTTTTGCACCAAGGTGGTTGATTTTGTATCGCGTTGCATTTTTCTGTGGTAAAAGTTGGAAGAACGTCAAAGATTTGACACTATACATGCAAGTCGCCGGTTGCCTGACGCCAGTTCCCTCCTGCTGCATTACATAGCTTTCTATTAACTACATTAATTGTTTAGCCATATGTCAGAGGGTAATAAAATTTATTTTGCGCGCATTATCAACGGTATTGTGGAACGCTATACAGGATTTTGCCTTGTTGTCGAAGTGAGATGTCAGGTGGTGGTAATATGAAAGAAAAATCCCGAATCGATCAGCATCACAAGTTCTTGTTACTTTGATGAATACCGATCTATCTGAAAATTCAGATTCGAAGTAGACATGGCAAGGTATTTTTACTGATTGAATCCGTTAAAAGGTGTTTGATTTATATTATTTCTTTAAACACATTAAATCTAAGCAGTATCTGTCAGCTCTTTAAAATCCAATCTGCCGACTTGTGCCGAAGTTGACGGTATCTTAACCACGACTGATACGTCTTAAACCGATTCAGTAATATCTTTTTATTGGGACTAATTCTTTTCGTCAGTTTTCAATACCTTATTCACACCTCGGCCTGATAAATCCCGCTGACCGAGTACGGCGCCGCACTGTCTGCATACCTTTACTCAAGTATTGGTGTATGCTGGGCCATTGTTTGTTCAGCGGCTCCGCCAGGAGACAAATTATGTGTTATATCTTAGATAACTTCAACCAAATAAAACCCGCTTTTCCCCTTAGTAAAGCTATGCCTATTATATGGCGGGAGGTCACACCTTGTTACGCACTGACAGGTGGGGAGTTTGAGTGCTCGATTTCAAATAAAGTACAGCATATTTACAATGTATTTAGAGAATGTCTACAAGTGTTTGTTTAACAGAAACAAAGCTGTAAAATATGAATTCTGGTATGATATGTAATTCAGATTTATTTCTTAAAGATTTTGATTCAATAAAACTCTTCAGTTTAAATAGGTGTAAAACATCTTATTTGGAAATAAACGCTGAAATTTAAACATCCTTTTCGATTTTTTTTTTAAATTTGCATGTCTTTTTTTTGTACAGAAAGGAGATTATTTTAGAGAAAGAATCACAATGAGGGAAAACTAGGAAAAGAGATAAAAAAAAAAGAAAGAAAGAAATAGAAAAAAAAAAGAATAAGAGAATAAATCAAACTATTTTCATCTTTCATAAATGGTGTGTTTAACCCTTACAGTAGATATGTGACTCAGTGCGTGATCAGCTGTTAAGGTTTTATTGTCGGAGTATATGATGGTCGATATGTCTTCGTACCACCTCAATAACTGTCCACCTGTGCAGTATCCAGTAATGTAACGCTAATCAATACGCCAATATCAACCACGTCTGCTACGATCGAACCAACACAGAGAAAGGTCGACCTACAAACGATCCATACTGCTTATACAATTTCAAAGCATTTCTTTGCAGTGAAAACAAAGGGAAAGATATATGGTTTGGCTCATGGCGCCACACTTATAGACCGGGACGGCTTTTGTCTTACTTCCTGTACTTGCTTACCAAGTCAATTGGCACATTGGATCGACCTTTTATTGGTAACGAACCAAACCTGTTGTAATTGTACATCTGCTATAGAAACTCTCCAGGTAAATCAATTCTCTCATTATCGAGAGGACTAAGGTGAATTCTCGCAGAACACCTGGTCAACACTCGATCAGCAGTCCTAGCCACTTTGTAAGGAGGGAAAATGGCAATACCAGGTGATCAGCATCATTGTCAGACGCCCCTCTACCATATAGCTATATTTGCGAGTCCCAGCGGGATGCACTCCATTTATTGTAACATGTATTTTAATTATATTGAATATCCCTCGTCGACGTATGGCGCATTTTTCATTTATTTATACTTTAAGAAATTAAACATTACAATTAATTGTCTCAAAATGCTATAAATGTCAGCTGATACGATGCGCTTTGTTTCAAACAGGATAATTATATTTGTGCGTTTTAGTCCTCAATCTGTTTAACGTATCACGGTATAAAACATAAAAAAGTAATCGCCGCCTCGTCGCCTGTTTGACGTTTATCATCGGGTTTGCGGAAGCGAGGTTATGTAACTGACGAATTGAAGTCAAGAGGGTTGTCCAATATGTAAGGGTTAAAAGATACAAACATGCTTCATTGGTCATGAGGGAATTATATTATGGCTAATACCGTAACTTTGATCTTAAAAAACTGAAAGGATTTCTTTTTTCAGATACAATACTATGTTAAGCAATCAATAACTATGTTTTCCAAAGGCAAATTGTTTTATGTCTTTATCTGCGTTAACATTTGTATCGAGTTAAAAAGCAATGAACTGGTAGAGGTAAACCTAGGTGCAAAGTTATTATAATATGTAAAGAAAATAAATAGAAGGAAACACATAAATACACTAGGTTGCCCTACTATTTTTCTATTGTTTGATCAGTTAGTTTGCGCTGGGACAGGACCTATCTTCCCGCTCCGAGAATCCAGTCTGCATCATACGCAAAACAACAGAAGGTATAAAAATGTTTCCATGGTTAATTTTCTATGAATAGCGACTACATCTGCATTTCAGCACCTGGTGATGAGAGCACATTGTCTTGTCACGTGATACAAATGGTTCTTTGATCAAAACGAAAAGAACTATGGAACTTCATATCGTGATCATATTTTGTGATAAATTCTATAAAAAGACTGTATAACCTAGAAGGTGCATGCCGCACTGTACTTTTAATCCTGTCTGTGAAAAGAAGAAAAATAATGATTATTTTCTTCTTTTGAACATATTTGTCAAAATGAGTAATTTGATGTACGCACCTAGCTTACTTCAGGTTTGAACCAATGTCTTTTTCTAGGTACAAATGTATCTTGATAATAACTGAAGTCTCTGTTATAATGATGTTTTGCCATTTTTTGTAGTACAAACACCATTTTTCGGAATGCAAACCTCTTTTTGAATTTAACTAAAAGATTTCAATACCTATAAACTAATCGCATCCGTCAGTTCTAAGCCTGTGTGATAACAAGGAAGAGAGTTATATTAGGGAAAGTAAACGTCTCCTGCTTGCAAGCAAATTTCGTTACTGAGAACATGAGATGATTGATTGATCACACTGATTCAAACAAAAAGTATACCGAAGACGATATCATAATTGCGTTTTTGATTGACAACATTTTTGTGGTGTTTGGAGGAAGTGTATTCCAACAAATACTAATAATTGACATCCCCATGGGTACCAATTGTGCCCCACAGCTTGCGGAATTACTTTTATTTTTATACGAAGCTGACTTCATCCAGACCTTGCTCTCGACTGGGCGAAAGCACCTCGCATCACTGTTCAATTTTACCTTCAGATATATAGATGACGTGTTGTCCACCAACTACATGAAATATATCCTCATGAACTAGAGATCAAGGAAACATACGAGAGCGACAGATCCGATTCGAATTTTCGACGCAAACGGCCATCTGAACACCTCACTGTATGACAAGCGTGATGATTTTCCTTTCATGGGTTACAACATTCCGTTTTCTCCTGCATCTGGCGTTTTTATTTTCCAGCTCATACGGTACGCCAGGGCATGTTCCAAAATATGAAGATTTCATCGTTAGAGACAGACGGCTTGCTAGTAAGCTGCTGAGGTTATAATGCACAACGGCTGAGATCATGTTTGAGGAAGTTCTTCGGTCGCTACGGGAATATAATATAAGCATATCAGATCCCCCTTTCAAGAATGATCTGTGATTGAATGGCTATCATCATCACCATGTGTACATCAATATGTATACCGAATTTGGCAAGTTTCCATTGAGCTGTTGCGACGGGTGTTTAATGCACTCAGGAGACGCTTACTTTCCCCGGGCACCTGATCTCACATTCCGAGATTCGCAACCGTTCCTATGGATATTCTAATGATTTTGCCTTGCTTTCTCGACTTTGAGACTGAATAACTGAACTTCTTTAATGTTTGTATTAAGTCTACTCAAAAGGTTAAAGCCGATAAATTTATTAAATCTAAATTTTGAATTTTTTGGCCGGTTCTTACCAAAATTATCTTTCGACATTTTGGATAAAGAGATGTTAGAGTTTAATTTTATCATTTTATCTTCAAGGAAAGTTTTGCAGTGACATAGTCAATCGCTAACAAATATATCCACTGCTGAGTAGTTTCTCTGTAGATCTATATGTTTGAGGCTTTTTAATAGAATATCAATTACGATATGAATACACCATGGGCAGGGGGAAGGAAGAATGTTACTACTCAGGTATGGGAAACTTGTAATTCTGAAGTTAAATACGTCACATTTTTCAAATATGTGGTCAAAATATAACATCTAAATATGAGGCAAAGATATTGCTTTCAGTAGTCTCTTTCACCTCTGCTTCACACGGAAATATTATGCTTAATGTCAAACGCTTTCAAATTAAGTAATCCTTAAATTTCTTTTGTTTCAGTAAAGAGCACGTCTTTTTGTATCTTTATACAGAATTAGATTTGAAGTACAAAGTTATTCAGGCTCTAAGTCGTAAAGATAAGGCAAAATCTTTAGAATTTCCATTGGAACAGTTGCGAACTGAAGAACTTCCTCAAGGATGATTCCAGCTGTTGTGTAATATTACCCTGAACGAAGCTTACTTGCAAGCCGTCTGGCTCAAACGATGAACTCGTCATATTTGGAACATGCCCTGGCGATCCGAATTATCTGAGAAACAAAAAACACCATAAACAGAAGACGAAATGTTGCTATTCATGAAATGGAAGTTAGTTACAGAAGAATATTAACAAATATTGAAGCAAAGTTGATACCCAAGGGAATTCCAATAAGTTAGCTGAGAGACCATTACCCCTCCTCTTTAAATTGTCAGATATGGTTCTTTCAACACTTTGAATAGCTTCAGCCGTACCATCATTTTATGACAAATGAACTTCAGCTACATCTTCTTTACCTTCTTCACTGACTCAACGCCTGTTCAAATAACAGTTTTAAATACGTTATTCAAGAATTAGTGAAATTATAAAGGCGTTTAATAACTTTCAAATGAAGAAAACGAACAGATTAGAAAGTAATTCAGATCATTTATATTTTTAGTTAAAATGAACTACTGCACAGGAATGTGATCACGTGCCCTTGCTGAGTAACACCCATCACCATAATCACTGAATGTTGCAGTTCAGGGACAACCAAAATATGGACTATATGTCAAATTCGGTATTTCACAGTTCACGATAAAACAATCCAAATCAATACATATTAAAACACATACAAAATACATCATACGTGTTTCGGCTTGCCCAAAACTCAATAAGTATTTATAATGAGATCAGCTGAAATGTCCAGAACGTCTCTATGACACGGTTTTGGCAGAACTTGTCGATTTTTGCACATCAGAAGTGCGAACAAATGATTCGATGTTGGAAATAGATGGATAACAATATAGTATTATTATAGTATGTCCCGTATTCACCATGTACAGTGATGGTTTTATAAATATATGGTTTTTCTTTGACCTGAATGTAGAATAAGATAATAGCGACTCTTCGGTGCACAAGTAATCCCTATAACTACCCTACTTGTTATCATTATAATATTTTACCATATGCTTTTTTCCATTTGGTCTTTGTATGTATTTCCAATACATATTGTATTTGTTACTGTGTATATGTTGTCATGTGTAGATATAGATTTTGTATGTTGTCAACTTGTATTTTGGAGCATTTTCTTATATCGGTCATGTTGTTATTGGTACATGCTTTGCGTTTTGTTATCTTTTGCTTATATTTTGCATGATGTCGACATATTGTTCAATAATGTAAGATTCTTTCTGATAGCCTTGAAACGTTGTCTTTGCTTAAATTTTAACTTTTACATCTTATGATTATGATAAACATACTAAAATGAAGATGACAAATCCCCAAGCCCAAACAGGAGTGTCACAAATTAAAGATGATAATTGATTGATGACTCTTGAACAATTTCTTTTGTTAGAGTATTTATTGTATTTCTTGTCTCAATAATTCATAATAGATTCATAAGGGATTTCATCGGAGGTCTAAGTTCATCTGGAACAAAACATATATATGAAGTTGCTGATGAGGCAATTTTTTCTCTGTTATTTGCGATAGATACGCTCAAACACAATTCAGCCGTTTAAAATCAATGAATGAAAGGCAATCCCTATAAGACTAAAATCAGATTTTAAAAATATTACAACCAATAGGCTTACGAGTTTTTGAAAAAAAAAATACATAAAACAAAACCTTCTCACGTTAAAAGAAAAAAGCAGACAAACAAACAGAGACAATCACACTAAACCATGGAGCACTATCCAACAGCTCGGTATGAGAGCAAATTAGTTTGTTTTATTGAACATATCTACAAGCTAAACCTGTTTTGTCCATATTAAAACAAATACACGTAGTTTGTGGACAAAACCATAAAGATACATCCTTCATAAAAAACCGGAACAAATTACTACCATGAAACACACCGATTAGAACACATACACCGAGGAGAAGAATGATCAACCGAAGTTGACCAGTATGCCTTATTTTGCAAACTGATAATCATTGATGTGATCATCCCTTTCTAGGAAGAAATTTTCAAAGAGAAAATCATTCGACACCTTGAAGTTGTATGATCAATTAAATATATGTTCCATGGTAATATTTTAGTACACAATATGCGCATTACAACAAATATGAAACCTTATGGCTGAGACCGATATAATAGAAATCCAAATAGTGAATCAATGAAGAAAGTCAAACACAAAACCCCAAAACAGAATCCAAACGTCACAGTCAATAGGTATATAGATCAGTTAATAGGTATATAGATCAGTTAATAGGTACATAGATCAGTTAATAGGTATATAGATCAGTTAATAGGTATATAGATCAATTAATAGGTATATAGATCAGTTAATAGGTACATAGATCAGTTAATAGGTATATAGATCAGTTAATAGGTATATAGATCAGTTAATAGGTATATAGATCAGTTAATAGGTATATAGATCAATTAATAGGTATATAGATCAGTTAATAGGTACATAGATCAGTTCATAGGTATATAGATCAGTTAATAGGTATATAGATCAGTTCATAGGTATATAGATCAGTTAATAGGTATATAGATCAGTTCATAGGTATATAGATCAGTCAATAGGTATATAGATCAGTTAATAGGTATATAGATCAGTTAATAGGTATATAGATCAATTAATAGGTATATAGATCAGTTAATAGGTACATAGATCAGTTAATAGGTATATAGATCAGTTAATAGGTATATAGATCAGTTAATAGGTATATAGATCAGTTAATAGGTATATAGATCAGTTAATAGGTATATAGATCAGTCAATAGGTATATCGATCAGTTAATAGGTATATAGATCAGTTAATTGGTATATAGATCAGTTAATAGGTATATAGATCAGTTAATAGGTATATAGATCAGTTAATAGGTATATAGATCAGTTAATAGGTATATAGATCAGTCAATAGGTATATAGATCAGTTAATAGGTATATAGATCAGTTAATAGGTATATAGATCAGTTAATAGGTATATAGATCAGTTAATAGGTATATAGATCAGTTAATAGGTATATAGATCAGTCAATAGGTATATAGATCAGTTAATAGGTATATAGATCAGTCAATAGGTATAGGTAATAGTATAGATCAGTAATAGGTATATAGATCAGTTAATAGGTATATAGATCAGTCAATAGGTATATAGATCAGTTAATAGGTATATAGATCAGTTAATAGGTATATAGATCAGTCAATAGGTATATAGATCAGTTAATAGGTATATAGATCAGTTAATAGGTATATAGATCAGTCAATAGGTATATAGATCAGTTAATAGGTATATAGATCAGTTAATAGGTATATAGATCAGTTAATAGGTATATAGATCAGTTAATAGGTATATAGATCAGTTAATAGGTATATAGATCAGTTAATAGGTATATAGATCAGTTAATAGGTATATAGATCAGTTAATAGGTATATAGATCAGTTAATAGGTATATAGATCAGTTAATAGGTATATAGATCAGTTAATAGGTATATAGATCAGTTAATAGGTATATAGATCAGTTAATAGGTATATAGATCAGTTAATAGGTATATAGATCAGTTAATAGGTATATAGATCAGTTAATAGGTATATAGATCAGTTAATAGGTATATAGATCAGTTAATAGGTATAGATCAGTCAATAGGTATAGATCATCAGTTAATAGGTATATAGATCAGTTAATAGGTATATAGATCAGTTAATAGGTATATAGATCAGTTAATAGGTATATAGATCAGTCAATAGGTATATAGATCAGTTAATAGGTATATAGATCAGTTAATAGGTATATAGATCAGTTAATAGGTATATAGATCAGTTAATAGGTATATAGATCAGTTAATATGTATATAGATCAGTTAATAGGTATATAGATCAGTTAATAGGTATATAGATCAGTTAATAGGTATATAGATTCTTAAAAAATATAAATCATAACAAAAGTAGGGAAGGAGATCCCTAACAGTGAAAACAGCGCGAGAGGAGAAAAAGCGGACAGACAGACGGAGACAAAAACACAACATCATAGAAACACAAATATGAAAAAATATCCACGGAGTCCAGTGTATGAACAGAGTATACGTATTGTTGGTGGCGCTGCAAAATGCACGCGCTGTATTAACGGAAAAAGGCCAGCGTACTATGACCGTGGGATACGAAATTAGGATAAGAAAACGGCAAAAGTATATTCTGAATCTACTGACTTAAAAACTGTATTCCATTATAAATACAACTGGATGTATCAATACATATACCTCAACAATCTTCGCTGTAAAAACGAAAATTTACCTTGAATAAATTACAAGAAGAAATAAAGCTGTGAACTATAATAGTTACACGTTTTCGAATACATAGGATCATTTAAGAAGAGATAAATTTGCAGCATGGACCAGACATGCACGTTTCGGGTACTTAACCCTCGTCAGTGATCCTCAATCTAATAAATGAAATATTGTAATAGAATATGAACGTTATATAAAAATTGGATGGGATATAATGCTACAGGACCTACTTTTCAGAAACTTTGAGAAAATCATGTGAACAAAAATTTTTGAATGCGTTTGATAATGTCGAAGGGTTCCAACTCTCTACCTTCTTGAAGAAAATTCCAAACCAATTTCCATGCACCAGACACGTTTTGAATATTAAATTCTCATCAGTGATACTTCCAGCGGAGCCACCAAAAATGATTTCAGTAGCGCCCTCTTTAATTTTTCAAAGTTAGATTCGTACATTTACATTGCAGAGAATGCGCGGCTCCAATTTTCCTGTTGGGTCGATTCAGTAGCATATCCAAATAAAATCTATGTTCAAAATAGCATTGGAGGGATGGTGCTAAGATGTTAAACTCCTTTAATTTCGATGATATTTATCGGTGAAATGGCTAGTTCCCGAAATAGCAACAAATATATGTGATGTCACATTGATAAAAGGCCAAAACAAAGCTTCTCTTTCAGGTGACAGAGCTGGAGGAAGTAATTAATACACTTGACAAACATCAGGTCACGGGGAACGATTTTAACTGTTCCCACTGCAACGTGAAATATGTGTTTATATAAATAATGTCGAAGGGTTCCAACTCTCTACCTTCTTGAAGAAAATTCCAAACCAATTTCCATGCACCAGACACGTTTTGAATATTAAAAATTCTCATCAGAGATGCTTCCAGCGGAGCCACCAAAAATAATTTCAGTAGCACCCTCTTTAATTTTTTGAAGTTTTTAAGAAACGAGCAACCGAAGTTGACCGGACTTGGCTATACATGTACTCTCAGTCCACGTATAATCAATAAAATAAATTCAAATGATTTCAAGGCCTATCACAATACTTTTCTTGCATGTGGAACTTACTACACAGTGGACACTGAAAACCTCCACACCGACAAACAGTTAGGAACAAGAAAATAAATGAAATTAACTTAAAGATTCTAAAAAGAAGCAGAAGTAAATCCTCAATGGAGATGAGATAAGTTGTCCGGGAAGAGTAAGCATCTCCTATTTGCAAGCAACATCCATCAATTAGGCTGTGTACAAAAAGTCAAATCCGGTGAATGTGTCAAAATCGGTGTTTTAGATGGTTCTATGATGAGCGAAATTCTAAACAGAGCCAAGTGAGAATAGTGCTATGAATTGAGGGATATTTTCCTTACTTTTACAATATTTCACCAAATATGTTTCAATATAATGATTATATCACCGAGAAACAATACTCAGAAATGAAATATATTGTATGGAAGGTCTGAGGAAGATTATCTTTAAGACATTCATCCATAGAAGTTCATTGGAGGTCAGGTACTCTTGAATAAGGTAGTAAAATATCAAATAAAGTTACAGTACAGTACATGTCCAAATTTGCCATTTCTGATATACACACTCTTTTGGTATTGCTTTGTATTTTTTATAAAAAAATATTATCAATAAAATAGAAAGAATGAGAAAATCTTGTCGGACGGGACGTAATCAAATTTTTTCTTACCGATCAATTTCCAAGGTCATAGGAGTTGCCTTCCCTTTACCAAGAAAATGAAAAATATCCTCGCATGAGAAATTATGATATGAACATCTCTTGGCCTTTAGAGTATTCACAAATATAGACTCTTTTTTATATGTGAGTTATTCTTTTGTTTCTTGTTGGTGTGATAATAGTATATGTCCATTACCTCTTGCTGTGTTAAATAGTTGAAGGCTACAAGCCTTCAGCGTTCACTGTGTCCAGCTTCTTTTTTTAATAACAGGTTCAGTAAGATATAATTAAATTTATCAGGTTATTAAATAATTCGAATTTCATTTTAAATAAAAAGTATAAATCTTTATTGACCTACATAAAAATCAGATACACGTAACGGATCGGAGAAACTTTATACAACTGTTCCCATGTGTAATATTGAGAATGTGCGTCGCTGTGAAAATAAACCACCTACAACAAATTTCGTGGATATTTCCTGGAGATCTATGAAAAATTATCATTTATTTATTTGTGTTATTATTGAAAATTATGTTTTTTGAATTTCACATAAGTCTTAAAAAATTTTTTTTCAATATTTTTCTAGCCCCTGACAAAGCATGCCAATCTAATTTTTGCAATCCTGTCACAAGTAATTTTCATCACAAAGAGTTGCACGGTTGTATCTTTAAGAGGATACAATCTTCTTTATTAATGCTACACAGTCGGAATATATGTTGAAAGTGTCCTTTTGTACCATTTCCATAGCCATAGTGCAACAGTATTTCATTTTTATTTGAATTTATTTTAATATCTTTGATACTAGAATTTGTATGGCGCTGCATCAATCTGAGTGGCACCGCCTAGGATAAATTTCGTTTTTACCCTTGACTCTGTGGATATAGTGTTATCAAGCATCATTTATGAGAATCTTATATTCGAAACACGTGTCTGGTGCCTGAAAATTGGTTTGTAAATTTCTTCAAGAAGGTATAGAGTCGGAACACTTCCGTGTTATTAATATCAACACTAATTTCTTGTTGCAGTGTGGAGCAGTTAAATCGTTCCCCGTCACTTGATGTTTGTTAAGTGTATTAATACTTCTTTCCAGCTCTGTCGCCTGAAAGAAGATTTGTTTTGTCCCTTTATCAATTTGAAATCTTATATATCTTTTTGCTATTTCATCGAAAAATATCATCGAAATTAAATGAGGTTAACATCTTGGCACCATCCCTCCAATGCTATTTTGAACATATATTCTATTTGGATATGTTACTGAATCGACCCTACAGGAAATCTGGAGCCGTGCAATCTCTGTAAAGTAAATGTACAAATGTAAAGTCTTTTAAAAAATAAAACCAGAGGGCGCTAGTGGAATGAATTTGAGTGCCTTATGAAAAGCACTTTGGTTGGAAGCATTACTGATGAGAATTTAATATTCGAAACACGTGTCTGGCGAATGAAAATTGGTTTGAAATTTTCTTCAAGAAGGTATAGAGTTGGAACCTTCCGTATTACTTCTATAGTGTGATGTTTTTGTCTTCTTCTGATTGCCCCCCCCCGCCACACACACATCTTGTGAGAGTATGTTCCGCGGTGTGCAATGTTGTCTCCTCCCTATTTTGTTTTGTTTTATATTATTCAAGAAAATATCTGGCTATTGATTCTGAGTTTGTGTTTGACTTTATCTGTGACTTTTTTGAAAGCAGAACATGTATTTCAACGTTGCTAATGTCAATCACTAGACTGGTATTTCTGCTGGTGGACTGTTAATCCCCGGGGATATCGTTCGTCTAGTTTCACAGTGTTTCGAGACTAGACTTGAAATATTCTTGTAAATTCTCCGTCACATAATTTGATAAATTATTCTAAAACCCTATATATATATCCTAGAAGGTATAGCTCTGTACTTAGCTGTATTTTGTTTTTGCATAAATGTTAAACGTCTTCAAATTCAATAGCATTGAGCATAGAGAAATTTGCAACATGGATCAGACATGCACGTTTCGGGTACTTAAATTTGCCAGTGATCATCAATCTAAAAATGTAATATAACCAAAGAGTGTTAAAGTTATTATGTCAAAAAATGTACCGAAAGATGTAGCGGGATAAGTATGATATGATGCTACAGGACCCAAGTATTACAAATTTCAGGAAATTTCGATAACAGAATATTAGCCAATATTTATAATTTTGCTATTCGTATACATTTATCATATAAAAATTCCTCTAATTCTATCTCATCGGTGATGCTCGAAACAGATTACTTGTTGAAGTGTGCATATGGTACACTGAGAGTTTTACAATAGAGCATATATTTCAATATTGATAATTCCATTCTCTCTCGAACCTTAGTACTATCAAATTCCATCTTGGTTTGCTTTTTATAAGTTTTCATATTTCATGGTATTTTGTTCGCATGTAGTTTTTCATCACAGTAAACATGATAAAGATAAGTGCCTATCATTCTGCCCGAGAACAGCCTTCCAGACATGGATGTTTTCGGATAATGATCATTATCAGTGGGACTTAAAGTCAAAATGATTCAAATGTTAAACGTCTACAAATTCATAGCATCATTTAAGAACTGATAAATTTGCAGCATGGACCAGACATGCACGTTTCGGGTACTTAACCCTCGTCAGTGATCCTCAATCCAAACAATGAAATATGGCAAAAGACTGTGAAAGTTATGTCCAAAAAGAAAAAAGATACCGAAAGACGTTGAATGATAATTGGAAAGTTGAGTTAAAAAAATTAACTCGAATTTGTCGTCGTTGTGTTTGAAAGTCAAGTTACTTTAAAAACACTTTGATACCATGGGAATCAAACTGTCAACAAGCAGCAATACCATCCTAGTTATTGAAATTAAACTAATAAGTGGCAAAATTTAAACGCACCATTTTGCAATTTTCAACAAATAATATGACAGACTCATCAATGATGCCGGGAGTCATGAGTGAATATTCTTGAATATGACCTAAAATTTATGCCAATTAAATAGTCAGACTAGAACAGAGTAATGCATTGAGGTAGATACCCCTTAATTTTACAATAAATTACCAAATTTAGTCACAGAAATTTCAAGTCAGAGCAGAATCAATATATAAACAAGAGAACAATGTCTTTGGGGACTGATAGTTTACCACCAGAGATACCAATCTGGTAGTTGAAATTATAAATATTGAAATCAGTTTCAATGAACCATATGCGCATTATACTTGTTTTTCAAAGGTATTTGTATTTATTCTTGCAAATAAATAAAGATTTGGATATGAGTAGGACTGCTACGAAGGGAAGATTTTCGTTCTCTAAGTTTCTTCGTTGATGCCATAGTTCAAGTGTTCTACAACTCATTTTCTTGTCTCATTCTTTTGTACAAATGTGATAATTGCAGCGTCGATTATCTTTTTTCTTTTTTTTTTTTTAAATTAAATACAAAAATACAAATATGAAATGGTTTCTGACAGATATTGGCATAATGTTATCATAAAAGGGCTCGAGGAATTAAACTTCGTTCAGAATTAAGAAAACAATTCATTTCTTTGGAAGTAGACTACGACTGTGCGTTTTGTATATAGCCATAAAACAATCCAGAATTAATAACTAGTATTTGATGTTTAAGGGACGGGACATAATCAGACAGACGGAGTTATAAATTTTAAGACAGTCAAGGTCGTAAAAGTTGCCTTCTCTTTGTTGATAAGAACCTCCAAAAAGAAATCATCTTGGCCTAAAGTAAACATCAAAGAAGTACCTATCAGTTGTTCAGTCTCAAAGTCGAGGAGACAAGGCAAATTCATTAGAATTTCCATGGGAACAGTTGCGAACCTCGGGATGAATAATATCTCGAAGTGAGACCAGGTGCCCGGGGAGAGTCAGCGTCTTCTGATTGCATGCAACATCCGTGCGTAGCAACAGCTCCATGAAAACATGTCAAATTCGGTAATTGTCTCGATATACATATTGATGCACATATCAGGTAAATATTTCTTGTTTTCTTGTTTGGTGATGATGACAGCCATTCAACTTCAATCCAGAATGTCACTGATCATCGTGGAAAGGGGATCTGATATGCTTTTATTTTATCCTTTACTATTCATTAATATAGACTTTCGAATTTGCAGATGACTTGATAACCGACTTAGATTACACCTTTCTCTTGCCACTTATAAGGTTTGCTTATTGCTTCTCAGTTTATTACCCATTTTTCAGACAATGACCATAATATTGCTTGGGACTATTGCCTTGTGCAAAATTATCGTGGTGCTAACGCCGTACTAGTATCAAGACCGTTAAGGAAGTACACTATGAAATGCTAAATTTACAAATGTTTTCGTTTTGCTGTTATCTGAATGAATCAGATGGAAAAGAAGGGAGGAGATCTCCATCAAGACCCCGTTGCAGCATCAACAGCAAAACACAAAAACATCCGATGCAAAAGCACAAAAGACGAGTACAGCACGAGACGGAAAAGAGACACACTA
This sequence comes from Pinctada imbricata, assembly GCA_033119305.1. NCBI lineage: Eukaryota > Metazoa > Mollusca > Bivalvia > Pterioida > Pteriidae > Pinctada > Pinctada imbricata. Next base: position 49,685,202 of record VSWD01000003.1, on the reverse strand, counting down.
CATGTAAACATCAAACACAAAAGACTACACATAAACCGACGAGACCAATGGGCAACCGGTGCCGACTTTGGACGGCCATTTGTCACGCAAGTAGCAAACGGTGTGGTTATCCTGGATTACGTGCGCACAACCCTCTCACTTCTCCAATTACCCAGAGGTCTCGAAGAACGTACAATTGTGGTGTAAAACAACCTCCTCACTGTAAGATGACCTCACACAAGCAAGAGCGCGAAACGTAGAGGCCCTTGAAACACAGATGAATATGTAAATGGATATAAAAAGAGGGCACGCGTAATACAGTCCGTGCTCTGCCGACTGTAGCGATCTCATGTATGTGCGACTGACATTCAGAGAGGACAGGTGGTCGGGGCCCTGTCTTCTCTAAAGAGGTTTGGACAGGGCCCGTCATGGAGTCCTGTCGTCACAGTCAATCAGAGTGCAAGTCTCGAGGATGCGCTTGTACAAGACTGTAGATTGGTCAAGTACCAAGCCTAGTGTCCGTCTGGTGACATTAGGATCATATCCACGGTATAAAAGGCGTTTGATGATTCTGACGCATTTTCGATGGTTATGCTGCCTACCTTTGATCCTTCTAATTTTGTTTATCATATCACCATAAAAGACAGGTTGTGTAATACCCAAAGTAATGTACTATGTTTAAAATTTAAACTTTATTTATTTTACAACGTTTAACAAACAAGTTACACAACTTATATAAATGTCTCACGTTGGCTCAGATGTTGGCGTGAGGGGGTCCAAGGAGCAGGAGGAAACCGGAGTACCCGGAGAAAAACCCCCTGCAGAGGCCTGGGTGGGGGACCACCTACCCTCCCACATAAGACCCTTTGCCGAATCTGAGATTCGATCCCGGGACCTTAGAGGTGAGAAGCGAGCGCGCTACCACTGCGCTAACCCGGCCGTTACTATGTTGCGTGTACTATGTTGCGTGTATAGATCCGAATTTTAAAAGAAGTTGACTGTAAATTTTTTTGAAAAATTTCCAGAAAGTCTTAACAAGTTTATGAAAGCGGAAACCTTGACCCAAACGTTTTTTGGTAATTTGTAAATTTCTACTGTGAAAATCCAAAATATCAGTACATGCTCTAGCGTACCGGATGAGCTGTGATATGTAAATGCCGTATGACGGTAATCTTGGAACATCACCGTCAAGTCAGGGGAAAGGAGAAGGTACGTTATGGGCCAAAATCGGCCCTATCTGAGAAATGAAGCAAACTTTGAACAATGAAATTAAAAGATTTACAGAATGTAAATCACTTTAAACTTTGAGAATCGGATATTCCGTTGCGATTTTATAGCAATTTGAAAACACGTAGGTGAGCTTTCTGTTTCACTGACTTTGACGTCATGTGACGTTATGATCACGTCATGATATAACGTTGTCAGATAACAAATTCTTGTATCATAATGATTGTTTTGCTCAAGTTTTTGACATGAAACGATTTCATGAATCCTCGAAAATCTGCGATTGATAAAGTATTGTACGTCGTCTTTTAGCTTCTTGGTTATTCTTGGAGACTGTCTCATTTTAATGCTATAATTGATTCTAGAATTTAAGGGAATTACGTTGTTTCTGAAAATCATATAAGTGCATATACATTGTATTACAGTCATTCAAACGAACGAAAAGACAGAGATATTACCGCTTAAATTTGAGATGGGGATGTAGTGAATATCAGAAAGTCAAAGAGTCTGGGAGAGCGATTAACGTCCCTGTCCAAGGGGTCCAGGGCGTTCCTGAAGGGGGGGGGGGGGGCGGAAAATCATCTTACGGCGATTGACTGTTTTGCTTCATGAAGGCAGTATTGAAATAGCCTTTTGAAATCTTTGTCATGGTTATTGGATTGTTATGAAAAGCTATATTTTTATATGATCGAGAGTTATCTGATATGCAAAGCAAGCCAGTGATTTTTTTTTTGGGGGGGGGGGGGGGGGGGTTACACACCCCTTGCTGTAAGGGTATGTTGACTTACTTAGTATAATTATCAGAAAAAGCCGGGGTTTCTTTTAGAGCAATTTAATATGCAAACAACAAACAGTTACGTGGCGAGCGGCCGGGAGCCAGAGAAAATAATTTTCCGAAAGTTCGACATCAAAACTCAAGTAAAAGCCCACCTTATGCGAATGTACCTTTCTTACCGATTTCTTATATCTAGCTGCAATTAATGAATTAGGAATATACGAATAAAACATAAAATGGAACAAATGAATAGAATAAATTTTGAGTATACAGTTATCACAGCCGTTGCAAGAAACTGTGATAGATGGCGCCACTGAAGGATTTCGATAAAATCACGGTGAATAACAGGGGCTACAGTACACAGGGAGTACAATATAAAGTCCAACCCCCCCCCTTAAAATACATAAACATTTTTTGTTTAGGGGGGTTTATTTTGTACTCTGCGAACTGTAGCCCCTGTTAGTAAATTTCGATTTATTGATGTATTTACGAGAAAGTCACAAGATTACGAGAAAGCTACCAAAAGACAGACGCAGACTATATTTTTCTTATGGCTATACTGTTCAATTACAATAACTGATTTAATAATTTTATATACATAATAACTAATGTATATCAGGGTGATGTACTTTTCCAAAACAGTGTGTATTTGGTTTGGTTTGGTTTTTCTTTCACCTGAATGCCAAAAAAAAAAAAAAAAAAAAAAAAATGCACATGGTTCACTAAATGAACAGTTTGTAACTGTTTTACATTTGTATCGAATCGCTGGCATATTTTTTTTTTTATATAAAATCGATATGCTATTTCATGATTTAAACGCGGAAAACGTTGGTGATGTTGGTGGTGGTGGGGTGGGGAGAGAGGGATTCGGAACTCTTTTTGATCATATAGTACGACAGTCTTTCAATAATACTAACGGTAACACAATTTATTTTCAAAAGATGCTGTGCTTTCCTCAAAAGCCCATACACATTTCACTTTGGTCAATAAACAAGGGCACTAAGAGTAATGAAAAAGAAAAAAGACACGAATAGAGGACTTGTTCTGAAAAAAAAAAAAACAATTCGCTGACTCGCTATCGCTCGACATTTTTTTTGTATTCACATACCATTAATCAAGTACAATATAATAAATTGTGAAAATTCAAGATTTTAGTACTATGATGTGAAAATTCAAGAATTTAAGCTTTTTGTTCATTATATAGCCCGCCAGTCATTTGTTTTATTTATACATGTAATGAAAAATAGAACTGACAGTCATTAATCAAGAACTTTATTGTCTGGTGCGTAACGCCCCCCCCCCCCCCCCCCCTTTTTTTTTTTTTTTTTTGCTATTCAGAAAAATTCGGACTTACGGACCAATCCTGAAATAAAATCCTGGATCTACCCATGATCGGGTTGATCATGCGAATAAAATGTGTGGCGAAGCAGAGCCTTCTATGGGCTTGATCTCCGTGGGCGGTCAGTGACAAACCTAAACACTGCAATGCGTAGTTGTTTTTTGGGGGGATGTTTTGTTTTGTGTTGCTGAAAATTTCTGTTTCGCGACTCCTTTTATGTACATGCGAATTCATTTATACAGAAATAGCTGAATTGCTGACGGTCTACAGAAATTTATTTTGATGGTGTGCACGTTGGACGTTCGTCCGAACAATCTGTTCTTCTCGATCAATTAAATTGCAAAAAAAAAAAAAAAATTAAAAAAAAAAAAAAATCCAGAGATGGGATAAATATATACGTAGGATTTTTGTTGGTAAAATATACCTTATATCTATATTTTTTTGGTCTTTGTCTGCTGTAATGCATTAGTTCTCTCTCTTTCTCTAGTTTTTATTGCCTAAACTAGTATTGAATGCCTTCTATTTTATTTAAGATTTTTTTTTGTTTTCAGCACTATATATATAGAGCTTAGCTATCTTTTTTTCTTCTCAGATTCAGTTCTTACTCACTGAACCAACTGCAGGCATATAGAACAAACTATATTGATAATGGAGTAGGTGTTCATATGTCGAATTAAAAGTAGTAAATAGTAGTTTTATTGTAAACAATCACATCTAATGTTAGACTGAAGTACAACTATACTTAAATTAGGATCGGGGGATGAAGGAGCAAAGGATATAATTTCAATAAACTGAAAGACGTTTCTTTAAAAAAGTAAAATTGGAAGAATTCTCAAATACATGTATGTTACTTTGGCCTTGCATGCGACTGCATTTTCTTGCATCCCTATCAGTTATAGTGGATTCGTGATCCTTAAATCAACGAATCTAAATTCTGGTTAACTTGCTCGTTTTTGTTTTACTATTTACTCCTTAAATTTTAAAAGTTACCGCCGGCGGAGATTTTATGCGACATGCTCGGTGAACACCTACCCTCTATGTTAGTAAAATATTTCAATGTTCAGCCTTTTTTGTTTGTTTGTTTTTACTACAAACGTTTATAAATTAAACCGAATTTCAAGAGAAAACCGATTCCTGATTTGAATATGTCACGCCAGTGCATGCACCTGCGATGTCAAGTAAATGACGTCATTTTAATGACGTCATAACGCCGTGCCGACGTGGTCCATGCCTTTTCCATTTACATTCTACGCAAGACAAATCATTAATTTTCAACTAGAGCAAGAGAGTCTGCTATTGATTTTTCACCTTTAATCGACAGATATGGAGGTTATTGATTCATTTTTCTACTTTTATTTTTAGCAGATCGTCTTGCTCTATATGAAATTCTCGAAAATATATGTGAATTTCTAGGGGAAAATCCGGATTTGTTAATCCTTCCTTGGTTTGATGAGCTATAATTTCGTAGGGGTGCATCAAGATGAAAAGCGCTTTTTATGTATATATGTAATTGATCTTGTAGATAAATAAAATAAACACAGTTGATCAATTTTGACGATTTGAATTTCTCAGGAAACAACAGGGCCGATATGGGGTCTTAATGTACCTTCTCCTTTACAATGTTGAATCCAAAATCATCCCTTTTGTCATATACACTTGTATGAATCTTTCCGTTTACAATTTTGATATTTAGGTCCAAAAACGGTGTTTCTGTATTTGTAACGTTTGCCTTGTTAAGTGTTAATTCTTGTGGATAAATTTTATTCTTATATAATTCAAAAGCAGGATTGTCAATGGTTAGAATGTCATCCAGATACCTAGAAGTATTATTGAAACATTTCAGATCATCAAATTTTCTTTGCTTTAGAAGATTTTGGATAAATTCTTTTTCATAAGTGTATAAAAATAAATCTGCAACAAGAGGCGCACAGTTAGTACCCATAGGAATTCCTACAACCTGCTTGTATAGATCCTCACCAAATCTAACATAAATATTGTCCAAGAGGAAGGACAAGGCATTACACAGGTCACTACATGTCCATGATTTGTATGATTTGTAGTCTGTCGAGGAAAAGAAACCCTTCGATTCAGATGTACAAATGTAAGTTTTCCGCTCTCGATCAAAACACCATTTAATGAGATTAGATAATCGACCATTAATTTTGTCATGAGGAAGTGTGGTGTACATATTAGAGAAGTCGTATGAAGAAATCGTATTGGCTTGGAAATTTCCAGATTTCATTTTGTCAATCACATCCCCTGAATTCTTAAAAGACCAAAATAAATTTACATCGTTCCTGTTTAGAACCGTTTCACAATATCTAGTTATGTGTTCTTTAATTGCAGTAAGTGCTGACGTCAGATTTCTAGACAAAATTGTAGTGGAGCAGTTACTAGAATTAGCAATACATCGAAATTTGTAAGGAGACTTGTGCAGTTTCGGTATGCAATATAGTATTGGGAGATCCAATTTAGAAATAGAGATATTGAATGAAGACAGTTCACTGTTATGCTTGCTTAAAATGTAAGATGCACTTTCATTGCTTTTGATATATGTATTAGTAGACGAAAGTTCCGAAACCAAAGTTGATATGTAGTAACGTTTTCAAATGATAATGGTGTTGTTGGCTGCTTTATCAGCTGGTGCAAAGACATATTTTTCATGTAATTTACTTAGTTTGGATTTGAAATATCTTTCTGATTTGGAACATGGATTTTGAAAAAGATGAGGGTTTTGATGGAAGTTATCTATTCGAATATCCGTTATATCTAAAATGAGGTTTTTCCAGTCATTCAGAGCATGCGGTTCGACTCCTGATTTTCACCATCTTTTCGTATAATTATCTAAGGAAAGAGACACAAGAAGCATATAAACTGCATTCACCACAATGACAGCAAATACAGAACTCAACGGCTAGCCAACAGGGGATGCTTACTCCTCCCGGGCACCTGGTCCCACCTCTAGCTTGCTAGGGGTCCGTCGATGCTCAATTTGGTGTCAGTATCTTCTTTAATTCAAAAGGTCCATATATAAACACAATTACACAATAAGACAAAACCGATTATAGACGGTACCAAAGATTAGGAGAGCAAGGAAGAAAGAAATGAGAAGATTTTTTAATACTACAAAAAGTTTATAACAAAGAGACTAAAATATGTTAAACGTCTTCAAATTGTAAAGCATCATTTAAGAACAGATAAATTTGCAGCATGGACCAGACATGCACGTTTCGGTTAGTAAACCATCGTCGATGATCTTCAATCTAAACAATGTAATATGGTCAAAGAGTGTCAAAATTATGTCCACAAATGTACCGAAAGACGTAGCAGGATGGACGGGATATGATGCTACAGGACCCACGTTTTAGGAATTTGAAGAAATTTAGATATCAGAAATTTTAAAAAGCGTTGAAGAAACGATCAACCGAAGTTGATCAAACTTGGCTACATGTGCCCTCGGGGACTCCTGGTCCACCAGCAGTGACACTTATCAAGTGGAACAAATGTTAAACGTCTTCAAATTGTAAAGTATCATTTAAGAACAGACAAATTTGCAGCATGGATCAGACATGCACGTTTCGGGTACTTAACCCTCGTCAGTGATCCTCAATCTAAACAATGTAATATGGCCAAAGAGTGTGAAATTTATGTCCAAAAATGTACCGAAAGACGTAGCAGGATGGGTGGGATGATATTAGAATTTAATCAATGATTAATGCATGTCGGTATGAGTCTAAAGACTGTAAATATCACAAGAATTACTCTTTTGATTGAAAAATATTTCATTGAGAAAGTTTTGTGGTATTTTTGTTGGTTCAATTCTATTTTATATGTTTGTTTTTTTATCAATGTTAAGATATAAAGCCAAATGAAACGAATATACATGTAGTACATTTTACTTCCAAATTATCAACGACATAATTCATAGCTTTTTTGATTAAAAAACAAGAGAATTGATTGGAAATACAAAGTGACAGCGTCCATTTACAGTATAGTCATGGAACAGCCTTAACAACTGCCTTGTCGATTGAAAAACTGCATTTTACTTGCATATAATTATGAGCCTTACCGGAAACGGTTTTTTTTTTATCTTGTCTAGTGTAACATATGGTCTTCAGGTTTCCATCCTCTAAGATGAATAAAAAAATAAAAAACAAAAACAAACAAACAAAGTTTATTGATAATCTAAAGTTTCTTCCTTTTTTGGTTTAATGTGTGAAGTGTGTGACCCTTTTGATTTTTAAAGATTTCAAGTGTGTATTTAATGTTCTAAATAATGAAACAACACTTTGTCTTCTAATGTTTACTCGAAAATATGATTTTGTAGGAATGGAAATAGTTAGCGTCCTAAAATTGTTAGAATGTACATTGTAGTACTTAAAATGGACAAAATGACAGAAGAACAGGATTTTCCGGCCCTTGACATCTCCTCAACCAAAGAAGTGTCACGCTATCATGTAAAGTAGGGTAACAATTTATTTTTCATCTGCGGAGCAACCAAGCTAGAATTGCTCTGGGGTATACCCTTAATAAGAATAATAGAAGTGAACTGATAAATGAATAATAGTCCATAGAAAAGTAAAAGGTTGTCAGATTAGTTATGCCTTATATAAAATAAGCATACCAGATTTTTTTCAGCATATACTTGTTGGGGATCTTGTCCTTCGATTTGTAGTTTTCGATGGATTTTATGGTAATGATAATAATGGAGGGGGGGGGGTTAATTATTTCGAATTTTGTAAAATAAACAAGAGGGTGCCACTAAATCATTTTGCGTCTCCAACTCATTTTGTTCGAAAAATACGGAAAAGATAGAATTGCATAAGCTTTGAGCACTAGGAATAAATTCATTATCCGTAATATAATCACATTCGGGATTTTTTTGTCCAGATGGCTGCTCTATCTCTGGAAGCAGAGTCTGACGCTTCGGCTATCTTCATTAAAATTACTTGCAGTGTGGGACTGGAAAAACAGGTCCCCGCGATCGTTTAAAGTGTGCGGAGTTTTTTTCAATGTCGTACTTTCCTACACTGTAGAGAACGGCTTATCTTTGGTCATGAATTTATTGAAGATGATGTCTGAATTCAGTTTATTAAAAACTTTTCATTTCATTTTAAAATGTTCAAAGGACCTGTTAGGATAAGGGCCCTATTTAGCCCTAAATCTCGTGACTTATTTCTTCTTCATGGCGAATCGTTTACAGAAAAACATTAATCATTATTGAAATATAATGTATTTGCAGACCTTTTACATGTTTTACATTTCGTTAAAGAAGCCTTCAGATTCTAAAATTAAGGTCGAAAGAGGTAGGGGTGCACGGATTGGAAAACCGATAATATCGACAAAAAACGTAAAATTTTTAGAACATTTTACCAAAAATGGATAAATATAGATTAAAAGACATCAAATATGTCTACATTGTGTATCAGAAATAGATTTCGAACGTTCCATCTCCTTTAATCGGTAAATAATGCAATCCGGAACTTAAAATACGGTCCCATTTTGTATTCAATTGCTACAATGTTAGCCTACACATTGGCGGAGAAATAAACATCATTGTTGCTTATTCTTGTATATTTCATTCAGTCATATTTAGGTTACATTTTTTGATGGATTAAAGAGGAAAAATAGTCAAATGTGCTATATTTTGTGGTCGAAAAGGTCGATTCTTTCCATTTTTGGTTTTTCGTCTATGGGATTGTGTTCCCCCCGGAGATACAGAACCCCACTTTGCCCCCAAAAAATTGTATCATTGATATACATCTTCAGTAAAAGTGGCTTTCTGTATATCCGGGGGGAACAATGTTAAAAAAAACTTTTCCGTTTTCTATTGATTTCTATGAGAAAATGAGAAGTTTTGACCCAAAAATTAGCAATAATATGCAAAACAGATAAAAATTTACTTCATATTCTGATGGTATGCAGTATAGGTATACATTTTACATAAAAAAGTTCTTGAAATTTCAATTTTCAAAATTCCACTTTTCAGGGCTGATTTTACGCCTTATCTGAACAGCTCCTTTACGAGGTAAACACCTTTGCGTCTTCCCTTTACTGATGATAATTTATATTCCGAAACATGCACATGTTTGGTACACAGCATTTGAAATTCTTATTCCTGAGGATTTGACTTCACCTACACCCCGTCCGGCTTTAGTGTTACCTTTCGTCGATCGTAGCGATTAGAAATTACGTCAGACAGAGGGGTGATTAGAGTTCAACTCAGTCAAACCAGACAGCTATGAATGGTAAACCACGTGATGTCGGTGTGCACAAAGCATGTCGCAACAAATAGGATCGATTTTGATTGGGTAGAATTTACTATGATAGTAAAATTGTTCATTGAGGTGAGATTGTCCTCATAAGGTGAGAATTCAAATTGCAAAGAGAAACGAAGTAAACGAAGTGTACCAAGCATGGCAAAGTATATGACAGGATCACAATGCTAGATTGATGTTAAAGTAAAATAAGTAAATAATTTTTATCAATATTTGTTCACAGTTTAAAAGGGTATTAAACTGGATCGCCGGAGGAGCGAATCCCCCCTTAACTACTCCTCTCTCATCCTCCATCATTCATATATTTCTTACTTACCTTACTAGAAAAGAATGCTTAAATTATTAAATCTAAAAATAATATTTTCAAAAGTATTTCAACAAATCGGTATGCTATATTTGAATTACAATGTTAAATTACAATGTTCACTTTTTTTCTTGAAAATAGCGACCCCCCTTCTCCTCCAAAAAAGCAAAGTTCATTTAGTTCAAGAACAAAGTCAAAATTTATATAGGTAACCGTTTTTATCGTATATGTATATATCTTTTTATTCAATTCGTACAGTGGGTATTTCCCGACTGAGACAATCTGAATACAACTCACGGTGTAATTAGGCTTTTGTTTGGAACTGACGTCTATGTAAACACGCACCTGTATGATGTAATATTTAGATGTCTCGATCAACGAAAGGTAATACTAAAGCCGGACGGGGTGTACTTTTTATAAAGTTGAACTTTGGACGTAATGTTTGATATATGGCTTTTATGTTTCACATGAAATAGCAAGGATGTGTCTTTTTTTGTTCGATACACAACTAGGCTGATGCATGCGTTTACTTTCATTTCACACAACCATTCCATAAACCTCATGAATCTTTGTCTTTTGGTATCTCTTTCCTCATTACGAAAGGAAAGTTTTTATATAACATCATTAAAACGGGAAAAATGGAACTACATATTTCTGGAGATGCCATCCATCAATGGTACACGTGTAATCTGTATTCCGTGGGTGCCGGTACGGCACGACACTGACGTCCGCATGGCCCCACTACATTCTTGTTTACATACTATACAGCATATATATACATTATATCTTCTTGTATATGTTTCAGACAAAAATCTTACGAGCAAGATATTAGAAAACAATAAAATGGAGAAACTAGTATATAAAGTAGACAAAGCAATCAGTCAAAGGAATTGTGGTTGACAGTCGATTGGGGCTATAAAAAAAAGAAATATGAATATTGATTTCTTGCTTAAAACTTTGATGAATGAGCAGTAAGGATATCTTAGAACATATCATAGCATTAAGAAATTAAAAAAAAAATACACGTAGTTTACTGCCTTATCAGGAAAACAAACGACTATACTCAATAAATAAATATAACGTTAATCTAATTTTAAAATACCAACTGAGCCATGATGAATCCTGCACAGGAGCACAAAGGATAAAACGCTGTTTATATAGATGATGCATGATAGAATAATAATATCAATATGATCCGAGATGCTTCATTAAAATCATTTGTTCGGAAGAAGCAATGACACTACTTTTATTCAGTCAAGCATGTATACATGTGAGAAAATTCTGGCAATCCGCAAGCTCGAAAGATACCATTAATGGTCACCCCATGTAGCACCTTTAGACATCCTTTCTGCAGCCATTGTACCTTGATATCGGGATTACAAGGGATTAACCCCTTCAGTGCATTGAAAGATAAGAGCTCTATATCCTTCCTCAAAATCCAAGTGTTTTATTCTCGTATGCATTTGTTGCATCAAACATGAATTTCATAACAAAAATAAGTTCAAAATGCATTGGAAGTCTTAATTTTTTCTACATTTTCTTTATCAAATATTGAAGATATCAATGAATTAGAATCTACAGTTTATCCTGAATAGAATGAAATCAATAAATAAAAGCAACGTTGAAATACAAAAGCGCAATTGAATTAGTTAAGTAGCAATCTGATTAAAACCAGATCTCTACATGCTCCCGATTTTGTTATGTCGCGCACATAACAAAATCGGGAGCATGTAGATATCTGGTTTTAATCAGATTGGTTAAGTAGATGCGTTAAAGACAATATTGCCATGTATAAAAAGAAACAAATACACAAATAATAACAAAACCTCATATAACAAAGTTGACATAAAAATCACTCAACATTCAATTTACAATCAAATATATATTAACAAATGATCGCGAGACAGCATTCATAAATCTTTGAGGATCTTTCCTCGTCTTTAACATAATTTTTGATCAACATTTTTAATAACACGTTTGCATCGAATTTGTGTCAATTGTCAGAATAAAAATTAAAAAAATAAAAATCAAGAAAACCGACGCAGTTCCTTTTTCTTCAAGTAATACTGATAAATGTTAGATTCTTTTATCGCAGACATTAAGATTATAACATAAGATAAAATACTTCCTACTATATTTGACCATTTACTTTCACTTTATTTCAATCCATTCCTTTTGCGGTCATAACGCAGATTGCGGATTTTCAATGTGTTTTGAATCTCAGTAATTAACACACTAGCTGGTCAGGAGCTACCACTATTACAAGCTATATTCTCAGGTGAATTGGAAATAGAAAATTAGAAATCTTGGTTAGACGTTAAGCAAATTAAAAAGCAAACCAGCGCTCGAGACAGTGCAGAATGACACATCAACGCTAAAAATGGATTAAGAAAATCTTTGGCACTAGAACTCACGGATTATCAGTAATCGATTAACCAATCCGTCAAAATACGCTGCTAAAGTTCATAGCAAGCAGGGAAGCAATAGTCATCGCAAGCATACTGATGACGTCATTTCCTGATGGCTTTGCAGCGTCACTGGAGAAACATTCACAGACACATGTCTGTCCGACGCAAGTGTGACACACGCACGGTCGGACATTTTTATTTTGAAACTGATTTTGGAAATCAAGGAAGCTTTTATAGATTCTGTAGGAGCCATCGTTTGTTTGTGTCTGTCCGTCTGTTCCCTGAGTAACAACTTCTACCTCCTTACTATCGTCCACATCGCCCCAGTCGTCCACGTCAGGAGGGATCATTGGAGGAGTGGGCATTCCGTCACTAACCAATGGCCGCCCTGTCATGATTCTGTTATTCTTCAATGACTGACCGACTTGGATGTCGTCATGACCTATAGCTATATCGGCACATCCATAGAATTGTTCCTGGTTTCCACACCCCACACATCCCCTCTTCGTCACAGGGTCCACTCCCCAACTATTTCCCGTGTTATATTTCCATTGGAAAACACAGTTTCTACACTTTACAAAGTGTGGCAGTCTCACTTTCATTTTGTACCTTCCCGATTTCGATACTGGATATCTTGTGTCGTCTGTCTCAACGATATGGAGAACATAGTCATCTAGACACTCCTGTGTGATCCGTTCGTTGGGATCATCGTTCGGACACAGCCTGAATTCCATGTAACCTTTGTGAGGGGCGGTGATTTCCACTTCCACCGGTATAACGTCGGCCGGTGTGTAGGTCTTTACTATGATGCCATTTGCATATTTACCTCCAGGTTCATTGTCTAGAGGTCCTTGGTATGGGTCGCCACAAACTCCACATTTACCTTTGTTCACTTCATACTGGATCTGAAACACATCAAAACCAAAGAGTGCTTTATTTGGATATGCTACTGAATCGACCATACAATAAATTTGGAGCCGCACACTCGCTGTATGCGCATTTAAATTCAAAACCATAAAACCAGAGGGCGCTACTGAAATGAATTTTGGCGGCGTAAGGAAATCGCTTTGTTTGGCTGGAATTAAGCATCTTTGATGAGGATTTAATATCCAAAAACACGTGTCTGGTGCATAATAAATTATTTTTCTTCAAGAAGTCATAGAGATGGAACACTTCCGTATTATTAATATAAACACTTATTTTCTTTTGCAGTGTGGAACAGTTAAACTCGTTGTTTGTTAAGTGTATTTCAAAATTACTTCTTTCCAGCCCAGTCGCCTGAAAGAGGCTTTGCTTTGGCTTTTTATCAATTCGACATCATATATATTATTTTGCTTTTTCGGAAACTTGTCGTTTCATCCAAAATATCATCGAAATTAAAGGAGGTTAATATCTTAGCACCATTCGTCCAACATGAAATTTGGAGCAGCGCACTCTCTGTAAAGTAAATGCACAAGTTTAAATTCAAAAACATAAAACCAGAGGGCGCCAAGAAAATGTTTTTTGGTGGCGTATGAAAATCACTTTGGCTGGAAGCATCACTGATGAGGATTTTAAAATATCCGAAACACGTGTCTGGTCCATAATAAATAATAATTTGTTTTTTTCCTCAATAAGGTATAGCTAGAGTTTGAACCCTTCCGTATTATCATATGCACTTTAGATATAATAATGCGTATACTAGTAAATAAACCTATGAAGATATAATCTTCTGAATTACTATATCTCAACATCATTAATACGATACACCAAACATACATGTTTCTACTACAAGAGAGCTGCCTTTTGGACAGAAATATCTAAATACGATACACCAAACATACATGTTTCTGTTACCAGAGAGCTGCCTTTTGGACAGAAATATCTAAATACGATACACCAGACATACATGTTTCTGTTTCCAGAGGGCTGCCTTTTGGACAGATACATCAAAATACGATACACCAGACATACATGTTTCTGTTACCAGAGGGCTGCCTTTTGGACAGACATATCAAAATACCATACACCAGACCTACATGTTTCTGTTACCAGAGAGCTGCCTTTTGGACAGAAAAATCTAAATACGATACACCAAACATACATGTTTCTGTTTCCAGAGGGCTGCCTTTTGGACAGACATATCTAAATACGATACACCAAACATACATGTTTCTACTACAAGAGAGCTGCCTTTTGGACAGACATATCAAAATACGATACACCAGAAATACATGTTTCTATTACAAGAGAGCTGCCTTTTGGACAGAAATATCTAAATACGATACACCAGCCATGAATGTTTCCACTAAAAGAGGGCTGCCTTTTGAACAGACATATCTAAATACGATACACCAAACATACATGTTTCTACTACCAGAGAGCTGCCTTTTGGACAGAAATATCTAAATACGATACACCAGACATACATGTTTCTGTTACCAGAGAGCTGCCTCTTGGACAGACATATCTAAATACGATACACCAGACATACATGTTTCTGTTACCAGAGAGCTGCCTTTTGGACAGAAATATCTAAATACGATACACCAAACATACATGTTTCTGTTACCAGAGAGCTGCCTTTTGGACAGAAATATCTAAATACGATACACCAGACACACATGTTTCTGTTTCCAGTGGTCTGCCTTTTGGACAGACATATCTAAATACGATACACCAGACATACATGTTTCTGTTACCAGAGAGCTGCCTTTTGGACAGACATATCAAAATACGATACACCAGACATACATGTTTCTATTACCAGAGAGCTGCCTTTTGGACAGAAATATCTAAATACGATACACCAGACATACATGTTTCTGTTACCAGAGAGCTGCCTCTTGGACAGACATATCTAAATACGATACATCAGACATACATGTTTCTACTTAAAGAGAGCTGCCTTTTGGACAGACATATCTAAATACGATACACCAAACATACATGTTTCTACTACCAGAGAGCTGCCTTTTGGGCAGAAATATCGAAATACGATACACCAGACATACATATTTCTGTTTCCATAGAGCTGCCTTTTGGACAGACATATCTAAATACGATACACCAAACATACATGTTTCTGTTACCAGAGGGTTGTCTTTTTGACAGAAATATCTAAATACGATACACCAGACATACATGTTTCTGTTTCCAGAGGGCTGCCTTTTGGACAGAAATATCTAAATACGATACACCAGACATACATATTTCTACTACAAGAGAGCTGCCTTTTGGGCAGAAAAATCTAAATACGATACACCAGACATACATGTTTCTGTTTCCAGAGGTCTGCCTTTTGGACAGAAATATCTAAATACGATACACCAGACAAACATGTTTCTATTAACAAAGAGCTGCCTTTTGGACAGATATATCTAAATACGATACACCAGACATACATGTTTCTGTTTCCAGAGAGCTGCCTTTTGGACAGACATATCAGAATACGATACACCAGACATACATGTTTCTGTTTCCAGAGGGCTGCCTTTTGGACAGAAATATCAAAATACGATACACCAGACATACATGTTTCTGTTTCCAGAGAGCTGCCTTTTGGACAGACATATCAAAATACGATACACCAGACATACATGTTTCTGTTTCCAGAGGGCTGCCTTTTGGGCAGAAATACCAAAATACGATACACCAGACATACATGTTTCTGTTTCCAGAGGGCTGCCTTTTGGACAGACATATCAAAATACGATACACCAGAAATACATGTTTCTGTTACCAGAGAGCTGCCTTTTGGACAGAAATATCTAAATACGATACACCAGACATACATGTTTCTATTAACAAAGAGCTGCCTTTTGGACAGAAATATCTAAATACGATACACCAGACATACATGTTTCCACTAAAAGAGGGCTGCCTTTTGGACAGACATATCAAAATACGATACACCAGGCATACATGTTTTTATTAACAAAGAGCTGCCTTTTGGACAGAAATATCTAAATACGATACACCAGACATACATGTTTCTATTAACAAAGAGCTGCCTTTTGGACAGAAATATCTAAATACGATACACCAGACATACATGTTTCCACTAAAAGAGGGCTGCCTTTTGAACAGACATATCAAAATACGATACACCAGACATACATGTTTCTATTAACAAAGAGCTGCCTTTTGGACAGAAATATCTAAATACGATACACCAGACATACATGTTTCTGTTACCAGAGACCTGCCTTTTGGACAGAAATATCTAAATACGATACACCAAACATACATGTTTCTGTTACCAGAGGGTTGTCTTTTTGACAGAAATATCTAAATACGATACACCAGACATACATGTTTCTGTTTCCAGAGGGCTGCCTTTTGGACAGAAATATCTAAATACGATACACCAGACATACATGTTTCTACTACAAGAGAGCTGACTTTTGGGCAGAAAAATCTAAATACGATACACCAGACATACATGTTTCTGTTTCCAGAGGTCTGCCTTTTGGACAGAAATATCTAAATACGATACACCAGACATACATGTTTCTATTAACAAAGAGCTGCCTTTTGGACAGATATATCTAAATACGATACACCAGACATACATGTTTCTGTTTCCAGAGAGCTGCCTTTTGGACAGATATATCTAAATACGATACACCAAACATACATGTTTCTGTTACCAGAGGGTTGTCTTTTTGACAGACATATCAAAATACGATACACCAGACATACATGTTTCTGTTTCCAGAGGGCTGCCTTTTGGACAGAAATATCAAAATACGATACACCAGACATACATGTTTCTGTTTCCAGAGGGCTGCCTTTTGGACAGAAATATCAAAATACGATACACCAGACATACATGTTTCTGTTACCAGAGAGCTGCCTTTTGGACAGAAATATCTAAATACGATACACCAGACATACATGTTTCTATTAACAAAGAGCTGCCTTTTGGACAGAAATATCTAAATACGATACACCAGACATACATGTTTCCACTAAAAGAGGGCTGCCTTTTGGACAGACATATCAAAATACGATACACCAGACATACATGTTTTTATTAACAAAGAGCTGCCTTTTGGACAGAAATATCTAAATACGATACACCAGACATACATGTTTCTATTAACAAAGAGCTGCCTTTTGGACAGAAATATCTAAATACGATACACAGACATACATGTTTCCACTAAAAGAGGGCTGCCTTTTGAACAGACATATCAAAATACGATACACCAGACATACATGTTTCTATTAACAAAGAGCTGCCTTTTGGACAGAAATATCTAAATACGATACACCAGACATACATGTTTCTGTTACCAGAGACCTGCCTTTTGGACAGAAATATCTAAATACGATACACCAAACATACATGTTTCTGTTACCAGAGAGCTGCCTTTTGGACAGAAATATCTAAATACGATACACCAAACATACATGTTTCTGTTACCAGAGAGCTGCCTTTTGGACAGAAATATCTAGAAACGATACACCAGACATACATGTTTCTATTAACAAAGAGCTGCCTTTTGGACAGAAATATCTAAATACGATACACCAAACATACATGTTTCTGTTACCAGAGAGCTGCCTTTTGGACAGAAATATCTAGAAACGATACACCAGACATACATGTTTCTGTTATCAGAGGGCTGCCTTTTGGACAGAAATATCTAGAAACGATACACCAGACATACATGTTTCTACTACCAGAGGGCTGTCATTTGGACAGACATATCTAAATACGATACACCAGATATACATATTTCTGTAACCAGAGAGCTGCCTTTTGGACAGAAATATCTAAGTATGATACACCAGACATACATGTTTCTGTTATCAGAGGGCTGCCTTTTGGACAGAAATATATTGATACGATACACCAGACATACATGTTTCTGATAATGAATCCTCATCAGTGGTACTTCAAGCAAAAATGAATAATAGTTGAAATACTTAATGTGGCGTCCCATACTTTGATTTCTGAAGTATTTGTTTTGTTCGGAGTGAGCGGCTGCAAATTTTTTGTAGGGTCGATTTAGAAGCATAAGTAAATAAAAAATATCGTAAAAAAGCAAAGGGGATGGTTCAAGGGTATAACCACCTAAATTTCTATGATATTTTAAAACGAAATGGAATATTTTTAAGTATAACGCTGAATTAATTTTTAGCCAAAGACACGCCGCTCTCAAGCACCAGCGTTGGAAAGTAAAAAAAATGTAAATGAAAAAAAAAAAAAAAAATGAAATACGAAGTCGCAGGGATTTTTTTAACAATTCCACGCCGTGACAAAGAATAAGTGTAAGTAATAAAGAAAAGCAAAGTGTCCAACCCTTTATCTATTTAAGGACTTCTGGAATTCTTTATAAGTCCTTGACCTATGTTAGAACTTGATCGTTATTTTAGTTTTGATTTATTTTTTATAGATCATCCTACCTGAACTCCACCACAGTAGAGTTGGTTGTCGTTATAGTTTGGTGGATTGCTGAATCCGTATCTCCACATACTGGAGCGACTTGGTGGATTCACAAGACGTCCGTGTCCAAAACATACATCCACCAACTCAGCGAAGACTATGAACAGGGGCAGATACCCGAGGGGGTTCCAGCTATTCCTGAAAAGAAAGGGTACTGTATAGTATTTTTGAAATAAAAGTAAGAGTACTGAGTGATTATCACTGATATTTGATTTCAAATACTAAAACATAAAAAAGAAGCTTTATCATTCAGCCAATAGGAACGCTGTCTCAATTCAATTATTATGAACTATAAAGAGGACACCACACAATACGACACTGCAGTGATCACAACAGAACACACATACATGAGATGAGAAAAGGGGAACATGGTAGAGAGTACGTGAACAGTATAAAAATTATGGCACTGAAGGCAACGTAGTCAATCTGGCCATGGAGAACTTTTCAAATGTTACCGACTATATTTAAAGCACCAGCAGCCTGTTTCACAAAAATATTTACGAAAAATTTCAAAAGTGTTCGTAAGTTTCGTCATAAAATGTAAGGTTCAAAAGTGGTTCCCTTTAGATTGTTTTATTATGTTTTCTATTATCATGTCTACGTACTTATTATAAGTTCAGATACAAAACATCTTGTTTTTTAGCTGAGGGATCAAAAGTTCTCGGAAAAATTCCTGAAATCTTTCGTAAGCATTTTTCACGTTGAAACAGGCTGTTGGTCGCGGGGAGTCGTGCTGCATCTCGGAATAAGTATTCTTGGTAACAGCAAAGAATTAAATTTTAAAAAAAATCGTTTTTGAAATATTAGCAACTTTCAAAATTTTGCATGAAATGAGCCTACAATGAACACCCAATACGTACTGAAATTCGGTC
This sequence comes from Pinctada imbricata, assembly GCA_033119305.1. Lineage (NCBI taxonomy): Eukaryota > Metazoa > Mollusca > Bivalvia > Pterioida > Pteriidae > Pinctada > Pinctada imbricata. Next base: position 49,665,587 of record VSWD01000003.1, on the reverse strand, counting down.
ATTTACTCTATGTAATAATGAGTCCTCTCAGTGGTGTAGCTGCTTAGAACTGAATCAATCTGGTCATTCAACAAAATAATTGGTTAAATACAACTTTGCAAATCCTTAATTTTTTTACGAAACGAAATGCAGATTCATTTGGTGATAAATTCCACTTCCCCGTCAGATGAGTAAAATGCTTTGATCATGTATGTATATGGTAAGGAATCATGAGTGGCTAGAAGTTATCGGAAAATATCACAGTGATTCTAGAAATACTGTGTAGCATTATAGTCACTAAAACATCAGAGATTTGGAGCAACATAGAAAAGTTATCATTACTCCTTTTTCTTGATCTACAATTTTTTTTTGCTATCGCCTACAGATATGCAGATTTTAAATGATCCCAAAGAAATATTTTGATTCTGTAATTGAATCAGATAGCTATTCTTGCTCAATCTAATTAAAATTGAGGAATTACGCATATTCTAATTAGATTCATTTTTTAAACTATTTAAGCCAAATATGTACAGATGTATTTTTATCCTCGATTTGCATAAATAAGAATGCGTCATTTCGGCAAATGATTTAATATCAATATAAGCCAGCACGCATTATGTTTTACATTACAAATGACATGTCCTCACGTCATCCATGTCACAAGGTACATTTAATTAGTTGTGTACAGGTTATGTAATGCTTGTACATTCCTCATGAGGAAGATACACAAATCTTCCTGAAAGACTGCGCACAGCCAAGGAGAAGGAACTTTGTAATCTTGGTTTCACGGATTTGACGTGAAACACAATTGAAATTTCGTGGAAATCATTACAGACATTAATCTGACGAAAGCAAACTCAGGAAAAAGATCAATTTCCTTTTGAGGGAAGGGGGGTGTAATAAAATACAATTGTATAAAATTTCTAAACTGATGTAAATCTATTTGAAAGCGAAGAAACCTATGATTGAGAGAAGTGGTGTATTCCGGGCTTCCTAAAGGCGCAAAATGTGTACATATCATAGAAGAGACATTTGCACACAATTAATGTGTCTCTGCCATAATTACGGAGGACAAATACCTTAAATGTTATAGCACCTTCAGTACACTGTAAGAATAGTTATACTAATATGCAGGGCATGTCTATGACAAGGGGAACAGCGATGACAAATCTACTAATGCTGTGAAACATGACACTGCTTAGACAGCTCGCTTGCAGATGGGAACATGTTCATGCATCCAAGAACATTGCATTGGTTTTTAGATAACCGATCTCTTGTAAAACTTTGATTTTTTTTAGATATATCATGATTACATATTTTTGATTCACCTAGGGGCTTAACCAAAAATGTGGTTAATCAAAAATGTAATCATGATAAATAAGTGTTGAACAAGGGTTAAATCGAGTGTATGATATGTAGATGTAATATATAGTACCAAAAAGAAAATGGAAGAAATTAAGGAAATGAAAAAAAGATACCACAAACATTCGAAATATAGAATCCTAAAAATACAATTACATAAAACGTCTACCTTCTCCCCAACTAAGTCATTCATTGATAAAAAGACCAATACTATGGGTGTTTAAAGGCTCAGCTAGAGGTCTGGAAAGGATATCAGTGATATTGCCACGAATTCGTTAATTACGTCGTCTAAACTAATGCGCAATTTTTATTTCATATGTTGAAATTGTCAAAACAACAAGAAAAGCAGAGCTATGTGTCAACATATTTGCAATAGGGTTTGCTTTTCAGTGAATGTCTTCAAGTAACCCTGCATTATCAAAGAAAACTATGGCACATCATGTCACATAGCTCTACAAGAACTATGTAATTTTTTGAATATGGTTGATCATTGATCCTGCTAGACCGAGAACAGGCCAAAATTTTATTCTTGAGTTGGTAATTACCAACTCAAGAATAAAATTTTGGTCTTGGTATTTACGAACTCAAGAATAAAATTTTGGCCTGTTATCGGTCTATGATCCTGAACCATGTCCCCAGAACTACATGTACACAATGTAGATTTTTTATGTTAATTTATCGATCACTATTGATTACTTTGTGTAGCACACTCGATTTAAGGCACATGTCCGAGATTATGTAATTTTCTTTTTTAATTTTCCTTAATTCAGATAGAAATAACTCGTATAAATTAACATATCTATTGAATTAAAAAAGACATATACTGAAGTATGGTTCACGAAAAAAAGCCACACCTTGGAAAGAAAAAGAAAATTCACATAAATTCAAAATGAACCTATATTGTACTCAAATAAGAAAACACTTACCAATTGTTTCTTTTCGCCATATTGTTTTATTTGTAATAAATTTCTCCGTTAACCGGTTTCCAGTTAGTAATCAACCACTTGAATCGAACCTGAACGCGCGCACATCTATCATCCCAAATAAGCCTTTTACGGATGCAATTAAAATGTTCTTGAAAGAACAAGATTGGCGAAAAGTGCGATGCTAACAAAAAGCACTTCATAAACACCTCCGGTTGTAACGGGCACAAATTTCGACGACTATATCATCGGCGTATGTCCGCACCTATGGAGCGACCGTCGCTGCTGAGGGAGGCGGGAGTCATCGGAAGTAAATTGCTCATCGCAAATTTGATTTTATGTGTATTTGTAAACATAAACTAATATGGTTGACAATCCTTTGAGTCAGACAACCGTAAGTCCCGTCTTGCTATCACAAAATATGTATTTCAGCTTTTCATCAAAAGGTCTATGATACTTTAATATCCTTTTAACCTATTATGAAGACGATGGCCTTATGGATATTACTACTTAACTAATGATAAGGATCCATGTATGAAGTTTGCGCCTATCTTGTTAACAAATGATGGAGTCAGCCAAGCATGACGCTGACGGACGTGCCCTCAGGCCGTCATTTACCTGGAACTTACCTTTCCTTAACAGCTGGGCGCCTACTTGGTCTAAATTCATAATTATTTGCGTAACGTTACAATGCGGTTCACAGCCAATGTCCATAAATGATTTGCCAGAAAGGTCATTACTTATCCAGGACTTTTATTATGATAAAGAATTGTTATGAGAACCATACGGAATTTGCCAAATAGCACATGATTTAGCAATGATCATGGTCAGGTTGAAAAAAAAAAACCTTTATTAGCAAGAATCATCACCAAGACCGTATTCTTCTTTTATGTCAAATTGGAAGATGAACAATCCTGTGTGTTTAGAAAACAGGCTATGATCCTGAAGGGAAAGATTAAGGATAAACGTTATGCATCTTCTCTTGGCAACTTTTCTTGAAGCCAATACCAAAATATACTAAAATGCATGGATTTCTCTTCTTCGTGATTTTATATGGACGTCATCCCAGCAAGTCCTCATTGCAACCACAACAGCAAAAGACTAAACACCAAAAACGCTGAAAACATAATTAGACTAGCAGACCAAATACACGGGCAGGAACACGTTACGTCGCCTTACAGTACCGTTGTCAGAAGTATTTAAAGTTCTGCACTTCAAACCGTCCGTTGACATTATTCAACAGGTGAGGATATGTTGAAAACCATCCGTTGTCATGAAAGTTATCGACAAAATTTCAGTAAAATCACAAATAAATCATTAGGTAACCGGTGATGTCTTTTAAAAAGCCAACGGGGGGTAGCCATACGCTTCAGTAATACATTATTACCATGAAATGAATAAAGCTCCTTTTATGTTATGAGGAGATCTAATTGGCGATGGCCAACTTTCAGCAACGAAAACGGAAATTTGAACAGGAAAACTATCCTGTCTCTTAATTATTTGATTTTATATACCTATTTTATTAAGAAAATTATCGACAACATTATACAAACAATATATGTGAATGATCGTCTTTTCCATTGTATATTTATTGTATACTTTGATAATTTGATAAAGAATGTCCGTTGTTATGACAAGACAAGAAGATATGGTCCGTTGTCATGACTCTTTACGGTATTTGGGCATGAATGGGGAATTGAATCTTTATTTCGAATCTAAGGCTGAGCAATTAAATTAGCTTGGTTAATTCTTAAAGTATTCAGCTCTCTTTTTTTGTAAAGCTGTAAAGGAGGATATCATATAATTTTCAGGTTACGTAAACATAGATCGTGTAGAATAGATTTAAAATTGAAAATATGATTCATGAATATGAAGGGGTGTAGGATGGGTTCATGAATTTATACATTGATCAATTGAACATAATTGTTAAAGGGATTTTGAAATCATATATAGAGAATAAGTGTCTTAATTTGTGTTTTGTTTCTTGTATGCAACACACAGCAAGTGCATTTATCGTACATGTAATGCGCGTTAGCGCATTTCATGCGATAAATGCACTTGCTGTGGGTTGCATACCCGTAACAAAACACAAATTATCACATTTATTATATATATATATGCACCATAGTTGTCCGTTTCATTCTTGTTTTCTAAAATCGTGTTTTTCTAGGTAACAACGTGACGTTAATATTCATGTCACCGCGGGTAGAGTTTGCAGGTTGGAACAGCCTTGTTTCTTTAGATCTTATGCACTGTGACGTCACGAGCGTTTTCATGCGAAATACAAGCACGTTCCTTTCAATAGTTTCATCTCAGGGAATTAGAATGGTTTTGCATATATATAACGTTAAAAACAAAGACATTAAAAATATCGGTCATTGAAGACATTTTGATAGCCTCGGCCTTTATCACGTAATTGGTATGATATAGACCTTACGTTGCCATCGGTGTCTCCGTCTGCCTGCGAGTGAATTCTTTTGTCCGCGTTTGTTAGTATGTGTCTGTATGTGAGTGAGTGCAGGTGTCTTTTGTGTATGTGTCTGTCTATATACATGCCTGTCCGTTTGTTTTTGCGTATGTCTGTGTATACCCTGTGTCTGTCAGTCTATCGTTTTGCGCATGTCTATGTATGTCTTTCAGGATGTTTATGTCTGTGTTTTGATCAGTGTCTGTCTTTGAGTCTGTCTGTGTGAATCTCATTTTATTTCTCCCTGTGTCTGTTTTTCTGTGTTGCGTGCTTGACTATGTGTGTCTATCTGCTTGATTTGATGAGAGGTTTTTGTCAAGAAAGAGATATTGGCCTAGTCTGATTTTTCGTCTGTCTTGCATGCTGTGATAAACTGTGGATTTACTGAAATCAAAGTCAATACATGTTTTTGTTTGTGTGTGCGAGTACATCTGTGTATGTCTGTCTACCTGTCTATCCGTCTGCCTATGCATATCTTTCTGTATGAGTGTGTATGTTGATGAATGTGTTTGTCTGTACATATGTATTTGTCTGAATATATATGAATTTGTCTAAAACCCATTATGTGTGAGTGTATAACCCTCCCCCCTCCCCCCTCCCAGAAAGCTCTTATATATTCTACAAAAGAAAAAATAGGAATAGGGTCAAGTGTCCGGTAAGAGTAATTATATCCTGCTATGTTGAAGTTTTGTGATTTTTTTATTACAGCACACCATCTGTCTTCTGCCAGTCTGTAAACTTTTCAAAATGTCGCGTTCCTTCTGCAGAACCGATGATGAAAATCAAATTATAAAGTCAACTTTTCAAGAGTGATAGAGCCTATTGGTGGGTAAAGAGGAGACACGGGTGCAATATATATATATATATGGAGCAATTTTCATGTATTTTGCAATATTGGAAGCCAATTGAAGGTAAACAAAATACGGACTTAACAGAGGGAAAATGGTTATATAACATTTCTTCTCTATGGGGAAAATCCATGCTAATATGAGGAAAGTCTAATATATAGCGAAATATCTCCAAGGGGAAGAAACCTTTTATACAGCAAATTTTCCTATGAGAAAACTACTGCATTACACCGGTTTATAATACACTTATACAGTAAGATACTTTATACATTTAAAATTTAATGTTAAGGATATCTTAACAAAACGGATGATTCGGCGAATTCAATTCTGGGCAAATCAGTCTCCATTCTAAATTGGTTGAAAATGAAATTGTGCGTATTGATTGATGAATTTTAATGATTAGTACAGGTATCATAGTATCATTCCATCCATTAAAATATATAAAAGCAGACAACAGACATCTGACAACGAACAGAACTTTCGCAACATGGATTGACAACGGACTAATTTTAGAAAAGTCCCCAAAAAGTGGTCCAAAATTGAATTCGTCATCATGACACTACAAGAGGATCATTATATAGACTTGATATTTATTATTAGTATATTTCTGGAATAAGATAACCTGAATATTCAAAGATTTCAAGAAAAAGGAAGAATAACACATGGGCAGGACGTGGTGATCAAAGGACGCCAACTCGATCTCCTCTTTTCAAACTGTATATCAGTATCAGAAAAGCATATAAACCAATAGCTTAGTGTTATAACTACCCCCCATTAATTTTTCGAGTGTATTAATTCTAAAATTTCAACGTTTATTTAAGATATAAAAAATGACAAGCCGGGCTCTATTGTCTCATAATGCCCGAGCGTCCTAAGCGCATCACATTTATTACCGAGCCGCGTGAGCGGCGAGGTGATAAATGTGATTGGCTGAGGACGCGAGGGCATCATATGAGACAATAGAGCCCGGCTTATCATTTTTTATTTCTATTCTAATGATGACCAAACTTAGACCTTTTGATGAACAATGAAACACAGACGACAAAATCGATTCTTGGTAAAAACCAGTTCCTGCCGGTTTATCTGCTTTCAGAAAATGGGTAGGCGTGGCTTATCGCTATAGGGCCTATATTGGAGAATAGAGCCCGGCTCGCGTCTGTTGTCTTAATAGGGAAAAAGAATCAAGTCATATTAGAATAGAAAATAATACTTTCCACACATGATCATTGTCACGACAACGGATGGTTTCCTTCATATCCTTACCTGTGGCATAATGTCAACGGACGGTTTTAAGTGCAGAACTTTAAATACTTCTGACAACGGTACTGTAAGGCGACGTAACGTGTTCCTGCCCGTGAAATAGATCTTAATCCGTCTCTGTTGACAATAAAGAGCGAAGTGGAGGTCAGATCTTGCAAATCCACTCAAAACATCTATGCATAGTTTATAAAACATAACCAGGATACAGAATATAAGACATGCAGTATCCAAAAGATAAACTAATGTCCCATGCTTGATTACACATTTGTTTGTCAAATACTGAGCAACACCAAACTTGTTACTGTGTCAATCAAGTAATGAAGAGTGTCAGTGATACCATTTAGTCAAATTCATGTTCTCAGCTACTGCAATTTTCATAACTTAATCTGTACATATATGTAGAGGCTACAGGTATCAAACAATAGGTCCTCCTCATATAACAAATTCTTTTGATAGCCTGAAAGCATTGACCAATGGTGGATCAAGATGAAAAATAGCATCTTCAAAGCAATTTTTTCTGGTTATGTACCTCTGAGTTGAAGAGGGAGAAAATGCGAATGGGACACGGTGGATGCATGGGGAGGGCTAAAAATGTTACTCCCACTAAGCTTTAGGACAACTTCTACTGCTTCATAAATCAAACTGAAATATACATTCTTTCATTCAGCAAAAAATAATCATATGGAGAATTCAAATTTCTTTATTCATTTGTAAAATAGCTATCACATTATCAAATATTGATTTAAAAACTGAACTCGTTCACCTTGGTTACCTGTTGTAACAGACAATGGGGATTCATTTTACCCTCCTATATTTATTCATTATACCGGGTATATTGTGGTTGTTTCATAAGTTCTCATAAACATTGTATACTCTTACAAAAGTCTTTGCCAAGAAATAGAATAGATATGCTGAAACTATGCCATTATTGACTTGAAAATGTTTTAAAAAACGCTACATTTAGGTCAACATACCTTAAAAACAAACATCAAGCAAGCAAAAATTAGGGAAAAAAACAACAAATAAAATTATAACTCATCAACTCGTACTGTTGTGAAGCACTGGGTTCAATGCAATACATTATACATGTAATTTATTTTATTTTCTTCTCTGTAATTTTCACTTAAAGGTCATGTTTGCTTTTTTCACAAAAAGACTGAAAGACATTTATTATGCTATTTCAGAATTCTGAAGTTGTAACATGGAAAGTGAGATAAACGAGTCAAACTGGAACTGGGAGTAACAACTACAATATGCAACAAAATATTTAGGTAATAAAGCAAAGGGAGAAAATTGGCAATGAAGAAATGATATACACATTCTATATATGTAATATAAATTATTAAAACAAGGTAATGACAGAATACTGATACAAGTTTGTATGTGAAAGCTCTTGAGATCCAAGTCTTACTGAAGGCAAGTCCTTTGGAATTCATAAATATCTTGAATAAATAATACACATAATGTACACAATATAATAAATAAGTATGCTTTACTCCACAACAGTAATAACTCATCAACTTTTGAAACTTGTTTAAAAATTGCTGAATGAGATTTATTCAAACAAAGCTAATTCTTCACCCTTTGTAACATGCTTTTAAGCAAATTCTTATTGCTGTGCATTCAAGCTTTACTTGACTAATTTGATGTTTAAATCCATTCAATCATTCAAACAAAATGTTTAAACCAATTCAATCATTCAAACAAAGTTGTTCTATAATTTGTTTAAACAGTTGCTTTTACATCATACATTGTGTATTTTTTTTCAAAATAAAATCATATGATAAACCAACAATTCTATAGTGCTTTTATCTATGTTCAAATCAGTATATATTAAGATTTTTTTTAACAGAATTGAATAAAATCAATATGTTGCGTCATTTGTGCTATGGAGTATATCACAGTAGGGACTCTGAAATACATGCTGAATGATTAAAAAAATATGTTGTACACAAAGGGTAACTCACTGAAACATGGGTTAAAAAATAATTCCAAGGAATACATGTGTCGCCTGTGAAACATAGTGACACTTTTATATAGGGTGTGAAATTCAAGTGTGACAGAAAGATGGACAAAGTGATCCCCAAGTGTCGCTATGCTTCGCGGACGACACAAAAATTGGTGAGTTGATGCAAGAAATCAAATAAACAAGCAATAAAAAAAGCAAATATGGTCTATATTATAATCTACACATTTTCCAGAAAACTTTTTTTCTAAATCCAAATATCATATAACTTCGTATCTAATACATTTTGTATGTAATCTCTATGAAAGACAGTTCACAGAAGATGAAACGTTTGCATCACCTAAACGAAAGAGAAATGCAAAAATAAAAGAAGAATTTAAAAATCCCTATGATGAGAAAAAAACAAGACATACATTATATGCATCACTGATTCAATATGCCCAGTTGCAGTATATCCTACCGAACTATGAACTTTAAAATTGTGATCCAAAAATCAATAGGGTTCATCCTTGATCCATTAGTTATCAGTGTACACAGGGACTTTTTCTTAATACTGACTAAAGAATATGATAACTAAGTGACCACTTCTAAAGGATTCAGGTCTCTGTGCCACGCGTATGAGGTCTCATTGATGTCAAAAAATACACAAAGACTGTGGAGCTTAAGAAGAGAATGTTGACATCACCTGCCTGGCGATCTTTGTCAAATTAAGAATCAAGTTTTGCATCTCGGCTAAAAATTCTTTTTTCATCTGTTTTAGCTAAAAGTAAGGTCTAGTTTTACTATACAATCTGCTTTTCTATAGAACTTTTCACAATAACTGTGGATGTAGAATTAAGTTAATTGTGATGTATGGAGAGTCAATACTTGATGTCCACCAAATTTAAGTCATGCTAATTCAAACAATTTATCTTGTGCACATGTATAAATAAGGTAAACCCCTCCTTAGCTTACAGAATACAAATTGTCTGAATAAATCCCTCACACAGAAATATTGCATACATGTACTAACTACGATTTTAAGCAAAGATTATTACCCAGCGATGCTCTGTTCCCTTTATTCACATAAGACTATTTATGAATGTGATATGAAGATTGTCATAATGAACTGAAGCTCATTCTTGATATCTCTGGTACCGATTTGAAATCATAATTAGATGATGCAACGTTTGTATTTGAATTATTTACAGGTTTAAATTGTTCAATTCAAATGTTGCAACTTGAAAGCAGTCAGCCGGTGAAATTGTGTTACGTATGATGTGAAGTACAATGGATGAAAGATTACTGTATAACCAGACATTTTCACGAGATACTTATTTTCGCTATCTTCACCAGTGATTTGGAATCATGAAAAATTATTTTCAGGAAAAATTGTGTTTGATAAGGCATATAATAAATTCTTATCCGTTACATTTTTTCAATTTGTACATGTGTCATTCTTCACTTTTCCTGATTAAATGTAATGATGAGTCAATTGAGTGTATTCTTGAACGAACTAAATCTTCAATAATGAAAGGTACAAAACAGTAACATCATATAAACATATTTGTTTGTAATTAAGGAATCTCAAAAGATTGTACTCACAAAAATAAAAGACTCCCTATTTTACCATAAAATCGCGAAATCTGATACTCGCAAAAAAATTCTTGTTATGCAGTATTCAATTCTGAATGAGAAATGAAAAGAAAAATTCATCAGATTTATAACTTGAACAATACATACACAATAGTATTATACAACCCTGCTGGCACCAATGGAATGAGATTCAAAGATAAAAAATTCTAGCATTGTCTGTATAAAGATTCTGTCAATATTTTAGAAATATATACATAATTTAGGCTTCATATTAAATGTTTTCATACAATGAAATCAAAATGCTTGGACTAGAATATGATTTAAAAACAATACATGTGTAAATGTACCCCATTTAACTGGGGTACAAATACAAATCTAATTTCATACATAAAACTATTCTTATGAAACATGTAACTGGAGATTCCAGTCAAACTTAGAAACATGTAATATTTTCTTTAATAATAATAATAATAAACTTAAGGTACAAAAAAGCTACATGTATCTGTTTTAGAAAAGCTAACAGAATGAATAAAATTTTTACAGAAAAATGAACAGCCAATTTAAAAAAAATCATACATTGCCTCATATTTCATATTTCATATTTCATTTTTACATATTGTCTTATCTTCCATTTTCAAACAAATATAAAAAAAATCAAATATAAAAAAAATCGTGACATAAATCTTAATATAAATGATTCAAATGCGAGCTGCAAAAGATTTTGACTTTCTCAGATTGGTTAAGTATACATGAATCATCACTGACTATAACACCTAGGTTATCTCAAGGTCATCTTTCGACCCCAGTGTCTAGTCCCAGCCATTGTTTACAGAGTTCGTATACCGTAAATGACACCGCCTGCATGGGTAGTGCACGGATATAGTTGATACTTAACCCTCTGTATAATCCGCCCTGTACGCCATGATCTCGGTAGACATGTACCAGCACCCGTAACCAGTTGCTGTAAATAAAAGTAAGACAAGAATAAGTCAGAGTGGAACAGATCTTTTGATCTAATTAAGTTTCATGTCTTTTATCTACATTTCAAATATATTTCTCTGATATTCTGGTAGGAGGAGGTTCTGTAAGGTATAGCTGCATGAAAGGCTATACACCCCGTTTGACACGTGACAAACTTGAAAATTTCTTTAATCCTCTAATTTAATGAAAGCCTTTTTAAAACACACATAGCATATACTTAAAGACATCCTTTTTCTATTAAGTATACATGTACATATTTTTGAAATGTCACCAGAAAATACCCTATAACCAGAAATTTTCATGAGATACTAATTTTCACTATATTCACGAGTGCTTTGGAATCACGAAAAATTATTCTCGCGAAAAATTTTGTTTGATAAGGTATAACATGAAGTGGTATATCAGGTACATTTTATTCTTATTGTACATGTGTCATTGTTGACTTTCTTCAATTAAACACAAAGAGAAGTAAATTGGAATGTATTCATATGATAGAACTTCAATAATGAAAGGTACAAAACAGTAACATCATATGTATGTATTTGTTTGTAATCTAGGAATCGCGAGAAATTGTACTCGTGAAAATAAAGACACCCTATTCTACCATAAAATCACAAAATATGATACTCGCAAAAATTTCTGGTTATAGGATATACTGGTAAATTACACAATATGTAACCATGACCAGATTTCCTCATACCATGCAATTTATAGTCAGATTGGGGAAAATATAAGCTATTTTTCAACAGGAATTTGGTCAAATTTCAACTCCCAAAATCATTTGATAGACGGTTATATAAAATAGAAAAAGGTTTTTCTCCCAGCACAAATGTTGGGACCCTTTTCCACTGTCCATTTTTTTGTAATATCATGATTCCTGACCAAAAACAAAAAGTTTAGAAAACTGACAGACAGACGGATGGACCTGAAAATATTTCCCCATATTTTCATATTAAAAATACTTACCCCTCTACTTTCTTACTGTACATTCCTGATAACTGCATTTTCCTCCTTACAACATCTAAAGGATACCTGGAGACAGAAGCAAAACATTCAATCTGTTAATTTCACAAATATACAAACGTATGTATAGATGTAGATTTTTGAGAATATAAATGTACTTCGTTTATCAATTTCCTCTTAACTGAAGATATTTTACATCTTTGGCTCTTAATTAAATACAACTTACGAAAATGTTTGAGCCACAGCTCCTGCCAGACCCCCACACACTAGCTTTGCCGGCAGTATCAGGACCAGCCCTCCCGTGTTCCTGGGACATGGCTTACCACAGAACTCAGGGAAGTTCTCCAGCACCTTGGTCTTCAGGAGATGGAATGTGTAAAATGACAAACCTGAAGAAGAAAACAGATGCCTTAAAAAAATGATTACATGACGAGTTGAATGAAACACAAAAAAATATCAAATATCTTAAAATATCTAAATACATAATTTCTAGCTTTTCCACGATATTGTAATTATACCCCTAATACCTTAAATCATGTTTGATATTAATATAAACATGATACATTTACCACTGTACCAAGTATAAGCAGGTGAGTAAGCACTGCAATCTACAGGTATTTCAGTAACACCGCAAAAAAGAACAAAGCAATGCATATAACCCTTACAATTTTCTGTGTATAACACCTTAAAATATTTTTCAAAGCTGTTGAGCCACGAATTGGCAAATCTGGATCTGCAGCCAATTTCACGAAAATTCTTACGAACGATTTTCATACGTAAGTATAAAAATTTTCCTAAACTCGATTTCACCAAAGTTCTTAAGTAAAAAGATACGATTAAAATTGTTCGTAACTTTGCGACTGCCTCCGGGTTGTCGCAATTCATTAAGAACCCTTCAAATCCTTACGAATTTCGTAAGTTATTCTACGAAAATTCTTAAGTACAGCATAAAAAACAAAATGACGTGGGTTTTCTTGTTGTCAATAAAAGCTATAGTCAAATTATTTAGAGAGAATGACTTTTTAGCTCACCTGAGCCATAGGCTCAAGTGAGCTATTGTCATAGTGTTGCGTCCGTCGTCCGTCGTCGTCGTCCGTCGTCGTAAACTTTTCACATTTTAAACTTCTTCTCCAGAACGGCTGAAGGGATTTTGATGAAACTTGGTAGGTATGAAGTACTCATGGTCCCCTACAAGTGTTGTTGTTTTTCGTCCGGATCTGTCAACAGGTGGCGCCACCACATGTATATGTATTTTATGCTTGAATTCTATTTTTTTGATTTTTTATGAATTTTTTTCTTATGTAAAAAGGAAGGGGGGGGGGGGGGTGATTTTCATACATTTTCTGCTTCTTTTCTATAACCACTCTTCAGATTGTCATGACAATTTGTAGGTATGAGGTACTCATGCATGGTACCCTACAAGTGAAAGAATTTTGTCAAGATATCCACTTTTGGATTTTTAAGGAATATTTTTTAAGATTGTACATAGGTATAATGTATGTTTTCCATGCCAAATGGACCCATGGGGAGTGGCTTCAAACCCCGGCGGGACCCCAACAATTTTTTTTCCCTTTTTCAGTTTTTTTCCTCTTTTTATTTTTATATTTATCGCTAGCAATGAAACTGTGAAAGAATTTTGTCAAAATATCAACTTTTAGATTTTTAATGATTTTTTAAATAAGACAAGCTATAGCTAGTTTGGCTTTGTGTACTTATTTTCATACTTCGAATTAACTTGGCCACATACGCTATCAAATATACTCTGAATTTATTCTTAAGATGTTGACTTTTTGTGTCGCCTGCGAAGCACAGCGACACTTAGGGATCACTTTGTCCGTTGTTCGTCTGTCCGTCCGTCCGTCTGTCCGTCTGTCTGTCAAACTTGGGTGTCACACCCCATAACTTTCGATTGGTAAGTGATAGGGCTTTGATATTTCTCATGTGTATTCCTTGTGACAAGATCTTTATACACATATCATAATTTTTGACCTTGTGACCTTGACCTAGATATTTGACCTACTTTTCTAAAAATCTAATATTGGCTATATCTCTTGATTGATTAGTGATAGGGCTTTGATATTTCACATGTGTATTCCTTGTGATTAGACCTTTCTACACATATAATGTTTGACCTTGTGACCTTGATCTAGATATTTGACCTACTTTTCTAAAAATCTAATATTGGCTATATCTCTTGATTGGCAAGTGATAGGGCTTTGATATTTCACATGTGTAATCTTTGTGACAAGACCTTTCTACGCAAACCATATTTTTTGACCTTGTGACCTTGACCTAGATATTTGACCTACTTTTCAAAAAATCTAAGATTGGCTATATCTTTTGATTGGTAAGTGATAGGGCTTTGATATTTCACATGTGTATTTCTTGTGACAAGCCCTTTTTTCACATACTATATTTTTTAACCTTATGACCTTGACCTAGATATTTGACCTACTTTAAAAAAAAACCCAAGATTGGCTATATCTATTGATTGGCAAGTGATAGGGCTTTGATATTTCTCTTGTGTATATCTTTTGACAATACCTTTCTACACATACCATAATTTTGACCTCATGACCTTGACCTAGATATTTGACCTACTTTTCAAAAAATTTAAGATTTGCTATATCTTTTGATTGGTAATTGATAGAGCTTTGATATTTCATATGTGTATTCCTTCTTGTGACAAGGCCTTTCTACACATATCATAACTTTTGACCTCATGACCTTGACCTAGATATTTGACCTACTTTTCAAAAAATCTTAGATTGGCTATTTCTTTTGATTGCTGAGTGATAGGCTTTGATATTTCACATGTGCATTCCATGTGACAAGACCTTTCTTCACATACCATCATTTTTTACCTCGTGCACTTGCCCTATATATTTGACCTACTTTTCAACAAATCTATGATTTGCTATATCTTTTGAGTGGTAAGTGATAGGGCTTTGATATTTCACATTTGTATTCCTTATGAAAAAACCTTTCTAAACATTCCATAATTTTTAACCTAGTGATCTTGCCCTTGATATTTGACCTAATTTCAATAAAAAAAAAAAATCCGCTACGCAGGCGACACAAGCATTCCTTGGATTGCTTTTTTTGCATACATGCATATTTCAGAACAATTTCCCTATTTAATGCTTATTTTCTCTGTCTTATTTCTGTATCTATGGTAAACATAGTCGCCATATATCTTCTAGTGTTACAGATTTGATTGGTTCAATACCTCCTTGCCACTTTAGTAGGGGTAACTACAGGAAATAAAAAGGTGCACACTAAAAATTTTGACTGACTTGAAATGCCCGGAAGTCTGTAAAATTGGTCTTTTTTGATTGCGAATCTTTGGCACGCATAAAAATGTAAAGAAAAAGGGGGGGGGGGGGGGGTCATGCATGTCCTTTTTTCGCAAATTTCACTTTTTTTACAGGAACTCTGCGTCCTCATCGAAAATGTTCCGAAATTTGCATATTTTCAAACCTATCTGTAGATTGCATAAAAGACAAGATCAAGTTCGAAGTTAAATTTATCACGACTATTGATTCAATATGCTAAAAATACATTTCCAAGCGCCGCATTTCAGCATATTTACCGAAAATAATTTGTCCAAGTGGCTTCACTGGGTCATGAGGTTTGATACACCATACACTGCTGTTTGGAAAATAAATTGGCTCAATTTCTGCACAACTCACTTGAATTAATATTGTCCGCTAACAACTTGTCTGTGTTAATTGGATTAACACTATTTTGACTGTACGTTACATGTATTAAGATGAAATCAATACTATTCAAAAGCTCTCATTCATAGATTTCTGTATAATTTAATATGAATAAAGGCAAAACCGAAAAGTCTTTGTTTTTTATGCTTCCGGAATCAAAGATACGGGGGCATATAGTTTTTGGCCTGTCCGTCTGTCTGTTTGTCCGAAAAACTTTACATTGGGCATAACTTTTGAAAGGAAGGTGATAGAGCTTTCATATTGTAAATGTGTATTCTTTGTGACAAGATCTTTCTATTGATACCAACATAACTCTGACCCTGACCTCTCACATACTTAACAGAAAATGGTGTTTATACCAACAAAGATGCCACCGCGGGGCATTCGTGTTTCACAAACACAGGCTTTATTATTTTCTGGCATACTAGCTATTAATAATGAAAGGTTTGGTGTTCAATTTTAAATAAACTTAATTTATGAAATAATTTCATTGTTTTCTTCTGTTTCTGTTGCACATTAATGTGGAATTTTACAAAATGATTTTATTTTTGATGTTGCATAATCGAACTATACTAGCTG
This sequence comes from Pinctada imbricata, assembly GCA_033119305.1. Classification (NCBI taxonomy): domain Eukaryota; kingdom Metazoa; phylum Mollusca; class Bivalvia; order Pterioida; family Pteriidae; genus Pinctada; species Pinctada imbricata. The sequence continues at coordinate 49,648,965 of VSWD01000003.1, read as the reverse complement.
GGCATATGACTTTGGATCGCATAATCCATCTTTTCAAATCAGTAAAAAAGTTGTTGTTTTGAAATGTGACTATTTTCTCTTGTTTGTACTTTTAAAGGTTGTCTGAAAAAAGAACTTGTCTGCATCCGGCAAAAATCTTGTTAGAAAGGTTGTGGGCTAAAATCCTGGTACTGGCACTATCAGTATTCAATGTCAGTATGTCAATTAGAGCGTGCATGGGTATCAGGTGAGCGTTGTGCCCCCTGGGGCTCTTGTTATGTCTTGTTTGAAAATGACCTTATGAAACCAGTCAATTACACGTACGTCTCACTTTTTTATCAATGCTAAATGGTCGACACACATCAATAGCTTACAAGAATTTAATTTTTAAATGAAATTCAAATGTACTTTTTCGAGAGATTGAAAAGTAAAATTTATTGCGGATGAAAATGCATGCATACAACATACATAGTATATACGCAACTGAATTTATTGGGAAATAAACATGTTTAAATTAATGATGTCAAAGGTCCAGAAATCGCACATGCGCATAAGCACAGGAAGCTTCCGTTGCTATGCATTAAAATACTTACGAAAAATATTACGAAAATAATTTTAAGAATTTTCTTAGAGAGTTAAGAACACTTTCTTGAAATTGTCATAACTATTTTCGTAAGAAATACGTAAGTACATTTACGTAAGAAAATACTTACGAATTTTTGTGAAATTGGCTGCTGTTCCCTAACTTTGACAGATGATTAACATGCATATTGTATGAAATGAACATTAGAGTATTTAAAACAATGTTACTAAACCCTTACAATATGACATGGACAAAGTTACAATAAATTGATATTGAATTTAAAAGATTGATAATCAAAGTTCTAAAGCTTTATTCTGCATTAAAAGTAATACAGTGCTGTATAAATGTCTAACCTGCATATGGTACCATTCCAAGAAGTGTTGGAACAATCCCCTTATACAGGGAATAGACACCACCGTCTTTGTATATGGACTGTACAGCATGAACGAACCCTGAGTATATATGCTCTCCAGCCACTTGGAATGCTATTCTGCTACGTACCACGTCCAAGGGATAGGTGAAAATGACAGCTGTTAAGCCTGTGATAAGACCAAATCAAAAAGAAAATCTTCATGTACTATTGCATAAACATTCAAAGAAATAAGTTTATTAAACACATCCTTCTTTCAAAAATACTTTGTCGGTAATCAACCTTGAACCTACATGTAACTTTTTAATTTTTTCCAGGCATCTTATCAAATACATGTACATGTATTTCAAATGCACACATATGTATTATTTGAAATCAATAAGAATTTTTTTTTTAATATGACCTCATATTTCTTCCTGATATGTGCTATACAGCTCACAAGGGTTATTATTTCCAACACATTCTCTCAGATAAGACATGCTTACTATGCAACTGACTCTCTGAAAACCAGTCATTTTCTGAAACTACTGTAAAATCCATTCTTGTCATCTGCTTTGATTAGAATATATTACAACAGAAATAATATCTACCTACCTGTGGTTAATTGACCAGTAATAGCCATCGTCATGTGAACCAATCAAAATATCATCTAGCTGCTTTGTGGCTAAGTAAATAATTTGACTGCTTCGGAAAATAATTGGACGATAAATCATGGCTAGGTATTTGTTATTTCTTAAATGTAACCCCTAACTTACCTGCCAAAGATCCAGACAGAAGGCTGGCAATTCTTGGATGTCTTTCCATGTAGACTTTCAAAACCTAAAAAATAATTGTAGATAAAAATATCAACACAATTTTGTTATAGTTATTACCTGTAAAACTTTTGTCAAATTAAGATAAGGGAAAGCATTATAGTTACAATAGGGCAACAACATATTTGATACATTTATTTTGTTTTATAAATGTTTCAGCCTCGAATCTGAGCATGAAAATTGTGGAAAATGTTTTGTAAAGATGAATACTTTATAATCAAACTTTTGGAAGGTACTGTTTCAAATCAAAGCATACTTCAAGGTCAGGTGTGTGGCCTGTTGCATGGTTAACCCTAAATATGTGACCTTGACCTTGAAAGAGACCTTCATATCATTTAATTTCCTTTGTTATTTTCAAGGAACGAAGATTCTGATTGGCTGAGAAATTTTGTTGATACATCGATCAACACAATTTTTCACGGAAGTTTATTTATAGCACTATTTTTAGAACCGGGGGTTCCCTCAAACCTAATGAACTTGTTGCTGAAAATACAATTTGTTTATGTTTGCTTATCATTTGAAGGGTACCATTTCTTTTCTACTTACTCAAAAATTAACTGTGCATGTAGAATTTGCTCAAACTGGTCCTTATTCCAAAGACATAGAGAGACGATCGTTCGCTGTTTGAAACATGGCGGCTGCCATAACTTGTTTAGGCAGACGTATCACTGCGAAACCCTCTGACTTACGAAATATAGTGCGGTGACTAATTGTTTTTAGATCCAAGAAAACAGTCTGTTTTCCATAAATAGATGATAATTAAATGATAAGAAATGAATCTGATATTTTTTCTGTTGATGCAGGTATCACCCGAAAAATTGGACAGAAAACTTTTGCATCAACGCGCTACGCACATTGATGCAGTTTTCTGTCCAATTTTTCGGGTGATACCTGCATCAACAGAAAAAATATCAGATTCATTTCTTAAGTATTGGGTGTTGAATGACAATCCTTGCAAGTTTGATGGCAGTACATTGTATATCTATTTTATAGTTAAGGGGTATGGACAAAATGTCATTCGCCATATTGGATTTTATGTTGTGTATTTTTGAAAATCTTTCCTTACACTGAGTAGAGATTCCAACTTTAACTATTTTCATCCCAGGTATTCTCTACCTTAATAGCTAATTTTTCCCATCTTTTCAACGAAAATTTTTCAACACTAGAACGCTTTAAAATTGATGCACCGAACTGCACAGCTGCACCTCAGAAGAATTCATGAATATAACTATAACTTACCTTAAACATTACATTGATTCTATGTGTACAACCATTTGTCCTTTAATTTTGAGTACACAATCTCAATATCTTATAATCTCATGTTTACACAATCAGTGATCGGGATGGGCAATATGGTGAATGTAACATTGGCCCCATATCCTGGGACATCAATGTGCCATTTACAAAATGAATGTGCCATTGTTGAAAATGAATGTGCCATGAGCAATATGCAACCCCCCCCCCCAAAAAAAAACAAACAAACAAGCAAGAACATATATAGATCTGCATCACCCGCCGCTCCAATTGTCTAGACGGACTTTTATGTATTTGACATAGGAAATAGGGGGACGCATTTGACCAAAACAGTCTCAAAAGATCTTCTTAAATATTCATTGCATGCTTTAAACCTGAATTTATATTTTGAAATTTGCCTGAACCCCACCCCCTCCACAAAATACGCACTCTGTTGTAAATTGTTGTAAACTACAGTACATCCAAATCTAGTGACAAAACTTTGTATGTTTGCGTTTTGTTAACAAATTAAGTCTTAACTGGTGAAGACCATTTGTACGTACATTCATGTATAATGTTTTGAAATAGGGATTGTTGCAACAGGAAACGATGGTGTTTTGAATAAATGACACTTACAAATTGCTGTCTTGTGTATCAATTGATACGAAAAATCGCATGCAGAACTTTAAATAACTGAATATGGTCAAGTCATCATCATGTTGAATAAAAGAACAGAAGATCTCCACAATTTGTTTAAAAATTTAATGCGCCACATTGGCGCACTAAGTAAAATTTAAATGTGACATTTTAGAATTGAATGTGACTATGGCACAGGGCGCATGCTTATCCCAATCACTGCACAATACGGGGTCCTTTCGAGCATGTATTTTTACAGGTAGCCATTTTCATCTGCGGATCTGATCCGCCCCAACATAGGTAGAGAAAATAAAAGATTCTAAACATCCTTGGTTAGTTCACTAGAATTTCGACTGTTCGTGATTCATTTATTAATTATTTACATGATATATCTTAGAAAAGTGGGATAGTCTTGTGAATTATTGGTAACAAATGTGCAACATTCCAAGGATCCGCCTCTGGATTCCTCTCTTAATGATATGGCCAATAGCCCCATGCATGTAAAATGAATATAGCTGGCATTTTGAGAATGTTTGATCAAAATTGGAGGACAAATGTTTGTAGACATATGATCATCGTAACATTTAAGGTAGGTTTTAGTACTTATCATGAATTCTGCAGAGCTAAAGCAGCGCAGTTCTAATCACTAAGTTCAAATGGTCGTCGTGAAAAATACTGATGCAGTTTTTGCTCAGAAAGATGGGAAAATGAAGCTGTTGAGGTAAAGAAAACATAGTATTAGAATGATTAAAATTGGAGTCTTAATTTTGCAGAATGCTTCACGTCAAATCCAATATGGCCGGTAAACATTTGTCCATACCCCTTAAGGTATCCGTTGTACAAATAAATATCAAGTGTATTAAATAGTTAGAATCATTGAATATTTTTAACTAAATATACCTTATAAAACATGAAAAATGGTTTTTATCATCAAAGGTCAACATGACAACCTTCGCTTAATCCACGGAAACTTTTAGACACTGCGGAAGATTACCGAGATAATTTTAACAGTTTAAATGGACAAGATGTCCGCGAGATCTCCATTTGTACACTGGATACGTTAAGCCATTTAAAGTGTGATTACCATACAGACATACTGACCTCTACATGTTTCCTTGTATTGCAGGCAACTTAAAGATACATGTATGTACAATGCATATGACATGTACTCCTGCCCATCAAAATTCTAGTTGATAACACAGATAGATTACCTTGTTACACTTACCTTTGGCCTGTTATATTAACAATCAACAATCAATCAATTTGTAACCTTTTTCTTTGACCTTGACATTGCCAATAAATATAATTCTTCCAATTGCCATGATTGTTCTAGGGCTAAAATTTAGTCTTTATCCAGTTCATAAAGTTTTATCAATACAAATTACTCTGACCTTGAAAATAAATAGGGTTCTAAAAATAAGTGTATTATGGAAATCCTTTCTGTTGACTTGAATGTCTTTGGGATCTATTCTGTAATTCTTGCCGACAAAAGGATGATCAGACACCCTGACTAGTCTATCTACAGACAGGGTTGTTACAAGATGGTAATAATATTCAGGAACGAGAAGTTACTTACTCTGCCATAGATTTCATATGATGTGAACTGTATAGCAGCATAAGGAAACACTCTAATCATGTGTACTCCATTTCCCTTGTACCAACCATAAACACCCTCCTTCTGCTGCACATGGTTTAATGTTGACAGCACACCTGTGACGAATGGGAGAACAATAAGTTATAGGCAAATTATTCTGCTCAAATTAAGATAAATGTGCCTAATAAGTTGTCATTTATCTTGCATTTGTATTCTTATGCAGAAGTTGTATTGTTGCAGAAACTACAGTGGCAGTGATGGTTACATTAACACTAAATACTTTTAAGCAATGAAATATACCCCCTGCCTGCTTTTTTTCAATAAAGTGACATTCAATACTCTCAAACAAGATCAGCATTCAAGGTCAAATGCTTTGGAATGAAAATCCCTTATACATGTACTTAAAAGAAAAATTTGCTTTCAGAACTTCTTAACCAAAATATGATTATAAGGTCAGAATTCAAGGTCAAGGTCACTTGTCTTGGTATCAAATTGTAGTAATTGTTATGGTACATGTACATATGAAACATAAAAGCCCAGTCTGGCACTTATACTTGAAGAGATATCTACATTGTACTTCTTAACCAGACAGGCAGGCAGGGTATTCCCTATATACCCCCAAACTTTCTGTGTGTGTGTGGGGGGGGGGGGGGGGGGGGAGGTATAATTAAATACATAGATGTCTGTAGTGATGGCTGACAGATCATATACTGTATGTACATCAATATCTGGATGGCTTGTGGTTGAGTAGACAGTACACAAATATATTACATGTACCAGTATTTAGATGGCTGTAGTGATGGTTGTGTAGAGAGTATATACATATATAATTCTGTAGACAGCACAAAAAAGGTACAGCGGCTATGACACTAAATCATGTTTAAAACCAGTGGAAGGGATAGAATGTCTCTTATTTTGTCTGGACACACGTATACATGTATATCACACACACTCTCATACTAGTCAGAACCTGCAATGTATTTAAGCTTGAAAGGCTAAAACTCGCATACATGTAGGTACTATTTTAAATCAAGAGAACCAAAGCAGACCCAGCGAGGGGCGATACCAGGTGCCTACATATATATATATGGACAGCACAAAAGGGGTGAAAACAACCACATTCACTATTCAAACAATGTCGGATCAGCCCAACAAAGGGCCAATGCATGTTGCTTGGAAAAAAAGATGCACAAAAAAGGTACAAGCGGCTACGACACTAAATGTGTTTTAAACCCAGCGGAAGGGACAGTACATCCCTCACTTGTATCCAGATGGAACAAGGGACAGTACATCCCTCATTCTGTTTGGACACAAGTACATAAGAAAAATCAAACAACGACCCCCCCCCCAAAAAAAAACAAACAAACATACACACTCTCATGCATGAGAGTGTGTTTGTTTGGGGTTTTTTTTTTTGGGGGGGGGGGTTGTTTGTTTGTTTTTTTGATTTTGGTAAGGGTGCCTGTCCCATTTAGGAAAATTTGCGACATGTTGCTGAAATTGGGAAAATTTTCAATTCTCACCAAAGTATACCTTAAAGTATCTTTTATCAACACTGCTAATTAATTGATTTGCTTGAACTGAATAAGGGATGAATAAACAAGAGCCCCAGGGGGCACAACGCTCACCTGATACCCATGCACGCTCTAATTGACATACTGACATTGAATACTGATAGTGCCAGTACCAGGATTTTAGCCCACAACCTTTCTAAAAAGATTTTTGCCGGATGCAGAGAAGTTTTTTTTTTCAGACAACCTTTGAAAGTACAAAAAAGAAAAAATAGCCACATTTCAAAACAATAACTTTTTTACTGATTTGAAAAGACGGATAAAGTGGTCCAACGTCATATGCCCAGCTAGTATAGTTCAATTATGCAACATCAAAAATAAAATTATATTGTACATTAATGTGCAGCAGAAAAAGAATAAAACAATGAAACGATTTCATAAATTAAGTTTATTTAAAATTGAACACAAAACCTTTCATTATTGATAGCTAGCATGCCATAAATTATAAAGCCTGTGTTTGTGAAACGAGAATGCCCCCGGCGGCATCTTTGTTAGTATAAAGGCCATTTTCTGTTAAGTATGTGAGAGGTCAGGGTAAGCGCAATATTGGTATCTGGGAAAGATCTTGTCACAAGGAATACACATGTAAAAATTGAAACCTCTATCACTAACCATTCAAAAGTTATGCCCAATGTTAAAGTTTTTGAGAAGTACGTCAAAGGTCAAGGTTATGGTCACGAGGTCAAAAATTTTGGTATCAATGGAAAGGTATTGTCACAAGGAATACACATGTGAAATATGAAACCTCTATCACCAGCTTCCATTTAAAAGTTATGCCCAATGTTAAAGTTTTTCGGAAAACAGACAGGCAAACAGACAGACCAATAGGCCAAAAACTATATGCTCCCGTCGATCTTTTATTCCAGGGGCATAAAAAACAAAGATTTTTCGGTTTTGCCTTTATTCATATTAAAGTATACTGAAATCTATGAATGCTTTTGAATAGTATTGATTTCATCTCAAATACATGAAACGTACAGTTAAAATCGTTTTAATCCAATATTTATCAATATTCAAGTGAGTTGTGCTGCTTGTGCAGAAATTGGGCCAGTTTGTTTTTCAAAAAGCAGTGTATGGTGTATCAAACCTCATGACCCAGTGAAGCCACTTGAACAAATAATTTTCAGTGAATATGCTGAAATGCGGCGCTTCTTGCCTATGCATATTTCAACAGGCGAGAAGGAGCGTTGCATTTCAGCATACGCTGTTCAACAACTCAAGTGATTTCTCTAGGTTTCGTAGTTTGAAACAAATTAAAAGGCCCATGAAATTGTTAAGGTTGTCCAACTAGCAGACCTACAACATCGTTATTTACTGTTAAAAAATTGTTTAACCTCACCAAAGGTCTGTTACACGGACAAGTTGTTAGCGGAGAGAGTTCATGAAATGTATCGCTTGCATAGGATTTGCCGACAAAAAGTTATTTGGTCCGATAAAAACTCATCATGTATCTATTATTTGAACAGATAAAAATTCCCAAATGTCTTATCACAGGAACCTGTCATTTTATGAGAGAAAATGTTTTATTATTCACAACCTCAGGCCTCTGTGTTCCTCTTAGAAATATTATACATACAAGATGTTGAACACAGTGGCTTATGGTTGTAAATAATAATTTATTTACTCTATTTAAACAACAGCTTTCTGTGGTCCAACATTTCATAGGAAGATTTCAGGAACTCTGAACTGAATTATTTATTTCAAGAATTTCAGATATTAAATGTCCTATGCATTCTCAAAATCCGGAGGAAGAGATTACTCATTAGACGTTTCTTCAAGAAATCAGTCCGTAAATTACTTCATCTAAGAGAGTCTAAGACAGAGGAAATTCGAGCAAACTTTATGCATGATAACAAGTTGCAAGTGTTCCAAGTATAATGCACATTTCATTAAATAAAAATCTATTCCGTTTGCACTGTATCTCCTGAAATGTATCGCAGTACTAAAGGTATCACATTTCTACATGGGGAATCCCCTTCAGGTGTAATCCAAGGAAATCGTTTTAGCGGGGAATCCCCTCAGTTTTGACTGGTGAACAGGGCAGAATAAAAGGTGTCACACCATTGGTCAAAACTATTGAAAATTTAAAAATAGCACATGAAATCAATGTACCATTCCCTGTAGTCGGGATAAATTGAGTTTTGAACCTGTTTTTGTCTTTTATGCAATCTATTGATCGATTTAAAAATAGATGAAATTTGTAAAATTTTCGAAATGGATAGAGGGGTGATGTAAAAAAGTGGAATTTGTGAGAAAACGGTATGCATGACCCCCCTTTTTTCTATTATTTTTATATGTGTCAAAGGTGTCCAAATCCAACGAGACCAAATTCATAATTATTGAATGAAGGATTGGAAGTCACTCAAATTGAGCTAAATGATTGATCATACAAAGAAGGTTTTTATTTCTTTGGATGACACCTTCAGGTAAACGGCAAAACATGGCCGCTTTTGAAATCTTGTTCCCGACTTTAAAAATAAAATTCTAAATAAGTATAAAGAATTTAAATAATTGAATCATATCACATAAAAGGTCAATCAATAAGACATTGAAGCATGTGTCACTTGTTGAATTATCAGCTGTAACTATGGATGAAAGGTCGATCAAAAAATGATTAATCATACAAAGAAGGTTTTTTCCTGTAGTTGCACCTGAAGCATTGGGCATGGAAAACATACATTATACCTATGTACAATCTTAAAAAATATTCCTTAAAAATCCAAAAGTGGATATCTTGACAAAATTCTTTCACTTGTAGGGTACCATGCATGAGTACCTCATACCTACAAATTGTCATGACAATCTGAAGAGTGGTTATAGAAAAGAAGCAGAAAATGTATGAAAATCACCCCCCCCCCCTTCCTTTTACATAAGAAAAAAATTCATAAAAAATCAAAAAAATAAAATTTAAGCATAAAATACATATCAAAGCATTAAGTAAGTTAAATATGATAAATATGTAGTAAATGAGTGTGTAAAATCATACACTTATTGAGTTATTTAAAGAAATAGTGCAAAAATGTGCATTTTTGACTAAGTCCGAAAAGACGTCAAAAACGCGTCAAAAATTTGACTTCGAAGTGGAACCAAAAATAACAACACTTCTTAAGACATCTCTCTAGATCATCCTGATGCTTTCGGTTTGTCGATACATGCTTCGGTTCTGAAGAAGAAGTTTGTCAAAGGAGGGTACCCCCCGTGACCTACTTTTGGCTGTGGTGGCGCCACCTGTTGACAGATCCGGACGAAAAACAACAACACTTGTAGGGGACCATGAGTACTTCAAACCTACCAAGTTTCATCAAAATCCCTTCAGCCGTTCTGAAGAAGAAGTTGAAAATGTGAAAAGTTTACGACGGACGACGACGGACGACGACGGACGACGACGGACGACGGACGACGGACGCCACGCTATGACAATAGCTCACTTTGAGCCTATGGCTCAGGTGAGCTAAAAACTTAGTGATGCACTTACAAATAGGACATTATGTGCTGACATCCAGGTGATTTTTCCTCTTTGGGAATATAAGGGAATTTTTTTCTTTTTTTAAATAGAGGAAATTTGGCAATGGGAAGGGCAGAAATTTGTCTCCAAAACAAGGGAGAAAAACCCTTATAGCTGTTGTGACAGTTGTGTAGACAATACATATATACAATACCTAGATGGCTGTAGAGATGGTTGTGTAGACTGTACATTATACAATATCTAGATGGCTGTAGTGATGGTTGTGTTGACTGTACATTATACAATATACTATACCTAGATGGCTGTAGCGATTGTTGTGAAGACAGTACATATATACTATACCTAGATGGCTGTACTGATGGTTGTGAAGACAGTACATATACATGTACAGTAGATACAATATCTAGATGGCTGTAGTGATTGTTGTGTAGACAGTACATATATACTATACCTAGATGGCTGTAGTGATTGTTGTGTAGACAGAACATATACATGTAGATACTATACCTAGATGGCTGAAGTGATGGTTGTGTAGACAGTACATATATAATATACCTAGATGGTTGTAGTGATGGTTGTGTAGACAGTTCATATACATGTACAGTAGATACAATATCTAGATGGCTGTAGTGATTGTTGTGTATACAGTACATATACATGTATATACTATACCTAGAAGGCTGTAGTGATGGTTGTGTAGACAGTACATATACATGTATATACTATACCTAGAAGGCTGTAGTGATGGTTGTGTAGACAGTACATGTACATGTATATACTATACCTAGATGGCTGTAGTGATGGTTGTGTAGACAGTACATGTACATGTATATACTATACCCAGATGGCTGTAGTGATGGTTGTGTAAACAGTACATATAAATGTATATACTATACCCAGATGGCTGTAGTGATGGTTGTGTAGACAGTACATGTACATGTATATACTATACCTAGATGGCTGTAGTGATGGTTGTGTAGACAGTACATATACATGTATATACTATACCCAGATGGCTGTACTGATGGTCATGTAGACAGTACATATACATGTATATACTATACCCAGATGGCTGAAGTGATGGTTGTGTAGACAGTACATATACATGTATATACTATATCTAGATGGCTTTAGTGATGGTTGTGTAGACAGTACATATACATGTATATACTATACCCAGATGGCTGTAGTGATGGTTGTGTAGACAGTACATGTACATGTATATACTATACCCAGATGGCTGTAGTGATGGTTGTGTAGACAGTACATGTACATGTATATATTATACCCAGATGGCTGTAGTGATGGTTGTGTAGACAGTACATGTACATGTATATACTATACCCAGATGGCTGTAGTGATGGTTGTGTAGACAGTACATATACATGTATATACTATACCCAGATGGCTGTAGTGATGGTCGTGTAGACAGTGCATGTACATGTATATACTATACCTAGATGGCTGTAGTGATGGTCGTGTAGACAGTACATGTACATGTATATACTATACCTAGATGGCTGTAGTGATTGTTGTGTAGACAGTACATGTATATACTATACCCAGATGGCTGTAGTGATGGTTGTGTAGACAGTACATATACATGTATATACTATACCTAGATGGCTGTAGTGATGGTTATGTAGATAGTACATATAAACTATACCTAGATGGTTGTGTAGACAGTACATATACATGTATATACTATACCTAGATGGCTGTAGTGATGGTTGTGTAGACAGTACATGTACATGTATATACTATACCCAGATGGCTGTAGTGATGGTTGTGTAGACAGTACATATACATGTATATACTATACCTAGATGGCTGTAGTGATGGTTATGTAGATAGTACATATAAACTATACCTAGATGGTTGTGTAGACAGTACATGTACATGTATATACTATACCCAGATGGCTGTAGTGATGGTTGTGTAGACAGTACATGTACATGTATATACTATACCTAGATGGCTGTAGTGATGGTTGTGTAGACAGTACATGTACATGTATATACTATACCTAGATGGCTGTAGTGATGGTTGTGTAGACAGTACATATACATGTATATACTATACCTAGATGGCTGTAGTGATGGTTGTGTAGACAGTACATGTACATGTATATACTATACCCAGATGGCTGTAGTGATGGTTGTGTAGACAGTACATGTACATGTATATACTATACCTAGATGGCTGTAGTGATGGTTGTGTAGACAGTACATATACATGTATACACTATACCTAGATGGCTGTAGTGATGGTTGTGTAGACAGTACATGTACATGTATATACTATACCCAGATGGCTATAGTGATGGTTGTGTAGACAGTACATATACATGTATATACTATACCTAGATGGCTGTAGTGATGGTTGTGTAGACAGTACATATACATGTATATACTATACCTAGATGGCTGTAGTGATGGTTGTGTAGACAGTACATATACATGTATATACTATACCTAGATGGCTGTAGTGATGGTTGTGTAGACAGTACATATAGATGTATATACTATACCTAGATGGCTGTAGTGATGGTTGTGTAGAACAGTACATGTACATGTATATACTATACCTAGATGGCTGTAGTGATGGTTATGTAGACAGTACATATACATGTATATACTATACCTAGATGGCTGTAGTGATGGTTGTGTAGACAGTACATGTACATGTATATACTATACCTAGATGGCTGTAGTGATGGTTGTGTAGACAGTACATATAGATGTATATACTATACCTAGATGGCTGTAGTGATGGTTGTGTAGACAGTACATGTACATGTATATACTATACCCAGATGGCTGTAGTGATGGTTGTGTAGACAGTACATGTACATGTATATACTATACCTAGATGGCTGTAGTGATGGTTGTGTAGACAGTACATATAGATGTATATACTATACCTAGATGGCTGTAGTGATGGTTGTGTAGACAGTACATATAGATGTATATACTATACCTAGATGGCTGTAGTGATGGTTGTGTAGACAGTACATATAGATGTATATACTATACCTAGATGGCTGTAGTGATGGTTGTGTAGACAGTACATGTACATGTATATACTATACCCAGATGGCTGTAGTGATGGTTGTGTAGACAGTACATGTACATGCATATACTATACCTAGATGGCTGTAGTGATGGTTGTGTAGACAGTACATATATACTATACCTAGATGGCTGTAGTGATGTTTGTGTAGACAGAACATATATACTATACCTAGATGGCTGTATAGATGGTTGTGTAGACAGTACATATATACTATACCTAGATGACTGTAGTGATGGTTGTGTAGACAGTACATATATACTATACCTAGATGGCTGTAGTGATGGTTATGTCCTTGAAGAAGAATCTTTATACGGTCTAATGGAGCTACTGTTGTTTTGGCAGCACAACCAGCAAGACCTACAGTTCATATATACATGTATCACATCATAGTAATGTTTTGTAAGATTTAACTGCCGGTATAGTTTGGTAGACAGTATAAATTAATTTGTGAGTTAGTCTATGCTACAATTTAAGCATTGAATATTTCTTCTTTTTTTTCCCTTTAATTTCCTTAACCATGTTAACAAAAACAAAGTTAATATGAATGATAATTATTTTTTTTGAATTTTGTAGATTAGATACATTAATTATGTTTCATCAAATGACAGCTACTATTAATATACTCACAAAAATATTGATATCTGAAATTAAATTACTATGATTCGCTGACAGATAGGACTTGACCAAGTTGATTAGAAAAAAAACAAAAACAAAAATAGAACCAACAATGTGTGTACATGACAAAGTCAATCATCAATTTCATAAAAATCTAGGACTTACACGAACATCTTTGGACTCAATTGTACATGAATCAAATTAATAATAAAAGAATACATGTATACTTCATATACATGTAGGTATACCTCCAGCTATAAATGTTTTAAGAATGGTATTTGACACCTTCCTCTCCTTGTTTACAGATCCCTTTCTTGAAATGTCCATAACAGTTGGAACTTATTAATTATAATACGTCTTAAGGTTTAAATCACTTAGAGTTGCTCCAGAACTTTCAGAACATATATACCGGTAAGCATGTATTGATGATTTGAGCATGCTTATCCCAGCTAACCTGAAAAAAATAGAAGACAAAAATGTGTTTGTGAAATACTATACCTTTGTCAGCAGCTTTTCAGCTACGTAGGAAGATCATTATTACTCAAGGATCAAGTTAAAAGACTTCAAATGAAAGGTATCTATACAATGAATACACATACACTTATAAAATATCTTACCTCTGTATTCAAGTACAGTCTAAATAATTGTCAGGATTTATAATAAATACTAATAGTAACTGAATGGAAACTTAATTTTTACCATTGAATTTTCAAAATAAGGTCCAGGGTTTTTTTTTATTTTGGGGAAGGTGCCAGTGCCTGTCTCATTTGGGAAAATTTGCGACATTTTGCTAAAATTGGGAAAATTTTCGAACAAATTTTCACCAAAGTATAACCCTAAAGTATCATTTATTAACACTGGTAATCTATTGATTTGCTTGAACTGAACAAGGGATGAATAAAAACTTTTAAAAATGCACTTCGAAATAGGGCATTTTGTGCTGATTTCCAGGTTTTGAGTCTTATTTTCTTGGGTGATTTTTTCATAATTCCTCTTTGGGAATTTCAGGGTGATTTTTTGGGGAAAAATAGAGGAAATTTGGCATTGGGAAGGGGCCGAAATTCGGCCCCAAAACAAGGGAAAAAAAACCCTGCAGGTCAGTCATAAAGTTTTGTGTGACAGGATCAATGTTCACCATATTAACATAATGAATATGATATTTATTTCTGTATGTATAACACAAGGGAAAAATGCATACAATACCAACATCAGACAAGTGAAAATCTTCTAAGTTTAAACTGTTCTGTTTTAATATACAAATGCATAATATCTATAAAATCTTACCATTAAAACAAAGAAAATTCTGTGCAATAACTTCTTGTTAATAACTGAAACGAAATCTTTTATCCTTTCTAGGTCTTCAAAGATGGATGGAAAGTCCAAAAACTACAGGTCTGCTGTCAAGCTCTCATTAATTCAGAGCATTGTCCTATAATAAAAAGGAAATCTTTAAATCGGGCAAGTTTTCCCTTAGGATCAGCAATAATTAGAGTAAACATGTATTGCAGCACCTTTTCATGCCTTTGGGCAAGTGTCAATAGCTATGCAATCATGAAAAATACCCACAGACAAAATCAACTGTCCATTAATATACTTTTAGCCAGCTCTGCTACATGTAGCTGCAAGGGCCCTAAGGACTTTTTCGAGCAAATTAAGCTCACACTTATGGTAACGCGTATGCCTAAGTATGGGAAAATGCAGAAGCAAAAGATATACATACTTAGAGCTGAAATAGTTTGGCAACTCTGAGGACTGCAGATACGGGTTACAGTGATTTGGTTTCCTTGAATGACAAAGCAGGACATCAAACCATGGCATATTCACTATGGAGAAAATTCTTCCATTTTTTGGCAATAGTATTCGCAATTTTCAAAAACCAGAGTTACTTCCCATTTGAGACGGTATCTGACGTAGACTGATTATTACGTTATCAAATTCTATGGAAACAAAATGTATCTGGCTAGGGTCCAAAAAACATAGTAAAGATATTTTATGTAATGATTATTCGTTAATTTGGACAGATGAGGAATTCACATTTCTTGGAATAATTTTTTCAACCAATATGAATAAAATTCCAGAACTTAATTACCACAAAAAACTTAAAGATATAAAAAATCTTATTGGTCAATGGTCAAAAAGAATGTTGAGTCCCTTGGGTAAAATAACAGTAATTAAGACACTCATGTTACCCAAGTTAACACACCTTCTTATATCCTTACCCAACCCAGATCCAGATATTATTGATGAAATAGATAAATTTTTTTTCTCTTTCCTATGGAAACAAAAACCTGATAAAATCTCAAGGAAACAAATTATTCAAAATTACAAAAATGGTGGTCTTAATATGATTCATTTAAAATCATTTATGAAATCTATGAAAATAACCTGGATAAAAAGATTACTAATTAGTGATTCATCTTGGACCCTACTTTTTGAAAACATAACTAAAACTAAAAAAGATCAATTTTTCATATTTGGTTCAGACTTTATAAAAAATATTGCAAAACGTATAAACAATAGATTTTGGAAAGACACTCTTTTGTGCTATGTTGAATTTAAAGAAACAATCAAAAATCATGAAACTAATGAAGAAATTATGCACAATGAACTATGGTTTAACAATGATATAAAAATAGATAGTAAGTCAATATTCTATGAATCATGGTTCAAAAAAGGTATCAGATATATTCATGATTTTATTGATGAAACTAGTTCACTTATTAGTTATGAACATTTTTGTCAAAAATTTGACTTTACTCCATCTTTTACACAGTTTTACGGAATACGACAAAGCATTACTAAAAGATGGCCATTGCTCTTCAAAAGTGAAGTTTCATCTTTCAAATTGTGCTTTCCGATCATCCCTTTATTTATCAGAACAATATTAAGAAATAAGAACAGTAAACTTTCAGTGTATGATGTCTTCATTTTTAATCTAAAATATAAACAAAATTATAAAGAAAAATGGAAATCATCTCTAGATTTAGATATTGATGACAATGATTGGAAACTCATTAATTTGAATGTTATTAAAATTACACACGATACAACTCTAAGGTGGCTACAATACAGAATAATCCATAGATGTACCGGAACAAATGATATGTTATTCAAATTCAATATGTTAAGTTCAAATTTATGCACTTTCTGTAATGAAAATCCAGAAACAATTTTACATCTTTTCTGCAACTGCAAACATGTCGAAAATTTTTGGAAAGACTTAGAAATATGGCTTTTTCAAAACTGTAATATTCAAATAACTTTCACCAATAATGACATTTGTCTCATGAAAAAAATGCAAAAAAACCAACAGTTGGTAAATCTTGTAATAACCTTGGCAAAAAAACATATATATAAACAAAAAATGAATAAGAGTATCCCAATTATCAGAGTTTTTTTGATAGAGCTTAAGTCATATTACTTCATCGAAAAATCAATATATTTTCACAAAAAGAAATACTTAATTTTTAAGAGTAGATGGAACTTGTTGTCACACATATTTAATACAATGAGTAATTTGTGGTATAAATGTGTGTATGAAAGATGTACCTGTATTTGTCCTCTCTCTCATTCTCTCTCTCTCTCTTGCTCTCTCTCTCTCTTCTTCCTCTTCTTCTCCTTTCATTAAAAACCATTCTACTCATACATTACGATATTATAGTATGTAAATTGTATGTAGAATGAAAAAAAAAAAAAATAAATGATAAAAAAAAAAAAAAAAAAAAAAAAAATTCTATGGAAACAGTCCTAAATGTCTGGGAAATGACGGTATGAAATTGACGATACCATACCGCTTTCATTCGTCTGTAAGGAGAAAAACTTTGTATTCCGCAAAGACTCAATAAGTGAAACATCCTAAATTGTTCCTTAGCAAACCAGAAATCCAGCAGCAACAAATCTGCCATATTCATAGCATACAACGGTATGCAACTCTACAGTATAATACATGTACTTGACACCATTTTCCTCTAAATGTGACAAAATGGTAGCAGTGCGTCTTTTTCATGTGCGTCAAATAGTACTTAGCGTCAAATAAACCACATTGATAGAACATTAATGCTTTGTGGTAAGAAGAAAGGATGAAAAAGACTGCCGCAATGTTCTTTTGCCCACAGGGATTTATCACGCTAATACCGTTTGCAGTATTTACTAGAGTATATATATGTGTTAAAGGGATCTAACTCGACGTTTAACGAAAAATCGACAAGTCATCTTTATGTCTTCAGAAATAGGCCAATAAATATCAAAACCTATTTTCTGTGGTATATTTCAATAGATTAATTCATACTGAATCTTCATACGAAATTTGAAATCAGTACCTCCCTTACGAGCCGAGATATGCCCAATACCGCTCTCTTATGAGCGCCGCACTTATGAGCGCCGCATTTCTAGGTCGGCCCTTCGGGCCTTTGCAGAGAGCTCCGCTCGCTATTAGTTTAATCTCAGGAAATTCAATTGGTTGTGCATATATATAGATATATAATGATGATAGAATAGTGTTAATACATGTAAGCCTGTGTAAAATATTTCCACCTTGTTTCATTTTGACAGTCAAGTAGTTCTCTTTAAAGAGCCATCTTTTCGAATCTCTCAACAATTACTCTTAATAAGTTGCCATAATGTACGATGAAGATATTATGATTGATATTTTATCGAACGGAAAATAAAAACGTGAATGGAATAAAAATATAAATTCGTAATAAATTCGGACATGAATACAATTATACGAAACTGAATTAGATCGAATCGCCTCTGATCCCTAATCAACGAAAAGTCTTGCGATCTCGGTTCTAGAAATGGCTGACACTGAGGCTCGAAGAGAAGCACGCAGGCAGAAAATCTTACAAAACTCTAAACAAAGGCTAAATAGGCTCTACGATCGTGATTTTGTAACAAGTAAGAATCAGTGCCCCCCCCCCCCCCCCCCCCCCTCTACTGTCCGTGCGGCTCACTTCGGAAATTGGATAAACGTGATTTTGACTACTTTATCATGCAAAAATTTAAATGAAATTGATACCATCCAATAGATATTTCCCATGCTATTTTTTCCATGACGTCGTGACGTTCTCCATAGGCTCAATGTTAAACTTGGCAACGTCGACGCTGAAATCTAACATTGAAAATGCCCCAACTTAGAAAATTTATTTTGCCTTTATAATGTGATTGCATAAACCCTCAAACATGTAACATACACCAAAATTTATGACTTAGCAAGATCTATTCAATGATCAGATGATATGGATTATATTTTAATTTTTGCATGACAAATTTAACCAAATTTCATCGATCCAGTTTCTGAAGTGAGCCGCGTGGACAGTAGTTTGTCGGTAAATTTTGCGATAACATTTTTATAGGGGTATAGATCTTGGACCATGTAAACTTGGCGATCGCAATACTGGTATATCAGTATTGTTGACAATACTGGTAGAAATATTTGTTCCAGTATTGTTGTACAGATACTGGTATTCCAGTATTGTTGGGATAAAAAAATTGTTTTGTGAAAGTGACAATACTGGAATTCCAGTATTGCAAATTTTACAATACTGGAAAATATAAAAATATAACGGAATATCAATTTTACCAGTATTGTCCATGTCACAATACCGGTAGACTAGTATTACCAGTATTTTCCAGTATTGTCACATACATGTATACAATACTGGAATACCAGTATCGTAAAATTAAGGATACTGGAAGACCAGTATCGAAATTGTGACAATATTGGTATTCCAGTATTGTTTTATTGACAATACTGGTATTCCAGTTAGGCAGTATAATGTTATATCACGAAACCTTAGAGGAAGCAAGTACTCAAGGTCTTCTACCAAGTATGTGTTTTTCGTGTCAATTGGTCAACGAATATGGCCGTGGAGGGCTCTGATCTGCAGACTCATTTTCGACTTCCCCTCTGAAACTGCTGCACAGAATTTCACAAAATCTTAACGGAAGCAAATACTCAAGATCCTCTACCAAGTTTGTGTTTTCGGTGCAGATCAGTCAACAAATATGGCCACGGAGTGCTCTGATTGGCTGACACATTTTCGACTTCTCCTCTTTAACCATTTCATAGAATTTCACGAAACCTTACATGAAACAAGTACTCAAGATCCTCCATCAAGTTTGTATTTTTCGTGCCGTTTGGTCAACAAATATGGCCGCCGAGGGCTCTGAATGGCTAATGCATTTTCGACTTCTCCTCTGCAACTGCTGCAAAGAATTTTATGAAACCTTACAGGAAGCAAAAAGGACTCAAGGTCCTCTACCAAGCTTGTATTTTTCGTGCCGATTGGCTTACAAATATGGCTACCGAGGGCTCTGATTGGCGGACACATTTTGGACATTTCCAAAAAAGATGCTCATAATTTCATGAAACCTTAAAGGAAATAAGTACTCAATGGCCTCCGCCATGGTACACATGTATCAAACTTTTGGTGTTCAGGGAGCATCCATAATTCAGTTTAACTTATTTTGTCTTTTTTTTCTATTTCTAGCTCACATGTACTTACAAAATTGAAATCTTGTCATTATACTGTTTCAGATCATGATGATCCAGACACATCTACAACAACAGAAACAGATCAGCAGAAGCAAGGAAACTATCAAGATAACAACTGGACATGCAAAATGTAAGGAAGGAGCCGATAAGATAAGACGTAAAATCTCAAATCTGTCAGGAAAAAGTGGAATTTTCATAATGAAAACTCCAAGAAAATTCTTTCACAAAATTGATGCCATGCAGTTCTTGGTTTCATCATAATCAGCAGTTGGATAAGATTTGTTGTGCATCATGTTCTTAACTTTTAGGACAAAATGTGCCTTTTTTTTTGGTCTTTTTTTCTATAGAAATCAATGGAAAATGGAAAAGATTTTTAAAACATTACCTCCCCCCCCCCCCCCTACTACAGAACGCCACTCTTACAGAAGGTGTGTATCACTAATACATCTCTTTTAACAAAGAAAGATTCTGTTAGTAGTAAGGGGGGGGGGGATGCCCCCAAGACAAAAAACTGAAAAAGGCAGGGTGGGGGCCTTTTTAAGAATCAGTGTTTTAGGTCATAATATAAACTAAGTTTCATTTTGTCCCTTTGAAAGTAATTCATTTATTTATTCTAAACATGTTCAAACGAAATACACCAGATTTTGGAATGAAATAAACTGGAGTGTGCTGTTTATTTCTACACAGTGTGTATTTCGCAGTAAAATGCCTACTTTGCAGCCAATGAATAGAATATAAAACAAAACCGTATTTCAGATTCAGGATTTTAGAATTTATGGAAAAAGTTGAGACCAGCCTTTTAAATTTGATTTCTAGTATCTTGTTTACTGTTATAGACTATAAGTATGTTTAAAAGTTTATAGATATCCATATTAGCCAGATAGTTCTTAATTTTCAAAATTGTTTTTTAGCTCTACTGGTCTCAGACCAGTCGAGCTTATGCGATACCCCGTCGTCCGTCTGTCCGTCCGTAAACAATTCTTGTGCTTGCAACTCCTCTGAAACCATTGGTGATAGAAAGTTAATTCTTTTTGCATCATACTTGATATGTGGTCTAGTTGTGCACCTGAAATTTGGTTTCAGCCCCTGACCCCCAGGGTCTTAGAAAATGGGCGTGGTCATTAAATCCTATGTAATCTTGTGCTTGCAACTCCTCTGACACTATAAATGATGGAGACTTCATTTTTTTTGCAATATGATTGGTCTGTGGTCTAGTTGTGCACCTGATATTTTGTTTGAGCCCCTGACCCCCAGGGTCTTAGAAAATGGGTGTGGTCATTTTCTCCTATATAACTTTATGTAATCTTTTGCTCGAAACTCCTCTGACACTATAAATGATGGAGACTTCATTCCTTTTGCAATATGATGGGTCTGTGGTCTAGTTGTGCACCTGATATTTTGTTTGAGCCCCTTACCCCCAGGGTCTTAGAAAATAGGTGTGGTCATTTTCTCCTATATAACTTTATGTAATCTTGTGCTCGCAACTCCTCTGACACTATAAATGATGGAGACTTCATTCTTTTTGCAATATGATGGGTCAGTGGTCTAGTTGTGCACCTGATATTTTGTTTGAGCCCCTGACCCCCAGGGTCTTAGAAAATGGGTGTGGTCATTTTTTCCTATATAACTCTATGGAATCTTGTGCTCGCAACTCCTCTGACACTATAAATGATTTAGATTTTGCAATATGATGGGACTGTGGTCTAGTTGTGCACCTGATATTTTGTTTGAGTCCCTGACCCCCAGGGTCTAAGAAAATGGGTGTGGTCATTTTTTCCTATATAACTCTATGGAATCTTGTGCTTGCAACTCCTCTGACACTATAAATGATGAAGACTTAAATCTTTTTGCAATTTGATTAATCTGAGGTCTAGTTGTGCACCTGATATTTTGTTCGAGCCCCTGACCCCCAGGGTCTTAGGAATGGGTGTGGTCATTTTCTCCTATATAACTCTATGTAATCTTGTTCTCGCAACTCCTCTGACACTATAAATGATGACGACTTAAATCTTTATGAAATTTGATGGGTCTGTGGTGTTGTTGTTCACCAGATATTCAGTTTTGGTCCCTGACCCCCAGGGTCTTAGAAATGGGTGTGGTCATTTTCTCCTATATAACTATGTAATCTTGTGCTCGCAACTCCTCTGACGCTTTAAATGATGGAGACTTAATTCTTTTTACAATTGTGCTCTCTTTTGCAATATGATGGGTCTTGGATTAGTTGTGCACCTGATATTTTGTTTGAGCCCCTGATCCCTAGGGTCTTAGAAATGGGTGTGGTAATTTTTTCCTATATAATTGTGCTCTCTATACTCTTCTAAAGCTATTAATGATGGAGAATTAATTTTTTATGCAATATTATGGAATTGTAGTCTTGTTGTGTCATTAGTTCACATAGTTCATTTGAACCAGCAGCCCCTTGCCCCTAGGATCTTGGAAAATGGGTGAGGCATTCTTTTTTGAAATACTATATCTTGGATATTATGAATTATGTGAGTGATATTCTACTTGCAGTCTAATGGATATGTTGTTTTGTCGTGCTACTTATAATTTGTTATAGCGCCTGCTCCCTATGGTCTTTGGTTAAAAAAAATAAAGACAGGAAATTGATGTTTTAGAAAAAAAAAAAAAACCAACCAGGAGAGCTACAGTCTCGTCAGAGACTTCTGGTTTTTTATATTAGCTTCTTCCTTCAAAATGGCCACCCCTACTCTTTGGACTGTAATTTAAGTATCTAGAAGTAAGCTTACCAAAATAAAAGTTGTACGAGGAATCTCCAAAGACATTACATTTTAGTAATGATAAAGTTTTTCTTGTGTATAGATCATTGTGTAGAAGAAATACTTGATGAGATTCAGGGCTAAATACAGCCCTTATCTTATCAGCTCTATTACCCCTTCAAAAGTAATGCATAACCAGACAGGTGCATCTTTTAGAAAGTAATATCTTGTCTTCTCAAAATATAGAACTAAACAAGTGCCTTCCAAATTATTGGTCCTATTGGCAGCAAAAAATATAAATCCTTGTATGATTTTTGTCCCAGGATTCCCATGTCATTTGGGCTCTTGTAACATTTGATTATCATGAATAACAGAATCACTCAGCTTCTAATCTTTCATGATATTTTTATAAAATGTTTAGTTAAGCTTTGATCCTAATTTTATGTTTACTTGTATACTTGTAATAATAAAGCAGTACAGTTGTTAATGCTGAGGCCTGTAGTACAGTGTAGATAATATACTGACACTCAACATCTGTAATAGCACACCATCTTTGGAAAATTGTTAGAAACTTTGGAATGAGTTTAAGTTATTTAAATTTTCAGTTCTTAAAAACAAATTTTATATTCCTGTGCATTCAAGCTTAATTGACAGTTAGCAAAGGCATTCAGATTGTATTGACAACTTTGACCTTGTTAGTTGTGACCTTATCATATTTTCACATTGAATGACTTTTGGCTAAAAAAGGTTAGCTATGCAATCAAGCCATGCTGTCTTTTACAGTTCTTGTTTCATCTTTTCAAATTTTTGGTGTTTGTACATATGCATGTACAATACTTCACATTAAATCTACCCCCCCCCATAAAAAAGAAACATTACTGTACTGCACAGAAACATGCACAAGTGCATTTGCACCTCTAATTTGGTTGTGATTTGTTCTTACTATGGGGTGAAGGAAGACTAAATAACCTTCCTTTGTTCAGTGTAATGGTTAACTAAAACAGACCACGGAAGGAGAAGTATATGATGCTTAGACATCTATTTTACCTTGTATTACTCGTTTCTTTGTAGTTATACAATATGTATTGTAGAAAGTGAATTATATCTTTTAGATGCAGTCACACAAATACAGAAAAAAGAGAGAAATGTTATTTGTGCAATTCCCAGCAAAAGGACACACCCATGAAAGGAAATGGTATGGAAATATTGTGTCAATGCATTACCTCTGTCTTCATCATGTTCATCATTAATTAAGAAACTTTATATCTTTGTGGATAAGTGATCAAGTTATGAAGAGGTAGAATATTCTTTCCAAAAATTTTTTGTGAATATCTACATGTACACTTACATTAATAGAAAAAAGATTGTTATAAACTGATATAAATGGATTTCAGAAGTTTCTGAGAGAGGAGCCGGGGAAGGACTACCTGTAGATGGTAAAGAACATGTTAAATGTTCAGACACTCACACAGAATCTTCAAACTTATTGTCTAGTGTTAACAAAGATGGTGTTAAATGTGCAGAAACTCACCCGGAATCTACTGTGCAAGAGAAAACAAATACGGAACATACAGTCCTGAGACAAAGACAAACTGTTAAAATACAAAAAGCTCCTGTTTCTGAAGAAAGTTCTGTATCGCCTACATCAAGTGAAAGTCTCAGAAACGATAAACTAGAAGACTCAGTCCTTTCTCCATCACAACAGTTTGAAATGTTCAGAGTTTTGGGATGCGTCCTTCTGGCTATTCTTTGTAGAATGGTTCTTAAAACTGGATATGGTCTTCTTTACTTTCAGGTAAGTGAAAGATGGCATTGTTCTGTTGTGTGCTATTAATGCCCATAAAGTTAAATGCTATCTAAAACATCTTCTATTTTATAAAATCTTGTTGTATTTTGACATTTTTGTCGAGTGTTTGTGAATCACCATGCTTTCATCAGCGTTAATGTATGCACATGAAGTTTAGGTCAGAGTCTTTAGGTAAAATATATATAAAAATGTGTATACCAGATGGAAACTTCTTGTCATGAAGAAGTCACATCTGAAATACATGGATGAAAACTCTATTTCTTCCTGTTTTTAAAATGAATGCCTAATACCTAATGTTTATTTTCTTAATTTTTTTTAAGTTTCTTTAAAAGTATGAATATGCTTAAGTCAAGGTAAGTGAAGAAGATTTAGATCTGCTTGATACACGCAATGCCTCTTATTGGCCGTTTAAGGGAAGTACATGTAGATGTTAATCTAAAGACAAGGTCTGATGGTCAAGGTAAGGGTATTAAATGAAAAGTCTTATTGCAGTGAATGCACAATTGAAGATGAACATCCTATTTAAAAAAAGATGAAAGATGCAAGATTATTTTTCTAAAAGTTAGTAGACTAAGGTTAAGGTCAATAGGCCAAAGGTCATGTAATAATTGAAGCAAGCAATGTACAATAATATTATGAAATATTTTTGCCTTATCTTAGTGGATGAAAGAAGTTTTGGTAGAAGGATACTCTCCTAAAAAAGTTAATATTCCAAGATTATTAAGTCTAAGTGTAAAAGATATTGTCTGGTCAAAAATTCACGTGTGAAATATCTTCGTTGTATTTGATATTGTTCAAAAGTAACATATGACATAGCCCCCCCCCCCCCCCTCCTCCACAATATGAGGACATGAAAAAATAAAGGTGAAATGAAATATGAGTCATATTGCTCATCAGTATGCAGAAGTATGATGCCTTTTGAGAAAAGCAATACATGTACATTTGTATTTCAGAAATCTGTTACCATAATTCTGTTCATTTCCTGGATTAGATTAACAATTTGGAATATTGGTCTGACATGTGCAGTTTTCTTTTTGAAGAATTATCCCTCTTTAAAAAAATTAACAAAGATGTATGCAAGAAGTAGCACAGGTACTCATTTCATTTCTTCAAATAAGTTTACAAAATTTTCTTAATTTAAAATGCCTTATCCAATGCTCTAGTTATGATTGTGTTGTATTTCATTTTCTTACAGTCAGTAATACTGCCATTTGTTTCTCTGCAATTTGGTCTATACTATTACAAGCAACAGATTGTAAAGGTAAGTTTCATACTAGCACATGCATGAACATTCTTATAAAAGCAGTTTCTATGCTTATTTAAAAAAAGGAAAGATCTCCAACAGGACTACATGGCAGTCACCACAAGGAACTTCACAAAACAACCACAAAAATCAACAAGTGGAGAGACAATAGATCCAATGGAAATTCATTAAAGAGTATAGGTGACACCACTAAAATGACATTTAGAACAATAGGCAAGGGACAATTAGAGGTGCCGGTAACATTTATAAGATTTTATAAGATTTTGCAAATTGAAATGAATTAAATGATGCAAAAAATTACTTATTGGGATTGGATTGAACTTTATCATAGCATGTGTATCTTTACAAAGCTTTGGATGCAAGGAGATTTGATTAAAACTGATTCAAAACCACTAAATGAGGAAAAAGTTCATGTTATCTAATATTAGAAAAAAATGAAAGCATATCATTTTGTTCCATAAAGCAACATACTGAATTTCCAGGTTTATTTCCCACCCAATTTAGATATGAGACTGAATCACCCAATTGCACACTTTTAGAAATCCTTTGTGTGTACAGTAATTCTATCCACCTTGTCTTGAATTCTGACTCCCCCATGACAGTCATATATTTTGTAATATATACTTTGAATACTCCATCCTTTTGTAATACTTATTTTGAATACTCCGTCCTTTTGTAATACTTATTTTGAATACTCCATTCTTTTGTAATACTTATTTTGAATACTTTTGTAATACTTATTTTGAATACTCCACCCTTTTAAATTGTAATATCTATTTTGAATACTTCACCCTTTTGTAATACTTATTTTGAATACTCCATCCTTTAGTAATATCTATTTTGAATACTCTATCATTTTGTAATACATATTTTGAATACTCCATCCTTTTGTAATACATATTTTGAATACTTCTTCCTTTTGTAATATCTATTTTGACTATTCCATCCCTTTGTAATACATATTTTGAATACTCCATCCTTTTGTAATATCTATTTTGACTACTCCATCCTTTTGTAATACATATTTTGAATACTCCATCCTTTTGTAATACTTATTTTGAATACTCCATCCTTTTGTAATATCTATTTTGACTATTCCATCCCTTTGTAATACATATTTTGAATACTCCATCCTTTTGTAATATCTATTTTGACTACTCCATCCTTTTGTAATACATATTTTGACTACTCCATCCTTTTGTAATACTTATTTTGAATACTCCATCCTTTTGTAATATCTATTTTGACTACTCCATCCTTTTGTAATACATATTTTGACTACTCCATCCTTTTGTAATACTTATTTTGAATACTCCATCCTTTTGTAATATCTATTTTGACTACTCCATCCTTTTGTAATACATATTTTGAATACTCCATCCTTTTGTAATACATATTTTGAATACTTCTTCCCACAATCCAGATTACATGTTTATTTACAGGATTTAGTACTACAGCACAGAAACAACATGATGGTGACGCTCCTGGTGTTATGTGGTGTGAAGAAAGATATACTCACCCTTTATAACAACATTATGGGTTATCTGACTGCCATTGGAGAAGATTTCTGTCTCTTTGTATTTGTATTTGTCATGAGTGGCATCATTCTTGTGTAAACAGACAATGTGATTTATGATCTTAATCAAAAGTGAATACTTTATTACTTTTCATAAGTTTCATGTCGTTAATGCAGAAAATGAATATGTGTGCATGCATTTTGAATAGGAATAGATAATAAAAAAATTATGAAATATGCAGTAGTTTTCAGTTCTTAGTGATAAAGTGAACTGAAATCATAAAGCTTTAATCAATTATGCTCCCAGCCTCCATTTAAATCGACTGGTTTCATGTACAGGTACTGGTATTGCCATGTTTGTCCGCCATTTTTGTTCATCCATAGTGATATATCAGTATAAAGACTTCAAATTGAATAAGATCCTCAAACTTATATGCCATAGGAATCACATTTTCCACCTGTCTTCTGATTAGATCATGATAACTTTTTAATGATATCTGAATAGTTTTAATGATAGAGCTCTTTATATGTTAGACATGGATTTGCTATAATGTGAGAGTGAAACCTACAAATTTTAAAGGAACAGAGGGTCGAAAGTCAAGGTCATATCAATGTCTTACAGTTATTATGTGCATCATTACATTGTTCTAACACAATACCTAGAATACTTTTATAGTGAGTTCACTATATTGTTAGGATGGTAACTATACTTTTTAAAGTAAATACACCAAGGTCATATTGTGGACTCATCACCATGGTAGAAGTAGTACAACTTTTTAATGAAAGAAATATATTCATTTCTTGACCAGATTGCAGGCAAAATCCGGCTTATGAAATGACAATGTCCGTCTGGAGGTCCGTCTGCATCAACAATTTGGTTAAGCTGTTTCGTTTAGATTAGATGTGAAAGAACTATAAGGGGTACAATCTTCAACTTGGTACAGAGATAAAGCATTGTGAGAAAATTTGAACGCAGGTATTGTTTTTGACCTTGACCATGAAAAATGTGATTTTGCGTTTAGGTTAGTTGTGAATGAACTATAAGGGGTACAATCTTCAAACTTGGTACAAAGATAAGAGGATCTGAACGTAGGTATTGTCTTTGACCTTGACCTTCAGGTTTGACCTTGATATATATAATTTAAAGTTAATCTCTATTGTACAAATACTATATGGAATTTTACATTCAAACTTTTCACAGAGATAGGATATAATGAGTTGACTTTATTTCAGGTAGTGACCTTGACATTTGCCCTTGACCTTGAAGATACAATTTTTATGTTGACTTTACCATAGTAAGGTACCAATAAGAAAGCTTGCCATAGAGGTAGAAAGAACATGGTTAGTGGAACTGGTTTCTGGTTCTGAATTTTGCCTTGAAGATTGACCTTGACTTTGATGATATGATTTTGAACTAGACTAAAGTGTATCAAAACTATATAGAATCTCACATTGAAACTTTGAATGAAGATTTTGATATTGCACTCTCTTGCTTTTAATGGACATTATGTTTCAAACCACAATCTGCTGCCATCAATCCGGCCATTACATGTGATACCGTCTTAAGCGGTATCTTGTTTATACATGTAAATGGGAGGATGAGACTAAATAAAGCTTTTTGAGGCCATAGGGTCAATGTTCAAGGTCATATAATCGACATATATTCACTTAATCACAATGTTATTGTAACAGGATGCCTCAAACATAAGTTGTCATCATCGGTACATTGGTTCACAGTACTACTAGTAAATTGTGATGATGATAAACCTATACTTTTTGAGGTCAGAAAGTCAAGATCATACCTGTACATCATCACGGTGGTCATTATCAAGATAACGTGAAAATTTTAGAAGGGCGAGCTTTCATTTTTCAAAATTAACTATAACATGAAGATATTGCATCTACGCTTTTTATACGTCCGTCATTTGACAGGACGTATTATGGTATGGTGATGTCCGTCCATCTCTCTCTGTTCGTCTGTCTATCCACTGATGGAACGCAATAACTTGAGTATGCATCAACGGTTTTTCATGATATTTAAATACTTTGATCAGACTGTGGAGAGGAAGCCAACTTTGATTTTCACGTTCAACCGATTTGTCGTAACGGAGTTATGGGACTTACATTTTTTTGGTATTATGAAAATATACTTGAATAGTTAAAAATCTATTTTTGGTCAAAATGTTTTGAAAATTTGTTTGCTTCAAGGAGAAAGGATGTTCTTTCATATATGTAACGGGTTATTTTTGTGGCATAGTCGAGAAATTACGGAAGGGGATTTATATATATGCACATACTGTATGCACATTTTAAGCTAAGGGCAATAACTTGAGTATCTGGCAACAGATTTTCATGATATTTATACACTTTGTTGAGACTGTGGAGAGGAAGCCGCCTTTCGATTTTCTGGTTCAACTGAATTGTCATTACGGAGTAATGGTACATTAATTTTTTGGTATTGTGAAAATAATCCTAACGGGTGTATGTTGCTGCGTTAGCGTAGGCTTTATTGAGGTTGATATCTATATTGCATCTACGCTTTCTGAGGTTGATATCTCAGGTCATGCTTATGATAATGTTTGATGACTCCCACAGTTACATTCTGAGTTCGTCACAAAAAAACCTAAGAATTAAAGGAGCTCAATTATTTTGGAAACGGAAATTTTTTGGGAAATACAGTTTTTGCCTTCTTTGTTTGACTTGAAAACTTTTAACCTTGGCCAGTACTTTGACCCTTGAAAAACAATTATATTGAACCCTTGAGGGCCTCACGACTTTGATGTTTCAGATGTATTTTCCCCATGCCATGAACTTTTATTTGTTGCAACTAGGACTTTTGACCTAGTGACCTTGACTTTGACTAGGTTTAAAGAACTGAACGTAGGGTAGGACTTTATTGATCCCCCACCGGCTTGCTGGAGTGGACTCAAATACTTTCCACCCTGTTTGTCTGGTCCACTGTCACACTTTTTATTACCCGGTACACGTACTTCTTCAAAGACACAAGTGAAGAAATGGATGATTCACAGAGTTAACTGTGACTGATGATCTTTAATAGTGTAAATAAATTCTCCGTACGAACCTGGTCTTCAAAATCAACAGACATCGGCCATTTATCACATCACAAAAATTTACAATTATGAAAAATATACTTTGATTTCATGTCGAGTTACCAGTGTACAATTATTGACTTCTGATAAGGTCTACTGGTGACTATACAGACCTGGTCAGGTTGGTTGACCGAGGCCGAGGTACCCCCTGTTCGCCGCCCCCTCCCCATCAATAACTCATTTAAAGTATATAATTGACAATAAATACTTCTCAAAAAATCTTTTTTGCACCACATGGGTTTTCCCTTCATGATTATGCCAATAAACATATTGTTCTAATAATGAATCATTTGAAGAGATTATATACAATATTATTCAAATGAAACTTATTTGCCATGTTTGATTGGACATTGCTTCTTGTGTATATATGATTTCGACTGAACGAAATTCTGTTTTCCTTCGAGCAACTCAACAGTTGACTCAATTGAAAAAAAAGTTATTTTTCAGGAATATTAATTATCCAAATTTTTAATGTTATCAAATTCTATTGGATTCTTGAATAAATCAAATACGAAAATAACTATGTTCCAAAACGGAAATCTTAATTTTTCAAAACAGATCAGTAATTGTCAATCAATTCCTATAATTCTTCATAAAATTCAAATTCAAATTTTTTATTGGCTTCAACACATGTTCACAATGGTCATATTGCCTATGAAGTAATTATAACAAACATGCAAACTATAATGACATATTAGCAATTAAAAAGTGGTACATATTACAACGTTTCATCAGTAAAATTATCCATAGTGTTGGGTATTTTTCTATTATGATTCATAAATGGCTGTAGGTTTACATGTATATATTGACAGCACAAAAATGTAAATAGTTAAGTTATATCTATATGTATATACGAAATAAAATATTTATAATTGTATTTCTGAAAGTAAGTTTACTGGAAAAAAAGACATACAACCTCAATTGTCCTATTTTTTTAACTAAGTACAGTAATGTAATCTGTACAGAAATCATGCAAAAAGTGTATTTCTATAAAATTACCAAAATGATTTCACACAAGTACAAGTAGTAATGCAACATGTCCTTAAAGTTTATGACAGACAGACAGAATAGTTTATTTAAGTGTCACATGTCAATAATACAAACATATCACAACATATAAAACAAGTAAATAAAACATTTACAAACATAAAATATTGACATCCAGCCATATTTGGCTTATGAGACACTATACATTAAAATATGTACATAGTAAATTTAAGATAAAATAAAGGATCATAAGAGTCTATCATATAATAATTCTACCCAATGAATTTTCTTCTATAAAACATTTTATGAACTGCATTCGCTAAAATAGGTTGTAACTTGTCATTTTTCATAAAATATAAAAATTTATCTTCATTATTCAACATGTTAAAACTACTATTATCTTATTGTCCCTCGTTGAACAAATCATATCGGATATCTGAATAAAAATCACATTCGATTAAAAAATGAATTTCATTTTCTATAGAATTTTTATTACAGAATTGGCATATTCTATCACTTAAAGGTATTTGTGGCCTGGCGTAGCGGCCAGTTTCTACGGCTAAGGGTAAAGAACCGCTCCTAAAATTTGATAAAATTCTTCTATGATTTTTATTTCTTACTGATCTAGTGTATTGACTTGCAGCGAGTTGATTCTTAATTTGCGATATGTGCGGAGTTTATTGCCATTTGGCAAATTTCTGTCATCAAATAATTTATTAGACCAATCATTTTCGTCTTTGCTTTTATTAGAACTAATTTGATACTTAACTTCATTTTAGTTGACTTATTATCATCGTTAATTATATCTGCAAAACCTACTGAATTTGCTATCTGAATACATCGTTTTTCCCATGGTTTACCCAAGCTTTTAGAAGTATTATGTATCTTTGAAGTAACTCGTTCTGCATCTGCATTTTTAACTCTAAAATTCAATCGGAAAACCTCAGTTATCTGTTTCGAAAAGGTAGAACTAAATCCCATATCACCTTGACTTGCAATATTAGAAGAATGTTTCTTTGCGCCAAGAAATAACCTCCATGCTTTATTTTGTATAGCCTGAACCTCTTTCCAATTCGTTTGACCCCAAATTCCTGCACCATAATAAAGACTGGTTCAACTAATGAACTATAGAGTTTAGTATACACATCAAACGACATACCACCACATGACAAATATTTTGTATAAAGAGCCGAGAGTGCTCTACTTGCCGCCTTCGTGACCTCTTTAACAGTGAATCTGTAATCCATAAACTCATTAGAAGTTAGTCCTAGATATCTATACTTGCTATCATAATCTAACGCTAAATCTCCACATTAAACTGAAATTCTGATTTTTCTACATTTTTATTTCTGAAATGCAAAATTTTGGTTTTACTTCTATTTAAGGTCATTATCCATCTTTTACACCAAATATCTACGACATCTAGTTGGCACTGTAACGCCTGCTCATCCGAGGCCAAAAGGCCTATGTCGTCTGCGTATAACAACAGCGATATCTTTACGTCATTTCCTAATGTTATTCCATTTTCTAATCTATTTATTTGGTCTGCAAGATCATTGATATAGATAGAGTAAAGTGTCGGCGATAACTTACAACCTTGTTTCATCCCAAATTTGACCGGAAATAGATCTGTCATATTATTTCCTAATTTAACTGAACTTAATGTTGTTTCATACAATGATTTTACCGCTTCTAAATAAGGGCCATCTATACCAATGCGCATAAGCTTAAACCAGAGCATATCTCGATTTACGTTATCGAAAGCTTTTTTCGCACCAACAAAACAAACATAAGTGTCTTTCTTTTGTAATTTTTCTATTTTTAACAATTGAAGTCAGTGTATACAAATGATTCAAACAGCTTCTTTTTTTTTTCCTAAAACCGT
Source organism: Pinctada imbricata (assembly GCA_033119305.1). Lineage (NCBI taxonomy): Eukaryota > Metazoa > Mollusca > Bivalvia > Pterioida > Pteriidae > Pinctada > Pinctada imbricata. The sequence continues at coordinate 49,615,246 of VSWD01000003.1, read as the reverse complement.
TTTGTTCTTCAGCTAAAATATTATTTTCTTCTAACCAGACAGAGATTCTTCTGTTTAAAATATCGGCATGTATTTTACATGGGACGGAAATGAGTGATATTGGGCGATATGTAAGTGGTAAAAGAGAATCAGTATTTGGTTTGGGAATTGGCATAATAACACTCTTTTGCCATTCATCTGGAACATGGCCTTCTTGAAAACAATATCTAATAATGTTATACAAAAGTTCAATGCTTTTATCATTTCTCAAGATTTCGCTAGGTATTTCGTCAATACCTACTGATTTACCAAGTTTAGCCCGAAAGACTGCGTCTTTCACTTCTTCTCCAGATACGTATATCTATATTTAATTCTGAATTATCGAAATTCTGTCTATATACAGGCCCTCCATTTTGTATCTCTGTCATAATTTCATCCAAAAATGTATCATCATATTGGCCCAATTCATTTGCACTATCATAAAGCGATTCATAATCAGATAAATTTTATCAGTTTCTGTAACTATTTCACCATCTTCATTGCGTATATGAAATTTTTGCCTTGGTTTACGATCATTTGACAGACCCAACCTTCCTATGTATTTCCAGAAGTCTTTAGTATTATTTTCTTCGCTTAGATTATGTAATATATCTTGTTGATTACGTTGGTATTTACGTTTTGTTTTTTCTATATTCCTTATCAAATATCCGTCTTTTACTAACAAATATTTCTTTGAATCTGCTTTTATGTGTTTTACATGATTTCCATTTCTTTTCAGATTCACATACTGAATTCCATAATTCTTGTAATTCATCATTCCAATAGGGTTTTCTCATACTTTTAGTTCTTTTAATATTGTTTATTTTAATTTCTCTAAAATTCTTTTCCAAAGCTGTCACCATAAGTGTTTTGAAATGGCAATATGATTCATTTATACTAAGTCTGTTTTCAATCATATTGTTTAATCTAGTAATCGTTTCATTCAATTGGTTTACAGTATCTTCTTCAACGAAAATTTCATTCGAACTGAGTCAATCTTAAAACGTCTGGGAGCTTTAATTACATTATCTTTTTCAGGAGATATATCATGATCACTATTTATATCTGTAAATATTCTCATAGTACATTCTAACAAGGAATGATCAGGGACAGACTGATATCCCCTCAAATCGAATTGATTAATCAAGTTCGTCATGGAGTGAACTTTGAAGTCTTTTATATCACAGACTGATTCATGTGGTACTAATATATAGTCAACAACTGATTTCCCCTTTACTGAGATATTAGTATAGTCTTGCTGTCCTATTCGTCCGTTTAACATGCACAAATTGCAATCAACTAAAAATTCTATCAAATGTTCCCCATTCTTATTCAAATTTTCATCTATTGTGTCTCTCAAGTGTACATCATCTACACCCTCTACAAAATCTTGTAGATCACCACATCTTGCGTTTAAGTCTCCAATGATAAATAACTTCCCCAAACTTTGATATTCATATACTTTTTCTATCAAATTAGTAAAAAAAATTGTGGTGCATCATCAAAAGGAGAATTCTCTGGAGGTAAATAACAAGAGCAGATAATAAAAGATTCATTGTTATTAAACAGTTTTATCCACAACATATCCTGTATCTTGTCATCTAGGATTTCAACTTTAAAAGAGTTTAAAATTTCGTTTTTTATCAAAATTGCCACCCCACCAGATCCACGTCTGGAGTTGGCGTTTCTACTTTTACGATTACTTGTAAAACATTTATATCCGCTGAAGTCAATTTCATCATTATTTTTCAAAAAGGTTTCACATATGCATAAAATATCGAAGTCAATAATATTTACAACTAATTCTCTAAAATCAATATTGTCTCTATTCAAGAGCGACCATCCTCGGACATTCCACCCGCCAAGCCTTATTTCCTAGCGCCTACCACCCCTGGATCCGCCGCGTCTCTAGACAATCATGAATGAATATTGAGCACATCTTAAGTATATATGTAGAGCTTGAGTTAGGAAGAATTTGAAGTTTAGTCTCATTATTCAAGTTTGTTATGCTTTTATTAAGTTTTTGAAAAAAAACATGATTATTTCATTATAACTTGGACAGAAAAGAAGGAAGTGTTCTTCATTTCAATGGAGTTTGATTTACAAAGTTGGCATAATCTATCACATTTATTAGTGAGCTCATCTACATAACTGGCATGGTAATTAATAAAGTCTAATTTTTGGGGAAAAAAAGTAGTTTAGAGGAAGAGATAATAGCTTCATAGCCGAGAATTTTTATGAAATTTTCATAATTTTCAAACTTCTCCGTCTTTCCTGGTAGGGATACTGAGACCAATCTCAAACAATCAGATTAAAGCAGCACATTCCGACTTCGGGATGTAAAAGGGTTATTACTAGTAATACATATTTCTTGACATAGATTGTTCCATGTTATGGTCATTCATCGGTGTACCAAGTATCATATCCGATACCTCCCCCGTTCGAGAGATACGGCCGTTCAAAATTTCAGTTGTAGCCGCGCCTCCTCATGAATATTAATGAGCAGGAGAGCTCCGAGGAGAACCATGTACCGATTTAGTAGGCTATTTCGAAGATTATTCTAAACAAAGAGAGGTGAAATAGACATCATATGTTTCTTTCACACGTCATATCAAACAGTAACGATAAAATAATGTGTATCAAACGATTTAGGACCGATTTTATCTAATCTGACTTACTTGTCCAGCAAAATATCAGCTACTTCGTGGTGTTGGACGAGATTCAATTCATTTTTCACTGAATTTTATATATCCATTTGGTCTCTAATATATACTTTCCATATTGCTATTTCATACTCTGTCTTCTTTTTTCTTCTTTCTCTATCCAAATCTAGGTATCAGTACGTTTTCCCCTCTTTTCTGTTGAGAGTGTACGCTACTCGCCATGTTTGTTTTTATTTGTACAACACGACGAGCCGTATCGCGCACGCGTGAGGGCTGGTCTATCCCAAACATGGGCAATTTTTGTGGCGCCACAAAAATTCGTTTTTAATTACATTTATTCTGATAACTTCAAGGATCTTTGGTTAATAATTTTGGTATTAACGGAAAGTTTATAACTTCTACTATCCAGGAAAAATAGAGAATTGCCCTATATCTCTTTTATAAGGCATATTTTCGTCCGAAGGCGGAACGTGCTGCTTTAAGTAATCTATTGTCTTTATGGTAAGAAATTCAATATTTATACCGTACTTTACGGAAACTGAGTATGAAAGTCATACATCTATAATACATATATATATAATGTAAGTATACGGCAAATAGACTTGTGGTGCAATTCTTTTATGAGTAGTTTATATCGTAGGTATACATGTATATACATACATGTATGTATCGTATATATACGTCCCTGTGAATATCAATTTAATAGTTTAATTAATCTGATCACCAGATTTATACAAAATGTATCTATTTGATATTAATCATTTTATGCATTTTTTCACATTAAAAGACAGAGAAAATGTATTTCTACATGAAAAATATAAGAATACTCCCTCCTCCCCCCACACAAATATAATTCAACATACTGTTTATTATGCAAGCATGAGATGCAGACTCTTCCTGGGCACCTTGTTTCACTCCCACATCGGGAGTTCGCTTCTTTTCATTTGGTGGAGGTTTTCGTTTGTTTGCTTTGGTTCCTATTTTATCCTCATGGGCGGATCCAGGAAATTTTTTCAGGGGGGGTCCTGAAGTCCGAATTTTTTAAAGAGCAAAAAAAAAACCCCAAAAAAAAACAAAAAACAAAAAACACCACAAACGCTAGAAAATAAAGCTTTTGTTAGTTCTGTTTCTAATTATTAATAAACCAGGTAACTGGAGAGCATTGGCGGGCATAAAGCTTAAAATCTTGAATTTTCACATCATTGTACTTGATTATTGATTGTCAGCTCTAATACATGTATATAAACTCAACAAATGGCGAGCGATAGCGTGCCAGCGTTTTTTTTTTCTGAGAATTGGAATAAAATCCACCATTCGTGTCATTTTCAGTTTCTTTTCGTTGTTTATTGACCTACGTGTTGTATATAGGAAAGCGCAGCATCATTTGAAAATAACGTACTAGTATACTAGTATGTACGTAATAAATTCTGGCGAGCGGAAGCGAGCCTGAGAAAATTTTTGAAATGCTGACGGCAAAATATTATCAAAATGAAAGATTTTAATACAAATTCATAATACATTTTTCAATGACAACAAAAGGGGAATTTGGACTTAATCTTATGAAATATGTATATTAATAAAAAAAATCATCTATGCTTCGAAAATTCCAGGGGGGGTCCGGACCCCCCCCCCCCCCCCCCCCCCGACCCCCCCTCTGGATCCGCGCTTGATCCTGATTTCGTATGCCTTCAGTTTCTGATTTTCTGAATTATCGATTTTGTGCTGTATACAGGGATATTATCATTATCCATTATGAGGTGCGTTCGGAGTTTTCACATTGGTACCGATTGGCAACATATTATGCCATTGGTGTGCCAATGGTACCATTGTATACCGTTGGTAGTCCTCGTCGGCAGCCAATCTTCCAGACGATCTAGAGTTTGGGTAATTTTGCCAACGCTCCGAGCCTCGTTTTCAAGATGGCGACAAATGATAACATAACCAAACTTTTTCCATGGAGATTTGCAAAAGGGTGAGGAATAGAATATGAATTGCTCACGTCAGAAGAAAGCATGGAATTTATAACACGTTTCTTTAATTTTACATATTCCACACCAAGACCAAAAATAATATCACATCTTAACAATTATTCTGTTTATTTTATGCCAGATAATCGAAGATTATCTGGCATGAAATAAACAGAATAATTGTTAAGATGTGATTTAGTCGGATTGTTTTTTTTTTCTTAAATTTTCCAATGTTGAAAATCAATTATTTAGCGCGATATTTTGGCAATAAGATGTATTGAATATATTACCAAGAGCTCTAGTCAAAGTGTGACGACTTTCATACATACATTCCAATTAAAAGGAGCTGATAAGATAAGGCGTAAAATCTGCCCTGAAAAAGTGGAATTTTCAAAATTGGAACTTCAAGAAAATTCTTTCACAAAATTGATGCCAATTTTTTTTCATCATAATCAGTATTTGCATAAGATTTATCATGCATATTTTTCCTAAATTTTGGGGTAAAATATGTCTTTTTTTCTATAGAAATCAATGGAAAAGGGAAAAGTTTTTTAAAACATTGTTCCCCCCTCAGCTACAGAACGCCATTTTACGGAAGATGTATATCACTAATACACATCTTTTGACAAAGTGAGGTCCTGTAGCTAAGGGGGGAACGATGCCCCAGAGACGAAAAACTGAAAAGGGAGGGTGGGGGGGGGGCTTTTTTTTTTTTTTACAAATATGTGTTTTAGGCCGTATCATAAGCAAAATTTCTTTTTTTTCCCCTTTTAAAGTAATTCATGTATTTAATCTAAGCATGTTCACATGAAATGCACAAGATTTTGGAATGAAATAAACAGGAGTGTGCATTTTTTATCTACACAATGTGTATTTCGCGGTAAAATAGCTACTTTGTAGCCAATGAATACAAAATACAACCGTATTTCAGATTCAAGATTTTAAAACTTATGGATAAAATTGAGACTAGTCTTGTGAATTTGATTTCTAGTATCTTGTTTAGACTATAACTGTTTTAAAGTTTAAAGATATCCGTATTGTTCTTAATATTCAACGTTTTTTGATCGACATTAGCTTCTTTTCAACATGACTACCCCCTACTCTTTGGACTGTAATTTAAGTATCTAGAAATAAGCTTACCAAAATAAAGCTAGATATATCAGGAATTTCCAAATACATTACATTTGAGTAATTATCAAGTTTTTCTTGCGTACAGATCATTTTGAAGAAGAAATACTTAATGAGATTCAGGGCTAAATACAGCCCTTATCTTATCAGCTCCTTTGAGTTCGTTTCTTTGAATAAATTTAATTTGCTTCATCTGTATTGGTACTCAGTTTTTGACACAAAAAGCGTTTACTAGTATGTTTGAAATACTTCAAAGATAGAAATATCGTTAATAATGATTAGTTAACGAATTTTCGTCATAATCTACTTTTTTGAAAGCACTTTTGGAGCTTTCAAAAATTTCGTCATCTCAGTAGCTTAGAAAAAAAAAAAGATTACAAAATTTTGCATAAATTTAGCTTTCAAAATTTTGTCGTCTCGGCGTTTAACTTTCGACTGGTCGGGGCTGTATTTTTCATACTGATATATATTTTACACCGTTAGTAACTAGATCCTTATATAAATTTCAGTCGGGAAATTTGCCGTGAAAGCAGACAAACTTCAATTTTACTATTTCTGAAGTAAACTGCGCAGACTGTAGGATGATTTATTATTGCAGTTGAAAAAAATAAGGGAATTATTACTTCAATGTTTGTACCATTACCATCGCCATTGGTACCGATTGGCACCGTAGACACCAATGGTAAACCATTGGTTGCCAATAGTAGTGTATTTACCGTTTGGTACCAATTACCCGTTCGTAGTTTGATGGTAACCATTGTTGCCATCGGTTACCATCGGTGCCAATGCAGGTAACTCCCAATTTAATTTTACCTTTGGGAAAACTCCGAACGCACCTATTTGTCATGCTATGATAGCTCTCTTTGTCCGCAAACCATATAAAGGACAAAAAACTGCAAAAAGAGCGAAAAGGAGGGGGGCGTGTGGAGTCACGTGACGTAGTTCGGCGAAACTCCCATTAAAATCCGGCGAAACTCCCATTAAAATCAGTTAGTAGCTTTTCTCCGTTAAATCTTCGTTTTAGTTTATTTCTGTTATTCATATTATTTTGAATTTGTTATGTAACGAAGATTCATGACCTATTTTCAAGTCTATAAGAAAACATAATTATTTTATACTAGAAAATAGAGGAAATTTCGAAGAAAGATGGAATTTTTAAAATCAGTTTTCCGAAGAAAAAAAACCGAAGGTACCTGACTTCATGTACTTGTTATAAACTTTCAGTTGCGATGCCCGGAACAAGAATTATTACACCAGAAACCTAAGAAAACGGACATTGAAGTTGCCAAGACTCGCCAAATCATGCTGTATTCTTATGAAATTACAGCACAGCCTATGGGCGGAATCTTACTAATTTTCAGCTCGTGAGGGAACCGCGAATTTATCACGGAAAATAAAGTTTTTTACATGAACTTCTTCAGAAAATAGCGGAGTATCATATCCAATGCCCGCCAACCGTTTAACAACCTTCGTTACAGTGATGCACATATACATTTGTATACGACAATAGTAACTTCGAATCTGGCTGTGAGCCATGACGCGATGTCAGAGTGGCATTATTTCTCCGTATGCAAGCGCGGATCTAGAGGGGGGGTCGGGGGGGTCTGGACCCCCCCTGGAATTTTCGAAGCATAGTTTTACAACGCTTATAAATATACGTATTTCATAAGATTAAGTCCCGATTCCCCTTTTTTGTTATAACATTTGAAAAATAACATGAATTTGTATTTAAAATCTTTCATTTTTTGGTCCACATTTCAAAATTTTCCCGGGCTCGCCTACGCTCGCCAGATTTTTTTGCATATACATATGAATTTCAAGTGATGCTTACCTTTGCAACCCTTATACATTGTACATATTTGTCAATAAACAAGTACAATTAACTGAATAAATACAGTTATAGAGGCTGCAAATAGTATTATTGTCTGTCCTTTTATTCCAACTCTGACAAATTTTCGCTGGCTCGCTACCGCTCGCCAGAAGACTATTTTACATATAATTTGATTATTAATCAAGAACAGCGCGGTGCAAATAAAAGATTTGCTCCGTGTATGTTTTTTTTTTTTTTTTTTTTTTTTTGCTTTTCAAAAAATTTAGGACCAATGAATTTTAGGACCCCTCCTGGAAAAAAATCCTGGATCCGCCCATGGTATGGGGTTCGGGATCCGGGTTTCCGATATATTTTTTTTTGTAACAGATAAGCACTACAAAAAAAAAAAAAAAAAAAAAAAAAAAAAAAAAAAAAAAAGGAGGAAGAATAACATGTACAAAAGTCATAGAAATTGTCAAATGTTCACCAGAATTCACCCAAAGGAGCTCGATGTCAACAACCCACAATGACACCCGCCCCTTGAAGGCTTCACATCTCCCTATAGTCAAAGTCATATGTGGGGAAAGTTATATAAGTACATAGGGAAGTTTTCTACATCCTATAGATTCGGTCCATCGTCTACTGACACCGAATCATATATATAATTATGCTTTTCAGCTCATATACACTCCAGAAGTAAGCAATTTGCTTCATTTTTTTTTCAATATTTTCTCGGGAAGCCCCCGAACCCAATTCAATTGGAGGGGTTACATTTCCATTACTGTCCCCTCTTGACCCTTCGGGTATCGCAAGTCATCCCCCATAAAAATGTATCCGCGGACAGCTGAAAATCTGGATCGGTCAAACCCTTCTTTAGACATCATTATCGAAAAACACCCTGGCTACGCCCCTACAAGCACAAATAAAGTACAAATAATTTGATTAAAAATCTTTATTAACCAGATCAGCAGATCGGGAAAAACCCAGACTCGCCCTATGTGTTGCCACTTGGAAAGGGATCGATCCTTTCTTTGTCACATAAATTGAATGAAAATTAGTCTGGATATTCGAGAAGAAAAGGAAGAACTATGCTCCAGATTGCACCATTTTATTCTATTTTTTAAAAAAAAATCCGGGGGAGGCCCCCGAACCCCCACCTACAGGAGGGGGCAACCCCCTCCCGTACCCTCCCCCGCTCGGCACTTCGTGCCTCGAATCGACCCTTTGGGTCGACACAACCCCTCTTAATTCCCACTCTGGATCCGCGCCTGTTGAGGCGGATATTCTTGTGGATCGTTGGCATAGAGCTCCTGTGAATTCACCCTAATTATATTCTACCTTCTTTATTATATAGACTTCATATCTTTAAGATATATCAGAGACAGAGGTAAATGGAACAACTCTTTTAATATTATGTACTACGATTCCCCAAGTTTTTGAAATGTACGTCACAGAGGCCGCGGTTTTCTGGCCATTTTAAGATCTGAAAATCGGACTTGTTCCACACAGTATTACAATTTTCAAACTGTTATCAGAGAAACTGAATGTTGCTGATATTGCAGTTTGCGTCAGTGATGTCCCATTAGATCCCCTGTATATTCATCACAAGTATATGTTTCAAAGGCCTCTAAATTTGCTTCAATTTTTTTATTGAAAAAAAAAGAAGATTCGGGATCTAGAAAGTTTAGTTGATCGTTTTCGATCGTTTTGCGCGACGCAGGTGCGCATCTGGAAAACGTGGATGGAACGTTGATGGTGAAATATCTGCATATATAAGGCAAGAAAGCACGATTTTGATCATGAGTTACGGACGGGGACCACCCGATACAGACAACATGATTTCTCTGAAAGTGGACAATTTAACGTATCGCACCTCACCTGAAGATCTGAGGCGCGCATTTGACAAATATGGCGATGTCGGGGACGTGTACATTCCCAGAGATCGTTTCACCCGAGAAAGTAGAGGGTTTGCTTTTGTAAGATATTATGATAAAAGAGACGCCGAGGATGCACTTGATGCACTGGATGGAGCTATTATGGATGGACGTGAGCTCCGTGTCCAAATGGCTCGTTATGGCAGACCATCGGAGCCTTTCCGACGAGGACCACCTAGGGGTCGTTACGACGGAGGGAGATCAAGGCGCAACTGGTAAGTGAGAAAGATTTATACCTTTTTTGTCTATTTAAAGCTTGGTTTAGAAACAGAAATATGATCTGCTTTGGGAGAACTCAAGAAATGGCTATTATACTGTAGCTGAATATGAAAAAGTTTATTGGGTTGGGGAAAACTTCAGATTTCAGATCGAGCTATATTAGCTCCATGTAGCTATCACAAAACTAATTTGTTTACTAGTCGCACTGATACTGATAAACAGATAAAGGAAGATAAAATAGGAGATAAAATACTACAACTTTTATATAGGAAGCCCAGTAGAAATGTCAACAGATCTACATATTTGAATATATTTGCCTTTTTAAAATCTTTAACTCTAAGTTATAGGGATGTTCGAGTGACGAAAAAGTGACGTCACACTGCGCATGCGCATGAAAATTGGTTGGCAAAAAGTGGTTCTCTTATATATATGTATAGCAATGTCCACTGCTATATTCACGTTTATAATGTTTATCGGTACAGTTTATCGACAGATATAATTAAGTTAAGATTACTTCAAAGTTGTTATAACATTAATCGATCGTTTAAATTGCTTGTGATATTTTTTTTATTTAATTTTTCTCTGTTAAGGGTTTACTAAACACAAAGTTAGCGTGTCAGGAATATCTCGATTATTACAAAAACTGTAGAATTATTCAGCAAAACATCTCCAATAACGAATTAAATGATACAAAAATATTTGGCTTTCATTAAAATTATAGTTTGTACTGTACTATTTTGTGAATACAGGCATCAATCGAGTTGCTGATTTTCAAAAAAATAGGACAGACCGTAAAAGTAATTAAACAATATGATTTATGCATATATACCTTCTTTTATTCCTTCCCGAGGGCAAGCTAGCATTCAATTTGGGATACTGATTTGCAAATCTATATTTTCCCTATTCAAATAAACCTACCCCTCTCTCACACCTACACTTGATTATTGAACACTCTACCCATTGTGTATTATAATGAAAAGTAATCGCTGTGCATGCTTTGTACAGGTATCTACACAGGTGTATACAAAATGTATATACATATTGTAGGGTTACACATTTAGGAGTTGGACTACACTTTGTAGAAATATTTTCAAACAATTTGAAAAGTAGCTTGCCCTCGGGAAGAAATTAGAGAAGGTAACTATTCACAAATTATATTGTTTTACGACGTTTAAAACGAGTTTAATTTTTTGAAAAATTGACAACTCGTTTAAGACTGTGCTAACGAAATATCAACGTACAAGCTAAAATTTTAATGAGAAACACTTAGTTACATAAAGATTCACTCACAAATGTGGCTAATTTGCTAAATTATTTCATACTTTTGTGATAATCGAGATTTTCTTTTTGCGTAGATTTTGTGTTTAGTAAACCCTTAATCACCGGTATGTATAAATAGCATTTAGTCCCTCTGTGGGTTGATTTAATTTTTAAAGTCGTGAATGTGAACATCTTATATCATTCATCAATTTATCAAGTCCAACCGATATAGTATAACTCGTATACACAAGACAATGATCTGACACCTGCCATTTACCTTGATTTTTGTCGGCTGTCCAGGTAGATTTTTCACCCAGGCACCGCGGCGGAACCAATGATCCGCAAGGAGAGAAAGCCACTGCATGTGATCTACGGTACCCATTTCATATTTCAGTTTTTGATATTTTGACACGGATGAAACATCTAAACCATTGGGGGGGGGGGGGGGGGGGGGGGGGCAAAAAAGAAGCAAAAAGGAAATACAACCCATTATATATCGATCATAATCATATAAGTTGGAAAGGTGGATCATTATTCAATATTTCTCATAAATATCTCAATATTTATTTATTTATTTATTTATTTATTTATTTATTTATTTATTTATTTATTTATTTATTTATTTATCAATTTATTTATTTATCCATTTATTTATCCATTTATTTATCCATTTATTTATTTATTTCAACGGGATAATTGTTTAAATAATTCCGAAAATTAGATAGATTGAAGTCCGAACATCTATTCTTGAAATTCTTTTCAAATATTGGATGTTTTAACAATCGAAGTGCAAAAGATGGAAATAGAATGCTAGGATTTTATATGGTCCGAGATCGCTCTCTTTAATTCATATTAACATTTATTTTTATTGAGTATTTTAATCTTATCTTTCATTTTAAATTCATTTTTCTCCCAACGATTTTCAATCTTAAGGGATGCGGCTGCCATAACTTACATGGAAGTTGAGAAATAAATGCTTCTTTAAGCATTCTAAAATTCTCATCTTATACGTTGTCTGTGAGTTAGATTAATTTTTTTCCGTTTTGCGTTTTCAAACAGTTCGACATTAATTTTGGTCAAACTATTTCCCTCTTTCCATCCTGTTCAAATGCTCCGCCTTAAGGTATCCGTTGTACAATAGAGTCATTTTACATAGCGTTTTGATCATCTCCATTGTAATGTATGGTAAATTTTATGCCTGGTAAGGTACTATAAACTATATATTTTCTGAAAGGTTATGATGCCCTGAGTACAGATATAAGACTCCAAGGTCCTTAAAATCAAAGGGGAAAAACTCTTGTACAACTTTGTTATTTTGCATGTGTTATATAGAGAAAATAGACAATTTGAATGCTTCAACAGTTATTCCCCTTGGTTTTTCTGGTCCCAAATTTATTATTTCTGAGCAGTGGGCATTATAACCTTTCAGAAAATATATAGTTTATAGTACCTTACCAGGCATGGAAAAATGCCCTATTGTACATCGGATACCTTAATTAAATCACAACTACATGTAATATGCATGTTTGAGGGATAGGTGTGTACTTGTCAAAACAACTGGTAATTAGTCGGGTATGTTACACCTAATACAGGACCATAAAAATGGGACACTATGAATTACACCGGCTTCTTTGAAAAGCAAAATTTGAAGAAAAAAATATCGGCAGTTTATTGATTCTTGCCCCCCCCCCCCCCCCTCAATCGAACGGCAGTCTGATATACTAATAAACTCAGCGGGATTTCTTTATTGTTGTGATTAGAATGGTCAGTGTCACAGCAGGACTTATCAATGAAATAATAATAGTCAAGTAGCGCATATTAGAGCATCAATTGTCGATTTATCCCCGGGTTTCACGTATAGGTCTCGGTACACCCCCCTTCCTTTATTGTGACAAGGGTTATTTTCGTAGTGACCACTGTCAAAAATGGGTATTTTATACAAGGCTGCCTTATGAACCAAATTTGACCATACTTCATTTGAGAACTACTTTAAACTTGCTAAGAAGGCTTTCCTGGTGAAAATAAACTGATCTTGAAATACGAAACTGCTCCTGATTTTATGTGTAGCTAGCTGACTTCTTGTATACACTCAAATGACATGTGGGGGAAATGGGCAGAATTGAAGTGTAAGTATACATGTGTTTGACAAAGCTGCTGACATTGTGGAAAATTGAATCTATGAATGTACATTGAATGTGGTATCATTGGAAAGAGCAAGATTTGTGCAAGAAATTGACAGATTCAAAATTTGTGGAAAAGTGTTATTTTTGAGGTCAGAGGGGTCAGAAATTGGGTCACTTTGGGGATTTTTTACTCATTTTTAGTGATATTTGATGCTAAGCTTATTGATTATTATGTCAAAGGTAAGTAAGCTGTAGATATGATATAGCACTGTTATGAAACATTGCAGTCTTGGTGGTAATACAGCACAGAAAAAATAATTGTAAAACTGTTGCCATAGCAACCATTGACAGAAAACCCAAACTGGCCCTCTAATTTCATGCAATTCTTGCGACGGGGTGTGTACCGAGACCATAAGCAATTGTCGCTCAGATTCAAATTTTCAAAATTGGTTTCCATGGCAACACTTTACTTATTTTGTAGGTCTTGACTCTGCTGTTTCATATAATACCAACTTTGGAGTGGTAAAGCTAAAAACAAAATTTTTTTGATTGTTATGAAAATTCATGGTACCATAGTGTTCAGTTCATTTTTTGAAGAAATGATACTCAGCCTGTGGCAAGATGGTGCCAGTCTACCACTTTTACAGAATAATTTATAGATGTAGATGAAAAATTTCAGTATCTATGTATACAGAAATAGTATATTTAGTAGGATATAGTCAAATATGGACAAATGTGGTTACCATAGCAACCATTTTCTTCCAAACCTTATTACTGCTGTTGACAGTGTTTTCCACTTCCGCTACTATGCGGAGCAGTTTATCGAGCTCCGAAGCGACAAATTTTTGTCGTTGCAATGGCAACTGCTGATCAAAATATGATTTTAGACATTTTAAATCATTTTAATTCCATTGAATGATAGTCAATAGCATGAAAATGTGAAAATTTTATACTTTTGTATTGCACTGTTTCTTTCATTTTTGGCTCAACAAGCGAAATGGCTATTCGCGTTGTATGGTTCTTTCCACAGAGTAGTGCGACAAAACTAAAGTGCGCAACACAAAAAGGAAAGTTGCGTTTAAAGCGAAAGACCTCATATTCTGGTATCATCGCAAAAAAAATTCTTCGAAGGGTGAAAAATAAGATGCTTATGGTCTCGGTACACCCCCCCTTCCTTTATTGTGACAAGGGTTATTTTCGTAGTGACCACTGTCAAAAATGGGTATTTTATACAAGGCTGCCTTATGAACCAAATTTGACCATACTTCATTTGAGAACTACTTTAAACTTGCTAAGAAGGCTTTCCTGGTGAAAATAAACTGATCTTGAAATACGAAACTGCTCCTGATTTTATGTGTAGCTAGCTGACTTCTTGTATACACTCAAATGACATGTGGGGGAAATGGGCAGAATTGAAGTGTAAGTATACATGTGTTTGACAAAGCTGCTGACATTGTGGAAAATTGAATCTATGAATGTACATTGAATGTGGTATCATTGGAAAGAGCAAGATTTGTGCAAGAAATTGACAGATTCAAAATTTGTGGAAAAGTGTTATTTTTGAGGTCAGAGGGGTCAGAAATTGGGTCACTTTGGGGATTTTTTACTCATTTTTAGTGATATTTGATGCTAAGCTTATTGATTATTATGTCAAAGGTAAGTAAGCTGTAGATATGATATAGCACTGTTATGAAACATTGCAGTCTTGGTGGTAATACAGCACAGAAAAAATAATTGTAAAACTGTTGCCATAGCAACCATTGACAGAAAACCCAAACTGGCCCTCTAATTTCATGCAAATCTTGCGACGGGGTGTGTACCGAGACCATAAGCAATTGTCGCTCAGATTCAAATTTTCAAAATTGGTTTCCATGGCAACACTTTACTTATTTTGTAGGTCTTGACTCTGCTGTTTCATATAATACCAACTTTGGAGTGGTAAAGCTAAAAACAAAATTTTTTTGATTGTTATGAAAATTCATGGTACCATAGTGTTCAGTTCATTTTTTGAAGAAATGATACTCAGCCTGTGGCAAGATGGTGCCAGTCTACCACTTTTACAGAATAATTTATAGATGTAGATGAAAAATTTCAGTATCTATGTATACAGAAATAGTATATTTAGTAGGATATAGTCAAATATGGACAAATGTGGTTACCATAGCAACCATTTTCTTCCAAACCTTATTACTGCTGTTGACAGTGTTTTCCACTTCCGCTACTATGCGGAGCAGTTTATCGAGCTCCGAAGCGACAAATTTTTGTCGTTGCAATGGCAACTGCTGATCAAAATATGATTTTAGACATTTTAAATCATTTTAATTCCATTGAATGATAGTCAATAGCATGAAAATGTGAAAATTTTATACTTTTGTATTGCACTGTTTCTTTCATTTTTGGCTCAACAAGCGAAATGGCTATTCGCGTTGTATGGTTCTTTCCACAGAGTAGTGCGACAAAACTAAAGTGCGCAACACAAAAAGGAAAGTTGCGTTTAAAGCGAAAGACCTCATATTCTGGTATCATCGCAAAAAAAATTCTTCGAAGGGTGAAAAATAAGATGCTTATGGTCTCGGTACACCCCCCCTTCCTTTATTGTGACAAGGGTTATTTTCGTAGTGACCACTGTCAAAAATGGGTATTTTATACAAGGCTGCCTTATGAACCAAATTTGACCATACTTCATTTGAGAACTACTTTAAACTTGCTAAGAAGGCTTTCCTGGTGAAAATAAACTGATCTTGAAATACGAAACTGCTCCTGATTTTATGTGTAGCTAGCTGACTTCTTGTATACACTCAAATGACATGTGGGGGAAATGGGCAGAATTGAAGTGTAAGTATACATGTGTTTGACAAAGCTGCTGACATTGTGGAAAATTGAATCTATGAATGTACATTGAATGTGGTATCATTGGAAAGAGCAAGATTTGTGCAAGAAATTGACAGATTCAAAATTTGTGGAAAAGTGTTATTTTTGAAGTCAGAGGGGTCAGAAATTGGGTCACTTTGGGGTTTTTTTATTCTTTTTTAGTGATATTTGATGCTAAGCTTATTGATTATTATGTCAAAGGTAAGTAAGCTGTAGATATGATATAGCACTGTTATGAAACATTGCAGTCTTGGTGGTAATACAGCACAGAAAAAATAATTGTAAAACTGTTGCCATAGCAACCATTGACAGAAAACCCAAACTGGCCCTCTAATTTCATGCAATTCTTGCGACGGGGTGTGTACCGAGACCTATATTTCCCTTCACTGCCAACCGTTTTTGCCAACCAGCCTCGTTTTCGCCAGACCCGTGACGTAGCGGCGAACATCCCTATAGTGAGTACAATGGAATCGGTGAATATTTTTTAAAATTCTAATTTTTTTTAGTTTAATTTTGTACTGAAAAATGTTAGTAAGCAATAGCTTGATCTAGCTACCGGTATTATAGCTCAATCAAGCTATAATAGCTCGATTTGAAGTTTTCCCCAGCCTCAGCCTGTTAAAAATTTTCAAGTTTTGATCCGCAGAAATTTGCCAATATTTGACACATTCTGCATTCAAACTCAAAGGTTGTAAGATGTTCATGTCAACTTCTTTTGTAAACATTGTTCAGATGGTCATATGCGGTAGATGTGCGATTTTGAGTTTTAGAGAAAAATTCCAGTATTTTAATTTTTTAGCTCGCGGGGACGAGAAAGTCCGGAGAGCTCATGCCATAGCCATACCCTCGGCTTCGTTGTCGTCCGTAGACAAAACTTTAACATGGGCTATACATGTATCTCTTGAACTATTTAAGCGTTAGGGCTTTGATATTTCACATGTACCGGTAGATACCTGATATGTGAAGTTGTCACCACATTGAGTAAAAGAACAGATTCTGAAGATTTCCACAAGTTTTTAAGAATTGAATGCGCCACATTGGCACGCTCAGTGAAATTTAAATGTATCATTTTAATATTGAATTTGACTATGGTGCAGGGCGCATGCCTATCCCAATCACTGCAATTTTAGCTGACCTGGTGATATTTGAAGTGTGAAATGTAAAAACTATGGAAGACAATCTTGTGTGCCATTTTTCATAAATTTCACAGAAAATCTCTCACTCGCTCTCCCTCTCTCTGAAAATCTGTGCACATTTTTTTCTAACTCCACGATGTGCACGCCATGGCATGCTGCAGATACTGGCGTATAGGCAGCTACGCCCCAGATGGGGATCCGATGATCATTTCATAATTCATTATGTTGCCATTTACTGTTGCCCCTCAGTTTTTAGTAAACATCAGAAAAGTTAACATTGGTCATTTTCCAGGGTGCAGGATGTTTCAGTACAAGGACGTTTTGGTACATACATGTAGCAGAAAGTCATTTCGGTACATGGTCAAAGACGTTTCAGTACATGATTTAGGTCGTTTCGGTACATGTTTTTGTACATTACCGGTACTTGTTTTATTAAAAGCTTATGTTTTTATCATCAATTTGTCTTTGAAGTCCGATCCATCAAAGAATGCTTCTTAAACATCATTTCATAAGAAGAGCAATTTACATGTATAGAACTACATGTTACGTCAATTTCTAATGTTGCAATCTTAGAAACTTATTAAAACAAAAACCAAACACAAAGTTATTATCACCTCATATCATTAAAAAATCATGTACCGAAACATCTTTTACATTGTACCGAAACGTCTCTACTTGTACCGAAACGTCTTTCTATTGTACCGAAACGTCCTTGAACCGAAACATCCAGCATTCATTTTCCATATTTGTCATTCACATGTAGGGATCTCAAAAAAAAAAAAAAAAGAAAAAAAAAAAGGAAAAGGATCTTTATCCCATATTACACAGTCAGAGGTTGATATTTACATGTATTTAAAATGGAACATTCAAGAGAAGTTGTACATGTAATGATGTATGCTAGAAAAATAACAGAGAGGCTTCCGCTTTTGACACATAATGATATATTTATTTTTATCAATGATTTTTAAAATCAGTAGAATTTTAGAATTATTTTACTATCTTTTACCAAGGTAAATACTATGCTTTACATGTAGCTCCCTGAGAGAACAATATTCATAGTACAAAAGCTGAGGCGAATATTGCTCTTCTACGGTACAAGTTAGACTGAGGTAAAGTATTGACATCAGGGATTTTTTACCCTTTGATTCCAGGGGCCTGGGCCTTCAAATTTAGGGAAATTGTGAGATTTGGTTGAAATTGGGGAAAAAATTATACAAATAAATTGAGAAAACAAGCTAAAAGATCTTCTGACATTTGCAACTAATGAAGATAGACACCTGTACATGTAGTACCAAGAATATTATATGTCAGATAGTGTACATGTACATTGTACATTGCAAAACAGGTATAATTATAAATATATTTTCAGTAATTTCAAAGGGTTTTTATACTTTGTTTATTGGAACTTTATTTTTTTTTTTTCAAATTGGGAATTTCAAGCTTAGAAATTGGGAAAAATGTCTGCTTTCAAGCATTGGGAATTGGGTCGATTTTCGGCCCTGGAGAACCCCTAAAACAATCTCTGATTGTCCTACCAATATTGGGCTTCATTTTTCCCCCAAATTGTATGATCATTATGACAACATTATACTCTTGTCAGAAATTCCTTTCATCATACATCACTTTGTTTTGGATGAATACTTGTATCCAAGAATTGTAATTGCTTTTATCTGAAGTTACAAAACTTTACACATGTACATTGCAGATACGGTCCCAAGCAGATGAGTCTGCTGACCTACTGGAGTATTGTGTAATCATTACTAAATTATCCTCTTATTGGGTGGATCTAGATAAGTTTTCCAGGGGGAGTGAAAAAAATTATGTAAAAACAGGAAAAATCAGGATCCTTTGCAAATTTTGTGTCCAGGCCCCCCCCCCCCTTTACAGTTAACATGTAGATCTATACTTGACCAGTCTATTGTAGAATTCGATACATGCACTAGATGTGTACATTAAGTGTAGCCAGATCAGGGTATAATATGGTTCATGACGTAGTACTGTTGTTCCTTTGGCTCTGGACTGGAACTGGAAGTTCTGTTTGATCATTTCTATTCACAATGATGGCATTATATTAGGCACCGTCCATTTGATATTCTGGGGGGGGGGCTTGGGTTTTTTGTCGGAGCAAGATAATTTTTTTCGCCCCTGACCGGGGCAAAATTATTTTTTTCTCGCAAAGTTGGAGCAAGGAAATTTTTTTAAACAATGTTAAGAATGTTTATGTTTTATCAATAGAAATTATTTATATTTTTACTCAAAACTCTAAATATTAATATATTATTTAATTTTTATGCAAGTATTCAATTCCCTTCTAAACACAGCAGACAAATAAAAGATTTTTACAATACGATTCTCAATAAACAAAATTTATATAAGGTACATGCATATAAGAGGGTCTGAAAGGAAGGTTACTTTCAGACATATTTTTAAATGAAGAATTGTAAATTGGTGAATATCTGAAGATTTCCTTCCAAGCTAAATTATAAGAACATAAAATTAGGTTCTATGGGGTTCGATACATGCATTATACATGTATTAATAGTAGTACATAAATATTGATAATATATCTAAGCTTTTAAGGAAGCCCATTCTTTCATTAATTAACATACATGTATACTTTTGATATCTGCAAATATATGAACTTTGCAATTAGAGAATAATGTTTTGAAAAAAACATATGGCGAGCGAAGCGAGCCAAAAAAATTGTGATATAAATTGAAAACTGCAGCGAGCGAAGCGAGCCGGAAAATTTTCAAGAATTTTAACAAAATTTTATGGTAATTCTTCAAATTCAGATTATTTGTAAGAGCAAGATTATTTTTTTCTTTCACACCATAAGCAAATTAATTTTTTTCATCAAAATTCAGAGCAAAATTATTTTTTTCGAAAAAAACCCAAGCCCCCCCAGAATATCAAATGGACCGTGCCTTATGGTTTTTACATGTATTGGTATGTTTCCAATAGAAGAAAATTGCATTTTCTGAATGAATATCATGTATGAGACTAATTCATTCGAAAGTCTGTATTTAGTGTGTCATGGTATGGTACATCTATTTGAATTGTTAAAATTGGACCTAGTAGGTTACATGTGAAGTATTACGTATCAGTTCTGTGAGTAATTTATAATTTCATAATTGGATTTCAGGCACAGACTTAGATCCATGTCAATTTCCAGATCAAGGTCACGCAGCGGTAGTTACCAAAGTTACAGATCTAGCTCTGCATCTTCATCGAGCAGTTCTGAAATCAGTGATAACAGTTCATATAGATCAAGAAGTAAAAGTATGGGATTCAAATTCAGAAGTCCATATTCTAGATCTAGAAGTCCATATTCCAGATCCAGAATTCCATATTCCAGATCCAGAAGTCCATATTCCAGATCCAGAAGTCCATATTCCAGATTCTTTTATCGGTACAGGCCAAATAACTTTTATTCCAGAGCATATTATGGTTCATATGGCTATAGAAGGATCATTCGTAGCATTAGCAGGTCCATTTCACCAATGAGGAGAGAAGGAAGATCACGATACTACACAAGACAAAATGATGATTTTTATTTCAGGTCTAGATCCAGGTCAAGGTCAAGATCGAGGAGGAGATCCCGTTCTCGTTCAAGGAGGAGGCACAGGAGATCAAGGAGCAGGAGTAGATCCTACAGCAGATCCAGATCTAGGAGTAGGAGCAGAAGCAGGAGCAGGAGTCAGAGCAGGTCAAGGAGCAGATCCAAATCAGCATCCGGCGGAGAAGAACCTATCAACAATGATGACAACTGAGGAGGATTCTCATCCATGTGATAGCAATTAGAGTGTGGAACCAACCAGCACCAACTTAAAACAGAGCTAACCTTGATATTCATGAAAAGGTTATTATCATAAAAATGTGGCTATCAACGTTTATTTTGTGAACTTATCTTTTAATTTTACCATTTCTTCATTCCTTAAGGTGAATTTGGAACATTTTGAGATAATTGTACATGTATGATCATAAGTCATGCTAATTAGAAGTTTGAAACAAAGTTTTATGCCATATTGATCGAGGAAGGAAGATTAATTTATGAAATTTCTTACTTAAAATTTTATGGTATAATTATACTAAACCCAATTGAGTTAGTAATATGTCATACTATTCTCAAATTTTAATTAAGGAATTCAGATGCATTATGATGAATTCAAAAGTTTATTTTTTAGTGTTCTTTTATCATCATCATCATCATCATCATCATCATCATCATCATCATCATCATCATCATCATCATCATCATCATCAACATCATCATCAACATCATCAATGATCATTAGCATCATCATCATCATCATCATTGTCGTTATTGTCACATAAAATCATTATCATGTGTATTGCAGTCATTCTGATAAACTAAAAGAAACAATATTCCAGAAAAAAATTATTATACAAGAGAGCTCAGCTCTGTTTTCTTGTAAAAATTGTAAAAGAAACAAGAGAGAAACTATTTCAAAATTTCATAGCATAACAGACTTTGTAATTTTTAATTGTTTAACCTCATAATGTTGTGAATAAATGTTTTTATTAACTTTGGTTTTCTATTCACCTGGTGTAGGAGCGGTAAGGTGTTAGTTTTGCTGGTAGCAGTGGGTTAGCAGTGCAGTAGCAGCAGTGCAGTGAAGCAGTTGCTGTCTGACCTGCTGCCATGGAGGGAATGCCCCCTGTCTACCCCAGGATGCTGATTATGCAGTTCCTGATGCAGAAATTTTGTTGGGAGGGAATTAATCAAAGAAAAAAAAATCTTGGGAGGGTTCAAGAAAATTGAATTTATTTAAATTTCCTTTTATTTTTGATGGTTCCGAAATTATCTACATCAATCATTTGCTTAGCCGCAGAAACAGCCAACAACACTTGGATATTTGGTTGGTAGGGGTGTGTTGACTGCAGGAATCTACATTGAATAAATCCGGAACCCAAATTCAGGATACGGCCGGCACGAATCGGCACATTTTCCAGGGGATTATTGACTGTGTCTCGCTCGAATAAAATAAAACTTAACGATCGGCAATCATATTTTACCTTGTTAAACTTTAATATCAATGATACGGCCAAGATTCTACTTGCCTCCGCTTCGTGACTCTTCGAATTCAAGCGCCATGTTTATAGTATACACTCATGCGTCAGGTCAAACGTGACACTGCGAGGTTGTTTCCATAACAATGTCCATATGTATGGGTCCAAGTGTCACGTGTTTGACCTGACGCACGAGTGTAAACTTACAACATTGCGCTTGAATTCGAAGAGTCACGAATAGTGATGAACCAATTGTCACCGACAATCGAATGTCGATCGCTAAAACTCTTTCGATTCCGATTATCGATTTCATTTTCTTACAATCGATTGTCGCTGAAAGAAAGGTATTTTGTGTAAAGGTATTTATTTTCCTCTTTTCACATGTAATATAAACCGTTACTTGTTGTCTTGCATGTAAACAGGCAGACACTTTGAAATTGAATGCTTTATATTTTGTTTTCAGCGAAGTTTTCTGAATTTTATGCAGAAAAATACAATATTTCTATCTTTTATGTTACCTTTTTCATGGACTTTTGTATTCCGATTTAAATCGATAAGCGATCGGTTTACTCTTTCCGATTATTTTCAGATAATCGATTCTTAAAAATCTTCCGATGTACAACACTAGTCACGAAGCGGAGGCAAGTAGACTCGGCTGTATTATTGATATTAAAGCTTAACAAGGTAAAATATGATTGCTGATCGTTAAGTTTTATTTTATTCGAGTGAGACACAGTAAATAATCCCCTGGAATATGTACCGATTCGTGCTGGGCGTATCCTAAATTTGGGTTCCGGATTTGTTCAATGTAGATTCCTGCGACCAACACACCCCTACCAACCAAATATCCAAGTGTTGTTGGCCGTTTCTGCGGCTATCATTTGCTATAATTCCACAAGTCCTTTCTTTGTCTGCTGCCACTGATATGGCTATATGCTATTAATATATCTATAAAATAGAGTGTCTCCCTGTTTGATATTCAAAGTGAAGTATACTTATATAGTGATCACATTGTGTCTGTCTGTAAGTTGTCTTGTTTGTCAACCCTTACATTAAGGATATTTATATTATACCCCTTGAAAAGCCATAAAAGGTCAAACAAAATAAATTGCAAAATCTTGTCTAAGCCCTAACTTTTTGTACCAACAGATATACACATGTAGTGTTGCCCATTTCCTTCCATTTGTACAATACATCTTGCTGCACATCAGAATGGTATTAAATTGTGATGTTTTAAATTGCACCTTCAGTGCTTGGATTTAAACCACCCATCATATTTCTTAGTATGCTCCTGAAGACTATCGCATCACTGACCGGAGGTCATATGTGACAAAAGGTCAAGGTCATTTTACTTCCATGATGAAATATATACCAAGTACTTCTGGGTTTCACCAGTCACTGTAGTTGTTCATGGCTCAAAGGTGACACATTGCCACCATTTGAAAGATATGGTCAGAATACTTAATGATGTAATTGTATGCTTATTGTTTCAGGTTAATGCCTTTTGAACAGTAAATTCAAGAATTTTTATTTGTCAGTATGTTGTCTTTAATGAAGTAAAGAAGATTCATATCAAGATATGAAGAGATTCATATAACCTTGAACAAAGGTAATTTGACAAAAGTCAATGTCACTGTTCTTCTTAATCAAAAGAAAAAAAAGAGTATTTGTTATCAATGCTCAACTTAACCGTGGAAAATTATCATATTTATGTCTCCTCCTATAGGGAGGAGACATTGTTATTGCATTTGTGTCCGTCTGTCATACATCGTGTATAGGCTGTATCTCCTGAACCGTTTGCCCAATCACTTTGTTATTTTAGTATGTTGTTGCTTATAACCCAAAGTTTTCACATCACCTTGACCTAAGGTCATGTGACTTAGGTCATTTAGTACATTTTTGGCAGGATTGCGAAGCAAAATCCTGCCTATGAAATGGCGAAGTCCGTCTGTCTGTCCGTCAGTGCATCAACATTTTGGTTAAAGTGTTGCGTTTAAGTCCGTTGAGAGAAAACTGTTTGGAGGAGCAACTTTAAACTTGACATGGTGATAGACCATAATGAGATGAATCAAACACCGCAACAAAATTTGACCTAGTGACCTTGACCTTGGAGTTTGACCTACTTTCGAAAAACTTTAACCTTGGCCATAACTTTTGAATGGTAAATGATAGGGCTTTTATATTTCACATATGTATATTTTGTCACAAGACCTTACCATGGATACCAAAAGTTTTGACCTTGTGACCTTGACCTTGGAGCTCTGACAGCAAGGGTAAGAATTGACTATAAACATAGCTTGTAAATCATTCATACTTGAAAAATGAAGATTTTTGGTTTTCCGGCAAGGGAAGGGCAATTTGAGGCATAGAATATGGACAGTATTTCCCCCACATCCATGGTACAATCGACAGCTTCAATGCCGTGTTCGCTACCATGAGACAGTATCACACAGGTAAAGCAATCAGCATTTCTGTTATATTCAACATTGCTTGCCGCTGAAATATATAATAGAAACCTGGGGGGGGGGGGGGGGCTTGGGTTTTTTTCGAAAAAAATAATTTTGCTCTGAATTTTGATGAAAAAAATAAATTTGCTTATGGTGTGACAGAAAAAAAATAATCTTGCTCTTACAAGTAATCTGAATTTGAAGAATAACCATTAAATTCGCTTAAAATTCCTGAAAATTTTTCGGCTCGCTTTGCTCGCCGCAGTTTTAACTTTCTATGAAAAAATTTTGGCTCGCTTCGCTCGCCATGGTTTTCTTCTGTAATAGCAAGTTGATATTTGAAAATATCAAAAGTATGCATGTTACTGAAACAAGGGGCTTCCTTTAATGCTTAAATACATTTTCAATATAATTTATTACTATTATTAGATACATGTATCACCATAGTGTCTAATTTGGAAGGAGAATTTAGTTAAGTTTTTCATAAATTTTCATTTCTACATGTAAAATCTTGTCTAGAAGACCCTCCCCCCAGGCCCTCTTGCATGTTACATGACCTAATATATACATATTGTTCACTGAAAATTTAATATATAGCATATTGCAAAAATCTTTTATCTCTCTCAGTTTAGAAGTGAATACAAGTTTTACATAAAAATAAAGTTCAGAGTAATTTAATTAAAAATAAAGAATTTCTATTGAAAAAACACAAACATTCTTATTATTCATATCAATTGTTGTAAAAAAAATTTCCTTGCTCCAACTTTGCAAGAAAAAAAAAATTTTGCCCCGGTACGTGGCGAAAAAAATAATCTTGCTCCGACAAAAAACCCAAGCCCCCCCCCCCCCAGAATATCAAATGGACCATGCCTAATCTTGAATGCAGAATCTTTAATAGACCACTTGCCGAAATTCATAATGGCTGACGAAATGACGAAAAATAGATTGACCTACTTTTGAAAATAATAAATCTAGGCTATATCTCATGAACTATAGAGGCTATGGCTTTGAAATTTCACATGCAGAATCTTAATGACCAGATATTTTGATATCATGAGTTTTGACCTAGTGACGTTGACCTTTGATCTACTTTTGAACTATAAGAGGTAGGGTTTTGATATTTCACATATGGATTCCTCATGACCAGAACTTTCATTTGATATCATGACTTTTGACCTAGTGACCTTGACATTGACCTTTGACCTACTTTTGAACTATAAGAGGTAGGGTTTTGATATTTCACATATGGATTCCTCATGACCAGAACTTTCATTTGATATCATGACTTTTGACCTAGTGACCTTGACCTTTGACCTACTTTTGAACTAAAAGAGGTAGGGTTTTGATATTTATGCCCCTCTTCGAAGAAGAGGGGACATATAGGTTTCCGCTGTCGGTCGGTCTGTCGGTCGGTCTGTCGGTCGGTCAGTCTGTCGGTCGGTCCGCGACATCAGTTTCCGTTCAATATCTCTGGAATGGATTCACATATTGAAATGAAATTTTGTATACAGACACATCAAACAAAAATCTAGGTCAAGTTCATATTTGGGTCCGATCAAAAAAATTCTGACAGAGTTACGCCCCTTGCATTTCGAAAAATACCAAAATTTCAGGGTTTCCGTTCAATATCTCTTGAATGGAGTTACATATTGAAATGAAATTTTGTATACAGACACATCAAACAAAAATCTAGGTCAAGTTCATATTTGGGTCCGATCAAAAAAATTTTGATAGAGTTATGCCCCTTGCATTTCGAAAAATACCAAAATTTCAGGGTTTCCGTTCAATATCTCTTGAATGGAGTTACATATTGAAATGAAATTTTGTATACAGACACATCAAACAAAAATCTAGGTCAAGTTCATATTTGGGTCCGATCAAAAAAATTTGGACAGAGTTATGCCCCTTGCATTTCAAAAAATACCAAAATTTCAGGGTTTCCGTTCAATATCTCTTGAATGGAGTTAAATATTGAAATAAATTTTGTATACAGACACATCAAACAAAAATCCAGGTCAAGTTTGTATTAAGGTCCGATCGAAAAAAATTTGACAGAGTTATGCCCCCTGCACTTTGAAAAATACCAAAATTTCAGGGTTTCTGTTCAATATCTCTTGAGTGGAGTTACATATTGAAATGAAATTTTGTATACAGACACATCAAATGAAAATCTAGGTCAAGTGTATATTTGGGTCCGATCAACAAAATTTTGACAGAGTTATGCCCCTTGCATTTCGAAAAATACCAAAATTTCAGGGTTTCCGTTCAATATCTCTTGAGTGGAGTTACATATTGAAATGAAATTTTGTATACAGACACATCAAACAAAAATCTAGGTCAAGTTCATATTTGGGTCCGTCCAACAAAATTTTGACAGAGTTATGCCCCTTGCACTTCGAAAAAAACCCAAAATTTCAGGGTTTCCGTTCAATATCTCTTGAGTGGAGTTACATATTGAAATGAAATTTTGTATACGGATACATCAAATGACAATCTAGGTCAAGTTCTTATTTGGGTCCAATCAATAAAATTTTGACAGAGTAATGCCCCTTGCACTTCGAAAAATACCAAAATTTCAGGGTTTCCGTTTAATATCTCTTGAGTGGAGTTACATATAGAAATGAAATTTTGTATACAGACACATCATATGAAAATCTAGGTCAAGTTCATATTTAGGTCCGATCAAAAAAATTTGGACAGAGTTATGACCCTTGCCATGTGAAAAATACCAAAACTTCAGGGTTTCTGTTCAATATCTCTTGAGTGGAGTTACATATTGAAATGAAATTTTGTATACAGACACATCAAATGAAAATCTACTAGGTCAAGTTCATATTTAGGTCCGATGAACAAAATTTTGACAGAGTTATGCCCCTTGCAAAATACCAAAATTTCAGGGTTTCCGTTCAATATCTCTTGAGTGGAGTTACATATTGAAATGAAATTTTGTTTTCAGACACATCAATTAAAAATCTAGGTCAATTTGGGTTCAATCAAAAATTTTTATGCCCCCTTTGAAGAAGAGAGGACATATTGCTTTGCCGCTGTCTGACTTTCTGTCTATCGGTCCGTCGGTCGGTCCACGACATCAGTTTCCGTTCAATACCTCTGGAGTGGATTCACATATTGAAACGAAATTTTGTGTACAGACACAT
Organism: Pinctada imbricata; assembly: GCA_033119305.1. NCBI lineage: Eukaryota > Metazoa > Mollusca > Bivalvia > Pterioida > Pteriidae > Pinctada > Pinctada imbricata. The sequence continues at coordinate 49,587,481 of VSWD01000003.1, read as the reverse complement.
CAAATGAAAATCAAGTATAAAGTTGTGACAGACTTTAATCACAGAAGGGGTAGGGGGGCATTAATGTTTTACAAACATGACTTTTAACTTGTTCACATATGGATTCCTCATGACCAGAACTTTCATTTGATATCATGACTTTTTTCCTAGTGACCTTGAAATTGACCTTTGACCTACTTTTAAATTATAAGAGGTAGGATTTTGATATTTCAGTTGTAGAATCCTCATTACCAGACCTTTCATTTGATACCATGACTTTTGATCAAATGACCTTGACATTGACCTTTGACCTACTTTTGAACTATAAGGGGTAGGGCTTTGATATTTCACATTTAGATTCCTTATGACCATAGCTTTTTTTCATTGTGCAATAGTATTTTAATGACCTTTGACCTTTCTGTCTGCGCCAAAATGTATACTTCATCTAATACAAACACTTTGCAATCCGGCCTTACCGCCTTTAGCAGTTTATGGTTTATTTTTTAATGAAATTGTACATGCTATCCTGTCCAGGCTATTATACCTTTTGAACTGCTCACTGGAACACTCATATTTTAGTATGTTGTTGCTTATGATCAAAGGGTTTCTTCTCACCTTGACCCAAGGTCATGTGTCCAAGGTCAAGGTCATTTAATTCTTTTTAATGAAACTGCTCATGCTAATCCTGTCTCTTGAGCCCTTCTTACTATTGCTTTCTTATTTTAGTGTGTTGTTTCTCAGACTAAATGTTTCTTATATTGTTCCAAGGTTACATGACCAAGATCCCCTTTTACGTAAGTAATGAAATTGAATATGCTAATCATGTCTAGGCTTTGTGTTTTGAACCGTGTATCAAATCACTGATTCAGTTTGTTGTTGCTCATGATCCATACATGTATACATGTCTTAGGTCATGTGACCAAGGTCGCTCATTATGCTTTTAATGAAATTGTATATGCTAATCATGTTCGGGCTATGCTTCTTTAACAATATAATGAATCGCTTTCATGCTTTAGTATGATGTTGCTCATGACTTAAAGGTTTGAAATAATCTTGGCCGAAGGTCGTGTAACCAATGTCAAAGTAACTTGAAGGTAGGGGGAGACATCTGCATCTGTTTTTTTTTTTCAGAAGATTTTTTTTTTGAATTAAGTATATGGTGTTATTTATCACCTATTAGAGATTCTCCCTCATTACATGTAATATGATAAAAGATGTATATGATGTCTCTGCTATATCTTCTTATTATACCTCTACTAATTTTATTCCTATATAAAAAGAGACTCATTAAATTTAACTAAATCCCTGAAAATCGCCTGAAAAGACAATTTCCCTGCAAAGGGGTGCGTTAGTTGAGAAGACTATTTCCCTAGGGAGTTAGTTTCAAAATGGGGCGGAGCTTCTTTGGGGGTGTTGTTGTTGTTGTTGTTGTTGTCCGTATAATCCACCTCTTGGTAGGTGCACCTAGTTTGACCTAGTTCATGGACAGGTGAAGGCCGTTCTTCCTTCGGGCTTAAAACGAAGTCTAAAAAATTCTATTTACAAAACCAGGGTAGACTACCAACGGTCAGAGCTTATTTTCGTCCCCTTTGTATTAATTCAAGCAGAAAAGTCCTCCCACAATGGACGCTATGACACAAACTTCTTGATAAACGTTCGATTCGATAATATGCCTCGTTATCGAGTTGAAGAGAGAATCTCTCATCCAAAGCGGACACATCCAGAATAAATTGAAGAATATCTTCCCTTCCAAGATCTGACCAAGCAGTCTGGTTCTTGTTGAGTGAAAACAACAGTTGAAGTTCTGACAAGTACGGTGTCCTGTAGTTTAGTAAAGCACCACATTCTAGTAAAGTATGACAATAGTCCTCCACAGCCGCCTTACAGAGTTGACATGTAGGATCCACACGGTTTTGGTTAAAACGGCTGAGCTTAGATTGGACAATGTAGGTACCAGTCAAAAATCTAGCTTTGGTGATCGCACGCTTCGCATCGTGTACGTTGTTTTCTACTGTTCTCCATAGTGGGTGTACAGATCCTATTGTCAAAATACTTATGTTGCAGAATTTGAGCGTTGATTTTGTATGACAGTCTACAATAAGATGTTCGTTCCACACGGTATCAACTGATGTATGGACAAGTTGCTTCCATCTCTCTTTATCTGGCAAAGTTTGTTAAAGTGTAGAAATGTCAGGGAGTGAGTACTGGTGAAGAATTTTCTGAATGTATGAGAACCAGCTTTTTGAAGACGATCCCTTAACTTGTGTTTGACGTTCCAGTATGTCATTGAGGACCTGGTTATCTGACCTTATGATATTACCGAGGAATGTCAGAGCTCTAATGTGAATCTCAGCCTCCAATGGCCTTGCACCCAGCAGCAGATAAGTAATACTCCTTGCAGCTCGTGGCGGCAAGCTTTGAATAAGACGAAGAACCGATATATGATATGTTTCTAAGCGATCAATGTGTTTTTGTAAGAGGGCAAAGGTCTCCAATCCATAAAGTAGTCTTGGTAGAACATACGTTGAGTAGATTTTGTAGCAGGTTGTTGGTTGTAGACCATTAGAACCATGGAGTCCTGTTGAAGTAAGGCTGTAGAAGGTACGTCTAGCACATGAGATACGCTCCTCAACGTTCGTTGCTATATCATCTGAAGTTGTTCGAGTAATGCCTAAATGTGTGGTAGAAGTAGAAACTGAGAGTTCGGCATCATTTACTGTCCAAGTGGAAAAGACTTCTGTATAATTTCTCGGGATAAATTTCCTTATCATTACTGATTTCTCGGGGTGAATGATATAGCGTTCCCTATTTGCGTACTGTTCTGCTATATGGAGAGCACATTGAGCAGCTATTTCGCATTTGTTTGCCAGAGCTACATCATCTGCTACTGTCGGACAGCCTGTATATATGTTACCAATAGAGGTGCCTATCCCCGACTTCTCCAACTGTATCAGTAGGTCATTGATATAGACTTTGTAGAGTCCTGTAGATAAGATTCCGCCTTGTCTCACCCCTTGTAGAATCGGAAACTGACAACTAAGATGGTTTTTCCACAAAACTTTTGCTGATAGAGCTGAATACATCTCGTCAATCATTGACCAAATATGATGGTTAATGTTCTGCTCGAAGAGCTTACACTTCATAGATGCATGTGACACAACGTCAAACGCTTTTTGCGAGTCCAAAAAGGAGAGGAAAACTGGTTGGTTTCGTTCCATATGCTCAATGATTGTTTCGTTCAATACAAGGGCGGCCATTAATGGTGAAAGTCCTTTTGTGAACCCAAACTGGAGAGGTGATTGTTTCAGGGGGAGAGAATCCTCAATCTTCTTAAGGATGATATGTTCAAACAGTTTTCCTAGTAGGGAAGAGACTGTGATACCTCGATAATTGGATAGATTTGTAGGGTCTTTTCCTTTTTTATGGATCGGGTGAATAATTCCTCCCTGAAAGGCTTCTGGCACATATTTATATTCCAACATAGCATTAAAGATGCATGAAATAGGTTCTTGTAGAATGGAACCTGCTGACTTGACATGTTCCGACACAAGTCCAGATTCGTCCGGAGCTTTTCTGTTGTGTAGCTTTTTAGTAGCTAAGAGTACGTCATCTGGAGTAATAACAGGAATAGAGTCCTCGGTTTCCGAAGTAATCTTACGGATCATCTGGAGATCGTATGAAATTGTTCCATATAGTTTGAGTCGAAACGTGAGTCGTCTTTTGGGATGGCCAAATCCTCGTAGAACGCCGCAAAGGCTTTGCATTGATCTTTAGCATGAAGCAAATGTTCGTTGTTGGACACGAGGGTCACAGTGGATGACGAGTTCCTAGAGTTTCTCCTCAAGAGACGATAGAAGTTTGATGTAGATTGTTCCTCCATAATGTTGTTATAAAAGGATTTCCTCTCAGTAGCTAGCTCAATCCTTTGCTGTTTACGTAAGTCCCGTTTTAGTTGATTACATCGAATGGAGATTGGGTGTGTCGGACTAGGCCTTCCAATCTTATGCCAAAGAAGACGGGCCTCTTTCCTCTGAGACAGAATGTCTCGAACAGCAGGCGAGGCTTTCCATTTTGGCCCGGAGAGTCGTATTAATTTCTTGGGGACAGTTTTAGCTTCAGCTTTCAGAAGAGCGTCTTGTATGTGTTGTAAAGCCTGATCTATATCCTCTGGCGACGAGATGGTAGATAGAGTAACAGAATCCCGAAGGTGACCTCTATACTGATGTACATCACATTTTTCCCTAAGTTTCCTAAAACGTTTGACGCTTTGTTCAACATTTTCTACTCGAAGTGGTGCGACCTTGACCTCCAGCAAAATAGGTATATGTGATGAGGTATTGCTAGGGAGGTTGTCCAATGGATAGAAAGATCCCGCGTCAGAAAATGTAGATATGAAGTAGTCAATTTGTGAGCTGGTGGTAGCATGGCTATAGGTAACATGTGGGCCTTTTGAGAGGTTATGTAACATCTCATCTCTCACAAACATCTTGAGGAGTTTATCCTGGGGATTGTTTCTGTTTTCTAGAAGTGTAGCATTCAGATCGCCAGCTATGAGAATATCGTGCGTATCTCGATATTTTGAGAGTATGACACTAAGAAGGTCCAAGCATTCCCTGTAATCCTCTGTAGATGTTGTATATCCCGCGGTTGGCATATATACGTTGATAAGACACATGCGTGTATGATTACATTTGATTTCTATTGCTACAATGCGTTCATTGCCGTCCTCAACAGGTCTAATGGAGTGTTGTAGGTCGTGACGCCACATAATACATACCCCCCCTTGTCCTCTCCCTCGTTGAAATTTCGGTAGCGGAAAGAGAGTGTCATAACAAGTTATTTTATAGAACCAGTCTCCTATGTACTTTGTAATATCATCTTTTTCAAATTCCCAAAGCCAATGTTCTTGCAAACATATAACATCAGATATTTTCATAACGTCCGTAAGACACGGTACATTCCCGCGGATTCCTTCTATGTTAGAGGAAGATATTACCAATGTCTCTGTAGGTCCTTCTCCACTTTGTCTGGGGGCTTCGTCTTGAGGCTGGGAATGTATAAAAAATGATCCTGGCTTGTGCTCGACTTGGGGTTTCCATCCTGCAATACATGTACGTCATTATGGTCAGTAGATACTTGATGATTCTGATCCTGACTAGTTCTCGACCTAGGACTACCATCCTGCGATTTACGTGTAGGATTTTGGTCTATAGAGACATGATGACTACATTCCTGCATGGTCTCAATTAGAGTCTCAGTATGCGAATGCAGATTTATGTTCTCTGTATGTGATACATGTGAAACATCCAAGATATTTTCAACACAGTTTTGTTCACAGTTATCAGGTGAAGCAGTCGGGGCCCTATGGATATCTTGTTCCTGGGTCACATCAACGTGATGAGTCGTTTGTTGCTCATGTTGTATAGTTGTATCGGTAGAAACCGGAGTGAAATCAGGTCTTATAAAACGAGAATTGGACCTCATATCACGTTGATTAGTATCAGCCAATCAGCGCCGTTGAAGGTTGATCGGATGACGCTATCAATACGTGAGCAGAGTAATCCGCCTCCTATCCGCTTAGCACATAAATTAATCCGCAATAAAATAAAACAATAAAAAATTAAACATGTATGAGTATGATAAATGATGTTTCTGTTTATCTTATCATCAAAAATTAATATTTTCCATTACCCAGTCATTCAGTCGATTAGGCAAGGCAAAATCATTAGAATTTCCATTGGAACCATGTGAACCTAAGAGATATGTTTGTTTCAGTATAATGTTTGTTTCGGTTTACCTAAGAGATATTTTTGTTTCAGTATAATGTTTGTTTAGGTATAATAAAACTGTTAAAAGTATACCATTGAGGTAGTTAGCACGATTCTGGTTCCCCTCGACCAGACCTATTTCCCTCGGCTTCGCCTCGGGAAATAGGTCTGGTCTCGGTATACTTTAACTGTATAATAACTGTAAAATTTATGCTTCTAGCTCATTTTGGCATGTTGTTGGTCATGGATTGAACATTTTCCATCACTTTTATCTAAGGCATTTGATTCGAAGCATAAGATTGAAAGCCTTATTGAAGTTATGAAGTATCCTTCCACATTTATACCCCTGCAAAAAAAGTTTAGGGGGTGGGGGGTGCATATAGGAATCACCATGTCTGTCCGTCTGTCCATCACACCTTGTCCAGAGCATAATTAACTCCTCCCCTGGATGGATTTCAATAATAATTCACAGAAATGTTCCTTAGGAACAAAAGGTGTGTCATGACCTTGAACAAAGGTCAAGGTCACAATAGACATCATTAGTAATACTATGTCTTGAGCTTAATTCCTTCCCCTATGGATGGATTTCAATAATATTTCACAGAAATGTTCCATAGGACGTAAGGGTGTGTCATGACCTTGAACCAAGGTTAAGGTCACAATAGACACCAATTGTGAAACCTTGTCAAGAGCATAACTCCTTCCCCTGTAGATAGTATTAAATAATATTTCACAGAAATGTTTCTTAGGACCTAAGGTTGTGTCATGACCTTGGACCTAGGTCAAAGGTCATGATCACAAAAGACATTTGTAAAACCTTTTCCAGAGCATAGCTCTTCCCCTGTGGATGGATTTCAATATCTCGCAGAAACATACTTTAGGACCTAAGGGTGTGTGATTACCTTGAACAAAGGTCAAGGTCACTATAGACATCAAGTCTAGAGCATAGCTCCTCCCCCTGTTGACGTATTTCAATAATATTTTCAAAAATGTTCTTTGGGACATAAGGATGTGTCATGACCTTGAACAAAGGTCAAGGTCACAATAGACATTATTATTAAAACCTTGTCCAGAGCATAACTCCTTCCCCTGTGGATGGATTTCATAACATTTCACAGAAATGTTTATTGGGACCTAAGGATGTGTCATTACATTGAACCAAGGTCAAGGTCACAATAGACATCAGTACTAAAACCTTATCCAGAACATAACTCATTCGCCTGTAGATGGTTTTCAGTTCCTTTTGTTCCTTAGGACCTAAGGTTGTGTCATGAACTTGAACAAAGTTCAAAGGTCAAGATCACAATAGACATCATTAGTGAAACCTTGTGCAGAGCACAACTCCTTCCCCTGTGGATGGATTTCAATAATATCTCACAGAAATGTACTATAAGACCTAAGGGTGTGTCATGACCTTGATCAAAGGTCAAGGTTACAATAGACGACATCATTAGTTAAACCTTGTCCAGAATATAACTCCTTCCCCCCTGTGGATGAATTTAAATAGTAATATTTCACAGAACTGTTCCTTATAGGGTTTCATGACCTTTAACCAAGGTCAAAGGTCTAGGTCACAATAGACATCATTAGTAAAACCTTGTCAAAGGCCAAACTCCTTCCCCCTTAGGTGGATTTCATTTCACAGAAATGTTCATTAGGACCTAAGGGTGTCTCATGACCCTGAAACAAGGTCAAAGGTTAAGGTCACAATAGACGCTTGACCTTGATCCTATGATTACTTTTCAAAAAATATTGCTGCGAGGGTATTTTCGTCCCGTTCGGGGCAAATTTAAAATTTTTACACTCTAAGGCTTGTGAGTAAACAAAGTCTATGATAAGAAGGATTATGTGATTAACTTTATATGTGAGGTATTGTGAACTTCAATATTCAGCAGTAGCAAATAATATTGAAATCGGCTACTAGTTTTCGGATACATTGGAAGTCATATATGTTGCAGTATATGACTGACATTTGAATTTAAAGATGCGTAGGCCAGAATATTTATTTTCTGCTACCAAGAGGGTAAGATTATTTGATTATTTATTTTCAACATTACCTGGGTCAGAATATTTATTTCCAATAAACTGCCACCCCCCCCCACTCCCCTCAGGATCAAATGGTCGTCCCCTAAGTCACTTGTTTTAATTCTTATCTAGAGTGTCACTTCAAACATCAAAACTGACCGAAAACGAAATTATATTTCTAAGATTTCCGTGAGATATAATAATGCATTGACCTTCAATTCAACAAAATAAACAGCTCTTAAAAGTAGAAAAAAATCTCCCCTCAATTATGGACTATACCCGGGTACGATCCATTCAATCGTGTCACGCTCCAGGTAATCATACCTGTATATATCACTGTGTGGCATCACGTGACTTTAGTTGGTGAAACCACGAATAAATAAAATGCTCAGTTGGAGGAAAGAGAACAGGAACTGCAATAATTGCTTTGATTAGATTCTATTTTTTCATAGCCTATATCCTTGTCTAAACTGATACTTTTACAATCGTTGACTCGTTAAGCCACCGTTCCACTGCAATCCCGCTGTACCTACGACCATTCCCGACCGAAATTTTCACAAGAGCGGATAAAACTTCCCCGACCTTTTCATTTTTTTCTTGACATCACGCTCTATTCCCGATCAATTTATGACTGATTCACGTTTCATCGCGGACTTACTCACGCTTTACCCGCTCTACTCACGATCATATTGCCGACCAAGTCCCGTTCTATCCGATCAAACGCCGATCTATTCCCAACATAAACCCGATATATTCCCGATGCAATTCCGATCTATTACCGACTGTCCCCGACGCATTCCCGCTCAAAACATAATTTCTAACTTAAACTGATATCATTTTTCATCCAATGATCGTATCGACCGAGAAGAAGCCTATATTTCTCGTTTTGACCAAGCCTTACCCAAAAGTGTCGCGATCAAAATTTTAAAAAAATCCTTACTTAAAAAGTAGCATTGGATAGCCAATAATCGTCGCCGCGACATTTTGGTAATAAGTATTTTGAACAAATCAATATCAGTGCGAGAAAATGAATGAAATATGCACAGATCCTATTTGAAGCGTCATTTGGTCGTAACTTCCCGGGCACCTGATCCCACCTCTGGCTTGCTAGGGGTCCGTCGTTGCTCAATTTGGTACTCTATTGTGAGTGCTGTTGAGATTATCGTCAGGATCTTCTTTAACTCATTTGTGTCACACTTATGCCCTTTGCCGTGTGGAGCTCGTAAAAAAGTTCCCCGCGAGGGGTTTGACAGTAAATGTTTTGAATATTTTCCCTGACATGGTCGCCATAGCACTTTCTATATATTAGATATTACCTCAGACAGTGCAACGCATGTATTTTATATATTGTTTTTATTTTCATGCATGAACATCGACGGCGGGTGCGGCTAGCCAACAGGGGATGCTTACTCCTCCCGGGCACCTGATCCCACCTCTGGCTTGCTAGGGGTCCGTCGTTGCTCAATTTGGTACTCTATTGTGAGTGCTGTTGAGATTATCGTCAGGATCTTCTTTAACTCATTTGTGTCACACTTATGCCCTTTGCCGTGTGGAGCTCGTAAAAAAGTTCCCCGCGAGGGGTTTGACAGTAAGTGTTTTGAATATTTTCCCTGACATGGTCGCCATAGCACTTTCTATATAGATATTACCTCAGACAGTGCAACGCATGTATTTTATATATTGTTTTTATTTTCAGGCATGAACATCGACGGCGTGTGCGGCTAGCCAACAGGGGATGCTTACTCCTCCCGGGCACCTGATCCCACCTTTGGCTTGCTAGGGGTCCGTCGTTGCTCAATTTGGTACTCTATTGTGAGTGCTGTTGAGATTATCGTCAGGATCTTCTTTAACTCATTGGTCATATAGAACGTGAATAGGTTGCTAGATGGTCATGAAAAGGTCTTGGTAAGATCAGCAAACATTGAATCTGTAGTGAATAGATCGTGGTAAGAGCGTAGAATAGACGGGTAAAGGTCGGGAACAGGACGTTATTAAAGCGTATCTTATGCGTGAAGAGAGCGGGGTTTAGTTAAATGCCGATCAGTCCACGCTCAAGCCACGCTCTTTCCCGACCAGGACACGATTTACCTAGGCTGTACCCACGACTATCCCGACCAAGCGCCGACTATTTCACGACAACAAAGAGAGCGGGAAAGTTTCCCGTATTCTTTCAACCGGTTGAAAGAATACGGGAAACTTTTTCCGACCTCCAAAGCGTGCCCGCTCTAATACCGATCGATTTTGGACCAACATACGCTGTACCAGACCAAGATACGACTAAGAGCCGTTCTCTCCCGACCTGGCAATTTTCGAGGTCGGGAATGAACGTAGGTACAGCGGGATTGCAGTGGAACGGGGGCTTTAGAAAATAAAACGCCGTTATTTTTACAAACATTGTGACAAAAGCTGTAGAAATGTGCGTGGAAACCACCACAACATTGTGTTCAACATATTTCGACCGCGACATTCCTTTTGTCAGAATGTTTGTAAAACCAACAATGATTTCTTGATCGACAAACAAAGAATCCTGAAAATATCATTTTTTACTAGGACATCGGCTATGAAAAGATAAAATTGAATCAAAACAATCATTACCGTACCTGTTTTCTTTCCCCCAAACGAGCGGTACCCTTATGAAAAATTTGGCCTTCCTGCACATAGTTGCTGCAAGTTTGCAGCACTAGTTGCCGCAAGCTTGCTGCAACTATGGTGAGATTTGGCATGCAAATGAGGTCTTGCTGCACACATTTTCCTGCACTCCTCTGGCACGTATGTGCGGCTAGCGGCATCTGTTTCAGCACACTTCCTGCACATAGTTGCCGCTAGCTGCATCTGTTCCAGCATACATTCTGCACATATATGTGCTGCTAGCTGCAACCCTTCTTGCACATCTCCTGCACATATAGTGCCGCTAGCAGCAGATACCCCACATACGTTTGATTTACACATACATGTTAGTATAACACTTGTATAAATGGAGTAGGAATAATGGTTCGACCACTTGAAACAGAAGTTACTATCTGCTGACTACTACAATGTGAAAGAGAATATCCAAAACTGCATACAATTGTTGCATACTGAACACATGCAATTTTATTAACGTACGTGCAAATATCAACGTCCAGAATTAAGGTCGCACGTATTATAGTGTAAAGTTTCTGCAAGTTCAAGCAAATTAGTGGCATTTTATTACAATAATCTTAATGCTTACCTTCTTTTTCAATCACATGCATAAGGTTGATAATCATTTTTCATTTTAACACATTTTGAACATCCATTAAATTCGGTCATCATCTAAAAGATATGTATACCATTTTCACTTTTCAGTTATTTGGTTCCAAAACCATCATTTGAAGTATCCAGACTTTGTTCAGTATCAGTGTATTTTCATTACATGAATGTGGCACATCTCTTCCCACTTGACTGTTTCAAAGCCAGAGCTTTGAATGTCAGCGGCCTGAAATTCTATTGGCTGTGACTTGTGCATGTGACTTATACATGAATATGCAGCTTCTGGCACGCACTCTTTTGTTTCTGTTCTATAGTTGCAGCTAGCTGCACAGAAAACTTTACCCGATGCTCCTTTTTTGCTTGAAATGAAATGATGCAGCTAGCGGCAACCATGTGCGGCAAGCAGCAGTTATGTGCGGCTACCTGCAACCTAATTTGTATTCAGATTTTGTGTGCAATCTGTGTGCGGGTAGCGGCATATACCTGCACACGTCTTTCTGCACGCTTTTATGGTTGCAGCAAGGTTGCTGCAACCTTGCAGCAAGCTTGCTGCAATTTTTTCTTTTCGTAAGGGTATGCCTCCATTTTGTGTTCGTGGTTTCACCAACTTAAGTCACGTGATGCTACACAGTGTAACAAACCGAAAGCTATGGAAATAAACACGATACTTAATTATTACCTCGTGTATTAGATTTGATATATATAGGCTTCATAGATCTATTCGCATGTCGTTGTCCGTTCGTCTGCCGGTTTCCAACTATATGTTCATTCCGTCTGTACGTCCCGTTAGTTTTTCACACTTTGACGTTTTTGAGTATCTCTAAAAGTACAAACACATCGAAAGTTAAGGAAGCAAACATGATGTATGCATTCATGTTAACTTATAACTTTCAAAAATGGTTCATTAGAGGATGCTGCATTGAATGCATGTTTCTTAGGCTGCATCTGACCTACTTTTTCTGCATCAGTGAGAATGTTCAATTGTAGACTTACTGAAAGTGGTAAAAAAATCTTTCAAAAAATGGTTCTTTAGAGAATGCTGAATTGGATGCATGTTTTCGTAGCTGCATCTGACCTATTTTTATGCCCCCGGAATCAAAGATTCGGGGGCATATAGTTTTTGGCCTGTCCGTCTGTTTGTCTGTTTGTCTGTTTATCTGTTTGTCTGTTTGTCTGTTTATCTGTTTGTCTGTTTGTCTGTCTGTTTGTCCGAAAAACTTTAACATTGGACATAACTTTTGAATGGGAAGTGATAGGGCTTTCATATTTCACATCTGTATTCCTTGTGACAAGACCTTTCCATTGATACCCAAATTTTTGACCTCGTGACCTTCACCTAGACCTTTGACCTACTTTTCAAAAACTTTAACATTGGGCATAACTTTTGAATGGTAAGTGATAGGGCTTTCATATTTCACATCTGTATTCCTTGTGACAAGACCTTTCCATTGATACCAAAATTTTTGACCTCGTGACCTTGACCTTTGACCTACTTTTCAAAAACTTTAACATTGGGCATAACTTTTGAATGGTAAGTGATAGGGCTTTCATATTTCACATGTGTATTCCTTGTGACAAGACCTTTCCATTGATACCAAAATTTTTGACCTCATGACCTTGACCTTGACCTTTGACCTACTTTTCAAAAACTTTAACATTTGGCATAACTTTTGAATGGGAAGTGATAGGGCTTTCATATTTCATATGTGTATTCCTTGTGACAAGACCTTTCCATTGATACCAAAAGTTTTGACCTCGTGACCTTGACCTTTGACCTTTTAACCCAGTGACCTCACATACATTTACTTAACAGAAAATAGTGTTCATACTAACAAAGATGCCGCCGGGGGCATTCGTGTTTCACAAACACAGGCTTTATTTTTTCTGCATCGGTGATTATTCTCTAATGTGGACACACCGCAAGTGGTAAAAAACCCAAACTTTTAAAAACTGTTCATTAGAGGATGGTGAATTGGATGCATATGATGTAAGCTGCATCAGACCTTTTCTTTCTGCATCAGTGATAATACTCAATCATGGATATGAAAGTGGTTAAATTCCAGACTTTTAAAAAGTGGTTCATCAGAGGATGCTGAATTGGATGCATATGGCATAAGGTGCATCTAATATACTTTTTCTGCATCAGTGAATTTACTCAGTTGTGGGCATACCCTAAGTGGAAAAAATACCAATCTTGAAAAGAAAAGTTCATTCATAAATGCTGAATTGGATGCATATTTTTAAAGCTACATCTGACCTTTTTTTTCTGCATCAGTGATAATACTCAATCGTGGATATACTGTAGTAAAGATACCAGATTCAAACAAATGGTTCACTACAGTATGCTGAATTGGATGCATAAGACGTAAGGTTCATCTGATATACTTTTTCTACATCAGTGATGATACTCAATTGTGGACGAACCGTAAGTGGATAAAATACCAATCTAAAACCAAAGTCAATTAGTAGATGCTGAATTGGAAGCATAGTACGTAAGATGCATCTGACCTTTTTGTCTGTATCAGTGATAATAGTCTATTGTGGATATACCATAAGTGTTAAAAATACAAAATTTTCAAATCGGACCATTAGAGAATACTGAATTCGATGCATGCATAGTATGTAAGCTGCATCCGACCTTCTCTTTCCGCATAAGTGATAATACTCAATCGTGGATATACTGTAAAGTAGTTAAAATACCAGATTCTTAAAAATTGCTCGTTAGAGAATACGAATTGGATGCATATTACGCAAGGTGCGTCCGTTTACTTTTTCTGCATCAGTTATAATACTCAAAATTTTTGTGGACATACCGTAAGTGGTAAAAATACCAAACTTTCAAGAAATGGTTCATTAGAGAACGTTGAATTGGATTTATATTATGTAAGCTGCATCTGACCTACTATTTCTGCATCAGTGATAATACTCAATCGTGGACATACCGAAAATGCGCATGGTGAAATACCAGGCTTTAAAAAATGGTTCATTTGAGGATGCTGAATTAATTTATTATCATGCACTGACCTACTTTTTCTATATCAGTGATAATCCTCAATTGTTGACATATTGTTATTGTTGCAAGTACAAAATTTTCACACAGGTGCATCTTGCTGTTGGCCTTGTCATGGGGCTTTGTAGGAGAACTTTTTCATTTTCATTAGAGGATGCTGCATCTGAAATACTTTTTCTGCATGTGATTACACTCAATTTAGACATACATTTTGTACTTTAAGTGTTGCAACTACTTAAGATTCATTCAAATGCAGTTTTTCTCCTTTTTGAATAAAACCCATTACGAAAACTGCGAAATGTCAGAAGAGCGAATTTTTTTCTTCGAATAATGCTGAACAATTCAGGTATAGACGATAAATATGCATGAAATGTAAAATTCCTTCCCTTAAAGTTTAAGAGATGAAGACCATGCACTAATTTTTTAAAAGAGGGTCAAAGTCCAAGGTCAACGTTATTTGGTCAATTTATTGCAATTTATTTTTTTTTTCGACTCCAAGTAGACGTAAATGTTATACTCAATTTTTGTTTATAAGTTAAATTTATTGAAAATATCAATTTTACAAATGCTTCCGTGTTTCCACTCGCCTTATACTACCTTTTTTGGCAATCATCAAACAGAAAGTTTTGTAGGATAAGATAAACCATCATAGTCAAAATAAAAAAAAGATCTTTTTGGTCGATTTCAAGAAATCGACCTTACTAGATTTGTAGACCGGATGCTGTCAATAGGAGAAAGTTCCTAATTGAGTCCGTCAGATTCAATAATGCATCATTGAATAATCCTTATGAAAGAAACGTTTTCATGACTAGTGAAAAACACGTGACCAGAGACAGGCATTCCCATGACCTCCCACTTTCATGACTAGTGAAAAACACGTGACCAGAGACAGGCATTCCCATGACCTCCCACTTATTTATCCACAACACAAAAATAGGACATGTCGTCATGACCAATTAGTGAGTGTTATGTACAGTGATCGAACCCTATGGCTTCAAAATTCCTATGGACGACATTTCTGGATCATTGGAAACATTGCAACAAAGAAATACGCGATCACAACGTATCAGGGGTGCCAGTGGCTAAAAAGGTTCTAACTGTTCATCCGACTAAGCTTTTTCTCGTTAAGGATATACCACTTTGTTTGTTTGTTTATTTCTTACCTAAGACAAATTGATAAATGAAACAAAGAAAATAATGAGCGATAAAAAAGTCGACAAGACTGTACAAGTCACAAAATTTGAACTTTTTAGAAGTTTCCCCTTATTTCCCTCCAATTTCAGTGGCGGATCCAGCACCCCCTTTCGACGAAAAAAAAATTGTGGTGGGTTTAAAGAGATGTTGATATCGACCAAGCTTTTTTGGAAAGCTAATACTTGTTTTATTCTATATAATCATATCTATTTTCTCTCCGCTCGTACAAGAAGGCTTTGCCTTGATTCATATTAGTCTCAAATGTAAGGTCTTGTCACAAAATTAAGGTATCTACAAGTGAAATATCAAAGCCCTACCCCTTAAAGTTCAAGAGATATCGCTCAGGTTAAAGTTAATTTTGTCGACAACGACGCCGCCGAGGGTATGGCATTAGCTCTCCGGACTTTTTCGTCCCAGCGAACTAAAATTGTTAAGCAATATCAATTATGCATGGACAAAATAAATGTACTAATTATTAATGGAAAGCAATTTTAGAAGAATTTATAAATGAAAATCCAGAATTTAATGAAATTGAAAATACATTGCATTATTGCCCCTGGTGGTCCGAAAACAGCTGTATATAGGGTTTATATATAGGACCCATTCCAGCAGGGAGGAAAAACTTCCGCCGATCAGCGGATTTCCACCTTTTAAAGTTTTCTGGTGTAATTTGTAAAAATGTAAATTGTTAATATTCCCCATTGAAACGCTCAGAAGTCCTCCAATTTCCGCCTTTTTCATCCATTGAAACGCTCAGAAGTCCTCCAATTTCCGCCTTTTTCATCACAGTTTGCTTTCATCTTTGTATTAGCAAAATGATTTGTAAAATAATCAAATTTTAGGAAGACATCTATGGATTCTAGAATCTGGTGCCATTTGAATATTCTCTTCTCAATCAAAAAGCAAACAAATGTGTGAAATGTGAAAGGCAAATGGTACATATAGGTCTTATATAATATGGGTCCAAAATGGGATCAATTGGGTCCAAAATGGGCTTAAAATCACATATATTACAGGGACCCTTATGGATAATTTAAGGTTGGCATTTTGCTCAGATTCTGCCGACATGGGACCCATATGGGTCTAAGATGGGTATTTGCCCAGATTCTGCCCACATGCGGCAAAATGCCAATCTTCGAGCCTTGAGATGGCCATTTAGTCAAGATAAGAACTGCCCACAGGGGTTTCATATATGGGTCTAATGTGATAGTGTGATATTTTGTATATATTGATATGATATGAAATAAAGATATTGATAATATGTCTTTATTATTTTATGATCATCGTTTCTCTCAATGAGTTGAAACCATTATTTGAAGTATGAGTTACATAGGAGTGGATTAACAACCGTAGTTGTAATCCAATACTGTTAGTACAAATCGTACACAGTGATTAGCAGGCATACCTGGTTGACCATAGGTCACCACAGGTCAAAGACAGACACACCTCACATAAGATCATACATCATTGGTTCTTAATTAATTTCAAATACATGATACAACTCTTTTGATTGGTTTCCTAGATTTCCCTCTCTGAGTTCTTTGTTGTATTGTCAGATCCAGAGCGTCCCTTTGTTTGGGTGGACGTGTTTGACAATTTTCTAAGTGCGCGTCGTCGCCTAGTGTTTTCAACTTTAAATCATGTTATGATGATATATATTGACCATTGACATTATTGACTACGCTGACTTGTAAGTAATCTTCTTTTATTAATCCATATTTCTGATTAATTGGTGAATTCTGTAATTTCCCAATTTCTAATGATTTTAACCTTAGAATGAATGAAATGCGAGTTTCGGATTGAATCATTCATATTGTGATTTTATATGGAATGTAATTATGAATTATGATATTGATCAGATGAATCGATTTGAAATATGATTTGCGATTGAACTCGTTTGATCGAAGTGAGTTTAGTACGAGAGACGATTTTCTAATTTAGGTAATTTGTTTATTTAGGTTTACCATGTGATACATATATGAGATACCATATGAGATAGGCCGACGCTTGATATTTATGTTTATACGGCTCTGTACCAGATACAGGTGTGTAAATGATATTTTTGTATTTTTTGTGATATTTGTCGATTTCATAATTATCTTTGTGATTGATGAAATGCAAGCATATTCAATTTATTCAAATGTGATTCAAATATATATTATGATTGATATTTATTATTGTTATTAATATATTTCAGAGTCTTCTCTACATATATAAATATATTGATCGAACCCTGCATTGGTGTTGTTACTTTTTGGGATAACCGCACCGTTACAAATTTGGTGCCCAACGTGGGGCTGGCTGATCACATGACCGGAAGGAAGGAAGTCGATCAAGAAACCGGAAGTCCGATTCCGACCGGAAGTACCATAGGACATTGGAGGATCCAATAAACATTCAGGACATTGATTGAACTATCACGTGACAGAAGTGACAATTCATTGTGGTTTATATGACAATTCTGAAATATTTTGATGTGTATACATATGATTGCTTGCTACACCGAAAGGTAATTTATTGTTATATGAATTAACAATTATTTTTGACTAGTCATTCATTTTGAAAAAGAGCCACACAAAGTCGGTCAGTTATTTGTCTGTCATCGTCATATTTTTATTTCATGCATACTATAACTGCAAAAGAGAATTTAGTGTGTGTGCTATATATTACGTATGTCAGGATGACTTATCAGTAATGCATACCAGTCTTACCCACCTTTTACCTCAATTGACATTGACCTCTTGACAGCGATCATGCTAAGGAATGCGAACTGTAGCTCAAAGTACTTGCATTGAAAGGCATTGGATTTGGTTGATTTGCTTTCTGCAATTACACGGATCATCACGCACCGGTAGACACAGTATGACATATATCTCTCGATACATGTATATATAGGGATCACTTTGTCACCGGTCGTCATGCTTCAATCTACACTAAGAATTTACCTGAGTGATAGATACCCATCTTCATGCATGTATTTAATCCCTTGTCAGTGTTGATCATCGTGTTCGATTTTGGTGTTTGTGTATCGTCCGTAAATCATATGATAGTACGTTTTCATACCTTTTTCATTGTGCATATTTACCACTTGAATTTTGTATGAAAATCTTTATTTCTGTGAATTCATACTATGTTGGTATATTAGATACCTTTTGTCCAAAATTTCGTTGCGCTCGGTTGATCCAATGTCAATTTTGTCTTGGACCCCTGCGTAAAAAAATTTCACGCATGAATGCACACGTCAGAACTTGATAACCTGGAAGAGTTATCTTTTCCTGACTGTAGCATACTTACCTGTGTTACATTCTTTATTTGATTTTCGAAATCAGAATTTCATTTTCAGAATTTACAGTGATTGATATTGCTGATTTCCCAAGGATGCTGAATCTTCATCGTATTTATTGATCATCTTTGATTGACTATCATATTTTGATATTGTAAATAAAAGTCTTGTGCACATAGTTTGTGTATAAGCATTTAGAACTATATCGGTCTTTTATTACTTTGATCGATATTATTTAATTTAGTTTGTACATATATTTTCATGTCATTGTATATAATCTTTTCTTTGTGCCTTTTCATTAGATTTTTGTGTATTGCTACTTACTTAGTCTTAGATACACATTTAGTTACCGTACTTAGCTTAGAATTGAGTTAATTAGTTATTAGCTAGTATAATTAAGTTAAGTATCGGATTCATTACACAACGTTCATCATGACGGAATTTACCGAAGAAGAACTTAAACATCTCGGATCAGTTTTAAAAGAATTAGAAATCAAACCAAAAGCAGATACCGCTGCTGATTTTAAACAATGGATGATAGCATACGTTGCGCAAATGGATAAGGATGACAACTCTACTGTCAAAACAGAACCCGGAACGGATACCGCAACTCCGAAAATCACAACTGCGCATCACATTCCGAAAGTATCTTGCTTCTCAGGCGATGGAAGTAAACAGGATACTACGTACGATCTATGGAGATACGAAATCGATTGCTTAATCCGAGAAAAATATAGCGAAGCATCGATAGCACAAGCAATCCGCCGATCGTTAAGGGGAGATGCTGGAAAAGTTGCTATGCGCTTAGGACCGGGAGCAACTGTCTCCCAAATACTCGAAAAGATGGAAAGCGTATTCGGAACAGTCGAACGCGGAGAAACAATCATGCAGGAATTTTACAGCGCGATACAAGGAAAGAATGAAGATTGTATGAGTTGGAGCTGTCGTTTGGAAGAGATATATAGGAAAGCTGTAGTCAAAGGAGTAGCGAAAAGAGACGAATCAAACGAAAAACTCCGATCGAAATTTTGGAATGGATTACATCAATGGCTACGAGATATAACCGGCTACAAATTCGATAAAATATCAGATTTTGATACATTAAGGAAGGAAGTTCGACTTGTCGAAAAGGAACACGAAACAAAGAAAGCTCAATCAAATATGGCTGTTTCTAAGGATGAATCTACAAAATCAGATGATATAAGCGAACTTAAAGGCATGATACAACAACTGACTACGAAAGTGAATTATCTAGAGAAAGGACAACAAAAGTCAAGAGATTCAGAAAGTGATAGAGACAGAGGTCATTTTATCAGAAATCGGATCGAGGAAGAGGAACGTATACACGTCAGAATTATAGAGGAGGATTCAGAGGCAATTATCGTGGAGGAACAAGAAATTATGGTCAGGAATTACAGTATTTTTATCCTGACACACAGTTCGAATCATATTCAACAGATGATGGAGAACCAATATGCTATAGATGTAGACAGTCCGGACATTTAGCACGTGGTTGTCGTGTTATACTCGATCATTCTAAGCGAGGTTTAAACTTCAACAGACCGTCGTCGCGGGGCAAACGATAGGTCGAAAGATGAACCGCCCCTCAAGAGAGATAACTCCAGGTACAGAATTAGTTGGTGAGGCATCAGAAGTCATCATTAACATAGAAGGAAACGAAAACAAAGCGTTTCTAGATACAGGATCAACTATCTCTACGGTCAGCGAAGATTTCTACGAGAAAAATTTGTCACATCTTGATTTACATGCGCTTACAGAAATAATTCAGATTGAATGCGCTGACGGACAACATCTACCATACTTTGGATACATCGAGGCCTCTATAACTACATATGGTATATCATCACAGGAAAACACACTTTATCCGCTTTTAGTTGTACCTGATAGTAACTATAACAGCCACGTACCCGTTCTTCTAGGAACAAACGTTTTACAACATATGCTAAACAATGTAAAGAGC
This sequence comes from Pinctada imbricata, assembly GCA_033119305.1. Lineage (NCBI taxonomy): Eukaryota > Metazoa > Mollusca > Bivalvia > Pterioida > Pteriidae > Pinctada > Pinctada imbricata. Next base: position 49,567,010 of record VSWD01000003.1, on the reverse strand, counting down.
GAATATGGAGATCGTTTCTTACAGGAAGCAAAACTTTTTACACCATGGTATCTAGCGTTTCGAGGAATGTCACTCAGAGAAAAAGCGCTAAGTCGAAATAACAACAAGCTTGGAATCGTGAAGTCAGCTGAAAGCAACTGTATAATCATACCACCAAACTCGAGCGTTACAATACAAGGATACATCGATAAAGCTCTTCCGTATCATTGTACTCCAGCGATGCTACAAGCTACACAAAACTCTGTGGTACATCATGACCTTGACATTGTACCATCAGTTATAGACTATTGCTATCCAGCTTACGATCATGTTAGTATTGACATAGACAATATCACCACTAGAACTGTTCAGATCGCACCAAAAGCAATATTGTGCGAGTTGCAGCCTGTAATGATAGAAAGTCAATCGTCTATCATTTGTAACAGTGGTACTAAGAAGAACGATGTGCTGAATTTGGTCCAGATAGATAGAGAAAATCTTACAACTGATGAAATTCAACAAGGGGAACAACTCTTACAAAAGTACAATGATGTATTTTCGAAATCCGATACAGATATAGGACACACCGATTTAGTCGAACACAAAATAGAACTTCACGACGATATACCGTTTAAACAGCGACCTAGAAGAATTCCGCCATCAATGTTCAATGAAGTGAAGCAACATCTCAAACAACTGCTTGATGCTGGAATCATACGCAAGTCAAAATCTCCATGGTCGAATAACGTCGTTCTCTGCAGAAAGAAAAACAATGAACTGCGAATGTGCGTAGATTTCAGACAGTTAAATCAAAAGACAAAAAAGGACTCGTATGCGCTTCCGAGAATCGATGAAATACCTGATGCTTTGGCTGGAAATAAATACTTCACTGTTTTAGATATGAAAAGTGGGTACCATCAAATCGAGCTTGAAGAAAAACACAAAGAACGAACAGCATTCACAGCAGGGCCTCTAGGATTTTTCGAATATCATCGTATGCCATTCGGACTAGTAAACGCACCGGCAACATATCAACGCCTAATGGAAGAATGTTTCGAAGGGTTACATCTTGAAATCTGCTACATTTATCTCGATGACGTTATCATATTTTCACCATCCTACACTGAATATCTTGAACGATTAGAGAAGGTATTTCAACGACTGCGAGAAGTGAATCTCAAACTCTCTCCGAAAAAGTGCGAATTCTTCAAGAAAAGAGTCAAATACGTAGAAAACATCGTATCAGAAAAAGGCATAGAACCAGACCCAGCTAAGATTGAAAAAGTTCAAAACTGGCCAACACCACAGAATCCAGATCAAGTCAGACAATTTCTTGGATTCGTTGGATATTATAGAAGATTCATAGAAGGATTTTCCAACATTGCTAGACCACTTAATGATCTTCTACCTGATACAAAGAAGAAAACAAGAAAAAGAACAAAAACAAAAGACTTACCTTCAGAATGGCATTGGGGATCACAGCAACAGACATCTTTTGAAACTTTGAAAAAGAAATTAACAACTTACCCTATTCTTGGATTTGCTGAATACAGTCTGCCATTTGAATTACACACTGACGCTTCATCGTCATCAGTTGGTACTGTACTATATCAGAAACAAGACGACGCAAAACGGGTAATAGCATACGCAAGCAGAAGCTTATCTAAGTCTGAAAAGAATTACCCAGTGCACAAATTAGAGTTCTTGGCACTGAAGTGGGCTATTTGTGAAAAGTTCAGAGACTACTTGTATGGAAGCAAATTCACTGCTGTTACAGATAACAACCCACTTACGTATGTTTTATCCTCTGCAAAGCTGGACGCTACAAGCCAAAGATGGATTGCAGAACTTGCATCCTTCGATTTTAATATAGTTTACAGACCTGGTTCTCAAAACTCTGATGCAGATGGATTGTCGAGAATACCTACCAACGACACATGTACGATTACTAGAGACTCCATCAAAGCTATTTGTAATGCATCAGATGTACCATATATACAATGTTTGTCAATGTCAGTATCGACATTAGACAACCTACCATACTTACCTGATCATGCTGAAATAGATATTAGAAGATATCAATGGAACGATCCAATACTCAGATTTTGGATTTCATGCATCAGAAGTGGAAGAAAACCTCTTAAAGAATACTTACCTTACGACAATGTACAATATCATGCAACGATGTACAGAAACTTTGATCGTCTTCAGATTCAGGATGGAATCCTGATGAGAGAAACAACTATTAATGATGAGAAAAAGCTTCAAATAATCTTACCTAGATCTTGCATTAACACAGTACTGCATCATGTACATACAGATATGGGACATCCGGGAAGAGACAAAACCATCAGTCTAGTGCGAGATAGATTTTACTGGCATGGTATGACATCAGACATCGAAAACTTCATCAGTAAATGCAATCGTTGTCTTCGCAGAAAAACACCCACAACAGCAAGAGCTCCGCTGATAAACATCAAAACTTCACAACCTTTGGAGTTACTTTGCATGGACTATCTGACATTAGAAACATCGAAAGGAGGATATCAAAACATTCTAGTCATCACAGATCATTTTACGAGATATGCTCAAGCAATACCAACTAGAAATCAAACAGCAAAAACAACTGCAGAAATTCTGTTCAATCACTTCATCGTACACTATGGAATTCCGTTAAAGATACACAGCGATCAAGGTGCTCAATTCGAGTCAAACATCATAAAAGAACTCTGCACTATCATGAACATCAGTAAATCAAGAACAACACCGTATCACCCCATGGGTAATGGACTCTGCGAACGTTTCAACAGAACTCTTCTCAACATGTTAGGAACTTTAGAAAGAAATCAAAAACAGGACTGGAAATCATATATTCCACCACTTGTACATGCATACAATTCGATGAAACAGGATACAACTGGACATTCTCCATTCTTCTTAATGTTTGGTCGTGAACCGCGTCTTCCGATCGACATCATCTTTCAAACAAATAATCAACCTGGACAAAAGTCAACGAATCAGTACATCGAATCTTTGAAATCTAAACTACAATACTCTTACAATTTGGCTCAGGAATCCATAAAGAAAGCACAGAACAGACAGAAAAGGAACTATGATCTTAAAGTTCGAGGAGGTGTACTTCAGCCAGGAGATCGAGTTCTCGTAAAGATAGTCGCGTTTGAAGGAAAACATAAACTGTCAGACAAGTGGGAAGAAGAACCATATGTAATAGAAAGTTAGCCGAATACAGAAGTACCAGTCTACACAGTCAGAAAGGAAAATGAAGACACAAACAAGAAAACACGAACTTTACATAGGAATCTTTTACTTCCAATTGGCTCAATAGATGAAGAATATCATCCAGCAAAACCTATTCCAGCACCTAGAAACATCAGAACTCCTGTAACAAGAAGTAGAAAGAAAGAAAAGGCTGCAGCTGCTATTGAGGCAAAGACAGATAATAACTTGGAAGACAGTGATTCTGAAAGTGAATATGAGTTAAGAGAAGTAGATGTCATTACTCATAGTAATGAAGGATCCACTGCTTCCGATCTGATCATCGAGTCAGATACTCAGCAGGCCGAGTTAGGTACTGAAGCTGAGGGGGACGCCTCTCAACTTGATATCCGACAAGAATCAAGTACTAGTACTTCAGATACCCAAGTTTTAGACAGAACAACAGAAGAAGAAGATAGAATTAGAGAAACAGAAAGAGAAGATAGAGTTACAGAGACAGGAAGAGAAGATGTTACCAATGTAGCACCTGAGACTAGAGAAGAGGAATCGATTGATCCTACTTCAGAGAGTGAAGGACAACACGCTAGATCTTCCCAAAGAGTAAAACGAAAACCAAAGTGGATAACTTCAGGTGATTTTGTCCTCAATCAGCAATCTGCTACAGCTCAGCCTGACTGGAAAGTTCGTGCAGATTATCTGCAATCCATGGCATCATCAAATGTCTTAGAAAATGTAGACAAATCAGAGATTTCTAGGGCATTGATTAGCCCAGTTACTGGAAACATGAAGAATTGAAGCTAATAGATATAGTTATGTTCAGCCAGTTCTTTATTTAAGTTTAGTAGTCAGCAGATATTTTATCTTTCAGTACATGTTTTAGCACCTGCCATTACTTACTACAGTCAGCATCAATATTCACTGAAAGTAAGTACACTTTTGTTTTTAATTTTCCTTTTCAGTTGATGAAATGACGAGGACGCCATTTAACAAAGGAGGGAAGTATGTGATAGTGTGATATTTTGTATATATTGATATGATATGAAATAAAGATATTGATAAATTTATGTCTTTATTATTTTATGATCATCGTTTCTCTCAATGAGTTGAAACCATTATTTGAAGTATGAGTTACATAGGAGTGGATTAACAACCGTAGTTGTAATCCAATACTGTTAGTACAAATCGTACACAGTGATTAGCAGGCATACCTGGTTGACCATAGGTCACCACGGGTCAAAGACAGACACACCTCACATAAGATCATACATCATTGGTTATTAATTTCAAATACATGATACAACTCTTTTAATTGGTTTCCTAGATTTCCCTCTCTGAGTTCTTTGTTGTATTGTCAGATCCAGAGCGTCCCTTTGTTTGGGTGGACGTGTTTGACAATTTTCTAAGTGCGCGTCGTCGCCTAGTGTTTTCAACTTTAAATCATTTAAGAAATGAATCTTATATTTTTTCTGTTGATGCAGATATCACCCGAAAAATTGGACAGAAAACTGCATCAATGCGCGTAGCGCGTTGATGCAAAAGTTTTCTGTCCAATTTTTCGGGTGATACCTGCATCAACAGAAAAAAATATAAGATTTATTTCTTATCATTTAATTATGAATACAGACTGTTTTCTTGGATCTAAGAACAATCAATCACCGCACTATATTTCATAAGTCGGAAGGTTTCGCAGTGATACGTCTGCCAAAACAAGTTATGGCAGCCGCCTTGATTCAAACAGCGAAAGATCGTCTCTCTATATCTTTGGAATAAGGACTAGTTTGAGCAAATTCTACATGCACTGTTAATTTTTGAGTAAGTAGAAAAGAAATGGTACCATTGAAATGAGAAGCAAACATCTACAAATTGTATTTTCAGCAACGAGTTCATTCGTGTTTGAGGGAACCCCCACTTCTAAAAATAGTGCTATAAATAGACTTCCGTGAAAAATTGTGTTGATCGATGTATCAACAAAATTTCTCAGCCAATCAGAATCTTCGTTTCTTGAAAATGACAATGGAAATTAAATGATGTTATGATGATATATATTGACCATTGACATTATTGACTACGCTGACTTGTAAGTAATCTTCTTTTATTAATCCATATTTCTGATTAATTGGTGAATTCTGTAATTTCCCAATTTCTAATGATTTTAACCTTAGAATGAATGAAATGCGAGTTTCGGATTGAATCATTCATATTGTGATTTTATATGGAATGTAATTATGAATTATGATATTGATCAGATGAATCGATTTGAAATATGATTTGCGATTGAACTCGTTTGATCGAAGTGAGTTTAGTACGAGAGACGATTTTCTAATTTAGGTAATTTGTTTATTTAGGTTTACCATGTGATACATATATATGAGATACCATATGAGATAGGCCGACGCTTGATATTTATGTTTATACGGCTCTGTACCAGATACAGGTGTGTAAATGATATTTTTGTATTTTTTGTGATATTTGTCGATTTCATAATTATCTTTGTGATTGATGAAATGCAAGCATATTCAATTTATTCAAATGTGATTCAAATATATATTATGATTGATATTTATTATTGTTATTAATATATTTCAGAGTCTTCTCTACATATATAAATATATTGATCGAACCCTGCATTGGTGTTGTTACTTTTTGGGATAACCGCACCGTTACACTAAGATAAGCATTTTGCCCAGATTCTACCCATATGGGTCTAAGTAAGCATTTTGCCTGGATTCTGCCAACATATGGGACCCATATAGTCTTGTTTGCTGGGATGTACTCAAATAAAAACTGGGGCGTATACGATAGTTTCTGCTATGACGACTAATGCCAGCTTATGTTTAGTCACCCGAGCAGCCGGTTAACAAAGATTCAGATTTAATCTCTGATAAGATTTAGTACACGTCATAAAGTCCAACGGTCAAGGTATGTGATTAATGTCGGAAAAGTTACTCATACAAGACTGTCGAGGGGCCGAATATTTATGATGCATAGTGCTCTTTAACAGACCTCTGGGTTATATACTGAAAACCATCAAAATAAAATTCAAAATGAGCATGAAGATTAATTTCCTATGCGAATACTTTCTGATGGTCATTTTCAACGGTCGTGCTCAAGAAATATGTTTTTCAGAATGTTTTTATTTTAATGTACATATATATATATATATTTGCTTCTTTCGGTCGGGAGTTGTACAAGTCTCTTTTGACGTTTAAGGCATAATAACGTCTCTTATGTACTTTGGATCAGATGATTTATCAATTTCGGATTCAAAGCTGAAATCTAGATCTAGTTCTTTTTATAAAATAAAATCATTGACATGACTATAACACTATTGATCCATTGCACTCCAAAATGCGTCATCCACAGAACTCGTTACGTCATAGCTAGATAGGAAAGTATCTGGGAAATCCGTATCCTCAGGAATTCTTAAATCATCTGCATCGATTTGACTGATATGGGAAAAACTATCGACAGGTAAATCCCAACAGATGGAAGGTGTGTGCCTTGCAGAGAATGTACTAGAAAATCCATGTCCTGTAAAAGAACATCGATTAATATCACATCGGTACAGCTTTCCATTTATGTACAGACGATCTTTGAAGAGGGTTGTTTTTAGACCTCTCATTTTCGCTGCCTTGTGTACACGCAAAAGGGTTTTCCTTTTCTGATCATTCTGACGACCAGATGTAACCGCGGCTGTCAAAAACGAGACGAAGCAGGCAAAGAACATTCCTAATCTGGCGGTGTACTCGCGAGGATTACCCAAAACATCAAGGAGAGCTGAAAAAACACAAAAGACTTATTTTTAATGATCGATTAGACCTTTCGAATTAAATATCTCCAATCTTTACAAACATAGTGTCTCTTGGCTTGTACAGGATTAATAGAATTTATCCCTAGATATGATCAGGGACAAGGAACCCGAGTGTCCAGGATTTTCTTGTACCACGACGAGGCTTGCCGAGTCGTGGACAATTTAAGCAAATCCTGGTCACGAAGGTTGGATTTCCGTGTCCCTGGATAACATCTGGGGATTGATTATTTTTCTCTCACTGTCTAAAAGAGCTAAAAAATGAGGATTTGATGTATTGTTTTTCATATTATGACCGGCTAACGCTGCAATCATGCATGACGTCACAATAACGGTACTGCTAAAAGCACTTCTGGAATGGGCCTATCTTACCCTGCAGGGTGAGACAACATTTTTCCTGACACCTTATTTCGCGGACAAATCAGTCTCAAGTGAGAGAAAATGCATTCGCAGACCTTCGATACAATAAGCCCCAAAGTATCCTTCATCACATAGGTGTCCTGGACAGACTCCAGTTTCCTTATCACATGTTGCATTATTCCTGCACATACCACAAGCAGATTTACAATCATAGCTGTATGTTCCGTTTTCACATTCTGAAATAAAAGAAACCAGACTTATTTTGTGTATGAAAATAATTAATACATGAAAATATACATCGGATTGCTCAGAAGTAAATGTAAAGAAAAGAAGTTGTAAATCATATTTACATGCAGCTATATATATACTTCTCATCTTTACCAGCGCAATATGGTGTATAATGAAGATAGATACCTTGGTCACAAAATTGACCATAAAATCCCCTCTCGCATCCTAACTGACATTCTCCATCTGTTGGACGACATGCATTCTCAAAGCAGAATTCACAATGAAATGAACAGTTTGAACCGTAAAACCCGAATGTACACACTGAAATGAAGATTTTTTTTTTTTATTATTATTTTTAAAATAAATTTCACTTTATTTAAGAATTAATTGCTTTTTCATTTATCATATCTATGTTTCTTTTAGAATAAACTCTTCAAATCTTTAAAATTTTGATTTCTGATGGACATAAATGACCGAAATGACTTCGCTTCTAGATGTCTGGTCCATGCTGCAAATTGATCTGTTCTTAAATGATGCTATGGATTTGAAGACGCCACTTGGTGAGTGTCACTGCTGGTAGACCAGGAATCCCTGAGGGTAGACTAAATAATCCAGTCTCTACCGCTGCCGCTACAAGAGACTGAATCCCACCACGTTTGTCATAGAACGAAGTCTGATGACCAATCAGAACGAAGGATACAAATATCACGTGATCAACTTTCTTTATCCTTCATTCTGATTGGTCGGTTCTCCGAACTTTCGCTTTGCCTGTTTAGTTTGATGGGAGTTAAAAATTGGCAAAAAATGCAATTTCGAAGCGAGAAAAAAACGTGAGGTGGGTAGATATAGTTAGATAAATGTTTTCTTTAGTGCCGTCAACAAGAAAATCGATATTTCAGACCTTCAAATGGAAAAATCGTTGGGCAACAGTTTCGTCCGATTTCGTTCTGTAACAACTATAGTGGGGTTCAGTCTCTTTTAGCGGCAGCGGAGAGACTGGATTATTCAGTCTACCCTGAGGGCACATGTAGCCAAGTTCGATCAACTTCGATTTATCGTCTCTTCAACGGATTAGAAAATTTCTGTTAATAAACTTTCTAAAACGTCCTACAGCATCATATTCCACCTAACTTGCAACGTCTTTCGATACATTTTTGGACATAATAATTTTCACACTCTTTGGTCATGCAACATTGTTTAGATTGAGGATCACTGATTAAGTATCCGAAACGTGCGTGTCTGGTCCATGCTGCAAATGTATCTGTTCATAAATGATATGAATTTGAAGACGAGTAACATTAGAACAAGGATAAGACATCTTATACAAAAGTAATCTGGAAATCTCACAATATTATCATACATTCATATATACAATAAGAGTACATCAATGAAATAAAAATGGTATAGCTTAGTGTTGTGGGTCATGTATTATTTTAGTTTTACTTTATGTGTAGGTACACATGTACTTAGTCATGTTATTTAATGATTTCATAATAATTCTTTCTAGATTTTACTATGTCATGTTTATTTCATAAGAGAATATTCCAGTATGTTCTTTGTTACATCATTATCATCACATGACTGTGATTTCTAGAATTTACTCTATTGTTAATCATTTGTAATGAGTCATTGTTCTAGAAGCTTCTGGTAAATTTATTTGTATTAAGTATATATACCTCCGAGGAACTGTGCTGAGGGGGCATTCGTACACATTCGTAGACACGATTCATTCATCTATTCTGATATACTGGGACACTTTATTTGTTGAGACTTTAATCCATTTAACAACGTTTGGACACCGATCTTTCGAGCACGTTTGTGATTACCGGAAACCATACATTCGATAGACTTTGTGGACCGTCACGGACACTTTGATCCGGACATTGTATTGTAAGTTGTAATCATTGTAAATATATATATTTTGTACATAATTAAACTTGTAAATCTATATTCTGTCTTTGTCTGATTTTTGCTGGCGTTTTGGGGTATTCTGGGGGCTCGTCCGGGATAGTAATCTCTGCATATTTGCATTTTTACGTGAAGTTCGTTTTTTGAAAAAAGGAAAATTCTCAAAACTTTTGCCAGCAGAAATCAATCATGGTATTTTCGGTCACTGAATTTTTGAAATCGCCGACTGTAGATGAGTTCGAATCATTGAAAAAAGATGATTTGATTGGTTTAGGTCTTCACTTGAAGTTAGATGTAAAATCTTCTATGAGAAAACAAGAAATTAGAAATATTGTGGCTAAAGAGCTTTTAGCTGAGGAAATCTTTTCGTCATACGATTTTCCTGTTGAACCTGTTTCAAGCGAAACCAAAATGTCAAAATTTGAGTTTGAATTAGAGAAAATGAAAATACAATTACAATTTGAAAAAGAAGAAAAAGAAAGACATTTACAATTTGAAAGAGAAACAGAAGAAAGAGAGAAACAGGAACGTATGCACGAGAAAGAACTCCAGTTTGAGTTAGAAAAGTTTAAGTTAGAGAAAAGCGCTAAGGAAAATCCTGTTCCTTCGCCTGTCAAGTCTGAATTCGACGCCGCCAAAAACATCAGATTAGTACCAAAATTTCAAGAAAAGTCCGTGGACAAATATTTTCCACATTTTGAGAAAATCGCGGCCAATCTGAAGTGGCCACGTGATTTTTGGCCAACTTTGTTACAAAGCGTACTTATTGGCAAAGCGGCTGAAGTGTACTCGGCGCTCAGTATTGCTGAGAGTTCAGACTATGACAAGGTCAGGGACACGATTTTGAGAGCATATCAGTTAGTACCTGAGGCGTACAGACAAAAGTTTAGAAAGTACAAAAAATTTGAAAATCAAACATATGTTGAATTTGCTCGAGAAAAGGAGATTTATTTGATCAGTGGTTTCGATCTAAGAAAATTCCCAATTCATTTGACAATTTGCGTCAGATCATTCTGATAGAAGAGTTCAAAGAGTGTGTACATCAAGATTTAAGAACTCATTTGGAAGACAAAAATGTTAAAACTCTTGAAGAAGCCGCTGTTTTGTCTGATACGTATGCTCTCACTCATAAGAAAAATTTTGTGTCAAAAACTCAATCTAGCGATAGTGCTAAAACGTCAGATTTTCCAAAGAAAAATGTACAAGAGTCTCAGTCGTCCATTAGTTCCCAGTCACCATCTCAAGGTGGTTCTACGTCCGGTCCTAGGTCCGAACGTTCTGAGGCATCCCCAGGGGTGGGGTCGCTTCCTACATGCAATTATTGTAAGAAAAAAGGTCATGTTATTGGTGAGTGTTTGAAGCTTAAGAAGAAAAAAGAACTTAAGTCACAGGCCTGTGCGTCTGTTAGAAATGATAGGAAAGCCTTAGATTCGATTTGTTCTGACACTCCTGAGATTCAGGGTTCTAAGTCCAGTTCTGATGATTTTGTGGAGGATCACTATAAGCCCTTTTTGTCACAGGGATTTGTTTCACTCAGTGATTCTAGCGAAGCGTTGCCTGTTCAGATTTTGAGAGATACTGGTGCTGCCCAGACTTTATTGTTAGAGGGTTCATTGCCTTTGTCTGAGCACACTTTTACTGGTAGGTCAGTTTTATTACAGGGTGTGGAGCTAGGCGTCATTGATGTTCCCCTTCATAAAATTTATTTGAAGTCAGACTTAATTACTGGACCTGTTATCGTAGGTGTTCGACCTACTCTTCCCGTTCAAGGCGTTTCCTTGTTGCTTGGCAACGATTTAGCTGGCGGCAAAGTTGTAGCCGATCCGATTGTTTGTGAGAAAATCACGTCCGATGTCGTGTCCGATGATGAAGACGACGACTTGTACCCAGCCTGCGCAGTTACCAGGGCAATGGCCAGGAAAAGACAAAAAGAGGCTGAGAGTACTTCTGCACTTAACGAGGACCATCCCTCCGAAAATATAGACCTTTCTGACACATTCATGTCTACCATTGATGACAGCGTACCTGAGACGTCAGTACCACTTCATGTTGACAAGTCTCCGACAGTACCTGGTGATGATTCCTATCCGCCATTAGACAGAGATACAGATGCCTTAAGCCGTGAGCAGCTCCTCTCCGAGCAAACGAAAGATCCGGAGATCATCCGACTAAGTAAGAGGGCCCTTCCCCGAGAAGAAGCGGACAAAGTCGGAGAGTGCTTCTACATACAAGATGGCATCCTCATGCGGAAATGGAGACCACCCGATGCACCCCCTAATGAAGTGTGGCGGGTCGTTCACCAGATAGTGGTTCCAGTAGCGTATCGCGGGGACATCATGAGTTTAGCTCACGACACACCCATGGCAGGTCATTTAGGTGTCAATAAGACTTATAATAGGATTTTAAGTCACTTTTACTGGCCTAAGTTGAGAAAAGATGTGTCTGAGTTTTGTAAGTCTTGTCATAGTTGTCAGATGGTAGGTAAACCCAATCAAGTTATACCACCTGCTCCCCTCCAACCCATTCCAGCCTTTGAGGAACCTTTTAGTAGGGTGTTAGTTGATTGTGTAGGTCCTTTGCCTAGGACTAGGTCAGGGAATCAGTACTTACTGACAATTATGTGTACTTCGACTAGGTTTCCTGAAGCCATACCTCTTAGGAATATTAAGGCAAAGACCATAGTTAAGGCCCTTACAAAGTTTTTCAGTTTCGTAGGTGCTCCCAAGGCTATTCAGTCAGATCAGGGTTCGAATTTTATGTCAGGGTTGTTTCAGCAGGTTATGCATGAGCTAGGTATCAGGCAGTATAAGTCTTCTGCGTACCATCCTGAGTCCCAGGGGGCACTTGAACGCTTTCATCAAACCCTTAAAACTATGATGAAAACATATTGTCACCAGTATGGAAAAGACTGGGATGAAGGGGTTCACCTCGTGTTGTTTGCGGCACGAGAAGCGGTTCAGGAGTCCCTGGGGTTCAGTCCCTTTGAGCTAGTTTTTGGGCATACGGTCAGGGGGCCATTGAAGTTATTGAAGGAAAAATGGTTGACTGAGACTAGCGATTTGAATCTCTTAGACTACGTGTCTAATTTCAAAGAGAAATTATATAATGCTTGCAAATTGGCTCAAGAAAATCTCAAAACATCACAAATGAAAATGAAAACATGGTATGACAAAGATGCTAGAAACAGAGTTTTTAAACCAGGCGATAAAGTTCTTGTCTTTTTGCCTATCCCTGGTCATCCTTTGCAAGCTAGATATTTCGGTCCTTATGAGATTGAGAGTAAAATTAGTGATGTTAACTATGTGGTTAAGACACCAGGTCGGCGAAAAGAAAAAAGAGTGTGTCATGTTAACATGTTGAAAGAGTATTTTGATAGAAGTGACCGAAATTTTGTTAAACCAGTTTCCACTTTGGCCAATGTAAATACATTAGAAAATTGTGTTGAACCTGAATGTAATGAAGAGACTGTCGAAAAAGACTTCGCTCAAAGTGTCCGTTTGAAGAATTCCGAAATTCTGACAAATCCGGAAGTGAAACTCGGACATTTGACCGTGCATCAAAAAGAGGAAGTGCATCAATTAATGCGGGAATATACGACCATCTTTCCGGACGTTCCAAAAAAGACGAATGCATCTCATCATGACGTCATTGTGGGTGATGCGCCACCTATCAAACAGCATCCCTATCGGTTAAACCCGATAAAGCTTCAATACATGCGGAAAGAAATTCAATACATGCTTGAAAATGACATTATTGAACCCAGCAATAGTGATTGGAGTTCCCCATGTATTCTTGTTCCGAAGCCAGACGGAACTTACCGATTGTGTACGGACTTTAGAAAAGTCAATTCAGTCACCAAAACTGACTCTTATCCGATCCCACGAATCGATGACTGTATAGATAAAATTGGCAGTGCAAAATTTGTCAGTAAATTTGACTTGCTTAAAGGCTATTGGCAGGTCCCGCTTACCGAGAGAGCCAGAGAAATATCGGCATTTGCGACTCCAGATGGGCTATACCAATATAAAGTAATGCCCTTTGGTATGAAAAACGCACCAGCCACATTCCAGAGGATGATTCATTCGCTCCTAAATCATCTCGAAGGATGCGAGGCGTACATCGATGACGTCATCATCTACAGCGACACCTGGGATGATCATCTCCGAATCATGCGTACTTTCTTCGACATACTGGCGAAAGCAAACCTCACAGTGAACCTTGCGAAAAGTGAATTTTGTCATGCGACTGTAGAATATTTGGGTCACAAAGTAGGTCAAGGTTTTGTTACTCCTATCATGGCCAAGGTGGAAGCTATTTCAAAGTTCCCGATTCCTACCAATAAGAAAGAGATAATGAGATTTTTAGGAATGGCAGGATTTTACAGAAAATTTTGTCCAAATTTCTCGTCAGTTGTTGGTCCACTTACCAATCTGTTACAAAAGAGAGTGAATTTTGCATGGACCAATGACTGTGACGAATCTTTTAAGAAAATCAAATGTGTTCTTATGAATAGTCCTGTCCTGTCAGCTCCAAATTTTGATAAGCAATTTAAGCTTACTGTTGATGCCAGTGACGTAGGAATCGGGGCTGCTTTGTTTCAAGAAAATGATGATGGTGTAGATAGAGTTGTTTGTTATTTTTCTAAGAAATTGACAAAATGTCAAAAGAATTACTCTACTATTGAAAAAGAGTGTCTTGCATTATTGTTAGCTTTACAACATTTTGATGTTTATTTGAATGTTACTTTACATCCCATTCTTGTGTTTACTGACCACAACCCTCTCACATTTTTGCTCAAAATGTCAAACAAGAATCAAAGACTTACAAGGTGGAGTTTATTGTTGCAAGAGTACAATATTATTATTAACCATATCAAGGGTAAAGACAATGTGATTGCAGATGCACTATCGAGAGTTTCATGAGTGATTTTTGAAGAATTTACCACCTAAGTTTTCATTGACATTCAAACTTTTTTTAAGGGGGGAGGTGTTGTGGGTCATGTATTATTTTAGTTTTACTTTATGTGTAGGTACACATGTACTTAGTCATGTTATTTAATGATTTCATAATAATTCTTTCTAGATTTTACTATGTCATGTTTATTTCATAAGAGAATATTCCAGTATGTTCTTTGTTACATCATTATCATCACATGACTGTGATTTCTAGAATTTACTCTATTGTTAATCATTTGTAATGAGTCATTGTTCTAGAAGCTTCTGGTAAATTTATTTGTATTAAGTATATATACCTCCGAGGAACTGTGCTGAGGGGGCATTCGTACACATTCGTAGACACGATTCATTCATCTATTCTGATATACTGGGACACTTTATTTGTTGAGACTTTAATCCATTTAACAACGTTTGGACACCGATCTTTCGAGCACGTTTGTGATTACCGGAAACCATACATTCGATAGACTTTGTGGACCGTCACGGACACTTTGATCCGGACATTGTATTGTAAGTTGTAATCATTGTAAATATATATATTTTGTACATAATTAAACTTGTAAATCTATATTCTGTCTTTGTCTGATTTTTGCTGGCGTTTTGGGGTATTCTGACCCATAACACTTAGTAAACATAATTATATTTCTTGAAAACATAGTTACAACTTGTACACATATTGAAAGTGGTTATATATACCTGTGTCGCATCTGTTTCCAATGTAACCGTCACTGCACCCTCCAAAACATGTCCCGTTTACATGGTGACAACTCGAATTACTCTTGCAATTTTGGCATTGTTGCATACAGTTGTTTCCATAGAATTTATCTTCGCATTCTGTCGTACAACCATTATTAAAAATTGTATATTCTTCAAAGTTGCACAAAACTGTTTTACAATGAATACTTCATAGATATCTATATAAAATAAATTTGAAATAATATTTATCCAATTTTGTCATTCTTGATCGAGATTGCTCATAATTCATTATTGATCAACACTGTAATGGTATATTGTGCCATACACAGTTACCAGAATCCTAGGAAGAAATTATAAACTCATAATTAAATGCCGTCCTTCTCTTATACGCACTATTTCAAAGATCAAAAGGTACGGCGTTTCATAATTGGAATCTGCATGGTGCTTGTGGTATATCTTTTTTTCCAGCATTCACTTTTTGTGTCGCCTGCGAAGCACAGCGACACTTAGGGATCACTATTTTAATATCGTACCTGTGTCACATCTGTCGCCGATGTAGCCATCACTACATCCATCCGGACATGTTCCGTTGACATGGTGACACGTGTCATTGTTCTTACAGTTATGACATCTCTGAGTACAATTATCGCCGTAGGAAAAGAACTCGCATACTGCAAAACATAAATCCATCAGAGACATGACCTCGAAAACGAGAACTTTGATAATTTGAAAATACAACTTTAACTTATCCGTATTAATTTGTACACATTAGGATTACTATCTTATAAAGGACACGATATTTTTTATCATGTTTCTGCCGTGGTAACTGAAAAATGAAACTGCATCAGAGCACCAAATTTACCTTCTTGACACGCAAATCCTCGTCGTCCAATCTGACAAAGTCCATTAGGACAACCTCCGTTGATATGATCACATGGTGCATCATTAAAACATCTACACCTGTTTGTACAATGTTCTCCAAATGTTTGGTCAGGACACACTGTTAGCAAATAACAAATTTAATATATAATGAATGTTCCCATAGTCAATATTGGCAGTTCCAATCACATAGTCCAAACCATCTCCTCGGTAGGGACTTAGCTAGACTATTTAGATATTTCGACTAATGGTTGATAAGTCGGATGGCGAAATGTCCAACTTAAAATAGCAACTTGCTGTTGTCAAACTTGTATTACATTGGAAGCATTGAGCGTGACTGACTTTAATTTCGATGAGTCGGTTCAGATTTGGTTAAATGTGGACATAAGGGTAGCTTAAATTTCTACGCTAAGTTTGCCTACTTTAAATACTGTCGAGGTTCACAATGATTCAGCTGGCCAATATGAATTTTTCTCCATATTAAAAGTTACCTTGTGCTATTGAAACTATTTTTTAAAGTGATGACGTTTTATTCAACTGTTCTTCATTTCGCATAGAATTGTTGTAGTGCACCAGTGCTATATATATAATCAGGAGTTAGAGACAAAGATGATCATTGTCATGCGTAACTTTTAACGCACTGATGAGAATAGAATTACCTTTATTACAATGACTCCCTGAATACCCATCCTCACAATATCCTCCAGGACATAACCCGTATTCTCTCTCGCAAGT
Organism: Pinctada imbricata; assembly: GCA_033119305.1. NCBI lineage: Eukaryota > Metazoa > Mollusca > Bivalvia > Pterioida > Pteriidae > Pinctada > Pinctada imbricata. Next base: position 49,550,225 of record VSWD01000003.1, on the reverse strand, counting down.
TACATTGTCTCTGCACATACCACACGATGAGTTGCAATCATGTCCGTAAGTTCCATTTTCGCATACTGAAGAAGCATTTTATAGTTTCGCTTTTGAGAACCGTCTGAGGACGACATTGAAAATTTTCATGGTAAACATGAAGTTCCAAGACATTTTTGCTCAGCGCAAAATATGTTGAGAGTACATGGTTTCAGAACCTTGAAGTGAAAGAAATAATCTAAGAATGGACAAACCTTAAAATTTTCTTAATTGATATTTCTTATTCGGCGAAGATAAATCCAATTTATTTCATGGTATTAAGATGACAGTATTAAACAAAGTGATCATCGAACCCTTCACAATGGTTTTAAGCCCTAGATTTACTGTAACCTTGACCTTTACTCATTGACATTGAAATTAGATAGTTGACATAATATGAATAGTCGACGTAATATAAACATAATTGACATAGAAATTAGAAAAAAACATCCTCTCAAATTTTGAAATATATTGGAAGGCTCGCTGATCAGGACTACGGTCCTTAATTTATCTTTTTATGCTGTTCACTGGACATGCACAAGAATAAAACACCCCCCCAAAGACGGTATGGCTGGATTGCAAAGTACATTTTTGTCAGTAAAAAGTGTATAAATATGGTATGCCTATTTGTTTGGATCTATATTGCTATATTGATAACGTAATGCCTAAAATTGTATTGCTGTTTGTAAATTTGGATATAAAAGAGATCAGAACTAAACATAAGTTGTTGAAGGGCACAATGTCAAGGTGACTAGGTCAAAGGTCATGGAATTAAGTGAAAGCAGATTAATTACTGTCACAGTAAAATGGGTTAGTTCATGCACAATTCCTGTTAGGACTAAAGGAGGTCAACTTACGGAAACAATAAATAATTGGAAATTTTCTGAAACGATAGAATAAATCTCCAAAACAAAATGCTTTGAATTTAGTGGACAGGACTGTAGGTAAAATGTTACGGCAAAGATTGAAAGGTCTCTTCATGGGCAACCCATAACTGTATAGTATCATGTTACTACTACATATAGTTCCTTCGATTTTGTTTCAACCAGAAATTTTCGCCAAAATCTTTAACTAGGTCAAAAGACAGACAGACAAACATAGTAAATCCAGAGACTAGAATAGCTTTGCAGTCCGGCCAAAACCATTTAAACGATGGCCAGAATGAAGAAATGCTTTGTCGCCCTCTAAACAAAATCTGCGAGGGTAAAAAAGCTTACTCACAAAGTATTTTTTTCTGAACAAGAATATATTGGAACTTCATTTTTACCTTTATTACAATATGTTCCATTATATCCTCTTTTACAGCCATTCTCACAGAGTCCGTCTGTGTGTCTGCATGCATCATCGTGGCAATATCCACAATCAAGGGAACAGTTTTGGCCATATACTCCGATGGGGCATTCTGTTGTAGCATTAAGAATGGATTTATGAATAACATACATTGAAGAGACACAATATGAAAAATAATTCCATTTGTTTTCACACATTCATCTAGGGTATTATCTTATCCTTTATTTCAAACATCTTTTTCATACCTTTGTCGCATTTGTTGCTTGTATAACCGTCACTGCATCCACCCGGACATGAACCATTGATGTGGTGACAAGTCACATTATTCTTACAGTTTCCACATTGCTGAGTACAGCTGGCACCGTAGAAATAGGCCGGACATTCTGATTTAAATAAAAGAAAACAGATATCATACAATTATATATATTACTGTTGTTGCCAATTCCTTCAGTTAGAAATAATAAAGAAAAATGCTTCATTAGAATCATGCCTCATATAATTGGAGTGTAATAACAATTTGCAAAATGTTCAGTGTATCTGAAATGTATTTGTAGCTATTATTTTGAATTAAAAAGTTTGGAGATCAATCAAACATCTTACGTTATGAAGACATTAGAATATATGTAAAAGTTTAAGAACTAATAGTTAGACCTTGGTCGCAGATTGAACCACGATAACCTCTCTCACATCCATGTTCACATACTCCGTCCGTGTGCCGACATGACTCATTGTAGCAGTGTTGGCATATCAGGGAACAGTTTGGACCATAGAGACCGTCTGGACATTCTTGCAATCAAAAGGAATAGAATAGTACATTGAACTCGTAAACACGAGGTTTCTTCCAAGTTTAAACATAAAGTCATCAGAGATGACAGCGCTCACCTCGACGCATCATTGTCCCATGACCAGCATCTGTTCCTACATTGCGCCTACATTGCACAAAGTACTTCCACATGCATAATCCACATAAGTTTGGTTGATAAAAAATCAAAGAAGGCTAGAAATGAAGATTCTTATTTTACCATACCTGGTCAATTAAGCGTGAAATATAGGTCAGATGCAGCATCTGTAAATCGCATTGTAGTAAGCATCCTCATATACATCACCCACACAAGTTTTTTGATTGATCTATGACCTATCCCATTTTACTTATCCTGATTGCTCAAGCATGGAATGTGGGTCTGATTCAGCATCTGTACCATACGTTGCATTAAGCATCCTTAGATGCATCATCCACAGAAGTTTGGTTGATGGAGGACTTATAGTAAGGCAGGAATTGACCTGTCCCATTTTACTCAACGTGGTCACTCAAGCATGAAATGTAGGTCAGATGCAGCCTCCGTACCTTGCATTGTTTTGAGCATCCTTAGATGCATCAACCACACAACTTTGGATGACCTAGGACTTATAGTAAGGTAGGAATGGAACTGTCAAAACCTTACCTGCTCACTCAAGCATGAAATGTAGGTAAGATGCAGCCTCCGTACCATGCATTGCAGTAAGCATCCTCATATGCATCATCCATGCAAGTTTGGTTGATGTAGGACTTTTAGTAAGGCGGGAATGGACCTGTCCCATTTTACCAAACCTGCTTAAGCATGACATGAAGGTTAGATGCAGCCTCCGTACCATGCATTGCAGTAAGCATCCTCATATGCATCATCCATGCAAGTTTGGTTGATGTAGGACTTTTAGTAAGGCGGGAATGGACCTGTCCCATTTTACCAAACCTTCTTAAGCATGACATGAAGGTTAGATGCAGCCTCCGTACTATGTATTGTTGTAAGCATCCTCAGATGCATCATCCATGTAAGTTTAGTCGGTGTAAAACTTATAGAAAGGCGGGAATGGACCTGTCCCATTTTACCTAACGTGCTCACTCAAGCATAAAATGTAGGTCAGATGCAGCGTCCGTACCATGCATTGTTGCAAGCATCCTCAGATGCATCATCCATGCAAATGGTTGATGTGGGACTTATAGTTTGGCTTGAATGGACCTGTCCCGTTTTGCTTCATCTATAGTGCGGACGCCGACACCAACGCTGACGACGGGGCGATAGAATAACCCCCTCCCCCCTCTTCGTCGATGTGAGCTAAACGTCCCTTGAAAAAAGAAGATATGTAAGCAGCACTAAAAAGGTACAAGTGACTACGACAATACACAAGTACGTCTAACGTACGAGGCGCACGATCAGTCCGCACAATCAATCGTACGATGCACGTAGACAATGTACTTTCTCCTTGCGTTTGCCGTGCGATCCGTAGCAGTCTCCTTCCTAGCACTTATAATAGAGAAATAAAACTTCTTAACATTGATATCCAAATCTTTCTAACATGTGTACTCAAGCGGAAAATGTAGGTCATGACCCATATTTGAACGTAAATTTGTGATTTTGCAGAGAGGAGAAGTCGAAAATGTATCGGCCAATCAGTGCCCTCAGCGGCCATATAGGTTGACCGATCGGCACGAAAAAACAAACTTGGTAGAGGACCTTGAGTAGTTGCTTCCTGGAAGGTTTCGTGAAATTCTGTGCAGCAGTTGCAAAGGAGATGTCGATAAAATGCGTCAGCCAATCAGAGGCATTGGCGGCCATATTTGTTGACCGATCGGCTAAAAAACACAAACTTTGTAGAATACATTGAGTACTTGCTTCCTGTAAGGTTTCGTGAAATTCTTTGCAGTGGTTACAGAAAAGAAGTCGAAAATGCGACAGCCAATCAGAGCTCTCGGCGGCTATATTTGTTGACCGATCGTATTTCTTTTACGATAGTAATTACCCATGAATTTTGTTTTACTTATGGAATATTATTGATTTAAGCTTTTTTATAAGGTGAGGCTGATAAATATCGAAAAAAATTACACATTATTTTAATTCCACCTAAAATCAGGCAAATTTTCAGCTCTGACACTTTTTCAAGAAAACCACAAAATGACACTATTTGTGAGCGTCAGCTGTTCTCTCTCATTTGAACACGTACATATACTTTTTCTTCAATATTTTGAAAAGTCTTCCCTAGGAGCACGTGTTACTGTGTGTTTGGAAAAATCGTTGAAATTCGGTATCTCTGAAATTTTGACGTTAACTTGGATGATTTTCGTTATTTATGTGTAAAATCTAGAAAATATTAAATTATCGGTGAAGTTGGTACCTAAGGTATCACTATATCAAATTCTACTTTTATACAAAGTTTCTAACCTGTCTTATTGTATAATAACAAAGAAAAGTAAAATAAAAATCAAATGAATGCATTTCAACACTTTTAGTATTTTCTTTACAAATGTGCTATTTTTAGCAACAAATTTCCAGCATATTTTACCCAGTTTTCAAATATGCATAAATCTTGATTTTCATCACGGACCTATTAATTTTCCTTCATAAAATGATAAAGTGACATGAATACTATATTTTCATATGGTTATCATAAAATCGTTGAAATTCTTTCATTCAGAAATGACATGCCTTAAAGGGGGCGTGGGATATCGGACCAATCGGATTGATGTGATTTTGTTTACCATAGATACACAATTTAAACAAAGAACAGTACAATTTAAACAAAACAATGTTTTGAAACATGTATGTATGGAAAAAATAAATACCTACAAATTAAATTAAGAGTATATTTGACAACCTATATGCATACTCGGCGAAGCACGCTTCTCGGTCCGTTCTGGAAATCATGATGTACTAGTAAACATACGCCTGTTAAAGATGGGAGATGAAAAAATGTATGGTCAGTGTCTTCTAGGGCTGTAACGGTTCAGAATTTTTTCGGCTCGGTTCGGTTTGAATTATGAACCTCGGTTCTTCGGTTTTCGATTCAGTTTAAAGTAGAGTACATTTTCAAGGTATTAAATATTTACCAGTTTGTTAGGAGTTTTTCACTACAGTATTGTGTTAATGTGACATTAAGTAATCTTGATATCAAAATGATACAAAATCATATTCTAATATATTAATTGCACTGTAAATTCACAAATGCACAGATACACTCAAAATATGAGGCAAGTTTAAAACTGTTTAGTGATATACATGTACTGGTAAGATTTCACAAATCATATAATATAACAATTTTTTAAAATTCAATTGTGTACCTGTTCTGTAATCCGAGTCGCCTGTTGGCTGACTTCTTTAATTTTGTGGAGTTTCTGAATGTAAGTAGATCAGGTCAGACTCGGCCTGCTTCTCTTCAGGACGATGCCATGCACATTTTCAGTTAATTTGTGCGGACATTGCCGAAGTAGAACAAGTCGAATACTTAAATTCAGTTTTGCAAATCCTGCAAACGGTAATAGACCACCCTTCGACTTTCAAACAATCAAAATGATCGCCTGGGACCTCTGTTTTGATGTCTGGGTTCTCAAGAGTCTACCGAAGAAGGCGGCCTACGATTGGTCGTGTCGTCAGAGGTGACCAATCAAAACGTTCGTTATTTCAGAGAAAGCAAGGGGTGAAAAAAGGAAAATCAAAGGACTGAAAGTCCTGCGAGTTGGCAAAGTCTAATATTGAATAAAGCCTTTGTTTGTGAAATACGAATGCTCCCGGCGGAGTATATACACCATTTTTCTGTTAAGTATGTGAAAGGTCAAGGTAAGGGTCAGGGTCACTGGGCATAAAAATGTTGGTATCTATGGAAAAATCTTGTGACAAGGAATAAATATGTGAAATATAAAAGCCATATAATTTACCATTCAAAGTTTTTTGGACAAACAGACAGACAGGCCAAAAACTATATAGTCCCCAGAATCTTTGATTCCGGGGTGCGTAAAAAGTTTGTTTTTTTCTTAATCTCTAAGCGATATTAGTCCCCTACCAGCATAAATCTAAGTCATACATACGGAAGCATAGAGGGGACGTGTGCATTTTTTTTATTATGTCATGGCCACGAGATAATAAGTCGTGGCCACGACTTATTATCTCGTGGCCACGACTTATTAACTCGTGACCACGACATAATTCTTTGTTTCTACTGGTTGATTATCTCGTGCGCAAGACTTACTAAGTCGTACGTGGCCACGAAATAATTAACCAATAGAAATCTGTACATGAAGTTTATATTTAAGACTGATTTTTAGACATTTATACATGTACTATCCTTTTGTGGTCTTATCGTTTCTCATGGCTCTACTGAACAAATATTCAGAGCGCCATTGTTATACCTTGTTACGTGTGCTAGTACAAAATTCTAAACTTGATCTTACATTTTTACCTTAAGATCTTGACGTTTGACCAATTTCGCATATGATTTTTTTTCTCCTTTTCTTCATATTATCCAACATTTTGGCGTTCCGAGTGTCCTCTGATCTTAGGACGCAAGAACCATAGCGATTTATATTAACATCAACAGACTATTTTATATCTATCTTTTCATCAATGAAATATAAATCGACACGGTTATAATAATAATTATCAGGCCTAAACTCTGGTAATTCCCCCGGAAAAAAAAGCATGGCCGGCAAAGTGCAGTGCTACTTTGGATTACTTGAAAGTTGAATTCCTACGCGATACGAGAACTATACTACGAATCTTCAATACAAATAGCTCTATAGACCATTTTTTCACTCCAATAATTGCATTGGAATCATAATTTACAACTTGCACTCATTGTGTCGTTTAAAATGTTTTTGTCCAAATAATAGTGGTACTATTTCTTACTAGGTAAGACTACAGATTTTTCAGCGTTGTACGGTTCGCACTGGGGCAATCGATTCCAATGAATAGTTGGCAAAGCCAACTCAAAAACCGAATCGAAATCTGGAAATTCCGAACCTAATCGAACCGTGAGATTTTGAACTGCGGTTAACCGAATTTTCTGTTATTCGTTACAGCCCTAGTTTCTTCCACCCTGCAACTTTTTGTTGATTTCATAGTAAAAATCAATACAGGATGCAAAGCTGGCACAGTCTGTCTTATTTAAAAAATAATTTGATGCTAAATATATACCCTGTTAATAATGTCTATGATCTTCATGGTATCTTTGTTCTCCCAGCGAATTGATGCTATGCATCAATAGTTTTCTTGTTCACATTTGTTTTCGTTTGAAATTACTGTGTCTTATGTGTCGTTGTCGGTGTATTCCGCTGTAGTTTGGTCTTGCTGGAGATTTTTTCACCATCCTCTTATCCCGTTTTAAGGTAGCATGTCAACTAACGTACTATAATAACGCGCATTATAGAACACAATTTCTGGATCCATTGTAGGTTATCACAGTATAATCACATTCCAAAAGACAGTTATTCATTATTCACCTGACCAAATTTCTTCCCTTTTATTTCTTCAAATTTTTATTTTCTCAAATATTATAAATGAATAAAGATGTCTGACTACCTGCATCACATCTGTCACCGATATAGCCATCACTACATCCATTCAGACAAGTTCCATTGACATGGTGACACGTGACATTGTTCTTACAGTTATGACATCTCTGAGTACAGTTGTCACCATAGTAATATGACTCGCATTCTGCCAAAGATAAAGCAACATTGAAATTCATTAGTTTTTGTGTGTGAAATTATATGGTGCTGAATCTCGTTTATTTCAACATGAAAGCGTCTTAACTTTATTATAAAGAGAAGGAGAATGAACAGCAAGATTTTTTTTTACTATTTTTAAATAAAAGATAAATATTTTAAATGCAAACAGTAACGACATAAGTTTTCCATTTACAGAATGTACCCTGTTTCAGCGATTCGAAGGTTTTCCAATGATAATATTTTATTGAATAATAATGCAACTTTTCTATCACCGATTTAATTTTTCTTTTATGTCACCATAAAATTAATTGAACTCAAGACAATGACAAAGAATCATTGCAAAACATTTTTCAGAGTTATTGAATGAGAATGATTAAACCAAAAGTACCATCTTTGCATTGACTCCCGGTATATCCGTCTTCACACAATTCCCCGGGACAGATTCCGTATTCTCTGTCACAGTGGTCATTGTCTCTGCACATTCCACATGATGAGTTACAGTTATATCCGTAAGTTCCATTTTCGCATACTGAAAAGTGAAGTGTTACAATTCTTTACCTTCTTAAATGAAATTTCAAACTAGTTTTAATGAACCAGACGCGTCTTTCGGTTAGTAAAATCTCGTCAGTGGTACTGTAACCAAAGTGCTTTTAAGATATAGCCGAATGTATTTTAATAGCACCCTCTAGTTTTATCTTTTGAATTTAAATTTTTGTAAAATTAGAAAGGTAGATTATTACACATACCTAGGAGGTATTACATCGAGAGATAATTACGAAAAATGTTAAGACGGTAAGTTTGTAAATCCCGTGTCTATACTTCATTCAATGTGATCCAACACAACTCGGTTGCAGTACTCAAAACAACGCAGAGTTGACAAGCTCACCAACAAACACAAATGGGACATGGCAGATCGGGGAATAAATACGTCATCAAAATAATACGGAAGTATTCTAACTCTATACCTACTTGAAGAAAATTTCAAACGAATTTTCATGCAACAGACACGTGTTCGAATATTAAATTTTCATCAGTGATGCTTCAAGCCAAAGTAATTTTGCCGGCGCCACCTAAATTCATTTCTGTAGCGCCCTCTTACAATTATTGTTTTTTTTTTGAGTTGGCAATGCCAACTCTCATTGCTATCACTTTCAACTTCGCACTTGATAACCCTGCATGGACCAAACAACGCTCAATGTTACTGGCGCAGTTAGAAATAGGACCACTGTGATTTGACAAAAGAACATATTAGACATCAGACGTTTCAGTTCAAGTTGTAAATGATGGGTTAAATGCATTATGAGAATGCACAAAAAATGCTACAAGGAACGATGCTTTAGGAATAGTGATCACTTGTTGATGTCATTGCATTAAAATATGGCGCATCCTCTTCTTTGTACTTCCCTCCTCTGTATAAGGATTTTTAGATAAATAGGTAAAAGTATTGTATTTAAGATAAAAAAAGACCTTAGATGTTAAAATTCGTGGATGTGTAGAAGACTTAAGACAAGTAAATCAATCAATCAATGATATTGTTTTAAAGTCAGACATAATTTATAACAATCAACATTAGCTCTGATGAGCTATTTACCAACTAGGAAAAAAGGGTTTTCAGTTTGATACTTAATAAACCTAAGATGTTGGTTTTAAGTTGGTTAAGAAGTTTCAAAACAAATATCTCCTAAAGTAAATGTGATAGGACTTCATACATACACCCATTACAATTGCAACAAATTTGACATGACCTTGAACTCTGACCTCAAAAGCAGTTATTTGGTTAAGAAGTTTTATCATTTTATATATTTCCAGACTGTTTTTTAGATTTGAGACAACTCTTGAATTGTGAGAATCACTCATTCAAGCATTTTAGGCATAGAATTGGAGTTTGATTTGTGCCAGTTTTATACTTGTCTTCTGTATGTTCTTCTCAATGTTACTTTTTGCCAACTCGCAGGACTTTCAGTCCTTTGATTTTAAAGTTAAATTTGTGTATTTACTTTACAGAGAACTCGTGCGTGAAAAACACATAACACTAAACAGATAGACCAATAAATCCAATGGGAAACCGATGTCGACTAAGGTCCTAGATTACACTAAACACTCATTGACAACATTCCATAGCATTAGGAATTAGAATACAAATGTAACTGTCAATTAGTCAAGAGTGGGAAAACCTTGTTTTTCTCTAGTCAAAAAGTCTAAATGAATAAATCAGTAAAAGATATTTGAAGAGAAAACCTAGAAAGATATGAGGATGAAATCTTTCATATTCAATAGAAGTAATCTGCATTGTTATTTTGTATTCGAAGAAAAAAAAAACCAAAGTGTTCGAAATCTGCTAGCAGAGAGCATCCTTCTAGACAAAGAAGTCGAATCGGAATCCAGAAATCATTATTGATAAAAAATTTTTCGAAAATATAAAAATGAACAAAGATAGGGAGGCTATCCCGGACAGTGGAAACAGCGGAATGTAGAGAAATATGAAGAGAAAAAGTGGACAAACAGACGAGGACTATAACTATCAACCATATGCTGTCATGTGGGATGAGAAAAGCCCACCCGAGGGGTCTGGTTTCTTGTCAGGGAACGAGGCTTGCCGAGTTGCCTGACCAGAAACCAGACCCCGTGGGTGGGCTTTTCTCATCCCACATGACAAACATATGGTTGATCGTTTTTCTCCCATTTCTAGGGACCTTTCTTGAAATTCAATGAATCATGAAATCGTCAACTTTATCGAATTCGAAAAATAAAGGAATATTCGTTTTCAGCGCCCTCAAAAATGGTTTATTCTAAAAGAATAAACCGTTAGTCTTTAGTCTTAATCGGTTTAGTCAGAATAAGAATATAAAAAGAGAATTTTTAAACGATGTTTTTGTTGAGAGGTCGCCGCTTTAGGTGCAAAAATCATGACGTCACAATAGATAACAACGACGTCACAATATGGATACGGCCTATACGACCGACGTCAAAAGTCACGCGAGGTACATGTGGGATACAGTGACCCTATCATGTTTCTGCCGTGGTAACTGAAAAATGAAACTGCATCAGAGCACCAAATTTACCTTCTTGACACGCAAATCCTCGTCGTCCAATCTGACAAAGTCCATTAGGACAACCTCCGTTGATATGATCACATGGTGCATCATTAAAACATCTACACCTGTTTGTACAATGTTCTCCAAATGTTTGGTCAGGACACACTGTTAGCAAATAACAAATTTAATATATAATGAATGTTCCCATAGTCAATATTGGCAGTTCCAATCACATAGTCCAAACCATCTCCTCGGTAGGGACTTAGCTAGACTATTTAGATATTTCGACTAATGGTTGATAAGTCGGATGGCGAAATGTCCAACTTAAAATAGCAACTTGCTGTTGTCAAACTTGTATTACATTGGAAGCATTGAGCGTGACTGACTTTAATTTCGATGAGTCGGTTCAGATTTGGTTAAATGTGGACATAAGGGTAGCTTAAATTTCTACGCTAAGTTTGCCTACTTTAAATACTGTCGAGGTTCACAATGATTCAGCTGGCCAATATGAATTTTTCTCCATATTAAAAGTTACCTTGTGCTATTGAAACTATTTTTTAAAGTGATGACGTTTTATTCAACTGTTCTTCATTTCGCATAAAATTGTTGTAGTGCACCAGTGCTATATATATAATCAGGAGTTAGAGACAAAGATGATCATTGTCATGCGTAACTTTTAACGCACTGATGAGAATAGAATTACCTTTATTACAATGACTCCCTGAATACCCATCCTCACAATATCCTCCAGGACATAACCCGTATTCTCTCTCGCAAGTTACATTGTCTCTGCACATACCACACGATGAGTTGCAATCATGTCCGTAAGTTCCATTTTCGCATACTGAAGAAGCATTTTATAGTTTCGCTTTTGAGAACCGTCTGAGGACGACATTGAAAATTTTCATGGTAAACATGAAGTTCCAAGACATTTTTGCTCAGCGCAAAATATGTTGAGAGTACATGGTTTCAGAACCTTGAAGTGAAAGAAATAATCTAAGAATGGACAAACCTTAAAATTTTCTTAATTGATATTTCTTATTCGGCGAAGATAAATCCAATTTATTTCATGGTATTAAGATGACAGTATTAAACAAAGTGATCATCGAACCCTTCACAATGGTTTTAAGCCCTAGATTTACTGTAACCTTGACCTTTACTCATTGACATTGAAATTAGATAGTTGACATAATATGAATAGTCGACGTAATATAAACATAATTGACATAGAAATTAGAAAAAAACATCCTCTCAAATTTTGAAATATATTGGAAGGCTCGCTGATCAGGACTACGGTCCTTAATTTATCTTTTTATGCTGTTCACTGGACATGCACAAGAATAAAACACCCCCCCCCCCCAAAGACGGTATGGCTGGATTGCAAAGTACATTTTTGTCAGTAAAAAGTGTATAAATATGGTATGCCTATTTGTTTGGATCTATATTGCTATATTGATAACGTAATGCCTAAAATTGTATTGCTGTTTGTAAATTTGGATATAAAAGAGATCAGAACTAAACATAAGTTGTTGAAGGGCACAATGTCAAGGTGACTAGGTCAAAGGTCATGGAATTAAGTGAAAGCAGATTAATTACTGTCACAGTAAAATGGGTTAGTTCATGCACAATTCCTGTTAGGACTAAAGGAGGTCAACTTACGGAAACAATAAATAATTGGAAATTTTCTGAAACGATAGAATAAATCTCCAAAACAAAATGCTTTGAATTTAGTGGACAGGACTGTAGGTAAAATGTTACGGCAAAGATTGAAAGGTCTCTTCATGGGCAACCCATAACTGTATAGTATCATGTTACTACTACATATAGTTCCTTTGATTTTGTTTCAACCAGAAACTTTCGCCAAAATCTTTAACTAGGTCAAAAGACAGACAGACAAACATAGTAAATCCAGAGACTAGAATAGCTTTGCAGTCCGGCCAAAACCATTTAAACGATGGCCAGAATGAAGAAATGCTTTGTCGCCCTCTAAACAAAATCTGCGAGGGTAAAAAAGCTTACTCACAAAGTATTTTTTTCTGAACAAGAATATATTGGAACTTCATTTTTACCTTTATTACAATATGTTCCATTATATCCTCTTTTACAGCCATTCTCACAGAGTCCGTCTGTGTGTCTGCATGCATCATCGTGGCAATATCCACAATCAAGGGAACAGTTTTGGCCATATACTCCGATGGGGCATTCTGTTGTAGCATTAAGAATGGATTTATGAATAACATACATTGAAGAGACACAATATGAAAAATAATTCCATTTGTTTTCACACATTCATCTAGGGTATTATCTTATCCTTTATTTCAAACATCTTTTTCATACCTTTGTCGCATTTGTTGCTTGTATAACCGTCACTGCATCCACCCGGACATGAACCATTGATGTGGTGACAAGTCACATTATTCTTACAGTTTCCACATTGCTGAGTACAGCTGGCACCGTAGAAATAGGCCGGACATTCTGATTTAAATAAAAGAAAACAGATATCATACAATTATATATATTACTGTTGTTGCCAATTCCTTCAGTTAGAAATAATAAAGAAAAATGCTTCATTAGAATCATGCCTCATATAATTGGAGTGTAATAACAATTTGCAAAATGTTCAGTGTATCTGAAATGTATTTGTAGCTATTATTTTGAATTAAAAAGTTTGGAGATCAATCAAACATCTTACGTTATGAAGACATTAGAATATATGTAAAAGTTTAAGAACTAATAGTTAGACCTTGGTCGCAGATTGAACCACGATAACCTCTCTCACATCCATGTTCACATACTCCGTCCGTGTGCCGACATGACTCATTGTAGCAGTGTTGGCATATCAGGGAACAGTTTGGACCATAGAGACCGTCTGGACATTCTTGCAATCAAAAGGAATAGAATAGTACATTGAACTCGTAAACACGAGGTTTCTTCCAAGTTTAAACATAAAGTCATCAGAGATGACAGCGCTCACCTCGACGCATCATTGTCCCATGACCAGCATCTGTTCCTACATTGCGCCTACATTGCACAGAGTACTTCCACATGCATAATCCACATAAGTTTGGTTGATAAAAAATCAAAGAAGGCTAGAAATGAAGATTCTTATTTTACCATACCTGGTCAATTAAGCGTGAAATATAGGTCAGATGCAGCATCTGTAAATCGCATTGTAGTAAGCATCCTCATATACATCACCCACACAAGTTTTTTGATTGATCTATGACCTGTCCCATTTTACTTATCCTGATTGCTCAAGCATGGAATGTGGGTCTGATTCAGCATCTGTACCATACGTTGCATTAAGCATCCTTAGATGCATCATCCACAGAAGTTTGGTTGATGGAGGACTTATAGTAAGGCAGGAATTGACCTGTCCCATTTTACTCAACGTGGTCACTCAAGCATGAAATGTAGGTCAGATGCAGCCTCCGTACCTTGCATTGTTTTGAGCATCCTTAGATGCATCAACCACACAACTTTGGATGACCTAGGACTTATAGTAAGGTAGGAATGGAACTGTCAAAACCTTTTCTGCTCACTCAAGCATGAAATGTAGGTAAGATGCAGCCTCCGTACCATGCATTGCAGTAAGCATCCTCATATGCATCATCCATGCAAGTTTGGTTGATGTAGGACTTTTAGTAAGGCGGGAATGGACCTGTCCCATTTTACCAAACCTGCTTAAGCATGACATGAAGGTTAGATGCAGCCTCCGTACCATGCATTGCAGTAAGCATCCTCATATGCATCATCCATGCAAGTTTGGTTGATGTAGGACTTTTAGTAAGGCGGGAATGGACCTGTCCCATTTTACCAAACCTGCTTAAGCATGACATGAAGGTTAGATGCAGCCTCCGTACTATGTATTGTTGTAAGCATCCTCAGATGCATCATCCATGTAAGTTTAGTCGGTGTAAAACTTATAGAAAGGCGGGAATGGACCTGTCCCATTTTACCTAACGTGCTCACTCAAGCATAAAATGTAGGTCAGATGCAGCGTCCGTACCATGCATTGTTGCAAGCATCCTCAGATGCATCATCCATGCAAATGGTTGATGTGGGACTTATAGTTTGGCTTGAATGGACCTGTCCCGTTTTGCTTCATCTATAGTGCGGACGCCGACACCAACGCTGACGACGGGGCGATAGAATAACCCCCTCCCCCCTCTTCGTCGATGTGAGCTAAACGTCCCTTGAAAAAAGAAGATATGTAAGCAGCACTAAAAAGGTACAAGTGACTACGACAATACACAAGTACGTCTAACGTACGAGGCGCACGATCAGTCCGCACAATCAATCGTACGATGCACGTAGACAATGTACTTTCTCCTTGCGTTTGCCGTGCGATCCGTAGCAGTCTCCTTCCTAGCACTTATAATAGAGAAATAAAACTTCTTAACATTGATATCCAAATCTTTCTAACATGTGTACTCAAGCGGAAAATGTAGGTCATGACCCATATTTGAACGTAAATTTGTGATTTTGCAGAGAGGAGAAGTCGAAAATGTATCGGCCAATCAGTGCCCTCAGCGGCCATATAGGTTGACCGATCGGCACGAAAAAACAAACTTGGTAGAGGACCTTGAGTAGTTGCTTCCTGGAAGGTTTCGTGAAATTCTGTGCAGCAGTTGCAAAGGAGATGTCGATAAAATGCGTCAGCCAATCAGAGGCATTGGCGGCCATATTTGTTGACCGATCGGCTAAAAAACACAAACTTTGTAGAATACATTGAGTACTTGCTTCCTGTAAGGTTTCGTGAAATTCTTTGCAGTGGTTACAGAAAAGAAGTCGAAAATGCGACAGCCAATCAGAGCTCTCGGCGGCTATATTTGTTGACCGATCGTATTTCTTTTACGATAGTAATTACCCATGAATTTTGTTTTACTTATGGAATATTATTGATTTAAGCTTTTTTATAAGGTGAGGCTGATAAATATCGAAAAAAATTACACATTATTTTAATTCCACCTAAAATCAGGCAAATTTTCAGCTCTGACACTTTTTCAAGAAAACCACAAAATGACACTATTTGTGAGCGTCAGCTGTTCTCTCTCATTTGAACACGTACATATACTTTTTCTTCAATATTTTGAAAAGTCTTCCCTAGGAGCACGTGTTACTGTGTGTTTGGAAAAATCGTTGAAATTCGGTATCTCTGAAATTTTGACGTTAACTTGGATGATTTTCGTTATTTATGTGTAAAATCTAGAAAATATTAAATTATCGGTAAAGTTGGTACCTAAGGTATCACTATATCAAATTCTACTTTTATACAAAGTTTCTAACCTGTCTTATTGTATAATAACAAAGAAAAGTAAAATGAAAATCAAATGAATGCATTTCAACACTTTTAGTATTTTCTTTACAAATGTGCTATTTTTAGCAACAAATTTCCAGCATATTTTACCCAGTTTTCAAATATGCATAAATCTTGATTTTCATCACGGACCTATTAATTTTCCTTCATAAAATGATAAAGTGACATGAATACTATATTTTCATATGGTTATCATAAAATCGTTAAAAATTCCTTCATTCAGAAATGACATGCCTTAAAGGGGGCGTGGGATATCGGACCAATCGGATTGATGTGATTTTGTTTACCATAGATACACAATTTAAACGAAGAACAGTACAATTTAAACAAAACAATGTTTTGAAACATGTATGTATGGAAAAAATAAATACCTACAAATTAAATTAAGAGTATATTTGACAACCTATATGCATACTCGGCGAAGCACGCTTCTCGGTCCGTTCTGGAAATCATGATGTACTAGTAAACATACGCCTGTTAAAGATGGGAGATGAAAAAATGTATGGTCAGTGTCTTCTAGGGCTGTAACGGTTCAGAATTTTTTCGGCTCGGTTCGGTTTGAATTATGAACCTCGGTTCTTCGGTTTTCGATTCAGTTTAAAGTAGAGTACATTTTCAAGGTATTAAATATTTACCAGTTTGTTAGGAGTTTTTCACTACAGTATTGTGTTAATGTGACATTAAGTAATCTTGATATCAAAATGATACAAAATCATATTCTAATATATTAATTGCACTGTAAATTCACAAATGCACAGATACACTCAAAATATGAGGCAAGTTTAAAACTGTTTAGTGATATACATGTACTGGTAAGATTTCACAAATCATATAATATAACAATTTTTTAAAATTCAATTGTGTACCTGTTCTGTAATCCGAGTCGCCTGTTGGCTGACTTCTTTAATTTTGTGGAGTTTCTGAATGTAAGTAGATCAGGTCAGACTCGGCCTGCTTCTCTTCAGGACGATGCCATGCACATTTTCAGTTAATTTGTGCGGACATTGCCGAAGTAGAACAAGTCGAATACTTAAATTCAGTTTTGCAAATCCTGCAAACGGTAATAGACCACCCTTCGACTTTCAAACAATCAAAATGATCGCCTGGGACCTCTGTTTTGATGTCTGGGTTCTCAAGAGTCTACCGAAGAAGGCGGCCTACGATTGGTCGTGTCGTCAGAGGTGACCAATCAAAACGTTCGTTATTTCAGAGAAAGCAAGGGGTGAAAAAAGGAAAATCAAAGGACTGAAAGTCCTGCGAGTTGGCAAAGTCTAATATTGAATAAAGCCTTTGTTTGTGAAATACGAATGCTCCCGGCGGAGTATATACACCATTTTTCTGTTAAGTATGTGAAAGGTCAAGGTAAGGGTCAGGGTCACTGGGCATAAAAATGTTGGTATCTATGGAAAAATCTTGTGACAAGGAATAAATATGTGAAATATAAAAGCCATATAATTTACCATTCAAAGTTTTTTGGACAAACAGACAGACAGGCCAAAAACTATATAGTCCCCAGAATCTTTGATTCCGGGGTGCGTAAAAAGTTTGTTTTTTTCTTAATCTCTAAGCGATATTAGTCCCCTACCAGCATAAATCTAAGTCATACATACGGAAGCATAGAGGGGACGTGTGCATTTTTTTTATTATGTCATGGCCACGAGATAATAAGTCGTGGCCACGACTTATTATCTCGTGGCCACGACTTATTAACTCGTGACCACGACTTATTATCTCGTGACCACGACATTATTCTTTGTTTCTACTGGTTGATTATCTCGTGCGCAAGACTTACTAAGTCGTACGTGGCCACGAAATAATTAACCAATAGAAATCTGTACATGAAGTTTATATTTAAGACTGATTTTTAGACATTTATACATGTACTATCCTTTTGTGGTCTTATCGTTTCTCATGGCTCTACTGAACAAATATTCAGAGCGCCATTGTTATACCTTGTTACGTGTGCTAGTACAAAATTCTAAACTTGATCTTACATTTTTACCTTAAGATCTTGACGTTTGACCAATTTCGCATATGATTTTTTTTTCTCCTTTTCTTCATATTATCCAACATTTTGGCGTTCCGAGTGTCCTCTGATCTTAGGACGCAAGAACCATAGCGATTTATATTAACATCAACAGACTATTTTATATCTATCTTTTCATCAATGAAATATAAATCGACACGGTTATAATAATAATTATCAGGCCTAAACTCTGGTAATTCCCCCGGAAAAAAAAGCATGGCCGGCAAAGTGCAGTGCTACTTTGGATTACTTGAAAGTTGAATTCCTACGCGATACGAGAACTATACTACGAATCTTCAATACAAATAGCTCTATAGACCATTTTTTCACTCCAATAATTGCATTGGAATCATAATTTACAACTTGCACTCATTGTGTCGTTTAAAATGTTTTTGTCCAAATAATAGTGGTACTATTTCTTACTAGGTAAGACTACAGATTTTTCAGCGTTGTACGGTTCGCACTGGGGCAATCGATTCCAATGAATAGTTGGCAAAGCCAACTCAAAAACCGAATCGAAATCTGGAAATTCCGAACCTAATCGAACCGTGAGATTTTGAACTGCGGTTAACCGAATTTTCTGTTATTCGTTACAGCCCTAGTTTCTTCCACCCTGCAACTTTTTGTTGATTTCATAGTAAAAATCAATACAGGATGCAAAGCTGGCACAGTCTGTCTTATTTAAAAAATAATTTGATGCTAAATATATACCCTGTTAATAATGTCTATGATCTTCATGGTATCTTTGTTCTCCCAGCGAATTGATGCTATGCATCAATAGTTTTCTTGTTCACATTTGTTTTCGTTTGAAATTACTGTGTCTTATGTGTCGTTGTCGGTGTATTCCGCTGTAGTTTGGTCTTGCTGGAGATTTTTTCACCATCCTCTTATCCCGTTTTAAGGTAGCATGTCAACTAACGTACTATAATAACGCGCATTATAGAACACAATTTCTGGATCCATTGTAGGTTATCACAGTATAATCACATTCCAAAAGACAGTTATTCATTATTCACCTGACCAAATTTCTTCCCTTTTATTTCTTCAAATTTTTATTTTCTCAAATATTATAAATGAATAAAGATGTCTGACTACCTGCATCACATCTGTCACCGATATAGCCATCACTACATCCATTCAGACAAGTTCCATTGACATGGTGACACGTGACATTGTTCTTACAGTTATGACATCTCTGAGTACAGTTGTCACCATAGTAATATGACTCGCATTCTGCCAAAGATAAAGCAACATTGAAATTCATTAGTTTTTGTGTGTGAAATTATATGGTGCTGAATCTCGTTTATTTCAACATGAAAGCGATATAAATGGTTAAGTCCGTCTTAACTTTATTATAAAGAGAAGGAGAATGAACAGCAAGATTTTTTTTTACTATTTTTAAATAAAAGATAAATATTTTAAATGCAAACAGTAACGGCATAAGTATTCCATTTACAGAATGTACCCTGTTTCAGCGATTCGAAGGTTTTCCAATGATAATATTTTATTGAATAATAATGCAACTTTTCTATCACCGATTTAATTTTTCTTTTATGTCACCATAAAATTAATTGAACTCAAGACAATGACAAAGAATCATTGCAAAACATTTTTCAGAGTTATTGAATGAGAATGATTAAGGTGATATCACACGTTTCGTGTTATACAACATTTATTTTCAGAAAAAAAAGCATAATTCTGATTTCCTAATTTAATTAAGATGTAAGGGACAATATTAGGAGGTCACCATCCAAAATTTTGAGATTTTAAAATTGATCAGACTTTTTAGCCATCCATTGATTGTAATGGAAATGCTCATTTTTTGGCTATATTATTTTTTCAGCCCAAGATTTTCAAATGAAACTTTACATATGATTCCCTCAACATATTGTGCAAATTCTTATAGAAAGAAATCAGTCAATGACCACGTCATATGTTGCAAAATCTGACTGAATGTATAAATTATCATGTAAAAAATTAAAAGTGCAATTCGAGTTATCTTTCTTTACTATGTGACCAAAGACAAAAGCATCCGAATTTATATAATCCTCTTTTTGAAACATCACAGCAGTGTTCCTTCACTCACAAAGATGTCAATATGTAAATAAATAGAGCCGAATACAGATTTTGTGAGATAACGCGACAGTATGTGCACATGTGTAATGATATTAGATGTACCATATGAGTAACTATATTATAAGTTTCTCTACATTCAAACACTTTACTGACACCTGACTTATTTCTGAACAGAAACGACATATGTATGTAGGTAAAAAAGTCTTAACAAAATTTTCAAATACATTTGAAAGTTCAATTTCAGCAAAAAATTGACTAAAGTTGGTCACTCTAGGCTTACCATTACTTTGCAAAGAAAAAAAAAACCATTCGTATTGATAAACGACTCAGACTCGAACCGCGGTCTTCTTGCATGGTGGGCAAGAGCTCTACCTCTGAGCTATTAGGTCGACTCAACGAAACAGTGATTATAACAAAGCCAGAACATCAAGACATTTTAAGTTACGAAAATCGGAAATCTTCAGCTTGGAGATTTCTTTAAAATTCTCGTCTAAGGGAGGCTACTGAAACGCGTGTGATATCTCGTTAAACCAAAAGTACCATCTTTGCATTGACTCCCGGTATATCCGTCTTCACACAATTCTCCTGGGCAGATTCCGTATTCTCTGTCACAGTGGTCATTGTCTCTGCACATTCCACATGATGAGTTACAGTTATATCCGTAAGTTCCATTTTCGCATACTGAAAAGTGAAGTGTTACAATTCTTTACCTTCTTGAATGAAATTTCAAACTAGTTTTAATGAACCAGACGCGTCTTTCAGTTAGTAAAATCTCGTCAGTGGTACTGTAAGCCAAAGTGCTTTTAAGACATAGCCGAATGTATTTTAATAGCACACTCTAGTTTTATCTTTTGAATTAAAATTTGTGTAAAATTAGAAAGGTAGATTATTACACATACCTAGGAGGTAATTACGAAAAATGTTACTTTAAGACGGTAAGTTTGTAAATCCTGTGTCTATACTTCATTCAATGTGATCCAACACAACTCGGTTGCAGTACTCAAAACAACGCAGAGTTGACAAGCTCACCAACACAAATGGGACACGTAAGATCGGGGAATAAATACGTCATCAAATAATACGGAAGTGTTCTAACTCTATACCTACTTGAAGAAAATTTCAAACCAATTTTCATGCAACAGACACGTGTTTCGAATATTAAATTTTCATCAGTGAAGCTTCAAGCCTAAGAAAATTTGCCGGCGCCACCTAAATTCATTTCTGTAGCGCCCTCTTGTATTGTTTTTTTTTAATTTGAATTTGTGTATTTACTTTACAGAGAACTCGTGCGTGAAAAACACATAACACTAAACAGATAGACCAAATAAATCCAAGTGTCGACTTAGGTCCTAGATTACACTAAACTCTCATTGACAACATTTATTCCATAGCATTAGGAATTAGAATACAAATGTAACTGTCAATTAGTCTAGAGTGGGAAAACCTTGTTTTTCTACAGTCAAAAAGTCTAAATGAATAAATCAGTAAAGATATTTAAAGAGAAAACCTAGAAAGAAATGGGGATGAAATCTTTCATATTCAATAGAAGTAATCTGCATTGTTATTTTGTATTCGAAGAAAATAAAAACAAAGTGTTCGAAATCTGCTAACAGAGAGCATCCTTCTAGACAAAGAAGTCAAATTGGAATCCAGACATTATTGATAGATATAATTTTTTTTTCGAAAATATAAAACAGAACAAAGATAGCGAGGCTATCCCGAACAGTGGAACCAGCGGAATGTAGAGAAATGAAGAGAAAAAGTGGACAAGCAGACGGAGACAAAGAACGGGGTTTATTGTAGAGACACTGCAAAATGCACGAACTGTATAAATCGTTGCTGATAAATGTTCCGATGTAGTTCTTTAAACCAAAATGATTCAAACCAGTGGCAACATCTCGTTTAATTTCAAAATCCACGTAGCTCTTGATCTTTATTTTGCAGTGTGGAGTAGTTTAACACGTTCCCCGCGATTGAATGTTTCAGGTTTATCAATAACTTTCTTTCCAGTTCTGTCGCCTGAAAGAAGCTGTGTTTTAGTCTTTTGATATAAATTAAACTGAGAATTACTTTGGCTTAAAGCACCACTGTTGAGGACTTACTATCCGTGTCTGGTGCATTAAATTTGGTAGGAAGTGTTGTTCAAAAGGGCTAACCGGTAGAACACTTGATCTACTGATGTCGACTTTATTTGACTCGTGCTTCAAAAGTCAAAACTCTTACTCTCATATTTTTCTCAACTGAATATTAAGTTGTTTTTTTTTTACCTTGGTCACAATATGTTCCATTATATCCTCGTTTGCACCCCTGCTCACAGAGTCCGTCTGTGTGTCTGCATGCATTGTCATAACAATATCCACAATCAAGCGAGCAGTTTTGACCATATAACACGACGGGGCATTCTGTTGTGGCAGTAAGAACGGATTAACGGATAACATAATATTAAAAGAAACAATATACAAAATATAATTCAATTCAAACTTTTATGCATTTGTTAAGAGCTCTATCTAATTTATTTTTTGTACTTTGCTTACGTACCATTGTCGCATCTGTATCCTGTATAACCATCACTACATACATCCGGACATGAACCATTGATGTGGTGACACGTGACATTATTCTTACAGTTTCCACATTGCTGAGTACAGTTGGCACCGTAGACATAGGCCGGGCATTCTAATAAAACGAATGAATGTGCTTTTAAAACGTACAGTTATATGCAATCTTTGAGACCACTTCGTAATCGAACTAATGGAATGGTTGTGTACACGTAATCCGGATAATAGAGAGGTTTAGTTACTAGTGCTTTCAACGTTTACGTATGACTTACATGTGCACGTCACCTTTTGGCGTCACAATCCGAAGACGTCGTTTAGTTACACGTACGAACCGGAGAAGATATGGCTTTGTAGGAAGATATACGTGTAGCTAGCTTGTTTGCAATCAGTTTAATCTGCGCGAAATGTACATCGAGATTCGTAAAACCTCGACCTCAGGAAAGTTAGAATCCTAAATGTGCTAAATAACACCGAAAACTGGATGTTCGATGAATGATAAGTGTTGAAAATTTCAAAGAAGTTACCCGTTCAGTCGTTACGAGTAGCGCGTCGTTTACACGTCCATAACGTGTAGCTACACGCCACGTCATCACGTCATTTGATCAAAGATCGCAGGAAGTGATGACGTCATACGTACACGTCGCGCTAAAACTTGTAACTAAACCTCTCTAATAACACCATTTGCTAATAAGCCCTTTTCACATAACTGCGGTCCAGTTGTTTTGGACGGCAAAATAAGTACTTTTCCTGCAATATGACGTCAAGGACAATCGTTTTTTAACTGTGACGTAACGAAAGTCGGTACTTGCCGTCCACAAAACGCAAGCCTGGCTGTATTGTCTCATAATGCCCGAGCGTCCTCAGCCAATCACATTTATTACCGAGCCGCGTCAGCGGCGAGGTGATAAATGTGATTGGCTGGGGACGCGAGGGCATTATGAGACAATACAGCCCGGCTTGTCATTTTTTATTTCTATTCTAATGATGACCAAACTATATCAAGACCTTTCGATTCTTGGTAAAAACCAGTTCCTGCCGCTTTATCTGCTTTCAGAAAATGGGTAGGCGTGGCTTATCGCTATAGGGCCTATATTGGAGAATAGAGCCCGGCTCGCGTCTGTTGTCTTAATAGGGAAAAAGAATCAAGTCATATTAGAATTGGTGTATTGATGACTTTTACAGTGTTTCTTCGTTTGCTTGTCTACCCTGTGGTTTCGTATTTGATTGTTTTGCTGTTGATGCTGCAACTGAGTCCTGTAGGAAATCCCCTCCTTACTTCCAAAAAGAAAAAAAAAAATGATACTCAAATCAAGAAGGAAAGTGAAAACCTACTGCCATCCATTTGTTTGCGCTATGAGAGTTTTAAAAGTACAACTTTTAAGATATCAGACCTTGTTTTATAAAAAAGAATCAGTAGAGGGCTCTATATTGTCTGATAACATACGAAAATTGTCTGGTACAGTGTCAATCCTAAATTACTTACTTACTTACTTATAAACATTGAACGAACTAAATAAGAGTGTTGAGGTTGGAAAACCGATTCTATCTGCACAAATACATGAGCAAAAGTTTAGCTTTGTTTCCTGTAACTTTCTTCATAGATAGAAGGGTTAATCTACCATCAATGCAATGTGCTCCGGTGTATCCATCTTGACACAGCTCTCCAGGACAGACTCCGGTTTCTTTATAACAACTTTCATTATACCTGCACATTCCACATGTTGAATTGCAATCAAAACCATACCTTCCCTTTTCACACTCTGAAATTCAAAAATGAAAAAGTAGATGAAGCATAGTTTGCAATGACTTGATTTTTATAATTGTTCAAAAGATACATAGCTTTTAAACGTGTTTATGCGATCTTTCCATCTTATCTGCATTCAAATGCAACTATAATGAAAATAGGACAGACGGACTGGCGGACAGACCGAGAGGAAAGTAAGAGTCCCCTTCGGCAATGCTGGTAGGGGACTAATAATTGTTAGTTGTGGCCTTCATTATCCTATTCAAGTTTAAATGAAATTAAAGGATTTTTTGGTCCAATTTAATATTTCAAAGTTTGAGATATCCAAGCAAAAGAGAGTATACTGGTTCATTGAAGATTTTTTCTTACAATTTTCAAATTATGGAGATATATCATAATTCATCAATTTATGCATATAAAGTGGATTTTAGACGACCCAGCTGAAAATGTGTTCACCTTCATTACAAAATTCTCCCAGGAATCCTGATGAACAGTTACATATATAACTGTCGTTAATTTGGGGTAAGCACATCCCACCATTTTGGCAGTCATTTCCGTCACAGTTACTGGTACTACAGTCACCTGAATGATACAATGTTATTGAGATATTTGTAAGTAGGCATTTTATTTGTCCAGCACCAGATCATATTGTTTGTCTTGATTCTTTAAAATAAGGATCGAGTTCAATATTTGGTTGCTGGATGACACCACTTAGCCGCAATAAACGGCTGTCTTCAAAACAAGGATACAGACAATTAAATTTTAATACATTACAATAATCATACATACTCAGGGAAAATGAAAGATAGCATATAAAAAATGAATAAAGTACTAGCCAACATTTATTTCATGCTGCCCTTCTCCGCCATAACTAGAACTTCTTAGATCATACGTGTGGTCATTTATGGTCAAAGTCTGGATACATCCTGTGAATCCCTCAGAAGTCCGAGTGTCATGGGATATTGCAACAAGGTTAGGATATCCACCAATGAAAAGCTCAAGGTTAATGCTGATTCCAGAAAAGCCTCCCTGCAAAAATGGAATAATAATTCATCATTATAATTGATCATTTTGATTGAATTGAAGGAAAAGAACCAATTGTTAATGATTCGAGGTGAATTTATTAATTTTGTTACCGAACTCCAAAATAAAAAGAAAACTTCGCACACGTAGGCTTATTCATAGGTTAAATGACAAAATTAGGAAACATCCCCGGGCCCTCTTCTCCTATACCCTCTTCACCAAAAAACAGTACTCAATATCCTTTTCATTCCTATAGATGTGTGACGTGTCAACTATAAAAAATATTTTTCTCCTTTTTTTATTCAGATATTTTTGATTTTTTTTTCATCTGGCACGCGTCATTAATCTCACATGAAACGTTAACGATATGTAATGTCAGTAAAGCATGGAATTCCTAATAAGGTCTTTGATAATTTGAAAACTCTTGAATTTGAATTAGTCTACATCCAGTTTACTTAAATAAGAAATAAAATAGAAATGCATGGCTTTCTGTTACCCCGGAATAACCTGTGTCTGGCCCAACATCATTCAGCCAAAGCGAACCAAATTTGGCCGATCGTTCTATTCGAATCGAATTCCACTCTCCAAGTTCTGATTGATGAGTACTCCTTATGGTTGCTGGTCCGCTTCCACACTCAAATCTTCAATAAATGTATAGAATGGATTCGATTCAAATGATAGATTTTCATGTGGAATTGTATTGAAAAGAGTTTGTTTATTCAAGTGTTTTATTTTCCAAGCAGTTCCCAAGACAATATTGAAATATAGATCTGCGTTATAAAGGTAAGCGTTATCTCACCTAAATTCTACATTTCCATTAATTAAAGATACAGAATAGAAATCTCCGGATCCCTGACCCTCAGCTGTATACAGGAGAAGGCCGTTCGTATTATTCGGTTTAAACCCCATCAGCATGTTGAAAGTAGAACCCGCATTCTGAAGAACCGGAAGAGCCAAGTAACCATCTCCCGTGAAGTTAGGAAATCTCACACTCATTCCTAAAATGATGTGAACAATTTTGTATATGTAAAGAAAGAGAAGTAAAAGGAATGTATATTTTGTGAGAAATATATGATGTTAGAATACATTAATTCTACAGTACAGGGTGTTTTACCCTGCCCCCCCCCCCCCTCCATTTCGTCAATGAGGACGCCAATGACGTACATCAGTTAAAATATGATAAGATTTATTTCAAAGCCTTTTTCGTGATACTCTACAAGATGTGTGAATAAAAAATTTATTCCTAGATCATGATAAAAATAAATATATTTAGACCACCCCCGACAAATAAAATGACATAGATTCACCAACATGGGGATGCTTTTTCCACCCGGGCACCTGGTCCCACCTCTAGCCTGCTTGGCAGGGGTCCGTCAATGCTCTATTGTGAGTGCTGTTGAGATTTTCGTCAGGATCTTCTTTAACAGTGCTGTAACTTTTTAAGAAATACATGCACAACCAATGTAATATCCCTGAGATGCAACTATTTAAAAAAAAAAGGAACATGCTGCATTTCGTATGTTAACGCTAATGACGTCACATGCAGGACATCTAAAGAAACATGCCGCGACAGATAACTGAACCCTCGGTGACCTGAATTTTAACGCCACCTATAGAGAACGCGATTTCAGAAAACAAGAATGAAACAGACAACTATGGTGCATAATGTCATAATTTGTGTTTTGATACTGGTATGCAAGACACAGCAAGTGCATTTAAATATCGCATGAAATGCACATTACATGTACGATAAATTAACTTGCTGTGTGTTGCATACCCGTAACAAAACACGAATTAAGACACCTATTCTCTATGTGAAACAGAGATTGCATAAATCGATCCGATTAATTTTAATGCCCCCGGAATCAAGGATTCGGGGGCATATAGTTTTTGGCCTGTCCGTCTGTTTGTCGGTCTATTTGTATGTTTGACCGAAAAACTTTAACATTTGGCATAACTTGTGAACGGTAAGTGATAGGGCTTTCATATTTCACGTGTGTATACCTTGTGACAAGACCTTTCCATTGATACTAAAAGTTTTGACTTCGTAACCTTGACCTACTTTTCAAAAATTTTAAGGTACATTGCGGCGTTACGGCACGAAAAACTTTGCGAGAAGACATAGCCTGAAAATTTGTCTACATGAAATTTAAGATTTGATCAATCTTTGATATAATTTTCATGTTACTATTTCACGAAGTTTTTCGAGATTTTAAGCCTCAAAGACGGCATTGACGTTCTAATTCGAAAATATGCATTTTCTGAACTAAAATAATTTTAATCTAGAAAATTGACCAAGGAGGGTGAAAAGGGAGATCAAAAATATTGTTACCATGTTGAGTATTGTATTTCTACGGATTATTGTGTCTCTAAGGGGAAATTTGCAATTTTTATCGCCATTTTGCAACTTATTATTCAAAAATCCGCACTCTTTCAAAAGGCAAAACACGGCTTGCTTCATTATCATTTTCTCTATTAAGTTGTGGAGGACCTTAAAGCCCTTCTTACACGTAAAAGTAGAGAATGAGCTGAATTCGAATATATAAAAACATGGATAGGTCTTCTCGGCAGAATTTTTGCCATTTAAGATTGAAAATTTGTTTTGCGTGGCTTCGGTGTCAATTTTACTCGCAACGTCAAAGTCACAGCGTGTTCAGTTCGCATATGTCAACATGAAGTCAAGGAGTATGCGGAATATTTGATTCTCTGTAACGGTCTTCTTTAAAACATCCAGGAACCTTTTTTTTTTTTGAAAGATAATTAATCGACAATTACATGGGCTGTATTCGAACTAGACCTTATATCTTAATGTAAAAATAAAATTCTCCGTACATGACATTTTTTTCTTCAAATATTTGAAAACATCATACGGAACAGACTGACGGACATGCTCATTACTATTTAATCCGATATCTTTTGGCGGGGTATACAAAAAATTGCCTCTTTTTATATGTACATATACTTTATAATATCGGAAAAGGGTTGGGGAGGGGCGGTCCATATAAGATATACACTGTGATTTTCATTTCATGCTCTTTTTCTATCATTACGTTCAGCCGCCTCGATTGTCGTTATATAATAAATTATACTATTAAAATGAAATTTCCATTTCTCCGAGTTCAGGAATTCCTCAAGAAGGCAGTACGGTATCTTTTTTTCCGATACCAAAAAAATTAATAAATAAATAAATGAACAAATAAATAAAATGAAAATCCAAACAAACAAACAACTTGCACATATGTAGTCTCTTTTGGCAAAATTTTTAACACTGACCTTGACTCCTAAGTATGACGTTCTTTTTTTTTTTTTATTTATTTTTTTTTTTTTTGCTTGTCAGGATTGTTACAGGTTAAAAATAAACATTCTGATCTTTAGTTACTGGAAAATAAATATTCCGGCCGGCCCTGCGTTGAAAATAAATAATCTGACCCGAAAAAAATTTGCCAGCCCCCCCCCCCCCCTCCCCCTCAGGATCAAATTGGTCGTCCCCTTACAAAACAATTCCGGTTCGCTCTGCTTTCTGATATATATACAAATCTTTGTCTTACGTCATAATCGAATTTTCAGACACTATGTATTCCTAAATTCTTTAAGTAAATCACCGCTTTGCATATAATTTAAAAAGTATTGAGAAGATTAATTCTATTTTATAAGGCAGTCCCTCCTCCTTTTCTGTCGGACAACCCCCCCACCCCCGCTTTCCCCGATTGTGCACACTGATAAACAAGCAAGAAGGAGAGCGAGAAAAAGACTGATCAAAAGTAATGCCTTCACCAGATCCTATAGAAATTTGGAATTGTATTCATTGTACCTTGTGTCAGAACAAAAGAGTAAACGAATTAAAAGCAGATGGAAAACTTTAGATTTGATTTTTGAAAACTAATCACGACAGCTTTTGAATTTCAATAATTTTTTATCACGATAGAAATATTAAGGATAATTATACTCTTGTATAATCCTGAGATGAAACCAAATTATATATAATACTGCTTAACCTTGTATATTTCATGCAATGTCTTACATGTATATGCAATATTATGTTATCATTATCTATAGAAGATATTTGCATTTTTATGTCAGCATACAAGTTGTGGTGAATAAAACAATACAAAAGAAAAGCCTTCTCCGTCCGTCTATATGGTACAATAAAGAAATTAGATAAGGATGGAGGAGGATGGATGAAAGAACATTAATTTCCAACGTAATATTTGAAGAAAAAATTGCATTCATATATCATTCCCTAGAAATAGTCAAAATATAACCAAACATCCCTCAAAGTTTCCGGTTCTCATTGCAAGCGTGTCTAAATACATTGACTGAATTTAGACACAATGTAAAGTTTATGTTTAAAAATTTCGGCTCGCTACGCTTACTAGAAAATATAAGTCTTTAAAAAAAACCCCATTATTTGCGCCCTAACGATATATGTCGCGCAACGTAACGTGACGTTACGATCTAGTAAGGTTTATGACGTCATAGCGTAGATGTGCACATAAAAAAATTCGAGGGTGAAACCTGCGTACACATTTGATTGTGATGAAAGCTTCCCCGCGAGCTACGTTAACGTTGGGCATAACTTTTGAATGGTAAATAAAAGGGCTTTCATATTTCACATGTATATTCCTTGTGACAAGACCTTTCCATTGATACCAAACGTTTTGACCTCGTAACCTTGACCTACTTTTCAAAAACTTTAACATTTGATATAACTTTTGAAGGTTATAGAGCTTTCATATTTCACACAATGTATTTCTTGTGACAAGACCTATCCATTGGTACCAAAAGTTTTTACCTCGTGACATTGACCTTTGACTTACTTTTCAAAAACTTTAACATTGTGTATAACTTTTTAAAAATGGTAAGTGATAGGGCTTTCATATTTCACATGTGTATTCCTTGTGACAAGACCTTTCTATTGATACCAAAATTTTTACCTTGACCTTTGACCTACTTTACAAAAACTTACAAATTGGTCATAACTTTTGAATTTGAAGTGATAGGGATTTGAAATTTCACAGGAATGTGTATTCCTTGTCACAATATTTTTTCCAGTGATACTTACATTCTTTAACCCAGTGACCCTGACCTTGACCTTTCACATACGGTGCTTAACAGAAAATGGTGTTTATACTATCAAAGATGCCACTGAGGGCATTCGTGTTTCACAAACACAGGCTTTATTTTCCCAGAAGTAGACCAAACTCAAAAGTCCATACCACAGGCAAAAAAGAAATAAGATTAAAAAAAATTGTATGAAAA
Source organism: Pinctada imbricata (assembly GCA_033119305.1). Taxonomy (NCBI): domain Eukaryota; kingdom Metazoa; phylum Mollusca; class Bivalvia; order Pterioida; family Pteriidae; genus Pinctada; species Pinctada imbricata. The sequence goes on along the minus strand of VSWD01000003.1, from coordinate 49,519,401 downwards.
TTTGGTTCAAATTCAGTAAAAATTCAAGAACAAACCATCAACTACTGTCCGCGCAGCTCACTTCAGAAATCGGAAAATTGAAGTTTTTTTCTACTTAGGGGATTTTTATATGTTAATTTTAGCGCCACGTCGCCTATGTTTAAAACACTGAGCCTACGGAGAACGTCGACGACGTCACGCTAAAATTAATGCCTCGTTTACACGGAGAGTTTATTGCGCAATAAACGTAAATTTGTTGCGCAATAAATTTGTTTTGCGTTCACACGACAAAATTTATTGCGCAATAAATTTTCGATTTGTTTCGCAATAACTTTATTGCGCAAGACATCCTGCCGTGTAAACGCTAAGCGAAACTGTTGCGCAATAAATCTGACGCATGCGCATCGACATGACAAGGGAAAGAGATTGTTATACTTACGAATATAACTACTCGACGTGTTTATTTTTACGATTCTTTTGAGAGATTCCGATTTTTCGTATATATAAGAACGCTTTTCTTTAAGTGTGGGCCCCTTGTAGAGAATGACGTCACAATTGAATGACGTCATGCTCTAGACTGAAATGACAAATAAATGAATGAACTACCTCCCAAAATAGTCTTAAATTTGACTTAACGAAAAATATTCGAACAATTTTTCCTTAAGGTATTCGTTGTACACTTTTATTCATGATTCTTGAGCATGTTCATTGGCATTTTATTGCGCAATAGTTTCGGTCTCGTGTGAACGCAAAATAGCTTATTGCGAAACAAATTTGTTGCGCAATAAAGTTATTGCGAAATAAATTTATTGCGCAACCGTGTGAACGAGGCATTAAACAGAAATCTCCCTATCTAATAAAACTATTTTCTTTCACTGTTAGTATAGTATTGGTCGTATAGACACACATCATAAAACATTAGTTATGAGGCTTCGAGATCTATCCCTCCTATATAAATTTTAATGGTAAATTATGCTGACAAAGTAGAGAAAACTTCAATTTTCCGATTTTTGAAGTGTACTGCGCGGACAGTAATCTTGTTACGCCCCGAACTACTATCATCAATGGCGGACGTAGCAGTATGACGGTCACGTGGTGTGTTACCTTGACGCAGAAGTAGGTCACTAAGTTTTCAAACGTCAAATATAGAAAGAAAACTGTTTAAAAATAGATTCTCGGCATGATAAATTTGTTATAGGCTTTGTTTCTGGCATCGTACTCAAAGTAGATGTGTAAACATGTAGAGCAAGTGACCAAAGGAGAAGGGCCACTAACCATCAAAATCGGCCCTCTTACCGTTTTTGAAGAAAATTTACGTATATATAATACAACATTTCTAATTTCTAAAAATGTAAGCATTATGAAAATCTGACAAAAGGTAAGCGTTTCATGACCCGGTGAAGTTGGCATTGTGAAACGTCAAAATGCGCTTTCTTTCACCATGACGTCATGACGTAAAATGACAATTTACAACAACTAAAACTCTACATTAAAAGTATAACTGTTCTATTTTTGTTGCAGTCAAATTAATTCAGAGGATAAAGTTGATACATATAATGTTTTTAAAGAATATATTTGGATTTCAGTGTTAAATTAATCGGGAAAAGATCTCCGAGAGATATCAGAAGAATCTGAATCGCAATGAAACTGTATCTTCGCTCTCAAATGACGTCGCGTCAAATTATTCATCTTTGAATTCTAGATTCTTATGGGAAGCGGTTACATATATACACATCTGACACATGCACTTTTTTGTAGGGGAAGGGGCAGGGATCTCAATAAATTTTAAAGTAGGTGGATACTCTGAAGGAAGATACATAGAAAAAGAAAATTCTTGATTTTGACATGTTTAATACCTTTACAATAGAAAGTAGGCGACGGCTTTTCTCACAGTAGGTGGTGACTTTTCGCCAGCTACCAGCTTATGAAGGGGGGCTGTCATTATATACTTTTCAGAATAAGCAAGTTAGAATTTTCTCTGACTTTAATGAGGTCAGGTTACATGTCCAAATCAGATACAGGAGCGGATTCAGAAACTCAAATGCCGGATGCACAGACAACTTTTTATTGGGATGAATTGCAACACAATGCAGAAGGATTGAGAGTCCGGACGGGAACTTATATCATCAATGTTTAGTATAGACTGCTCTTACAATATTTAAAAAACGCAATAATTATCTGAAAAATTCAAAACAATGCAATTTAGGACAAAGGAGAGGGCAAGGTTCATTACGCATTCGCGTGACCAAATTTTGAAAAAAGGGGGAGAAAGGGCAAGCTGTAAGCGAATGTGATCGTCATTTTTTTGTTTGTTTGTTTGTTTGTTTGTTTGTTGTTGTTTTTTTTCGCCGAGAGGGCTTTACAGGAGGTTGAGAGAGAGGGATAGAGATCCATCACATAATAATTATTCTATATACATCTTTTTCGTTTTAAATATGAATTATACTTACAAAACTATATCAAATTAACAGTAAATTTTCTACTTTTGAACCAGTAAATTTCACTGATTTCAGTGATAATTCCATCTATATGTGATTGGGAAATTTTAGAGCCACAATTGGCGAAAAAGGGTACTATTTCTCATTGGGAACGGGACCGAATAACGGCCCCAAAAGGGGGGAAAATCCCCGAATATTATCTGACATGGACGTAAATGTAGCTAGGGTGTTTTCGGTGTCGACGCCTAGTCGCCAACGACAGGAGCGGACCCAGAACCTCAAATAAAAGGGACACATTCTTTTTTATGAGGATGACTTGTAAAGTAAAAAAAAGGGGCAATATGGAAGTAAGTTTCCCTCTTTCAGTGTTGTTGGATAGGGGATCGGTCAGAGAAAATTTTGAGAAAGTGAAGCAAATGGGGGGGGGGGGGGGGGGGCTATTGAGCGTATTTGAGCCGCATTTAAAAGGGATCAAGAGCACGAAACGTATCTAAGATAAAGGAAATATCCGATATGCCGATATGAACATAAAATTAATGCTGTATTCTTTTTTAAATTAAAAATAATAAAACTAGGGACATCATCTGTCCCAAATCGACCGTGCGCACATTGTTAGCGCGAATTTCTACGCCTGAGAAAACTAAAAAATCAAAACGATCATTATTTAGTGTTTTTGGACTATATCACTGATATCACTTTTATTACTTATTACGTCCTTTATGTAGACCCCACATTTTGGGGAAATGGCGGGGTATATTTATCTCTTTCCCTTCTTTTTTTTTTGCGAAAAAAAATGTGAACGTTTTTTGCGTACAAATGTACGCCTGGCTACGCCCGTGAAATCTCCGTCTTCACAAATCTGTAGAATTAATATATTCTTTATTGTTTTTATCGCTAACATGGGATGTTTTTATTTAATTAAAGTGTCGATATGAACAATTATAATATTGTCAGTGACAAGCATACGTATTTAGTTTGAATTTCGTCTTTTTGTTTCGGTTACCGAAGTAACTCTGCGATCGGAAAGTGCATGTATATATCCTTTATTTATTATGACCTTTAACTGTCCTCACTTCTCACTATTAAATTCTGAATTTCATGTCTACATGGATATATTCTCTACGAAAGCAAACAGGAAATAAGTTTAACAGGAGCTTGAAAAAAAAAAACTAAAACAAACAAACCAAAACACACACACAATAAATAAATAAATAAATAAATAAATAAAAAATGAAATTTAAAGATATGAAATAAAACTAGTAACTCCGAGTCGATCGAGATAACCCTCTTTCCACCCAGCATTCGACTTGGTACAAGGGAGATTAATCCCATGATTCGTTTATTTTCATTTGTTTTCCTTACACACCTGTGAAATCGTCGAAATAAAATCAAAATAAAGAAGTTTACAAAATAATGTGCTGAAAAAACAATCAATTATGTAACATTATTGTGTAATGGTCAAGCATTTTCATCACCTTTTCTCTTCATGTCGCTTGAAACGCAAGAGCGACAAAACGAGATCACTTTGCGTGGAGTTCGTCTGTCTGTAGGTCATACTTTCATATACATGCATTTCGCTAGAACAAATAAACTTGATACACTTCAGACATCTTTTAAATTTTGTCGGAATTGTATAGCATGATGAAACTCGGCATCCAATGAAGGTCAAGGTCACTTTAAAGTTCAAAATCACGTACTTCAGGGAGAGGGCGTTTATAATGTTGGTATAAATTTTGACCAATCCCATTTTCATGTTTAGAAAATAAAATATCTTTGAATTAAATTTAGGATCAAACATACAACAAGCAACATGCCTGTTCTTGGACAATACTTGCTAGTATATAGACTGACCTGTCATGCTTTACTGGTAACAGTTTTGCCTCCCCCTCCCAAATATTGTGCTTTTAACGCAAATACTCATTTCTAGTTCCATGTTCGTTAATGAAAATCAGAGGGAAAGAAAAACGTAAACGGCGTGTTTAAACCGAGAGGCCAACATTTGATTTATGATATAAACGTAATTCCCTATGGGGAGGATTCATTCCGTTAACGGAGGTGTTTCAAAATTATGACAATCAAGTTCAATAAATGAACGTCATTCAACTCGCTCATTCTCGATAATGTGTGAAGTATTTTGTATAATGGATACATCTTTGAACAAAGCAGGGTTGAAACTAAAATTAACTCGCTCAAAGTTTCTAAATGAAGACATTTTGTTTGATATTATTAACTTTTCGCTGCAAAGTACGAAAGTTTAAAAACAAAAATGGAGAAAAATCCTTATAATCAAGGATAATAAAGATACCAAACTTTTGATATATCTTACCCAATATATCAATTAATCGTTAAACTTAAATTTTCTTTCCCGGTTTCATCAATACAAAACTTGTCAAAATCCGGCAAAGAAACAAATAAGAGGAATTTGTGCACCGACACTACAGAAGGACACGCAGCGATCGGTAAAACGACTCCTGTGACCCCTACTGCAATCAGATGGTTAAAAGTAAAATATCGTAACATTTTAAAGGTTTTCATATAGAGCACAAGTAGGTACGTAAATGAAAATTCGTTTTTATTTAGAATATGTCAAAATAGTTAATCTAAAATAAAAATTAGGAACGTACCCGCCTGTGTTGTTAGCGAAAAACTGCAAAGAATGTATAAAAATTAACGAAAAATACGGATATTACCGTACCGTCACCAGTTTCTGACGTCATAAATGACGTCATGGAGCGCAAAGTTTCGCAAACTTTTTACCGTTGACAAATACCAATGTTGATAGATCATGTAGATAGATTTACATCAAAATGATTCAAAATTATATCTTTTTAAAAAGTCACTAAATACAGGGCCGTAAATCACGGTTAGTGGACCTTCTCCTTTGGCCGTATTTTTCGTACATTTCCTAGACAATTTCAATATTTGGAGGCTCAATCAATAAAATTTGATTTAACTCCACTCTTGATTGAAATACTACATAATTCATTTATTTTAGTAACTCATTTCATTGTTTCTTTATAAAACGTAAAAATATTTCGTTTCCATGTTTTCGGGGTGACCATATTTCGCCGATTTTGTTTATATACAGTTGAACACAAAACGGACAAAATTGTGATTTTCTTTTCAGGGAATCTTTCGTCACCACTATTTAAAAAATCTAAGAAATAATGCCAACTAAAATGTTTTCTTTTTGGGGTTTTTGTCAAAATTTTTGAGTTTTACGTCTAAATTAGGTGTTTTCATTAGATTTTCCGCATTTCGTGGTATTTTTTGTCAAAATTTAGTGCAGGAAATCTCACACAATATATCAAAACATGACGGCTACGGTCGCATTTGATAGAATGTAGAAAAATAAACACCGGCGAAATATGATCCCTCGCTCTACCTATGGTAGGAATCGACCTATGGTGTAATTTGAGATAACTAAATGACTGTAATATTTTTTCTGTCTATTGATGTATACAAATAAAAACACAATTTAGTCTTTTCATATACAATTCGTATTCGCGAAGCGGATTATATTTTGTTTGTGCATCGGTTTTTGTCTATACATCGATAGACAGAAGAATTATACTATTTTCAAAATTATCTCGTTTATTTTTGCAATTGACAGCATTTTAACATTGTTGATTTTTTTTAAAGTTCAAAACAGGCGACGTAATATTTGAACAGGCCTAACGTAGTGGCGCTCGACGTTAGCGGCGTCGCAATATGCTATACATTGTCTATAAAGTTATAGATAAAATTTCGCTCCGTAGAGCAAGTGACCATATTTCGCCGTATTTTTCGTACATTTCTTTGAAAATCTCAAAACTTGGAGCCCAATTCAATAATTGTTTTGTTAGAATTTAATTTAACTCCATTCTTGATTGAAAAACTACAAACAGAATTTATTTTATGCAATTTATTGTTTCCTTTTAAAACGTCAAATTATTTCGTTTCCATGTTTTCGGGGGTAACCATATTTCGCCGTTTTTGTTGATATGTATCCTATTTTCACACAAACGGACAAAAATTGTGACATTTCATTTTCAGGAAATGTTTCGTCACCACTACTTCTATGAAATCATGCCAAATAAAATGTTTTCTTTTTTGGTTTTTGTGAAAATTTCGGATGTTTACGTCTAAAATTTGGTGTTTTCGTTAAATTTTCCCCCATTTTGTCGTATTTTTTTGTCAAAATTGAGTGCAGGATATATCACAATCCATCAAAACATGACTACTACGGTCATATTTGAAAGGATATAGAAAAAAAAAAAACTTGATAAACATTTACAATAACCAGTGAGAAGCAATTAACTATGAAACGGCGAAATATGGTCATCGGCGAAATATGGTTCTTCGCTCTACGTTTGTATAGGCGTTATTCAGACACTATGGAAATAATACATTGAATTATTCATATAGAGATTTGTTCATCACTTACCTGTAACAAATGAGTCTTTAATGAATTCAAGAATAATCATTATCAATATATTTACTGTTCCCCTTATTTTCACTTTGTTACTGATACACGAATCCATTTTTTGTATTTTGAAACGTCTCCTTTGCAAATTAACGTTCAAGCTAACGATTTATGACGTCACAATTCCACTCTAAGATGGTTAGGGACAGGGCTTTCATCGCATTCATTGTCATTACGTCACTAGAGGCTCTGCAACGCCGGTCAAAGCATTATGACGTCATATAAAAGTCCGCCAAAACATATAGGCGGTGTATGGAATTTCGAAGTTATGTACTTATTTAGTCATACTTCCCAGTTTAGATACAAAAAGACAGGAAAATAGTGAGGCCTAAAAGGAAACTGAGTTAGTTTGCTGTTTACCGAAGGAAATTGCCGCGACTCAGAATATTTTTTTTTTTGCCATTTCGATTCTGAAAATCCTTTTATTGATTATTTTCTCCTTGAAATCTTTTGCAGTATATTATATTAATGTTCCATTTTGAAATAGAATTAATCAAATGAAGAAATAAAGAGTCCCCTTAAACAAAGCAATTTCAATGAAGAAACTGTCTACGTGAATGATACATTTTGTATGTTTGAAAAACCCGTTTCCGATTAATGAGTCTATCATTCTGGCCATCTAAGCATCTTCTTCTGCAGCCCCCCCCCCCCTTCCCCCTTCAAATTTGTTGCAATCGGGTGCTAACACTCTAATTCTGTTTAAGAACTAAGTAAAAAGAGTGCACGATTTGCAAGCTCCACGGTCGAGCTCCCTTCTGAACACACCGGGTGAACGGATTTTACGAACCGGGCAGGACTTACGGATCGGGTAAAGATTTTACGAACTGTGCAAAGGCGATGAGGTATACGTATGGAACGTCATAATTGCTGTTTAATTTTGTATCTAGTTATTTTGTAATGTTACTTTGTCATTATGTTATGTGGTCTCATCATTATATTATGATACTTTTCTATTATGTGGTGTGGTTTCATGATTTATATATGTGGTGTGGTTTCATCATTATGTAAAGTAATTATGTGGTTTGGATTTCATCATTATGTTATGATACTTCGTAATTATGTGGTGTGATTTTAACATTATGCGGTGTGGTTTCATCGTTGTTATGATACTTCTTTATAATGTGGTGTGGCTCCATCATTATGCTATATAATACTTCGTTATTATGAGGTGTGATTTCATCAATATTTGGTGTGGGTTCAGTATTACGTTACGATACTTCGTTATTATGTGGTTTTGTTTAATCATGATATCATGATACTTCGTAATCATATGGTGTGGTTTTATCATTATATGAAATTTTAATTCCTTTTCTAGTGGAAAATTATGAAAAGTTTTCGACAATTTTTGACTTTTAAATAATATATCTAATACATGTGTACCGAAAATTCAAAGGTGTTTTAAATGTTCTTCATTTCATTCTTCCTTTGAATGAAATAAGTTTTGAATCCTTATTCAATATCTTACAAGTCGACTTATTTATCTTTCAAGTCGACTTATTTATTTTACAAGCAAACTTACAAATCTTACAAGTCGGTTTATTTATCAAGCCGATTTAACGATTTAAAGATCTTACGTTCAAGTCTTTAACTAAGTGAGCATAATTGTCTGACAAGTAGATGGCAGAAATATGCCACCATATAAACCTGTTTATTTTTTGCAAATAAACTAATCGATGAAATAAAATTATGCAAGACATTCACACAAGTTTATTGACAGATTGAGGAACACGAAGGATGCTGATATAGGGAGGCGAAAAAGTGCACTTCATGTATATAACTTTTTGTTTTTACACAGAAATAACATCATACTCAAAAAGTTTTATTCATAAATATTATATCAAAAATATAAAAGTAAGAAACAGATAACAGATCAATCGACATGACTAGATAAAGAAACCTCAGAATTGACGAGACGAGGAAGCCCTGTGTTAAGAAATACGGAAGTACTTAACATGTACATATTAAAAACAATGGCGGTAGAACACGTCATTTCCGTACTCGACAAAGAAGCGTCTCTATGTGCTGTTCCTATATTCTAATATTAAACAAGATGACAATTAAACATTGGCATTTACGACATATGATTAATCATCTTCCTAATTTGTGCTCTTTCTATACTTCAACTTGCGTTCGCCTGATGACTACGGTCGATCTTGTGATGAAATCAAAAGTTAGTTTTAGAATCATATAGAAACATTCGTCATACATCAGCAACAAACAAGAATTCAAGGTGTTCCAACTAAGGTGTCAGAGTACAACTCTCCGGACATACCACATCGCACCGGATACCCACGCCTCAAATTCACTGTCCGCGCAGCTCACTTCAGAAATCGGAAAATTGAAGTTTTCTCTACTTTGTTGGCATATTTTCCGATTAAAATTTATATAGGGGGATAGATCTCGAACTCTCATAACTAACGGTGTATGATATATGTCTGTACGACCAATACTACGTTCACAATGAAAGAAAATAGATTTAGATAGGGAGTTTTCTATGTTAATTTAAGCGTGACGTCGTCGACCTTTTCCATAGACTCAGTGTTAAACATCGGCGACGTCGCGCTAAAATTAACATTGAAAACTCCCTATCTTAATCTATTTTCTTTCACTATGAGCAAAGTTTTGGTCGTACAGACATATATCATACACCGTTAGTTATGAGAGTTCGAGATCTATCCCCCTAAATAAATTCTAATCGCAAAAATTGCAGACAAAGTACAGAAAACTTCAATTTTCCGATTTCTGAAGTGAGCTGCGCGGACAGTAGCTCAAAAAAGTCGTTTACAATTTATTCTCCAGATTTAAGAATAAGGACATTTCCAATTAGTTTCAAACAATTGAAAAAGGATTGGGCAACAATTTTCAAAACATCATATAATGCCCTCTCCTATACTAGAGCTGTGCATTTCCAATTGGACCACATTGTAATATTTACAGCGGACACACACGCACGTTACCGAATTAACAATGGCCATTTACACAAAATACTAGTAATCACAAACGAACACACAGACGCAAACAGATCAATATGAACACTTATTTCCAAGGAAACAACAAAGCAAGAATCCGACATGAAAACATAAATGACAATACATAATGGAGGAGGACCAATGTTTACCCGTAATTCACTTTGGACGACCATGGATCTGTTTTATTAATTGCAAATTGTATGGTTATTCCGACTACCTGTACACCACATTTTCATTCCACTGAACACACAGAGGACTTTCTTTTGATTCTAGGGTGACAACATCAACAAGGTAATAAGTCAAAGGAACCCCGGATAACCTTCAAAACCATTGAGACAATGGGCAACCGAAGTTGACTGACACGCCATATGTCACATCAGTAGCAAATTCTGTGATCTAGTGATCCGGTGTTATATAGTAGTTTTACTCCATAGGAGCTTTCCCGCGGAAAAACTGCTATATAGTAGATTTCCCCCAGTGGCGGAAAAAAACTGCTATATAGTAGTCTTTCACCCATAGCAGATCCCCCCCCCCCCCCTACCGTAACTGGTTTGGATTTTATCTTTTTTATTATTTTGCGTTCAATAGAGATTTTCGATTGGTTATGATATAGACCTAACTAGAAAGTCTTATCTCTGTGTATCTGTCGGTTTGTCTTTCTGTCTGTGTCTGTCTTTCTGTCTGTGTCTGTCTTTATGTCTGTCTTTTCCTTTCTTCCTTTCTATCAATAAAAAACGTTTCTTGTCTGTGTGTGCGTGTTTTTATTAACCTTATCTGGATCCTTGTGTCTGTCCGTCCGTCTGTCTGTCCGTCTGTCTGATTGTATGTATGTGTGTCTGTACCTACCTACCTACCTACCTACCTACCTACCTACCTACCTACCTAGCTAGCTAGCTATCTATCTATCTATCTATCTATCTATCTATCTATCTATCTATCTATCTATCTATCTATCTATCTATCTATCTATCTATCTATCTATCTATCTATCTATCTATCTATCTATCTATCTATCTATCTATCTATCTATCTATCTATCTATCTATCTATCTATCTATCTATCTATCTATCTATCTATCTATCTATCTATCTATCTTTCTTTCTTTCTTTCTTTCTTTCTTTCTTTCTTTCTTTCTTTCTTTCTTTCTTTCTTTCTTTCTTTCTTTCTTTCTTTCTTTCTTTCTTTCTTTCTTTCTTTGCTGTCTACATACTAGTATCTCTCAGTCTTTGTATTTGCCCGTCTTTGTGTTTGTCTGTCTGTCTTTGTGTTTGTCTGTCTTTGTGTTTTTCTGTCTGTCGCCGTGTGTCTGTCAGACTATTTTATCTCTATGTGCTTGCCTGTTTGTCTTTGTGTTTGTCTGTCTTTGTGTCCCTTTATTCATGTATACCTGTCTTAATGTCTATTATTGACTATTTGTCTGTATGTCTTTAAGTGTCTGTCTCTATCAACGTATGTCTATCTATCTGTCTGATTTATTGTTGGTCTGCCCGTCCCTCTGACTTCTATATATTACCCGTTTTTCTTTCTTTCTTTCTTTCTTTCTTTCTTTCTTTCTTTCTGTTTGTTCCCTCTCTGTCTTTAATAATTCTTTATCAAAATTAGCTCTAAAAGGTCAAGGACAAATGAGTGGGTATAGTTAAAACCTCTAAGTTAAGGCCAATCCTCCAGGTCAAGGTAAATACTTGAAATTTATCAAGTTTTTTTTGTAAAGTAATATTTCATAAAGTTTTGGCAAAATAAAGTTTAATGCAATAAGTCAAGGTCAAATCTCAAGGTCAATGGTAATGTTTGAAATCAGGTCAAAATGCCTAGATATATCGCGAAGTTTAAGGTAGATTGTAACTCTGGTCCAAAATCGGGGGAAATTATGTATGGATATCCCATATTTTCTTTTTATATTACTGCGCACTCGGTTAAACTATTACAGGCTTCAAATATATCTTTCACAAAAAAAAAAAAAAAAAAAAAAAAAAAAAAATGTTTATACGATGTAAAAGTGTCAGTTTTTGGATTTTTCTATGGACTGAAATATTAAAGTTGGAGTCATTCGAATTTATAGACGATAAAGATATTCCTACGATCTAGGGTTTGTTTGAAATAAAAGGTTAAAAATTGATCAGCACGAAAATTCCCCCCAAAAAAGAGAAGTTATCATAGGGAGAATATAAGCTCTTACGACAAGAGGTACGACTTTCTTTAAACGAAATACTTAGTATTTGATATATCATATGTATATACTATAAAGTCAAATTTAAAATTGTATCTTGAAGGTCAAAAGTCTATGTCAAGGTCAACATTTGAATTAATGAACTCATTCTTTTCTTTATCCAAGCGAATATGATCCATGTATTTCATAATTCAAAATTACAGTTTTCAAGGACAATGTCAAAGCAAGTGTCTTATTCAAAATCTTCTCCCTAGTTATCCTATATTAGAAATAGGAAGATATTTTCGTCCTTTTTTATTACAACATGGATTAAATAAAATTCCGGAATTCATTCGAGGGAGGTAAATTGGCAATATAGCAGTTTTTCCCCGGGGAAAAAAACTTCTATAACATGGGGGAAGTCTGCCATATAGCAGAATTTAAACCGGAGGAAAAACTGCTAAATATATGATTTTCCGGGGGGGGGGGGGGGAAGCCACTATATAGTGAAAGATGGCTAGGGGAAAGACTACTATGTAACACCGATACGGGATAATACCAGGTCACTACGTTTTATGGCGGGCGAGGCGAAGTACAGGAAGAATATTTCTTATCTCTAATCATATAACAAAGGAGGGAAACTCAAACTAGTAAAGAAGCTACTTAACACTCAAATGGTGAAAAAAAGAAAGTATAAAATGACTGCGCAAAATAAATGTCAATCCCCGATCCCATATTTACTTCCCGGTCACTTTAACATACACTCTTTTTCCCTTTAAGATGGACGTGGCAAGAAACGTGTGTGCATTGATTCTGATATTTTGGAAAATTCCCTCCTCTATTTGTTCAAGTAAGACTAACCAATAATATTGTGATAGCGTTCATTTGTAGATTATTCTGACCTCTTTTTTTCAATTTCATCCAAAATATCACAGTTTTAATTTTTTTTTCATTGTTTCAGATTGTTATCAGTTGCATTTTTAACTCAATGTATAGGCCACATCGATTTGATTTGTAGTCCCATTTCCATTTCATGAAGTTTCAGAATGTCTATTTGAAATTTTCTTCACCGAACGTATGAATGTATACTGAAAAGCATAGGGTAATCAAAGATTACATATCTCGCCGTAGAAGGTTTTTGTCAAAAATCAAATAACTTCCAAAATACAAAAAGTATTGTCATGAGGATTCTATGCATCTGATATTAGTCTTATCTCTTAGAGATCTAAAGGTGTTGCAAAAGTGTGAGTAATTAAAAAGTAGGTAAATGGTTAAGGTCAAAGTTCAAGGTCAAGGTCACTGGGTCATAGGTCATGCTCTCAAATGAAAGGTCCCATCACGAGGAATCTACAAGTGTGAAATATAAAAGCCCTATCCCTTATAGTTCAAGAGATAAAGCCCAGATGATTTTTTTTTTGAAAAGTAGGTCAAAGTCCAAGGCCAAGGTCACTAGGTCAAAGGTAATGGTCTCAAATGAAAAGTCTCGTCACAAGGTAACTGCATGTGAAATATCAAAGCCCTACCCCTTATAGTTCAAGAGATATATACCAGGTTAAAGTTTTTCAAAAGTAGGTCAAAGTTCAAGGTCACTAGGTAAAAGGTCATGGTCTCAAATGAATGGTCTTGTCACAAGGTATCTACATGTGAAATATCATAGCCCTATTCCTTATAGTTTAAGAGATATAGGCCAGGTTTCACTTTTTGGAAAGTAGGTCAAAATCAAAGGTCAAGGTCACTAGGTCAAAAGTCATGGTCCCAAATGAAAGGACTTGTAGCAGAGCACAGACTGTTATTGGCATGCTATAAAATTACATAGAATCTGTGTTACAAGAAGCCGCTGCGTTTAACTATCTCGTTTGTGATGTCACCTCAAAGTGAGAAGTTTTATGTTTATACAACTGTTGTGCGTCTATGGAGATATCTGTATCCGGATAAATGGGAGGGTTGTATACGCGTAATCCGAATAATTATACCATTTGCTTAAAGCAGATGACCGTCCAAAGTCGGCGCCGGGGGCACCTTGGTCTTCTTCTTTTTGTGTTGTCATCAATGTTTGATGTTTCTGTACGTCTGTTTCGATTGTGTTGTGTCTTTTAGCGATTTGTAGTTTTGTCTTACGTCATTTATGTGTCTGTTTCAGGTGGGTTTGTTTCGTCGGGTGAGTGCAGGGTGGTCATGCTGGAGATCATCTCCTCAAAAAAGCATTTTAAAGAGACAATACTCTTGTTGTTGGAGATCCCCCCTTTAATTGATAGCCTCGATATAATAGAATTGCGAGCAATATCATACTGCTCATAATTTCTGTGGAAAAATTAAACCAATATACATGTATGTATCGGTCTTTAGTCAACCTTACAGTTAACTCAAATTTGGATGAAGTTGGTTGTCATTTCTGATGAAATATTTTCACATATTTTGCATTTTGAAATTTCGACTTTTTAGGACAGATTTTACGCCTTATTCTTACATCTCATTTCATAAGAGTCTACAAAATACATGCCAAAAAAAAAAAAAAAAAAACAAAACAAAAACAAAAAACTACGAGTCAAAGGGAACAATTTATGTCAAATCTAAACATAATTTATCAAATACATGTCATTAAATGATAAAGTGAAAAGAAATAAAGTAACCCTCTTGTTAGTTAGCTGAAAATTTCAATGAAACATAACCGAACATAGAGACAGAAGACACTATAAAGGTGACGGTACAGTCTATCTATGGAGGAATGAGACTGAGAAGCCAATATTGATTGATTGAAAACATGTCTGGAACCTCTGAATAGATCGCTATAACCATCTCATGAGAGCAAAAGTTAGAACAACTCTCATATTTTCCCCAGTATCTTTCTAACATTTGCATTGTAGTTACAACATGGAATAATAATATCACGCTTGTCGGTTGCTAAATTTTCTGGGATCTAACTCTAAGGAAAAATTGACATGTCATCGCATAAGTCCTCAAAAATAGGCTTATCAATATCAAAACCCATTATGTTTGGTGTATTTTGATAGATAAATGCACACTGAATCTCCATACGAAATTCGAAATCAGTACCTCCCTTACAAGCCGAAATACACCCCATACCGCTCTCTTACGAGCGCTGCTTTTCTAGATCGAACAAAAAGGTGTTCTGTGATAATCAGGCTTGAGCATTAATGCTGCGAACATCTCAATTACATAACATTACATGAAATAGCCCCATATATGCTTGGTAAAATTTCAAATACATGTTATGTCTGAACGATTTTGAAATAAGAAAAGTGTCGGATAAGTGAGATTAAAATCAACAAGTGCTGATTTATAAATGGCATATCTATGCACATGCAAATAGGTAGCTATATGAGGGGTTTTCATATACCAGCGATATTTGAGATGGTACTAATTAAGTATGTGAAGAGGAGATATCATGCAATTGCATGCCGTTGAAGTGTTCGGACCATTAAATGATCAAGCAGTGACCAAATTTTGTCTCTATCGCCTGATTATCACTGGACACCTTTTTTGTTCGACCTAGAAATGTGGCGCTCGTAAGAGAGCGGTATTGGGCATATCTCGGCTTGGTAGGAAGTTGCTGATTTAATTTGGTATGAAGATTCATTATGAATTAATCTACCGAAATATACCACAGAAAACGGGTTTTGGTATTAAATAGCCTATTTCTGTAGACTTAACGATGACTTGTTTTCCTTAAACGACGAGTAAGATCCCTTTAATAACCCCATAGTTAATAGAGCAACCGGGAAGCGTGATAAATCCCTGTAGTAGTTACATATTAGGACATACCTATTTTTTCTTTGCTAACCATCGGGTCAAGCAATTGTCTTTTTAAATTTAATTTACATGTTATCTAACCATTGTTAGACTATATGCCGAATGCAAATTGTTAAGACTATACTTCTATCTTAAGAAAGGCGAATATTGATGAAAAAATATGGAAATAGACTGGTTTTTTTGCAAACAAATCCCTGAAACCTTACCCGCCCGCTGGTCAACGCTTAACAAAGGAAAACTTGTAGCCTTATATAACGCAGATAGTATCTAAAGAATGTCTCGCTTCTAATATCTTTTCGCATGACTTATCACTTTGAAAACTGTTATCTTATCTTCCTTTCGAATGTGATAAAAACTGTTTGGGAGTTTAAGGAAAATCTATTGACATTCATTTAGAGAACCTTGCCATAAATAAGCCAACAGAAGCTGATAGTATCTTAGATAAATTTCCACAATGGAGTGCTTCTCGTGCGGTGGATGGTGACCGTACACAGAATGTTTGGTGTGGTTCGTGCTTACATACCAAGGTGAATGGTAATGGAAACAGCTTCTTAAGAATCGATCTGACAGAAACGTCTACAGTTAGTAGAGTCGAAATTTATTACAGAGAACATTACACAGAAAGATGCAATCCTGAACTTGGTAACCGCTCTGAAATTTTAAGTCGTAAGTACTTTTATTTACGTTTTCTTGAATGTATGACACTTTTTAGTTCATCTTAGACAAAGGCTCAAAGTCCGTCCGTCTGTCGGTCCGTTTACATTTAAGATTTTTGACTTTTCACTAGAACAGTTGAATAGCTTTTGATGAAACTTGGTAGGAATGAACACTTCCGTATTATTAATTTTCGTAGGAATAAAGAGCTCAAGACACAGACGTATCTTAAGACGTGTTAATATTTTTGCGGGATTTATTCTATTCGGACCTAGTCAGAAATTATCATTACTGAATCGTATTTTAATAAATTAATAAATATACGGTTTTATGCACTGAACTGCTATATAATTGTCACATTTAAGACATCATTTAATGGTTTTTTATATTGCTTTTGGATGAAATGTTTTTCTGATTTTGTCTTGAATCATGTCCTGCTTCTTGAGAATATACAACGTCTGCATATCTATATAAACCAGCTGGTCATATTATTATAGGTGACTTTTCAATTATCAAAGACAGGCAGCTCCGTGGTCTTCTTAAGAAAGGACCTCAGTATAGAATCCCATCCAAGATAGATTTTATTAAATGTCGCGAAGTGCTAAAGGAAGCTTTAGATAACTATACCAAACGATGGTGTAAATCGGAAGGAGTAGAATCGCATGCTCTGAATGACTGGAAAAACCTCATTTTGGATATTACCGATATTCTAATAAATAACTACCACAAAAATCCTCAACTTTTTGAAAATCCAATTTCTAAATCTGAAAGATATTTCAAATCCAAGTTACGTAATTTACATGAAAAATATGTCCTCGCGCCTGCAGACAAAGCAGCCAACAACACCATAATTATTTGAAAACGCTACTACATATCAGCTTTAGTTTCGGAACTTTCCTCTACTAATACTTATATCGAAAGCAACGAAAGTGTTCCCAATATTTTGAACAAACATAACAGTGCAATTTCTTCTTTTAACATCACTATTTCTAAATTGGATCTCCCTACAATATACTGTATACCAAAACTTCACAAGTCTCCTTACAAGTTTCGATACATTGCTAATTCTAGCATCTGCTCAACAACAATTTTGTCTAGAAATCTGACGTCAGCACTCACGGCTATAAATGTACACGTTGCAAAATACTGTGAAACTGTCATGAACAGGAATGGCGTAAACTTCTTCTGGTCTATTAAAAATTCAGGGGATTGACAAAATGAAATCAAGAAATTTTGAAGCAAATACGATATCTTCATACGACTTTTCTAATATGTACACCACGCTTCCTCACGACAAAATAAATGATCGACTGTCCAAAGTCATTAAATGGTGTTTTGATCGAGAGGGGAAAACTTATATGTGTACTTCTGAATCGAAGGGTTTCTTTTCCGCCACAGATTACAAATCATACAAATCATGGACATGTGGTGACCTGTGTATTGCCTTGTCCTTCCTTTCGGACAATATTTATGTAAGATTTGGTGAGAAACTCTACAAGCAGGTTGTAGGGATTCCAATTGGTACTAATTGTGCGCCTCTTGTTGCAGATTTATTTTTATACACGTATGAAAAGGAATTTATCCAAAATCTTCAAAAACAAAGAAAAAATGATGATATGAAATGTTTCATTGGTACTTCTAGGTACCTGGATGATATTCTTACTATCGACAATCCTGTTTTTGAGAAATATAAAAATGTTATTTATCCACAAGAATTGATTTTAAACAAGGCAAACGTTTCAAACACAGAAACACCATTTTTGGACCTAAATATCAAAATTGTTAATGGAGAGATCCATACAAGTGTGTATGACAAAAGAGATGATTTTGGATTTAACACAGTAAATTTCTCCTGGCTTGACGGTGATGTTCCTAGATTACCGTCCTATTGTATCTATATTTCACAGCTCATCCGGTATGCTAGAGCATGTACTGATGTTTTGGATTTTCATAGTAGAAATTTATAAATTACCAGGAAACTGTTAGGACTAGGTTTTCGCTTTCACAAACTAGTAAAGATTTTCTGGAAATTTTATAAAAATTATTGTCAACTTCTTCTGAAATTCGGACCAATACAGGCAACAGAGTATATTTCTTTGGGTATTTCACAACCTGCATTTCATGGTGACATTATTAACAAGATAAGAAGGATCAAAGATAGACAACATCACTATCGAAAATGCGTCAGAATCATCAAACGCCTTTTATACCGTGGGTATGATCCTAATGTCACCAGACGGACACTAGGCTTGGTACTTGACCAATCTGCAGTCTTGTACAAGCGCATTCTTAAAACTTGCACTCTGACTGACTGTGACGACGGGACTCCATGACGGGCCCTGTCCAAACCTCTTTAGAGAAGACAAGGCCCGACCACCTGTCCTCTCTGAATGTCAGTCGGACTCCTCGGGTGATAACATACATGAGCTTGCGGCGGCAGAGCACGGATTGTATTACGTACGCCCTCTTTTTATATCCATTTACATATTCATCTGTGTTGCTTGGGCCCCTGCGTTTTGCGGTCTTGTTTGTGTGTGGTCACCTGACAGTGAGGAGGTTGTATTAAACTACAATTGTACGTTCTTCGAGACCTCTGGGTAATCGGAAAAGTGGGAGGGTTATGCGCACGTAATCCAGGATAACCACACCTTCTGCTATTTCCGTGGCAGATGGCCGTCCTAAGTCGGCACCGGTTGCCCATTGGTCTCGTTGGTTTATGTGTAGTCCTTTGTGTTTGATGTTTCTGTGTTGTGCGTTGACGTTCCTTGTCCCTTACGCGTCTCTTTGTGCTTGTCTGCTTTGTCTTTTTGCATTGGGTGTTTTGGGGTTTTGCTGTGGGTGCTACAATCTGGTGTTATTGGAGATCCCCTCCTTTGTTTTCTAAATTTCTTATCGTATGTTAAAATAAAAGATGCTGCAAATTTATCTGTTCTTTAATGATGCTGTTGAATTTGAAGACGTTTAACACTCATACCACTTGGTAAGTGTCACTGCTGGTTGACCAGGAGTCCCTGAGAGCGCATGTAGCCAAATTCGATCAACGGTTGATCGTTTCTTCAACGTTTCGAAAATTTCTGTTATCAAAATGTCTTGAAATTTCTAAAACTTGGGTCATGTAGCATCATATCCCACCAATCCTGCTACGTCTTTCGGAACATTTTTGGACATAATATCTTTCACACTCGTTGGCCATATTACACTGTTTAGAATGGGGATCACTGACGAGGTATAAGTACCCGAAACGTGCGTGTCTGGTTCATGCTGCCAAGTTATATGTTCTTAAATGATGCTATTAAATTTGAAGATGTTTAACATTCATTGTATACCTCCAATCAACGATAAGCAAAGTAGAGCCATTACTAATCGTTTGATTTAGTACCAACGAGCTTCAAATGTTTTGTAATCCACCCTTAAACATTGTTAACTTGTTCGAACATTGGCGTCCGGGATTACATCACAAGAGAAAGTTTGGGTAAACGGTATATCAGGAATTTTTTAACACATCAGAATAAGTGTTATATCGAAAATAAAATGATTTTCAGAGAATTACAGATTCAAGGGCTACAGAATAGAAGTTTCTGACAAAGAAAATATAAATATTTCAAGCACATGTTACCAGGATACCAGCCAGCCGTATCCAGAGCTTTACCAAAACAACACATGTAACAGAACAGGACGATATGTCCGGGTGGTACAGGAGAACAGGTCCGAATTGGAGGCTCTACCAGGACCACTCCTTGAACTCTGCGAGGTGGAAGTTTATGGTATTTTCTTGTTCATCAAGAATTAAATGAGAGATTTCGTTTGTTTATGGTTACATCCACTGTTCAGCACTACATTTCCTTTACGCGAAAACCACTAAAACACACCGGAAAGGGAATAACCAAAGACAGACACGTCAACTAAGGAAAAAGATGCGATCTTTGGTTCCAAAGAAAATACATCTGGGCATAAAGTTGCTAAGTACATTTACAGCGCACAAGACATTCATGATTTGGACCATAATTGCATGTTTACATAAAAATCTGCGTCAACCATTATATATTACATGTATCTAGATTCCAAGATAAAACAATGAATTGCTTTTAATAAAGGATATAAAAATGCGATCTGGAGGGGGAAAATAGCGTAGAAGAAAGTATTTTTAAGGGTAATGCGAGTAGGCTGTTAAAATATTAAATGTGTAATGAACGAAATAACGACTAAAATATTGAAATCATGTGTATTTCTCTATCGCTTGTCGATGTTGCTCAAACATTTGTGCTATGATGGTAGGTATTAGAATGAGATCATTTTAGGAGTTATGTCCTCTTGATAGAGAATACTTTAAAAATCAATTGCAGAAGGTCTAAACGGTAAATTTGAGATTTTTCAGTGAAATTTAATAAAAATATAACGCAGATAATAATAATAATAATTTTTTGAACTTTTTTAATCCATTCCTATTTGAGCCATCGTCATTTTCTTGGAAATGTAGCTGTTATATTAGTTTTTCCATAGACTGCAATGTAAATTCTGAGGGTCAATAGCTCTTTTAGGAACTAACCTTTTTTCAAAAACAAAAAAAGAAAAATTACATAACTATGTCATGAGTTTAGATTCAAACTCAATAAATGGGTGAACCAATTATCCCTCATTATACATATAATGCCTTAATTTTGAATAATATTGATATCTTTAAAAGATGTAACTTCTGATAATGAATATATAATAATAATTAAAAAAAAAAAACTCAAAAATTCTATTAGCTATCATACTTACCGAAGTAAAAACTTGCCACAAATCCCAGGAGTAACCGATGCCAAATTAATGTTGATAATCATTGTGGTTTTATCAGATAATGTGCGCATATCTTTCCCGCTTACCCGCTATCCTTTTGATTTTGAAGAACAAGCATTTGTTGTATTTTACCGCTTTTTAACTGTTTTATATTGTCATGAACCAAAACAAGGATAGACATTAAACACCAAAGTCAAAGTACCTTTTTCGATCAGTCTTCTTTTCATTGAAACCTTACGATTTGATATTATATTTTATCAAATATGAACAATTCGAACAGTCAGTCATAAACACATGTGTACATTGCTAAAAATGTAGGCGATTTCGAATGAAAAAGAAACCTTACAAAATATCAATAATTTGTATTAAAATACACAAATCGCTCTACCCAAAATCAAAATACGAAAGCACACAGATCAGTGAATAAAAGACTAACAAAAACTAGAATTCAAATATTCTCGATCAACAGACATACATATTCTTTGAAATAATATACAAAACAGCGATAGGGAGGAGATCCCTTACAGTGAAAACAGCGGAACTAAGAGACAAGAAAAAGCGGACAGACAGACAGAGACAATAACACAGCACCATAGAAAGGACAACATTATCTCAGTATATATACTAAAAGCAAGCGTCAAATGAAAATAGAACAACGAACGAATTGTCCATTGTGTGTGTCTGCAAATTAATCATATACAACTTTTCTTAGTACTACGTATGTAAATATTCTATAATGTCTTTTTATACTGATTAACTACTGTTAATGAAAACATACTTTATACTTTAAATGATACTATTGAATTTGAAGACGTTTAACGATTGTAATGTTCAGTATAAGCTCGATAAAGAGTACAAACAAAATTGAACAATCTATTCTTCCAAAGGATAAAACGCGAAAAGGAAAACAAGCGGATACTTCTAGGTAGAGAGTATGTTAACTGCACATGTAAGTTTATTCAGATAATATTTAGATTTTCGAAGAACTTCAAACCTTCACAAAATCTAAGGTTTCTAGTATGAGTTTCAGCAATGCGTAAATCATTTGTAATTTAAGGTTGCCCCAAAGGAAAGTATGGAACGAATTGCACTGAGGATTGCAGTGTTAACTGTGTGGATGGGATCTGTGAGCCAGATAATGGAATCTGTCGACATGGGTGTGTCGCTGGAAAAGAAGGGAGCATGTGTGATAAAGGTTCGTTTACTTTATCATCAGATCAATTTAATATTTGCTTCTGTATCAAATCTTTGATTTCTTTACATAAGAAATTTCTTATAGAAATCATACCTAGCCAAACAGGGGATGCTTACTCCTCCTGGACACCTGGTCCCACCTCTGTCTTGCTAGGGGTCCGTCGATGCTTGATGTGGTGCTCTATTGTGAGTGCTGTTGATATTGTCGTCAGGATCTTCTTTAACTCATCTGTAGGGTAGGGGCAAAAAGATAAAAAACCTACCAGATCATGTAACCTATTGACTGCAAGTATTTTAAATTTCACTTTGATTGACTGTGGTGACGTGGTTCCATGACGGACCCATTGCAAATGTTATGTCTTCAAATTCATTGCATCATTTAAGAACAGACAAATGTGCAGTATGGATCAGATATCTACGTTTCAGGTACTTAGCCCTCGTTAGTGTCAATGAAATAGGACCCGGACACTTTACGTATCTTTCTGATGATGGCATTCTTCGGATGATAACATAGCGTATTTGGTGTTCCTTGTCCTTTTTCGTCCTTTGCTGAGTATGTCTCTATGTCTATTCTATGTTTCCTGTTCCTGTTGTTCTGAATGTAGAAAAAAATCCGTTCGGAGAAATCGCTTAAATACTTTTCGGCTCTAAAGAATACTGAAAGAAAATTCTTCCTGCTTTAGAAATTTTAAAAAGAGTTAAACCATTTTCACAACCCATAATATCTTTTGTTATCTCTGCTGGTGTTCTGTTACACTCTTAGGATATTGTTCCTCTAGTGTCACAACATTTCAACACAAGACTTGAAATATGCATAAATTCTCTGTCATGGAATTTGAGGAACTATTCTTGAGTAAA
The DNA here is from genome assembly GCA_033119305.1 of Pinctada imbricata. Lineage (NCBI taxonomy): Eukaryota > Metazoa > Mollusca > Bivalvia > Pterioida > Pteriidae > Pinctada > Pinctada imbricata. The sequence continues at coordinate 49,496,147 of VSWD01000003.1, read as the reverse complement.
GGGTATATCTCTGAAGGCTTAGGTCTGTCCTCAGCTTGTTAATTGTGAGCCTTGAGCATCGATGAACAGGTATTATGTGTTGAAATACTCATATCTTTTCGAAAATTGTTCATGTTGCTCAATCTCGTCTTGAGTTATGCAAGTTGAAGCTTAAAAAAAATAAGTGTCAGACATTTTATGTCAAACTGTGATAATTATATCGGGGATGAAGTACCAATCGTAGTCCAGGAGTCAATTAAAGATCAATATAATCTCAAATTAATCCAATTATGAATAAAGTGTTGATTAATCTATCTTTAATCTTAATTCCAAGAAATATAGGCTTGAATATGGGTCATGTCCCATAGTTTCGAGTAGATTCAATGCGCATTGAAAGATGAAAAATATCATGGTTCAAAACATATAAAAATACCCGTTAGAAAGAATTAATTCATTCTTTTCGAAAAGTTTTTAGATCAAACATCATAAGCACCAAAGGAGTAACCACCAGTTATTCAGTCGTATAGTCGAGAATCATTAGAATTCCCATTGGAATTAACAACTTCCAGAAGTGAAATCAGGTGTCCGCCGAGGAGAGCCAGAGTCTCCTGTCTAGGGAACCACTGAGAACCCCGGAATGAACAGCATTCCGAAGTGAGATATGTCATATTGCTTAATAATGTACCGGGTTATGCCCTTGAAATATTTAGATGTTAGTTTGTCTATTCTGTTTTTCGAAGGGGGGGGGGGGCAGGGTTCACTGACCAGGGTTAAGTACCCGAAACGTGCATGTCTGGTCCGTGCTGAAATTTTATCTGTTCTTAAATGATGCTATTGAATTTGAAGAGGTTGAACATCTTAAATCAAAACCACTTCAGTGCCTTGTGAAACCTTGATATTTAGAAAGAAATGATGTATAGAAAATTGGTTTTGCACAAAGAAGTAGTAAGTAGTCATTTTATTCAAGTTTGAGCAGCGTTAGCCCTTTGATATTTTAGTTTCTAGAAACCTATGATATACTTGTTGAAAGACACGAATTTTTCCTAGTCCCCACAATATTAACTGTTACGAGGAGACTACATTAAATAATTAGTTTCTTAAGTTCCTCCTTGCATGTATGGAATTGCACTGTTCAGTCTTGAATACAGGTTATCTCTTCCATTCATTTTCCCCATTAAGTGTTAAATCTGTCTAAGGTGTCCATGTGAAACGTCTTCAAATTCAATAGCATCATTTAAGAACAGATAAAGAAGCTCGAATGATTTGTTAGGGAATTCCGCCCAGTTGGGACCGACATTTTTTTTCTCATTAAAAGAATTTAAACTCTGAATTCAGTAAAAAATTCTGAATTCAATGAAAATACAAATGTAGTAATATTTCAAACATGTGACATATATTTTGTGTATAATTTGTGTTAAAACAGTCGATTTTAACACTAAAACCTATGAAAACTGGAAAAGTTTTTAGTATATTGTTATATATATATATGTTAAGCAGGCGATAGAAATATAAAAAGGGGGTGGGGTTGAAAAGGCTCTAAATCTTGAGTTATTACACATAAATCTATCATGTTTTCTTTCGATGAGTTTAGAGGGATGATGCATTGCAAAAATATGTTACTTAAATCATTACTTTTATGACGCCATTTAATCGGTTTAAGTGGTAAACATTCTGCGACTACATTTTTTCTTTTGAGATAATCGTTCAAATACTTAAAACAAAGAACACTGTACTCGATTATATTTCATTTTCCTTTTTTTTATCAAACACTCTATTATCTCTTTTTACGAATGACCACACACACATATTTTATACCGATAGTTTTTCGCTTATCTTTACGTAATGTAAACGCACTTAGTATAATGATGAACAAATAATGAAGTTCTCAGTACAGAAAAGAAATAGTTTTTCGAAGGAGAATAATGATTCTACCGTTTATTAAATCACTAAATATATGATAACTTAATATAACTCGGAGTAAAACGATTTTCTCAATCTCATTTTATTGTATCTATAACGTAATACCACAGACTCTAAATGGCGGATTCCACATTGCTTCGATTTCGAAATGCCAAGTAGGTGATGAAACATATGAGTAGATATTATAGATTATAAGTTTTTCTATCTTTAAATATATATTTTATTTATTTTTTTAATACCTTAGAATAGTTTTATTAACCCTGGAGGAGATTTTGCTATCTTCTTAAGAGGTCCATTGCAGCATTTGCAACGTTTCGGGTACTTAACCCTCGTCAGTGATCCTCAATCTAAACAATGAAATATGACCAAAGAGTGTGAAAATCAGTATGTAAAAAATGTACCGAAAGACGAGGCAGGATGGGTGGGATAATATGCTTCAGGACCCACGTTTTAGAAATTGTAAGAAATTTGAATAATAGAAATGTTTGAATGCGTTGAACCCTTCGACATTAATGAAGAAACGATTAACCGAAGTTGATGGAACTTGGCTACATGTGCCCTTGGGGACTCCTGGTTCACCAGCAGCGACACTTACCAAGTGGTACAAATGTGAAACGTCTTCAAATTCAATTCATCATTTAAGAACAGCATGCATGGACAGGAAGGACAGGATTAAATCGTTTACGTAGATATAACTTTAGCATCATGCTATAAGATCAAATTCAAATGTCGGGCATGTGTCTCAAAACTGTATTTCGTACGTACCCTTTTATCTATCTATTTAAAAATTCAGCTTTTTGTTGCTTGGGCCCTTGCGTTTTGCTGTCTTGATTGTGGGGCCATCTTACAGTGAGGATGTTATTTTACAAGACAATTGTGCGTTCTTTGAGTACAGTTGGGTACAGGAAACAAGGGAGGGTTGTGAGCACATGCTCTGGATAACCACATTATTTGTGTTTTCGTATTGGTGCTTTGCTGTAGGTGCTGCAATGGAGTCAGGTTGAAAATCCCCTCCTTTCCTCAATTATGTACATAGTTTGTGCAGAGTAATGCCCTTTAAAGTTGGAAAACTCTTAATTTTGTAGGTTCCTCTTAGTTCAAATGAGTTCTTAACAGTTGTTTTTGTATCTTTTCCTATTACGATAAGTCTTCATTAATTTATTACTATTGCTTAGATGGTCTTAGCATTTATAACCTCCCCCCCCCCAAAAAAAAAACCCACAAAAAAAAAAAACTAAGAAGGAAGGCACAGATCAAGAGTGAATATAAACCAAGTCTTTCAGTCATTTGTTGAGTTTTGGAACTAGTAGAGGGAGGGTCTATCCAATAGGAAGGAGGGAGCTCCAAAACACTCGGTTGTAGCACCCACAGCAAAACCCTAAAACATCCAATACAAAAACACAGAGCAGAAATCACAGAAAGATATATAGACGTCGGGCCATTGACAGAAATGTCGCTGGTTCGAGCCTCCAAAGACCATGGGTCCGCCGTAATATACTCTTCTATGTTCTGTGTTATATACAAAAAAGTCCTTCTCTGTGTATTGTTTACATGTCTGTAGTATTTTTTTGAATTAAAAAAAGTAGAAAGAAGGAAGACCCAATAGACCCTTCACAAAAACGACATCATCCATTAAACACCAAAATTACACATAAGAGACCGAAGGATAACCAGTACTGACTTAGGACGACCATCTGCTCAGATGTTGAGTTTACTGGAATGATATTCTAATGCATTTGTTTTTTTTTAATTAACTTCTGTAAACTTTCCTGTTTAGATATAGAAATGGTTATGGATGTTACAGTACGACAGGGGTATTTTTGGTCCCTCGATTAATAGACCTTCTTCATATTACCGTTAGACTTGCATTTTAGACACGCCAAAACCCGACATTACAAATTTTGACGCTATTTCTAATGGTGACGTCATAATTCAGATACATGTACGAGGTCATAGTTAAAAGTTCCGTCAAATGTTGTCATGTCGGGTCTTAGGATGTGTAAAATACAAGGGTGCATTCCATTTACCGGATCCCATTCTGATAAAGGAACGAAAATGGTTCCAGAATGACGTCACCATAGCAACCGTGGGTAGAGGAAAACCTTGATATTCACCAAATCCAAAAATAAAGTTGTAATTGATGTTTAAATAGTATTAATTTCACTTACTTTATCAAATATTGACTATTTTTAGTGACATCCATACCAAAATTTCCAATAACAATAAGAATTTCCAGCACTTTAAGGAGATCGTATTATTGTCCGCCATGTTGGAACAGCCTGGAACGTCGGTCCTAGACGATTCGATCAGATCCGCTGGAACGGCGCGTTACATGATCAGAAACAGCAGGAACAACCGGATCGATTCTGCAAATGGAACGCACCCCAAGTCAACTGCAGTAATGTGAAAATCGTCTATTGTCAGTTTATTTGTAAAAAAAAATCCTTTAAGTTCGGAGAAGGACTACTGAAAAGCAAATTTTAATAATTAGGGGATGTCATTTAATGTACGATAATGATGTAATTTTGCACTTCAGAATGTGATGACTATAAGTATGGATATGACTGTAGTAAAACATGTGGACATTGTAGAAACAACGCCATCTGTGATAAAGTATCAGGTTTTTGTCCTAATGAGGGCTGTGAGGACATGTTCAGCTGTACAAACGGTATTTAGAAATCTCGAGTTCCATTAATTCTTGCAATGCATATTGCCCACTCAGTGATTTTTTCTTGTTCCTTTATTCAAAACTAAAAACATTACCATCAGATATATATTTCTATATGGATATCAAACATAAACATGATAAAAGATAAAGATAAAGATAAAGGATATTAAATGACGTTCTGTTTCATATGATATGTATAAAGTGAGTTATTACATTGTTTAGACTGTGGATAACTGATGAGGGTTAAGTACCCGAAACGTGCATGTCTGGTCCATGCTGCAAATTGATCTGTTCTTAAATGATGCTATTGAATTTGAAGACTTTTAACATTTCTACATTCCCTATCCTGAGCAAGGATATCATAATCATACAACTCGTTTTGTAATTACCATATTTTGTGGAAATTCCTTTATCTCAAAAATTTAAAGATACATGTAACAATACAGTAACAGAAACATGTTTAGTTCACGGTCCATAGCCTCAATGTCTTCTAAATGGTTGTGGAATGATGTGCCCTTCATTTTTTTCATGTCAATTTCAAGATTTTTTTTTATTATTTTTCACTGGACCGGAAACTTTCTGTGGAACATTACTTTGGTTAAATGTTAAGACGAATACCAGCAAGATCACGATAGTGACTACGGCGGAAGATACACACGACAGAAACAAACAGCAAACACATAAACAAATGACCACGTTAACATGAAGACACAAAAGATAACACATCACTTTGCATGAAAACAGTTTCCCCAAAAGTTAGTACTTTACACAAATAAGGTCGCAATAGAAAGCTTTCTTTATATCAATTCAACATAAAGGAATACAATATTGAATACGAATGGCTCTTATTGACAATCTACGTTTTATGAAATATTTTCTGATTCTTGAAATAACAAATTTAGAATGCTTATTCCAGAACTAGCCTCATTTAATGCTGGCCCTTGAAATCTGGCTGATGAGAAGAATTGTAACTTAAAACAACTCATAAGGAGTCCTGAATCAATTCATCATGTCCCCTTTTCTAATCTTAATCATATTTTATTCATTCAAAATGTTTGTAATTTTGAAATGCTTATCGTCGAATGAAATAATCATTGTCAGCTATATAGCAATTAGTATCCCACACTTTCTCACTATCGGTGCTTGGTATTCCAGCCAACACATAAACCATACACATTTCATCTGGGTTTGTGCTACATATTTCATTCCTCGTTTGAAATTTTTTTTATGAATTATCACTTTCAAAATTTTAACCTTATCTTTCATGCGATGGAATTCTAATGTAATAAAAACTAATTTAGACATTAAAAGACACATTGTTTACATACTTTTTAGGGAACCTCGCCTTAAATAAGCCAACAGAAGCTGATAGTATCCTAGATGCATATCCACAATGGAGTGCTTCTCGTGCCGTGGATGGTAACCGTACACAGAATGTTTGGTGTGGTTCATGTTTACATACGAAGGCGAATGGTAATGGAAACAGCTTCGTAAGAATTGATCTGGAGAAAACGTCTACAATTAGTAGAGTCGAGATTTATTATAGAGTGCATTACACCGGAAGATGCAATCCAGAACTTGGAAACCGTACAGGAATTTTAAGTCGTAAGTACTTTTATTTACATTTACTTAACTAAAAGTGAGCTATCTGCATAGCATAGTACCCGTCGTCCGTCTGCCCGTTCGAAAACATTTTTTTTCATTTTCATCATCAGATAAACAGATCTTGATGAAACTCTATAGAAATAAAGATAATAAACAAGGTGTCCAACTCTGATTCCAGAGATCAGTCTATAGAAATCTCTAAATGTAATGAGCCTTACAAACATGTTTCGGATAATTAATCATGATCAGTGGTACTGTAGGGCAAATTATTCAAATGAAGAATTCACGGTACCTTAAGCCCTGATCACAACCCGCCCTGCATGTTTTTTTTGTACATGAGTGTTTGTGGAGGCTACGTGCGCCACTTTTTCTGATGACACATGGAAGGAAGTGGCAAGTTAAGAATACGGAATGAGTGCGTCAACGCACGTCTCACGCACGGTTATATGGGTGGTTGCATGCATTAAAGGCCGACGGGGGTATATAAGGGGATAGGTAAATTTTCTGTCATTTCCTTACTGTCCGCTATAGGGTTAACATCTGGTATTGGTATCTGATTAACATTATTAATTTGACATAACATTTTTTTTCTTATCTTGTTCCAAAATAGCAAAAAAAGATATATGATGTCAAATTGATAAAGGGCCAAAACAAAGCTTCTCTCGGGCGACAGAGCTGGAAAGAAGTAATTAATACACTTAACTTACATCAAGTCACGGGGAAGAATTTGGACTGCAACAAGAAATAAGTGTTTATGTTGATAATTCAAGTTGCACGCTAGTTGTCAATACGTACCTTTTCGCGCAACATTAAAGGCCGACGTTGGGAACCACCCTGTCGTAAATAGTTATACCTGAGTGATAGGCATGGCATACTTTCTTTGAAGACAACGCCGTCTGCGAGCGGCGCGTTACATCAAAGACAAACCGACAGGTATTCGTACGGTCTGCTCATGGAATTGGAAACACGCAAACAGGACGCAGCAGTTTTATTGCATACAGAACTTTGATGCGTCCTGTCTACGGATTCATCAAGAAGTAGGACACGCAAGTTGTAATTACGTTGCAAGTACCTACATGTACAGCACACATTCGACACAAGGAAGTGAGGAACCCGTGCATAAGCATTACTCGTAAATTCGACATCCTTACAATAACGCAGACGACGTACGGAGAAAGTACGTTTTAAACAATAATGCGAAGGGTTCAAACTCTCTTGAAGAAATATTCAAACCAATATATTATGCACCAGACACATGTTTCGAATATTAAAATCTCATCAATGATGCTTTCAGCCAAAGTGCATTTCATAAACCGCCCAATCCATTTCACCAGCGCCCTCTGGTTTTTATTTTTAGAATCTAAATTTGTGCATTTGCTTTACAGAGAGTGCGCGGCTCCAATGTTCCTGTAGGGTCGATTCAGTAGCATATTAAGATAAAATCTATGTTCAAAATAGCATTGAAGGGATGGTGCTCAGATGTAAACATCTTTTAACTTCGGACCTAAGTACAGAATCCCATCCAAGATAGATTTTATTGAATGTCGCGAAGTGTTAAAGGAAGCTTTAGATAACTATACAAAACGATGGTGTAAATCGGAAGGAGTCCAATCGCATGCTCTGAATGACTGGGAAAACCCCATTTTGGATATTACCGATATTCGAATAGATAACTACCACAAAAATCCTAACCTTTTTGAAAATCCAACTTCTAAATCTGAAAGATATTTGAAATACAAGTTACGTAATTAACTTGAAAATATCTTAAAAATCTTCGCGCCAGCAGACAAAGCAGCCAACAACACCATAATCATTTGAAAATGCTACCACATATCAACTTTACTTTCGGAACTTTCCTCTACTAATACTTATATCGAAAGCAATGAAAGTGTTCCCAACATTTTGAGCAAACATAACAGTGAAATTTCTTCATTTAACATCCCTATTTCTAAATTGGATCTCCGTAAAATATACTGCATACCAAAATTTCACAAGTCTCTTTACAAATTTCGATACATTGCTAATTCTAGCAACTTCTCAACTACAATTTTGTCTAGAAATCTGACGTCAGCACTCACGGCTGTAAATGAACACATGGCTAAATACTGTGAAATTGTCATGAACAGGAATGGTGCAAACTTCTTTTGGTCTATTAAAGATTCAGGGGATGTCATTGACAAAATGAAATCAAGAAATTTTCAAGCAAATACGATTTCTTCATACGACTGTTCTAATATGCATGTACAGCACGCATTCTCGCGACAAAATAAATGAACGATTGTCCAAACTCATTAAATGATGTTTTGATCGAGAGGGGAAAACCTATATTTGAACATCTGAATCGAAGGGTTTCTTTTCCGCCACAGATTACAAATCATACAAATTATAGACATCTGGTGACCTAGGTATTGCCTTGTCCTTCCTTTTGGACAACATTTATGTAAGATTTGGTGAGAAACTCTACAACCAGGCAATCGCTACAAACACAGAAACACCATTTTGGACCAAAATAACAAAATTGTTAACGGAGAAATTCAAACAAGTGTGTATGACAAAAGATATGATTTTGATTCAACATAGTAAATTTCCCCTGGCTTGACGGTGGTGTTCCTAGATTATCGTCCCATGGTATCTATATTTCACAGCTCATTCGGTATGCTAGTGCATACTGATGTTTTGGATTTTCATAGTGAAAATTAACAAATTACCAAGAAACTTTTCGGACAAGGTTTTCACTTTCACAAACTAGTAAAGACTTTCTGGAAATTTTACAAAAATCATTGTCAACTTCTTATGAAATTCGAATCAATACAGGCAACAGAGTACATTACTTTGGGTATTTCACAACCTGGATTTTATGGTGACATTATTGACAAGATAAGAGGATCAAAGATAGACAACATAACTATCGAAAATACGTCAGAATCATCATACGCGTTTTATTCCGTGGATATGATATGACACTAGGCTTGGTACTTGACCAATCTACGGTCTTGTACCAGCGCATTCTTAAAACTTGCACTCTGACTGACTGTGACGACGGGACTCTATGACGGGCCCTGTCCAAACCTCTGTAGAGAAGACCGGGCCCCGACCACCTGTCCTCTCTGAATGTCTCTCGGGTGATAACATACATGAGCTCACGGCGGCAGAGCATGGATTGTATTACGCACGCCCTCTTTTTATATCCATTTACATATTCATCTGTGTTGCTTTGGCCCCTGCGTTTTACGGTCTAGTTTATGTGTGGTAATCTGACAGTGAGGAGGTTGTTTTACACCACAATTATACGTTCTTCGAGACCTCTGGTTAATCGGAAAAGTGGGAGGGTTGTGCGCACGATATCCAGGATAACCACACCTTCTGCTATTTCCGTGTCAGATGGCTGTCCTAAGTCGGCACCGGTTGCCCATTGGTCTCGTTGGATTATGTGTAGTCCTTTGTGTTTAATGTTTCTGTGTTGTGCGTTGACATTCCTTGTACCTTTTGCGTCTCTTCCTGTGCTTGTCTGCTCTGTGTTTTTGCATTCGGTGTTTTGGGGTTTTGCTGTTGGTGATGCAGCCTGGTGCTGTTGGAGATCCCCTCCTTTGTTTTGAAAAATAAATGTCAGATTTAAGAAAGGCAATAGAAATAATATATATTATTTTACGTCCGCTGGACTCAACTTATGGAAAATTGTCTAGGAATAAGAAAAACCCCAAAGGGTTTTGAAATTGTAATAAAATTCCAACAATTCATTTTAGAATCGACTCGAAACCTTGAAGATTCTGTTGAATACAATTAAACTAAATGCTCCTAAAATACGGATTAATTCAATTAAAATAGTTGGAAAATTATTCTCCTTAATCAAATGGATAAATGTTCTTTTTTCAATTCTTTAAAAGGCATTTTATTATCATCTTTCTTTATGTTTCTTTTGTTTTCTTTGTTGAATCGAGGTGAACCACCAAAAACGTATCATTACGCATAGTATGATACAGAAGTTCTTGCTACATGCCCCTATTCAACGAAAAACAGATTACAGTAATTCCCTATCAATCAATTTCCTACCATAAAGCTGTAAATAATCTGTAATCCATCCATAAACATGTACTACTTCTTAAAATGTCGTCGTCCGTGGTTACGTCACATAGACAGTATACCAGGAAGTTTTAACCAATCAGAATCGCTATTATAACCAAAATGTTATGATTTACAGAAAATTACAGATTCAAGGGGTACAGAATAGAAGTTTCTGACAACGTAAATATAAATATATCAAGCGCATGTTACCAGGATACCAGCCAGCCGTACCCGGAGCTTTATCAAAACAACACATGTAATAGTACAGGACGATATGTCCGGGTTGTACAGGAGAACAAGTCCGAATTGGAGGCTCTTCCAGGACCACTCCTTGAACTCTGCGAAGTGGAGGTTTATGGTAATTTTCTTGTTTTCATCATCAAAAATGTAATGAGAAAAGTTTGTTTTAATAATTCAAAATTATAACATCAGTAGCAATACAATGTCTTACCCGCGAAAAACATCACAAGCCACGAGAAAGGAACAACAAAAGACAAACACATCGACTACGGAAAATGATGCGATCTCTGCTACCGAAAAGAAAATATCTGGATATAAATTTGCCAATTAAAGCGCAAAAGACATGCATGATTTGGATTTGAAATATCAATTATAATTTCATGTATAAAAGAATTATTGCGCCAACCGCCTTATTATCCAGATTCCAGTTAGAAGAGTGAATTGCTTTTAATAAAGGGTCTACCAATGCAAAAATATTGTATTACATTAATTGACCAACTCCGCAACCCGAGTAAAACTTGCACATTACAATTAAACAGGCGAATTCTATGGATAACCGATGCCAAATTACAATTAATTTGCTTTATTGATAATCAATGTTGTTTTATCGAATTATGTCTGCATAGCTCTCCCCCCCTTATACTGTATCCTTTTGATTTGAAGAGCATATGTTTGGCAATTGCTGCATTTTGTCGCTTTTCTAGCGGTATTATATAGGCATGAACCAAAGGACTACACTAGAGTCAGAGTGTCTTTTTTGTTTTCTCATTGAATCCTTTCTATTTAGATATTTGTTTTCTCATTGAAACCTTTCTATTTAAAAAACATCATCAAATTAATATGAACAATTATTGCTGTCAATCATAAACGTGTTGATTTTGTGACATGTGCACGTGCATTGATAATAAAAGTAGCCATTTTCAAATGGATTTAATCTAACAGTATACCAATAATACACAAAATCGCTTTTCCGAAAATCGAATTTCGAAGAGCATAAAATCAGAAAACAAATATTCAAAATCAACAGACACACAAATTCTTGAAAAATAAAACAATAACAAAGACAGAGAGATACGCCGGAACGAATTCTCAGAAGACGAGAAAACAATCGGACAATTGTACGCCACCATGGAAAAACCAAAAAAAAAAAAAAAGAGAGGAAAATTGCAAATAGAGCAAACAAAATCAATTGTTTCATGCAATTGCTGCAAATTCATCCTGTAAAAAGATTCATTAAAATATTTCGTTACGTATGTAAATATTCTATAAGGTTATAGTAATTAGATAATTTGCTTTACGTCCCAATAATTTTCTCAAAAGTGCCGTCCCATCAGAGACACTTTTTTTGTTCCGAAATGAGATTGAAAAAGGAGAAAAAATTTGTTACTTTTCAAAGGGATATTGAGATGGATTTTAAAATAAAAATTCTGTTATGTTTTCTACATTTGATGAAAATATACCTTTGTTATGTTCATCATAACCTTCAAAGAAGGTACAAATAGAATGAATTTATTCTATCACTGGATCATTGACCCTTCCGAACGCGGGAACAATTTGAGAAATTACATGACGTCACAATGCAATTTCGATGTTTGACCGAGGTTCGAAGCTTGTTTGTCCGAGTTAAAGCAGTGTGACGTCACGAAATTTTGCGTTTTACCCCCGCTATCGGAAGGGTCAATTCCACAAACGCGCAAAGACATACAAGAAGATTATTCATGGTAAACAGTATGAAAAGTTTATGGGGATGATAATAAGATATCCGAAGAACTTTATACTTTGACAAAATCTAAGATTTCTATAATGAGTTTCAGCAATGCGTTAATCATTTCTAATATAAGGTTGCCCCAAAGGAAAGTATGGGACAAATTGCACAGAGGATTGCAGTGTTAACTGTGTGGATGGGATCTGTGAGCCAGATAATGGGATCTGTCGACATGGATGTGTCGCTGGAAAAAGAGGAGATATATGCGATAAAGGTTTGTACATTTAATGACACCAACTACAATGCGTTTAGCTTCGTTGGATAACAATGTACAATATGTAGCGAGCAACCTTTGAAAAGGGTGATTTTTCTCTTAAAATAAATTTCATGAGGAATACTTGATATCTCTAATAAAAATACACGAATGTTTACCGCTTTTCATGAAAAGAATAATATCACCAAGCAATGTGTCATTTAATTGTAATGACGTCATGAAGTGACGTAATTTTGACGTTATTGACAAAATATGGCGAAAATTGCTGGGAATTTTGTCTTTTGTCGTAGAATTCAATGTGGCCGCATGCGTTAACCGAGATAAAACATTCATGACAAAAGGATATAATGATAATCTTTCACATATAAATTTTCCATCTTAGTTAATGCATGCGGCCATAGCTAATTTAATAGATATATTGAGTTTTTGCATCAACTTCGCCGAATATGACCTATTTTGGTGTTTTCAAATGGCTAAAAGGTGTTGATAAAAGCAATGTTTACAAAAAGTAGATTCCTAATTCAGTAGAGAACGTTTCAAAATGTCAAATAACAGTTAAAAATTCTATGAAGTACAATGTTCAAAATTTATCAAAATTAGGGTCAATATCGGGCTTCGTGGCCCTACCCCTTTTATATGAGTCTTAGTTTTAGGAAAATTTTGACTTCTGGAAAAAATCAAGTCAAAATGGAAGCCCAGCTGTGATCAAGATTAATAGTTTTTTTAAAAGATACTCAACACTTCTAGTAAATCGTATTGTTCACAAAACCCAATATTGAACAAAGTATACAAAAAGGAGATCTTCAATGTAACAATGCTGCAGTGATCAAAGTGAAACAAACTTGAGACGTAATAAAGGGAGCATATAGACTGATACAACGAAAATATTAAGATAAAGAGACAACATCTTAAAGGCCGACAGGGGACCATATAAGGGGACAGATAAATTTTATGTCATCTCCTCACTGACCACTATAGGGTTAACACTTCTTATTGGTATTTGATTGGTTCCCTTTAATCCTTTTACCCCTATCAATTTTTGATTGACAACTTAAAACAGATGACACTCGGTTATCTCATTAGCATAATAAAGGATTACCTGTCGGTTTGTCTTTGATGTAACATGCCGCTCGCAGACGGCGTTCTCTTCGAAGACGGTATGCCACGCCTATCTATCTTATGTCACTCAACCGGGTGGTTCCCAACGTCGGCCTTTACATAAGAACACTCGTCTAAGGGTTCCATAAAAATTAATTAAAAATAGTTCAATTTTAATCAAAACAAACAAACAAAAGTAGTTGTACTTTGGTCATTGTATTGAAAATCGGAAGAAGTGCTTCCAATATATACTCTTTCAATATATTCGAAGGTTATATTCTGTCTACGAGACATTATTGTTCATGCAGAGAGAAACATTGTGAAGCAATTGAGAAACAGAAAAATAAATTCTTGAAGAGTTATATATGCATTAAAAATGGATGACAAATATGGATAATGACCATATCCCTGTAAACAGCACAAAATCGATAATTCAGAAAAATCAGAAACCGAAGGCATACAAAATCAGGATAAAACAGGAACCAAAGCAAACAAACAAAAACCACCACTATATAAAAGGAAGCGAACTCCCGATATGGGAGTGAGACCAGGTTCCCAGGAAAAGTCAGCATCTCCTGCTTGCATGCAACACCCGTCGCTTCAATTCGGTAGAACTGTCACATCCGGCTACTCCCATTTCGGAAGACATAGAGTGGTTGGATGGTTCAAATGGTCTATGACAGAATATCATTCACCATTCTGGAGAGTGGAACATCATACTGTATGACGAGTTCTCCATATCGACCGTAGAACTTCCTCAGTGATGACGTTAGTCGGTCACAAACATATCCCTGACTGAGAAGCTTATTTGAAAGACGCCTAGCTCTCAGAACAAAATCCGTATAATTGGTACTTGCTCTGGGATAGTGTATCAACTGAAATATGAACACGGCATGAGCAGGCGATGAAGGGATGTTGCAACTCAGAAAAGGAAAGTTTGTAATGCTGAAATTGAAGTCATTTGTCATAGAGTGAGGTGTTAATGTAACCATCAGTGTCGTAGGACAACATTATGTTCAAATAGGATGCTGAATTATTTGAATTATTTTTCAAAAAGATTTACTGGTCCTTTTTCGATGGGGATATTCCCGCGCGGATTTCTTTTTTAAATTACCATATATGTTCTACTGTTCTTGCGATACCCTTACTTTTTATGATCCGTTGTTATTGATATCAAACATGTATCTTACTCACCAAAATTTTATCTGAAATCAAATCTGGGCGTCAAAACTATTGTTCGACAGTATATTCTCGCAGTGGTATCAACCAGATGTGGATTTTAAAGAATTCGAAAGAACTTTTAGAACATCTGAAATCCACTCATTTTAGTAGAGTCCATTCGATCGAAACCTTCTGATTTTTCGACACTTTACACTACAATTCCACTTTCTAAATTGAAAGAAAGACTCGCAAAAATTATAAGTAATGCGTTTACAAGTAAGAACGGTAATCGCAAATACAAATTTATTGTTGTTAACTATGACAAAACCTACTTTGTAAAAGAAAAGTCCGATTCTGAAAATAAGTATACTGAAACAGATATTATTCAGATGTTAAACTTTCTGATCGACAACATTTTTGTGGTGTTTGGAGGAAAGGTCTTCCAGCTAATTGTCGGAATTCTAATCGGGACCAATTGTGCCCCACTCCTTGCCGACATTTTCCTTTACTCGTACGAAGCTGAATTCATTCAATCTTTGGTCTCTGAAGGGAAAAGATATTTAGCTTCTGACTTCAACTTCACTTACAGGTACAAAGACGATGTGTTGTCCGTCAATAATCCAAAATTCGCGGATTACCAGAGCAGTATCTATCCTTCGGAGCTTGAAGTGAAAGAAACTACAGAGACAAATAATTCAGCATCCTATTTGAGCATAATGTTGTCCTACGACACTGATGGTCACATGAACACCTCACTCTGTGACAAACGTGACGACTTCAATTTCAGCATTACAAAATTTCCTTTTCTGAGTAGCAACATCCCTTCATCGCCTGCTTATTTCGTGTTCATATATCAGTTGATAGGCTATGCCAGAGGAAGTACCAAATATACGGATTTTGTTCTGAGAGCTAGGCGTCTTTCAGATAAGCTTCTCAGTCAGGGATATGTTGTGACCGAGTAACATTGTCACTGAGGAAGTTCTACGGTCGATATGGGGAACTCGCCATACACTATGATGTTCCACTCTCCAGAATGGTGGATGATATTCTGTATTAGACCATTTGAACCATCCAACCAAAGATTGTACTCTATGACTTCCGAAATGGAAGTAACCGGATGTGACAGTTCTACCGAATTGAAGCGACGGGTGTTGCATGCAAGCAGGAGATGCTTACTCTTCCTGGGAACCTGGTCTCACTCCTATATCGGGAGTTCGCTTCTTTTCATATGGTGGAGGTTTTTGTTTGTTTGCTTTGGTTCATGTTTTATCCTGATTTTGTATGCGTTAGGTTTCTGATTTTCTGAATTATCGAATTTTTTGCTGTCTACAGGAATATGGTCATCATCCATATTTGTCATACAACTATATAATTCAATTTCCATTGTTATTCTTAAGAAACGAAGATCCTGATTGGCCGAGAAATTGAATTGATACCTGCATCAACCGAAACCGGAAGTACGCGCTTAGCAACGTCATTGGCAACAGTTTCATAGCTGCAAATGAACGTTGAGAAAAACGTGACGAAATGAAATTATTTGTTACCAATGTAATATTTTTCTGGTTCATCGAGGCATCAACATCATAAATTGAGGGAAAACGTATGCATCTTGCGTTCGCACACGATGCAGTTTTCTCTCAATTTTTGGTGTTGATACCTCGATCAGCAAATATATCTTTTAAATATACAGTTAAAGTATACCATTGAGGGAATTAGCAAGATTCTGGTTCCCCGCGACTAGACCTATTTGCCGGAATAGGTCCGGTCTAGGGGAACCAGAATCGTGCTAACTCCCTCAATGGTATACTTTAACTGTTTATTATACCGTCACTGTAACGTCATCAGCCGTGCTCAGAAGCTCCGTCCAATTTCGATACTATTTCCTAAGACTAAGAAGCAAACTTGTTGTGTGCACGGAATCCGGATAACCACACCGTCTTCTAATGGCGTGGCAGAAGGCCGTCCAAAGTCGGCACCGGTTGCCCATTTGTCTCATTTGTTTATGTGCGGACTTTTGTGATGGATGTTTCTATGGTATGAATTCGTGTTCCTTTTCCATTTTGCGATTCTTTCTGTGTGTATCTGCTCTTTGTTTTTGCATAGGGTATTTTGGAGTTTTGTTGTTGGTGCTGTAACCTTGTGTTGTTGGAGATCCCTTCCTTTGTTTACTTAACCGCGAAAGACAACACACAAGCGAAGGAAGACTGATATGACTCAAGTGTCGTCTTTGGAACGTCCTATTTTCGACAGTTATTATGAAGTTCGATTTTCTAATGTTCAATACGGGAACTATAATCCGATAGGACTGAATCGTTAAATCTGTTTATTCTAACCTAACAAGGAGAGACTTTTGGATTTATGCGTTGTCATCGAAATTCATTTCAGAATTGTCACCTACATCAAATTTAATCTTTACAATGGGATTCTGTGGAGATTATTCGTACATGATTATATATAGTGTTGTCTTCATGTTTCAATGACATGGTGTGGTTGTTCTGCCTCTGTTTGTTTACATAGTGGTTTTACGTACTGTCCCCTTTTATTTTCACATTATAAGTCAGTGTGTGTTCCGCTGTGATCACTGTACCGTCGTCATGTTGAGAATCCACTCCTCATGATATTAATTCGCATTAGTTTCGCTTAGGGGCTTGATGGTAATTTGATTGATTTTTGCGACTCGGGTAATTACTTGACAATAAAGCATGGCTATCTAGTTGTTATTTTTAAATTGTTTGAAAGCATTAAGAAAACAGTTGTACGAAAATACCCAGTAAGGCAATTATCCGTTTTCGAAATTCTAGATTGATGTTGAATAAGAGGATAATTAGTTTCGGTGACTTGATCAGACCCAAGTAAAGCAGCACGTTCCGCCTTCAGGTTGTAAAAGATTGATATTTGTTATACATATTCCTTAACATAGATAGTACCAAGAGAGTCAAATCCGATACCTCCAAAGTTCGAGAGATAAGAGCGTTCAAAGTTTCAGCTGTAGCCATGCCTCTTCATGCATATTTATGAGCTGGAGAGCTCTGGGGAACCAAATGATTTGATACATGTACCGATATAGTAGGATATTTCGATTATCATTCTTAACAAGGAGAGGTGAAAATGAAATCACACAATTAAGTCAGTATAAGTCAGTATAATCACTCAATGTTTCTTTCACACATTATATCCGATTGATACGAATTAACTACGTGTATCAAACGATTGAGGACCGATTATACAGTATCTAACCTGTTGTCACAACCACGTTTGACGCTTTAGTGGTGTGATGGACGTACGGGATATAAGGGATGTCCGTACGTCCGGTAGAGCTCTGTGTGTTGGGGAAATTAGCTTATTGTTTGGATTTGACTCTCCCTTCTCTAAATAGTATACTGGATTCTGAAAATACCAAGATCACACTGAAATAAGTTTTCGATCTTTATTCTGATGGTGTTCTATGAACATCAGTAAAGTCTTATTGATTCAATGCATGTTTAAGATTTTAATTTTAATATGTCATAGGACACTGTTTTACTTGTAAAGCTAAAAAAGCAGCCTACGTCTACTTCGAGATTTATGGCAAGATTTAAGTCATTTTCATCGAATTCCATCTATCCACATGGTATCTAATGTATTCTTTCCGTTTTTCTCTTTCACGATATGTCTCCTTTTTTTCTTCTTTTCTATCCAAATCTAAATAATTGTACGTTTTTCCATATTTTCCGTAGAGGGTGCACACTTCGCGCCATGTTTGTTTTGATTTGTACAACATGACGAGCCGCATCGCGCATGCTCGAGGGCTGGTACATGTATATCCAAAACCTGGGAAATTTGTGTGGCGCCACAAAAGTTCATTTTTAAATTCATTTATTGCGATAACTATGAGGATCTTTGGTTCAAAATTTTGGTATTAACAGAAAAGTTTGTAAATTCTACCATCCAGGAAAAATAGATATTCGCCCAATTTTTTTTATCAAGCATATTTTCGCATGCTGCTTTAATAGAATTTTAGGATTAAAACTTGTTATACTTTACTGTTTCTTTTTTAAATCTTGAATGAAACTTAAATTTCATATTTAAGAATGCGTAATTCCTAATTTTCGATATCCGTCTATTCAGATGCTTAAAAATTTTGAAACAGCTCATTCTTTACAAGGGATATTTTAATATTTTTAATCGATTCCTAAAGAATAACGTAATAATCATATTTTGGGTAAAGAAGCATCTGTTGTACTGGAATGTACTCTCTGACAATACAGTTAGAAAGCAATTACTTTTCCTTTGGTTGGAATAGATAGCTTTTAACATATAGTGACTTCAGCTCAGAAATTTCTGGGTTTTTTTCTCACTTAAGAAAGGTTGCTGATGTAATTGGTGATTTTATAGTAATATTTAACTGTTTATATTTCAGTATGCCAAAAAGGTTACTATGGTAAGAACTGTGTCTTCCAGTGTGGAAACTGCTACAACGATTCTTGCCGTAACACAGACGGTTTATGTCTCCAAGGTTGCGACAGAGGCTACCAAAGCATCCGCTGTACTAAACGTAAAAAATAGTATTTGATATCACCCATTAATGCCTGAAAAAACGCATATTAAAAAAAATAGTGTGCTAATTTCCTTGTCCCCTTGAATGAAGGATTCTTCATATGATCGTTTGTTTGATTATTCATCTATATCTTTCTGTGTGTATCAACATCAACAATCCATGAATCTTCATTTTAAATGGAAAAGTTTTTCTTTCATGTCATTTCAAATGTTAACTCCATATACAATGGAATGAACCCAACACAAAATTGATTTAACTTTTAACTTATTTTCACTGAAGACATTTCATTGTGATTAAAAAATAATATAAATGATGGGGTCCAAAAATTCTAAAGTCTTTATGAAAACACGTTCTTCATCCACGCTTATTGGTCGTTATTATGATTTAAAAATCAATATACCATGTCAAAAGCAATTCTGAATACATTGTAGTCGTGCTGTCATTTTATTTTTGTATCTCCCAATTCTCTCGATTCCCCTTCTTTTTCCTTTGCTAACTGTCATGTTATCAATGTCGTTATCCTTAGTTTCGTGGCAACATGCACCCTTTTTGTGTTCTTTTTAAATATCTATTTTAATATATAAAAAGAGTCCGAAAGTTTATGAATTCAATAGCTTCAGATTAAATGCTCTGAAAAGACAAACAACTCAAACAAGAGTCGAATTAAAAGAAATCGGGTTGTAGTCAGAATGTCTTAGCTAATGTGAAAAAAGGAGATTTGGGAACGGATAGAGAAGGATGGTTTATGTCTGTTTCCGTAGGAATAAGAAAGGGAAACCATTAACTCTTACTACCACTCTCATCCCATGCTTAAATCTTGTTAGCTGAAATATTCAGACTGCGTGGAATCAATTTAGAACATTCATCCTCGACAAATACTTTGATGATGATAATTGATGACGCACTCTCAATTAGTAATCCATAATTTGCTAAATACTTTACAGCAATTTATCTAGAGGTAAAAGAAAACATTACTTCTACATCATGTTTAGATCCCACTTAATCTTTTTTCGTCAATGGTCAATGGTGAACTAAATACTTCTATATATACTAGTCAAAATTTCTAACTTACATTTTCCCAGTTACTTCAATATCACGATTGGTAGAAATCAATTATTTATTAATCTATATTTATAATTACAACGAAAGTTTTTTTAAGTGTAAATGAATAAATGATCAGCCTGCGATGTGTATCTTCAAATTCTACAGCATTTTAGCAAAGAATCATCCGCTTCCGGTTTGTAAGAAAACTTTGTCTCTTGACTGAAAAAGGCTACAATAGAAAAGTTCTTACGGTTATCATGCGATTCGTTTTTCGGATTTTGAAATATCGGTGATTGAAACTGTTATTTTGCATGATATGCTTACACATTTTGTGATGCGTTACGAGTCAATAACACTTCCGGTATCATTGATATACCGGGTAAGGATTCTTGTGTTGAAAAATTTCCTGCGAATGCAATTTTTATTTTTTTCCTGTGCTAAGCCACTTTTCGTGAAAAGTAAGCATAGAAAAAGATGTTTGATTAATGGAAGCTCATTTTACGCACCACTCACATGAGTTATGCGCACGCATTCATTTTATGGAAAATTCGTTAAGTTTTATTTGCTTATTATCGCTTTTGTAACAAATGCATTCCGTTTAACTCATGTTTTTCTGATCAAACTTGGTACAAACAATTCTTTAAAAGTTGTTTGATTGTAATTTTCCGATAAAATACGCGAAATTCATGAAAAGTGTTCAAAATTCAAATTTCGTCACGGTCTGTTTCCGTTGGAAGAAATTTCGTTTTTCTTGATTTTAAAGTAAAGAGAGAAATGTTGTATATCAAATCCAATTATCCGTAAAATAATTTGAATTCCACATTAACGAAAATCAATTCCCTTAGAATGGTAAGTTAGAAATTTTGACAAGTATATTACTTACGTAACGACTTTTACTTCGGAACAGTAACTCCCCTGCTATGACGTATCGTATATACATATCGCAATTGATACGATATTTTAAAGCAAGCTGGAACTACAACGATTTCATTGTAAGACTAACCAAAACACTACTAAACCAAGGGTACATTTTTGAGAGTCGATCTGCCTTTGTTACTGCAAACATTTTTGACGATACTATGAAAATCTTAAAATATTATACAAAATGTGTATGATATAGCAACAATATGTAATATATCATTGTCTTCGATGTTTGAAGTTATTTTAGGTTCGAAATATCAAAATCACAGAATTTGACACATTCACACAGTGCACATTTTAGCACAGACTAAGTGACGGGTGTTGCGAGCAAACAGAATAACTGATCTCATCTCCATTGGGGATTCACATGTTTACGTTAATTTTATTCTTTGCAGTGGGAGTATTTCAATGTTTCATACCGTTGTTTGGTGAGGTAGTCATCAGTGTTTACTGTGTTTTTCATTGCAGCTCGGTTCCACAAGAAGCTTTTATGTGTGGCACGCTTTGAAATAACTCGAATTGTATTTTACGTCTTTTTTTCAATCAATGCATGTCGAGGGTTTTACAAGATTTGATACCCCGGTAGTCTCCTTAGGCACGGTCCATTTAATGTTCGAGGGAGGGGGATCACTTGGGCTTTTCTTTTTGGGCGAGATTATTATTATTATTTTTTGAAAACATTAACGTCTAAACCTCGTCTCTGAAAGTTGGTTGGACTCCCCGGTTAATTAGATGTATTATTAATATCCAGTACTTAATATGCTTTTGATTTACATATTCATCTATTTGTTACTTTGGCTTCTGCGTTTTTCTATCATGTTTGTGTCGTCAACTCACAGGGAGAAGGCTATTTTATACAACAAATGTGCATTCTTCGAGACCGCTTGGATGTTCGCACGTAATGCGGATAGCTACACCGTACGTTTCTAACGTAGCAGATTAACGTTTAAAGTCAGGACCAGTTGGTTATTGATGGTGCTTTGTATTGTGACGTCATCTATGATAATTAGGGTTCAGGGTTTCATGTCCCTTCAATGTCTCTTCATGTGTTTGTCTACTCTATGTTGTCGCATTTTGGTGTTTTGCTTTGAAAGCTGAAACAGATTCACTGAAAATAATAAGAAATGCATAGAGATCTGAAAATTATTAAATTTAAGTGAATACATTTTTAATATGGATTCTATGTAAAAACCTAAAAAATCAGACATGTTTGGCCACGACATGTCTCAGATTTTGGTTATTTTTTTGTGTATAAGGTAAATATGATGTCCTCAGAGCGAATCGACCTTCCATTTTTTTCTCCGACGTTCCGTTGCCATGGTAACCAAGGTTTTGTATAAAAACACCTTTAAACAAGGCATTTTTATGCATCCCGTTACCATGGAAACAAGTGTTGAATGTATATGTAATTTTCCGAAAAGATTATTTAAATCCTCTTAAGTTGATA
Source organism: Pinctada imbricata (assembly GCA_033119305.1). Classification (NCBI taxonomy): domain Eukaryota; kingdom Metazoa; phylum Mollusca; class Bivalvia; order Pterioida; family Pteriidae; genus Pinctada; species Pinctada imbricata. The sequence goes on along the minus strand of VSWD01000003.1, from coordinate 49,473,486 downwards.
CAATTTCATTTTTCAATGATCCTTCTTTCTGTGTGTCACGTAAATTTGCTTCAATTTCAAGAAAAAATGCTTATTCAAAATGAGCCATTTTCGGCCAATTTAGGCCTTATTTTACCTATATTTTACTTAATTTTGACAAGAGTAATAATGCAATTGCACAAGATTTGAAATACAGTTGACTATTTCCTCAAGAGAATTATCCTAGGACTTCATGGGAATCGAAGGAATTTTATCTAGAAGTGAGATTTTTCTGTTTACATGCCTTTGAAATAGGTTACCATGGCAACATTTGGTACGAAGGTGTAAATACCTGTCATAAGTAAAAAGCTAATTTCTACAGATGTATGCCTGCTATCGCTACAAAACTTGGTATGTAGATGTATTAAAGACCATTTGATGCTATCGTGACCTTGAGAAAATGTCAAGGTCATTTGCTCATTTTTCAAGGTCATTGAAAATATTTGCTACTTTCAGGCCAAATTTTGTGGTTTTTCACTAAAAAGAGACGTGATCAACAGTAAACAGTATGGAACCTTGGCAAAACAATCAATTATCCGTAAAAGTATGATAAATGTTTTATTTGTTGGGATGAGTATCACATTTATCAAAGCCCAATGAAGACCCAAAAAATGTCACATATTTTACGAGAAAATTTTAGAAAATCTCAATTTTATGCTCTTTTGAAAGTATGTCATACATAGAAGTGAAATACAATCTAACATAATTGTGATGAATTCTTCTTCTTTTGATCGGTTGTTCAACTGTAAATAATTAAAATCAAAATATCTAATGAAATAAGTAAGCGAAATCAATTTAAATTAATTGGAAATCCTGATTTTTGTCTTAATTTTAGTCTAAAGTTAGAAATGACCTTGAGATTTGGACAGGTGACCTTGAAATGATATGAAGGTCAATTGATAATGATTAATATAGTTTGTATTCATGTATGCTAATTCATAAACATAGGACTCAAACATGAGGAAAAACAATGTTTTTAAATATGCGGTATATGGTAATATGGATTCCAAGTTGCTATAGCAACGGATTTTAATTGGCATTCATGACAAAATGGTGAGTTTCACCATATATTTTATTTCTTGATTTTTTCCAGCTATAGACATTTATTTTGGCAAGGTGATGTTAAATACCCATAACATTCACCGAATAATGGTTTTTAACCTTCAAAATAGTCAAAAACAGGCCAAAAATGACCCGATAATTAGACCTTATTTTTGCTAAATTTTCACATAATTTGACTGAATATCAACAACTACCTGATAACCCCCTCCCCCGAAAAAGTTATTTTTGTTAGAGTTGAACTTACAAAGAAAAGTTTTTGTGTTCATAAAGTAAATTTTGACCATGGTTTCCATGGCAAAAGAATGCCACAATATGTCTTATCTCTCATATTTATGGGGGTGTCAAATAGATTGACCCCGTTACCATGGCAACCGTTGTTCAAATATAGCAATATGGTTTGTTATCATTGTTTTTACATTAAGTATGATAATTACAGAAAGCTTCATCAAAATCCATGACATGCCGTGGCCAGCTGTTTTAGGTTTTTACAGAGAATCCATATTAAATTGAATAACTAGATTAAACATGGTTGATTCGAAGATGAAAAGTTGCTGAACATAATTGTGCTCTTTTTTGCATTCTAACATTTAGACAATGGTTTGGTCGTAGGTCATAAGCTTATTAGATATCCGATTAAATCTTGTGTTTTCAATTCAGAATGCGATGACTATAAGTATGGTGATGGCTGCAATGGAACCTGTGGACACTGCAGAAATAACGCCATTTGTGACAAAGTATCAGGTGTTTGTCCAAACGAGGAATGCAAAGACGGATTCTGGGGTAACAAATGTAAAGGTATATATAATAGTTAACTTAAATAGCGCCCTCTTTGACATTCAAGTACGTACTTTCTGTAGGAATTTACGGAAGACCGTAGGTGACAGGTATGAATTATAATTTATCTGGTGGCCGCAAGATAATTTTCTGGCGGCCGCCACTTACTCTATCTGGCGGACGCCACTTTTAAATTATCTGGCAAGCTATCTGGCGGCCACCACATAATCTAAGCGGCAGCCGCCACATAAGTTACAATAAATCAAAACAAAATCAATGTATATCAATGTTCTTTCAGTTCTAGGGTGCTAAATTTATAATTTTTTTAAAAATCTTTTTGATATGACAGATGAAATGTAACAAAAGATTTATCTGGTGGCCGCCAAATAATTATTTGACGGCCGCCACTTCGTTTATCTGGCGGCCGCAACATTACATGTATTATCTGGCGGTCGCCACATAATTATCTGGCGACCGCCACATAATGAAGTGGCGGCCGCCAGATAATTTTTAATTCATACCTGTCACCTATGGACTTCCGTAGGAATTTGAGTGTTATTCAGCTTTGATAATTATTCGTATTGAACATTTCTATTCTTATTGTATTCAGGGTGTCCTGTCGGCTCATATGGCCCAAACTGTTTGAAATGTGGTAATTGCTTCAAAGACTTATGCCGAAATATAGACGGATTATGTCAACAGGGATGTGCTAGAGGTTACAAAGGAATTTACTGCAAAACGGGTAAAATTATGTCATTTAATTAATTCATTAACTTTAAACTGGTAGATACTGAGAGAGAGAGAGATGCAACCATCCATCTAATATTACAGCACGGTAAAAAGGTATTATAGAAAGAAGAGTTTTTGTTAAAAAGACAAAGAGTATCATTATCATTTTGTTATTAATTTTCTCCCCAGTTTGTGAAAATGGTACCTTCAGTCATAATTGTATCCTAACGTGTGGAAACTGTCGACAAAATGCAACATGTGACAAGGAATCTGGTGTCTGTCCAGGAAATGAATGTGAGGAAGGATTCGAGGGATTACTCTGCAAGGATGGTAAGCTAACTTAAATCTGAACGTGTAGTCATTTGTACCCTTTTTTGTCATCATTTTGTATCATATATTTAATCGTTTCTACAAAGTAATCAAACCTTATTGTATGTCAAGTTTATTTTCCGAACAAAATAACAAATCGACAAATTTGAAGTAGGCAACACGCGCTTACGCCCTAGCATATACTATTGGTGTAAAAAAAAAAATCTTTCTACAACTTTTAAACATAGTGTAATCAAAGATTACGAAGCTCACCTCGCGGCAGCAAAGTTCAATTCAAACATATCTCTAAGTACATGTATATTAAGAAAATCACTCAAGTGGAAAAAAGTAGGTCAAGGTCATTTTAAGAAAGTTTGATCAAAGATACATCCAATATGCAAGTTTGGTTCATGTAGCACTTATTCTTTGCTCAATATTGCCCTTCAAAGGCAAAATCACTCAAGTAGAAAAAGTAGGTCAAGGTCATTTTATGAAAATTTGATTAAAGATACATCCAATATGCAAGTTTGGTACATGTAGCACTTATACTTTGCTCATTATTGGCCTTATAAGGCAAAATCACTCAAGCAGAAAAAGTAGGTCAAGGTCATTTTATGAAAGTTTGATCAAAGATACATCTAATATGCAAGTTTGGTACATGTAGCACTTTAACTTTGCTCAATATTAGCCTTTAAAGGCAAAATCACTCAAGCCGAAAAAGTAGGTCAAGGTCATTTTATGAAAGTTTGATCAAAGATACATCCAATATGCAAGTTTGGTACATGTAGCACTTATACTTTGCTCAATATTGGCCTTTAAAGGCAAAATCACTCAAGCGGAAAAAGTAGATCAAGGTCATTTTATGAAAGTTTGATCAAAGATACATCCAATATGCAAGTTTGGTACATGTAGCACTTATACATTGCTCAATTTTGGCCTTTTAAAGCAAAATCACTCAAGTGGAAAAAGTAGGTCAAGGTCATTTTATGAAAGTTTGATCAAAGATACATCCAATATGCAAGTTTGGTACATGTAGCACTTATACTTTGCTCAATATTGGCCTTATAAGGCAAAATCACTCAAGCGAAAAAAGTAGGTCAGATGCTGCATCCGATGCATGGGTTCACCTCAGCATCCCAAGATGAATCACTTGTGCAAGTTTGGTTACTGTAGCATCAGTACTTTGTCAGATACTGAACTACCCCAAAAACTTTAACCAGATATGACAAAGTCATTCAACTGGAAAATGTAGGTCAGATGCTGCATCCGATGCATGGGTTCAACTCAGTATCCCAAGATGAATCACTTGTGCAAGTTTGGTTACTGTAGCATCAGTACTTTGTCAGATACTGAGTTACCCCAAAAACTTTAACCAGACATTGACAAAGTCATTCAACCGGAAAATGTAGGTCAGATGCTGCATCTGATGCATGGGTTCACCTCAGCATCCCAAGATGAATCACTGGTGCAAGTTTGGTTACTGTAGCATCAGTACTTTGTCAGATACTGAGTTACCCCAAAAACTTTAACCGGACGCGGACGGGGACGCGGACGCGGACGCCGGGGTTATAGCATAAGCTCATCTCAACTTCGTCGAGGTGAGCTAAAAATGTCTTATTCATGGGCGTATCAACAAAGTATGATCTTATCTGAGCACTAGATTGATAGAGTGAAGACACTGATGTTATTATGGAACTTTTTTTTTCATGAAGAGCATTACCTCATTCCTCCCTCCGATCAAGCAGCAAATAAAGACGCATTTCTATGTAAAATGTAGCCCAAAAAAGGACACAAACATACAATGAGAATTCCATATATTTGACTTCAACTAAATTCAATGAATTATTTAGAGAGTGCAAGACTTCTTGGGCATTACAATCGATATACATATTATATACTACTGACGATGATTGAAATTAAATTAATTAAATTCTAATTAAAATATCCGAAACACATGTCTAGTACAACCAAATTGGTACTATAGAACATATATTTCAATATTGACAATTATATAATTATTATGCAGCGCATCCAAGTTCATATTAAAAAAAGAAAGAATTTCCGAAATCTATGAATCTTCTTGACTAGATAAAATTACATTGTACGTCTGTACTATAAACAACTTTTTATACTCGTGTGGTCCCCTTTTGGAGACAACTTGATTGTGGATTTAGTCGCCTTACTCACATTTAGCGATTATACAGTCCTTACAAATCTTTTTCTTTCTTGGATCATTTTTTTTTTATCTTTCATTATATTCATCTATCAGTGACTGAAATCTTGGTACATGTAATGTTTTCTCATTATATATAGATTAAAACGCATCTCTGCACTCTGATTCGATTCTTGTTACGTCTTTGATTTTCAGATTCAAATAATTCAAGCTGATTTGATGTGTATGAAACATATACGGCATGGTAATTGTGTCCACCTATCTTGTTCGATTACCTGTAAATACAAATAACTCTTATTTAAACAAAGGCAGTTGAGCGGTTGAAAACAATTTTGTGAAATTTGGAATTTGAAAAAAAAAAACTTGTTGTATTTAAAAATGAGTAAGGAGAGGTAATTGGGGCACCAATTCATGGAATGCTAAGATCAGAACATACATGTAATGCAAAAAAAAAAAAAAAAAAAAAAAAAAAGGAAAGAAAACTTTTACTATTACGATTTTGAAAAAATAGATTACTTTAAAAGTTATGGACCCTTAGAATTTAAATTGAAGTCGTCAATATTTGTCAATTATCTTAAATAATTGTTTTTTTTTCAAAATTCAGCAGAATGATGGGGCATCAAATATTGATCAGTCGAAAATTTCTAAAATATATATTTCATCAAATTTTCTTGAAAAATCAAAATTTCACCAATAAGTTTATCTGCATATATATATTTTTTTCAATAATCTATTATCAAGGGGAGATAACTCCTAACAATGGCCCTCTTTAAAATATTTCTTATTTCGATATCTATTGGACTAGTAGAGAAGTTTTAGAATATCGTATGACACAGAAAAATATTAAATGATAACTGCACCTAATTTCAATGTTTTCGCATCATTTCTTTCATTACCCATTGAATACCTTAACTAGTAAAAATGGCTCGATTCCTTAAAAGCCGGGCTCCCACTGTCGCGAATGCAGAGGCGATAGAGCTACGATTAGGTGATTTTGTTTAATCGTAGCGCATTCTCCTCTCAATCGCGGGCATTCTCGTCTCATCGTGTCACTATCGTGTCCAATCTCCTACGCATGCGTCCGATTTCAGTTCCGCTTTTCTTCACTTTGAAATCTACCTCTGCCGTCATCGCCCATTGTTTGTCTGCAAGATTCTTGCAGACTGGAACTTGGGCTTCATATTTGTAAATAAAGTATTGCAAGCATATACCATCAGGTTTGACTACATTTATGAGGTATACAGTGTACATGCAATGCTTTTCTTTCGATGCAAATCGATGCAGTATCGGGGATTCTTTCTTCATTCGTACGTTGCCAACACGATCAGCTGAGCGAGAAGTCTCCAGTAAAAATACAAATTCTAGCTATAATTCGAAACCTACCGTCTTTAGACGTGAGTCTTGTAAATTTTCCTACATGAAGATAAGAATCGTTTCCTTCGTTGCCCATTTACTCGCCCCTAAACACTCAAATGTGTACCTCTGCCTTTGAATCTTTTGCACTGTTTACGTCAGAAGTCCGAATGACGTCACTGTGACGACATGCCGTACCTGCGATGCCTCTCGGGTTTTATCATTGCGTGAAATGGCGTAGGAAAATAGCGATGACGGCAAGGTTATATTGCAAGCCTGTGCCGCCTATGACCTTGTTTGCGAGTTGTATCGTGTCATGTTCTCCTGCATTCTCCTATAATCGCGGCACCGACGCGAATGCTTCAAACTGTTTAAAACATTTGCGTCTGAATTCTTATTCGCCTCACACTCGCGGCACATGCGCAGCGCATTCGCCTTGCATTCTCCTCCATTCGCAGCGCGTTCTCCTCACATTTGCGTGCATTCTTGTTCCCAAGGTGGAGGAGAATGAGCCACGATAGAGCCACGATAGAGCCATGATAGAGAACAGATAGAGCCCCGACAAGAAAGAATCTGGCACGATAGTGATGCGAATGCGCCGAGAATGTGACGCGAATGAAAAAAATCAACGCGAATCAGCCACGATCTTGACACGATATTGCCACGATAGTACTACATACACACACGACAATGACAATAATAATTATCTCAGAGTTGATGTAAAAGTGTGCGGATCAATATTTTGAAAACTTTGACAATGTCTTTCAAGAGAAAATAACCTGGAAAGAGGTCAAAGTCAACAAAGGGTATTGATGCTACTGGATATGTCAAATGATTTTGATTTTTCTCATGTCACATTCTTGTCATGATCGCAGCGCTATCGGGTTAAAGTCGTTTCTCAATTTTCTGCATCGCAGCGCTATCGGGTTAAAGTCGTGTCTCAATCTCCTGCATTCGCCTCTCATTCGCCTCAGTGTCTTTTTATCGTGGCACATTCGTGTCGCATTCTTCTCTATTCTTATCACTCTCGCCTCACTATCGTGGCGGACGCGTAGCATATTCTTGTTGCATTCGCGGCGCTATCGTGTGCCTATCGCGCCAAGAAATACTTCATGAGAACAGACAAGAATGTGACGCGATTGTCCATTCGCCTCTGATCGTAGCTCATTCTCCTCTACATTCGCGACAGTGGAAGCCCGGCTTTATCGGCAGGCTTTTAAAAACATACCAAAGAAAACAGAATTATGCATCTTTGAAAGAGCAGAGTTTCATTAGCGAAGCCTTTATTTTGCACCGAATCAAGTTCGTGAAATAACGCAAAATGAAAGTGATCGGTATTAATATCAATTCTCTGTAAGGACCAAAATATCTTGGAAACAGCATGTCATGGATTTTCATGATTTTCTCTATTAATGGTTTGTATAATGCCCTGAATACAAAAATAACAATTTTTTGAAAATAAATATTCCGGTTGCCATGGAAACGAGGTCTGTCTATTTATAGCACTAAAAAAATTGTCAAAAAAGTCATCTTTGGTTATTATGTTGCCATGGAAACCATTGTCACAGTTAATTGGTATTAACAACTTATAATCTTTAAAACCTCTATTTTTAGAAAAAATAACAAATTTTTGACATTTCTTTCAATTAGCCGAATCCTATCAAATCAAAATCAGTCAAAAATTGTCATAAAATAAGGTCAAAATCAAGGCCTAATTTTGTCCAATTTTTACCATTTTTAAGCAAAAATAACACAAAATGTCAGGCTGATAACACCATCACTGTTGTCAGAACAAAATAGATTTCAAGTGACAAAAATAATCACTGAAAAAAATAAGTGGGACCTTGTTTTGTTTTCCTACATTTTGAGGTCAAAAATGGTTGCCATGGCAACTTTTCATTTGACACACGATGACTATATCTTTTCAAATTGATTTTTAGCATGGTTTAAATAACTTATATTGCTTAAGCTTTATGTAAGGACAACAGAAGAAATTATTCTTTATTTGAGCACTTCCAAAATTTGTCAAGGTCATTGACTCTAAGTTCAAGGTCAATTCAAAATATAGGTTCCAATTTCAATAAAATTTGCATTTTTGTTGTTATTTATTGTTACTAAATTTAGGCTTGACTTCCATATATTTGTGTCCAAAATACTTCTTTCTAAAATTAGGACAAATAGATGGAAAAACATTACAAATTTCAGTTCAGAACATTTCTCCTAAAAAAATAAGCCCAAGACAAAAATCATGATAATCTCACATTTTTTATATGTATGTATGAAACACTAGCTAAAAATCAAGGATGTGATTGATTTTGAAATTTTTTGCAACTTTGGTCAATAAATAGGGGATATATCCAAAATCACTATGTATGTGTTTGTTTTACTCAATACCACATGATTTTTGAGTAACTGCCTCTCATATTTTTGGAAAATCACAGAAGTTTGCCAAATTTTGTGAATTACATTCAAGATGACCTTGACATTGGGTCCTGTGACCTTGAAAAAATTTAAGGTGATTTTTTTAATCAATAATGCTCTTTTATATGCACTGATAAAAAATGCTTAAAAATATATAACGGACAGCTGAAAATTTACCAGTAAATTACTCTATGTGTAATAGCACTGACCAGAATGTCACCATGGTAACCATTTTTATACCCTTTTGAATAAAATTGTGAAGAGGTCCCACTCAAAGTTTAACATTTTCTTAAAAATCGAGGATTAAACTTTAAAGATAATTGGCAGTAGAAATCAAGTTAGCCTGACATTTCAGATTATTTTCCCTTAAATTTGAGCGAAATCATGATAAATAAGGAGCTTTTTCGGTCTTAAAAAGGGCCTCTTCAAAACAGGTTTTGACTACATTTTGAGCATATTGACAAAGAGAATAGCGGGCAGAAACATACTTCTTGTGTAATATTTATACAATTAAAGATATAAAGAGAAAACTTAAGGAAATTTCAGTTGACTACAATAGCTGTTACCATGGAAACGAGCTTTGTGAAAATTCCATGTTACAAGTATTCTACCGATGCGTAAAATTTCAAACATGGTTTCCATGGCAACGAAAACTTAATTTGTAAAAAGAAAGTTTATTTTTGTCTCAGAACATCATATACACCTTCCACACCAAAAATCTCCAAAATTGGAGACATGCTGTTTCCACATGCTATTGAAATTATTTTGATCCTTACAGAGAACTGCTATTAAGAAGTAATTTACAGTACGTTGTTTTTCGCATATTTATTGATATGTTGTACAAAAGAAACTCATCTTTCGCAGACATACAAACAAATAAATGTACTATGTACTTATAGATAATGACAAGAAAAGAACAAACAGTTCAAGCAAATGCTGCAGAACAAAGTGCATTAAACCTTTTAAAAATTCAACATGCACTCCATAAAAGAGGTTTTTGTATAACACCTACACAATGAAACTGAAAACAGCACAATTTGAATTTTGAAAATAAACATTCGTTGTCATGTAGGAGGGCTTTATCGTCTTGATATTTAACTGATTGCAAGAGAGTCCTAATTTCCTCGGCATTACCTTTCTACATCGACTTTCTCAGAGATCTCAATCGATGCACGTTTGTAGCATAAACAAAAATATTCCTGGTTGTATCTCCATCTTGAGATATAGAAGTTACGTCTTATACTATATGCATTCATATCAAAAGTAAAAATAGCAAGCTGTTGTTGTATAGTAATCTACAGTGTTTAAAATAACTGAAAAAAATGTTAAGGAGAAATGCACAGTGTAACAAATAACATTCTGGAAACATTTTCATCTCTGAATTTCTCTTTTTCAAAGAAATATCCAACTCTAGTAGCCCCTGGATAATTGTTGGAATAATCGGTGCAACACTCGCTTTCATCATAATCATTATTGGCGTCATCGTTATGAAAAGGTAAAAATGATTTCTCTATTTTATTTATATTCCAAATACCTAGAAATATCTGACCAAAACCAGGCTTTCGACGCTTATTTAGACGGATCGTGGCTAATTTCATCAGAAGGAATCCTAGAAGCAAAATCTTAGTTGACTTTAACACTTTCAGCTCTTCAACCATTTGCTTAATTTCCAAAAGATAAAAAGTCTTTGATAATTATAAAGTTATTACAACTGTGTCACGTGATGATCCGGTGAAATGTTCAGAACGAGCTAGACGAAAGTAGAAGAGAAGTTCCACTTATTACTTTAAACGAGATGTATGTACTATGTTTGTAATAGACTACAACATGTAAATAGTCAATAAAAGTAGACATTGTTGTATGAAGATGCTTAAGTTTCGATGTATATCTCTTCAAACATGTTATATAATCTTACAGCTTTAATACGTCACATAGAATTTTTTCCGAATGCTTGATTCAAAGGGCAAAACATATAAAGTATATGAAGAAAACTGAGACTGAAACATGTGGAATGCCCTATCTCATTATCAATCGATAATTCATTGAAAACATATCAAACATAACATTCACTTCTTGAAGGCGTAAAAATACAGAGTTCAAAAGAAATGTGAGGAATGTTTACGAAAACGAAGAATTAAGGACGGTAGCAAATGGAATGGAGAAATCAAAGAATGAAAATGAGGTAACAACTTTTGATGATATGAATGGAGGAACATTATATGTAGAAGCAACATACGAAGAACTGGATAACGTAGCAAGTGAAAAAGAAGCTTCAGAGCGGACATATGAAGTACCAACTTACTCAGACAGACGAGAAAGTAGTCATACAAAGTAATAAGTAATATCAGGTGAGATATATAAAATTATTGTGCTTACAGTTTCTACCTTAATTTCTAAAGTCTTAGAAAATTAAATGTCTCTCAGTTTATGTGATCATTTATTGCTGATCTCTCTTTATTCAGGAAAAATGTATTTTAAAAATGTATATCTTTTGTATTCTTTTATGACGCTTTCATTTTGTTTACGACTGTAATGATTTTGATTTAGCTTCATTATTAGGAAAATTCCCATCTGGTTCTTGTGAAGTCATAACTTCAATAAATGCAATTAATTTCTCTATATTATTTTCCCTATGTATGTTTAACATTAGCTATGCCCTCGGGGGACACCTGGTCCACCAAAAGTGACACTCACCAATGAAGTAAAGAAGATCCTTACGATAATCTCAACAGCACTTTCAATACAACACAAAATTGAGCCTCTACGGACCCCTAGCAAGCTAGAGGTGGGACTAGGTGCCCGGGAGGAGTAAGCATCCCCTGTTGGCTAGCCGCACCCGCCGTCGATGTTCATGCACGAAAATGAAACAATATATAATACATCACTGTGTAGCATCACGTGACTTTGGCTGTTGAAACCACGAATAAATAAAAAGCTCAGGTGGAGGAAAGAAAACAGGAACTCCAATAATTGCTTTGATAAAATGTTATCTTTTCATAGCCTATATCCTTGTGTAAAATGGTACTTTTACTATCATGGAATCGTTAGTAAGTAAAACGCCCTTGTTTTTAATAACATTATGACAAAAGGTGTAGATATTTTCGTGGAAACCACCTCAACATCGTGTTTAACATATTTCGACCACGACGTTCCTTTTGTCAGAATGTTTGTAAAAACTACAATGGTTTCTTGATTGACCAAAAAAAAAAAAAAAAAAAAAAAAAAAAATCAAAATATCATCTTTTACAAGGACATCGGCTTTGAAAAGATAAATTTGAATCAACACAATCATCACAGTACCTGTTTTTTTCCTCAAAATGAACGGTATGTCTCCATTTTGTGATCGTGGTTTCACCAACTTAAGTCACGTGATGCTACACAGTGTACATGCACTGTCTAAGTTATCTTTATATAGAAAGTGTTATGGCGACAATATCATTTAAAATGTTCAAAACACTTACTGTCAGACATATTCATCTGTGTTGCTTGGGCCTCTACGTTTTGCGGTCTTGTTTGTGTGATGTCATCTTACAGTGAGGAGATTGTTTTACGCCACAATTGTACGTTCTTCGAGACCTCTGAGTAATTGGAGAAGTGAGAGGGTTGTGCGCACGTAATCCAGGATAACCACACCTTCTGCTATTTCCGTGGAAGATGGCCGTCCTAAGTCGGCACCGGTTGCCCATTGGTCTCGTTGGTTTATGTGTAGTCCTTTGTGTTTGATGATTCTGTGTTGTGCGTTGACGTTCCTTGTCCCTTATGCGTCTCTTTATATGCTTGTCTGCTTTGTGTTTTTGCATTGAGTGTTTTGGGGTTTTGCTGTCGGTGCTGCATCCTGGTGTTGTTGGAGATCCCCTCCATTGTTTTACTTGGAGAAAGCGTAAACTTTCTACACGCTTTACTTTTTACACATTTCAGAAAATATAAACCTACATAAGCATTGTCAATATTGAAATATATGTTCTATTATAAAATTTTAGAGCGTCATTTCATCAAGTTATGTCACCTCAGTGATTCTCGAGACGGAAAAAGAGGAAATCCAAGACCAAAAGTCTAATCTTTAACCGAAATTTCTGCCAAAGAACCTGCTAAAGACAGAGCTATGCCATTAAGAAGACATCCCTTTGTTACAGGAAATTTTGTGATGGAGATTTTACAGATATATTTCAGGTCTAGTTAGACTAGTACCGAAACATTGTGAAACTAGTCAAACGATATTCTCAGGAGCGAAATAATCCCCCAGCAGAGATACCAACTTAGAGCATGGTTGAATTCCTCAATGTCGAAATATTTCATTGCACCATATTCAAATTTCAACAAGTTATGTCTCAGTATGATCGAATTGAGAATGTTATCTTCAGAATCATATAAATGGTTTGCTAAGCATTTATAATAGGAAAATATTTAAATGGTACGAGTATAGATCTGATGTCTACAAAATCTATTTACAGTAATGTAACAAAAGAACAGACAAAACAAAACAAAACAAAACAAAAGAACCCCCCCTAAAACAGCTCATATGCCAAGAAAATCGAGGGAAACTAAGAATTGTGGGTCCTGTAGCATCATATCCCATCCATCCTGCTACGTCTTTCGGTATATTTTTGGACATAATAATTTTCACACTCTTTGGCCATATTACATTAATTAGATTGAGGATCACTGACGAGGGTTTAGTACCCGAAACGTGTATTTTTGGTTCATGCTGCAGATTTATCTGTTCTTAAATGATGCTATTGAATTTGAATACGTTAAACATTGATATTTGCGGGACAATTAATGAATAGTTTAATTATCTTTGCATGTTCTTGCATCATTTATTCAGGTACTTTAGATAGGTATTTACAGATGTACGGATCATTTTTCAAAATATTATACAGTTAAAGTATACCATTGAGGGAGTTAGCACGATTCTGGTTGCCCGAGACCAGACCTATTTCCCTCGGCTTCGCCTCGGGAAATAGGTCTGGTCTCGGGCAACCAGAATCGTGTTCGCCTCGGGAAATAGGTCTGGTCTCGGGGAACCAGAATCGTGCTAACTCCCTCAATGGTATACTTTAACTGTTTTATTATACCGAAACAAACATTAAACTGAAACAAAAATATTTCCTAGGTATACCAAATCAAACATTATACTGACACAAACATATCTCTTATGTTCACATGGTTCCAATGGAAATTCTAATGATTTTGTCTTGCCTTCTCGACAGAATGACTGAGTAACGAAAAATATTAATTTTTGATGATAAGATAAACAGAAACATTATCTATCATATTGATACATGTTTAATTTTCGATTGTTTTATTTTATTGCGGATTAATTTATGTGCTAAGCGGATAGGAGGCGGATTTCTCTGCTCGCGTATTAATAGCGTCATCCGATCAACCTTCAGCGGCGCTGATTGGCTGATACTGACACACCCCCAAAGAAGCTCCGCCCCATTTTGAAACTAAGTCCCTAAGGAAATAGTCTTCTCAACTGACACATCCCTTTGCAGGGAAATAGTCTTATCAGGCGATTTTCAGGGATTTAGTTTAATGAGTCTCTTTTTATATAGGAAAAATCAGTAGAGGTATAATATAAGACAATAAGACATATATGTTCGAAGCTAAGCAATATTCCTTGTTAAATCGGGGTCCATAATCTGTTGAAGATGGCACTGATTGACAGTTAGTATTGTTGGTGTATGTGTATTTCTGTTTTTAGTGTTTTATGTCGTATATAGTCTTCCCTGTCCCTTTTGCGTCTCTTTGCGTACTTGTCTGCTCTCTGATTCGATGTTTTTTTAAGGTACTGGAACCGTAATGACCAAAGTGTAATCTCGTATATGCTTTCAAGTTTTAGAAATAGATTGTATACCTCGTTCAAATTCGATGTCATTTTCATTGAAGTAATTTCAATTTCACAGCAAGGAATCACTACAAAGCACCGTCGAGAATAGGATATAACAATAATGACACGAAAAGGATCCGAGGACGGTTAGCACTACAGAAATGATAATGAAGAATATAAAAAGACGACATATTGCTCTCAGCATAGAATAACAAACATATTTCGATGGCTTGCAAATTTACTTAAATTCACTGTTTTGTTTTAACTTTCATACTTTTTAAGATGTCTATTGTTTATTGTAAGTTTATGATTGTGTCATGCATATGTGCATCGGTATTATTATTGCAATATAAACGAAATATTTCAGAATTCATTCTGTTTGTGAACTGTTTTCCATTTGTCTTTTTAATCAATTCTTATCTCATTTCAAATAGCCATGCAGAGAAAGTCTTCCTTTTATCAATCGTAAATTACCTTAAAATAATTTGTAAAAAATCAGGCACATCAAAGTAGATGCCCCTCTTTAAGTGTTAGCTATGTTTATACAAGATGATAGTGGATCATTTCTTTTTCATGTAGAATTTCAAACAAACCTGAAAGTTCATGAAATATTTATGCTTCTGGAGTTCCTTTTTCTTTGTAAGAACGAACATGACCTTTAAGTTATGATATGTGAAATTCGAAAAATGAATCTAAAATTCCAAATGTATAATTGATTTGATTCCTAAATATGATTGCATCCTGTGACTGATTTAATCTGTAAAATAAACTGAGAGATAAAAAAAAACCATCCTAATTATGAATTTCTTATCCAGTCAATTCACTTATTTCTCTTAATATCTCAGAAAGTGTTGATTGACGTAATTGTCCTATCATATCATGTATTATACGATAATTATACATATGTATAGTTTTCGTTTCATTTTTATGCTCAGCATGTTATTTCTATTGTTGATATTATTACTTTGTAAAATATAATCATGATTGTACATATTATTGTTGTATTTATAAATTTCTCCTTAGACAGAAATATCCAGAAGTATGACTTAAATGGAATATGTATACCGGTAATGCAACACTGAACAGTCAACACGTCCCAATATACTCAGTTGACCGGTGATCAATGATAAATTCATTGTTTATAGAATAGGTGCCATTACATGAGAAAAATGCACTTGTTTTGTGTTGTAACCCTAACAAACACAACTTACACCAGGCACGTCTTTCGGATCATAAATACTCAGCAGTTGTACTTTAAGCAAAAGAAGATTTTCAGACACATTCTTAGTACTTTGGAACAATTTACTCTAGAAGCGATATCAACCAAATCCAAAAGAAATTTTAGAACATGTGAATTTGGCAAATTTCATTTTTTTATAAGTTCTTCATTTTGCATTATTTAATACTATAATGTCTATAGATGGTAAAAAAAAACCGCATACAGGTATACAGTATTATAAATGATCAAGATACTGCTCCAAACATAAAGGTACCCCATTATAATTTCATCGCTCTTTCAACTTAGAATATACCGCTATTCTATATCCATCTTTTGCGTAAAATATCAGATAGGAGTTCTTCATATTGCAAAATTTCATAAGAAAATGTCTATAGATGAAGAAATAAAATCATATACAGGTATTTTATAATTGATCAAGATATCGCTCCAAACATACTGCGTAGAAGGAAAACCTATAACAGTGCGAGTAGGGACCCTACTTAAGAGCTTAAACCAAAATTTGCACAGTCTAGTCAATTATGAATTTATTTTATCATCATCATTATCAATACTATGATGACAATTTATTCTGGTCAAGAGAAGACGTACATGTATATTCAGAGAATATCAAAACAGAAAAAATTGTATATGTCCGTGCACCATATCATAAGATGCGATGATCATCGACAATTTTCTGCTTAAGCGTTCTAGAAATATTACGGAAGCGTCCTTATGCCACATTCTGAAATTTGTTATCTCCTAATTAGGATATACTATCTTCAAATTAGGAGATACTATCACCTAATTAGGACTAAGCTATCTCCTCATTAGGAGATACTATCACCTAATTAGGACTTACTATCACCTAATTAGGAGATACTATCTCCTAATTAGGAGATACTATCACCTAATTAGGACTTAGGCACGGTCCATTTGATATTCTGGGGGGGGGGGGGGGCTTGGGTTTTTTGTCGGAGCAAGATTATTTTTTTCGCCCCGGATAGGGGCAAAATTTTTTTTTTTTCACAAAGTTGGAGGAAGGAATTTTTTTTTTAACAATTGATGTGAATATTAAGAATGTTTGTGTTTTTCAATAGAAATTCTTTATTTTTACTTTTAAAAATACTCAAAACATTATTTTTATATAAAACTTGTATTCACATCTATACTGAGAAAGGTGAAAGATTTTCACAATATGCGATATATAATGTTTAGTTATCAAAATGTATAAAAGGTCATGTAACATGTAAAAGGGCCTGATGCAAGTTTTTACATGTCAAAATGATAACTAGTGAAAAACTTTTTTAAATTCTCCTTCCAAGCTTGTATATAAAATCAGACACTATGGTGATACATGTATCTATTGTGGTAATGAATTATATTGATAATGTATATAAGCATTTTAATTGTTTCAGTAACATGCATTCTTTAGATATTTTCAAATATGAACTTGCCATTACAGAAGAAAACTATGGCAAGCGAAGCGAGCCAAAAAATTTTCATAGAAAGTAAAAACTGTGGCGAGCGAAGCGAGCCGAAAAAATTTTAAGAATTTTAAGCGAATTTTATCGTTATTCTTCAAATTCAGATTACTTGTAAGAGCAAGATTATTTTTTTCTGTCACACCATAAGCAAATTTATTTTTTTCATCAAAATTCAGAGCAAAATTATTTTTTTCGAAAAAAACCCAAGCCCCCCCCCCCCAGAATATCAAATGGACCGTGCCTTAGCTATCACCTTATTAGGACTAAGCTATCACCTAATTAGGAGATACTATAACCTAATTAGGACTTTATTAGCTAAGGCCTAATGAGGTGATAGTATCTCCTAATTAGGAGATAGTATCTCCTAATTAGATGATAGTTCCTCCTAATTAGGTGATAGCTAAGTCCTAATTAGGTGATAACTAAGTCCTAATTAGGTGATAGTATCTCCTAATTATATAATAGTGTTAGGTTTAGTGTTCACTATGCCGAAATAGTAGTCAGGGTTCTGGTACATAGTGCACGACCCGAAGGGTTTACATTTATACCACTTGGTGAGTGTCACTGCTGGTGTTATGAACATTGATTGCACGAGTTACCTCTCTTTCAAAAACTCTGTGTTACAGACAAACATATTTTGGATTTACCCCTCTTTGACTGTAAAAGATCTATAGTGTAGTCGTTTATTTAACAAGAAAAAATATAGCAACATAAATTTGGCATTAATTTTAAAGGAAAAAATAACTTTCTAGGAACATTTGTTTTTGATAGTGTACTCCCTTCATAGAAAACGTTTTCAAGATACATGTTATAAATATTGATTGTACGAGTAACCTCTCTTTCAAAAAACCTTGTGCATATTCTGGATTTACCCCTCCTTGACTGTAAAAGATCTATAGTGTGGTCGATAAGTACAGGCATTATTTAACAAGAAAAATATAGCAACATAAATTTGGCATTAATTTAAAAGGAAAAAATAAATATCTAGGAACATTTGCTTGGGTATGCAAACAAATTTAATTAAATATCTTGTATGCAAACGACATGTCTGTATATATAAACAGTTCAGCATCAGTTATGTTAAGAAAACTACTGTGGAAAGACAGGGGTGCACTATTAGGGTGATAGTGCACACTTAGAAAGGTGATAGTGTACACCTGAACCGTCCTCTGTCTCAAAATGGTAGAGTAGAACCTATCACAGAAGAAACTCACTGGAAGCATAATAATTAGGTGATAGTAACTCCTAATTAGGTGATAGCTCAGTCCTAATTAGGTGATAGCTCAGTCCTAATTAGGTGATAGCTAAGTCCTAATGAGGTGATAGTATATCCTAATTAGGAGATAGTATCTCCTAATTAGGTGATAGTAACTCCTAATTAGGTGATAGTGCTTCCTTATTAGGTGATAGCTAAGTCCTAATTAGGTGATAGCTAAGTCCTAATTAGATAATAGTATCTCCTAATTAGGAGATAGTATCTCCTGATTAGGAGGTAAAAAAAAATTCAGAATGTGGCATTAGGACGCTTCCGTTAAATAGAACTCTATTCTTGATCAGAATAGATTACCATCAGATAATTGATAATAATGGTCATATGACAGGTCTAAAATAAATTCTTATAAAGGAGATTTAGACAGTATTTAACTGGTTTAAATAAAGGGGATTACCCAGGAATATATCATCAGAGTTAATGCTTTATGATTTTGTTCATTCATTATGTCCCCTCGCAAATTTCAATGGGCAAATCACGTCTTCAATCATTTTTTGTTCTGTTCTTTACAGAAAATTCCAAAGCTTTATAGTGTTATAGTCCTTCTCATTTAATCGAGGGTAGTTAATGTGCGCTTTATCAATCAGCAATTAAATGATAAGTGCTATTATGTGTAGTGATATGTGCTGATACCCATCACCTCCAGCCAATCAAATACCAGGATTTCGTATAAATTAAAACAGTTGGGAATTAAAGTGTTATATTCCTTCTCATTCAATCGAGGGTAGTTAATGTGCGCTTTATCAATCAGCAATTTTAATTTAATAAAAATGATAAGTGCTATTATGTGTAGCGAAAACCATTATTGACATACATTCAGAGATGTGCTTGTACCCATCACCTCCTTATTTTGTATAATCGAGAGTAGAGCCACTTAATCGGACGCCAAACAAGGACATGTTTGATCGGTCCATCGTTGATCACGACGAGAGTTTGTTTGTGTTTTACGATTACCTTAGAGTCCTTGTGATACACAATAAAAGTCTGGCACATTCTGACATTGAATTCGTAATCAGCAACATATCGCATTGATCATTGGTCTTTTTTTCCCTTTACTTCGTGGTCATGGTGATAGGATAACAACTTTCGTGCGCCCTGTCTTTTTTCTACGAAGTAACAGGGGATCACTGAAGGGAATTGCTGATTTGTGCCTTTCACCATGCTTTTGAGATACTTAGCCTTTGAATTCGTTTATGAAAATTAGCGATATTAAATTGAACACACCACAATGAGACATTATCTTCAATCTTGACCAGGCCATACATCTGTTTTGTGGCGATGAACATTAACTTATATCAATACATTCGATTATTCCTGTTTCTCGATTCTTATTCGTGTTTTCTTTCAAACCCATCTATCTAGACTTTTTATGCAATACGTTGCACAATCCATGCATGTTTATAATGAACCCTTATGATTGGGAGTTTGAGCTAGATACAGAGCCAATTTTTAATGATAAAGATAATTAAGACTTTGTGACTTCGTTCAACAAACAATAAAAGTTCAAGCTTAAGCTTAGCCATGTTGTTATAAAACAGCTTAGACATACTCCAACTTAATATTTTCTTCCTGGTCGTGATTTCATAGTGAGATTGACTTTGTTTGAGATGGACGTGGTGACACATTTTGTTCTTTACTCTCTGATTTCTTGGAAAATATCTCCCTGTACTAGTTCAAGTAAGCAAAACAAATATTTCTACTTTTAAAAATAAAATAATTATAATAGAATGTAAACGTCTTCAAATTGAATAGCATCATTTAAGAACAGATAAATTGGCAACATGGACCAGACATGCACACCTATACATGTATTTATATATTAATAATTACAAACGCATACATAATTTGAAATCAAGTATAAGGATGGGTTGACGTCGAATTATCAGGTATTTATATACCGTGGTAATCTTTATTTGCCCTGCTATATTCATCTACTCTATACATGATTGATTTATTTATTTCTCTTTTATTCTCATGTATTCTTATTTTAATCCTTAAAGATCAAAGCTTTTTACAACCAAGTTTTTCAACAGAAAAACGATCAGTTGGTATGTGCTCTATTCTTCTGCGTAGAAACTCACGGAGGTTTGGCTTTTCCTGTGTCACAATGAAAGGCAGGTTGTGAAACACCCCAAGTTATATACTCTGTTGGTTGTATGGGTCCGAATTTCAAAAGATGCTGACAACAATTATTTTTGTAAAATTTCCAGAAAGCAGTTACTTGTTTGTGGAAGCGGAAACCTTGGCCTAAAAATTCTTGGTAATTTGTAAATAGTTTTATCTGAAATCAAATCTGGGCTTCAAAAATATTGTTCGACAGTATATTCTCGCAGTGGTATCAACCAGATGTGGATTTTAAAGAATTCGAAGGAACTTTTAGAATATCTGAAATCCACCCATTTTAGTAAAGTCCATTCGATCAAAGCCTTTCATTTTTCGACACTTTACACTACAATTCCACATTCTAAATTGATAGAAAGACTCGCAAAAATTATAAGTAATGCGTTTACGAGTAAGAACGGTAATCGCAAATACAAATTTATTGTTGTGAACTATGACAAAACGTACTTTGTAAAAGAAAATCCGATTCTGAAAATAAGTACACTGAAACAGATATTATTCAGATGTTAAACTTTTTGATCGACAACATTTTTGTGGTATTTGGAGGAAAGGTCTTCCAGCAAATTGTCGGAATTCCAATGGGGACCAATTGTGCCCCACTCCTTGCCGACATTTTCCTTTACTCGTGCGAAGCTGAATTCATTCAATCTTTGGTCTCTGAAGGGAAAAGATACTTAGCTTCTGACTTCAACTTCACTTACAGATACATAGACTATGTGTTGTCCATCAATAATCCGAAATTCGCGGATTATCTGAGCAGTATCTATCCTTCAGAGCTTGAAGTCAAAGAAACTACAGAGACAAATAATTCAGCATCCTATTTGGACATAATGTTGTCCTACGACACTGATGGTCACATGAACACCTCACTCTATGACAAACGTGACGACTTCAGTTTCAGCATTACAAACTTTCCCTTTCTGAGTAGCAACATCCCGTCATCGCCAGCTAACGGTGTGTTCATATCTCAGTTGATACGCTATGCCAGAGCAGGTACCAAATATACGGATTTTGTTCTGAGAGCTAGGCGTCTTTCAGATAAGCTTCTCAGTCATAGATATATTTGTGACCGACTAACATCGTCACTGAGGAAGTTCTACGGTCGATTTGGGGAACTCGTCATACACTATGATGTCCCGGTCTCCAGAATGGTGGATGATATTCTGTCATAGACCATTTGAACCATCCAACCAAAGATTGTACTCTATGTCTTCCGAAATGGAAGTAACCGGATGTGACATTTTTACCGAATTGAAGCGGCGGGTGTTGCATGTAAGCAGGAGATGCTTACTCTTCCTGGGCACCTGGTCTCACTCCCATATCGGGAGTTCGCTTCTTTTCATATGGTGGAAGTTTTTGTTTGTTTGCTTTGGTTCCTGTTTTATCCTGATTTTGTATGCCTTCGGTTTCTGATTATCTGAATTATCGATTTTGTGCTGTATACAGGGATATGGTCATTGTCCATATTTGTCATTTCTACTATGAAAATCCGAAACATCAGTACATATTCTAGCTAAGATAAAATTCACACTCTTTGGCCATATTTTATTGTTTAGATTGAGGATCACTGACGAGGGTTAATAGACATTTTTCACTGCGTCTAGACTGACAATCGACGACGGACACTAGGGTAGTTTAGGCTGTTTACCTGTGGGGAATGTCTCAAAATACAATTACTGTTTGTAAAACAAAACGATAACGAAAAAGAAACCGCTTTCATACATTATTTGAAAAAGAAACATAAAAAAATTCAATCACTATTTTGAAAACATTTTTTTTCAGTAGAAAGAAATAGCTTCAATATTTCGCCCGTCTCACATGTTGTTTCTATTCAGTTTTTTGTGTGTGAGTCTATGGCGAGGAATTGAAGCCCTCTCACACACAAAAATAACCGAATAGGAACTACGTGTGATACGGGCGAAAGATTGATGCTACGAGGGCTGATTGATATGTTGTGAGCCTAGTATTAAAGAATTTGAATTTTATCAGACATTTTGCATTATTTTTCTACTGCTTTCAGTTATGAGAATAGATAAAAGTCTGATGAAGCAAGATCAGGTGAATAAGGCGAATGTTTAATCAAATTAAAGCCAAAATCGTGAATAGCAGATATGATAGTGACATACTTGTGAACAGGAGCACAACACACCTTTAACTAGTTAGCTTTCCGTGGCGCTTAAGTTTAATATTTTCTCGTAACTGTGTCAGAAGTGAAGCACATATGTGCAATTGATTGTTTGTCCTTTTTGGAGATAATCTATAAGTAAAATGCCTTCTGCGTCCAAGAAAACCGAGGCTTACAACACATCAATCACCCCTCGTACAATGTAGTCAATATGAATGCGTATGATGGTTACTACTTATATTCATTTTAGTCTTTTTTAAGCTTAAGTGAAAGGAAGCGAAGATTAATTTATTTTCATTTCAGAGGGAACCCATTTAATTGCTATGGGGTGAGGGATGAAATTCTGTTTTCCGATTGGGAACGGTGTTTAGAAGTTATAAAGTATTCAATGTATATGACCGAACGGTTTTCAGTAACCTTAGATTCATTCCAAAATGGCCAGGGAAGACACCCCCCTTACCTGTTCAGCTATAACCATTGCAAAAAAAAAAGAATAAATACATAAAATCATTATATAATAATGCTATTATTTTTCGAAAGGAGGGATGTAGAACACACAGATTTTCAACAATGGGCATACGAAGATCCCCAACACATATTTTTCTTTGATACGATGTCGAATTGGAATTCGATTTTGGAAATGAATTCAGTGACAAAAAAAAAAAACTATGCATAAGCAAATTTGGAATTGAAGCAATTTTTTTTCAAGGAGCGCGTTCCTGCAAATGTTTAGATGCCCCCCCCCTATTTTTTTTAGAAAACTTTCATGATTAAAACTCTCCATGCCCATTTCACATCCTGATTTCATGATGTTTTTGCTTATTTAATAGTTTTAATTGAAAAAAATAGACGAATACATTGGAGTAATATCAACGATTATAGATAACTCCTTTTTAATTTTGTGGCGCCACAAAAAATATTTTATCAGCGCCAACTACAATGAACTCCATTTGATCATGTTGTTATATAGAAACACTTTTGTTCTATCGGCAAGTTCTCGCTTTTTACTGAAAACTAAGTACTAAAATCATACTATAATGTATATTGTCGGATATGCAGCCTTTTTAACACATGTTATCGGGCAGCTTTGCACGAATGATGTAGATTAACTAATACAAGAGTTTTTTTTAAATACCGTTTATACTCATATACATTGCCAGAGACGCTGATTAAAATAACAAAATATTACTTCGAGTTAACCCCTGTTTAAAAGTCATCCTCTGTCCTTCATCGAGTGTCAGTCTAGACTCAGTGAAAAATGTCTAATACCCAAAACGTGCATGTCTGGTCCATGCTGCAAATTTATCTGTTATTGAATTTGAAGACGTTCAACATTAATACATGTACCAATTGGTTAGTGTCTGAGTGT
This sequence comes from Pinctada imbricata, assembly GCA_033119305.1. Lineage (NCBI taxonomy): Eukaryota > Metazoa > Mollusca > Bivalvia > Pterioida > Pteriidae > Pinctada > Pinctada imbricata. The sequence continues at coordinate 49,449,226 of VSWD01000003.1, read as the reverse complement.
CACTGCTGGTGGACCAGGAGTCCCCCCCCGGGCATATGTAGCCATGTTCGATCAATTTTGGCTAATCGTTTCTTGAACGCATATCAAATCTTCTGTTATCAAATTTCTTGAAATTTCTAAAACGTCTTTCGGTAGCTCAGTAACATATAAACATGTCTAATGCATGAATTGTAATAAATTTCTATACAAAAAAGGCTCAACATATAGGAATACAGAGGGTATAAACAATAAATATTTCGTTTTAGTTTTTCACAATTTTTCATGATTTTATCACGTTTTATCCAATATAAACAAATTCTGAGCGTGTTTTTTTTTTCTTTACGACACTTGTTTTTGAAAAGAGGGATATATTTAGCTAAAATTTAAGACCAAATTCAGGCATGTGTTAGGTATGTTGATCAGACTCGAAAACTAAGCTTCTCTTTTAAAAAGGTCGCTGTACTATTTTAAAACATTTACTTCCTGGTCATGATTTCACATTGAGATTGACTTTGTTTAAGATGGACGTGGCGATACATTTTGTTCTTTACTCTCTGATCTCTTGGAAAATATCTCACTGTACTAGTTCAAGTAAGCAATGCAAATAGTTTTACTTTAAATATTTACAATAGAACATATACATGTATTTCTATATTGATAATACACACGCATACAGAAGTTGAAATCAAATGTAAGGATGGCATGACGTCAGTATCCTGATCAGTTTAAAAATATTTAATGACCGTGGTAATCTTCATTTCCCTGCTATGTTCATTTACTCTAAATATGATAGATCAACTTATTTCTCATCTATTCTATTTATTCTTATACAAATTAAACAAGATAACAGATTTTTACATCCAAGTTTAAAAAACCGATCAGTTGGTATGTGTTCTATTTTTCTGCGTAAGAAACTCTAGGATGTTCGGCTTTTCCCGTGTCACTTTGCATGATTATCATCGTTTTGAGATGAGACAGAGACGATATGTCTGTTAAGAAGAAATAATGGTGATATTTGATGGATTCACACGTAAAAAGAAAAATCCTTTGTTGTTTTTACAATATAACGTGAATTAGGTGGAGTATAAATTTACTGATAAATTACGTTCACACGCAAATAAATTTCAGGTTCACAAAAAGCGAATTTAAACGGGTAACTTCCCTTTGAAATTTATTTCAAGGAAAGGCGATATAGATCCGCAAATTGCTGTGTTTTTTTTTACCTTGAATGGCCAAAAAAGAAAATCAAGGTCGGGCAAAAACTTGTCATTTAGCCAACAAAAATTGTGATGGTTTGTCATGTAAAGTCTAACTATTATTTTCAGGATAAATACAAACTCTAGAAAATCTAAGTCATATACACGTGTTTATTTCAGAGAATTGAATCCAGAATGATTTTTGTAACCAAGTCAATTTTCTGGGAAATGAATGAGATCACAGATCCTTATCCTCATTGAATAAGAGAACTAAATATAGTTTTGTATATTTTTCTTCCTGTTTATTTGAAACAATAAGAAATATATGGGGAGGAAACAAGAAATCTCTCTCTACTTGTAATTGTTTAGCCTGCCTCTGTCACATTAGAGTTATTCGATTAAGCTACGGTTGTCGAACTACATAAACCGTATGTACGAAATGAGATGAACGGGGATGAAAAGAAGGGTGGTATCAAAACGCCAAATAATCCAATATAGTTTTAAAGAATTTTGTATGTTTTGGCAGTGCGGTTAACGTTATTTTTATTTTTGTATTTGTGTAAACAAGATCGGATCTAAATGCGGTCAGGATTCCGTTTTTTACAATTTGTTGTTCTTGGTTTTTTTTTCGAAATCACAAGCCCCTTCCGTCACGGACTTGACTCCTGCAAAAATGTTCTGGGTCAGTCTATGTAAGTGACTTAGAAAAAAGGGGAAAATATTATAGGAGCTGTTATGATTTTAAGTAATATAAACACAAAATCGTAACACGTGTGTCCATTCTCTTTACTTTTAGAAAACCAAAAGAAACAAAAAGAAGGAACAACATCGAAACATATCCCAAAGTGTAACTCATTTCCTCAAAGTACAAATTGTCATCATGACATTTTTAGACTGAGCATCTTACAATATTACATATTTTCTAAATTGTATGATATTTAAAGGCAGATAAAAACAAACATGTAGCTATACATATTCGACCAGAAGCATTTCCTTAACCTTACAGCCGTCGTCCAGTTTCAAACATTTTATTGTTGAGACTAGGAAGTCCATTCTCATTCCAGAGTTAAAGCTTATATGTGTGGTAGTAGTCGCACACTGAACCATGGGTGGAGATTGTATGAACTTAAGTCTTATTATTTTTTAAATGTTTAAGTATTCTATTTATGTTGTAACGAGCATTTTCATTAATCGAACAATACAATTAATTAGCCAGACGTCTCATACGAGACTGCATGTAGCACTCTGGACTTTTGTTTAATTCACTCATTGAAAAGTCATCGTATTGAAAAATAGAATAAAGTGTACTTGAGGTGTTTCAAGCAAAAATATAAAAAAAAATGAATTGGGAATGAATCTCCATCACTTAAAGTGTCAAAGAAGTTGCGAGTATAAGGATGCATAGCGCATTATAGGAGAAAAAAAACCACACCCATTTTCTAAGAACCCGTACTTAAAGGGCCCAAACAAATATCGGGTGCACAACTTGACTACCAATCATCATATTACAAAAAAATCCTCTGCATCATCGATAGTATCAGATGATTTTCGAGAACAAGATTTACAAAGAAAAAATGGCCAGGCCCCTAGGACCATAGGGTTCAGGGACTAAACAAACTATAAGTTGCGCAACTAAACCACCATATAAGTCGCCATCATTTATGTGTCAGAGGAGTTGCGAGCACAAGATTTACACGTAGTTAATGAGGAGAAAATGACCATAACAATTTTCTAGGACCCTAGGGCCAAGAGCTGAAACCAAATGGGTTATATGTTTAACGTCTTCAAATCATTAGCATCGTTTGAAAGCAGACACATTTACAGCATGGACTAGGCATGCATGTTTCAGTGATCCTCAATCCAAACAATGAAATATGGCCAAAATATGTAAAAATTATGCCCAAAATATACCGAAAGTCGTAGCAAGATGGCTGGGATATGATGCTACAGAACCCAGGTTTCGGAAATTTGAGAACAATTTGTAAACAGAAATTTTCGAAAGCGTGTGAAGAAACGACCAACCGAAATTGATCGAACTTTGATTCATGTGCCCTCGGGGATTCCAGGTCCACCAGCAGTGACACTCACCAAGTTTTACACATATTAAACGTTTTCAAATTCATTAGCATAATTTAAAAGCAGACACTACGTCATTTAAAGTGTCAGATGAATTACGAGCTAAAGATAACAAATTCTTCAAAGACCACGCCCATACCCGGGGGTGTCGGGGACTGAAACCAAATGTCAGTCACAACTAGTCCACATATAGAGAAGAGAAGGGATAAAGTGCAAAAATGCAAAAAGACTTAACTTTCTACCACCTATGGTGTCAGTGAAGTTACCAGCACAAGAATTGTTTTACGGACGGACGGACACCGGATTATCCCATAATCTCGACTGGCCTGAGACCAATAGAGCTAAAACCTTTAATTTTTGAATGCTTTTCTCGGTTGCATCATTTGATCGATATTTCGTTGTATTTCGTAGGTACGAAAGAATATCACATATAACCGTTGCTTAATCGAATAACACTATTAGGGCCGCGCACTCACTGTTCGAGTACGGCGTTGTAGATATCTTAGAACACCATGGAATCGAAAGAAAAATGAATAAGGTTTCAACATTTTTCCTTTGGATGGCGATGTCACGACACTCTCACAGCGCGCCAGGAGTTCCTACGGAGTTCACACGGCGTCCCTACTGTACGGAGATCTGTGTTCTTATGTCCGCGTCCTCGCTGCGTTGTCACGGCGCTCTAACCGCATCTCACTGTCCTCACTGAGTTGTCAAGGCGCGTGCACTGCGACACTGTAGTTGCGTAGGATTTTGTTGTGGGGACATAATTTATTTTTGCTTCTTACCAGGCGAAATCCCAAGAAATAGTCGGAATGTGCGAAATCCAGAAAGAAAAAATCCTCCAATGAGAAATATGGACAATGATCATATCCCAATAAACAACACAAAATCGATAATACAGGAAAGCAAAAACCAAACGAAATCAGGACAAAAAAGGAACCAAAGGAAACAAACAAAAACCTCCACCACATGAAAAGAAGCGAACTCCCAATCAGGAATGAGACCAAGCAGAAGTCACAAGCAGATATATATCCAAAGGTCCGATGCTACAAATGATGCAGGGAGATACACCAAAGACAGGGAGGACAGACGAAATACGAATTGAAACACAACAAATGGAGAAAGCCCTCGATAAACAAGCGGAACCAACAGAAATGACTATTGTCTCACAGCAAAAACATCAAGCAGTGGAGCCAACAGACTTACAAAAGCAAAAATCACAACAGACAGAACTAGAACTGACTTAAAGTGAAGAATGATACCACAGGGTCTTTTTGTTAAACAGATACATTTAAATGACATTTCAATTGTTCAAATTGAAAATCTCATTCAAGACTGAATACTTTAGTAAGAAAATTTACTGCTTTGTTTGCTGCCTTCAGATTACTATTATAAGGTCAAAGTTCAAAGTCTAGGTCACTATTTTAAAAAAATCTTTATCAAAATGTACGAGTTAGGTTAAATCTGTGAAGTTAATACTGTAAACGTGAGTTTTTTTTTCGCTGGGGTAAAATTTTGCGATTATAACATCAATGCCTTACGCTTCGGGGAACTATTCGCGATATAAACGTATCTTCCATTGTAAAAATGCAGCAGGGTTATTTCCCATGAGGGAAATTTTCGCGAAGTCACCTATTCGCGAAATAAGCGAAAATTATCCTAATGCGAAAATTTCCATGTTTCTACTTTGAAAGAGCCCTATTACGTATACTTTCGGAGAAATCTGCTTTTAGACATTCTTTACCAATTACTAGTAAGTGTCATAGGTCAAAGTTCAAGGTCCAGGCTATTACGTCAAATGTATTGATTTCAAAATGTAGAACCCTTTGTGGTTAATGTGTGTATGAAAATCAAATATGAAAGTCCTACCATTGATACTATAAAAGAAATCTGCTTTCCAAAACTTCATAATCTAAACTGTTGTATAGGTCAAGGTCATAAAGTCTAGAGGTTAAAATTCATGGTAACAAAATAAAGTAGTCCTCATGGTGAAATGATAGGCCTACCATTGAAATTATATTGAAATTATTAAAGAAATCAAGGGCAAAATTTAATATGAATCAAGGCAAAGCCTTTTTGTGCGAGCGGAGAGAAAATAGATATGATTATGATATATGAAATAAAAAAAGATCTTTCTTTTTTATTTTGACTATGATGGTTTATCTTATCTTACAAAACTTTCTATTTATGATTGCCAAAAAAGGTAGTATAAGGCGAGTGGAAACACGGAAGCATTTGTAAACTTGATCTAGACCAGCAGATGAACATTTTAAGGGGGGGGGGGCTTAAAAATATAGTTCTTTAAAATATGGTTCTTTATAATTCATTTTTATTTTGTAAGAATAATGTTTAGGCTAGCTGAAAATAAATTACTTAAGAACAAAAGAAAAAACAAACATATTCCGACTTCTGACAGTAAGAAACCACCCGAGACGAGAAAAGCAATTAGAGCGAAACGTCTCGTTTAAAACCGGAAATGTCGGATTTCCCGTGGTAACGCCGCCTTGTTGATGCTTTATCGTTACCTGATTTACAAAAAATATTTTCAATAGATTTAATTTATAAACAAAAATTGAGTATAACATATACGTCTACTTGGAGTCGAAACAAAATTTAAATGGCAATATCCAGCATCTCCGCAGCAACTCTGTCTGCGAGGGGACGAAAGTTTTTGAAAGCATAGTAGACATTCTCATTCTTTGATTCAGCATATTTTCTCAATAAGATATGTGTATACGCGTTACCATAAGGGCGAGCTTCGCTCGCAAAGGCCCTTCGGGCCTTTGCAGCGAGCTCCGCTCGCTATAATACTTAAATGTAGTGCTCTTTGTGGTGAATGTGAAATATGGAAAACCCATTGTTCAAAGTATAAAGGAAATGGACTTTCAAAAGATCTTTACCTGATATGCTGTAGTGGGTTAATGTACATTGTAATAAGATGAAGAGGTCAATTGTAATTGTATCAAAATGTAGGACGCCTTATGGTGTATGGATAAAATATGAAAGCCCTATTATTGATAGTATAAAATAATTCAACTTACAAACTTTTTAATCACTGACGGACATACATACGCACTGACAGACTTACAGACTACATGGTGATTCCTACAATGTATATACCCCCTTCACTTAGTCATATCCGCCATTTTTACAACTTGAAGATTGTCATGATTCTTCAAAGGCCTCCCAATCGCATCTAGCAGAAGACTTGCTGTCCTTAGTAATTCATTGAGATCTTGATTTCTTGGTCTAAATTTTGTTTCTTTCGTACATTACAGGAAGCATTTACTCAAAGTCCTCTACTGGGCCAAGTTTGTGTTTTTAGTGCCGATCGGTCAACAAATATGGCTTCTGAGGACTCTGATTGGCTGACATATTTCGACTGCTCCTCTGAAACCATTGCACATAATTTTACAAAACCTTACAGGAAATATTAGTACTTAAGGTTCTCTGCCTCATTTTGTTTATTGAGCCGATCGATCAACAAATATGGCCAACGAGGGCTCCGATTGTCTGACGCATTTTCAACAACATGTACTCTGCAAACGCTGCATAGAATTTCTCGAAACCTGAAAGAATGCAGGTACTTAAGAGTCTCCAGCAAATGTCCACTATCTTTTGTCTGCAACTCAGGTGAGCGATTTGGTCCCTTAGGCCTTTTATTGCAGCTCATAAGAGCGATAATCAAGTGCAATTTTGTGATAGCGCACCGCCCGTCGTCCGTCCGTCATACTACATAACTTTTTTTTTACATTTTCGACATCTCCACTACAACCACTTAACAGAATTTCACGAAATCTTACAGGAAGAAGCAAGTACTCAGAATCCTCTACCATGTTTGTGTTTTTCATGCTGATCAGTCAATAGATATCGCAACTGAGGACTCTGATTTTCTGATACTTCTTCAATTTCTCCTCTGCAACCGTTGCACAGGAAGCAAGTACTCAAGATCCTGTAGCAAGTTTAAGTTTTTCGTTATGATCGGTTTGCAGATATTGCCGTGATTGTGTTGTGGGTCATGTATTATTTTAGTTTTACTTTGTGTGTAGGTGCACATGTACTTAGTCATGTTATTTAATGATTTCATAATAATTCTTTCTAGATTTTACTATGTCATGTTTATTTCACTAGAAAATATTCCAGTATGTTCTGTGTTACATCATTATCATCACATGACGTGATTTCTAGAATTTACTCTATTGTTAATCATTTGTAATGAGTCATTGTTCTAGAAGCTTCTGGTTAATTCATTGTTATTAAGTATAAATACCTCTGAGGAACTGTGTTAAGGGACATTCGTACACATTCGTAGACACGATTCATTCATCTATTCTGATATACTGGGACACTTTATTTGTTGAGACTTTAATCCATTTAACAACGTTTGGACACTGATCTTTCGAGAACGTTTGTGATTACTGGAAACCATACATTCGATAGACTTTGTGGACCGTAACGGACACTTTGATCCGGACATTGTATTGTAAGTTAAATATATATATTTTGTACATAATTAAACTTGTAAATTTATATTCTGTCTTTGTCTGATTTTTGCTGGCGTTTTGGGGTATTCTGACCCATAACAGAATTGGGGGCTCGTCCGGGATCGTAATCTCTGCATATTTGCATTTTTACGTAAAGTTCGTTGTTTGAAAAAAGGAAAATTCTCAAAACTTTTGCCAGCAGAAATCAATCATGGTATTTTCGGTCACTGAGTTTTTGAAATCGCCGACTGTAGATGAGTTCGAATCATTGAAAAAAGATGATTTGATTGGTTTAGGTCTTCACTTGAAGTTAGATGTAAAATCTTCTATGAGAAAACAAGAAATTAGAAATATTGTGGCTAAAGAGCTTTTAGCTGAGGAAATCTTTTCGTCATACGATTTTCCTGTTGAACCTGTTTCAAGCGAAACCAAAATGTCAAAATATGAGTTTGAATTAGAGAAAATGAAATTACAATTACAATTTGAAAAAGAAGAAAAAGAAAGGCAAAGAGAAAAAGAAGAAAGAGAGAAACAGGAACGTATGCACGAGAGAGAACTCCAGTTTGAGTTAGAAAAGTTAAAGTTAGAGAAAAGCGCTAAGGAAAATCCTGTCCCTTCGCTTGTCAAGTCTGAATTCGACGCCGCCAAAAACATCCGATTAGTACCAAAATTTCAAGAAAAGTCCGTGGACAAATATTTTCCACATTTTGAGAAAATCGCGGCCAATCTGAAGTGGCCACGTGATTTTTGGCCAACTTTGTTACAAAGCGTACTTATTGGCAAAGCGGCTGAAGTGTACTCGGCGCTCAGTATTGCTGAGAGTTCAGACTATGACAAGGTCAAGGACACGATTTTGAGAGCATATCAGTTAGTACCTGAGGCGTACAGACAAAAGTTTAGAAAGTACAAAAAGTTTGAAAATCAAACATATGTTGAATTCGCTCGAGAAAAAGAAGATTTATTTGATCAGTGGTTTCGATCCAAGAAAATTCCCAATTCATTTGACAATCTGCGTCAAATAATTCTGATAGAAGAGTTCAAAGAATGTGTACATCAAGATTTAAGAACTCATTTGGAAGACAAAAATGTTAAAACTCTTGAAGAAGCCGCTGTTTTGTCTGATACGTATGCTCTCACTCATAAGAAAAATTTTGTGTCAAAAACTCAATCTAGCGATAGTGCTAAAACGTCAGATTTTCCAAAGAAAAATTTACAAGAGTCTCAGTCGTCCATTAGTTCCCAGTCACCATCTCAAGGTGGTTCTACGTCCGGTCCGAGGTCCGAGCGTTCTGAGGCATCCCCAGGGGTGGGGTCGCTTCCTACATGCAATTATTGTAAGAAAAAAGGTCATGTTATTGGTGAGTGTTTGAAGCTTAAGAAGAAAAAAGAACTTAAGTCACAGGCCTGTGCGTCTGTTAGAAATGATAGGAAAGCCTTAGATTCGATTTGTTCTGACACTCCTGAGATTCAGGGTTCTAAGTCCAGTTCTGATGATTTTGTGGAGGATCATTATAAGCCCTTTTTGTCACAGGGATTTGTTTCACTCAGTGATTCTAGCGAAGCGTTGCCTGTTCAGATTTTGAGAGATACTGGTGCTGCCCAGACTTTATTGTTAGAGGGTTCATTGCCTTTGTCTGAGCACACTTTTACTGGTAGGTCAGTTTTATTACAGGGTGTGGAGCTAGGCGTCATTGATGTTCCCCTTCATGAAATTTATTTGAAGTCAGACTTAATTACTGGACCTGTTATCGTAGGTGTTCGACCTACTCTTCCCGTTCAAGGCGTTTCCTTGTTGCTTGGCAACGATTTAGCTGGCGGCAAAGTTGTAGCCGATCCGATTGTTTGTGAGAAAATCACGTCCGATGTCGTGTCCGATGATGAAGACGACGACTTGTACCCAGCCTGCGCAGTTACCAGGGCGATGGCCAGGAACAGACTAAAAGAGGCTGAGAGTACTTCTGCACTTAACGAGGACCATCCCTCCGAAAATATAGACCTTTCTGACACATTCATGTCTACCATTGATGACAGCGTACCTGAAAAGTCAGTACCACTTCATGTTGACAAGTCTCCGACAGTACCTGGTGATGATTCCCATCCGCCATTAGACAGAGATACAGATGCCTTAAGCCATGAGCAGCTCCTCTCCGAGCAAACTAAAGATCCGGAGATTATCCGACTAAGCAAGAGGGCCCTTCCCCGAGAAGAAGCGGACAAAGTCGGAGAGTGCTTCTACATACAAGATGGCATCCTTATGCGGAAATGGAGACCACCCGATGCACCCCCTAATGAAGTGTGGCGGGTCGTTCACCAGATAGTGGTTCCAGTAGCGTATCGCGGGGACATCATGAGTTTGGCTCACGACACACCCATGGCAGGTCATTTAGGTGTCAATAAGACTTATAATAGGATTTTAAGTCACTTTTACTGGCCTAAGTTGAGAAAAGATGTGTCTGAGTTTTGTAAGTCTTGTCATAGTTGTCAGATGGTAGGTAAACCCAATCAAGTTATACCACCTGCTCCCCTCCAACCCATTCCAGCCTTTGAGGAACCTTTTAGTAGGGTGTTAGTTTATTGTGTAGGTCCTTTGCCTAGGACTAGGTCAGGGAATCAGTACTTACTGACAATTATGTGTACTTCGACTAGGTTTCCTGAAGCCATACCTCTTAGGAATATTAAGGCAAAGACCATAGTTAAGGCCCTTACAAAGTTTTTCAGTTTCGTGGGTGCTCCCAAGGCTATTCAGTCAGATCAGGGTTCGAATTTTATGTCAGGGTTGTTTCAGCAGGTTATGCATGAGCTAGGTATCAGGCAGTATAAGTCTTCTGCGTACCATCCTGAGTCCCAGGGGGCACTTGAACGCTTTCATCAAACCCTTAAAACTATGATGAAAACATATTGTCACCAGTATGAAAAAGACTGGGATGAAGGGGTTCACCTCGTGTTGTTTGCGGCACGAGAAGCGGTTCAGGAGTCCCTGGGGTTCAGTCCCTTTGAGCTAGTTTTTGGGCATACGGTCAGGGGGCCATTGAAGTTATTAAAGGAAAAATGGTTGACTGAGACTAGCGATTTGAATCTCTTAGACTACGTGTCTAATTTCAAAGAGAAATTATATAATGCTTGCAAATTGGCTCAAGAAAATCTCAAAACCTCACAAATGAAAATGAAAACATGGTATGACAAAGATGCTAGAAACAGAGTTTTTAAACCAGGCGATAAAATTCTTGTATTTTTGCCCATCCCTGGTCATCCTTTGCAAGCTAGATATTTCGGTCCTTATGAGATTGAGAGTAAAATTAGTGATGTTAACTATGTGGTCAAGACACCAGGTCGGCGAAAAGAAAAAAGAGTGTGTCATGTTAACATGTTGAAAGAGTATTTTGATAGAAGTGACCGAAATTTTGTAAAACCAGTTTCCACTTTGGCCAATGCAAATACATTAGAAAATTGTGTTGAACCTGAATGTAATGAAGAGACTGTCGAAAAAGACTTCGCTCAAAGTGTCCGTTTGAAGAATTCTGAAATTCTAACAAATCCGAAAGTGAAACTCGGACATTTGACCGTGCATCAAAAAGAGGAAGTGCATCAATTAATGCGGGAATATACGACCATCTTTCCGAACGTTCCAAAAAAGACGAATGCATCTCATCATGACGTCATTGTGGGTGATGCGTCACCTATCAAACAGCATCCCTATCGGTTAAACCCGATAAAGCTTCAATACATGCGGAAAGAAATTCAATACATGCTTAAAAATGACATTATTGAACCCAGCAATAGTGATTGGAGTTCCCCATGTATTCTTGTTCCGAAGCCAGACGGAACTTACCGATTGTGTACGGACTTTAGAAAAGTCAATTCAGTCACCAAAACTGACTCTTATCCGATCCCACGAATCGATGACTGTATAGATAAAATTGGCAGTGCAAAATTTGTCAGTAAATTTGACTTGCTTAAAGGCTATTGGCAGGTCCCGCTTACCGAGAGAGCCAGAGAAATATCGGCATTTGCGACTCCAGATGGGCTATACCAATATAAAGTAATGCCCTTTGGTATGAAAAACGCACCAGCCACATTCCAGAGGATGATTCATTCGCTCCTAAATCATCTCGAAGGATGCGAGGCGTACATCGATGACGTCATCATCTACAGCGACACCTGGGATGATCATCTCCGCATCATGCGTACCTTCTTCGACATACTGGCGAAAGCAAACCTCACAGTGAACCTTGCGAAAAGTGAATTTTGTCATGCGACTGTAGAATATTTGGGTCACAAAGTAGGTCAAGGTTATGTTACTCCTATCATGGCCAAGGTGGACGCTATTTCAAAGTTCCCGATTCCTACCAATAAGAAAGAAATAATGAGATTTTTGGGAATGGCAGGATTTTACAGAAAATTTTGTCCAAATTTCTCGTCAGTTGTTGGTCCACTTACCAATCTGTTACAAAAGAAAGTGAATTTTGCATGGACCAATGACTGTGACGAATCTTTTAAGAAAATCAAATGTGTTCTTATGAATAGTCCTGTCCTGTCAGCTCCAAATTTTGATAAGCAATTTAAGCTTACTGTTGATGCCAGTGACGTAGGAATCGGGGCTGCTTTGTTTCAAGAAAATGATGATGGTGTAGATAGAGTTGTTTGTTATTTTTCAAAGAAATTGACAAAATGTCAAAAGAATTACTCTACTATTGAAAAAGAGTGTCTTGCATTATTGTTAGCTTTACAACATTTTGATGTTTATTTGAATGTTACTTTACATCCCATTCTTGTATTTACTGACCACAACCCTCTCACATTTTTGCACAAAATGTCAAACAAGAATCAAAGACTTACAAGGTGGAGTTTATTGTTGCAAGAGTACAATATCATTATTAACCATATCAAGGGCAAAGACAATGTGATTGCAGATGCACTATCGAGAGTTTCATGAGTGATTTTTGCCGAATTTACCACCTAAGTTTTCATTGACATTCAAACTTTTTTAAGGGGGGGGGAGGTGTTGTGGGTCATGTATTATTTTAGTTTTACTTTGTGTGTAGGTGCACATGTACTTAGTCATGTTATTTAATGATTTCATAATAATTCTTTCTAGATTTTACTATGTCATGTTTATTTCACTAGAAAATATTCCAGTTTGTTCTGTGTTACATCATTATCATCACATGACGTGATTTCTAGAATTTACTCTATTGTTAATCATTTGTAATGAGTCATTGTTCTAGAAGCTTCTGGTTAATTCATTGTTATTAAGTATAAATACCTCTGAGGAACTGTGTTAAGGGACATTCGTACACATTCGTAGACACGATTCATTCATCTATTCTGATATACTGGGACACTTTATTTGTTGAGACTTTAATCCATTTAACAACGTTTGGACACTGATCTTTCGAGAACGTTTGTGATTACTGGAAACCATACATTCGATAGACTTTGTGGACCGTAACGGACACTTTGATCCGGACATTGTATTGTAAGTTAAATATATATATTTTGTACATAATTAAACTTGTAAATTTATATTCTGTCTTTGTCTGATTTTTGCTGGCGTTTTGGGGTATTCTGACCCATAACAATTGGCTGACATATTTTCAATTTTTCCTCTGCAAAGAATACACGAAACCTTACAGACAACACGTACGTGAGGTCCATTACAAAATTTGTGTTTTTCGTGCTGATCAATCTACAAATATGACCGTCAAGGGCTCTGGCTTGCAGACACATCTTCAATTTCTCTTCTGCAACCGTTGCTCAGAATTTTACGAAACCTTATAGGAAGCAAGTACTCCATAACCTCTACCAAAACTTTTGGTAATTTTTTGAATATAGGTCTCTTTGAGACTATTCATACTTTGAGACTGAATGACGATAAGGCACTTCTTTGAAGTTTATCTCAACTATCAATTATTGGACATGTGCATATGATGCACTGACGTTATCAATATAAAACATATATATATATATATATTTGTAATTCTGTGGCCAATGAGAGAGACGCTTGTTTTGGGTTACACTTGGATATATCATCGAAATTAAAGGAGGTTAACATCTTAGCACAATCCCTCCAATGCTATTTTGAACACTTTCATTTTGATATGCTACTGAATCGACCCTATAGGAAATTTGGAGCCGCTTACTCTCTTTAAAGTACACAAATTTAAAAACACATCATACACTAATGTTAAGTTCTTTATAAAGTAAAGTAATTTATTTCAAATCGAGCATAGACTTATCTCATGGTTATTATGATCAAAGATGTAACGACAACTGTTGTATGTCGAAGCATTTTATGATCCAGGTTTAATGATGGTGCAGTTATGTCTTGTTACTTAAAATTTTCAGTAAGTGGATGTGGAGATTTGGGACATTGCAATGTACATTTTTGTATCTGTTAATTGGTAATTGATATATTACTGTCTTTTAAGATCAGTAAAACAAAAGACTTACATTCAATGACAAATAAGTACATAACCAAATTCCCATAAATGGCACATAATCGATAATTCGGAAAATCATAAACCGAAGGCATACAAATGAAAAATATGGATAATGACCATATCTCTGTAAACAGCACAAAATCGATAATTCAGAAAATCAGAAAACGAAGGCATACAAAATCAGGATAAAACATGAACCAAAGGAAACAAACAAAAACCTCCACCATATGAAAAGAAGCGAACTCCCGATATGGGAGTGAGACTAGGTGACCAGGAAGAGTAGGCATCTCCTGCTTGCATGCAACACCCGCCGCTTCAATTCGGTAGAACTGTCACATACGGTTACTTCCATTTAAGACATAGAGTACAATCTTTGGTTGGATGGTTCAAATGGTCTATGACAGAATATCATCCACCATTCAGGAGAGTTGGACATCATAGTGTATGACGAGTTCCCCATATCCCCAGAACTTCCTCAGTGACGATGTTAGTCGGTCACAAACAAATCCCTGACTAAGAAGATTATCTGAAAGACGCCTAGCTCCCAGAACAAAATCCGTATATTTGGTACTTCCTCTGGCATAGCGTATCAACTGAGATATGAACACACCATAAACAGGCGATGAAGGGATGTTGCTACTAAGAAAAGGAAAGTTTGTAATGCTGAAATTGAAGTCGTCACGTTTGTCATAGAGTGAGGTGTTCATGTGACCATCAGTATCGTAGGACAACATTATGTCCAAATAGGATGTTAAACGTCTTCAAATTGAATAGCATCATTTATATAATTATATAAGAATGAAATAATATGGAACGCCATGACTGTCTAAAGGACAATGTTTGTCAAATAGATTGTTGAATATAAATATCATGTTGTTATTTTTTACAACACATAGTTACAATCATATTCTATATGGTTGTTTAATAGTATTATGTGGTTAGAAGGCTGTAATATAAAGCCGAACAGCTGCTTTATGTTGCGGTTGTAACATACTATATCGTCCACTTGTTCTTGCAAGTCGTTCTCGGCTTATGATGTGTTGTTGAATTAAACAATTATGTACTTATCAAGGTATATCATGTTAGAGTCATATTGCGATACATTGTCATACAGTCATCTTATGTTGTGGATATATAATAATATGTTGTTGTCATTTTATGTCATGTTGTTAAACAGTCATATTATGTTATGGATTTATCATAATATGTTATTGTTATTTTATGTTATGCTGTCAAACATACGCATTGTGTAGTGTTTATGTCATAATATGTTGTTGCCAATTTATGTTATGTTGTTATACAGTCATCGTATGTTGTGGTTATGTCATAATGTTTTGTTGTCATTTTATGTTATATTGTTAAACAGTCGCATTATGTTGTGGTTATGTCATAATATGTTGTTGCCATTTTATGTCATGTTGTTAAACAGTCATGTTATGTTATGGATTTATCATAATATGTTATTGTTATTTTATGTTATGCTGTTAAACAGACGCATTGAGTAGTGTTTATGTCATAATATGTTGTTGCCAATTTATGTTATGTTGTTATACAGTCATCGTATGTTGTGGTTATGTCATAATGTTTTGTTGTCAATTTATGTTATGTTGTTAAACAGTCATAATATGTTGTGGTTATGTCATAATATGTTGTTGCCAATTTATGTTATGTTGTTATAAAGTCATCGTATGTTGTGGTTATGTCATAATGTTTTGTTGTCAATTTATGTTATGTTGTTAAACAGTCATAATATGTTGTGGTTATGTCATAATATGTTGTTGCCAATTTATGTTATGTAGTTAAACAGTCATGTTATGTTGTGGTCATTTCATAATGTGTTGTTGTCAATTGATGTTATGTTGTTGGAGAGTCATATTATGTTGTGGTCATTTCATAATATGTTGTTGTCAATTGATGTTATGTTGTTAAAGAGTCATATTATGTTGTGGTCATTTCATAATATGTTGTTGTCAATTGATGTTATGTTGCCTTTTACACCACTTTATTGAAGTATTGCATTGTGTTGAGGTTACGCCTTAATATATCAAATGCAATTGCAATTTGATTGTCGGAAAATTCTTAGAATATAGGGTTATATTATGTCTAAATTTTATGGCATAATGACAGATGTATGAAAACTTCGTCTGGAAATCTTTAGAAATTACTTTAAATTATTGAAAAGACTAAATAAATCCTACGAATGCGATTTCTGTTGAATAGTTTTACTCTTCTCACCCCCTATCTTTTCTTATTCTTATGATATAAGTAGAGAAGGTCTTACTTTTGATCTCTCTATTAACTTTTACTGTGATAGTTTTGGGGTCGGTCAGACAAAAAGGAAGGGGGGGGGGGGAGGGTTGCAACCCGCCTTTTGTTTGTAAACATCATACAGCCGCTGAGACCAATGTTTAAAACTAGCTAAAAACGAGAGGACCAAAAGGTCGCATCGATCATCTGAGTAGCAGACAAAAAAATGAAAGTGGCCGATTCGGTGGAGGCCCTCGAATACTTAAATTTTGTGAAATTCAGTGCATTAGTTTCAGAGATGTTGAGCAGCTTGTGAAATTCAGTGCATTAGTTTCAGAGATGTTGAGCAGCTTGTGCACCTGCTTCCTTTTAGATTTTTGTGCAGCGGTTACAGAGAAGTCAAGAATATGTCAGCGAATCAGAGTTCACAGCGGCCATATTTGACTGATCGGCACCAAAAAAAAAAAAAAAAGAAAAAAAAATTGGTAGAGTACCTTGAGTACTTGCTTCCTGTAAGGTTTCGTGAAATTCTGTGTATCGGTTGCAGAGAAGTTGAAAATGTGTCAGCCAATAAGAACCCTCGGCGGTCATATTTGTTGACTGATCGGAACACTAAAAAACCAAACAAACAAAAATTAAAAAGACAAAAAAAAAAAAAAAAAAAAAAAACCCAAAACAAACAAAAAACAAAAAGGCCAAATAAAAAAAAAAAGAAAACCTTACTAAGCACTTGCTTCCTGTAAGGTTTCGTGAAATTCTGTGCAGGGGTTGCAGAAAAGAAGTCGAAAATACGTCAGTCATTCAGAGCCCTCGGTGGCCATATTTGCTGACTGATCGGCACAACACAAAGTTGGTAGAAAAACTCTGTAAGGGAGCAACCATTTGATTTTAGGGGGGGGGGGCGACTTTTACCACCCGAAATTTTTTTTTCAACAATTTTAAAAGCCGGAATTTTTTTTCGCCGGCCCTTTGTGCCAGATTATCTTTTTTAAATTCTACCATTGTTGAAAAAATGACGACACTTTGAAAGTATAAATTATATTAAAATTCATTTAAAATCTATTTCTAATCGAAATGTTTTAAACTTTAATGCTATAATTAATCGAGGTAGACCTAACGACAATGATTTCTGATTTCAAAATTACATGTCGTGTGTGTGTGGGGTTTTTTTTGTAATGATGAAATACCAAGAAAGAATATTTCTAAAAATAATAAATCTGGAGAAAAAACAACTTTTCCAATTGATAAAGATCACAGACAACAAAATACAATGTATCCTCAACCCAATATAACTTCTACGACAAGTTATGAAAAATAAACAGCATATAACATTCCAAGCCTATATAATATAGCTATTCATCAACATGGTATAAAATGAAAACAGCACATTATAGCATAACCCCAAAATGATATAGATATTCAACGACATAATATAAAATGACAACAACATATTAATACATAAACCGCACATAAGATAACTATCAAGCAACACGATAAAAATGACAACAATATATTACGGTATAACCGCAACATAATATAACTGTTTAACAACATAACATAAAACAATAACAACATATTATGATATAATCACAACATAATAAAGATGTATAACAACATAACATAAAATGACAACAATATATAATGGTATAACCACAGCATAATATAAATGTTTAACAACATAATATAAAATGATAGCAATATATTATTGTATAAACACAATAGAATATAATTGTTTACAACATTATATTAAATGACAACAATATATCATGATATAACCACAACATAATATAACTGTTTAACAACATAATATAAAACAACAACAACATAATATAAAATAACAACAACATAATAAAACTGCTGAACAACATAATATAAGATAAAAACAAAATATTATGGTTCAACCACAACACAATTTAATTGTTTAACAACATAACATAAGATGACAACAACATATTTTGAAATAATCACAACATAATATAATTGTATAACAACATAATATAAAATGACAACATATTACAGTATGACTCCAACATGATATACCTTAATAAGTGCATAATTGTTTAATTCAACAACACATCATAAGACGAGAACGACTTGCAAGGACAAGTAGACGATATAGTATGTTACAACCACAACATAAAGCAGTTGTTCGGCTTTATATTACAGCCTTCTATACCACAAAACAACCATATAGAATATGATTGCAACTTTGTCTTTTAAAAAATAACAACATGATATTTATATTCAACCATCTATTACATGATCATTGTCCTTAAGACAGTCATGGTGTTCCATAAAATAAGAATTATATAAGAATGAAATTTATCCACAAGAATGAACCTTTAACAAGGCAAACCTTTCAAATACAGAAACACCCTTTTTGGACCTAAATATCAAAATTGTAAACGGAAAGATTCATACAAGTGTATATGACAAAAGGGATGATTTTGGATTCAACATAGTAAATTTCCCTTGGCTTGACGGTGATGTTCCAAGATTACCGTCATACGGCATTTACATATCACAGCTCATCCGGTACGCTAGAGCATGTACTGATATTTTGGATTTTCACAGTAGAAATTTACAAATTACCAAAAAACTTTTAGGTCAAGGTTTCCGCTTTCATAAACTAGTTAAGACTTTCTGGAAATTTTACAAAAAATACAGTCAACTTCTTTTAAAATTCGGATCTATAAATGCAACAGAGTACATTACTATGGGTATTACACAACCTGTCTTTTATGGTGATATGATAAACAAAATAAAAAGGATCAAAGGTAGGCAGCATAACCATCGAAAATGCGTCAGAATCATCAAACGCCTTTTATACCGTGGATATGATCCTAATGTCACCAGACGGACACTAGGCTTGGTACTTGACCAATCTACAGTCTTGTACAAGCGCATCCTTGAGACTTGCACTCTGACTGACTGTGACGACGGGACTCCATGACGGGCCCTGTCCAAACCTCTAGAGAAGACAGGGCCCCGACCACCTGTCCTCTCTGAATGTCAGTCGGACTCCTCGGGTGATTACATACATGAGCTCGCTACAGCCGGCAGAGCACGGACTGTTTTACGCATGCCCTCTTTTTATATCCATTTACATATTCATCTGTGTCTCTTGGGCCTCTGTGTTTTGCGGTCTTGTTTGTGTGATGTCATCTTACAGTGAGGAGGTTGTTTTACACCACAATTGTACGTTCTTCGAGACCTCTGGGTAATTGGAGAAGTGAGAGGGTTGTGCGCACGTAATCCAGGATAACCACACCATTTGCTACTTGCGTGACAAATGGCCGTCCAAAGTCGGCACCGGTTACCCATTGGTCTCGTCGGTTTATGTGTAGTCTTTTGTGTTTGATGTTTACATGTCGTGTGTCTCTTTTCCGTCTCGTGCTGTACTCGTCTTTTGTGTTTTTGCATCGGGTGTTTTGGTGTTTTACTATTGATGCTGCAACGGGGTTTTGTTGGAGATCTCCTCCCTTCTTTTTTTGTCTCTGTAGTTTCATTGACTTCAAGGTCCGAAGGATAGATACTGCTGAGGTAATCCGCTAATTTTTGATGGACAACACATCGTCTATGTATCTGTGAGTGAAGTTGAATTCAGAAGCTAAGTATCTTTTCCCTTCAGAGTCCAAATATTGAATGAATTCAGCTTCGTACGTGTAAAGGAAAATGTAGGCAAGGAGTGGGGCACAATTGTTACCCATTGGATTCCGACAATTTGCTGGAAGACCTTCCCTCCAAACACCACAAAAATGTTGTCGATCAAAAAGTTTAACATCTGAATAATATCTGTTTCAGTGTACATTGTACTTATTTTCAGAATCGGACTTTTCTTTTACAAAGTGGGTTTTGTCATAGTTAACAACAACAAATTTGTATTTGCGATTGCCATTCTTACTTGTAAACGCATTACTTATAATTTTTGCGAGTCTTTCTTTCAATTTAGAATGTGGGATTGTAGTGTAAAGTGTCGAAAAATCATAGGCTTTGATCGAATTGAAAATGAGTGGATTTCAGATGTTCTAAAAGTTCCTTAGAATTATTTAAATCCACATCTGGTTGATACCGCTGCGAGGATATACTGTCGAACAATATTTTCGAAGCCCAGATTTGATTTCAGATAAAACTTTGGTGCGAAGTTCGATACAGATTTTAGTAGATTATTTTGAGGAACCAGCGATGAAACGTTGTTTGTGCGGATTCTTATGCATTTTATGTATGCAATATAAGTATGGTAAATCTAAATTGTTAGTGTCGAAACCAAAGGAAGTCAAGAGCTGATTTGTGGTTATCTATTATTTCAGAGGTAGAAAGGTTTGTTGGGGTGTAAGTGGGATTTCCAGGTGTCGAATTTAAACTCAACTCTTTAACTAGACTGTCCCACAGATTTGAGTCTATCTTTAAAGACCCTGATGTAACCACAGAGCTTGCCTACATCCAAGAACATTATGTCATCACACCAGCAGATAAAGCCTCGAATAACTTCATATTTACATGCAAAAAGTACTATTTCGACAGCCTTGTTAAAGAGTTGGGATTTAAATTCTGGAAATCCTACTTACACTCCAACTCCAATAAACTTTTCTACGTCGGAAAGAATAGATAACCACAAATCAGCTCTCGCTTCCTTTGGCTTTGACACAAACAATTTGATTTAGATTTACCATACTTATATATTGCATTCCTAAAATGCATAAAAATCGGTACAAACAACGTTTCATCGCTGGTTACTCAAAATTATCAACTAAATATGTATCGATCGATATGTAGCCAAGTTCGATCAACTTCGGTTGATCGTTTGTCTCTTCAATGCATTCAAAATTTTCTGGTGATAAAATTCTTGAAATTTCTAAAACGTAGATCCTTTAGCATCATATCCCAGCCATCCTCAATCACGTCCTCAATCATTTTTTTGTTATGTTCTTTATAGAAAATTCCAAAGTTTTATAGTGTTATAGTCCTTCTCATTCAATCGAGGGTAGTTAATGTGCGCTTTATCAATCAGCAATGAAATGATAAGTGCTATTATGTGTAGTGAAAACCATTATTGACATACATTCAGAGATGTGCTGATACGCATCACCTCCTTATTTTGTGTAATCGAGAGTAGAGCCACTTAATCGGACGCCAAAAAAGGACATGTTTGATCGTCCCATCGTTGATCTCGACGAGAGTTTGTTCGTGTTTTACGATTACCTTAGAGTCCTTGTGATAAACACTAAACGTCTGGCACATTCTGACATTGAATTCGTAATCAGCAACATATCGCTTTGATCTACTGTGTTTTATTTTGCCTTTACTTCGTGGTCATGGTGATAGGATAACAACTTTCGTGCGCCTTGTCTTTTTTCTACGAAATAACAGGGGATCACTGAAGGGAATTGTTGATTTGTGCCTATCACCATGCTTTTGAGATACTTAGCCTTTGAAATCGTTAATGAAAATTGGCGATATTAAATTAAACACACCACAATGAGACATTATCTTCAATCTTGACCAGGCCATACATCTGTTTTGTGGCGATGAAGATTAACTAATATCAATACATTCGATTATTCCTGTTTCTCGATTCTTATTCGTGTTTTCTTTCAAACCCATCTATCTAGACTTTTTATGCAATACGTTGCACAATCCGTGCATGTTTATAATGAGCCCTTATGATTGGGAGTTTGAGCTAGTCAGATACAAAGCCAATTTTTATCGATAAAGATAATTAAGACTTTGTGACTTCGTTCACAAGAAACAAACAATTAAAGTTCAAGCTTAGCCATGTTGTTATAAAACAGCTTTGACATACTCCAACTTAATATTTTCTTCCTGGTCGTGGTTTCATAATGAGATTGACTTTGTTTGAGATGGACGTGGTGACACATTTTGTTCTTTACACTCTGATTTCTTGGAAAATATCTCCCTGTACTAGTTCAAGTAAGCAGAACAAATATTTCTTCTTTCAAAAATAGATTAGTTATAATAGAACGTATACATGTATTTATATATTAATAATTACAAACGCATACATAATTTGAAATCAAGTATAAGGATGGATGACGTCGAATTATCAGTTATTTATTTACCGTGGTAATCTTTATTTGCCCTGCTATATTCATCTACTCTATACATGATTTATCTATTTATTTCTCTTTAATTCTCATGTATTCTTATTTTAATCATTAAAGATCGTAGCTTTTTACAACCAAGTTTTTCAACAGAAAAACGATCAGTTGGTATGTGCTCTATTGTTCTGCGTAAGAAACTCAAGGAGGTTTGGCTTTCCATTTGTCACCATAAAAGGCAGGTTGTGTAATACCCCAAGTTATATACTCTGTTGGTTGTATGGGTCCGAATTTCAAAAGAAGCTGACAGCAATTTTTTTTGTAAAATTTCCAGAAAGCAGTTACTAGTTTGTGGAAGCGGAAACCTTGGCCTAAAAAGTCTTGGTAATTTGTATATTTCTACTATAAAAATACAATTACTATAAAACATCAGTACATATTCTAGCTAAGATAACATTCACACTCTTTGGCCATATTTTATTGTTTAGATTGAGGATCACTGACGAGGGTTATTACCCGAAACGTGCATGTCTGGTCCATGCTGCAAATTTATCTGTTATTGAATTTGAAGACGTTCAACATTAATACATGTACCACTTGGTGAGTGTCTGAGTGTTACTGCTGGTGGACCAGGAGTCCCCCCCGAGGGCATATGTAACCATGTTCGATCAACTTTCGTTAATCGTTTCTCGAACGCATTTGAAATTTTCTGTTATCAAAATTTCTTGAAATTTCTAAAACGTCTTTCGGTAGCTCGGTAACATATTAACATGTCTAATGCATGAATTGTAATAAATTTCTATACAAAAAAACACTTTTGAAAAGAGGGATATATTTAGCTAAAATTTAAGACCAAATTCAGGCCGGTGTTAGGTATGTTGATCAGACTCGAAAACCAAGCTTCTCTTTTAAGAAGGTCGCTCTACTATTTTAAAACATTTACTTCCTGGTCATGATTTTACATTGAGATTGACTTTGTTTAAGATGGACGTGGCGATACATTTTGTTCTTTACTCTCTGATCTCTTGGAAAATATCTCCCTGTACTAGTTCAAGTAAGCAATGCAAATAGTTTTACTTTAAATATTTACAATAGAACAAATACATGTATTTCTATATTGATAATACATACGCATACAGAAGTTGAAATCAAATATAAGGATGGCATGACGTCAGTATCCTGATCAGTTTAAAAATATTAAATGACCATGGCAATCTTCATTTCCCTGCTATGTTCATTTACTCTAAATATGATGGATCAACTTATTTCTCATCTATTCTATGTATTCTTATTCAAATTAAACAAGATAACTTATTTTTTCATCCAAGTTTAAAAATCCGATCAGTTGGTATGTGTTCTATTTTTCTGCGTAAGAAACTCTAGGATGTTTGGCTTTTCCCGTTTCATTTTGCATGATTATCATCGTTTTGAAATGAGACAGAGACGATATGTCTGTTAAGAAGAAATAATGGTGATATTTGATGGATTCACACGTAAAAAGAAAAATCCTTTCTTGTTTTTACAATATAACGTGAATTAGGTGGAGTATAAATTTACTGATAAATTACGTCCACACGCAAATAAATTTCAGGTTCACAAAACGCGAATTTAAACGGGTAACTTCCCTTTGAAAATTATTTCAAGGAAAGGCGATATAGATCCACAAAATGCTGTGGGTTTTTTTTTACCTTGAATGGCCAAAAAAGAAAATCAAGGTCGGGCAAAAACTTGTCATTTAGCCAACAAAAATTGTGATGGTTTGTCATTTAAAGTCCACCTATTATTTTCAGGATAAATACAAACTCTAGAAAATCTGAGTCATATACACGTGTTTATTTCAGAGAATTGAATCCAGAATGATTTTTGTAACCAAGTCAATTTTCTCGGAAATGAATGAGATCAGAGATCCTTATCCTCATTGAATAAGAGAACTAAATATAGTTTTGTATATTTTTCTTCCTGTTTATTTGAAACAATAAGAAATATATGGAGAGGAAACAAGAAATCTCTCTCTATTTGTAATTGTTTAGCCTGCCTCTGTCACATTAGAGTTATTCGATTAAGCCACGGTTGTCGAACTACATAAACCGTATGTACGAAATGAGACGAACGGGCATGAAAAGAAGGGTGGTATCAAAACGCCAAGTAATCCAATATAATTTTAAAGAATTTTGCATGTTTTGGCAGTGCGGTTAACGTTATTTTTATTTTTGTATTTGTGTAAACAAGTAAACAAGATCGGATCTAAATGCGGTCAGGATTCCGTTTTTTACAATTTGTTGTTCTTGGGTTTTTTTTCGAAATCACAAGCCCCTTCCGTCACGGACTTGACTCCTGCAAAAATGTTCTGGGTTAGTCTATGTAAGTTACTTAGAAAAAAGTGAAAATATTATAGGAGCTGTTATAATTCTAAGTAATATAAACACAAAATCGTAACACGTGTGTCCATTCTCTTTACTTTTAGAAAACCAAAAGAAACAAAAAGAAGGAACAACATCGAAACATATCCCAAAGTGTAACTTATTTCCTCAAAGTACAAATTGTCATCATGACATTTTTAGACTGAGCATCTTACAACATTACATATTTTCTAAATTGTGTGATATTTAAAGGCAGATAAAAACAAACATGTAGCTATACATACTCGACCAGAAGCATTTTCTTAACCTTACAGCCGTCGTCCAGTTTATCCACTCATTTTAGTAGAGTCCATTCGATCAAAGCCTTTGATTTTTCGACACTTTACACTACAATCCCACATTCTAAATTGATAGAAAGACTCGCAAAAATTATAAGTAATGCGTTTACAAGTAAGAACGGTAATCGCAAATACAAATTTATTGTTGTTAACTATGACAAAACCTACTTTGTAAAAGAAAAGTCAGATTCTGAAAATAAGTACACTGAAACAGACATTATTCAGATGTTAAACTTTCTGATCGACAACATTTTTGTGGTGTTTGGAGGAAAGGTCTTCCAGCAAATTGTCGGAATTCCAATGGGGACCAATTGTGCCCCACTTCTTGCCGACATTTTCCTTTACTCGTACGAAGCTGAATTCATTCAATCTTTGGACTCTGAAGGAAAAAGATACTTAGCTTCTGACTTCAACTTCACTTACAGATACATAGACTATGTGTTGTCCATCAATAATCCAAAATTCGCGGATTATCTGAGCAGTATCTATCCTTCAGAGCTTGAAGTCAAAGAAACTACAGAGACAAATAATTCAGCATCCTATTTGGACATAATGTTGTCCTACGACACTGATGGTCACATGAACACCTCACTCTATGACAAACGTGACGACTTCAATTTCAGCATTACAAACTTTCCCTTTCTGAGTAGCAACATCCCTTCATCGCCAGCTTATGGTGTGTTCATATCTCAGTTGATACGCTATGCCAGAGCAAGTACAAAATATACGGATTTTGTTCTGAGAGCTAGGCGTCTTTCAGATAAGCTTCTCAATCAGGGATATGTTTGTGACCGACTAACATCGTCACTGAGGAAGTTCTACGGTCGATATGGGGAACTCGTCATACACTATGATGTCCCACCCTCCAGAATGGTGGATGATATTCTGTCATAGACCATTTGAACCATCCAACCAAAGATTGTACTCTATGTCTTCCGAAATGGAAGTAACCGGATGTGACATTTTTACCGAATTGAAGCGGCGGGTGTTGCATGTAAGCAGGAGATGCTTACTCTTCCTGGGCACCTGGTCTCACTCCCATATCGGGAGTTCGCTTCTTTTCATATGGTGGAAGTTTTTGTTTGTTTGCTTTGGTTCCTGTTTTATCCTGATTTTGTATGCCTTCGGTTTCTGATTTTCTGAATTATCGATTTTGTGCTGTATACAGGGATATGGTCATTATCCATATTTGTCATTTCTACTATGAAAATCCGAAACATCAGTACATGTTCTAGCTAAGATAACAAGCCAAGATTGTACTCTATGTCTTCCGAAATGGAAGTTACCGGATGTGACAGTTCTACCGAATTGAAGCGGCGGGTGTTGCATGCAAGCAGGAGATGCTTACTCTTCCTGGGCACCTGATCTCACTCCCATATCGGGAGTTCGCTTCTTTTCATGTGGTGGAGGTTTTTGTTTGTTTGCTTTGGTTCCTGTTTTGTCCTGATTTTGTATGCCTTCGGTTTCTGATTTTCTGAATTATCGATTTTGTGCTGTATACAGGGATATGGTCATTATCCATATTTGTCATTCACACTCTTTGGCCATATTTTATTGTTTAGATTGAGGATCACTGACGAGGGTTAATACCCAAAACGTGCATGTCTGGTCCATGCTGCAAATCTATCTGTTATTGAATTTGAAGACGTTCAACATTAATACATGTACCAATTGGTGAGTGTCTGAGTGTCACTGCTGGTGGACCAGGAGTCCCCCCCGAGGGCATATGTAGCCATGTTCGATCAACTTTTGTTAATCGTTTCTTGAACGCATATCAAATTTTCTGTTATCAAATTTCTTGAAATTTCTAAAACGTCTTTTGGTAGCTCGGTAACATATAAACATGTCTAATGCATGAATTGTAATAAATTTCTATACAAAAAAGGCTCAACATATAGGAATACAGAAGGTATAAACAATAAATATTTCGTTTTAGTTTTTCACAATTTTTCATGATTTTATCACGTTTTACCCAATATAAACAAATTCTGAGCGTGTTTTTTTTTCTCTACGATACTTGTTTTTGAAAAGAGGGATATATTTAGCTAAAATTTAAGACCAAATTCAGGCATGTGTTTGGTATGTTGATCAGACTCGAAAACTAAGCTTCTCTTTTAAAAAGGTCGCTCTACTATTTTAAAACATTTACTTCCTGGTCATGATTTCACATTGAGATTGACTTTGTTTAAGATGGACGTGGCGATACATTTTGTTCTTTACTCTCTGATCTCTTGGAAAATATCTCCCTGTACTAGTTCAAGTAAGCACTGCAAATAGTTTTACTTTAAATATTTACAATAGAACATATACATGTATTTCTATATTGATAATACATACGCTTACAGAAGTTGAAATCAAATATAAGGATGGCATGACGTCAGTATCCTGATCAGTTTAAAAATATTTAATGACCGTGGTAATCTTCATTTCCCTGCTATGTTCATTTACTCTAAATATGGTGGATCAACTTATTTCTCATCTATTCTATGTATTCTTATTCAAATTAAACAAGATAACAGATTTTTACATCCAAGGTTAAAAAACCGATCAGTTAGTATGTTTTCTATTTTTCTGCGTAAGAAACTCTAGGATGTTTGGCTTTTCCCGTGCCACTTTGCATGATTATCATCGTTTTGAAATGAGACAGAGACGATATGTCTGTTAAGAAGAAATAATAGTGATATTTGATGGATTCACACGTAAAAAGAAAAATCCTTTGTTGTTTTTACAATATAACGTGAATTAGGTGGAGTATAAATTTACTGATAAATTACGTTTACACGCAAATAAATTTCAGGTTCACAAAACGCGAATTTAAACGGGTAACTTCCCTTTTAAATTTATTTCAAGGAAAGGCGATATAGATCCACAAAATGCTGTTTTTTTTTACCTTGAATGGCCAAAAAAGAAAATCAAGGTCGGGCAAAAACTTGTCATTTAGCCAACAAAAATTGTGATGGTTTGTCATTTTAAGCTTACCTATTATTTTCAGGATAAATACAAACTCTAGAAAATCTAAGTCATATACACATGTTTATTTCAGAGAATTGAATCCAGAATGATTTTTGTAACCAAGTCAATTTTCTCGGAAATGAATGAGATCACAGATCCTTATCCTCATTGAATAAGAGAACTAAATATTGTTTTGTATATTTTTCTTCCTGTTTATTTGAAACAATAAGAAATATATGGGGAGGAAACAAGACATCTCTCTCTACTTGTAATTGTTTAGTTTAGCCTGCCTCTATCACATTAGGGCCGCGCGCTCACTGTTCGAGTACGGCTTTGTAGATATCTTAGAACACAGTAGAATCGAAAGAAAAATGAATAAGGTTTCAACATTTTTCCTTTGGATGGCGATGTCACGACACTCTCACAGCGCGCCAGTAGTTCCTACGGAGTTCACATGGCGTCCCTACTGTACGGAGATCTGTGTTCTTATGTCCGCGTCCTCGCTGCGTTGTCACGGCGCTCTCACCGCATCTCACTGTCCTCACTGAGTTGTCACGTATATAAACGTATCTTCCATTGTAAAAATGCAGCAGGGTTATCTCGCATGAGGAAAATTTTCGCGAAGTCACTAATTCGCGAAATAAGCGAAAATTTTCCTTATGCGAAAATTTCCATGTTTCTACTTTGAAAGTGCCCTATTAGGTATACTTACGGAGAAATATGCTTTTAGACATTCTTTACCAATTACTAGTAAGTGTCATAGGTCAAAGTTCAAGATCCAGGCTACTAGGTCAAATGTATTGATATCAAAATGTAGAACCCTTTGTGGTTAATGTGTGTATGAAAATTCAAATATGAAAGTCCTACCATTGATACTATAAAAGAAATCTTCTTTCCAAAACTTCATACTAATCTAAAATGTTGTTTAGGTCAAGGTCATAAAGTCAAGAGGTTGACATTCATGGTAACAAAATAAAGAAGTCCTTAAGGTGAAATGATAGGCCTGCCATTAAAAGTATGAAAGAAACCAAGGTCAAAAATTGTAATACTTAAATGTACTGTTCTTTGTGGTGAATGTGTGTATGACATATGGAAGACCCATTATTCATAGTATGAAAGAAATGTGCTTTCAAAAGATCTTAACCTTAAATGCTGTATAGGGTCAAGGTAATAAGATCAAAAGGTCAAGAGTAATTAAACAAAATGTAGGACACCTTCTGGTGAATGTATGAACAAAATATGAAAGCCCTAGTATCACTGACGAGGGTTAAGTACGCGAAACATGCATGTCTGAGCATGCTGTTAATTTATCTGTTTATAAATGATGCTATTGAATTTAAAGACATTTAATATTTGAACTACTTGGTGAGGGTCACTGCTGGTGGACCAAGAGTCCCCGAGGGCACATGTAGCAAAGTTCGATCAACTTCTGTTGATCGTCTGTCTCTTCAACGCATTTGAAATTTTCTGTTTCAAAATTTCTTGAAATTTCTAGAACATGGGTCCTGTAGCATCATATCCCACCCTTTTTGCTACATCTTTCGGTACATTTTTGGACATAATAATTTCACACATTTTGGCCATATTACATTATTTAGACTGAGGATCACTGACGAGGGTTAAGTACCCGAAACGTGCATGTCTGATCCATGCTGTTAATTTATCTGGTCTTAAATGATGCTATTGAATTTAAAGACATTTATTATTGTTAGTATAAAAGAATTCAATTTACAAACTTTTTAATTACGGACGGACAAACATACGCACTGACAGACTAACAGACTACATGGTGATTCCTACAATGTATATACCCCCTTCACTAAATCATATCCGCCATTTTTTACAACTTGAGGATGATCATGATTCTTCAAAAGCCTCCCAATCGAGTACGTCATCTAGCAAAAGACCAACTTGCTGTCATTAGTCATTCATTTTTATATTTTGATTTCTTGGTCTAAATTTTGTTTCTTTCGTACATTACAGGAAGCATTTACTCAAGGTCCTCTATTGGACCAAGTTTGTGTTTTTAGTGCCGATCGGTCAACAAATATGGCTTCTTAGGGCTCTGATTGGCTAACACATTTCGACTTCTCCCCTGAAACCATTGCACATAATTTTACAAAAACCTTACAGGAAATATGAGTACTTAAGGTCCTCTACCTCATTTTGTTTCTTGAGCCGATCGATCAACAAATATGGCCACCGATGGCTCTGATCGACTGACGCATTTTCGAATTCTCCATTGCACAGAATTTTATGAATCCGTCCAGGAAGCAATGTCTCAAGGTGCTCTACCAAATCGTGTTTTTCGTGCCCATATGTTTACAAATATGACTGCCAAGGGCTCTGATTGTCTGACGCATTTTCTACTACATGTACTCTGCAAACACTGCATAGAATTACTCGAAACCTTAAAGAATGCAGATACCTAAGAGTCTCCAGCAAATGTCCAATATCTTTTGTCTGCAACTCAGGTGAGCGATTTGGTCCCTTAGGCCTTTTATTGTAGCTCATAAGAGCGATAATCAAGTGCGCTTTTGTGATAGCGCGCCGCCCGTCGTCCGTCCGTCATACTACGTAACTTTTTTTTCCACATTTTCGACATCTCCTTTACAACCACTTTACAGAATTTCACGAAATATTACCGGAAGCAAGTACTCAGGATACTCTACCATGTTTGTGTTTTTCATGCTGATCAGTCAATAGATATCGCCAATGGGGACTCAGATTGGCTGATACTTTTTTTTCAATTTCTCCTCTGCAACCGCTGCGCAGGAAGCACGTACTCAAGATCCTCTAACAAGTTTGAGTTTTTCATTATGATCGGTTTGCAGATATGACCACTGTAGGCTCTGATTGGTTGATACATTTTCAATTTTTCCTCTGCACAGAATACACGAAACCTTACAGACAACACGTACGTAAGGTTTTACGAAGTTTGTGTTTTTCGTGCTGATCGGTCTACAAATATGGCCGTCAAGGGCTCTGGCTGGCAGACACATCTTCAATTTCTCTTCTGCAACTGTTGCTCAGAATTTCACGAAACTTTATAGGAAGCAAGTACTCCATATCCTCTACAAAAACTTTTGGTAATTTTTAGAATGTAGGTCTCAACCATCAATTATTAGACATGTGCATATGATCCACTGACGTTATCAACATAGAGCATACATTTTAATTTTTTTTTTCTGGTAATTCTGTGGCCAATGACAGAGACTCTTATTTGGGTTACACTTAAAATTTCATCGAAATTAAAGGAGGTTAACATCTTAGCACCATCTTTTTCCAATGCTATTTGAACATTTTTATTTTGATATGCTACTGAATCGATCCTATGGGAAATTTGGAGCCTCGTACTCTCTTTAAAGTGAATGTACAAATTTTAAAAAAATCATACACTAATGTTAAGTTCTTTATAAAGTAAAGTAATTTATTTCATATCGAGCATAGACTTCTTTCTTGGTTATTACGATCAAAGATGTAACGACAACTGTTGTATGTCGAAGCATTTTCTAAAGATTCAGGTTTAATTATGGTGCAGTTATGTCTTGTTACTTAAAATTTGCAGGTAGTGGATGCAGAGGTTTGGGACATTACAATGTATCTGTTAATTGGTAATCAATATATTACTGTTTTTTAAGATCAGTAAAACAAAAGACTTACATATTATGACAAATATGTGCATAACCAAATTCCCATACACAGCACAAAATCGATAATTCAGAAATTCAGAAAACGAAGGCATACAAAATCAGGATAAAACAGGAACAAAAGCAAACAAACAAAAACCGCAACCATTTGTAAAGGAGCGAACTCCCGATTTGGGAGTGAGAAC
Organism: Pinctada imbricata; assembly: GCA_033119305.1. NCBI lineage: Eukaryota > Metazoa > Mollusca > Bivalvia > Pterioida > Pteriidae > Pinctada > Pinctada imbricata. The sequence goes on along the minus strand of VSWD01000003.1, from coordinate 49,417,260 downwards.
AGGTGACCAGGAAGAGTAAGCATCTCCTGCTTGCATGCAACACCCGCCGCTTCAATTCGGTAGAACTGTCACATACGGTTACTTCCATTTCGAAAGACATAGAGTACAATATTTGGTTGGATGGTTCAAATGGTCTATGACAGAATATCATCCACCATTCAGGAGAGTGGGACATCATAGTGTATGACGATTCCCCATATCGACCGTAGAACTTCCTCAGTGACGATGTTAGTCGGTCACAAACATATCCCTGACTAAGAAGCTTATCTGAAAGACGCCTAGCTCTAATAACAAAATCCGTATATTTGGTACTTGCTCTTGCATAGCGTATCAACTGAGATATGAACACGCCATAAGCAGGCGATGAAGGGATGTTGCTACTAAGAAAAGGAAAGTTTGTAATGCTGAAATTGAAGTCGTCACGTTTTTCATAGAGTGAGGTGTTCATGTGACCATCAGTGTCGTAGGACAACATTATGTCCAAATAGAATGCTGAATTATTTGTCTCTGTAGTTTCATTGACTTCAAGGTCCGAAGGATAGATACTGCTGAGGTAATCCGCGAATTTTTGATGGACAACACATCGTCTATGTATCTGTGAGTGAAGTTGAATTCACAAGCTAAGTATCTTTTCCCTTCAGAGTCTAAAGATTGAATGAATTCAGCTTCGTACGTGTAAAGGAAAATGTCGGCAAGGAGTGGGGCACAATTGTTCCCCATGGAATTCCGACAATTTGCTGGAAGACCTTCCCTCCAAACACCACAAAAATGTTGTCGATCAGAAAGTTTAACATCTGAATAATATCTGTTTCAGTGTACTTATTTTCAGAATCGGACTTTTCTTTTACAAAGTGGGTTTTGTCATAGTTAACAACAATAAATTTGTATTTGCGATTGCCATTCTTACTTGTAAACGCATTACTTATAATTTTGCGAGTCTTTCTGTCAATTTCGAATGTGGGATTGTAGTGTAAAGTGTCGAAAAATTATAGGCTTTGATCGAATGGACTCTACTAAAATGAGTGGATTTCAGATGTTCTAAAAGTTCCTTCGAATTCTTTAAATCCACATCTGGTTGATACCGCGCGAGAATGTACTGTCGAACAATATTTTTGAAGCCCAAATTTGTTTTAAGATAAAACTTTGGTGAGTAAGATCGATACAGATTTTGGTGGATTATTTTGAGGAACCAGCGATGAAACGTTGTTTGTACGGATTTTTATGCATTTTATGCATTTTATGTATTTTATGTGCATAAGTATGATAAATCTAAATCTAAATTGTTAGAGTCGAAACCAAAGGAAGCAAGAACTGATTTGTGGTTATCTATTATTTCAGAGGCAGAAAGGTTTATTGGGGTGTAAGTGGGATTTCCATGTGTCGAATTGAAATCCAACACTTTAACTAGACTGTCCCACAGATTTGAGTCTATCTTTAAAGACCCTGATGTTATCACAGAGCTTGCTTACGTCCAAGAACATTATGTCATCACTGTCATCACACCAGCAGACAAAGCCTCAAATAACTACACATTTACATGCAAAAAGTACTATTTCGACAGCCTTGTTAAAGAGTTGGGTTTAAATTCGAATCCTGGAAATCCTACTCACACTCGAATAAACTTTTCTATGTCGGAAAAAATAGATAACCACAAATCAGCTCTCGCTTCCTTTGGCTCTGACACAAACAATTTGATTGAGATTTACCATACTTATATTGCATTCATAAAATGCATAAAAATCCGTAAAAACAACGTTTCATCGCTGGTTACTCAAAATGTTCAACTAAATCTGTATCGATCTTATGTAGCCAAGTTCGATCAACTTCGGTTGATCGTTTGTCTCTTCAATGCATTCAAAATTTTCTGGTAGTAAAATTCTTGAAATTTCTAAAGCGTGGGTCCTTTAGCATCATATCCCAGCCATCCTCAATCACGTCCTCAATCATTTTTTGTTCTGTTCTTTACAGAAAATTCCAAAGCTTTATAGTGTTATAGTCCTTCTCATTCAATCGAGGGTAGTTAATGTGTGCTTTATCAATCAGCAATAAATGATAAGTGCTATTATGTGTAGTGAAAACCATCATTGACACACATTCAGAGATGTGCTGATACCTATCACCTCCTTATTTTGTGTAATCAAGAGTTGAGCCACTTAATCGGACGCCAAACAAGGACATGTTTGATCGTCCCATCGTTGATCACGACGAGAGTTTGTTTGTGTTTTACGATTACCTTAGGATCCTTGTGATACACAATAAAAGTCTGGCACATTCTGACATTGAATTCGTAATCAGCAACATATCGCTTTGATCTACTGTGTTTTATTTTGCTTTTACTTCGTGGTCATGGTGATAGGATAACAACTTTCGTGCGCCTTGTCTTTTTTTTCTACGAAATGACAGGGGATCACTGAAGGGAATTGCTGATTTGTGCCTATCACCATGCTTTTGAGATACTTAGCCTTTAAATGCGTTAATGAAAATTGGCGATATTAAATTAAACACACTACAATGAGACATTATCTTCAATCTTTACCAGGCCATACATCTGTTTTGCAGAAGAGAAATTGAAAATGTGTCTGCCAGCCATAGCCCTTGACGGCCATATTTAAATCAGTACAAAAAACACAAACTTTGTAATGGACCTTACGTACGTGCTGTCTGTAAGGTTTCGTGTATTCTGTGCAGAGGAAAAATTGAAAATATGTCAGCCAATCAGAGCCTACAGTGGCCATATCTGCAAACCGATCACACTTGCTACAGGATCTTGAGTACTTGCTTCCTGTGCAACGGTTGCAGAGGAGAAATGGAAAAAGTATCAGACAATCAGAGTCCTCAATGGCGATATCTATTGACTGATGAGCATGAAAAACACAAACATGGTAGAGGATCCTGAGTACTGAAAGATTTCACGAAATTCTGTAAAGTGGTTGTAGAGGAGATGTCGAAAATGTAAAATAAAGTACGTAGTATGACGGACGGACGACGGGCGGTGCGCTATCACAAAATTGCACTTGATTATCGCTCTTATGAGCTACAATAAAAGGCCTAAGGGACCAAATCGCTCACCTGAGTTGCAGACAAAAGATAGATGCAATCTAATACCAATACATTCGATATTCGTGTTTCTCGATTCTTATTCGTGTTTTCTTTCAAATCAATCTATCTAGACATTTTTTATTCAATACGTTGCAAAATTCATGTATGTTTATAATGTGTCCTTATGATTGGGAGTTTGAGCTAATCAGATACGTTGCAAAATCCATGCATGTTTATAATGTGCCCTTATGATTGGGAGTTGGAGCTTATCAGATACAGAGCCAATTCTTAATGATAAAGACTTTGTGCCTTCGTTCAACAAACAATACAAGTTCAAGCTTAGCCATGTTGTTATAAAACAGTTTTGACATACTCCAACTTAATATTTTCTTCCTGGTCATGATTTCATAGTGAGATTGACTTTGTTTGAGATGGACGTGGTGGCACATTTTGTTCTTTACTCTCTGATTTCTTGGAAAATATCTCCCTGTACTAGTTCAAGTAGCAGAACAAATATTTCTTCTTTCAAAAATAAATATCTCCGAAACTGACGACGGTAGCTAGATTCGTTCTTTACACCTTATCATTTTTATTTTTTACAGTTTGTATTTTTAACCTCCCTTATGTGGGCCTCTCGTGATATGACTTTCTATTCACACTGACCCGCGCGTTGTCAGTTCAGTGAGTATCTCTCTTCAGGACGGATTGTTTTTAATTGGGGGATTTTTCGTTTCATTTTACTTAGTCAATCGAGTCCCTTTCCTCAATATTGACGATTATCTAGAGTGGGGGGAGGTATTAAGTTTGATTTTACTCACTTGATAATATGTTATTTAATCAACCAGGGAGCATCTTTTCAGCTTTTTTTTTATTTTGAACCTATAGAAGTCTTGGACGTGTTTCTATCGATCAGTCCGTCTAGACCTTTTGGCAGCGGGTGTTGCATGCAAACAGGAGACGCTGACACTACTGTTTCTTAACACGCCCTATTTATTCTGAATGGATACGAAGGTCAATCTCCGAAACTGACGACGGTAGCAAGATTCGTTCTTTACACCTTATGATTTTTAATTTTCACAGTTTGTATTTTTAACCTCCCTTATGTGGGCCTCTCGTGATATGACTTTCAAGTGAGCTATTATCATAGAGCGTCGTCCGTCGTCCGTCCGTCGTCCGTCCGTAAACTTTTCACATTTTCGACTTCTTCTCAAGAACCACCGAGGGATTTTGATGAAACTTCGTAGGTATAAAGTACATATGGTCCCCTACAAGTGTTGTTGTTTTTCTTCCGGATCCCTCAATAGATGGCCCTATCACAGGCAAAAGTAGGTCACGGGGGTACCATCCTTTGACAAACTTCTTTTTCAGAATGGAAGAATGTATCGACAAACCGAAAGCATCAGGATGATCTAGAGAGATATCATAAGAAGTGTTGTTATTTTTTGCTCCACTTCGAAGTCAAATTTTTGACGCGTTATGACGTATTTTCGGACTTAATCAGAAATGCACATTTTTCAATATTTCTTTAAATAACTCAATAAGTGTATGATTTTACACACTCATTTACTGCATATTTATCATATTTAACTATTTAATGCTTTGATATGTATTTTATGCTTAAATTTTACTTTTTTGATTTCTTATGAATTTTTTTCTTATGTAAAATGGAAGGGGGGGGGGGGGTTATTTTCATACATTTTCTGCTTCTTTTCTATAACCACTCTTCAGATTGTCATCAAATTTGGTAGGTATGAGGTACTCATGGTTCCCTACAAGTGAAAGAATTTTGTCAAGATATCCACTTCTGGATTTTTAAGGAATGTTTTTATGATTTACATAGGTATAATGTATGTTTTCCATGCCCAATGGACCCATGGGAAGTGGTTCAAACCCCGGCGGGACCCCAACACTTTTTTCCCCTTTTTTAGTTTTTTTTCTTTTTGAATTTATCGTTAGAAATGAAACTGTGAAAGAATTTTGTCAAAAATATCATTTTTTAGATTTTTAATGAATTTTTTTAAAAGAGACAAGCTAGTTTGGCTTTGTGTACTTATTTTCGTACGTCGAAATAACTTGGCCACATACGCTATCAAATGTACTCTGAATTTATTTTTAAGATGTTGACTTTTTCCATGTATGCATATTTCATAGCAATTTCCCTATTTAACGATTATTTTCTCTGTTTTATTTCTATATCTATGGTAAACAAACTCGCCACTTACTTTGTGTTACAGATTTGATTGGTTCAATACCTCCACGCCCCTTTAGTAGGGGTAACTACAGCATGGGCGGATCCAGGAATTTTTTTCAGGTGGGGGGGGGGGGTCCTTAACTCCGAAATTTTTGAAGAGCAAAAAAACAAAAAAAGAAAAAAACAGCAATAAAATAAAGATCATATGTCTTTTCTGTTTCTAATATGTAAATACAGCAATTTTTTTCCCGAGAATTGGAATAAAATCCACTATTCGTGTCTTTTTCAGTTTCTTTTCGTTTTCTTAGTGCCCATGTTTATTGCCATAGATGTAATGTATATGTGTTGTATATAGGAAAGTGCAGCATCATTTGAAAATAACGTACATGTATGTAGAAAATTTTTGAAATGCTGACGTTAAAATATTATCAAAATTAAAGATTTTTGATACAAATTCATTACGTATTTTTCAAATATTATGACAACAAAAGGGGAATTGGGACTTCATCCTATGAAATATGTATATTGATGAAAAAATTAGCTTTGCTTCGAAAATTCCAGGGGGGTCCGTATCCCATCCCCCACCCCCTCTGGACCCGCGCTTGTACAGGAAAAAAAGGTGCACACAAAAAGTTTTGACTGACTTGAAATGCCTGGAAGTCTGTAAAATTGGTCTTTTTCGCATACGAATCTTTGACACGCATAAAAATGAAAAGAAAAAGGGGGTCATGCATGTCCATTTTTCGCAAATTTCACTCTTTTACAGAAACTCTCCGTTCTCATAGATATTGTTCCGAACTTTACATATTCTAAAATCGATCTGTAGATGGCATAAAAGACAAGATCAAGTTCGAAGTTAAATTTATAACGACTACTGGTCATATTTTATCGATTCAATATGTAAAAATACATTTCCAATATTTTTTACCAATGGCGTGACACCTATAATTCAGTACTGTTCACTAGTCAAAACAGAGGGGAATCTGTAAACAAAGTCGTCATATGTTGTGTTACAGATTTGATTGGTTCAATTCCTCCACGCCCCTTGAGTACTGCGATACATTTCAGGAGATACCTTGCAAACGGAATAGATTTTTATTTAATGTTCATTATACTTGGAACACTTTCATACTGGTTATCATTCATGTACTTGGAACACTTGCATATACTTGTTATCATTTATAAACTTTGCTCGAATTTCCTCTGTCTTAGACTCTCTTAGATGAATTTATTTACGGACTGATTTCTTGAAGAATCGTCTAATGAGTAATCTCTTCCTCTGGATTTTGAGAATGCATAGGACATTTAAAATCTAAAATTCTTGAAAATAAGTAATTCAGTTCAGAGTTCTTGAAATCTTCTAATGAAATGTCGGACCACAGGAAGCTGTTGTTTTAATAGAGAAAATAAATAATTATTCACAACCTTAAGCCACTGTGTTCGACATCTTGTATGTATAATATTTCTAAGGTTGTGAATAATAAAACATTTTCTCCATAAAACGACAGGGTCTTGTGGTAAGACATTTGAGAATTTTTATCTGTCCAAATAATAGATACAACATGAGTTTTTAACGGACCAAATACTTTTTATTCGCAAATCCGATGCAACCAATACGTTTCATGAACTCTGTCTGCTAACAACTTGTCCGTGTAATAGACCTATGACGAGGTAAAACAATTAGTTAACAGTAAATATAACAATGTCGTAGATCTTCTAGTTGGACAAGCTTAAACAATATTATGGGCCTTTTAATTTGTTTCCCTAAAAGTAGCATACACCAGAATATGGTACATCAAACTGCGAAACCTAGCGAAACTACTTGATTGAGTTGTTGAACAGTGCATGCTGAAGTGCGACGCACATTCTCGCCTGTTGAAATATGCATAGACAAGAAGCACCGCATTTCAGCATATTTACCGAAAATAATTTGTTCAAGTGGCTTCAATGGGTCATGAGGTTTGATACACCGTACACTGCTTTTGGAAAACAAACTGGCCCAATTTCTGCACAACTCACTTGAATTGATATTGGATTAACACGATTTTGACTGTACGTTACATGCATTAAGATGAAATCAATACTACATTCAAAAGCATTCATATATTTCAGTATAATTTAATATGAAAAAAGCAAAACCGAAAAATCAAACATTCGGGGGCATATAGTTTTTGGCCTGTCCGTCTGTCTGTTTGTCCGAAAAACATTAACATTGGGCATAACTTTTAAATGGAAGGTGATAGAGCTTTCATATTTCACATGAGTATTTCTTGTGACAATTCTTTTCCATTGATACCAAAATTTTTGACCTCGTGACTTTTACCTTGACCTTTGACCTACTTTTCAAAAACTTTAAAATTGGGTATAACTTTCGAATGGTTAGTGATAGGGCTTTCATATTTCACATGTGTATTCCTTGTGACAAGATCTTTCCATTGATACCAACATTACGCTGACACTGACCTCTCACATACTTAACTGAAAATGGTGTTTATACTAACAAAGATGCCACCGGGGGCATTCTTGTTTCTCAAACACAGGCTTGATTATTTTCTGGCATGTTAGCTATCAATAATAGTGTTCAATTTTAATTAAACTTAATTTATGAAATCATTTCATTGTTTTATTCTTTTTCTGCTGCACATTAATGTGGAATTTTACAAAATGATTTTACTTTTGATGTTGCAAAATTGAACTATACTAGCTGGGCATATGACTTTGGATCGCATTATCCGTCTTTTCAAATCAGTAAAAAAGTTATTGTTTTGAAATGTGACTATTTTTCTTAAGGTTGTCTGGAAAAAATACTTGTCTCCATCCGGCAAAAATCTTTTTAGAAAGGTTGTGGTCTAAAATCCTGGTACTGGCACTATCAGTATTCAATGTCAGTATGTCAATTAGAGCGTGCATGGGTATCAGGTGAGCGTTGTGCCCCCTGGGGCTCTTGTTATATTTTTCTCATAAGTAAAAAAAATTAAGAAAATTAGAACAAATAAAATTGTCAACCAAAATCAATATAAAACCGTTGAATGGCTAAAGTATGACAAATATGATCTCAAATACTAGTAAAAGGTTCAAGGTCACAGTCTTACATGCACACGGTTTTGTCAAAAAGGATCTTAATGTAAATTTATGTAAGTGTGGATATTAGTATACAATTTATGGAAATTCATGACTTCTATCTCTTTTTTTTTCGGTAAAGTATAAATCTATATCTGATATAGTTGATTGTGACGCAATGATTGTTGTTTATTTATGTTTTAAAAGTGTTATATCAAGTTCTAATGATAAAAAAAAAATCTTAATGTATGATATGAAATCAATACACAACTTTTTTTTCAAAATGACGCCATAGATGACGGGCGCGACCATTGAAAATCACGTGATCACGCCGCCATTATGACCGTGAATATATTCATGGCTGTTATGGAAGCGCATAACAAATACGCGTGTAGAAAGGGCTGAATGGAGGGAGAGGGGAGGGTGTGGACAACTTTGAGGATACGGCAATGGCAGAGAGAATATTTACAAGTGTAAAATATTTAATCTTAACATTTCCTAGATGACAAGAGAGCATGAAAAGGCCGGTGAAGGGGGGAGGGTTGAGTCAACATAGTCAAAGAACTTATTCGCGTGCCGGTGCCGGTGTGGAAGGGTACGGTTGCATTTTTTAACATCATGTGCATAACATGTTTATATATATATATATAACATTATTATCTATTAACCTCCCGTACAATAATATTTGTTATTTGATTAAAGAGATTCCGTCTCTTCATAAAAAGCCAAAAACCGATTCACATGTTTCGCTGAAACATCGGGAAATTTTAATAAAATTTGTTTAACTTCGGTGAAATCTAGTGCTAGTTTGGCAGTTTCTATTTCATGTAATTTCTCATCAACCATGCAAAAATAAAATAATTTTCAATTAAAAGAAGACGAAGAAAAAGAAGAAGAAGAGGGATTGAAAGGGATCAGGAAAAGGGGCCAATATTGACATCGGTCCGCCTTTTGTGACAGACAAAATTAAGTACGGACCTATGTTTTCCTTTTGATTACCGGAGCGAAATGACAGATGCTAGCGAGTCTGTTCGAATATGTAATAGATAATTCCCCAGCCTTTACGAATTAAAGAACGGTAAATAAGTAAAAACAAACAAAATTGGCCCTTAGATGACCATGCGTGTCAAGCATGTTCTCCTTAAAACCAACTCAGTACTTACAAAAATGTACAAGGTTTGAAGATAGCATTAACGATTCATTATATATATAACGACAATTACAATTTTTTTTTAAATGGAATCAATACAATACACAAATATATTGTATGTATATTTCCAATTTGTGCAATATGCGTATGGATCCATTGTCATTTTTTAAGTTCCATATTAAAAGGCAATGTATCGTTGACGACAATTTTCCTGACCGCGCGAGTTTCAGATGATAGTAATTTCCCGAAAAGAAAAATATCGTAACTCGCACCCATTTCACTGATAAATCGCGGCTCCGATGGGTCTTAATCGTCCTACTGTTGAGTATGTCCTATCTGAGCCGCGATTTATGAATATGCGCGATTTAAGAAAATGCTCGCACCGGGTAACGGGAAAGCGTTCTAGAGCACTAACTAGATTCGGGCTACAGTGAAAAAAGGTAACTCATGTTAGCAAAACTGAAATACGTGAATCGGGTAGCCCCTGAAGTGGAAATCATCTACCGATAAAATTAAAGCAAAAAAAAAAAAAAAAAAAAAAAAAAATATAAAAAAAAAATAAAAATAAAAGATAAACTTGAAACTTGAAACGAAAAACTGATATCCATGCCGGCCAACACTTATGCCTACCGAGCTTTTCTGGAGAACCTTCTCAGCTATGGGAAATCTGCCAAGGCATCGCAACTAACCTCTGAGATGTGGTACAAAGATACCAGTAGCCATATGGAAGCAAGAACAGATGATAATGCTGGTTTTGCTAAACGTAAAGCATTAATCGCCCGTAGCAGAATAGTTGATCTAACAGGGAAACTTCATTTGGATATGTTTTTCCAAGAAAGATATCTGATTAATGGAGTGGATGCTAAGATTAATTTGATCAGGAGTAAAGATGCATTCGCACTCATGGCAGCCAATGATGACTTTAAAATCAAAATCATGGACGCTGCCTTGTTTGTGCGGAAAGTTAGGATCATTAACACGGTCAGAATGGCTCACATCAAAGCTCTGGAGAGAGGGACAGCCAAGTACCCCATAGAGCGTACTGAGACTAAGGCATTTTCCGTTGTCACTGGAAGCATGAGTATCAACAAAGAGAACCTTTTCCTTGGACAAGTGTCTAAGCGCATTTTCGTTGGTCTGGTAGATAATGATGCTTACAACGGAGTAGCTACGAAGAATCCTTTCAATTTCAAGCACAACAACATTGAGTTTATGACACTCTATGTTGACGGACAGCAGATTCCAGCCAAACCTTAACTTTGGACGCAGTCGTTTTATTTGCAGTTATTCAGGCCTTTTTACGAGGTCTGGGAAGATCTTCCACTATGAAGAAAACGACATCAGTAGGGAAGAATATGGTAATGGCTATACAGTATTTGGTTTTGATCTGACTCCAGACTTATCTGAAGCAGGTCATTTCCACCTTATAAATCATGGTAGCCTGAGACTGGAAATTCACTTCTCACAAGCCTTGGCAGAGACCGTCAGTGTTGTTGTGTATGCTGAACTTGATAACATCATAGAGGTTGATCGCAACAGGAATGTAATATTTGATTTTGCAACCTAAAACAATGAACACTAAACAAATACAGACGGTTATGAGACAGAATGTAGGATAATCTTTCCTCGGTGTATTTGCTCGAAATAGGATTACCTCAGTGAATACATTACCGTGCTCGCTTGTCTGCAATGCCGATCTGGACAGCCAGTTGGGTCAACACTGGACTGCGATCTACCTGGACCAGTGCGGCAGTGGAGAATACTATGACAGTAGTGGGTTGCCACCACTGCATACGGAATGTTCAGACATTATCCAGAAGAATGTAGATTCCTGGATTTGGAACACCAAACAAGTCCAAGACAGATACTCTGTTTTATACGGACATCATTGCATATTTGATTTGATTTATCGATACAAGGGCTTAGATATGACTGAAATTACCTCCATGTTCACAGATAACCTTTTTGAAAATGATGCCATTGTAAAACATTATGTTGACTTATTAGATTAGTCAAATCATTGTAATTAGTTCTGGTTCATTAATATTAATGTTATGTAACATTCATATGACTGTTATGCATGATTTTCTTGTTCACATTGTTCACATTTTTCAAATAGTTCAATAAAATTTGAATTAAAGAAGATATGTGTTCTGTCTTATTTTATCAAACACTGAAATATGCTCCACAGATGAGATTTGCACTTGCAATGTGCACCAGCAGCAAATATGGACACTTGAAATAAGCTCTCCATCTGCACTTAAATGTGTTGTCACAGAATATTAAAGGCTATTATTGACCTTAAACATCCACCAGCACCTCACTTAAGCATTTTATGTACCAATGTGCATACTAAATGTGCTGCTTAAGCACGTGGATGCACACTAATTGTGTACTTAAAATGTAGACCAGCACCTAACACATTAAGCACTTCATTGTACTTCCATTGTGCTTTCCTGTGCACAATTGTGCACCTTAATCATAAATTTACACCTTAAATGTCACTGACAGCACCTAATTGCATATAAGGAGCTGTTAAGATAAGGGCTTGGTTTAGCCCTGAAATCACTCAATTATTTCTCGTGCGCTGTCCTTCTGTTTCAGGAAAAAGTTGGTTAGGATTGCAATATCAAGTATTTGAAGATTCCTAGTAGGTATTTTATTTAGATAGATTTGGTGACAGATGTTATAATTATGGCATCCATGGAAAGGGGTACTGAAGAAAGAAAACGTCAAATATTAAGCGAAAATTCACCTAAAATGCATTATTTAAGAGAAATTTGATGTTAATTAAGCTTCTGTAGCTTTTCTAGCTGTAATTTGATAAATAAAATTAAACTTGAGGTCATTATTTCAATATAATCGGCAAAATTCGCAATCCTGAAACTTGAAAACGGTTTTATTTCGAACTTTTCAGCCACGTATTGTAGCTTTCAGGCGCGAAATACGCACAGTGTAGAAATAGACAACTTTCTTGTTTATTTCCTTCCTAACGGTTAAATATTTGATCAGAACATACTCTGAATAGATTGTTCTATGATATTAAAAGAAAAAGAAGGCAATTTAAGTCTATTTAACCGCTCTAGGGACTGATTCTAAAATAGTCACCCATCCCCCTTTTTTTCGTTTTTCGCCTGTGGGACATTGTTCCCCCCTCGGCTCAGAACCCCACTTGGACAGAAAATTTCTTTTATTGAAATACACATTTTGTGAAAGTGGCATTCTGAACCGAGGGGGGGGGGGAAACAATGTTGTAGAAAACTTTTCCGTTTTCCATTGATTTCTATAGGAAAAACGCTAGTTTTTACCCCAAAATCGGACTTATCTTAGATAATTTATCCAGCCTCACAGGAGATTCATATCTGGACCAATTTATTTGTTATTTTTACCGAAAACATTTCTTAATTTTTGAATTTTAAAATTTCTACTTTTCAGGGCAGATTTTACGTCTTATCTTAACAGCTCCTTTGTGTATTAATATCAGGTTAATACATTCACATATGTCAAAGGAACTAAGTGCACAATTATTGTGCATATCCTGTACTGAGGTGGAACTTCATGTTGATATTATACATTTAGAGATACAAATAATGCAGCTAAGTGCACCATAAATATACACATTCTACACCTATAGGTGAACATTCTGCACACTAATATGCACATCTTACACACTAATATGCACATCATGCACACTAATATGCAGATCTTGCACACTAATGTGTACATCTTGCACACTTATGTGCACATCTTGCACACTTATATGCACATTTGTACACTAATGTGCACATTTGTACACTAATGTGCACATTTTGCACACTAATGTGCACATTTTGCACACTAACGTATACATCTTGCAGTCTAATGTGCACATCTGAGACCCAAATGTGCAGATATTGCACACTAATGTGCACATTCACTCATATGCACATCTTGCACACCAATGTGCACATCTTGCACAGTTATCTGCTCATTTTGCACACTAATGTATACATTCTGCACATCTTACACCCTAATGTCGAATCATGCACACTAATGTGCACATCTTGCACACAAATCTGCATATCTAGCAACAAAATGTGCACATCTTGCGCACAAATTTTCTTATCTAGCAACCAAATATGCACATTCAGCACGCTCATGTACACATCCTTCATCCTAATATGCACATCGTGCACTTGTAATTGCACCTCCTGCACCTAAATGTGCACATGTAGCACTTTTAATGTGCATATCTTGCGCCCAAATGTGCACATCTTGCACCCTTAATGTGTACATTTTCCACATTCAATGTGAGTTATATGCACCTAATTGTTTAGAATCAGTGAAAATTCTAAATATAGAAGTAAACAAAATTTGGGATAACTCTGGAATTTCCACATTCTCTAAATAACTTCGGAATTCCCCTCTTCTATAAAAAAAGCCAACTACACAGCCAGGCTCTAGTGCGTGTGATACTGACGTCATAGTAAAGCTATTGTAATACTGACGTCATTATCTACCTAACGTCATAATATTGACGTCATAGTGAAGACAACGTCATAATACTGACGTCATTGTATACCTGACGTCATAGTAAAGACAACGTCATAATACTTACGTCAGTGTTTACCTGACGTCATAATACTGTCGTCATTATGACGTCATTACAGCACCCTCGGTTTCCCGACCCACTTATCAGGGAGTCTTCTACTACTTGCGCTTTACTGTAACGAAGGAAACATTGAAATATACAAGAACACTATACTGTGACGTCATGAAAATAATGTGCGTAAATTATGTTGCGCTTTTACGATTTTAAAAAACGTCTAAGCGTGATGAATATACTTGCGCAATATGTACATAGTATTCATAGATAGAGTTCACTTGCTAAATAATATGAATACAAGAATATGGTTGATTTCTCATTTAAGATAAGTATTCAAAACAGGATTAAATTGACTGATAAACAAACTTTCTTCATTTTCTCTTTCAATTTCCGTCGTCTTTTTGTGAAATTTATAAAATGGAAAAACAGTGAAATTTGGGAAAACAACCTTTGCACAGTTCCGTATGTGTAAATTTACTGGTGTACATTGATACTTTGGTTCTCGAATTTGTTGTCTGTGTACCGTCATGCGGTGACGGAATGTGTGGCCTGTTTGACCGATATAGTTTTCTCCACATCCGTTGCATGTTATTACGTATAAAAGATTGGATGATGTACAATTAAAAGAAGAGCGAACAGTGAACTTACTTCCATTTCTAAATTTGAAATATTTCCCTTCCTGTAAGAACGGACAGGTCCCGCATCTTGTGTTATTGCATTTTTGAACGCTGCTTTCAGTTTCGGCCGGTATTTCATCTGAAAATTTAGCCTTGGTAAGAATCTTTTTGAGGTAAGCATTTTGCCTTTTGCTCTTTATAATTTCAAATTTGCTAAGCATACGCTTCATTGTGGCGTCTTGTTTAAGAAATGTTACGTTGCTACGGAGAACTTGAAAGAATTCGGGGTTTTTAGGATTGAACGTTGAAACAAACGGAATAACTTTTTCATCGGTTTTGTTCTTTATTTGAAGAAGGTCTTGTCTAGGATGAGATCTCCTCCTGTGTTATTCCATGAAGTATGAGTATTTATCACATGATACACCCTTTATTCAGTTACATAAAGCTATGTCATAAATAAATGTTATTATCACTTTGGGAGCGTGGTCATTGGATGACAAGCTCCAGATCCTTTGTGACGTCACAAAAGAAACGGCGATGTTGGCACGTTATTTGCAAGAAGTGAAGTAGGTTTTAAAATATTTTGACGTTATTTTGATCAATTACGTGATATTTCATGTGATAAAAAGAATCTCAAACGATGTTTCTATTCCATACAGTATTTATGAAACTTTAATCCCCTCGCCAAGGCTCGGGGATGTTAAGGCATGTCATTTCTGAATGAAGGAATTTCAACGATTTTATGATAACCATATGAAAATATAGTATTCATGTCACTTAATCATTTTATGAAGGAAAATTAATAGGTCCGTGATGAAAATAAAGATTTATGCTTATTTCAAAACTGGGTAAAAATGCCGGAAATTTGTTGCTAAAAATAGCACATTTGTAAAGAGAATACAAAATGTGTTGAAATGCACTCATTTGATTTTTATTTTACTTTTCTTTGTTATTATACAATAAAAAAGGTTAGAAACTTTGTATAAAAATAGAATTTGATAAAGTGCTACCTTAGGTACCAACTTCAACGATAATTATTTTTTTCTAGATTTTACACAAAAATAACGAAAATCATCCAAGTTAACGTCAAAATTTCAGAGATACCGAATTTCAACGATTTTTCCAAACACACAGTAATATGTGCTCCTAGGGAAGACTTTTCAAAATATTGAAGAAAAAGTATATGTCCGTGCTCAAATAAGAGTGAATAGACGCTCACAAATAGTGTCATTTTGTGGTTTTCTTGAAAATGTGTCAGAGCCGAAAATTTGCCTTATTTTGGGTGGAATTTAAACAATTTATAATTTTTCGGTATTCATCGGCCATACCTTATAAAAAAGCTTAAATAAATTATATTCCATGCGCAAAACAAAATTCATGGGAAATTAGTAACGTAAAAGAAATCCGAACAGTTAAAAATGTACCTCCACGTCAATTTTTACAGAAATTACCGCGAAGCATTTTCTTACGCATACTTCATTCATTTTAGATCAAATTTTCAAACTTGGCCGCTGTAATGTGTCTAATGAATTAAAGTCTTAAAAAGAGTAAGAAATGATACATTTGCCATAATAAATTGAAATATCTATAAAAGTCAAGCTCAATGAGTGCTAAAACAGGAGATGTGCAAGAATAGTCCAATTTCGTGACCAATGACGCACCTTAAATCCACACAACTCGTTTCATATATACCGTATGAAATAGAAAATCATTTGAGATCTTATATTTATCACATGATACATGATACAGTTACATAAAGCCATTTTATAAATAAATGTTAAGATAACACGTTACATATAGCTTTGGGCGAGTTGGCATTGGATGAAGCGCTTCAGATCCTTTGTGACGTCACAACAGAAACGGCGACGTTGGCGCGTTATTTGCAAGAAATGAAGTCGAAATTATTATGTAAGAACATTTTGACGTTATTTTGATCAATTACGTTGTTTTTCATGTGATAAAAAGAATCTCAAATGATGTTTCTATTTCATACAGTATTTTTGAAACTCGTTGTGTGATTTTAATCCCCTCGCCGAGGCTCTAAGATGTAAAAATCGTTTCATAAATACCGTATGAAATAGAAAATCATTTGAGATCCTATATATATATATATATACATATACAAAGCACAAGAAAATCATGTATATAACAAGGTACCCTATTTACCTATTCTTCCCTGCCAGGGACTCGAACCCACTGGACCTACGACACCTTCCGCCTGGCAATGAAGTTTTGATGGCAAGGATGATCACTCGGTAGTCGACGGTTTTCGGGTGGATCGCCCTAGGGTAATGCAGTACTGAAATACATATAAACAGAAAGCACAAACGAAACAGTACATTAACACCCAATTAGAACGATGGACCTTCGATAGTCAGACTATACATACATGAGAAATAAACATAATTATACAAAGCACAAGAAAACCATGAAATTCAATATAAAATGGTAGGTACCCTATTTATTTATTCTTCCCTGCCAGGGATTCGAACCCACTACCTACGGCACATTCCGCCTGGCAATCACGAGTCCGGCACACTATCGACTACATGTACACCATCTCGACTTCACAAAAATGAAGTTTTGATGGCAAGGGTCTATCTGTATATACATTATGTAGAAATAAATAATATAGAAATAAAAAAGATAAAATTCTAACCTATAACGGAAGGGGGGAATCTGCTATGGGAAGACTACTATAAAGCAGTTTTTCGAACATGGGATAAAATCTACTATTTAGCATTTTTTTCCGGGGGAGCTACTATGTGGTAAACTACTATATAACACCGGCTGTATCGAGCTTATTATGCATGTTATCACCCTAGGAGTGCGACCGACATTCAGAGAGTACAGGTGACCAAGGCCCTGCCTGCTCTAATGAGGTTTGGACGGGACCCGTCATGAAGTCACGTCAGAGCTTTTTCCGACGTCAACTTTATGGCGCGTTTCCGACGTTGTCTAAAATGCTATAATATTTTCAAATGTTACTTTGAATAACTCTATTACATGTAATGTGATTGTGAGTTTGTGGACTCATTTACTTCATATTTTTCACATTTTACTTATTCAATTGCTTCATATCCATAGGTGAACATGTTATTTTTCTGAGTTTTCCTGATTTTTCTTAACGTAATGAAGGAAGGGGCTCAACAGATAAATTTGCAGTATGGACCAGACATGCACGTTTCGGGTACTTAACCCTCGTCAGTGATCCTCAATCTAAATAGGGAATTACGGCCAAAGAGTGTGAAAAGTAATTATGTCCTAAAATGTACCGAAAGGCGTTCCAGGATTGATGGGATATGATGCCACATGACCAACATTTACAAAAAAATCAAGAAATTTTGATAACAGAAATTTTCGAATGCGTGAAGAAACGATCAATCGAAATTGATCAAACTTGGCTTCATATTCCCTCAGTGACACTCACCAAGTGGTACAAATGTTAAAGGTCCTCTTATTCATTAGCATCATTTAAGAACAGATAAATTTTCAACATGGAGCAGACATGCACGTTTCGGGTACTTAACCCTCGTCAGTGATGAGGTGACTTTCACCCAAAGTTCTAAACTTTTGGCTCGCTTTAAGATCAATTTTGGAATTTCTCTCTTCAAATGCTCATTATTAAGATTTCCTCCATTTTGCTCCCTAGCTTTACTTAAAAGAAATGAATGATTTGCTGGACGCATGAATGGCTTAATTAATTATTATGCAGAAAAACTTATTTTGATTAAAAAAGCTTTAATATCTTCATTTTTTTCCAGGGAATCTCGCCTTGAATAAGCCATCAGCATCTGACAGTTCACTGCGTGTACAAGGCTATCCACAGTGGAACGCCGAACTAGCAGTGGATGGTAACCGTACACAAAATGTTTGGTGTGGTAGATGTTTGCACACCACAGTTAATAGGAATGGAGACAGCTTCTTAAGAATTAACCTGGAGGAGACATCTACAATCAGTAGAGTAGAGATTTATTATAGAGTACCTTATACTGGAAGATGTAACCCTGACCTTGGAGTTGTCATTACGACAAATATCAATCGTAAGTCTGTGCTCTTAATTTCATAGTAATTGTTCAATGATTCTTTTGTCAAATAAACGAAACTTAATAACATTAGAATGTTTGCAACAAGGGGCCAAGTAAAGTGCACAACGAAACAAAAACGAAACGAAACGAAACAGATCGCAACGAAAAGAAACAGACCGAAACGAAACGAAACATCACATAAAACTTAAGGTGGCTCCACACACCTACCCCCCAAATAAGATCCTCTTGTTTAATTTTTCTGAAACTCTCAGAATTTGATAATTGGTATACAAGATTAAATTTTGCAAAGTATGAACAAAATCGAATCTACGTAACTGTTTTTATGACGCTTTGAATTTTGGCTGTTTTGGGGTTTCTCTTCTATTTTTGCCAATGTTGCCCATTTGAAGAAAGTATGCCGATTTTAAAAATATTTTGCTGAATTTATTAATGTTTTTATGATTCAATTTTATATTCAAACTATGTTTTCATCTTTAAACAAAGAAATTGAAATAAACTAAGAAAATGGAGGAATTATTACAAATTTAAGATCATCTAGGAGGTTAAAAACTCGTTTTTCGATCGTCATTTTTTGAAGTTATATGCCTATTGCATGAAATTCTTTCGTTTAATTTTCTTGAAACAAATATCAAATGATAAACTATTATATATGAAGTATATCTATGCAATATGAACAAAATCGAACCTAGCGAACGGATGTTATGATTATTTTTGTAACCCCATCCCCTTAATTTCTACGTTGCAATCCATATTCATTCGACGTTATATAGTGACGTCAGAGGTAAGAGTTAATCAGCGTATGACTACACGAATTTGTAGGAATTCTGGTCGACCGAAACGGCCTTAACGAAAACCTAACAAAGCTTTCATTGTGTGTGTCCATACATACGAGATTCTTGATATGTCTAAACAACAGAAGGCCACACTCCCCCCCCCCTCAAAATTTAGGAAAAGAGAGAGTAAAAAGCGCGAATCTAGAGACAGAAAAACTCAGAATTAAACACTAATGCACTCTTGAGATTTTTTTTTAATTAGGCGAGCCGGGGGAAAAGTTCTCAATAATCTTTAAAGAAGGGGGCGATTCTGTAAGAGATTTATCGATTAATCAAAGTGCCTGTACTAAGAAAGTAGGCGTCGGTTTCGTGACAAATAATCGGGTACCGAATTATAAATGGGGTGGGGGTGGGGGAATAGCTAGGCGCTGTTTTGTATACGTTTCAGGACAGGGAAGAAATAATTTTCTTTGACTTTTATGGATAAGAAATCTTAAAAGAACAGGCTATATGTAAAAGTCAGATTCAGGAGCGTATCCAGAAACTCAACTACAGTGTGCACATATAACTTTTAGTTGGATGACTTGCGGTATTAGGAGGATTGAGGGCATTGAAGAATATAAATTTATACTATCAACATATAGCTCATATTACAATACTATCTAGAAATACCATTAATATAGAAAAAAATCCAAACAAACTTCGAGGACAATCTAATTTATTACGCATTCGCGTGAAGGGTATTTTAGAGAGAGAGAGAGAGAGATATATCACATAAACTAAATTGGATTTTTTTCTTTTATTTGCTCAAATTCAAAATAGGACGCCCTTATTCTTTTTCTGGTGTTTTTTTTTTCAAACAAGTTCTGCGATATTCGGCCCTATTCCCCCTCCCTGGAATATATATTTTTCCCCTCTTGTCAGAGAAATTTACCCCATTTCAAAGAATTTTTCTATGGCTAGAAATGTTTTAAAATAGTGTGTAAAATTTAAGAAAATCAGAGATATACGCAAGTATGAATCTGAGAGAAGGGAAAAAAGTAATTATTGACGTCATTCACCTCGCTCGTTCTCGATAATGCGTGTAGTTATCTGCAAAATGGATACATCTTTGAACAAAGCTGGATTGATACTAAAATTCGTTCGCTTTAAGTTTTCAAATAAAGAAACTTAGTTCGATAACATTTCGCTGCAAAGTAGGGAAGTTGACAAAATTGCAGAAAAATTCTTCTAATCATAGATAATCAGAGATACAATAATTTAATATATCTGATCCATTATATCGCTAAAATCTCCAAGAAATAACCTGTTGAATAGTTAAACTGATATTTTCCTATTCGATTTTATTTCAAAGCAACAAGTTGTTGAATTTCCGATGATGACGTTATTAAAAGGAAACTTTTACAGCGATAGCCAGGGGTCTCATTCATGGATATTTTAGTACGTTTAGATCAAAAGATAAATCTAGCAACAATTAGTAACTATTAGATTGTAGACGATAATTCTCTGATTACATAGATACCAAACTTGCTGAAATCCGTTCTGAAATAAGCGAGATAGATAAGTTTGAACGCCGAAAATTCCGAGCGCTGTGGACACTATTCATCGGCGAGTTCACAATATTTATTTGGCGCGTTATCATGACGTCATAATCATAATGACGTCGGTATCCTCGGTAAGAGAGCCTCCGAAAAGACTGCATATTCGGATACTCTGTGGAGCCACCTTAAACTTGAGGTTACAATAGCATAAATGTTTGACCTAAAAAACTAGTGTACTACACCCCAAAGCTGACGTCATTTACTGGCTAAAAATTAATGTCTTATATAGAAAGTGATATATCAAAAGAAAGATAATTTCCTTTATATTCCATTGGTACTGAATGATATATACCTTTCAAATACCATTGTCACTTTGAAAATGAAAGTGAAAATAGGGAAATTTTGATATGTCATTCAGATGGACTTTGGTCTCATTTTGACCATTGTTCCAGAATATTTCTTAAAATACAAATGCTGATTTGAAGGCAATGTCTGTCTGAATAATATATGAAATTTATTTAGGGATTCGCCGCTCCGTTTTTGAGAAATCAACAATACATCACGAAGAACCGAATTTCACAAGTCCCCATTCTGAGCCCCTCGCCGGAAATCACCTCAAAGTTGTGACTCCATTAAGTTTGATTTTTTATGCATATCCATAAACAGAACCCACGAAAATCTTACAAAAATCTTACAAAATCTAATGATACCGAAAAACTTGCCTTGATTTGAATAGCAATTCTCTGTAACCATTTAAACAATTTCGGCACGCATGGTCTCCGATTTTCATGAAATTTCACACATAAGTAGGGACCAATGGAAAAAGGAAAATTTGACACAAATTTTATTTCTAGGTCATCTGGTTACCATGGCAACGGCCTTTAAAGTTGAGAAATTGGCAAAATTGAGCTCATTGGAAGCTCTATAATTTGGTCTATATACGATATTAATTGAAGATTTATTATGCATCCTAAAGATTAGGTAATAAAATTTTCAATAAGATCACTAGAAGTGTCTGATATTGTAAAAAAAAGCTGGTTACCATGAAAACATAATTTGCTAATTTGGATATATTGCATTCAAAATGTTGTTTGTATTTTCCAATTTTCCTTCTCTCTTGATGGGTATATGATAAGGAAATAGGATTTATTTTATAAAATGAGCAAATTCAAGATAAACCCACTAGTTGCGATGTACAAAAGTTTCCTTTGCAACGGTAACTATGGTCTATAATATTACTTATTTTGTAACTTAAGAGTCATTTTCAAATTTTTGCATCATGATGAACAGAGGAAAATTACTGGAGAATATCCAACACAAAGAGCTCTTTCAAAAACCGTGAAAAAGTTATGGGGAACATATGTTACCATGGCTACCATTTTTTATCATTTTTATAAAACTGTAATTATCAATCCCAGGAAGTTCAAATTCAATATTAATAAAGATCAAGTAAGCCTCTATCAAAATACAATAAAAAAGTTGCAAAAAATAAATGGTTGCTATAGTAATTTGGCCATACATTATAAAAATAAGCATTTTTGGGGTTTTTTTTCGAAGCCTTTTCCTAAAAAACCGAAACAGGCTTACATAACTTTTTTACATATACGATAAAGCAAAGTCTAAACTTTATTTTAGATTTAAAACAATTCATATTACTTAGCTTTTGATGCCCGTATCCAAGGACTCAAAGTGGGCCTATGTGCAATTTTACACAATTGTTCCCATAGCCACGGGCTATTTCCTGAATATTTTTAAACAATTGTCTTTCATGTTATGAAAGATCTGCTTGAATACATTAATAAATTTTCATCACTTTGAATTAAAATTCAATGATCTAGTAAAAAAAGGACTCTAAATATTGTCCAAAATTCCTTTCATTTTTGCTATTTGAGGTCATGCTGCCATAGCAACGAACAGATACTTCGTGCCAATGTGAATGCTAATGTTTTATTTGCATAAAAAACTCAAAAATATAAGTAATTTATCATTGAAATTTAAAAAAAAGCCAACAGTATATTGATAGGGTACCTGTATTGTTGCTATGGAAACATATAGATTAGATCATAAACCCAACATTATTATTACATAACTTGAATGAGCAATGATAGGGTACTGATAATTCATCAGTGTTTGTTTTAGATTATGCTGCATAAATAATGTATGTGACTTAAAAAACGCCCAAAAATGCATTTTTCCAATATTCAAAGTCCGTTTCCATGGCAACCAGATGTGATATTTAAAAAAAAAACTTTTAACAAATTTTTACTTTTGGGTCAGACTCAACCTTATGTACAAACTTTATCAAAATCTGAGACATGCCGTGCCATGCGTCTTTCACAAAAGTGCAAATGCTTACAGAGAAAAGCTATTAATTATCATGCACGCTATATAGCGATATCAGTCTCTGACTATTTATATAAAGAAAAGCTATACGGTTTATGCTATAAATGTCAATTCTCTGTAAGAACCAAACTATTTTGGAAACAGCATGTCATGGATGTTTATGATTTTCTCTATAAATGGTATGTATAATGCCCTGGATACAAAAATAACAATTTTTGAAAATAAATATTCCGGTTGCCATGGAAACGAGGTCTGTCTATTTATAGCACTAAAAAATTGTCAAAAAAATCATGTTTGGTTATTATGTTGCCATGGAAACCATTGTTAGAGTTTATTGGTATTAACAACTTATAACCTTTAAAACCTCTATTTCTAGAAAAATCAACAATTTTTTGAAATTTCTTTCAATTAGCCGAATCCTATCAAATCAAATCAGTCAAAAATTGCCATAAAATAAGGTCAAAATAAAGGCCTATTTTTGTCCAATTTTTACCATTTTTAAGCAAAAATAACACAAAATGTCAGGCTGTTCACACTATTACTGTTGTTAGAACAAAATAGATTTCATGTGACAAATATAATCACTGAAAAAATAAGTGGGACCTTGTTTTGTTTTCCTACGTTTTGAGGTCAAAAATGGTTGCCATGGAAACTTTTCATTTGACACATGATGACTATATCTTTTCAAATTGATTGTTACCATGAATTAAATAACTTATATTGCTTAAGCTTTATTTTGGGACAACAGAAGAAATTATTCTTTATTTGAGCACTTCCAAAATTTGACAAGGTCTCTAAGTTCAAGGTCAATTCAGAATATAGGTTCCAATTTCAATAAATTTTGCATTTTTGTTGTTATTCATTGTTAACTATTTTAGACTTCTTTCTAAAATTAGGACCGATAGGTTGAAAACATTACAATTTTTAGTTCAGAAAGTGTCTCCAAAAAAATCAGCCCCAGACAAAAATCATGATAATCTCACATTTTTTTATATGTATGCATGAACTATAAGCTACAAATCAAGGATATCATTGACTTTGAGATTTTTGCAACTTTTGTCAATAAACAGGAGATATATCCAAAATCACTATGTATGTGTTTGTTTTACTAAATACCACATGATATATCAGAAAATATCTCTCATATTTTTGAAAAATCACAAAATTTTGCCAAATTTTGTGAATTGCATTCAAGATGACCTTGACATTGGGTCCTGTGACCTTGGAAACTTTTAAGGTGATTTTTAATAAATAATGCTCTTTTATATGCAATGATAAAAAAGCTTAAAAATATATAATGGACAGCTAAAAATTTACAAGTAAATTACTCTATGTGTAACAGCATTGAACAGAATGTCACCATGGTAATCATTTTTTATACCCTTTTGAATGAAATTGTGAAGAGGTCCCACTCAAATTTTAACATTTTCTTAAAGATCGAGGATTAAACTTTAAAGATAATTGGCAGTAGAAATCAAGTTAGCCTGACATTTCAGATTATTTGCTCTTAAAATTGAGCAAAATCATGTGAATTTTGGAGCTTTTTCGGTCTTAAAATGGGCCTTTTCAAAACAGGTTTTTGCCTACATTTTGAGCATACTGACAAAAATAATAGCGGGCGGAAGCATACTTCTTGTGTAGTATTTATACAATGAAAAAAATTTAGAGAAAAATTAAGGAAATTTCAGTTGACTATAATAGCTGTTACCATGGAAACCAGCCCTGTGAAAATGACATGTTACAAGTATTTTACCGATGCGTAAAATTTCAAACACGGTTTCCATGGCAACGAAAACTTAATTTGTTAAAAGGAAGTTTATTTTTGTCTCAGTACATCATATACACCTTCCATACCAAAAATCTCCAAAATTGGAGACATGCTATTTCCACGTGCTATTGAAATTATTTTGGCCCTTACAGAGAATTGCTATTAAAACCTAAGAATAAAAGCCATTTAGAGGAAAAATAGCCGAGAAAAAACTTGTACAATGCACTTTAATAGGGTAATGGGCAGTGTCGCTCTAAATGAAAGGGTACAGTTTGAAGAGGGATAAGGTTCTTTTCTAAATTGTGTCTTAACCCCCCTCGAAAAGAGGCTAGCGTTCCAATTTTATGTTGATTAGAGTTTCAAATATACAGAATGGAACAGTCCGGTATCCCCTGTTCCAGACTTCACCCTGTTAAATTACATTTTCTATCCTCTTGTGACGACTTTATTTATCACCTCCCCTACATCTACATGAAATCTATCCTCATGAACATCTACATGAAATCTATCGTCATGAACGAGAGATCAAGGAAACAACAGAGAGTGACAGATCCGCTTCGTACTTGGATATACTCCTATCTTTCGACGCAAACGGCCATTGGAACACTTCACTGTATGACAAGCGTGACAATTTCAGCTTCCACATAAATAACTTCCCTTTCATGAGTAGCAACATTCCGTCTTCTCCTGCTTATGGTGTTTTTGTTTCTCAACTGATACGGTAAGCCAGGGCATGTTCCAAATATGAAAATTTCATCATTAGATTCAGACGGCTTGTAAGTAAGCTACTTGTTCAGGGTTATGTTACACAACGGCTGAAATCATAATTGAGGAAGTTCGTCTGTCGCTAAGGGGATGTAATAAAAGCATACGAGATCCCCCTTTCCAGAATGATCAGTGACATTCTACATTGTGATTGAATGGATGTCATCATCATCAAACAAAACATGCTTACCCGATATGTACATCAAAATGTACATCGCAACAATCACCGAATTTGACAGGTTTCCATGGAGCTGTTGTGACGGGTGTTGCATGCAATCAGGAGACGCTGACTCTCCCCGGGCACCTTGTTTCACTTTGAAATATTGTTACTTCCGAGGTTCGCAACCGTTCCTGTGGAAAATCTAATGATTTTGCCTTGCCTTCTCGACTATGGGACTGAATAACTGATGGATACTTCTGTAATGTTAACATTAATAAATTCAAATGCTTTTGTTTCTCTGGGCACTGTTATTTTATCTTTGTAGACGACGATACATGCAGATATTCTTTTTTGCAGATTTATACTTTTTCATTTGCCCCCTAGATAGTTTTTATTCTCAAGCACATTAAGTTTGATGTATTGCTTCGTTTCTATCTGTTTCGTTTCGCACTTTACAGGGCCCCTAACCATGTCATTCATCTATTTATTCATGACCTACATTTCTTTACCCGATTTGGAATGATTCGCTAATTACATAATGTATATAAATCTATCGATTCAAAGTTCTTTAATGGTTAAAAAGAAACAACAACAAAAACTTGGCAATATATTTGGCTCGGGGAATATAAATACATGTATCAGACCATATCACCTGTCTGGAACAGTAATAACACACAATATAAAAGGTGTCAAACGTCTTCAAATTTATTAGCATCATTTTAGAGCAGATAAATTTACAGCATGGACCAGACATGCTTGTTTCGGGTATATAACCCCCGTCAGTGATCCTCAATCTAAACAATGTAATATGACCAAAATCTGTGAAAATTATGTCCGAAATACGTAGCAAAATGGCTGGGATATGATGCTACAGGACCAAGGTTTTAGAAATTTGAGAAAAGTTTGTAAACAGAAATTTTCAAATGCATTTAAAGAAACGACCAACCGAAATTGATCGAACTTGGCTACATGTGCCCTCGGGGACTCTTGGTCCACCAGCAGTGACACTCATCAAGTGGTGCAAATGTTTAACACTTCAAATTTATTAGCATCATTTTAGAGCAGATAAATTTACAGCATGGACCAGACATGCACGTTTCGGGTAAATAAACCTCGTCAGTGATCCTCAATTTAAACAATGCAATATGACCAAAATCTGTGACAATTATGTCCTAAATATACCGAAATACGAAGCAAAATGACTGGAATATGATGCAACAGGACCCAGGTTTTAGAAATTTGAGAAAAGTTTTTAAACAGACATTTTCAAATGCGTTTAAAGAAACGACCAACCGAAATTGATCGAACTTGGCTACATGTGCCCTCGTGTATAATATAAGGATTTCAAGCTATATCATTTTATTTACATTTTTCTTATAAACATGTAGAAAAAACCACTTTGAAATCCTCGGAATTAGAGCCTTTAAAAAGTGGATATTTTTAAGCATCTTTAGCATGATTTAGAAGCAAGAAGCCTCTCCTGTAAATCCACGGTTTTAAATTTGTACTTCAGCCTTTGGATGCATAACCTGAAATCTTTTTTTTTCGAAAGCGACCATCCCTTAAAATCATTATAAGGATTTAGTCCTTTCCCTTTTTACCGGTATTTTTTGTGTCTGAGTCGTTTAGTGTAATCGTTCTCGTTGTCTCCGGCTGTTTGTTGACAAGGTCGTTTTACAAGCTTTAAGTCACATGCGTGTATGTTCCGTTGTAATCAACGTAATGTCGTCCTCGAGGTTGACTATTATTGTTATCCCATATTGGGAGTTCGCTTCCTTTTGTGTGGTGGAGGTTTTTCTTTGTTTGCTTTGGTTCCTGCTTTATTCTGATTTTGTTTTCTTTCGGTTTATGATTTTCTGAATTATCGATTTGATACTGTGTATTGGAATATTGTCATTATGGAAAGGTCTTCCAGCAAATTGTCGGAATTAATGGGGAACAATTGTGCCCAATTCCTTGCCAACATTTTTCTTTACTCGTACGAAGCTGAATTCTTTGGTTTCTGAAGGGAAAAGATACTTAGCTTCTGACTTCAACTTCACTTACAGATACGTGTACATAGACGATGTGTTGTCCATCAATAATCCAAAATTCGCGGATTACCTCAGCAGAATCTATCCTTCGGATGTTAAACGTCTTGAAATTCAATGGCATAATTTAAAACCTGATAAATTTACAGCATGCACGTTTCGGGTACTAAAGCCCCCTTCACACTTTCACGGATCGAGCCACGACTCCGCTACGACTCCAAAAAAGGTCTATCCGTGGCGAGTCGGGACGCAAATTGTCCGATGAATCATGAACCTACGACTCAAGCACGGATTGCTAAGGATTGCTACGGGTTGAAACGAATCGAGTACGGATAGCTAAGGATTGCTACGGATATCGTCCCGACATTGCTACGGATTGCTACGACACGCGTACGGATAGATGCGGATTGCTACGGCACGAGTACGAATAGGAACGGATAGGTACGGATTGCAAAGGATTACCACGACTCAAGTACGGATAGCCACGATTCGCACAAGGATAGCTACGACTTCAGTACGGATTGGTAGGACTAGCTTGAATTTCCTATGCATTTTTAATCTTTAATTATTTACTGAAACACCGAATGTTTTCAAATTGAGATGGTCTCACTTGTTTTATAACAGTATTGAGGTTTTATATATGCCTTTATATCATGACCTGAAATTTAATAGTTGAAGTATTAACTCATATATTGACTGAAAATCGCACAGAAACCTAATAAATTTGACTTTTATATAAGATAAAATCCTTGGTTATCCGTAGCAACCCGTTGGAGAGTCGTAGCAATCCGTAGCAAAATCGTGGCAATCCGTAGCAGAGTCGTAGGAATCCGTAGGAGAGTCGTAGCAATCCGTAGCAGAGTCGAAGCAATCCGTAGCAGAGTCGTATTGGTATTTTTATCACAAAAATGGTCCCGGATTGCTACGGATGCGCTACGGGTTACTACGACTCCCCTACGGATAGCTACGACTCCACTACGGGTTGCTAAGACTCCCCTAAGACTCCGCTACGACAAATCTATCCGTAGCGGAGTCGTGGGAAATTTTGAACATGTTCAAAAATTTTCTGTCTCATCCCGGATAGCTACGGATTGCCAAGGATAGCTACGACTTGTCACGACAAGTGCCGGATCGAGCTACTGATTAGTACGGATAGCTACGGATGTAAATTTTTTCTCGATCCGTAGCTATCCGTGGCCCGATCCGTGAAAGTGTGAAGGGGGCTTAAACCATCGTCAGTGATCCTCAGTCTAAACAATGAAATATGGCCAAAAAGTATGAAAATTATTATGTCAAAAAATGTACCAAAAGACGTAGCAGAATGGGTGGGATATGATTCTACAGGACCCACGTTTTAGAAATTTCAAGAAATTTTGTAACAGAAAATTTCAAATGCGTTGAAGAGACACACGATCAACCGAAGTTGATCGAACTTGGCTACATGTGCCGTCGGGGACTCTTGGTCCACCAGCAGTGACACTCACCAAGTAGTTCAAATGTTAAACGTCTTTAAATTCAATAGCATCATTCAAAACCTGATAAATTTACAGCATGGACCAGACATGCACGTTTCGGGTACTAAACCCTCGTCAATGATCCTCAGTCTAAACAATGTAATATGGCCAACAAGTATGAAAATTATTATGTCCAAAAATGTACAAAAAGACGTAGCAGAATGGGTTGGATATGATGACAAATATGGATAATGACCATATCCCTGTATACAGCTCAAAATCGATAATTCAGAAAATCAGAAACCGAAGGCATACAAAATCAGGAGAAAACAGGAACCAAAGAAAACAAACAAAAACCTCCACCACATGAAAAGAAGCGAACACCCGATATGGGAGTGAGACCAGGTGCCCAGGAAGAGTAAGCGTCTCCTGCTTGCATGTAACACCCGCCGCTTCAATTCGGTAGAACCGTCACATCCGGTTACTTCCATTTCGGAAGACATAGAGTACAATCTTTGGTTGGATGGTTCAAATGGTCTATGACAAAATATCATCCACCATTCTGGAGAGTGGGACATCATAGTGTATGACGAGTTCCCCATATCGACCGTAGAACTTCCTCAGCGACGATGTTAGTCGGTCACAAACATATCCCTGACTGAGAAGCTTATCTGCAAGACGCCTAGCTCTCAGAACAAAATACGTATATTTGGTACTTGCTCTGGCATAGCGTATTAATTGAAATATGAATACACCATAAGCTGGAGATGAAGGGATGTTATTCAATGACTGGAAAAACCTCATTTTGGATATTACCGATATTCGAATGGATAACTACCACAAAAATCCTTAACTTTTTGAAAATCCAATTTCTCAATCTGAAAGATATTTCAAATCCATGTTACGAAATTTACATGAAAAATATGTCTTCGCGCCTGCAGACAAAGCAGCCAACAACACCATAATCATTTGAAAACGCTACTACATTTCAACTTTAGTTTCGGAACTTTCCTCTACTAATACTTATATCGAAAGCAACGAAAGTGTTCCCAATATTTTGAAAAAACATAACAATGAAATTTCTTCTTTTATTATCCCTATTTCTAAATTGGATCTCCTTACAATATACTGTATACCAAAACTTTACAAGTCTCCTTACAAGTTTCGATACATTGCTAATTCTAGCAACTGCTCAACAACAATTTTGTCTAGAAATCTGACGTCAGTACTTACGGCTATGAAGGAACACGTGGCAAAATATTGTGAAACTGTCATGAACAGGAATGGCGTAAACTTCTTTTGGTCTATTAAAAATTCAGGGGATGTGATTGACAAAATGAAATCAAGAAATTTTGAAGCAAATACGATATCTTCATACGACTTTTCTAATATGTACACCACGCTTCCTCACGACAAAATAAATGATCGACTGTCCAAACTCATTAAATGGTTCTTTGATCGAGAGGGAAAAACTTATATTTGTACTTCTGAATCGAATGGTTTCTTTTTCGCCACAGATTACAAATCATACAAAGCATGGACATGTGGTGACCTGTGTATTGCCTTGTCCTTCCTTTTGGACAATATTTATGTAAGATTTGGTGAGAAACTCTACAAGCAGGTTGTGGGGATTCCAATGGGTACTAATTATGCGCCTCTTGTTGCAGATTTATCTTTATACACGTATGAAAAGGAGTTTATTTAAAATCTTCAAAAACAAAGAAAAAATGATAATGTGAAATGTTTCATTGGTACTTCTAGGTACCTGGATGATATTCTTACTATCGACAATCTTGTTTTTGAGAAATATAAAAATGTTATTTATCCACAAGAATTGATTCTAAACAAGGCAAACGTTTCAAACACAGAAACACCATTTTTGGACCTGAATATCAAAATTGTTAATAGAGAGATCCATACAAGTGTGTATGACAAAAGAGATGATTTTGGATTTAACATAGTAAATTTCCCCTGGCTTGACGGTGATGTTCCTACCGTCCTATGTTATCTATATTTCACAGCTCATCCGGTATGCTAGAGCATGTACTGATGTTTTGGATTTTCATAGTAGAAATTTACAAATTACCAAGAAACTTTTAGGACAAGGTTTTCGCTTTCACAAACTAGTAAAGACTTTCTGGAAATTTTACAAAACTTATTGTCAACTAGTGACCAATACAGGCAACAGAGTATATTACTTTGGGTATTTCACAACCTGCATTTTATGGTGACATTATTAACAAGATAAGAAGGATCAAAGATAGACAACATCACTATCGAAAATGCGTCAGAATCATCAAACGCCTTTTATACCGTGGGTATGATCCTAATGTCACTAGACGGACACTAGGCTTGGTACTTGACCAATCTACAGTCTTGTACAAGCGAATTCCTAAAACTTGCACTCTGACTGAGTGTGACGACGGGACTCCATGACGGGCCCTGTCCAAACCTCTTTAGAGAAGACAGGGTCCCGACCACCTGTCCTCTCTGAATGTCAGTCGGACTCCTTGGGTGATAACATACATGAGCTCGCGGCGGCAGAGCAAGGATTGTATTACGTAAGCCCTCTTTTTATATCCATTTACATATTCATCTGTGTTGCTCGGGCTCCTGCGTTTTGCGGTCTTGTTTGTGTGTGGTCATCTGACAGGAGGTTGCTTTACACCACAATTGTACGTTCTTCGAGACCTCTGGGTAATCGGAAAAGTGGGAGGGTTGTGCGCACGTAATCCAGGATGACCATACCTTCTGCTATTTCCGTGGCAGATGGCCGTCCTAAGTCGGCACCGGTTGCCTATTGGTCTCGTTGGTTTATGTGTAGTCCTTTGTGTTTGATGCTTCTGTGTTGTGCATTGACGTTCCTTGTCCCTTACGCGTCTCTTTCTGTGCTCGTCTGCTTTGTGTTTTTGCATGGGGTGTTTTGGGGTTTTGCTGTGGGTGCTACAACCTGGTGTTGTTGGAGATCCCCTCCTTTTTTTCAGAAAAAGAAAGTTTGTAATGCTGAAATTGAAGTCGTCACGTTTGTCATAGAGTGAGGTGTTCATGAGACCATCAGTGTCGTAGGACAACATTATGTCCAAATAGGATGCTGAATTATTTGTATCAGTAGTTTCTTTGACTTCAAGCTCTGAAGGATAGATACTGCTCAGGTAATCCCCGAATTAATTAATGTGGCCGACCTAGAAATGTCCTTTCCTATGAACTTTCTTTTATGATTCTTATCTATGGGATAGTACTGAACGATTCTAGCTTGGTTGCCACTCTGGCAACCTTGGGCAACTCTTTTTATCGGCGGAAATTCAAAATGGCCGCCAAGTGCCTTCCACCAATATATGAAATTAAATTCTTTCTTTAAATATTAAGTGTGGCACATCAAATCAGGATTTTGAGGGTCAACAAACCCATTTCCGATGTCATTCAAGATGGCCGCCAAATTTCAACCTCATTTTGGTACAATGTGAATATTTCAATAAAACGTTCGTGTAACACATCTTTTTGTAGTTGCAATGGTCGTAGAATACATTTATTTTGCTGTTTTGGTTGTTTTCAGCTAACACACGCCTCTGGGACAACTCTGCTTATCAGGGAAAATTCAACATGGCCGCCAAATGCCTTCCACCAATAGGTGAAATTTAATTATTTCTTTAAATATCAAGTTTGGCACATCAAATCAGGGGTTTTGGAGGGTCAACAAACCCATTTCAGATGTCATTTTTACAATTTGAGTTCATTCAGAACTAAAAATTCAAGATGACCACCAAATTTCAACCTCATTATGGGCGTGGATTTTTCTTTCTCAACTTTCTAACAATTATTGGTTCAGAAAATCACAGATTCAAGGGGTACAGAATAGAAGTATCAGATACAGCTGTTATAGACATAACGACCACGTGTTACCAGGATACCAGTCAGCCGTACCCAGACCTTTACCAAAACAACACATGTAACAGTACAGGACAGTATGTGAGGGTTGTACAAACACACTCGTCAGAACATGAGGCTTTAGGAGGATCTCTTCTTGTACTCTGTGAAGTGGAAGTATATGGTAACATAGCATTTTGTAGTATTTGCTTTCATTTGCGATAAGATGTAGCCATACGCTTACATTTGTAAAAAAATGTGGTTTGGTTCGGTAAATTCTAATCAGTATCCTAGCTCATCTGATAGATATTCTGAAGTAAGATATTTTAGAAGTAGTTTCTTTATCTTATAAGTGTCCGTCATACATTGTTTATCAGTAGACCTTTAGCACTATTGACTCATTTATCTAGAGCGAGGATTTAATTAAATCAAATATTTAAGACGTAATCGAACGCTCTATCATTATCATCAACTTACCTCACTTTGATCCGATGCCTTCATGAATGCATTAAGGGCGAACGTCTCATATTGTGCCACTAGTTTAAAACTTTCCTACCCAGAGCAGCCATATTGCTAGAAAAAACTACATCTATACAACTCTAAAATTCACAATGGTTAACAATGTTAAACTTTAATTTGCTAGATGACGCCTTAATGTTTGAATCCGTTAAGTATGCAATAACTTTTTTCAATTACTTTGTTTCTTTTTAAGTATCAATACTCAGATTTTTATTTGTTTTGGTTAAGGACGCTTGAAATACGAATAATATATACATGTATTGGCTTTTGCACTATTTCAGTAGAAGGAATTCAAATCCAGCTTTAAATTTATTTTACAGAAAATTTCCTTAGCTTATTTTCGAATGAAAACGTCATAACTTCTGGACTTTGAGACTGAATAACAGATGGGTACTTCTTTTATACTTATTAGGCGAAATGGCTTTTGTTGTGTGCAAAGTTATTTGTTACTGTGGGTGCTGCAACTGCATTGGTTTCTCCTTTCTTGTATGAAAATTGAGATTAAAAATCTAGACTGGAATACTTATTAGGATTTTTAGGTTGACATTCTTGTTACAGTACTTCTATGTGGGATAAAGCTAGTTTGGTACAGTATAAAAGATATTCCTATCGTTTAAAACACATTTCTCACTTTTAAAGGTTGCCCGATAGGAAAATATGGAACGAGTTGCACAGATGATTGTAGTGTTAACTGTGTGGATGGAATCTGTGAGCCAGATAATGGGATCTGTCGACATGGGTGTGTCATTGGAAAGGAAGGAGACATGTGTGATCAAGGTCTGTATGTTTCATCAGTTCTAAAAACATATTTTGTGTTTTCTAACCGAAACATTATATTCATTGTTTTATGAAACGTGCTTGTTCTTGTATCACTTATATATTTTTTTCATATTTCTCATTGTTGTATTGAGCAGATTGTACGGGACAAACATTTGGAAAAAACTGTGCTGGAGTTTGTAATTGTTTTAATGGAGAAATGTGTAACAGTCAAACAGGCGTATGTCCCGGGGAGTGCAGCGCTGGATGGCAGGGATTGACGTGTAGTCAAGGTGATCTTTCCTTAAATTCGTTTGCTGGAATGTCTAAAGAATTTTGATCTCATATAATGTTACATGTATATAATTTATTCACACATAAAGTGTTAATTCATATGTATATGCCTTGGGTATATTGTGCCATATAGTTTAATCATACTGAATGCTTCTAATGCTAGTATCTTCAGTTGCTGTCTATTATTAAAAAAATTAAAAATCTAAGTTAGTCTAAGAGGACACTTTCATTATTTCTAATATGCTTTTTCTTGTTTTCAGAATGTGATCCGTATTACTATGGACAAGACTGTATGTTAGAGTGTAGTGATTATTGTAAAGACAATGCCGTCTGTCACCACGTAAACGGGTCCTGTTTTACTGGATGTGACACAGGTTATAGGGGAAATAAATGTGATAATGGTAAATTTCAGTTATGTTAGTCTTCGTCTTTCTTTTTTTTATTTGGAGTTTTTATGCTGCAAAAATACCACTTTGCCAGGCATCTGTCTGTCTTATACTATCTTTTTCAATATGAATATATGACTTTGACTGCGTTATACCAAGGACTTATGTTTAAAAATCCTTGGTTAAACTTAGAATGAATCTTGTGGAGGTTTCAACCGTGATGAGAGGCAACAAGCAATGTGGATCAAGGCCATCTGTAAGATCATCAAGAGAAGTGAATAAAGAAATTCAAATGAGTGATCTGATATGGGACAGTTGACAAACCTCTTTTCTTATGTATTTTGCCTTGATGACAGTGCTGACTAAAATATTTTAAATTGAATAGAGTTATTTGAAATCAAAAAGACTTTAAAATAATAAGAAGTATATAGAAGTCAACAAGCATGTTATGTAACACTTCCGTATTATAATAATGACAAAAACCACTTTAAATCTGTTAAAAGAGGAAAAGAGAACGTTTCCTTTTATGATGCCAGATAGTTGCCTCCTGGATAAAACAATTATAAATGGGGTGCAATAAACATAAATGTTTCTGAGTCGTCGTCAGTGGCTCTTTAAACTAAAATAATTCAAGTGTTAAAATATCTCATAAACATTTCAGTATGTCAAAAAGGATACTATGGTGAGAACTGTGCCTTTCAGTGTGGAAACTGCTACAACGATTCTTGCCGTAACACAGACGGTGTATGTCTCCAAGGTTGTGACAGAGGCTACGAGAACAACCGCTGTACTAAGGGTAATATAACATGTACAAATATTTTGGTTTCTGATTAAAATGATTATTCTGTTTTTGATATTGAAAAAAATACTTCCTAGATACACAATCTTCTTCATTAAATTATATTGTTTATTTTCTTTCTTTCAGTTTTTACTTTACACGAAAAATGAAAAAATATTGATATTAGGCTCGGCCTATCAATTTTTTCGATGTGGTTTCAGGACAATAAATCTTTAATCCCAGTCAAAGGCATAGTTTATTTTTCTTGCGAATTTTAACATTTATTTTGTAAAAGTGAACCCATTTCTTCATAATTTGCACAAGGATGTATGTTGGGAAAGGTTGCACCTAGAATCAGTATCTAGTTAATTGAATTGTTTATTCCTTTGGTTCTGTTTTACCGACTTTTAGTCTAAATCGCCATGCAGATACATTGATGACGTGCTAAAAGTTTTGTAGATTGCCTTAGTACAATCTATCCATTGGAAATGAAGATGAATACGCTCCACATATAAATTTTACGTTTAATTTTGACGAAATTATTAACCTACTTCAATATATGACCAACGACCAACATGAATATGTAACTTATATTTTCCCATCCCGAGTATAATGAGTATTCACATTCCATCTACCCCCCTAAAAGTGTTTCAAATCGCAATTTATACGATATTTCAGACAAAGCTCAAACTATAACGACTTCGTTATGATGGTACTGACATGAATAATATAGAAACCTCTCAACTTATGTTCTAAGCGTCTCATTATGTCACTTTAAAGATATGGATAATACAAAAAAAGTAGCAGAGATAACAATCTTAAATATGGATAATACAAAAAAGTAGCATAGATAACAATCTTAAAGCACATTTTTTGTCACGAGAAAACACCGAAGCATCCAGCTTTTCTTCAAGAAAAAAGTGATGGAGGAAGAAATTGTGATAGCAATTTCGTATTCTTGAATACCACTATGTTACCAGAAAAAGTGGAAAGGTTGTTCGCACCGATTGCCCATTGGTCTCGTTGCTCTATATATAGTCTTTATATCAAATGATTTAATATGGTATCTTTTGTTTGGTCAACCTTGTAACTGTCTCTTGTTAAGCTTTTATTTTCTCACTCACTTACGTCGTGAGACAAAAGAAAACGTACATGTACACGTAGCGGTGTGAGATTTCCTTGTCTCACACTCTACATGACTCCTAAAATGACGTCATAGAACGTAACGTCACGCCATCGTTAGATTTGTGTAGGTTTTAGTATCGATTCTAGTCTTAAAAATCAATCATTATAGTGATGAGAAAATGAGATGAGTGAGAAAAATAATCAATCACGACGTTACGACTGAGACAGGTGAATTTCATCCTCTTGCAAAAGATTTGCTACATCCACGACTCGACAAGCCTCGTCATGGATTGCAATTTTTTACACTCGGATGAGATTACCCTATCTCAGTCGCAACGTCGTGATATATTCTATTAATCTATGTTGGGTATTTCGATGCTGTAACTGATTTCTGTTTGAGATCCCTTCGATCGTTCCTTTTGCTTTCCCCGGGCAGAGGACTTTCATCTCAATTAGGGGGGCATTATTGCTGCTTTACAGAATATCAAGTTCTTTAATAAATAGTTTTGACCATTTGGATTCTAAATTTTAGTTAGGGGTATGACTTTCATTCACTCAGATTCATGATTGTAAGACTTCTTTTAGTGAATTCAAAAAGTCATCATCTTCGTTGTTAAGATTTAAAAAAAAAAACCCACTAGAAACATATCTCATTTTTTCATACATGCATTGGGATCATTTTATAACAAATGAATTGTCAGTATTGAAATATAAGTTCTATAGTACCAATTTTGTTGTACTAGACAAATGTTTCGGATATTCTAATCCTCGTCAGTAGTATTTCATGCCAAACAGTTAAAATAAAGCCAACGTGAATTTTCCTGGCGCCATCTACAATACAGAGCTTTTATTTCCTGTTGCCAAAATGAGCGGCTCCAAATTTTGAGTAGGGTTATTCAGAAACGTATTAAAAATCGTTAGAGAATAGGCCAAAGGAGCTTTATTCTAAAACGAAAAAAATGCCGAAACCCAGCTAAAGACAGAGCTATGCAATGAGGGAGATACCCCTTATAGTTTTAGAAATTTAGGTCTTACTTGATGACAGGAAATTTAGAATTTATTTCAATGCAGTGCGTAAAGACTAAAAATAGGTGAGCGATATCCTAGAGGCATTACAGTCCACCAGTAGCGATACAAGCCGAATGTTGGATATCGATATCGAAAGATATAGATAAACACAATGGATATTTTCCATCCGGCCTCTGTAGACAACACAATCCATAAAATGATGGGGAAACATATGTGAATGAGTTAATTCATACACGAATGTGCTTTTGTTCATACATGTAATGACAAATATGGACAATGACCATATCCCTAAACACAGTAAAAAAATCGATAATCCAGGAAATCACAAACTGAAGGCATACAGAATCAGGATGAAATAGGAACCAAAGCAAACAAGCAAAAACCTCCACCACATGAAAAGAAGCGAAATCCCGATTCAGGAGTGAGACCAGGTGCCTAGGAAGAGGCAGCATCTCCTGCTTGCATGTAACACCCATCGATCACCTCAGTTCTTCAGAAATAATACATCCGGTTACTTCCATTTCGGAAGATACAGGTATAGTCTGTGGTTGGATGGTTCAAATGGTCTAAGAAGGGATATCATTCACCACTCTGGACAATGGAACATCATAGTGTATGACGAGTACCCCCTACATTTTGTATCGATCGTAGAACTTCCTCAAATACCAAAAAAGTAATAAGCTTTAATTTCATGACGTTTCCAAAGAATAGAAGAAAGTATTCAATTACATTATCAGGTACATTGATACCCAATCCTGGTTTCATGGCTTTACCTTTGTCCACGGCTTGGCAAGCCTCGTGGTACAAGCAAATCCTTGACACACTACATATAGATTCCTTGCATCTGGTGACATCTTTTGTTATCAAATCTTGTGAAAAAAATTAATGATTCGCAGACGAAGGACGTAGTTAAATACATACATGTATTCATTAAAGATAAGATATGGTTTCAATTCAGAATGCGATGACTATAAGTATGGCTATAACTGCAATGAAACATGTGGAAGCTGCAGGAATAACGCCGTCTGTGACAAAATATTAGGTGTTTGTCCTAACGAGGATTGTGAGGACGGATACAGAGGGAACAAGTGTAGATTCAGTATGTGTTATATTTCATTACGTTTAGAATTATTTTCGAACTTTATATCAACCTGAACAGTATTATCGACTACACGAATGTTCATATTTTATTCAGTTTAGTTATATCATATATCATATGGAAATCATTGTAAATAATAAGTATGCAGTACTTATATATGCTATATTATAACCATGAAATGTTAAAGGATGAAAACTGCGATATACCTTATGCTTATGCTTAACATTTGATTTTCAATTACACTTTCAAGACAATAATACTGCGTTCTGATTCCGATTCCTATTACTGATTTTTTATCTTTACATGTAGTGATGTACAAAATGTAAATCCTTATTTCAGCATGTTTACCTAATACATATGGTCGTAACTGTGCTGAAACTTGTGGGAGCTGCAAGGACGGTGTCAGCTGTGACGCTACTACGGGATATTGTACGAACGGATGTGCTGCTGGGTGGCTTGGTGTGCTGTGTAAAACTGGTAATGTGTGTGTTATACGAAAGGTGTTGAGAGGTTCAAGTGTACTCCAATACTCCAATAATTATTAATACATGTATATACTTTTTTAATGTACTTAATCATTGCACTGTTTTAGGAGTAGGATCTGCCTTTTCTTTTGCTCTTCTTCTTCTACACCTGTATTCGTCTTACTCTGGTTTAAGTCTTTCTATTATTAAATGATATCAAAAGTACTTAATTATTTCACTGAGCAGCAATGAATCTTCAAACACTATTTAGAAGATCCTAAGATAGTCTGGTGGTAATTTACTTTCAACAGTTCGTTCTTTTAAATCCATACGAAGCACATTTTGATATTGATTCAAATAAGGTATCATTGATTCATTCATATGACATTCCCTCTATCCTCACGTCATATAAACATTATGTCGAGAACATATTCTGTTGATGGGTCCATTTGTAATGCTTTGACAAGATTGATTGATTTACAAAATCTTGCCCGAATTGTACCTGCTCATCAAAATGCGTGAAATGTCTTGATGACAAACCGTGTGAGAAAGGAACTGGAGTGTGCACCTCATGATGAGATGTTGGATATTCTGATGATAAATGTAAAAGTAAGTTTTATTTTGTGTATCGAGCTTGTCCGTCGGAATGTGAGCCTTGAAAACAGGGAACAAGATGTACTCGTGGCAGGTAAAAAGGAAAGGTAAAAAGGAAAGGTAAAAAGGTAAAAAGGAAAGGTAAAAAGGAAAATAATTAAGGTGCTTACGCTGAATTATTAATTGAATAAATGTTATTTTTTTCAAACATTATCTAATTGTCTTATTAAGATAATAGAGAGGTTTAGTTACAAGTGCTTCCAACGTGTGCCTAAGACTTATACTTAGAGTACTTAGACATTTAGAGAAAGAACTTTCACGTTTAAACATATTATACATTCTTATAGACAATTTGTTTTAAGTAAAAACCTTTAACACGCGGTCAAAATTAAAACTTCAAAATTATTACCTGTAATTAACAGCAATTCTCTGTAAATGTCAACCTTTCTATAATAGGGGTGTGGCACGCATGGTCTCAGAATATGACTAATTTGTGTAAGTACCTTTGTTTTAAAAGACATTTAAAGAAAATGATGTCCCTTGATGTCCATGCTCACCGGTTGCCATGGCAACGGCTCAAGTAAATTTCCCTCCAAAATCAATGTTCTGAACCATCAGAATTAGTTCATTTTGAGGCAATTATAAATATTGAAATAGAATTATTTTTTAAAATTTGATTTTATATAATAGTTAGGTTACTAAAAAATAATTATTCAGTGTATTACAATATTTCAACTGATGAGTAGTTTTCTGCCCACCGGCATACTTAAAGAGGGTCCTAAAGGAGGTCTCAAAAATGTTTAAACAATGCAAGTTTTGAAGCGATTTTGTTCTCTTTTGCAGCCATACTGTTAATGGGCATTATGTTGCCTTTAAAGAAGACACCCTATAGTATTAATATATACAATAAAATTTTCGGGGCTATTGAGTATAATAGTAGTAACCATGGAAACAAAACCGCTGATTTTCGATAATTTCATAGACAAAATCAACAAAAATGGTTAATAATCATCATTAAATTTCTTTGATTATTATCAATTATTATTCTCTGTGACCAGTTATTCAAATTATATGTTAAACACAACATTTTGATTTATAAAAGTGTGGTTGCCATGGCAACATAAGTCAATTATGGCTTATTTTTTTCAAAAAAAAATTATACTAAAAAGCCGTCGGTTTCCTGATTGAAATACATTAAAAGACCTTGACCTTGACCTTTTAAATGACATTGACCTTTTACATATTTTCATCAAGAAGTATGAGTATCCATGAATGATGTGTCAATTTTTGAATAACGATAATAATATGACATAATTATTAAACACTAATTCAGTCAGATGACAACGATGTGATTAATCCCAAATCTTGTCGATTACTTCCTCACTTTCTGTGAGTTTTTTGTTTAGATAAAAATATATGATGTCATGATTTTCATTTTGTGTTGCTTGAAAAGACATCAAACATGATAAGAATAAAACTAGATGTTTTCCCCTTAAGAAGAAGATACCATAATGGCAGTTGCCAGAGGTCAAGATAAAGGTCGTATGGACAAATGTCTTGATCTCAGACATAGTACATGTACTATAAAAGGTGAACGGTCGCCAGAAAAGTTATCCCAATATGTAGCTCTTGCATTGCAGGCTACATAAAAACTGTACAGTGATATTACAGTGATACTGATATATTTAAAGCATCATGTATATGTTAAGAGTTCATGGTCAAATAGGAATAAGCTCTATGTTTGTGAAACATAAATTAATGCCCCGGATAGCAGCTTTGAGTATCATAAGTCAAAGTCACAATGTCAAACTGTTGGTACTTTCAAAAGGAATGCAAAGGCCATATCACTTACTATTCAAAAGTTTGAGAAAAGGTCAAATCTTAACATCAAGGTCACATTGTCAAAGGTTAAGGTCTGAAAAGAGTGGTCTTGTCAATTTATATATGAAATATTCAAGACTTACCATTTATAATTCAAGAGATACAGCCTAATATAAAAGTTTAGAAAAGCAGGTCGAATTTCAAGGTCAAGGTAACATTGTCTTTATTCTAAGACGAATGATCTTGTCATAGTAATGTACATGTGAAATAATAAAGCCCTTCCACTCATGCTTCAAAAGATACAGCCAAGTTTTAATCTTGCTAGATTGCAACCCCCCCCCCCCCCCATCCACCACCAACTCCTCTCCTTTTGCTGTGATGTCTCTTATATTATAACATACTGACTGAATACACTTGAATTACATGAAATTTAAAGGCATTCAGGGAGACAGATTTTATATGAATTCATTTTAGTATTTTACCTGGGGGCAGCCATACAAATACTTTTCAATCACAATATTTTATGAAGCATTAACATTGTTTAAAATAGCAACATTTTGTACCATAAATCTACAATTTTTCAGTCAATTTTCATTTTTTTTGGGTTGGTTCGCTACCGCTCGCCAGACATTTCTTCATGTACGTATAAAAACAGATCCAAACTTTAGAACTGCGCCAGATATCTAAATTTGTGAATACAGAACATGAAACCCAGTGGCGGATTCAAGGGGAGGTGTAGGGGGTGTATCCTCCCCCCAAAATTTGCAAATCATAGCTAAAACGATCATTTTACAAAAAAGAGTGAATATTAGTATATATTAATCACCTATTAGTTAATATAATTGTAAAATGCATCAATTTTAATTCAATAATCAATTTCAGTGATGAAAATGGGCCCGAAAAGGCTGAAATTCATTAGCTTCCGTGGGGCTTCGCCACCTGGTCCCCCTACCAGTTGGTATA
Source organism: Pinctada imbricata (assembly GCA_033119305.1). NCBI lineage: Eukaryota > Metazoa > Mollusca > Bivalvia > Pterioida > Pteriidae > Pinctada > Pinctada imbricata. Next base: position 49,374,043 of record VSWD01000003.1, on the reverse strand, counting down.
GAGGAAATTCGAGTTACCCACATTACCCATGCAATATTTGTAGCTATTACTCAGCAATCGTATTTGGTAGTTTTTTTTTTTCTAATAATACGATTGTCAGTAGGTTTGTCAAATCTAGCAAACAAGCAGCTGTCCGTCTTCTCAGCCTCGGCATTGAACAATTTGTTCCGAAATTTCAGCTTCTTCCTAGCTCTCTTTATAAGTATTCCCCTTTGTTATTTGGAGTTCAACGAAGGTGAATAATTTGACAATGAAACCAGAAGTCTCTGATGAGACTGAAGCTCTACTGGCTGTTTTGTTAAATTCACTGAATTGACATCCATTTTCCAACCCTGGGGACAAATATCAGATGCACATCTACACCACAGACACATAATACATGTAATGCTAAAAGAATTTACTCTCCATGAATTATCGGTATACTTTTTGAGATCTGGTGTTCACAAAATTACAAAGACTTATACAGGAGAAAATGACCGAACAAAATATCAGGTGCACAACTAGACCAGAGACTGATTATATTGCAAACAGAATCATCTCTTTACCAATTATACCTTCTGAGAATTGATGTTCACAAGGTAACATAGACTTATATTGGAGAAAATGACCACACCCATTTCCAAGACCCTGGGGGTCAGAGACTCAAACGAAATATCAGGGGCACAACTAGACCAGAGACTGATTATATTGCAAAAAGAATTATTTCTCTATCAATTATACTTTCTGAGAACTGGTGTTCACTAGATTACATAGACATATATAGGAGAAAATGACCACACCCATTTTTGAAGACCCTGGGGTTCAGAGGCTCAAACAAAATAGCAGGTGCACAACTAGACCAGAGACTGATTGTATTGCAAAAAGAATTATTTCTCTATCAATTATACTTTCTGAGAATTTGTGTTCACTAGATTACATAGACTCGTATAGGAGAAAATGACCACACCCATTTTTGAAGACCCTGGGGATCTGAGGCTGAAACAAAATATCAGGTGCACAACTGGACCAGAGACTGATTATATTGCAAAAAAATTATTTCTCTATCAATTATACTTTCTGAGAATTGGTGTTCACTAGATTACATAGACATATATAGGAGAAAATGACCACACCCATTTTCAAGACCCTGGGGGTCAGAGACTCAAACAAAATATCAGGTGCACAGCTGGGCCAGAGACTGATTATATTGCAAAAAGAATTATTTCTATATCAATTATACTTTCTGAGAATTTGTGTTCACTAGATTACATAGACTTATATAGGAGAAAATGACCACACCCATTTTTGAAGACCCTGGGGGTCAGAGGCTCAAACAAAATATCAGGTGCACAACTAGACCATGGACCAAACTAAGTGCAAAAAGAATTAGCTTTCTATCATTTATGGTTTCAGAGGAGTTGCGGTCACAAAAAATTGTTAACAGACAGACAGACAGACAGACGGACTGACAACATGGTATCGCATAAGTTCGACTGGTCTTTGACCAGTAGAGCTAAAAATTAATGGTTTTATCATGCAATTAAATATCAATTACAACTGACAAAAGTACAAAAAAAAAGATTTATATAGGGGAGAAATTCACATTTATAAGAGAGAAAAAAGGGAATTCCTAGGTAATACGGATCAAGGATGCATAAAAATCCATTTTGATGCAATATGGGCATTTCTTAAATTGATTTTTTTTATTCATTTATCGATCATTTATTTTTTTTTTACTTTTTTTTATTTAATTTATGTACTTCACAATTAACAATATTTTCATGCAATGTCTGGTCCAGCGGAGAGCATATGTCAGCTAGACATTCAAGCAAACGGGATCTTTTAGATGTTTATGTTTCTTCAGTCACGATACGAAATTGCTATTAATTAACTTTAATCGACATTCATGGCGGCTTTTTTGAGCTGAAAATTATTTCAAAATGGTGAAAATCTGAATGTGAAATTTGGTGCAATTCTATCCTTTGACACTTTTTTTAAACACCCCCCTCATAAATCAACTTGTGATTGTTTCACTTCCCCATTGTTTGCAAATATTAAAGGCGGATCTAGGAATCTTTGAAATTAAAAAGGAGTTGAAGATATTTTTTTGGAAGACCAAGGATTAAATATATTATAGCCTGGGAAGGCTTTTTTCCTATTTTAGTTTTGCTTTTTGATCATCTAGTGTAGCGAGTCGGAAAATATTAAGAAATGGAGTATATATATCCCTGTTTAAATTAATTCAGTCATTTTAGAAAAGAAGGGAGGGGATCTCTTAGAAGATGAATGGTACTCAAAAAGACTTATATTAGTTTCATTTTACAAACTGGCTAATAGTATAAGCTTGATAATTTTTGGAATGTAATTAATTATAGTTTGTTTAACTACCTAGAAATTATAAAATCAAATACTGCAGAAGAAAATAATTTACAAATGACATGTATCACAAACAGCAAATTCTTAGAAAAATTTTAAAGGGACGGTGTCCCTGAAAATTAATTAATTTTACAAAATTTTGGAATGCAAAATCTTTCTTTTCATATGAAAGTATACATTCTCATTGTATAAATTCAAATTTTCAGGTGAATCTAACCATACATTCGCAGCTATACACCTTTAAAAACATAATTTTGAATTTGGGGTGCGCAGCTCTAATTCATTTCACTGGCGCCACCTACAATGTATTGAGTTTTTACAATAGAGGTATACGGAGGTTGAATTATAAAAAAAATCGACAATATAAGGGATGGTAATTACTGCATATTTTCGAATAAATTTTTTATGGCTCCTTTTTTCTTCTTTTTAGACCCTTTGGAATAAGTTTTACGTTTTCAATAAAATTTATTTTCAGGGACACTGTACCTTTAAGAGTTACCATTACTACTTTTTCATCTCTCACCCTTACCAATAATCCTATCTTCTCTCAATAAATCATTTTCTTTCAGCCCCACCACTAAATCCCATATTTACCCCCTCACTTTAAATCCTACAAGCCCGAGACTGTCAAACTCCATTGAATCAGGGTGATACTATATAGACAGTATACTAGAAAAGGTTTAGATTTTGATATCAGTTCCTTTCTCATTCATTTTTATTGTGTTCGGAGACACTCCCCCCCCCCCTCCTTTTATCCACCTGGCAGGATCCGCAGAAGATTTGATTTTGACTTTATTTATACCTAATTCTTTTTTTTATAAATTCATCAAAGATATTGTATTATTTCCACTGAAGAAACAAGATAAACATTACATTTTGATTTAACAGTAGATATGCTATGGACCAAGATTACAGGGAAATTTAGGGGATCAACCATGGGTCGGATACTTAGATTTTGCAAGAATATTTCTCAGTATTTCTCAAAGCTGATTTTTTTTCTAAGGCCCTCTTGGTTGGATTTTTCACCAAATAAATACCGTCGTAGCAAAATGCTTTATTTTTTCCCCGCCGCTTTAGGCCTGAATATTCTTTTTGACAAAAATTCCTTACACCCCCACTCCCCCCAAATCATATGGCTACTCCCTCGGCTATCTTTTCAGAGAAAAAGAGGGGTCTAGTGCATGACCTCAAGGGGCTTCTGATCATGGAACCCCCCTTTCCCCCAATTTATAGGGTACATGAAATGGTCTGGATAACTTCACCCCACTCCCTCCACTCCCCAAAGGTAAATACCCAATTTTTTCGCATATAAACCTAATAAAGAAGAAATGTTTCAACATATTCAGTATGGTCATTGAACCTAATTTTCCCGACCCCGCGAGTAGAGATCGAGAGAGAAAAAGAGAGATCAAGTGTGGTAAAAATATAGGCATATGTATCAAAATAAACAAACTGTAAACTGTAAATACACAGCAAACATGCAAAATTTCCCTCCATGTTGATTGTTGCTAAACGTTTACTTCCTCCGTCCTAGAGAGTTCTCCTATGGGAATTCCCCTTTTTCTAAAATTAGTAAGTTTTATCGAAATTGATTTTTGAAGTAATTGTACATAGCCCCAAAAATGTTTTTGTACATTTTGAAAATATACTATTAGATTGATTACATGGTATGTTTACATTTTACAGGCATGGCTGCGTTTTTTGATATTTGCTTCAGGAAATAGGCTTAGAATTGCACATGCAGTTGCAATTTTTTCAATATTTTATCAAAGTAGGGAAACATTTTTTAGGTTTGAGCATAAATATCTGAAGAGTCCATGTTGTACTACAGTATTTAAAACAAATAAGTTCTGTATAACATATAGTTCTCATTAGAAGATACCATAAGTTAAAATCCCCATATTATCACAAACAAAATATTGAAACTGTGTTACCATGGTAACGGATCACCGTATGACATTGTCCCCATTAACTTTTTTTTCATATCTGATTACAATGATTATGTATATAAAATTTCACCACGATTGGTCACCATGCGTGCCGAATTTAGGTTGATGGTTACAGAGAATTGGTGTTAAAAAGATATTGAAATCAAACAATACATGATATTGATTCAATTTCTTAAAAAGGTCATCAAAACGTTATGTTTTCAACATTGTTTGCGATCGCATTATCTTGCTTAAGCATCATTCTTATTTAGTTCTAAAGCAGAGTAACTTCCGAATTTTGTTCTATTGCAGAATGTGACAATGGTACATATGGACTTAATTGCACAGACATTTGTGGAATGTGTGATAACGATGTGCCTTGTGATAAGGTCACAGGGCATTGTCTTAATGGTTGTGGTGTAGGAAAACAACCTCCTTTTTGTTCGGAAGGTAGGTGGCCGTTTTTATTTACATATAGTAGTGAAAAAAGAATCTTTAAAAATGGACAAATGTACAAGTAGCAAAGGTACAAAAGTTGAAATCTGGTGGTAGGGACAACCTGTCCTCCCAACTGGACAAAAGTAATATATAGATTTTCAAATGGTAGTAATGTAAAAAAGTTAATAAGCTATGTATGATTTAAATTCGTTATCGACAGATGATTCCGTACAAGGTCATGTGTAACTTTAAACGATGAAAAATAAATCAAGAGCAATACGAAAGGGCTTTAAGGACAATGACAGGCCACAAAAGTTACTTATCTCCATGAACTAGAGATTTGCAAATATAATATTACAAGAGTGATCATTCCACAATTTAAAGAAAATGAATCCGAGTGCCCTCAAATGAATACATGCATTGATTAATGACAATCGCTTACACATCTTTTTTCGACTAAAATGACATTTGTACCGCTTGGCGAGTGTCCCTGCTTGTGGACCAGTAGTCCTCGAGGGCACATATAGTCAAGTTTGATCAATTTCAGGTGATCGTTTCTTCAACACATTCGAAAATCTCTTTTTTCAGAATTTCTTGAAATATCTAAAACGCGGGTCCGGTAGCATCATATCCCACCCAAACTGCTACGTATTTTGGTACGTTTTTGGACATAGTAACTTTCACACTCGTTGGTCATATTACATTGTTTAGATTGGGGATCACTAACTTAAGGAGGCCGAGTTCGGTTTTATATCTCAAAAACTATATTAGAAAAATTGATGATTTTTACACGAATTATTACTTTCTAAATCATTCACATTTTGACAGATTTCAAGAAAAATCGACCAATTGGTATAGTTGTAGGGGCCGTCTCAAAATAACGCCTCTTTTACTATGGGGATATATGGGAATTAATCGATTTTTCCTATAATATGCCAATTTTCAAGAATACTATTATAGAGATTTGATTGAAATTGCAAGATACTATTACTTTATGAATGATTAACACAATATATCGACAAGAAAAAATTTGACTGATTGTTATGCAATTTGTGGGCATTTCAAAGTATGAAAATCTATCAAAACTGTAAAATTTTGATAGAATATGTTGAAAGTGGCAAGGAAAAATAAAGAATTTTCCTCAAAATGCTGTACCAGTATTCGATATTTGTAAACCCTCATTTCTAGCTTCAAAATTATGAAACACAAAAGCAAAGAAGAAAAATATGTGAGGAAGGGTGTGGGTAATCTCAAAATTAATCAAATGGGAGCCTGATAAGGGTCTTCATAAGTCATCATAGCTCACAAACCATAATAGAAAAATAAATCCATTTATTACTTTATATGACGTTCTAAATCAAATGGTAATTCATTTTGAGAGATTTTCAGAAAAAAAATCCGAAATAACGTTCGCCCATACTGCAATTTGTAAAAGAGCAGTTACGCTGCAGGACAGGGATGATGCATTTAATATCTGATTTTTTTCTTTAAATTGAATAAATTTAGAAGATAAAGATATATACAATGTTTTAATTAAAGAATGTATATTTGGATTTGAGTGTATAATAAAACGTGAAAAGATTCCCCGAGAGACGTCAAAAGCAGCTAGAACGCAACGAAACATGTAGAAGTTTCGTATATTTCATATATCTCTTATAGATGACGATGACATACATATGATATCATCACATGAAGTTGAGAGAGAGAGAGAGAGAGAGAGAGAGAGAGATCTTTTTCTTTCTTTTCTTTATCAGTGATGCTTAACATTGGGTTTTCAATTACACTTTTAAGATAAAAGTGCTGCGTTATTATTCCGAATCATATCACTGATTTTATATCTTAATAGGTAGTGATGTACAAAATGTAAATCCTTATTTCAGCGTGTTTACCTAATACCTATGGTCGTAACTGTGCTGAAACATGTGGGAGCTGCAAGGACGGTTCCAGCTGTGACGCTACTACAGGATATTGTACGAACGGATGTGCTGCTGGTTGGCAGGGTGTGCTGTGTAAAACTGGTAATGTGTGTGTGATACGAAACAAGTGTACTCAAATACTCACATATCAATTAATTTATACCTTTTTAATGTACTGAATTACTGCACTGCTTTAAGAGTAGGATCTGCCTTTTCTTCTGCTCTTCTTCTTTTACACCTGTATTCAGCTTACTCTGGTCTATGAATTCTTTCTACCATTAAATCATATCAAAAGTACTCAATTATTTCATTGAGAACAGCAATGAATCTTCAAACCAACTTTGGAAAATGCTTAGATAGTCTGGTGGTAATTTACTTTGATTAAACAGGTCGTTCTTTTAAATCCATACGAATCATATTTTGATATTGATTCAAATAAGGTATCACTGATTCATTCAAATGACATTCCCTCGATCCACACGTCATATAAACATCATGTCGAGAACAAATTCTGTTGATGGGTTCATTTGTACAGTTTCGAAAATGATTGACAAGATTGACTGATTTACAAAATCTTGCCCGAATAGCACCTGCTCATCAAAATGCGTGAAATGTCTTGATGACAAATCATGTAACAAAGGAACTAGAATGTGCACCTCAGGATGCGATGTGGGATATTCTAAGGATAAATGTGAAAGTAAGTTTGATTTTGTGTGCCGGGTTTATCCTTCGGAATGTGAGCCTGGAAAACAGGAAACAAGGTGTACTCGTGGTAGGTAAAAAGGAAAATAATTAAGGTGCTTATGCTGCAATATCCATTGTATAAATGTTCTTTTTTCAAACATTATCTAATTGTCTTATTAAGATTATAGAGAGGTTTAGTTACAATTGCTTCCAACGTGTACCTAAGACTTATAATTAGAAACTTAGACATTAAGAGAAAGAACTTTCACGTTTAAACATACACATTCTTATAGACAATTTGTTTTAAGTAAAAACCTTTAACACACGGTCAAAATTAAAACTTCAAAATTATTACCTATAATTCAAAAGATATTGAAATCAAACAATACACGATATTTTTTCAATTTCTGAAAAAGTTCATCAAAAAGTTATGTTTTCAACATTGTTTGCGATCGCATTGTTTTGCTTAAGCACCATTCTTATTTAATTCTAAAGCAGATTAACTTCCGAATTCTGTTCTTTTGCAGAATGTGACAATGGCACATATGGACTTAATTGCACAGACATTTGTGGACTGTGTGATAACGATGTGCCTTGTGATAAGGTCACTGGTCACTGCCTAAACGGTTGTGGTGTGGGAAAACAACCTCCTTTTTGTTCAGAAGGTAGGTGGCCGTTTTTATTTACATATAGTATTGAAAAAAGAATCTTTAAAAATGGACAAATGTACAAGTAGCAAAGGTACAAAAGTTGAAATCTGGTGGTAGGGACAACCTGTCCTCCCAACTGGACAAAAGTAATATATAGATTTTCAAATGGTAGTAATGTTAAAAAGTTAATAAGCTATGTATGATTTAAATTCGTTATCGACAGATGATTCCCTACAAGGTCATGTGTAACTTTAAACGATGAAAAATAAATCAAGAGCAATACGAAAGGGCTTTAAGAACAATGACAGGCCACAAAAGTTACTTATCTCCATGAACTAGAGATTTGCAAATATAATATTACAAGAGTGATCATTCCACAATTTAAAGGAAATGCATCCGAATGCCATCAAATGAATACATGCATTGATTAATGACAATCGCTTACACATCTTTTTTCGACTAAAATGACATTTGTACCGCTTGGCGAGTGTCCCTGCTTGTGGACCAGTAGTCCCCGAGGGCACATATAGTCAAGTTCGATCAATTTCAGGTGATCGTTTCTTCAACACATTCGAAAATCTCTTTTTTCAAAATTTCTTGAAATTTCTAAAACGCGGGTCCGGTAGCATCATATCCCACCCACCCTGCTACGTCTTTTGGTACATTTTTGGACATAATGACTTTCACACTCTTTGGTCATATTACATTGTCCAGATTGAGGATCATGTTTAACAGGAAATTATCATTTCAGAGAGTTCTTTGCGGCAATATGGAAAGCAGTGTAACGAAAAAATCCGGAAATTAGCAATAAGTGTATGAATGAAAGTCAAACACAAAACCCCAAAATAAGATTCCAAAATCACTATCTAAAAATATTTCGCGAATAATTTCTCGAAAGAAAAGAAAAGTCAGACAAACAGACAGAGAAAAGGCACAGCTCTATAGAAACATAAACGGAAGGTAGAAAGTCAATTCTTATTTTATGGTGCAAGGCCCGGGTATGATATTTTGGGAGTGAACATGGTTCTCAGGTGAGCGATTGTGGTCCTCCTTGGGTTCTTGTTTTCCATTGCTTTGCTTCTTTTAAAGTATTGAAGTGAAGTGCATATAATATTAGAGACAATGCTAGTAATATGGTGAGGGGTAACCGAATAAGTTACTCACCACCTGAGTTGTCGAACCGCGCCTAAGGTACGGAGAAGTCCTGGGCGACATCCTGCTAGATCCGGGGGGAAATCAACAACTGAATACACCTGAACAGCTGTTCGTGTGACGTCACTTAAATGAAGCCCTTACCCGAATATATTCATACTACAGTATCAATACTCAAATTGTTATTTGTTTAAGTCTAATGACTCTTGAATTACGAATAAGATATGCAAGCTTTTGCACTTTTTTTCAGTAGAAGGAATTCAAAATCCAGCTTAAACTTTTTTTGGGTTGCCCTTCCTGTTTCTATGGTGATGTGTTATTGACTCCGTCTGTCGTTGTTTTCTCTGTAGCGAATATCCTCTCTATCTTTGCTTTAGTTCATGTATTTTTCATACTTCCTACAGTCAAATGCAAATTGGAAATTGAAATTGATTTTAAGTGCAGTCTTTTGAAATTCTTGAATCGTTGTCAGGCAAAGAATATTTTCATTCCACTGACACAGATTACAATTTAGTTTTCTTGTAAAGTTTGAGTTGTCAGAGGATAGAATTATAGCTGTTTTCTTCTAAAATCAACTGTTTTAGGAAAACAAAGTGTCAAAAAAGAAGGGTGGAGATCTTCAACAAGACCCCGTTACAGCATAAACACCAAAACACCAAAACACCCGATGCAAAAACACAAAAGACGAGTACAGTACGAGACGGAAAAGAGACACACGACATGTAAACATCAAACACAAAAGACTACACATAAACCGACGAGACCAATGGGCAACCGGTGCCCACTTTGGACGGTCATTTGTCACGCAAGTAGCAAATGGTGTGGTTATCCTAGATTACGTGCACACAACCCTCTCACTTCTCCAATTACCCAGAGGTCTCGAAGGACGTACAATTTTGGTGTAAAACAACCTCCTCACTGTAAGATTACCTCACACAGACACGACCGCGAAACGTAGAGGCCCTAGAAACACATATGAATATGTAAATGGATATAAAAAGAGGGCATGCGTAATATAGACCGTGCTCTACTGGCTGTAGCGAGCTCATGTATGTAATCACCCGAGGAGTCCGACTGACATTCAGAGAGGACACGTGGGGCCCTGTCCTCTCTAAAGAGGCTTGGACAGGGCTCGTCATGGAGTCCCGTCGTCACAGTCAGTCAGAGTGCAAGTCTCAAGGATGCGCTTGTACAAGACTGTAGATTGGTCAAGTACCAAGCCTAGTGTCCGTCTGGTGACATTAGGATCATATCCACGGTATAAAAGGCGTTTGATGATTCTGACGCATTTTCGATGGTTATGCTGCCTACCTTTGATCCTTCTAATTTTGTTTATCATATCACCATAAAAGACAGGTTGTGTAGTACCCAAAGTAGTGTACTCTGTTGCGTGTATAGATCCGAATTTCAAAAGAAGTTGACAGTAATTTTTGTAAAATTTCCATAAAGTCTTAACTAGTTTATGAAAGCGGAAACCTTGACCTAAAAGTTTTTTGGTATTAAGTTAATTTCTTCTATTAAAATCCAAAATATCAGTACATGCTCTAGCGTACCGGATGAGCTGTGATATGTAAATGCCGTATGACGGTAATCTTGGAACATCACCGTCAAGCCAGGGGAAATTTACTATGTTGAATCCAAAATCATCCCTATTGTCATATATACATGTATGAATCTTTCCGTTTACAATTTTTATATTTACGTAAAAAAAACGGTGTTTCTGTTTTTGTAACGTTTGCCTTGTTAAGTGTTCATTCTTGTGGATAAACGGGTAGGGCCACGAAGCCAATAAAACGGCCCTGCAATTTTCCTTAACATTAAACTTGATGATAAATACTTGATATATCACATAAAATATAATGAATGTTTCCCCCGCTTTTGATAAAAAGAACATATCACGGACCTTAGCACCATAGGAAAACTCATGACGTCATCAAGTGACGTCATTTTGACGTTATTGAAAGAATATGGTCAGAAATGCTCGAAAATACGTCTTTCATGGAGAATTTGGACGTGGCCAAATTTGTCGAGAAACAAAAAACTTTCATGACAAGAAGATATAATTGTTATCTTTAATTTGTTCATTTTTCATGTTTCTCAATGCATGTGGCCAATGCTAATTTTAAGGAAACATGTAAGATTTGCAGCAATTTGACGGAAAATGGCCGATTTGGGGGTTTTCACGGGGCTCATAGTTGCTGATACATGCATTATTTGCAAAATCTAAAGACATGATTTAGTAAAGAAGTTAACAAAGTATCAAGTCACAAGAAACATTCAATCAACTCAAATGTTAAGAAACAGGGACGATTTAGGGGTTTCGTGGCCCTACCCCTTTCATTCCTTTATAATTCAAAAGCAGAAAATGACCAGGAATTACACGTAATCACTGAACCTTTCAGGAATTACATGAAATCCCTGATTACACTTATTCCCTGTAACATATATATTAGAGAAGTCGTATGAAGAAATCGTATTGTCTTGGAAATTTCCAGATTTCATTTTGTCAATAACATCCCCTGAATTCTTAATAGACCTAAGTAAATTTACATCGTTCCTGTTTAGAGCCGTTTCACAATATCTAGTTATGTGTTCTTTAATAGCAGTAAGTGCTGACGTCAGATTTCTAGACAAAATTGTAGTGGAGCAGTTACCTGAATTAGCAATAAATCGAAATTTGTAAGGAGACTTGTGCAGTTTCGGTATGCAATATAGTGTTGGGAGATCCAATTTAGGAATAGAGATATTGAATGAAGACAGTTCACTGTTATGCTTGCTTTAAATGTTAGATGCACTTTCATTGCTTTTGATATATGTATTAGTAGACGAAAGTTCCGAAACCAAAGTTGATATGTAGTAACGTTTTCAAATGATGATGGTGTTAATGGCTGCTTTATCAGCTGGCGCAAAGACATATTTTTCACGTAATTTACTTAGTTTTGATATGAAATATCTTTCTGATTTGGAACGTGGATTTGTAAAAAGATAAGGGTTTTTATGGAAGTTATCTTTTGAATATCCGTTATATCTAAAATGATGTTTTTTTCCAGTCATTCAGAGCATGCGGTTCGACTCCTGATTTACACCATCTTTTCGTATAAGTATCTAAGGCTTCCGTAAGCACCTCACGGCAATTGACAAAATCTATCTTGGATGGGATTCTATACTTAGGTCCTTTTTTAAGAAGACCACGGAGCTGTCTGTCTTGGATAATTGAAAAGTCACCTGTAACAACATGGCCAGCTGGTTTGTAGAGATATTTAGTAGTTGCACATTCTCAAGATGCAGGACACGATTCAAGTATGTCAGGATCCGATGTAACTTTATTATAGTTAAAAACAAAGTTTCGAATAGGTTTCTTCGCCCAAACACTAAAAGGAAATACAGGTCGCATGGGAAAAGACGAAACAGACAAAAAAGAAAACGATCCAGGATCTTCCGCTCTCTCAACGATTTACTTACTATAGCACTTCGATAATTGAAAAGTCATCTGTAACAACATGGCCAGCTGGTTTGTAGAGATATTTAGAAGTTGCACATTCTCAAGATGCAGGACACGATTCAAGTATGTCAGGATCCGATGTAACTTTATTATAGTTAAAAACAAAGTTTCGAATAGGTTTCTTCGCCCAAGCACTAAAAGGAAATACAGGTCGCACGGGAAAAGACGAAACAGACAAAAAAGAAAACGATCCAGGATCTACCGCTCTCTCAACGATTTACTTACTATAGCACGCAATGACGGCAGACATGAGCTGTTTCATGCTCTGTCTTCAATACCAGTGATGCACTTGAAATCTATCTTGGATGAGGCAGAGATTGCATTCTTAAGAAACACCGACTGATTCAGACTTAATATCATTGTCTCATTCGCACAGTATAAACTTTATCCTATTGTGAAAAAACACCTCACCTAAAAGACGATTCATAAAAATCCCGTTTATTAACAAAAGTTTTGATCTTCTTAACATCTCTAATATTTTTCGGGATCATCGCGTACAAAGTACCATTCCTCAATATTTTGAAAATTTAGAGCCACCTCTTATTTGTTATAGGTACAAGAAACCTATTCGAAACTTTGCTTTAACTATAATAAAGTTACAACGGATCCTGATATTCTTGAATCGGAACCTGCTTTTTGAGAATGTACAACTTCTAAATATCTCTACAAACCAGCTGACCATGTTGTTACAGGTGACTTTTCAATTATCCAAGACAGACAGCTCCGTGGTCTTCTTAAAAAAGGACCTAAGTATAGAATCCCATCCAAGATAGATTTTGTCAAATGCCGTGAGGTGCTTACGGAAGCCTTAGATAATTATACGAAAAGATGATGTAAATCTGAAGGAGTCGAACCGCATGCTCTGAATGACTGGAAAAACCTCATTTTAGATAAAACGGATATTCGAATAGATAACTTCCATAAAAACCCAATTTTTTTTCAAAATCCATGTTGCAAATCAGAAAGATATTTAAATCCAAACTGAGTAAATTACATGAAAAATATGTCTTTGCACCAGCTGATAAAGCAGCCAACAACACCATTATCATTTGAAAACGTTCCTACATATCAACTTTGGTTTCGGAACTTTCGTCTACTAAAACATATATCAAAAGCAATGAAAGTGCATCTAACATTTTAAGCAAGCATAACAGTGAACTGTCTTCATTCAATATCTCTATTTCTAAATTGGATCTCCGAACACTATATTGCATACCGAAACTGCACAAATCTCCTTACAAATTTCGATTTATTGCTAATTCTAGTAACTGCTCCACTACAATTTTGTCTAGAAATCTGACGTCAGCACTTACCGCTATTAAAGAACACATAACTAGATATTGTGAAACGGTTCTAAACAGGAACGGTGTAAATTTATTTTGGTCTATTAAGAATTCAGGGGATGTGATTGACAAAATGAAATCTGGAAATTTCCAAGCCAATACGATTTCTTCATACGACTTCTCTAATATGTACACCACACTTCCTCATGACAAAATTAATGATCGATTATCTAATCTCATTAAATGGTGTTTTGTTCGAGAGCGAAAAACTTACATTTGTACATCTGAATCGAAGGATTTCTTTTCCTCGACAGACTACAAATCATACAAACCATGGACATGTAGTGACCTGTGTAATGCCTTGTCCTTCCTCTTGGGCAATATTTCCGTTAGATTTGGTGAGGATCTATACAAGCAGATTGAAGGAATTCCTATGGGTACTAACTGTGCGCCTCTTGTTACAGATTCATTTTTATACACTTATGAAAAAGAATTTATCCAAAATCTTCAAAAGCAAAGAAAAGTTGATGATCTGAAATGTTTCAATAATACATCTAGGTATCTGGATGATATTCTAACCATTGACAATCCTGCTTTTGATTTATATAAGAATGAAATTTATCCAAAAGAATTAACACTTAACAAGGCAAACCTTTCAAACAGAGAAACACCGTTTTTGGACCTAAATATCAAAATTGTAAACAGAAAGATTCTTACAAGTGTATATGACAAAAGGGATGATTTTTTATTCAACATAGTAAATTTCCCCTGGCTTGACGTTGAGGTTCCAAGATGACCGTCATACGGCATTTTCATCTGTGCTGCTTGGGCCCCTGCGTTTTGCGGTCTTGTTTGTGTGTGGTCATCTAACAGTGAGGAGGTTGTTTTACACCACAATTGTACGTATAAATACCGTGGATATGATCCCTATGTCACCAGACGGACATTAGGCTTGGTACTTGACCAATCTACAGTCTTGTACGAGCACATCCTTAAGACGTGCACTCTGACTGACTGTGACGACGGGACTCCATGACGGGCCTTGTCCAAACCTCTTTAGAGAAGACAGGGTCCCGACCACCTGTCCTCTCTGAATGTCAGTCGGACTCCTCGGGTGATTACATACATGAGCTCGTTACGGCCGGCAGAGCACGGACTGCATTACGCATGTCCTCTTTTTATATCCATTTACATATTCATCTGTGTTTCTGGGGCCTCTACACTTCGCGGTCGTGTTTGTGTGATGTCATCTTACAGTGAGGAGGTTGTTTTACACCCCAATTGTACGTTCTTCGAGACCTCTGGGTAATTGGAGAAGTGAGAGGGTTGAGCGCACGTAATCCAGGATAACCACACCATTTGCTACTTGCGTGACAAATGGCCGTCCAAAGTCGGTACCGGTTACCCATTCGTCTCGTCGGTTTATGTGTAGTCTTTTGTGTTTGATGTTTACATGTCGTGTGTCTCTTTTCCGTCTCGTGCTGTACTCGTCTTTTGTGTTTTCGCATCGGGTGTTTTGGTGTTCTGCTGTTGATGCTGCAACGGGGTCTTGTTGGAGATCTCCTCCCTTCTGTTGTACTTATAACAAATAAGAGGTGGCTCTAAATTTTCAAAATATTGAGGAATGGTATTTTGTACGCGATGATTCCGAAAAATATCAGAGATGTTTAGAAGATCGAAACCTTTGTTAATAAACAGGGTTTTTATGAATTGTCTTTTAGGGGAGGTGTTTTTCACAATAGGATAAAGTTTATACTGTGCGAATGAGACAATGATTTTAAGTCTGAAGAATGAAGAATGAAGAATGAAAAAGAATGAAGACATAGTGAAAAACATATTTATTGAGATACGAATATATATCTTTAACCCAGAATGCGATGACCATAAGTATGGTAACGGCTGCAACCAAACATGTGGGAGATGTAGAAACAGCGCCATCTGTGACAAAGCTTCTGGTTATTGTCCTAATGATGATTGTGAGGACGGATACAGAGGGAAAACGTGTAGATTCAGTATGTGTTATATATAATTACATTTAGAATTGTTCTCGAACTTTAGAAAATGTTATACATGTATTCATAAACGTATTATCGATTTTTAGAATTTCTTTATATTTTATTCAGTTAAGTTATATCATTATCGTTAAGGATAATTTGTTGTATCATTTTTGGCATAATTCGTAAGGATAGTTTAAACTAATGCAAATTGTTTTTAAATTGTATGTACAATGTATATAGTATGTATATATGCATATTATTAACCATGAAATGTTCTAGAATGAAAATCACAGTGCACCATATGCGCTTTCTTTTGATGATGCTACATCAGTGATGCTTAACATTGGGTTTTCAAATACACTTTCAAGATAATAGTGCTGCGTTCTTGTTGCGAGTCATATTACTGATTTTATATCTTAATATGTAGTGATGTACAAAATGTAAATCCTTATTTCAGCGTGTTTACCTAATACCTATGGGCGTAACTGTGCTGAAACATGTGGGAGTTGCAAGGACGGTGTCAGCTGTAACTCTACTACGGGATATTGTACGAACGGATGTGCTGCTGGTTGGCAGGGTGTGCTGTGTAAAACTGGTAATGTGTGTGTTATACGAAAGGTGTTGAGAGGTTCAAGTGTACTCCAATACTCAAATATCAATTAATACATGTATGTACTTTTTTAATGTACTGAATCACTGTACTGCTTAAAGAGTAGAATCTGCCTTTTCTTCTGCTCTTCTTCTTCTACACCTGTATTCGGCTTACTCTGGTTTAAGTCTTTCTATTATTAAATGATATCAAATGTACTTTAAGTGATATTAGAACATATGAGATAATACTTTTACCTAAAACTTTCCCTAAAAATAAACCATAATACGCCAAAAATAGTTTTTAGCTCTTACCGCACACATACGTAAATCAGTTTTTAAGTTGCTATTTTTATGCCCTGTTTACACGACGGGTTTAATGCGCATTAAATCGTATTTAATGCGCATTAGATTTTAGCTGCGTTCACACGAGGAATATAATGCGCATTAGTTTAATTCGCATTAGATTTAATGCGCATTAGATTTTTGCCGTGTGAACGCAAAGCGAACCTAATTCGCATTAAATCTGGCGCATGCGTATATGATTTACTAGAATTCTACAGTACATTTCCATCATAACTGGGCACTTTTAATCACCCTTGGACCTCGAAACATAGAATAAGAGGTAAAAATACTTGATTTCATTCACAATGAACCCTCTAAGTAACTGTACTGCGTCTCTTAACTTACGTAGAGTAACATTATATTATGACGTAATTTTATCTCACATTGACGTCATGCAATGCATGCATAAGCCCAACTTACATGTACGAAGAGGTAAATTATTATGAGCACATACAGGCATGCATTCGACCCTTTTACTATCTAAAGTATACGGCTCTCAGTGCACATGTAGATCTACCAAAATCTAATGCGCATTAGAATATGTCGTGTGAACGCAATGCGAATCTAATTCGCATTAGAATAAAGCGCATCAAATCTAATGCGAATTAGATTTAATGCGCACTCGTGTGAACAGGGCATTAGCCATTTACAGAAACCCTGATTCTATAAATGATCGCTTCCGGTAAATATGATGGAGACAATTATGACGTAGAAAGTTGTACATGAAAGACGAAAGTAGTGTAAACAATGCAATGTACCGTTGAGGTATTGAAGCTGAGTTCGCATTTAATTTGCTCTCAGTTTCACATCTTTTAATAATTTCTTGATCATGTCGAGTATTAATTAAGAAATGACTGTCTTACTTCTGGTGTTCATGGGTGTATAATTCTGGTTGGTCGCGTGCAAATTCCGTGAATCGCGAAGCGATTCTCGGAAAATTTGCACGTGTCTAACCAGAATTATACACCCATGAACACCAAAAGTAAGACAGTCATTACTTATATTTACATTTATTCTAAATATTGGTCATTCTTATTTGCATGCACTTCGCACATTTTGCCTGTTACAGCGTCAAATGTATTTGAACGTTGGTAAATTCTCCCTACATGCAAAACTTGAACGTGACGTCGAAGTAGCAACCCAAGTTATTGGAATATAATTCTAGTTGCCTAATGGGCGTTCAACATGGGGAATATACCAGTAATGTAAATATTATGTAAATGTTTAATGTTAGTAATTTTCAGGCGACCAAGCATCTGTCCGTGAGAAAAAAAGAGGGGGGGGGGGAGGGGGAAAGGGTCTTGAGATGTAAGATTTCACACATGATGTCACATCATATTTTCTGTCTGTCCTATTTTACTATTTGTTCTAAACACACATGATTTGAAACTACGGTTGAATATACAGCCCGACCTGTTTCAAACGCAGAAGGGGAGGGGGGTTAACTTGGAATTCGTGCGACTCGAGTCTCAGACCGGGAGGCCCCCTGCCCATCCTTTTATTGAGCTTAGTGAACAACATAGTATTACCTAAATTCATATTGTCATATTCATATTGTCATATACATTCACTTTAATGACAAATGACAGATGGAGATATCTTTGGCATAGACGGATTCAGGAATCTAAAATAGGGAGGGCGGATCACAGTGAACATTGAAAACAATCTTTCGGAGAAGCGTAGGAAGGGGCAGTGATTTTTTTGCCATTTTTAAAAGCAACCCCTACCCTTTTGTTTGGGAAAATATGCGACATTTTTGCTTAAATTGTGAAATCTTAGACCAAAGCTACTTCTTATACTGAACACTCAAAAACTTAAAAATCATGTAATGAAAGATTTGGGTAATGTAAAACACTCAAACTATCATTACATTCAATTTCTGAAGAAGATTCTTATTGCAAATGATTTATACATCAAAACGAAAATTTTAGGACTTGCAAATTGGGAATTTATATTTAATATTTTGGGAAAATAAAGCCAAATTTTGACAGGGGAAATAGCCGAAATTCGGTGGTAAATTGGGCCAAAAAATCATTGAGGGGGTGAGGGGTATAATGACTAAAAGAAAACGTAATTAATTTATTTTTACATATATATATTTTTTTGAATTCATCTTTATAAATAATTATTTCAAAATTCACCTGCATTGGTGCATGAGATATAGGATAGCTCCCTAGTGGGTAAATCACTCAGTAAATTTTAATATTGTTCTGAGGCTCCAAGTCGATGTCACGGAATCTATTTTGATTAAAATAAGGATCACATTTTATTCTATCAATTTATATGGTCACAATTTTAGGGATTAACAACGAAAAAGCGATTCGACATTATTCTTTTTTTTTTCTAAATCATTAAGTTATGGTCACAGCTAGCGGTTTTTAATAGAATAACATAATAATAAAAGAACGAGGCAATAAATTTATACTGATCTGAAATTATTTTTGAAATACGTTTTCATGAGAGGCAATTGATGATAGAAAATATTACATGATCTCCCTCTCTTTCTCTTTTTCTCTCTATCTCTCAACGACTCAAAACGGACAAATGTGCGTGTGTGAGGGTGTGTGTGTGTGGGGGATGTTACCCCCCGCAAACCACGATCTAATATTCGGCAAGTGCTAGATCCATAAATCCATATGTAAATTCAGAATCTATCAAAAACTTCTGTTCTGAATCTATACAGGTGATCGCCAGCCACATTTATTTATTTATTTATTTTTGCTCAATAAATTAAAAACTATGTTTTAGATATTGATTGTTTTATTCTTGAAACGGTAACCACATACGTATACACATATGCGTGTACAGGCAATCACTTTGTCGTGTACAACTTCTGACGTCATTTACTGAGACCCACGAAGAATGCAGTCGATCCCGAAAATTTATTGGGTAAATTGACAAAAATGTCGATTTCCTCTAAAACCAGGATTTTTTTTCTGTGGTTACAGCATGAAAAATTTTATTTTTAAAGAGCTAATGCTATATAATATTTTCACAGATGTTCTAATATCTCTTTAATTATTTCATTGAGAACACACTTTGGAAGATCCTGGTGGTAATTTACTTTGATTCAACAGTTCGTTCTTTTAAATCCATACGAAGCATATTTTGAAATTGATTCAAATAAGGTATCCTTTATTCATTCATTGGCATTCCCTCTATCCTCACGTCATATAAACATTATGTCGAGAACGAATTCTGTTGATGGGTCCATTTGTAAAGCTTTGAAAATGATTTATAAGAATGATTGATTTACAAAATATTGCCCGAATAGTACCTCTCATCAAATTGCGTGAAATTTCTTGATGACAAACCGTGTGAGAAAGGAACTGGAATGTGCACCTCATAATGCGATGTTGGATATTCTAAGGATAAATGGATAAGTAAGTTTTATTTTGTGTATCGAGCTTGTCCGTCGGAATGTGAGCCTGGAAAACAGGGAACAAGATGTACTCGTGGTAGGTGAAAAGGAAACTTATTAAGGTGCTTATGCTGAACTATTCATTGAATGAATGTTCTTTTTTTCAAACATTATCTAATTGTCTTATTAAGATAATAGAGAGGTCTAGTAAGTGCTTCCAACGTGTACGTAAGACTTATACTTTGAATACTTAGACATTAAGAGAAAGAACTTTCACGTTTAAACATACACATTCCTATAGACAATTTGTTTTAAGTAAAAACCTTTAACAGGCAGTCAAAATTAAAACCTCAAAATTCTTACCTATAATTCAAAAGATATTGAAAACAAACAATACACGATATTTATTCAATTTCTTAAAAAGTTCATCAAAACGTTATGAATTCAAGATTTTTTGCGATCGCATTGTTAGGGTTGCGATTACAGGGAGATAACTCTATTTTCATATCGCATAATATTTACAACCGACATAAACGATACATGATATAAGCTCAGACTGTTACATTATCTTAGAAAAAAATAATAATCCTTATACTTTCATTGCTGAATGGATAATTCTGGGAAAAATGCATTTTTTTCAATGAAAAATCGCCCAAAATAGGAAAAAAATTGTCATTTTCGCATGAGTTCTGCTACCAAAGATTCAAACATCAGAATATTTACTATCCATTATACTCTTTAAATGAGAGATATTTAGTAATTCAACCTTCAAGTTAAACTCTATGTTTTTGGGTCAAAATGTTGATTTTTTGCATAAATTATTGTGTTATTTATAGAAACAGTCATTTTGCTTAAAAACTATTTCGGGTACATATTGATTTGACTGCTTTAGGATAAAGCAATATCATAGATATATATGTAGAAAAAAAAATTGTGTAGCTGGCGACCTTCTAGCTATTAATAAAAATAATGAGTTGTTGCCATGGCAACCAGCAACATCGTTTTTATAAGAAAATACTCTCCTTAAAATGATAATTCTATCAGAATTTCTCAAAATAGCCTTTAATTCATCCACAAGCTATAAGAATCTCGAAAAATAAGGACATATATGAATTTTTTAAATTTCATGCACTTCAGAGGTATGTAAAATTATGTGGTGGTATTCTCTAAAATGACAAAAATGTTAAAATAGGCCAAAAATTGACATTTATAGCCAAAAAACGAGACGGGCAAATTTTGGTTTTTTGGTCTGAATAGTTCGATAAGATGTTCCTCTACATATGAACCTATCCATCTTTCTTCTACCTCATTTGTATTAAAAGTCGCCACCCTGACCTTAAGCACAATTCTTATTTAATTCTAAAGCAGAGTAACTTCCGAATTCTGTTCTATTGTAGAATGTGATGATGGCACATATGGACTTAATTGCACAGACATTTGTGGAATGTGTCATAACGATGTACCTTGTGATAAGGTCACTGGTCACTGTCTTAATGGCTGTGATGTAGGTAAACAACCTCCTTTTTGTTCAGATGGTAGGTGGTCGTTTTTATTTATATAAAGTATTGAAAAAAGTATCTAAAAATGGAGAAATGTACAAGTAGCAAAGGTACAAAAGTTGAAATCTGGTGGTGGGGAAAACCTGTCCTCCCAACTGGACAAAAGTAATATATAGATTTTCAAATGGTAGTATTATAAAAAAGTTAAATTCGTTATCGACAGATCATTCCCTACAAGGTCATGTGTAACTTTTAACGATAAAAAATAAATCAAGAGCACTACGAAAGGACTTTAAGAACAATGACAGGCAACAAAAGTTACTTATCTCCATGCACTAGAGATGTACAAAATTTAATATAATGTATCT
Organism: Pinctada imbricata; assembly: GCA_033119305.1. NCBI lineage: Eukaryota > Metazoa > Mollusca > Bivalvia > Pterioida > Pteriidae > Pinctada > Pinctada imbricata. The sequence goes on along the minus strand of VSWD01000003.1, from coordinate 49,351,977 downwards.
GTATTACAAGAGTGATCATACCAAAATTCAAACAAAAAATGTATCCGAGTGCCCTGAAATGAATACATGCATTAATCAATGACAATCGCTTACACATGTCTTTTTTCGACTAAAATGACATTTGTACCACTAGGCGAGTGTCCCTGCTTGTGGACCAGTAGTCCCCGAGGGCAAATGTAGTCAAGTTCGATCAATTTCAGGTGATCGTTTCTTCAATACATCTCGAAAATCTCTGTTTTCAAAATTTCTTGAAATTTCTAAAACACGATTCCGGTAGCATCATATCCCACCTTTCCTGCTATGTCTTTCGGTACATTTTTGGACATAATAACATTCACGCTCTTTGGTTAGATAACATTATTTAGATTGAGGATAACTGATCTCGCGGATTTGTTTCGTCATTGGACTTTGAGTACACAAGTTTCGTGGTTAAGCATGTTAAGTGGATGTACTTTTTGGCTTCTCGATCAAAATCACAATGCCGCTACATACACCAATATCTACTCATGTCACATCCAAAGTTTCAGGAAAATATATTTATCCGTCTGGTTTTAATACGGTCATCTCCGAGGTAACCATAGGCCGTAAAAGTTAGCCAAATACACCATTTTCGCTCTTTTCGATGTTCCCATCTACTCTTACTTAATATACTTAATTTTGTATAAAACAAGTTTCAGAACATACCCTTAGCTTTGTTTCTACTATCTATTCTACTAAAGGAACGAATTAGCCGATTCTCCGTCGAAACGAAGAGATCAGAGATAAATTGTGTGATATGAAGGTATAGCATATGATTAGACCATGTGAATTTGATAATTGTTTAGAAGGAATTATTTCTAATTATTGTGTAATCATTCAAACCGGAATCGGGCACTAACCATAAACGAGAGAATATTCGAGAAAGGGGTTTCATAGTTGGTAGAGCGCCGGGCACCCAGCCCGATTTTCCAATCTGTAGAGTCAGTGTTCGAAAGCCGTCGTGGGAGAAGATTTATTGTTTCGCCATCGTCTGTTCTTTCACTCTGAGGGAACTAGAACGATCTGGAAAGACCCCCAACAACACTAATAGTATGAAGTATGTATTTCTTTTTAATTACGCTATGCATTTTCCCATGCTAATTTTTCCAATGACGTTTTCTATTGGATCAATTTCAAACTCAGATGTGGACAGTTTCTTACATAATTATTTATTTTAACACTTTTGTATACAAGTAATGTTTTTTAAAAAGGTTATGACCCTAACGTTCTTAAAATATGTTAACGAAGGAACGCGTTTGCGACTACTTTCCCTTCGGAAAGTAAATTCGTTGACTTAAAAGTTGACTTAACTTTTAAGTCATTTTTCAACTGGAGCTCGTAAAAAAATTCCCCGCGAGGGGTTTGACAGTAAGTGATTTGAATGTCTTTCCCTGACATGGTCGCCATAGCACTTTCTATATAGACACAAACTCAGACAGTGCATAATTTTCAAATATTGTATTCATATTCGTGCGTGAACATTGACGGCGGGTGCGGCTAGCCAACAGGGGATGCTTACTCCTCCCGGGCACCTGATCCCACCTCTAGCTTGCTAGGGGTCCGTCAATGCTCCATTTTGTGCTCTATTGTGAGTGCTGTTGAGATTGTTGTCAGGATCTTCTTTAACTCAATTTAAAGGTAGACTCAACTTTTAAGTCAACTTCGTTTACTTCAAAGTTCCTTAAATTCACTTTAGAAACCTAATGAATCATTAAATGAGATTTTAACAACTTTATAATTCCAAAATATATAAAAATATCAATAGATTTTGCTTAGTCAATTATCATACTAAAATATATTAAGATGGCCGTAATATTGATCAAAGTCATCATCTTACCGGTGACAATGAAAATTGTATTATTTCAAATTCATAACAGTGGCGGATCCAGCGCTCCCTTTGTCTTGGGGTCAAGGGGCGAAATTTGCCGATATTCACTGAAAATGGGCAAACATATACCCGTTTTGAGAAAATGTGGGGTCAGTGCCGGGGGGGGGGGGCGCCCCCTTCGCCACTGCATATAGTGAGTTTATATAAAATATCAGTGCCAAACAATATAAATCTGAACAGAAGATTGCATACTAGAGCAATACATAATGTATCTTAATACAAAAGAAGGGAGGAGATATCCAACAAGACCCCGTTGCAGCATCAACAGCAAAACACCAAAACACCCCGATGCAAAAACACAAAAGATGAGTACAGCACGAGACGGCAAAGAGACACACGACATGTAAACATCAAACACAACCAACTACACATAAACCGACGAGACCAATGGGCAACCGGTGCCGACTTTGGACGGCCATTTGTCACGCAAGTAGCAAATGGTGTGGTTATCCTCGATAACGTGCGCACAACCCTCTCACTTCTCCAATTACCCAGAGGTCTCGAAGAACGCACAATTGTGGTGTAAAACAACCTCCTCACTGTAAGATGACATCACACAAACAAGACCACGAAACGCAGAGGCCCCAGAGACACAGATGAATATGTAAATGGATATAAAAAGAGGGCATGCGTGATACAGTCCTTTCTCTGCCGGCTGTAGCGAGCTCATGTATGTAATCACCCGAGGAGTCCGACTGACATTCAGAGAGGACAGGTGGTCGGGGCCCTGTCTTCTCTAAAGAGGTTTGGACAGGGCCCGTCATGGAGTCCCGTCGTCATAGTCAGTTAGAGTGCAAGTCTCAAGGATGCGCTTGTACAAGACTGTAGATTGGTCAAGTACCAAGCCTAGTGTCCGTCTGGTGACATTAGGATCATATCCACGGTATAAAAGGCGTTCGATGATTCTGACGCATTTTCGATGGTTATGCTGCCTACTTTTGATCCTTTTTATTTTGTTTATCATATCACCATAAAAGGCAGGTTGTGTAATACCCATAGTAATGCATGTCAACATACTAGGGGTCAGTCGATGCTCATCATGGTACTCTATTGTGAGTGCTGTGGTGATGAATGTCAGGATCTTCTTTAACCCAGCATATCTATGACAATCTTTCCCGCGCTTGCGCGGGTCATTGTCTAGTATTTATGAATTTGAAAGCTGATGATTTGCATTTGGAAATGATATGAGTATTATTCAGGAGTCAATCAAAAGGGCGATAAAAGTAAGAAAAAAAGAATAAAAATTCGTGAAAAAAAGTTTGAAATTTATTTCATAAATTTAGGTTGGTATTACATGATGAATATATATACTAACTTCACAGCTTATAAAATGAAGTTTTTATCCAAAAAACGTCTTTCAGTGTACAGAACATAAGCCCAACCCCTAAATCGGTAAGCCCATTTTCTTATACAAGTGCGTTATACCTTCATAGAATGTAGCCAATAGCTAAACTTTTTTTCCATCTCATACAGAATTCGATGCTTCAAAAAGCACTTTGTAAACGTCCGTCGTCGTAAACTTTTCACATTTTAAACTTCTTCTCCAGAACGGCTGAAGGGATTTTGATGAAACTTGGTAGGTATGAAGTACTCATGGTTCCCTACAAGTGTTGTTGTTTTTCGTCCGGATCTGTCTACAGGTGGCGCCACCACAGCCTTAAGTAGGTCACGGGGGGTACCCTCCTTTGACAAACTTCTTCTTCAGAACCGAAGCATGTATCGACAAACCGAAAGCATCAGGATGATCTAGAGAGGTGTCGTAAGAAATGTTGTTATTTTTGGTTCCACTTCGAAGTCAAATTTTTGACGCGTTTTTGACGTCTTTTCGGACTTAGTCAGAAATGCACATTTTTGCACTATTTCTTTAAATAACTCAATAAGTGTATGATTTTACACACTCATTTACTACATATTTATCATATTTAACTTACTTAATGCTTTGATATGTATTTTATGCTTGAATTTTATTTTTTTTGTTTTTTTATGAAGTTTTTTCTTATGTAAAAAGGAAGGGGGGGGGGGGTGATTTTCATACATTTTCTGCTTCTTTTCTATAACCACTCTTCAGATTGTCATGACAATTTGTAGGTATGAGGTACTCATGCATGGTACGCTACAAGTGAAAGAATTTTGTCAAGATATCCACTTTTCGATTTTTAAGGAATATTTTTTAAGATTGTACATAGGTATAATGTATGTTTTCCATGCCCAATGGACCCATGGGGAGTGGCTTCAAACACCGGCGGGACCCCAACAAATATTTTTCCCCTTTTTAGCTCACCTGAGCCATAGGCTCAAGTGAGCTATTGTCATAGTGTTGCGTCTGTCGTCCGTCGTCCGTCGTCGTCGTCGTCGTCGTCGTCGTCGTCCGTCGTCGTCCGTCGTCGTAAACTTTTCACATTTTAAACTTCTTCTCCAGAACGGCTGAAGGGATTTTGATGAAACTTGGTAGGTATGAAGTACTCATTGTTCCCTACAAGTGTTGTTGTTTTTCGTCCGGATCTGTCAACAGGTGGCGCCACCACAGCCTAAAGTAGGTCACGGGGGTACCCTCCTTTGACAAACTTCTTCTTCAGAACCAAAGCATGTATCGACAAACCGAAAGCATCAGGATGATCTAGAGAGATTTCTTAAGAAGTGTTGTTATTTTTGGTTCCACTTCGAAGTCAAATTTTTGACGCGCTTTTGACGTCTTTTCTGACTTTGTCAGAAATGCACATTTTTGCACTATTTCTTTAAATAACTCAATAAGTGTATGATTTTACACACTCATTTACTACATATTTATCATATTTAACTTACTTAATGCTTTGATATGTATTCTATGCTTAAATTTTATTTTTATGATTTTTTATGAAGTTTTTCTTATGTAAAAAGGAAGGGGGGGGGGGTGATTTTCATACATTTTCTGCTTCCTTTCTATAACCACTCTTCAGATTGTCATGACAATTTGTAGGTATGAGGTACTCATGCATAGTACCCTACAAGTGAAAGAATTTTGTCAAGATATCCACTTTTGGATTTTTAAGGAATATTTTTAAGATTGTACATAGGTATAATGTATGTTTTCCATGCCCAATGGACCCATGGGGAGTGGCTTCAAACCCCGGCGGGACCCCAACAAATTTTTTCCCCTTTTTAGCTCACCTGCAATACAAACCGCAAAGTAGTACTGCGATACATTTCAGGAGATACAGTGCAAACGGAATAGATTTTTATACTTGGAACACTTTCACAATGGTTATCATTCATGTACTTGGAACACTATCATGTATAAAGTTTGCTCGAATTTCCTCTGTCTTAGACTCTCTTAGATGAAGTAATTTACGGACTGATTTCTTGAAGAAACATGTAATGAGTAATCTCTTCCTCCGGATTTTGAGAATGCATAGGACATTTAATATCTGAAATTCTTGAAATAAATAATTCAGTTCAGAGTTCCTGAAATCTTCCTTTGAAATGTTGGACCACAGAAAGCTGTTGTTTAAATAGAGTAAATAAATTATTATTTACAACCATAAGCCACTGTGTTCGACATCTTGTATGTACCCTTGTATGTATAATATTTCTATGAGGAACACAGAGGCCTGAGGTTGTGAAAACATCTTCTCTCATAAAATGACAGGTTCCTGTGATAAGACATTTGGGAATTTTTATCTGTTCAAATAATAGATACATGATGAGTTTTTATCGGACCAAATAACTTTTTGTCGGCAAATCCTATGCAACCGATACATTTTATGAACTCTCTCCGCTAACAACTTGTCCGTGTAACAGACCTTTGATGAGGTAAAACAATTTGTTAACAGTAAATAACGATGTCGTAGGTCTGCTAGGCAAGCTTAACAATTTCATGGGCCTTTTAATTTGTTTCAAACTACGAAACCTAGAGAAACCACTTGAGTTGTTGAACAGCGTATGCTGAAATGAGACGCTCCTTCTCGCCTGTTGAAATATGCATAGGCAAGAAGCGCCGCATTTCAGCATATTCACTGAAAATTATTTGTTCAAGTGGCTTCACTGGGTCATGAGGTTTGATACACCATACACTGCTTTTTGGAAAACAAAGTGGCCCAATTTCTGCACAACTCACTTGAATTGATAAATATTGGATTAAAACGATTTTAACTGTACGTTTCACGCATTTGAGATGAAATCAATACTATTCAAAAGCATTCATAGATTTTAGTATACTTTAATATGAATAAAGGCAAAACCGAAAAATCTTTGTTTTTTATGCCCCTGGAATAAAAGATTCGGGAGCATATAGTTTTTGGCTTGTCCGTCTGTCTGTTTGTCTGTCTGTTTTCCGAAAAACTTTAACATTGGGCATAACTTTTAAATGGAAGCTGGTGATAGAGGTTTCATATTCCACATGTGTATTTCTTGTGACAATACCTTTCCATTGATACCAAAATTTTTGACCTCGTGACCATAACCTTGACCTTTGACGTACTTCTCAAAAACTTTAACATGGGACATAACTTTGAATGGTTAGTGATAGAGGTTTCAATTTTTACATGTGTATTCCTTGTGACAAGATCTTTCCATTGATACCAATATTGCGCTGACCCTGACCTCTCACATACTTAACAGAAAATGGCCTTTATACTAACAAAGATGCCGCCGGGGGCTTTCTCGTTTCACAAACACAGGCTTTATAATTTCTGGCATGCTAGCTATCAATAATGAAAGGTTTTGTGTTCAATTTTAAATAAACTTAATTTATGAAATCATTTCATTGTTTTATTCTTTTTCTGCTGCACATTAATGTACAATATGATTTTATTTTTGATGTTGCATAATAAAACTATACTAGCTGGGCATATGACGTTGGACCACTTTATCCGTCTTTTCAAATCAGTAAAAAAGTTATTGTTTTGAAATGTGGCTATTTTTTCTTTTTTGTACCTTTAAATGTTGTCTGAAAAGAAAACTTCTCTGCATCCGGCAAAAATCTTTTTAGAAAGGTTGTGGGCTAAAATCCTGGTACTGGCACTATCAGTATTCAATGTCAGTATGTCAATTAGAGCGTGCATGGGTATCAGGTGAGCGTGGTGTCCCCTGGGGCTCTTGTTTTTCAAATAGTATTGAAATAGAGGAATGACGTGAAATGTTTCCTGTAACATATATACATGAATCCGTACTAGCCCCCTCCTCTTACAAAATATATGCTATAAAACTGGGTACCTGTAAAGTGCGAAACGAAACAAAAACGAAACGAAACGAAACGAAACAAATCGAAACGAAACGAAACAAATCGAAACGAAACGAAACAAATCGAAACGATACGAAACAGACCGAAACGAAACGAAACAGATCGAAACGAAACGAAACAAAACATAAAACTTAAAGAAAATGAGAAAAAATCGCCGAAAACGAATATGTCAAGACAAGATCTTATTTAAGGGTACCACTCTCCTCCTGCCGCCTCCCCCTTCCCCGTGGGGAAGGGGGGTCTTTGGCGGTCAAGACAAATGTTAAAACTTTAAAGTGTAAATTGGTGAAATTGTGAAGTTATTTGGGTTATTTCCTTTTTAAATCTTGAAAAAAAGAAAAAGACCTATTAAGATGAAAAACTAAGGTGAGCGAAGCGAGCCTGAAGTATTTGAAAAATGAATTGAAAATTGTGGGGAGCGATGCGATCGGAAATTTTTTTTAGGTATATATAGATGAATTTCTTGGTAATTTTTAAAATTGAGATTATGTACATGAACGCATAAGAGCAAGATTATTTATATTAAAAGTAATTTCCTATTTTTTTTTGGTTACTGTTACCCTCCGAATCATCTGTCCCTCCTCTCGCCCCCTTCTTCCCTCCTCCCGCCCCCTTTCTCTCCCCTCCCTTTGTTCCTGTCCACCCCCTCATTATTGCCTTCAGCCGTTAGTTCTTGTGGCTGGAGGGTTTTTTTAAAGAATCAACATAATATATACGGTATATAGCACAATTGCATTTTAAAGGAGAGTGAATGGGATGAATAACCTCGTCATAAACGGACAAATATTATTTAGCAGGGAGGAGTCTAGCGCAGAGGAAACGGAACTGTTCCGTTATGTGTATTTGAAAATTTTATCAGAAAAATGGGAACAATTAAAAACTGGGGGGGGACAGTTCGTTTGAAAAAGGATAAGATTTTTTTTCCTGAAATGTGCCCCCACCCCGTTTTATGATATCATTACGGTGTCATAGCGTGGTTTTCTATCCCCTCCCTTTTATTCCTCTTAAATACATGAATGGCATTTGACATTTACTTTTTTTAATTGTCAACTTTGACTCTTTCAAGAAACCCTCTCGGCACAAGTTACAAATGTAGAACTCTTGGATTTTAAAGGCAATATTACATGGTGATCTTGTCTTGAAATATTCGTTTTCGGCGATTTTCCCTCTTTTTCTCATTTTCTTTAAGTTTTATGTTTTGTTTCGTTTCGTTTCGTTTCGATCTGTTTCGTTTCGTTTTGTTTCGTTTCGTTTCGATCTGTTTCGTTTCCTTTCGATTTGTTTTGTTTCGTTTCGATTTGTTTCGTTTCGTTTTGTTTTTGTTTCGTTTCGCACTTTACAGGGACCCTATAAAACCAGTCATAGCAATCATTAGATGACAAATATGGATAATGACCATATCCCTGTCTACAGTACAAAATCGATAATTCAGAAAATAAGAAATCAGAAACCGAAGGCAAACAAAATCAGGATAAAACAGGAACCAAAGCAAACAAAAACAAAAACCTCCACCATATGAAAAGAAGCGAACTCCCGATATGAGAGTGAGACCAGGTGCCCAGGAAGAGTAAGCATCTCCTGCTTGCATGCAACACCCGTCGCTTCAATTCGGTAGAACTGTCACATCCGGTTACTTCCATTTTGGAAGATATAGAGTACAATCTTTGGTTGGATGGTTCAAATGGTCTATGACAGAATATCATCCACCATTCTGGATAGTGGGACATCATAGTGTATGACGAGTTGAGATAATAATCCTGCTAGCAAAAAAAAAAAGAAAAAAAAAGAAAAAAGAAATCCTCCTCCCCTATCGAAATAAACTCAATTAAGACATAACTCGGGTGTAAATTCCCTCTCCTCATGCACACCTACATTTCATGATCTTTCATTGTGTAAAGTTTCATTGAAATTCATCGATTAGATTTTTGGAAGAGTTGCGATTAAAAGCTTTTGTCTACAGATAGACAGACGGACGGATGGTCATGCTGAATCCAATATATCCCCACAGCTCCGTTATAATCAACACTATTGTAATTGTTGAGTGGATATGGATAACGCCCTGCCGTCGTCAAATAAATACGTAACATTATGACTGCGACGTCATCTTTCATTCGGAGTTCAAACTATTTCCTTGTATTTTCTTGGTTTGATAACTTGAAAACAAAATTGATTACATATATATCATTTGTTACAAATCGATTTAGAAATATATGCCGTTTATGAATTAGATTTTATCAAAGGAGTTGACCGCAATATAAGAAAGTAACATTCTCTGAAAGCAAAGCAACATCTTTATAATAGACAAAAGTAACGTAAATTGTCATTTTATACAATGGAATGTGCTATGTTTGGAGGACTATAAAATATTGAATCGGTGGTGAAATAAATTAATTTTTTCACGAGTGAAGGTTTGAATCTTCTAGTTTTCATATACAAACTTTCAGGGTGGGTAATCAATTTTGTTCTTAAACCGAGAGCTAGGTTAAGTACCCAACGTGCATGTCTGGTCCATCCTGCAAATTTATCTGTTTTTAAATGATGCTATTGAATTTGAAGACGTTTAACAGGAATTTATCATTTCAGAAAGTTCTTTGCGGCAATATGGAAAACAGTGTAACGAAAAAGACGGGAAATTAGCAATAAGTGTAGAATGAAATAATGAAAGTCAAACACAAAACCTCAAAATAAGATTCCAAAATCACTAAAAATATTTCGCGAATACTTTCTCTCGAGAAAAGAAAAGTCAAAGAAAAGGCACAGCCCCATAGAAACATAAACGGAAGGTAATTGTAGAAGGAATGAGGGGATGTCCACCAAAACAACAACATTCTAAAAGTTGCGTACACATCAAGAGACGCGAAGGTACGGAAGCAATGAGGGGATTTGTGTATTTTTTTTTCATTATTTCGTGGCAACAACATAGTATTGTGTGTTTACGACTTAATAAACCTATGGCCACGATTTAGTATCTCGTGGCCTCGACTTATTAATTCGTGGCCACGATAACGTAGTATATTGTGTGCATGACTTATTAATTAGTGGCCATTATATAATTTTCTCGTCACCACGGCATAATAAGTCGAGTGCATCAAATCAATCGGTTGATTATCTTACGCGTACAACTTAAAAGTCTGAGTTAGTTAATCAATATACTTCAACGTCGTAAAATGGACGACTATGACCCCTGACCTTTAGAATCAACAGGTCCCTTACAGAAATTTTAGGCTTGCGGCACCATATTGTGGCACTAGTGCAGCATTAGCTACGCACCAATCTGGCGTTATAGTGCCACACTATTGCGGCATTGGCGTTTTTCGTATGAAATGAATTCACTGTGACATTATTGTGGCATCATTCTGGCACCATATTGTACATAGATACATGTACTACTTTGCGACACCTTTGTGGCACTATCTTATAATGTGGCAACAGTGCAGCACCATATTGTGGCTCTATTCTGGCATCATCTTGTGGCACTATCCTATAATGTGGCAACATATTGTGGCGCTATTCTGGCATCATCTTGTGGCACTATTCTGGCATCATTTATTAGACTGAATTTCCTCTTTCATCATTTTTTTATTAATAGCAATAAACTTGTATATGTATACCTTTGACTGACTAGTTAATCTCCCTTAAAAATCTTTTCTAATCCATTTATACATTATCTTCCTACATTGTTGTGTACTCCATTAAACCAGGAAACTTTAAATTTCTAACACTTCTTTTCCCTCCTTTCAAACTGAACCATTTGTATACTTCTACTTCCACCTACAGAATGATATGCTCTAATTCTGGTACTATTCTGGATCCATATTAATCGTCTTCAAATTCAATAGCATCATTTAAAAGCCGATAAATTTGCAGTATGGTCCAGACATGCACGTTTTGGATACTTTACCCTCATCAGTGATCCTCAATCTAAACAATGTAGTATGACCAAAGAGTGTTAAAATTATTTTGTCTAAAAATGTACCGAAAAATATAACGGGATGGATGGGATATGATGCTATAGGACCCACGTTTCAGAAATTTCAAGAACTTTTCAAAACAGAAATTTTCGAATGCGTTCAAGGGACGGACGATCAAAAGTAGTTGATCGAACTTGGCTACATATGCCCTCGGGAACTCCTGGTCCACCAGCAGTGACACTGACCAAGTGCTTCAAATGTTAAACGTCTTACGAAACATGCGTCCAAGGTATTTTAGCAGTAGTAGGTTTTTTGCTTTACTCTGGCACTAGTGCTACAAACGATAGTGTCTGGCCACAGTTTACAGCACTATCCTGGTATCATTGGAAATTAGTGCCAGAGTAGTGCCAGAGTGTCGCATCTTGTTGCGCTAGCCTGCACAATTCTGGCGCTAACCTTCTGGCGCTAACCTTCTGGCGCTAACCTTCTGGCGCACTGATTCAAATGCCGTACTATTGCGGCGCTTGTGCTGCAATAGTGCGGCGCTTTTTTTATTAGCTCACCTGAGCGAAGCTCAAGTGAGCTATTGTCATAGCGCGGCGTCCGTCCTCTGTCATCCGTCGTCTGTCGTAAACTTTTTAACATTTTCGACGTCTCCTCTGAAACCGCTGCACATAATTTTACGAAACTTCACAAGAAGCAAGTACTCAATGCCCTCTACCAAGTTTGTGTTTTTCGAGCCGATCGGAAATCTGAGATGGCCGCCACAGGCTTTGATTGGCTGACACATTTTCGACTTCTCCTCTGAAACGGCTTCATAGAATCTCTCGAAACTTCACAGGAAGTAAGAACTCAATGCCTTCTACCCAGTTTGTGTTTTTCGAGCCGATCGGAAATCCAAGATGGCCCCACAGACTCTGATTGGCTGACATATTTTCGACATCTCTGAAACCGCGGCACAGAATTTCTTGACAGGAAGCAAGTACTCAACTCCCTCTTCCAAGTTCGTGTTTTTCGAGTCCATCGGAAATCCGAGATGGCTACCACAGGCTCTGATTGGTGACGCATTTTCGACTTCTCCTCTGAAACTGCTGCTCAAAATTTCATGAAACTTCCCAGGAAGCAAGAACTAAATGCCCTCTACCAAGATTGTGTTTTTCGAGACGACCAGAAATCCAAGATGGCCACCACTGGCGCTGATTGGCTGACGCATTTTCGACTTCCCCTCTGAAACCACTGCACAGAATTTCACTAAACTTCACAGGAAGCAAGAACTCAATGCCCTCTTCCAAGTTTGTGTTTTTCGAGTCCATCGAAAATCCGAGATGGCTGCCACAGGCGCTGATTGGCTTACTCATTTTCGACTTCTCCTCTGAAATTGTTGCTCAGAATTTCATGAAACTTCCGAGGAAGCAAGAACTCAATGCCCTCTACCAAGTTTGTGTTTTTCGAGCTGATTGGAAATCCAAGATGGCCGCCACAGGCTCTGATTGGCTGACACGTTTTCGACTTCTCCTCTGAAACTTCTGCATAGAATCTCTCGAAACTTCACTGGAAGCAAGAACTCAATGCCCTCTTCCAAGTTTGTGTTTTTCGAGCCGATTGGAAATCCAAGATGGCCGCCACAGGCTCTGATTGGCTGACACGTTTTCGACTTCTCCTCTGAAACTTCTGCATAGAATCTCTCGAAACTTCACTGGAAGCAAGTAATCAATGCCCTCTACCAAGGTTGTGTTTTTCCATCCGATCAAAAATCCAAGATGACCGCCACTGGCTCTGATTGGCTAACACATTTTCAACTTTACCACTGAAAACGCTGCACAGAATTTCACAAAACTTCACAGAAAGCAAGTATTCAATGTCTTCTACCAATTTTGTGTTTTTCAAGCCCATCGGAAATCCAAGATAGCCGCCACAAGCTCTGATTGGCTGACACATTTTCGACTTCTCCTCTGAAACCGCTACAATGATTTTCTTGAAATTTCACAGTAAGCAAGTAATAATTGCCCTCTACCATGTTTGTGGTTTCGGGCCGATCGGAAATCTAAGATGTCTTCCATAGGCTCTATTTCGATGATACATTTTTTACATATCCTCTTAAATTACCGCACAGAATGTCACCAAACGATACAGGAAGTAAGTACACATTGTCCTTCTCAAAGCTTCACTAAAAGCTATTTCCTTCAGGTCTTATACTGACTTTGATAAAAAAAAAACATACATACAGTCTCCTCAGGTGAGCGATGTGGCCCCTCGGTCCTCTTGTTTCTGTAATTTCGTTCTTACATCATAGACAACTGGTGAATATCTGATGAATTATACTGTGACTTCTAAAGTAACCTTAAGCTTTTCCTATCACCGCTTATTGTGACCTTGATGTTTGACTTTGAAAATCAAAAAAGGTAGTGCTCTCACCAAAGACATTTTACACGCACAGTTTTATGAATATCGACAATAAGCTCTAGAGCTATTATGTCTACAAGATATTCTTACCTATGACCTCTGATAAGTTTAATATTATCACCATGGAAAACCATGACCTCTGATAAGTTAAATATTATCACCATGGAAAACCATGACCTCTGATAAGTTGAATATTATCACCATGGAAAAATTACATGCAAATTGTGATGAAGATCAGAAGTAATCTTTGACCTTTAGTGTGCCTACAAAAGTTTTCTTACATTCCTTATTGTGATCTCGACCTAGGTAATCAATCAGAGTCGTCATCTCACTGCATGTTGACAACATACATGAACATTTTGATGCAGTTAGAGAATACATGTAAACTGTGATCCCTAGAGTGTCCACATGCTTTTCTGGACACATATAGATCCATCAACATATCATCCCACCCATGAACACACGAAGGCGTTAGTATATTCCTCCGACAGCGAAGTTGCGCGAGGGAATAACAAAGCTCATGGTTAAAGATAAAGGTTAAAAGAGTCAATCTTATTAAGAAATCCAAGGCAGATTTCTGTCGGTCAAAAAGTTCGTGGCCACCACTTAGTAAGTCACACACAAGAGATAATCTACCATTAGAATTGTCAGTATCGGAATATTTGTTCGATAGTACCAATTTTATTGTACTAGACACGTGTATCGGATATTAAATCCTCTTCAGTAGTACTTAATGTCAAAGAGGTTGAATGAAGCGAAATTAGATTATCTACAATATAGACTCTTAATTCCCTCTTGCAAAATATGAGCGGTTCCAAATTTTGTGTAGGGTGTATTCAAAAGTGTATCTAAGTGAAAAATAAAGCCAAACAATCGTAAGGTAGGGTAGGCAAAAGGAGCTTAAACCTTAACATGACCGAAAACATTATGCCGAAACCCCAGCCAAATACGTTTTGCAACAAAAAGCTTAGTTAAAGGAAGGAGGGAATCACCAACAACACTTCTATTGCAAAGCCCAAAGCATCAAAGCGCTAGAACATCCCATAACAGAACAGACATATATAACAAGATACGCAAAGGGACAAGGAACACGAAATCACAACATGGAAATACTATACATTACCAAAAGAGACAAATGGGCAATCAGTGCTGACTTAGGACTGTTTGGCAGTTATAAAAGAACATGTATTTTTAATCCAGAATGCGATGATCGTACATACGGTCATGGTTGCAATCAAACCTGTGGACACTGCAGAAATAACACCATATGTGATAAAGTATCAGGTTCCTGTCCTACTGAGGAATGTGAAGACGGATTCAGAGGGTTAAGGTGTAAAGGTACGTAAATTGAAGTGATTGATAAGCATACCCATCTCTTTGATGTTCAATAAAATAATGGCGTTGAATTGATTGTTATTCAGTTTTCATTTAGTTTTTAGCTCACTTGAGCTTTTTTTAGCTCACCCGAGCAAAGCTCAAGTGAGCTATTTTCAAAGCGTGTCGTCCAGCGTCAGTCCAGCATCTGTCCGTCGTAAACTTTTAACATTTTCGACTTCGTCTCAAGAATGGCTGATAGGATTTTGATGAACTTGGTAGGTAAGAATTAAGTACTAATGGTCCCCTACAAACCTTTTTGTTTTTCGTCCGGATCCGTCAACAGATGGCGCCACTACAGACAAAAGTAAGTCCCAGGGGTTACCCTCCTTTGACAAACTTCGTCTGCAGAACCGACTCATGTATCGAAGCGTGAATCGACAAACCGAAAGCATCAGAATTATCAAGAGAATTGTCCTAAAAAGAGTTGTTATTTTGGTTCCATTCGAAAGTCAAATTTTTGACGCGTTTTTTTTTTACGTCTTTTCGGACTTAGTCAAAAATGCACATTTTTGCATTATCTATTTAAATAACTAAATGGCTGTATGGTTTTACTTACTTATTAATGAAACATTTGTCATATATAAGATACTGAATGCTTTGATAGTTATTTTATGCTAAAATTTTCATGTTTTTTTTATTTTGTTTATATTTTTTTCTTCTGTAAAAAGGAAGGGGGAGTCATACTTGATCAGCTTCTTTTCCATGACCACTTTTCAGATTTTTATGAATTTTGGTAGGTATGAGGTACTCACGGTCACCTACAAGTGTTCTTGTTTTTTAGTTCAGACCTGTCAATAGGTGGCGCTACCTCGGGCAAAAGTAGGCCTCCTTTGACAAACTTCTTTTTCAGAACCCAAGGTCGTATCAACAAACCGAGGGCATCAGGATGATCTAGAGAGATGTCTTAAGAAGTTTTGTTATGTTTGGTTCCACTCCAAAGTCAAGATTTTTCTTTTGACAAATTTCTTCATGTTTTTTTGGTATGCTTTGTTGACAAAGGATCAGATGAACGATTGTGGTCCTCTTGGGCCTCTTATTTTCACTGATAATAGTAGTTTCCTTGTTTACTGTATTCAGAGTGTCTAGTCGGCTTATATGGTCCAGAATGCTCATTAGAATGCGGTAACTGCTACAAAGATTCCTGTCGAAATACAGATGGATTATGTCAACAGGGATGTAGTAAAGGTTACAAAGGAATATACTGCAAAACAGGTAAGAAAAGTCGCTTAATACATTTATGCATGCATTAATTGATTAATTAATGAAATAAACTTTTAAAAGTACTAAAAGCGAATTCAGAAAACGAAAATTTTGATTTTACGCGAAACGATTCAAGATATCGAGGGAAATGTTCAACCACGAGAGCAATGTTTGAAAATTATTTTTTTTCAGTATCATTTATGCTTTTTCCCTCTACTGTATATGAAATAATTTTTTTGATACACAAAATCCGTAAAACCGACACTGGTAAAGTTTAAATGATACAGTAACCGTAATCTAGGCGCGAAACATGTACGAGGGTTGTCCCAGAAAATCGTAGACACCGTTACTAAGAAAGAAGTAGTGGGTTTTATTTTTATAAACTTTGCATTGATACATTTGGCATACAAATTGGCTTCTGTACATATAAAAGCAATAATTAATCTTAAATAGTTTTAAAATCTTTTATTGAAGAAATAAACACATAGGGTGATGTCCACCGGCGCATGATAAATAACGTCATGGATTACGGTAACTGCGGTTAAGAATATGCCTAAAGTCAGCGACTCATAAATTCATGTTATATATTGAAAATAGACGTGGCACCCATCGAACATATACGTGACACATATTTCCCTCACTTGACAGGATTCTTTGCACAGTAAATTTACTTATCTGGATCTTCTCTATTATTTCTTTTACTGTTCAACACCAGTCTTCAACAATGACGTTTCTGACCAAATTAAAATTTTCTGTCCGACCATTGCCCCTCTTCTTGGGTCCTTGTTAAGTTTTGTCCTTCCATTCGTCGGGAAATTTCTTTTACCACTTATGTACAAATGCTCTACAAACATTTTCATACTTTTCTGATGTTTTCATTTCCTACTTTGTCTAAAACGGGGTCAATCCACGATCAATGCAATATTTCAGTACCGTTTTCTGCTCCGCTAATGCAGTTTACGTCGTCGTTTTTGGATGATATATAAGGAGGTTGCATTATGAACTGTTTCATAATTTAATTGTTTATTACGCCAATGATGATAATATAGCATGGTTGTGCCCGTAAAATTCAGTACTTTCTGTCGATTGGATTTTATTCTATTTGCATGCATTGATAAGTATTCAACTAGTTTTAATATCGATTCTTTTTTTGGCACTTGAAAATTTCGTTCTGCGCCGATACGGTCCAACCGCTCATCTGATAATTCAATTAATTTTAACTATTTACGGTAGATTTCAACTCTGTTTATATTGGATACTTCCCAGATAGTTAAATTCACATCCTGGAAAATCTTGTTTAGATTCAACGCAAAATAAAGGAATTGTGAGCAACGTCTACGTTTTTTTGGGACAACCCTCGTATTTATGCCTGAGTATCAGTGAATATCTACCTATATGAAAATGAGTTGCTGTTACATTTAACATACTCCACCCTTGTTGAGAAAAATGACTTGGTCGATTTTTTAGCGTAAAATATTGCTATTTACCAACGAGTACACACAAAATGATGTCTTATAAGATTTTAAAAGCTACAGTTTAGAGTAGTGCTTTTCCTTTTGTATAACAATATCAATTCTCCAATGATTCTATTTTACCGTTTGTAAATTGTAGTTTTCTAACTGGCTGTTAGTACTTTAATTCATTCATTGGTTTATTCATTCATTTATTCATATATTACTTTATTAATTCGGATAATGCCGACAGGGATGTAGTAAAGGTTCCAAATAAACATTGAGAAGTACCCAAAATTAATAATAAAAAAGGAATATACTACAAAACAGGTAAAGAAAATCGCTCCATTCATTCATTCATTCATTCTTTGGTTTGTTGATTCGTTCATCAAGTCAGTCGTTATGATATTCATTTATCTTATCTTTCCAATTAAGCTATCATTACAACACGAGAGATCTTAAAAAAAATAATCGGACTATTTACTTTTACTTTAGTGTGTGAAAACGGTACATTTAGTCATAATTGCATCTTCACATGTGGGAAATGTCGACAAAATGCAACGTGTGACAAAAAATCTGGTGTTTGTCCAGGAAATGAATGCGAGGAAGGATTCGAGGGATTACTCTGCAAAGAAAGTAGGTTGATTCCATCTTTTTTTCGATAACGCTAAGTGGCGACAAAGTAATATATTTTATAAAAGGTGGGTCCTTATTCGAACCGTTTTTAGGTTTTTCTTATATGCAGCAGTCCGTGTATAACGTTTAATAATGGCTTGTGGCGGACTAACCAGTGCATTGAAAAACGCAGACAAAAGGTATTAAATGACAAAAGTAACAAAAAATGGAGCAATCTTTCCACACCAATCATATAGTATATACTCTTAGTTAAAAATGTGAAGTTATAACGGGTATCCTTATGTTTGGAGCCATATGTATTGATCATTTATAAAACTGTATACCTGTATGTGATTTCCACCATTTAAATGTATATACATTATCTTATGAAATGATGCAGTATTAAGAAATTCCATTTGTTGTTTTTTACATAATTGGGGTATACTATATAGTATTTGTCGAAAATATGATAAAACTATAAAGAGCCATATCTTGATCATTTATAATACTGTGTACCATTATGGGATTTTTTCTTCGTGTACATACACAATTTTATGAAATATTACAAAACGAGAAAAAAATTCATCTGGTTTTTTATGCAAAAAATTGGATTTAGTATATATTATTGGTAAATATGTAATGAAATTATAAATGGGTACCCCTATCTTTGGAGACATATCATACTTAGATTTATAATGCGGGAGGGTTCCAACTCTATACCTTCTTTAAGAAACTTCCAAAACAATTTATTATGCACCAGACACGTGTTTCGAATATAAATATCTCATCAGTGATGCTGAATGTTAGAGTATCATTTTATGTGATATACTTATTCTATATGACTTGTTATCATAAAATAAAACAAAACAAATAAGCATATTCTTATCGTACCGACTTTGATGGATTCAAACGCATATGCTGGATATTTCATATTCCTTAATCTTTATGTGCAAGGGTACCTATAGATAATGTACTAAATCTTTGATGAAAAAAATCACATATCTATGTCAGTGTTTTATTTCTAATTTGGACCGTTGTGTTTAGGAAAAAAGCCCTTAAATATTTCATCTTTTAAATCTATGAGTAGGTATCCACCTTAAACTGTAGCAATTCAGTTTACATGATAGGGACATGAGGGAAATTCAGATGGTAATCAAGAACCATGTCTATGTTGCATCTTTCATGTTATAAAAGGAAACCAGATTTTAATGTCAGTATCTCATATCAATCTTTCTTTAAATTTAGAATAATAGCCATTTCATTCATATGTAAGTTGACATATAGTTATTGTGAAAACGTGCCAAGGAAATAATTCTTGAACAAAAAATATAGGACTTTGAAACCAAATGAGTTAAAAAGATCCTGACGATCATCTCAACAGCACTGATCACAATAGAGCACAAAATAGAGCATAGAAGGACCCCTAGCTAGCTAGAGGTGGGACCAGGTGTCCGGGAGGAGAAAGCACCCCATGTTTGGCTAGTCACAACCGCCATCGACGTTCATGCACGAAAATAAAAACAATACTAGTATATACAATACATGCACTGTCTGAGGTTATGTCTGTACAGAAAGTGCTATGGCGACCATGTCAGGGAAGAATATTCAAAACACCTACTGTCAAACCCCTCGCGGAGAACTTTTTACGAGCTAAACACGACAAAGGGCAATACAAGAATAACAAGCACTGCATTACACACTTATATGTATGCATTGAAAATTTACCCTATCAGCTATCAGTCTCAAAGTCGGGATGTTAAGGTGAAATCATTAGAAGAAAGGAGGAGATATCTAACAATACTCGGTTTTCTGTTAGAATTTCTTTTGAAAGAATATTGCAAGTCCCGGAATAAACAATATTCCAAAGTGCACGGTGATAGTACACCACAACATCACCACTTAAACAGAGAAATGACAACAAATGCATCCGTTGTACATTGCAGAATTGCAAGTACATATCCCAAGGATGTCTATGATTACCTGTTTATTTCAGCGTGATTTCCTTCATATTCATCTACACATAGATCTGAATAAATACAAATTTGTTGCATGGACAAATGTGTCTGGTAGTTAAGGCTGGACCACCATGACAGGAAGGTGTTTAGTATATAGTACATGACAAACGATATAATCAGATGGATTTTAAAATGCAAAAATGATTGGCATTCGTTCATTATCATTTTGCCCATCGATCATTTCTGTAAAATCTAAAAGACATAATTTCTTTTGGTTTCAAAGAAATAACAAAATCAAGTAACACAAGCAATGATGCAGTGCTGATCGGTTCAATGACAGCTGGTAGTCTCATCGTCCTCATCGTCTTCATCATCCTCATCATCGTCGTTATCGTAATGAAAAGGTAAAATTTGAATGCATTACATTTAATGGTTATACTTAACATACATGTATATACTACGTCACAAAGTAAATGATTGGTTATACTCGAACTAGGATGTCCACCGGTAGGGAACTATAACTGAACTTGAGATGTTTTAAAATTGATGGATTAGAATTTTCATATATTCATTTAGATTTTTTATATGACATTCTTACCCATTTCCTCATTAGGACCTTTCTAGTCATACAACAATATTAGAATTTAAACTTAGTGAATGTTTTGTACCAATTTATTGAAAACGAGGATTTATGACATTGAACTATAATTGAACTATAATTGAACTATAATAAGATCTGATTTTCCTCTTTCATATCATAACTTGAATATTCACGCAATTATAGATAATGAATAGACATGCAACCAGCCAGAATGTATTTAGAAATGCTCACACTTTTGAAAGACATTCTAGTTCTTTTAAAAATTGGTTGAGGGTCTATAAAAATTAAAGTTGTAGGGATTCTGATGGTTACTAAGTGTGCGCCTACTGTTGCAGATTTATTTTCATATACTTATGATAAAGAATATTCAAAATCGTCAAAAGCAAAGAAAATGTTATAATTTGAAATGTTTCAATAGTTTGTATCTTGATGATATTTTGACTATGGACAGTCCTGTTTTTTAATCATATAGGAATGAAATATATCCAAAAGAAAAGGAACTCAACATTTTTAATGTTATAGACACACACACACACCCTCACACACCCTCTCACACCCCTCATACACACCCTCCCTCACACACACACACTTCCTCTCACCCACACACTCACACACAGCAGAAACATAGTAAACATCCTTTGGTATGACGATGATGTTCCAAGACTATCGTCATAAGCATTCAAACATAACAGCTCAACAGGCACGCTAATGCATGTACATATTGTTTGGGTTTTCAAAATAGAAATTTACAAATTACAAAGAAACTTTTTGGTAAAGCTTTTTGCTTACAAAAACTAAGACTTCTAAGTTAAGTAAAGACTTTCTAGAAAGGGCAAGGGGCGGTAAGGGACTTACTAGGCCCAAAATCGTTGTTAATTCCGAATATTTAAAAATATTGAAATTGATACTGAAATTGATTAAAGGAAGCTTGTCTTCAATAGGTTCAACTTAAAAAATGTTCGATTTCATTTTTTTCATGAGAGTTATCCCCCTTTGAAATCACCTATGAAACCGGAAATGAACAAAAAATCAATAAATTTTCGCTTTTGATGGCGAAATTAGACTTGGCCACATGAAAACAACAAGTTCATATTTTTTCTGTATATCCGTACAAGTATTTTGTAAATGTTGTGAAAGTATGAATCTGTTGTTTTCATGTGGCCACATAGAAAACAGAAGGAACTCAATTACTGTTACCAAGAGATCGGGTCTTTTTGGAAACAGAAAAACACCTTTAACTTCTATAATACAGGAAGATTTTGAGTCAAATCGATATCATTTAATAGATTTTGTTTTGTTCTTAATGATGATATTGATTATTTATTCTTACATGCACGAAATCAAATAATACCGACAAAAAATGTCTTTCAAATGTGTATTTTCCTCGTAACGTAAACGACTTTCAAGACCATAGAATGACGTCATACTGAATATATGACGTCATATATGTTCGTGACATTGATTTTGCTTGTATTTTGCGAAAAATATTTTAAAGTCAAAGTCATCATATCATATACGTATTTATAAATCGAAATGACAGAGTATATCTAAAAGGATACAGCCGGTATAAAAAAAAAAATATTTCAAAATAAAATAAATAATCCTATACAAACGAAAACGAAAAAAAAAAAACTTCTAAAAAACTTAATCAAACAACACCCCCCCCTCCCAAATCACACACGAAAGTCAACCACAACAAACTTAACGATTAAATGAAGATGTCAAGTACACCCCATCTTTTCAGAAAAAAAAGAAAAAAAAAAAAGAAAAAGAAAAAGGAGACAAAATAGAAAATCCGAATGGACGTTTAATATGACAAACCCTTTTTTCACATGAAGAGCATTTTTGACTTTAGTATAAATATATCACGAAGAACACAACATATATGTAATTTATCTGATTTTGACACTGGAATATAATTATTTCGATATTGAGAAATTATGGTCATGTAAAATTTACACCGCCGCGTATGATTTGCCGTCGATGAGATGTACTTATGTTTTTCAAATTGGGAAAAATATCTGCCATGTCTCAATTTCGACTGAGAAATATCCTTTAAATTTTATTGAACATATTTTATAGAAAATTTATTGTCAATAACGAAAATTATCCAAACGAATACAGCGCATACAGTATATATAAAAATTATATTTTTAACCTGAAGAGCGATTTTACGGTAACGGACATTCTGCGAGTACATATATACCGATACTATATTGTTCACGCCTTGTAAATAAATCCTTCACAGTAGCACATTCTGTATCTTCATATTTTTTCCTTCATTTTTTTTTTTCAATGATGTAAATCTGAATCATTAAAAGTGCAATCCAAGGAATGTGTACATGTATACATAAAAAATAAAGAACAACCGAAATATAGACGCATCCTAATTTGGGGAGATTTTGACATACAATGTATATTGATAATTTCAGTCGGTAAAAATCAATGCGTTTAGAAAGTAGGAAATATCCCTACTAATGCGGTTATTTTACAGGGACATGTATAAATTTTATCCCTGGTATTTTATTACAAACAGCGAAACGTACATACTGAAATGATGTAAGCAACAGGGATTATTGAGAACTGGAAGGTATTGTAGGTGGCGCTATGATAAAATTATTAACCTTTGAATTTTTTAATCGATCTTTTTTCTGAGTAAAAACAACATATGTAATTAAATTAACATGCAGCTGCGGTTGTTCATAAAAAAGAGATAAAAACCAAGAAAAGCCTTATTATTATGATTAAAGAATGACTTGCGAGTGGTACTGTGACCAGCGATCAATCCGATGCCCATGCGTATTTAATGTTTTTTTATAAAGGCCCTGTCACACCATCACTTTTTTGGCCAACACACGAGTAACGACCTTCAACACGCTGGCGAACGTCGAGGAAATTTCATAATGAAGCAACATTCTCAACGCGCGCGGCGTAGCGACCGTGTAGCGCATCAAAAGGTTGCGAGGTAATTCTTGATAATGACGAGCAGTACCTAGCGAGCCAAAGGATTTCTTAAATATAAAAAAAGATTTCTATTAGAAAAGGAAGTGTTGACCACCAAAAGAGGGAATCGATGCCCACTCGTATCTCTCTAAATGCAGATGAATCAGATGAGACAAAAAAAATGATTTTACACGGGAAGAGGGGGTGGGGACTAAAATACAGTGTAGGATCTGGTGGGTTACCGGGAATACACATACCTTTTATGCCTTGGTGAAAAGTATCATTATCACATTGATATCATTTATGGTAAGATTTCAAAAAGTCAACAAAGGGGTGCCCCAGTTACCCCTCATTATATTATATTGAAATCTACCAAGTACATGCATGTTTATATTGATAGTGCTCATATGAACACATTTAACTATCGTTTTCTCCTTTTTTGTAACAAGTTGCAGCTTCAAAACTTTACATAAAAATTTAGATTATTAAAAGATGTTTTTTATCATTCCATTGCACAAAAACTGATGCTAAGTAGCCTAAATAGTGTTAGAATATAGCAGCATGTTACCTACAGACAACGTTAAATTACAATGTGATCGTAACGCCATATGACGTCAAAATCAGTGTAACATATAGCTGACCATCCTGGTTTCAAATTAGTGTAGAATTGCAACGGAATGTCGGATTCTCAAAATTTAAATTGATTTATACTCTGTATTTCTTGTATTTTCAATGCTCAATGTTTCTCCGAGTTTTGAGATTGGGCTGATTTTGGCCCTTACCGCCCCTTGCCCTTTCACAAAAATCATGTTCAGCTTCCTTAAAAATTTTGACTTGTACAATCAACAAAGTATATAACTTTTGGGTATTTTACAAACTGCCTTTAATGTAATTACCATGGAAATGCGTCAGAATCATAAAACGCTTTTAATGCCGCGAATATTATCCTGCTAAATCTCAGCAGAATTACACTCAGCATGGTGCTTGACCAATTAGCAGTCTTGCACCAGCGTATTCTTAAGACTGACTGTGACGACAAGACACAATACGGGCCCTTTCTATACCTTTTTAGAGAAAACAGGGTCCCGACCACCCGTCCTCTTTGAGTGTTGGTCAGACTCCTCGGTGACATCGTGCATGTGCTCGCTACAGCCGGCAGGGCATTGAGTGTATATTTCTTGCGCTCCATTTTTTAATATCCATTAACCTTTTTATCTGTGGAGGTTGTTTCACACCACAATTGTACGTTCTTCGAGACCTCTGGGTAGTCGGAAAAGTGGGAGGGTTGTGCGCACGTAATCCAGGATAACTATACCTTCTGCTATTTCCGTGACAGATGGCCGTCCTAAGTCGGAGCCGGTTGCACATTGGTCTTGTTGGTTTAGGTGTAGTCTTTTGTGTTTGATGTTTCTGTGTTGTGCGTTGACGTTCCTTGTCCCTTATGCGTTGATCTCTGTCTGTGCTTGTCTGCTTTGTGGTTTTGCATTGAGTGTTTTGGGGTTTTGCTGTGGGTACTGCAACCTGGTTTTGTTATAGATCCCCTGCTTTGTTTTGGACTCATGCGCTTTGTTGTCTTCTCGTTCTGACTCGGCGCCGATTGTTCATTGATGTACGAGGGTTGTTCGAAAAGTTCGTAGACAATCGCAATATTTAAGAAATGCGTGACAGTAACTGTACAATTTTCTCTCAATACATTTATGAGGTTTATTATAATCAATTCATACAATATCAAGGTTACTGAAAAAATATGTCATTTAAATAATTATCTTAAATTAAGTGTTGTGACGTTTAGCGGCGCAATACGAAAACTGAGATATAGAAAATTGTGTACACGCGCATAATTCCTTTATTATTTCTAAATGCAGACGCCGTGAAAGTAAATCTATATATTTATTATTCGACAGTAATTGAAAGTTATCATACTGAACTTTTTACGATGCATTGATATTTAGATATCACTGTTACAAGAAGCGCCATCAATACGTATACGTTGAAATAATGACGTTTTCCTGCATTTTTTAAGAACGTGAAATCATTGATCTGTTATTCAAGCGGATACAACCTCCACAAAAGACATTATATATGAGAAAATGGCTATGGAACGCAAGAAAATGTTTCGAGCGCACGTCAATATGCCTTCAATTTGCACAGAAGATGATAATTTGATAAAAATCATTCATAGAGAACGGTTTGGACTACCTGAGAAAGCAAAACCGAGTGATCCATACGTTCTAAAATGCAATTCTTAATGCGTCTTCTGTGAACCGATAGGATATGATCGGGGAATAATTTGAGCGCATTGTTGCCTAGTTTATTCTGTATTATGAATTTTTGAGTCGATTGACATACAATTAATGACTTATGCGCCAATATGATTTCAAATTTAGAGACAGAACAAAAGGTGGAAAATGATAAGTACTCCGTAATTTGCATGACGTTGCTTTGGACGACATTTACTGCGCCGCTTTCCGAAGTCACTCCTAAAGAAAAACACCGCATTTCTTTCATAATTGATCGATTGCTTTAAAATTTGCTCAATAACAATATCCAATCTTAAGGAATAAATTAGTATATGAACAAAATGTTTGACGATAACGACATAAGTTTCATTTAACTTGTCTACGAATTTACCGAACAGCCCTCGTAGTTGGTTTATGTTAAGGAATTTGTGTGAGTTTTTAAAATTAATTTGTGTTTCATGTTTCAATGTCTTATGTCTCTTTTACGTTTCTTTTTGTGCTCTTGCTTATGACCGCCTTTCCTCACTGAATGTCAGTCGGACTCCTCAGGTAATTGCATGCATGAGCTTGTTCCAGCTGACTAACCGTCTAGTTTTTTGCCCAATGATTTTGATATCCATTTAATGTTCGTCTCTATGTTACTTTGGCCATGTGTAGTTGCGTAGTCATCTTACGTCGAGGATACTTTATACACAATAATTATGCGATCTTTGAGGCTCCTTGGTATTCGGACAATTTGAGGGGTATGCTTATGGGAGGAAAATCGCCTGGATATGCGTATGCGCTTCTAAAAAATAAAGGCCAATAACACAATCTATTTTTACTCAACATTAGCAGGTCCACTCTCTGGATCGAATAAAATGACTTTGTCGAGAATGGTGTCGTCACATGAACTGCATATTAGCGTCATATATCAACACTATCTTGGATTCATTAATTTTATTCCGTATAGCCTGAACACATAATATTCATTTATTATCACTCTTGTAATGGAAGTTGTCATTTCTATCTCTAGTCTAATATATTTCGTGGGATTCCGTTTTGGTTTTTGAGTTTCTTCCTTATTCTGATAATACGAAAGTGTTCCAACTCTATACCTTCCTTAAGAAAATTCCAAACGAAGTTTAATGCACCAGATACGTGTTTCGAATATTAAATTAAATTCTCATCAGTGATGCTTCCAGCGAAAGTGCTTTTCATTAATCACCCAAATTTATTTCACTAGCGTATTGGTGGCGGAAATGGTATAAAAGACGTAAAATCTTAACGAACACACATAATAATACTCGATTAATGTAAAATGTAAATAAAGACAAGGTAAATTGAAGATTTTGATACAAAAGAGACACGGTTTACTGATAATTTCCACTAATAACCTCAAAATCCAAATGAATAAACAAGAAGCTCAAAGCTTACTTCAACCTCTCTTGCGGTATGATTCAAAAACAAGGAGGGAAGGGGAGAGTTTAGATTTTTCGCCCTTGCATAAGAATTCAAAACAAGATAAGAGCCCCCAGGGGTCACGTCGCTCACCTGTGTTGGGGAAGGACTGAAAGTGTCCATTTTGATAAAGGACCTTGCGTAATTGCTTCCTGCAAGGTTTCGTGAAATTCTATGAAGCAGTAGCTGTAGGAGGAATAAACAATGATTTAGCCAATCTGAGCTCCGGAGAACTTAAGTTGTTAAGTATTTGCTCCGTATAAAGTTTCATGAAATTCTGTACAGGAGTTGAGAGGTCAAAAATGTGTCAGTCCATAAGAGCTCTTGGAGGACATACTTGTTTACTGATCGATGCGAACATACAAAATTGGAAGACAGACGGTGGACGGCGCTGCTCTATGAACTTAGCTCATTTGAGCTTCGCTCAGATTAGTTGAAATCCCCATCAAATATTACTGCAATTGGCAAAGATAAACATTGATGACAAATATGGGAAAAAACATATCCCTATCAAGAATGACAAATATGGAAAAATCATATCCCTATAAAGAAGTACAAAATCGTTAATCGAAAATTGTTAATTGAGCGTGGAAATCGAAATAAACAAGAAGCCTGAAAGTCAATTTTCAGTAGGATATAAAGTTCTCTCTGTGTGATATTTTGTTATCATTATGCGTGTTTATTTATTCGATATTTTAATATTCGAGTGAATCTCGAACTACCAAATTTTTTGTAATTGACATTTTTAGATAATTTAATGCACAACAAGTAAATTGTTGGAAAAAGCGAAACATTTTGAACAGAAAATCAATATTATCACGTCAAAGGTATGATTTAACTATAAATACCTTACTGGAAGGAAAGGAACCAATGGATGTAAGAGTCAATTGGTCAAAGGTTAATGTTCCTTTTCCATTCATTTAAAGTTGTTGTTTCAGTCAAGCTTCTTCAGCGGAACATATACTATTTTCAATGTTTATACCTCATATTGAATTGACATTTTGCCCAAAATAGTTTACCGCGTTATACATTTGAAGTACCAGATTACTAGTAGAGCAACCAAGTCGCTAAATTTGAAATTTTAATCAACCCACCTAACACAGGGCTAATTTTTATATCAAACGAAAAAATATAACATGGGGCATCAGATTTGACTTGTCGTAAAAAAATCGTATGGTCAGAATTACTGTAAATTCAAATAAAAGCGGAAAATTAGTAAAATTCAAAATCATAGATATTTTAACAAAACTTATCATCCTTTAATGAAAAAAAAAGTCAAACTGACCGAAATCAAAGTCAATATGCTAATTGAAGTCAAAAGAAAATTTTTAGATCCAACTGAATTTTCTAATTTCAACTTCATGGATGAATGAGCACAAATTCTAAGATAAATTGGTAAAATTGAAATTTTCAATTCTTTCACTTCAATATTGAGAATGCTAATTCAAAGATAAAAATTAACATACAGAAACGATATTTTGATATGTAAATGTGTTTTGACGGGGTCTTGTTGGAGATCTCCTCCCTTCTTTTTAGGAAAGTTTGATAGAGATCGATTGAAAAACTTAGGAGTACCTGGCAAATAAAGTGCCCCACCCCCAACTTTGTTATTAGCGATTCACTGCAATATAAACTAGGAGATGTTTTCTCGATTATACGGAGTAAAACTAAATAATTAGGGATAAATTAAGTTTTAACATATAAATAATGAATGAAAAGTATCGCTTTATTTAAAAAAGACGACAATTTTACATCAATAATTTTGAAAAATAATTTTTTATGTACTATCTATGTTCTTGTAATTTCAAACATTGTGATATGGACACATTTTGTCAGCCGAATATTGGAAATAATTAAGTGTAACAAAGATTTTATGATCAACAAAACATGGAATTATGCAATGCATTTTAGTTTCACAAGTAAGTAGCGTAGCTGCCTATACGACCCCATCATATTCAGGCAATCATGGCATTTTCTTTCTCTGTTTGACCTTGTGATAACAGTTGTCGCTAAAACGTAGCTTAAAGGCATCGTTCTACAGGTATTGTCGTAGCAAACTAACTTGACCGGGCTGAGCTTATTTCACCTTGTCATCGGAAGAGTTTACTTCTGACCAGGTGATAAAAGCCATATAAAATTACAGGTAATGAGTATTTCCTCTTATTACGATGTGCAATTTATAATCTATCTACCCTAAAATTGTATCAATTCGTCTCAATTGCTTGATTGAATTAGCTCCGCCCGGTCAGGTTAGTTTGCTACGACAATAAATGATAAGGGGGATAGCCTCTGATTTCTTGTTTTGGTTCTCTAATTTCTGATTGGTTGATCGTTGATGGCCAAGTCAACAATATTGTATGTTTTTGTTGAGTTCGGTTTTTTTTACTGTCTGTTTATTGTTTCTCATGCTTCATCCTTGTCTACAATGGACAATTTTTTTGAATTTCTCTGCAATTGTTTCTATATAAATGAAACGGAAAAGATACAAACAAACAGTGAACATCAAACAACCACATTTACAAGAATTAAAGACGCTCACATAAAACTACCAACCGAGAACCAAATCTTTAGCAATATTAAAATAAAAATGACCACACGATAAAGGGTGCTCTATTCTCTGAGGTCTCACGCTGAGCTGTCAACATATCAGTCTTGTCGTTATAAAAGTTTGATTTTACTTTGTTGTATCGCATCTTTGACTCTTTATTACATGTACATGTTGAAGATCAATGCTTTGCTGTAAGAATATTTTCTTCTTGGACACATTTCATCGACTATTCTTTGCGTCATACATTTAACACTTTTTAAATTTCATTTCTTTATTCGGAGCTCTTTGGGAAATACGGCCATTGACGCGCCAACATTATAGGCTCCTGTTGCGGCGAATTTTCTTTATCAACAGACGGTTCCTCTTCGTGATATAGCCCTTTATTTGATGTATTGTAGACGTATGTAGGAACTGCCCAATTAGATTACCAATATTACATATGACAATGTGGTGTTTGTGCTTATGTAATGCATTAGGAATTAAAGCCCCCCCCCCCCCCCCCGTGACCATTGAGGACTTTCCATTGGATCTCACGGAGACATCAAAGGGGTTTTCTGACTCAGTATATCTTGAAAAACATCCACTTGATTTTGTAACAGTTACAAATCTGAACGAAGAGTAAGTGCAGATGCTAAAAGGGATAAATTGCACAACGTTTACCCAAGGCATATCGTAATGTTTAAAACACAGATAACAAAGAGCCCAAACTCTGACCAATGTACTTTACATGTATATTCATATCTCTGTGGTACTAAAAAAAGCGTCAAAATATACTTTTCATAATTTTATATGAACTTAATGCAATTTTCTTCAATTCACGTATTTTCATTTCAACTTGTCACGAGTGGGTTTTCCTACACGGTCTTACCACGACATATTAAAAAGAAGTATTTTTCATTAATTTTTAAACAGTACGATGTAATTCCCATTTCTGTATTTAACTTTTACCAAAAATATGTATGTATACCGGTTGATAGGTACGATTTGATAGAAACTGTAACACGTGGTCGACCGAATCTTCATCTACGGAAACTAATTTGTGAAATGTCGCTTAAATCAAAAGTATATACGCTTTAGGGTTTTACATTTATTTATAGCCCTTTAGAAAAATGATCAATAAAAAGGCATGGAAATAATAAACATATATTTGTCGATATGTTTCGAGACAAAAATTTAGTCTCTGTGCTTTAGAGAAAATATTAACACGGATTCTTCATATTTCATAGAAATTTGCATAAAACTGCAATTTTTTGGGAGAGGAGAAAATATTTTTCCTCCAAAACAATTATATAACACGTGTATATATCTAATGCATTGAATGCAACGACTTTCTATACAAAAAAGAACAAAATATAGGTATACCGAGGATATAAACGATAAATATTTCGTTTTAATTTTTCACGATTTTATCGCTTTTTACCCAATTTAGATAAAATCTGACCGTTGCATATTCTTTACGACAGCTCTATTTGAAAGCAGGGGTATTCAGCAAAAAGTTCAGACCAAATTCAGGCCTGTGTTAGGTGTGTTGATTAAACTCGAAAACTAAGCTTCTTTTTTAAATTGGTCGCTCTACTGTAATAATGATTTTGAGAGAAACATATTTGAAAGCATGTCAGGCTTAATATCTACTTCTTATAGGCGTAAAGACACACGAAATACAGGCAATATGAAAATTGTATACGAAAACGAAGTGATTAGGACGACAGCTAATGAAAAGGAGGAGTCAACGAGTCATTATGAAGAACCTAAATCTGAATATATGACAGATGCGAAAGTAGAGACGACATACGAGGAGCTTGATAACGAAGCAAGTGAGAAAGAATCTACGGAGAGGACGTACGAAGTACCGACTTGTTCACTTGATGACAATGGAGTGGCAGAGCAGTCTTACGAAGTACTAGGTCAATCATCAGGTGAGAGATGTGAGATATTTTTTTGTCATCACCAACAATCAAGACAAATTTACATGATATGCATATCAATATGTACATTGAGACAATCATCGTACACTTTTTATGACAGATATTGTATGCAAGCAGGAGATTCTGACGCTACACGGGCAACTGGTCTCACTTTGGAATGTGGATCATTCCGAGGTTCGCAATTGTTCCTATTGATTTTGATTTTGCCTTACTTTTTCAAATTTGACATGTATCAAAATTAAATACATTATTTTTTTCAAATCTTTAAATTGCATGTATTTCATAGATGAAAGAAAAGAGTTAAAGAAGATCCTGACGATAATCTCAATAGCACCCACAATAGAGTATCATATTAACCATATTCGGGAAAATATATAAAAAGAAACAATTAACCTTTATTAAATTCCATACTGATTAAATTATCAGTTTGAATAGTTGTGATTTTGATCAATGAAAAACAACGACTTTTTATTTAGGATTGGATATGTATTGTCAAATTTAACTGTGAATTTATAAAACTTCTGTCTTACGTATTCAGAACTTTTGAACATTTTGCATTGCTCTTGTGGGATTGGCGCAAACAAGATTGATTTGGATGAGGCCAGAAAAATATCGATGTTGCAGTGATGACAAATGGGTTAAAGAAGATCCTGACGACAATCCCAACAGCACTCACAATAGAGCACCAAATTGAGCATCGACGGACCCCTAGCAAACCAGAGGTGGGACCAGGTGCCAGGGAGGAGTAACCATCCCTTGTTGGCTAACCGTACCCGCCGTCGATGTTCATGCACGAAAATGAAGACAAAATACATGCACTGTCTGAGGTTATGTCTATATAGAAAGTGCTATGACGACCATGTCAGGGAAAAATATTAAATACACTCACTGTCAAACCCCTCGCGGGGAACTTTTTTTACGAGCTCTACACAGCAAAGGACATAGGTATGACACACATGAGTTAAATAAGATCCTGACGACAATCCCAACAGCACTAACAATAGAGCACTATAATGAGCATCAACTGACCCTAGCAAGCCAGAGATGGAACCAGGTGCCCGGGAGGAGTGAGCATCCCCTGTTGGCTAGCCACACCCGCCGTCGATGTTCATGCACGAAAATTAAAACAATATATAAAATACATGTACTGTCTGAGGTTATATCAGGGAAAAATATTCAAAACACTTACAGTCAAACCCCTCAATGGGAACCTTTTTTACGAGCTCCACGCAGCAAAGGGCATAAGTGTTACACAAATGAGTTAAAAAAGATCCTGACGACAATCCCAACAGCACTCACAATAAAGCACCAAACTATCTATGTACATGCTTTTACTTACCTATACATTGTATTGTCCTTTACAGGCTCCATGTTCTTCTCATTTAAAAAAGATTCAAATTTTACAGAAACCGATAACTACGAAGCTCTTCATGTCGAGAAATAGGCCTAACAATATAGGCTTATAAGGGCTCTTAGCACATTGAAGTGGAAAAGCGTAATGATGTAGATTAAATGATTTTTAGTGAAAAAAAAAAGATTGTACTCGAAAGGCGATAGGGTTGAGTGATGCCTTTGATGAACGAAATTAGTAGATTTCAATGGATAGCCGACAGGTCGTCTACAAGACAACAATACAATTTATTTCATTATTAATATTTTTAATACTTTTGTTTTCCTTTCATGTAATTGTATTTTATGAAACGATGTCTTTTGTTTGACATATTCTTAAAATCCTCACTTCGATAGCCAATCAAAATATTTCTTGAAATGAAACATGTACCATAACAAGCAAATCATATGAAATATTTCCCTATTACGCATAGCATAAAGATTATTAGTAAAAATTGAGGAACGTAAAAGAAGGAGTCTCTCAGTTTACCAACCAGTATCTTTTCATATAAGATTCATCAAGCAAACTCTGTATTTAACTCAAGCAATTTCATTTAATTCATTAGAGAAAAATTATGAACTTTGTAAATTGTCAGTTATGCAAAGTGAAAACTAAGTTGGATAATTAAATCATTTTCAAATTTATAGTGATGAAGTGAAAGATGTCAAAGGGGTAAGGGCACAATCTGCCATATCTAGCCTCATGTTTTACTATTTTCAAAATGTATTTCATTACTGTTTTTTATCTTTCAAATAAGGGTAGAAATGTTGTTGTTTATTGAAATTGAATCGAAAATAGATATAAGTGATTTATATGGGTGGTATTTCCCGCCAAAATAGCTCAATACTACCGATATTAGTGGTAAAATTATAGCAACCATATTTTCACATTATGGTTTATAGGTTATATAGAGCAAGTGCGTATAACAAAGGTATACTTTCCATGTACATTCAGAATATAACCAGACTTGTCAGAATAACAACATAGCTCGCCGGTGGCAACCATATGTAAATTGCAACAACAACAATAAAAAAGGTCTTATCACAAGGAATGCACATGTGAAATATCAAAGCCCTATCACTAACCATTCCAAAAATATGGCCAAGGTTAAAGTTTTTCAAAAGTAGGTCAATCTCCAAGGTCAAGGTCACAAGGTCAGAAATGTTGGTATCCATGGAAACGTCTTGTCACAAGGAATACACATGTGAAATATCAAAGTCCTATCACTTACCATTCCAAAAATATGGACAAAGTTAAATTTTTTCAAAAGAAGGTCAATCTCCAAGATCAAGGTCACAAGGTCAGAAATTTTGGTATCCATGGAAACGTCTTGTCACAAGGAATACACATGTGAAATATCAAAGCCCTATCACTTACCATTCCAAAAATATGGCCAAGGTTAAAGTTTTTCAAAAGTAGGTCAATCTCCAAGGTCAAGGTCACAAGGTCAAAAATTTTGGTATCCATGGAAACGTCTTGTCACAAGGAATGCACATGTGAAATATGAAAGCCCAATCTGTATTGGTTTAAAAGTGATAAGCAAGGTTAAAGTTTTTGTGCACGCGCACGCAGACGCAGACGCCAACGCCAACGCCAACGCCGACACCGGGGGTATGACAATAGCTCTCCGGACATTCGTCCCGGCGAGCTAAAAAGGAATGTCCCATATGAGTTTGAATCTGTAACATGCCCTTGCTCTGGGGCTTATTACTGTAGGTATGTTTGTCCTTTGCCGAAAACCTGAATTTCTAATGTGAAAACAAAAAGCTAAATTTTCAATCATTTTGCCCTTAAAGGTAAGTTTTTCGAGAAATCAAATAAAAATTATCATTTTTTGTTCAACAGAAGCATACTAAATCAGAAAAAAAACCTTCTTTAAATTTTTGATCGGGGCGAAAAAGGTCACTTTTATCCCTACCCCTTTAATTACAGGTTACAGAATCTTATAGTTATCTGTTTGAAATAAATTACCTATCACCCTAAAAGAGAGAATAAAAATCAAAATTCGTGCTACATGTATCAAACTTGCATAGTGGATGTGTTTTTGATCAAACTTTCATAAAATGACCTTGACCTACTTTTCCGCTAGTGTAATTTTGCCTTTAAAAGCCAATTTTGAGCAAAGTATATGTTGCTACATGTTCCAAACATAAAATGACCTTTACCTACTTTTTCTGCTAGAGTGATTTTGTCTTTAAATGCCAATGTTAAGCAAAGTATAAGTGCTACATGTTCTTGCATAGTGGATATATCTTTGATCAAACTTTCATGAAATGAACTTGACCTATTTTTTTCTGCTTGAGTGATTTTACTTTTTAAAGCCGATATACATGTTTAAAATGCATTTTGCTGCCGCTTCGTAATCCGTGATTACCTATGTTTCCATTTTTCTCTGTATGTGTCATATTTTGTACGTTACCATTTTATTATCATAATGTTCATGTTATTTCTTTTCCCATTTTTATGTGAATCTTGTCTATGGCGATTTGTTCTTTGTATTCTCTAATAGAATAAATTAATATAAATGGCATTATACATAGAGTTATATTTCAAATCATATACTTGATATGTTCGAAAATTGAAACTTTTTCGTTCTATACTTCTCCTGTACTGTATGCTCAAAGTGCCCTGTCGGACTGTTGAACTCGCCTAAAAGTATGATTTCGTATTTGTAGAAATATTTAAAAGTAACTTAAAGTTTGTAGTAACGTTATGCCCTTGTATTTGTATTACACATCCGTAATTCAAGTACTCACGTTCTCTACCAAGTTTGAGTTTTTTTTCCAGCCATTACACATTCGTTATTCTTAACAATGGAAAGTTAATTGACCCTTTATAATGCATTCCTCTAAAAAAAGGGTCATTATTATAGGCGAACATTGCAGACTTCAAGGGACACAGAATAGGGTAAATACCTATGCATCTTTCGCCATCGACGTGATAGCTACAAATACTAGCAAGTGCCCCTGCAACCAAAGAATGTCATGAAATTTTACAGGAAGCAAGTACTCAAGTTCTCTACCAAGTTTGAGATTTTTTCGAGCCTATCCGTCAACAAACATTGCTGCCGAAGCTTCTGATATTCGACTTCTCCTCGCGGCTACATGTAATAATTAAACGAAAATTTACATGATGAACGTACTCAAATCCTCTTCCAAGTTTATATTTTTCGAGAAGATCGGTAAACAAATATGGTCGACGAGAGCTCTAATGTGCCAAAGCATTTCTACTTTTGCTCCGCAGCCTCTATTCAACCTTACAAGGAAGTAAGAACTCAAGATCCTCTTCATATGTTGTGTTTTTCGTATCGAATTGTGAACAAAATGGCCGGCGTAGGCTCTTATCGGTTGACAACCTTTAGGCTTCTCCTAGGCGTGTTTTAAACACAGTATACCGAATCAGATGTCATTAAGATGTTAAATTTCCTGATAACATTTTATGTGGTCTTTGGAGATAAGGTCTTCCAACAGCTTGGTGGCATTCCAATGAGAACCAAATGTGCCCCACTCCTTGCTGACATATTTTCATACTCTTACGAAGCTGAATTTATTCAATCCTTGATATCTGAGGGACAAAAATGCAGTAAGCTCACAACTTCAACTTCACGTACAGATACATTGATGATCTACTGTTCTGCAATAATTCACGATTTGCAAATTACCTCGGCGCAATCTATATAAATTGAAGTTAAAGAAACGACAGAGACCAATAATTAAGGGTCCTATTTGGATACCATGTTGTCTTTTGGCGCCTATGGTAATATTAACACCCAACTCTATGAAAAACGTGACGACTTCGATTTCAATATAACAAATTTTCCTTTTCTGAGTTGCAACATCCCGTCATCACCAGCATATGGCGTTTTCATTTCTCAATTAATACGTATGCTCAGGCAAGCTCCAAGTACTCAGATTTT
Source organism: Pinctada imbricata (assembly GCA_033119305.1). NCBI lineage: Eukaryota > Metazoa > Mollusca > Bivalvia > Pterioida > Pteriidae > Pinctada > Pinctada imbricata. Next base: position 49,314,938 of record VSWD01000003.1, on the reverse strand, counting down.
GTTCCAAAAGCTAGACGGCTTTCCGTTAAGCTTCTCATTCAAGGATACATTCATGACCGATATCGTCAAAGAGGAAGTTCTATGGTCGATACGGGGAAATTGTAACATACTATGAAGTCCCCTTGTCCAGAATCATAAAAGAAGGGAGGGGATCTCCAACAAGACCCTGTTGCAGCACCAACAGCAAAACACCCTATGCAAAAGCACAAAAGACGAGCATACTATGAGTGGAAAAGAGACATACGACATATAAACATCAAACACAAAGACCATACGTAAACCGACGAGACCAATGTGCAACCGGTTTTGACTTTGGACGGCCATTTGTCACGCATGTAGCAAATGGTGTGTTTATCCTGGACTGCATGCGCACAACCCTATTACTTTTCCAATTACCCAGAGGTCTCGAAGAACGTACAATTGTGGTGTAAAACAACATCCTCACTGTTAGATGACCTCACACAAGCAAGACCACAAGGTGCCAAGGAAGAGTGAGTATCTCCTGCGTGCAGGCACCACCCGCCACTTCAATCGGTAAAAAGGTCACAATAGGTAAATCTCAAGATTCGTTAGAAATGTTACTATCGGTAACTCCCAAAAAGGAAGACAAACGTATAGATTGTTATGTCATGGCACAACGTCTACGTCAGAATGTCATTTAATAACACTGAATAAGGCGTTACAAATACAGAAACACCATTTTTGGTCCTAAATATCAAAATGGAACACGAACAGATTCATACAAATGTATATGACAGAAGGAATGATTTTGATTCAACACAGCTGGTTTGACGGTGATGTTCCAAGATTACCGTTATACAGTAATAACATATCACAGCTCATCCGGTACGCTAGAGCATGTACTGATATCTTGAATTTTCACATTAGAAATCTACAAATTACCGTACCAGAAAACTTTTAAGTCAGGGTTTCCGCTTTCATTAACTAGTTCAGACTTTCTGGAAATTTTACAAAACTTACAATCAACTTCTTTTAAAATTCGGATCTATACACGCAACAGAGTACATTACTTTGGGTATTACATATCTTTTATGGAGATATGATAAACAAAATAAGAAGGATCAAAGGTAGGCAGCAAGCTAGAGGTTGGACCAGGTGCTCGGGAGAAGGAAGCATCCCTTGTTTCGCTGGATGTTCCCGCACGGAGATGAAAACAATATCTACAATAAGACGGAAGTGTTCAAACCAATTTTCATGCACAAGACAAGTATTTAGAATATTAAATTCTCATCAGTGATGCTTCCATCCAAAGTGCTTTTTAGCTCACCTGATCGAAGCTCAAGTGAGCTATTATCATAGCTAGGCGTCCGTCGTCCGTCCGTCCGTCGTAAACTCACATTTTCGACTTCTTCTCAAGAACGGCCATAGGGATTTTGAAACTTGGTAGGTATAAAGTACTTATGGTCCCCTACAAGTGTTTGTTGTTTTTCGTCCGATTCCCTCAACAGGTGGCGCCACCACAGGTAAAGGTAGGTCATGGTAGGTACCCTCCTTTGACAAACTTCTTCGGAATGGAAGCACCTATCGACAAACCGAAAGCTTCAGGATGATCTAAAAAGATGTCTTAAGAAGTGTTGTTGTTTTTGGTTTCACTCCAAAGTCAAAATTTTGACGCGTTTTTGACGTCTTTTCGGAATTAGTCAGAAATGCACATTTTTGCACTATTTCCTCAAATAACTCATTAAGTATGTGGTTTTACATATTCATTTACTGCATATTTATCATATTTAACTTACTTAGTGCTTTGATATGTATTTTATTCTTAAATTCTAATGTTTTGATTTTTAAAGATGTTAAAAGGAAGGGTGGGTAGGTGGGTTGGTGGTATTTTCATACATTTTCTCCTTCTTTTTTTTAACCTGTCTTCAGATTGTCATGATTAGGTAGGTATGAGGTTCTCAAGGTTCTCTACAAGTGAAATAACAAATATGGATAATGACCATATCCATACAGCACAAAATCGATAATTCAGAAATCAGAAAGCGAAGGCATACAAAATCAGGATAAAACAGGAACCAAAGCAAACAAACAAAAACCATCACCACATGAAAAGAAGCGAACCCCCGATATGAGAGTGAGAGAATCTTGTCAAGATATCCACTTTTGGATTTTTCAGGAATGTTTTTAAGATTGTACATAGGGATAATGTATGTTTTCCATGCCCAATGGACCCATGGGGAGTGGGTTCAAACCCCAGCGGGACCCCAACAAATTTTATTTTACTTTTTCAGTTTTTTTCCTCATTTTCTTTTTATATATTTATCGTTAGCAATGATATTATGAAAGAAATTTGTGAAAATATCAACTTTTACATTCTTAATGATTTTTTGAAGGAGACAAGCTAGTTTGGCTTTGTGTACTTATTTTCGTACGTCGAAATAACTCAGCCACATAGGCAATCAAATATACTCTGAATCTATTTTTGAAATGTTGACTTCTTCCATACATGCATATTTCATAACAATTTTCCTATTCAATAATTATTTTCTCTGTTTTATTTCTGTATCTATGGTAAACAAAGTCGCCATATATCTTGTGTTACAGATTTTTTTTTAGTTCAATACCTCCACGCCCCTTTTGTCATGATGGGTAATCTCGCTACGCAGAACATTCGATTTATGTAACATTTTGTTTAATACAAATTGTTTTTTTTCACAGAAAGCGGAATGTGATGCAGTGTAAGAGAAGCTATATCCTTTTATAAAGCTGAAAAATGATAGACGTGATCGTGAAGCTGAGAGTGAAAGTAGAACGCCGATCGTGTTTATGCGTTATAAAAAGCTAATATCCACCTTATTTCGAATGAGACTCATAGTTAGGGCGTTATTACACTGTATCACAGTTCCATAGTTTGTAATAAATAACTGTATCTATTTTGCGCAAAAATATAGAAAAATCAATTGTTCTGCAGTGCGAGATTACCCATCGTACCGTGTTAGTACTGCGATATATTAACATTAATCATGACAAAATTAATAATCGATTTTCTAATTTCATTAAATGGTGTTTTGATCGAGAGCGAAAAACTTACATTTGTACATCTGAATCGAAGGGTTTCTTTTCCTTGACAGACTACAAATCATACAAATCATGGACATGTAGTGACCTGTGTAATGTCTTGTCCTTCCTCTTGGACAATATTTATGTTAGATTTGGCGAGGATCTATACAAGCAAGTTGTAGGAATTCCTATGGGTACTAACTGTGCGCCTCTTGTTGCAGATTTATTTTCATACACTTATGAAAAAAGAATTTATCCAAAATCTTCAAAAGCAAAGAAACTTTGATGATCTGAAATGTTTCATTAATACTTCTAGGTATCTGGATGATATTCTAACCATTGACACTCCTGCTTTTGAATTATATAAGAATGAAATTTATCCACAAGAATTAACACTTAACAAGGCAAACCTTTCAAATACAGAAACACCGTTTTAGGACCTAAATATCAAAATTTTCAACGGAACGATTCATACAAGTGTATATGACAAAAGGGATGATTTTGGATTCAACATAGTAAATTTCCCCTGGCTTGGCTGATGTTCCAAGATTACCGTCATACGGCATTTACATATCACAGCTCATCCGGTACGCTAGAGCATGTACTGATATTTTGGATTTTCACAGTAGACATTTACAAATTACCAAAAAAACTTTTAGGTCAAGGTTTCCGCTTTCATTAACATGTTAAGACTTTCTGGAAATTTTACAAAAAATACAGTCAATTTCTTTTGAAATTCGGATCTATACATACAACAGAGTACATTACTATGGTCATAACACAACCTGTCTTTTATGGTGATATGATAAACAAAATAAAGAGGATCAAAAGTAGGCAGCATAACCATCGAAAATGCGTCAGAATCATCAAACGCCTGTTATACCGTGGATATGATCCTAATGTCATCAGACGGACACTAGTCTTGGTACTTGACCAATCTACAGTCTTGTACAAGCGCATCCTTGAGACTTGCACTCTGACTGACTGTGACGACAGGACTCCATGACGGGCCCTGTCCAAACCTCTTTAGAGAAGACAGGGCCCCGACCACCTGTCCACTCTGAATGTCAGTCGGCCTCCTCGGGTGATTACATACATGAGCTCGCTACAGCCGGCAGAGCACGGACTGTATTACGCATGCCCTCTTTTTATATCCATTTACATATTCATCTGTGTCTCTGGAGCCTCTGTGTTTCGCAGTCTTGTTTGTGTGATGTCATCTTACAGTGAGGAGGTTGTTTTACACCACAATTGTACGTTCTTCGAGACCTCTTGGTAATTGGAGAAGTGATAGGGTTGTGCGCACGTAATCCAGGATAACCACACCATTTGCTACTTGCGTGACAAATGACCGTCAAAAGTCGGCACCGGTTGCCCAATGGTCTCGTCGGTTTATGTGTAGTCTTTTGTGATTGATGTTTACATGTCGTGTGTCTCTTTTCCGTCTCGTGCTGTACTCGTCTTTCGTGTTTTTGAATCGGGATGTTTTGGTGTTTTGCTGTTGATGCTGCAACGGGGTCTTGTTGGAGATCTCCTCCCTTCATTAATAGAATATATCGTGCAAACGAAATAGTGCTGGCATTTGAATAGATTTTTATTTAATGTGCAAAAAATGTACTTGGAACACTTTCATACTTGTTATCATTTATGTACTTGGAACACTTGCATATCTTTTATCCATATAATAGATACAACATGAGTTTTCATCGGACCAAATGATTTTTTATCGGCAAATCCGATGCAACCGATACTTTCCATGGACTTGTCCGCGTAATAGACCTATCACGAGGCCAAACAATTAGTTAACAGTAAACAACGAGGTCGTAGGTCTGCTAGTTGGACAAACCTAACAATATCATGGGCCTATTAATTTGTTTCCCTAAAAGCAGCATACACCAGAGTATGGTGCATCAAACTGCGAGACCTAGCGAAACCACTTTATTGAGTTGACGAACAATGTATGCTGAAATGTGATGCTCCTTCAAACCAGTTGAAATATGCATAGGCGAGAAGCGCTGCATTTCAGCATATTTACCGAAAATACTTTGTTCAAGTGCCTTCACTGGGTCATTAGGTTTGATACCCGTATACTCCTTTTTGGAAAACAAATTGGCCCAAATTAATATTGGATTAACACAATTTTGACTGTAACATGTATTAAGTATTCAAAAGCTCTCATTCATAGATTTCAGTATAGTTTAATATGAACTTAGGCAAGACCAAAAAATCTTTGTTTTTTATTAGCTCACCTGAGCGAAGCTCAGGTGAGCTATTGTCATAGCGTGGCGTCCGTCGTCCATCCATCCGTCGTCCGTCCGTCGTAAACTTTTCACATTTTCGACTTCTTCTCAAGAACCACTTAAGGGATTTTGATGAAACTTCGTAGGAATAAAGTACTGATGGTCTCCTTTTTGTCCGGATACGTCAATAGTTGGCGCCACCACAGGCCAAAGTAGGTCATGTGGGGTACCCTTCTTTGATAAACTTTTTCTTTAGAACCGAAGCACATATCGACAAACCGAAAGCATCTGGATGGTCTGGAAGGATTGTGAGACATATACAGGTATATGGTCCTTATCCATATATGTCATTAGTATATATAGGCATGTAACTTGTTTGTTAAACGTTGTAAAATAAATAAAGTTTTATTTAAATACAGATGTAAAAAGGTCATGTACGCCCGTGGAGGGTATGCATATTCTGCTGAAAAGCAAAATTTGTCACTATTCTCAATAAATTATATAAATTCAGGGACTTTAAAAAATGAAATATGTCAAATTTAGTATTTCAAATTATATCCTATCAAAAAAAACAAAACAACAACAACAACAACAACAACAACAACAACAACAAAATTTAAAAAAAAAAAAAAGAAAAGAAAAAAAAACTACTGCCAGAGAGTAGCCCTATAAACAAAAGTATCTAAATAAGGGGTAATTTACACGCATGTTTCGGATGATGAATCCTCATAAGAAGTACTTTCAAAATAGATGAGTCAAAATGGAGAAATGGTTAAATGAATAACACGGAAGTGCCAGAATCTTTACCTTCTTAAAAAAACAAACTTCAAACCAAATTTAATGCACCAGACTCGTGTTTTAATAGAAAATCCTCATCAGTGGTACTTATTTAAAGAAATGTTCAATTTAAGTTTAATTTCAAAATTTCATACTTATACCTATTTCACAAAGAGTGAGCGGGAACAGTGGGTCTAGAGAAATATATTGTATCTCGCCTACCCTCTAACGCCTTGCGCCTACCCTCCAACGATTTTTGGCCATATTTTCCACTTACATACGTTTCTGAATAAACCCTACACAAAATTTGGAACCGCTCATTTTGGGAAGAGGACATTAAAGCTCTGTATTGTAGATGGCGCCAGGAAAAATAACTTCGGCTTTATTTTAACTGGTTAACATGAAGTACTACTGACGAGGATTAAAATATCCGAAACACGTGTCTAGTAAAATAAAATTGGTACCATAGAACATATATTTCAATACTGACAATTGTATCGACCAAAGCCAAAGGTATTTCCAGACGTTCAAATTTTTTTGCTATAAAACTCCTTATAATAGCCAATCATTACCGATTAGAGTTCAGTATATTGTTCCGAATTTAAACCCACACTAAAGATTTTATTGTATATTATAATATTTAAAATTTGTTTGGCTTAACAGTGTATCATTGTATTAACTCTTCTTTGTCCATACTTTTGAATACAAAATATTACATAATTTTCTTCCTGGTTGGTTGAGTGTTTGGTTGTCTATCTACATATGAACATGTTTTTATTCCACTTAAAAACTGAATCGTGGATTATTTTGTGTTTTTGTTTTTCTGGATTATACTGCTCACGTGAGTATTTCTTGATAATTCTTTACATTTTAATTTTGTTGTCAGCACTAATTCTTATGTCTAGAATACATGTATATATATATACGAGAAATGGAATGGTTAAATGGACGTCGTATTTGAAATTATCATAAAGAACACTAATGCAGATGCTTGGTATTTCTTATTCCCTAATATACGTTTTCATAACCGCGATACCGACTAAATATATCAGGGATGCATTTTTTTGTTCAATATTTGCGTCCCAATTTATGTCGAATACTTTATAATCAGTCAGATATAAAAGAGGACTACCTTTCTTATCATTTTATGGCTTATTCTGTACTTCAAGTCACAAACGAATATTTGTTCAGTTATATGAGTATTAGATGTCATCAGGTAAAGTGGAAGTTAAACATACATTGTACGCGAGTTACCATGATCTCATTTGCTGAATTCAGCAAACAATTATTTTCAACTAGCTTGATAGACATTAAAATTTGAAATAAAAATGTTTGTCATGACCATAATATTAATCAGTTTTTTTGTGCCCCGGTCACTTGACCAAGGAGGCATGTAGCGATTGGTTCGTCCGTCTGTCCGTCTGTTATTCTGTCCCGCTATAATAATGAGGTAAAACAAATTAAGAAGAGATATTTTGCATATGTATGCATCTTGAGAAGACACATCTTTTATCAAAAAATATTTGAATTTTGATCTTGTCCTTGACATTTGACCGTTCTTTGCAATTCATTTAGGGAAAGTATTAAAAACGCATTCTGTAACCATATGGCCTCTTTCGCACAAAATTCATTATCATTTTATGTGGGGAATTTGCACATTGTAGAAAGATAAATATAACATTAAATGAGTTAAAGAAGATCCTGACGATAATCTCAACAGCACTCACAATAGAGCGCAAAATTAAACATCGACGGACCCCTAGCAAGCTAGAGGTGGGACCAGGTGCCCGGGAGGAGTAAGCATCCCCTGTTGGCTAGCCGCACCCGCCGTCGATGTTTATGAAGCATGGAAATGAAAATATAAAAACTTCATGCACTGTCTGACGTTATGTCTATATAGAAAGTGCTATGGCGACAATGTCAGGGAAGTATATTCAAAACACTTACTGTCAAACCCCTCGCTTTAAACTAAAACTAAATTTAAACTAAATCGATGCGTTTATCAGAACACAAAAGTAAATTAATTCAATAACATGAAAACGGAGAAACGAGATGATTTTAAAGAGTAGCTTCAATGAAGAAAATATAACACTCACTAATAACCATCTCTATGTATAATAAAGGATCCCGAAAACAAAATCTTTCTAAGTTGTATCGTTCTGGAGTTATTCACAATAGTACTTAGTCCATTTCTTCACCTGTCAAAGACCGTATCGTGTGACGTCACGACATTTGATGTCACTAGAGTGACAGGCTTCATACTAAAGGCCCCTTCACATATGGACGAAAGCCCTCCGACGTTAAATTGCCCAAACTGGCGAATAAGATTTTTGCAAAATTTTGCAAAATTCGTTTCTACGGAGCCCGTAAAGGGTCACATGGAACTTTTTTTTTAAATTCGAGCGCTCAGTTTTAAAATCGAGAGCTCAATTTGAAATTCGAGCTCTCAATTTTAAATTCGAGCGCTCAATTTTAAATTTGAGCGCTCAATTATCAAAATCGAGCGCTCAATTAACAAAATCGAGCGCTCGATATAAAATTAGAGCTCTCAATATAATTTTCGAGCGCTCAATTTATGCAAATTTGAGCTCTCAATAAACTTTATATAGAGGACTAAATTTCTTTATTTCGAGCCCTCATTTTAAATTTCAAGCGCTCAATTTAATATCCGAGAACTCAATTTAAATTCTGAGCACTCAATATAAACTTCGAGCGCTCAATATAAAATTTGAGCGCTCAATATATGAATCTGAGCGCTCAATATATTAATCTGAGCGCTCAATTTACAATTTGAGCACTCAATTTTAAATTCGAGCGCTCAATTTAAAATTCGAGTGCTCAAATAAAAAATTTAAGCGCTCAAATAAAAAATTCGAGCGCTCAAGATAAATTTCGAGCGCTCAATTTAAATTCTGAGCACTCAATATAAACTTCGAGCGCTCAATATATTAATCTGAGCGCTCAATTTACAATTTGAATTTTAAATTCGAGCGCTCAATTTAAGATTCTAGCTATCAATTTTAAATTCGAGCGTTCATATAAAAAAATCGAGCGCTCAAGATAAATTTCGAGCGCTCAATATAATATCCGAGATCTCAATTTAAAGTTCTGAGCACTCAAATTAAAATTTGAGCGCTTAATTGAAAGTCAAATTAATTTTCGAGAGCTCAATAAAAAACATCCGAGAACTCATTTTATGTAAATTTGAGCTCTCAATAAAGTTTAAATTGAGGACTCATCTGAAAATGTATCCCCCCTCTTCGTTTTTAAATAAGAAAAAACAAAAGAAATATTCACACAAAATCAATATCAAAGTATTTTGAAGATAACTTAAATGTGACAAATGTGCAGTGAATGAGTGCATAAATCATACCCTATTGAGTTACTCAAAGATATAGTACTAAAATGAAGTCCGCCAAAAAAGGGTCCGCTCATCAGTTTCTCTTACCCGGTCATGCGGCACAGAAATATTGCGCAATCATACATAATTTGACGTCATCTCATTTTATTTCTATATATTTCACATAATTATACTATATATCAATCTGTTCGTTATATCTACAGCTTTTATATGATACTAGTCTCAATGTCATGTTAAGATTGCTATACATAATAAATATCATACATTTTTGCTGAAAAAGGTTCAGAAAATTGGCCTAAAATTCATGGTTTTTGCCATTTTTCTGTGTAATGTTTCTGGTCTCCTGGAAAAACTTCACAAATAGTGCTTATATTTCCTTAAAGCTATTATCTATACTCCATTTTAGCCAAATTTTAAAAATTTCCAACACATGTAGCTCAAAAAATGTGTAAAAACCCCAAAACTTCATATTTTCTCTTATGAAGTCTTGTCAAACAGGGAAAATCCGGTACGCCTTTTAAAATATCTATATTAAGACTAAATAAGTCATGTGACCTAAAATTGTTATTGCTCTTACACAAGGCAGGCATACTCTACAATATGCATCTTACCATTATAGACTATCTTCATAATGGTCTTCTCAACCCAACTTTCAAAACCACTCAATTTCCCCTATTTCAGCTTTTCCACCCTGGACATTTTGGGTTTACCCTAAAAACCGGTGAGCGGACCCAAAGCGTAAATTGTCGGGTCTTAACCACAACACTTCAAGGAAGATAGTATAGTTCCTAAAAATGTTCTTATCAATGACACGGTTCTGGTGGAGGAGATTTTTAGAGATGGATACAATTTTGGCCCCGCCTTGGATTCGACCCTAAAAGGATCTGGATCTCGGGCACAATTTTGGTAGGGAACTTTGAGTATATACATCACCTATACCAAGTTTCATCAAAATCCTTCACGCGGTTCCTGAGAAAAAGTCGAAAACTTCTAAATCTTAAAGATCGACAAACGAACGGCGGACGGATTGCTTTAACAGTAGCTCTGTTAGTAAAAAGGAGCTGTTTATGATAAGGCGTAAAATCTGCCCTGAAAAGTGGAATTTTGAAAATTGAAATTTCAAGTACTTTTTTATGTAAAATGTATACCTATACTGCATATTATCAGAATATGAAGTTATTATGCCCCCGGAATTACAGATTCGGGGGCATAGAGTTTTTGGCCTGTCCGTCTGTTTGTCTGTAGACCCGTTTGTCTGTTTGTCCGAAAAACTTTAACATTGGGCATAACTTTTGAATGGAAGGTGAAAGAGCTTTCATATTTCACAAGTGTATTCCTAGTTACAAGACCTTTACATTGATACCAAAATTTTTGACCTCATGACTTTGACCTTGAACTTTGACCTACTTTTCAAAAACTTTAACATTGGGCATAACTTTTGAATGGTAAGTGATAAGGCTTTCATATTTCACATGTTTACTCCTTGTGACAAGACCTGTCCATTGATACCAAAATGTTTGACCTCGTGACCTTGACCTGTGACTTACTTTTCAAAAAGTTTAACATCGGGCAAAACTTTTGAATGGTTAGTGATAGGGTATTCATATTTCACATGAGAATTCCTTGTGACACTTTTTAAAGACCTTTCCATTGATACCAAAGTCTTTGATCTCAAGACCTTACCCTTTGACCTTCTTTTCAAAACCTTTAACATTCTGCATAACTTTTGAATGGAAAATGATAGGGCTTTCATATTTCACATGTGTATTCCTTGTGACAAGACCATTCCATTGATACCAAATGTTTAGACCTCATGACCTTGACCTTGACCTTTGACCTACTTGTCAAAAACTTTAGTATTGGGAGTAACTTTTGAATGGTAAGTGATAATTTTAGAATCTTAAGGTTTCTTTAATGAAAAGGTCGTCAAATACATTACATTTCAATAATGAATAATGTTTTTTCTGTATACGATTCGCCATGCAGAAGAGATAAGTCACGAGATTTAGGGCTAAATAGGGCACTTATCTGAACAGGTCCTTCTTCAGAGACTCCAATCTTATCCCTGACAGGTACTTTTAATGATGAAGACAATTTAAGCAATAAGGTACAATGTAACCGATCGTTCTCATATAAATTTCAGAGAATTAAGGAAATTATTTCTGATACCTTTTTAATTTCAAAAGTTTGCTGGATAACATTTCTCAGAACAACCAATTTAGATAGCTGAGATCTCTGTGTTAAAACATTTTTAAAATCTCCATTCCTAAACTAAAGTAGTAAGTAGTGAACATGATGAAGAAAAGAAGTAGATTTTGTCTTTCTATTAAAGAAAGGAGGGGATCTCCAACGATACTCGGTTGTAGAACCCACAGCAAACCCCATAACACCAAAAATGCAAAACGCAGCAGACATGCACAGAAGGAAAGAGACACAAAAGGGAAAGGAACACCAAATCTTACCATATAAACATCAAATACAAGACTACACATCAACCAACGAGACCAATGGGCAATCGGTGCCGACTTAAGACGACATCTACCACGTCATTAGACGGTGTAATTATCCGGATTATGTGCGCACAACCCTCCCACTTTTCTGATTACCCAGAGGTCTTGAGGAATGCTCAATTGTGGTGTAAAATAACCTCCTCACTGTAAGATGAACATACAAAGAGACAACATGACGCAAGGGCCCAAAACACCGATGGATATGTGAATGAATATAAAGTACAATTTTTCATTTTCATCTTATTTTCAAGAGTCTGAAAAAAAAAGAACATAGCTTAAGTCTGTTACCATCCAAATTTTAAAAAAAATGAGTGAAATTGCCTCCATAACCCACTCTTTTTATAGGAGAATGCTTCTCCACTTTCTGTCTAGGATGTATCACGTCTATGGGTGCATCCACCCCATAACCCTCGGAAATCTATCATATTTTGTACCAGTTTTTCGTTCCTTCAGACGGAAAAAAAAGTTTCCCGCAATTTTCCGTTGCAAAATGGGGGGGGGGGGGTTCTTGAAAAACGGTGTTTTTTAATTACCAAAAATAGGAAAACATGAATATTTTCTGTATGCAATGTGATATAAAAAAAGCGACAAAAAACAAACAAACAAACAAACAAACAAACACTCAAAGAAACACATTTTCGGCCCCTTGGCCTTTATCCAGTGTAAAAAAGACAATGTATATGACAACTAAGTGAAATCCATCCTTTGGTACTATGGTGATAACTGCAAATTTAATTTGCAATTAACTCCAGAGTAGTAAAGGGTGAAGGAGCCTATAAGATAAGGGCTGTATTTAGCCCTGAATCTCATCAAGTATTTCTTCTACACAATGATCTATACACAAAAAAACTTTGATCATTACTAAAATGTAATGTATTTGAAGATTCCTCATACAACTTTTATTTTGGTAAGCTTATTTCTAGATACTTAAATAACAGTCCAAAGATTAGGGGATAGTCATGTTGAAAAGAAGCTCCAGAAACGTTGAAAACTAAGAACTATCTGGCTAAATCGGATACCTATAAACTTTTAAAAAAAATAGTTATAGTCTAAACAAGATACTAGAAATCAAATTTAAAGACTGGTCTCAACTTTATCCATAAATTTTAAAATCTTGAATCTAAAATATTTTGTATTCATTGGCTACAAAGTAGGCATTTTACCGCGAAATACACACTGTGTAGAAATATACAGCACGCTCTTGTTTACTTCATTCCAAACTCTTGTGCATTTCATGTGAACATGTTTAGAATGAATAAATGATGACTTTAAAAGGGAAAAAAGTATGTTCAGTGTTTGGGGGCAAAACCTCTATTTTTGTGTCGCCTGCGAAGCATAGCGACACTTAGGAATCACTTTGTCCGTTGTCCGTCTGTCCGTCTGTCCGTCTGTCTATACGCCCGTCCGTCCGTCTGTCTGTCTGTCACACTTTGGGTGTCACAGCCCATAACTTTTGATTGGTAAGTGATAGGGCTTTGATATTTCACATGTGTATTCCTTGTGACAAGACATTCCTACACACACCATAATTTTTCACCTAGTGACCTTGACCTACATATTTGACCCACTTTTCAAATAAATTAAGAATGGATATATCTTTTGATTGGTAAGTGTTAGGACATTGATATATCACACGTGCAATCCTTGTGGCAAGACCTTTCAACACATACCATAATTTTTTACCTTGTGACCTTGACCTAGTTATTTGACCTTCTTTTGATAAAAAGATAAGATTCGCTATATCTTTTGATTGGTACGTGATAGGGCTTTGATATTTCAAATGTGTATTCCTTGTAACAACGCCTTACTACACAAACCATAATTTTTTTATTGACCTTGACCTACATATTTGACCCACTTTTCAAAAAAATAAGATTGTATATCTTTTGATTGGTAAGTGATAGGGCTTTGGTATTTCACTTGTGCTTTTCTTGTGAAAAGACCTTTCTACACAGACCATAATATTTGATCTTGTGACCTTGACCTAGATATTTTACCTATTTTTCAAGAAAAGTAAAATTGGCTATATCTTTTGATTGATAGGGGATTAAGGGCTTTTATATTTCACATGTATTTTCCTTGTAACAATGCCTTTCTACACATACCATAATGTTTTACCTTTTGACCATGACCTAGCTATTTGACCTTCTTTTCTAAGAAATTAAGGTTGTATATATCTTTTAATTGGTAGGTGAAAGGTCTTTAATATTTCTTATAATGAGACCTTTGTTTTACCACTTTTTACGTAGTGACCTTGACCTAGATGATTGACACTCTTTTCTGAAAATTTCAGAATGACCATATCTTTTAATTTGTAATTAAGAGGTCTGATATTTCAGATGAATTTCAATTGACAAGACTTTTCTAGTGATACCAATAGTTTTGATCCACTTTTTAGAATAATAAACAAGCCGCTTAGCAGGCGACACAAGCATTCCTTGGATTGATATTTTTACAGAAAAATAACACATTTTTAAACATTATTTATAAAATCCAAAGGTTATGATAATGAGATAAAAGAAAATATATTTATAGTAGTTATTTTATAGTTTGCATGATTACGAGTTGACAAATTAAATGCGAAAACAGTTAGAATTTCTCCTCTTTTTTGGGGTAAAATATGAACTTTCATGCAAAAATTAAACGTTTCCGGAAAACAATATTATTTCATTATATTTGCAAAAATAAGTGATCTTTATAACTACTTTGACGTGAATATCCATCTATTGTATCCAACTTAAGGAAATATTTATATAAGCCCTGAATTTCAGCATTCATACAATCAAGACATATGCATGGCTGTAAGTCTATAAAACGAATCTCTACATTGAAATTGAGTGCTTGATTTTTATATTGAGAGCTCGAATATTAAATTGAGCGCCAAGATTTTAAAATGAGTGCTCGAATTTGATATTGAGCGCTCGTATCTTAAATTTGAGAGCTCGGATTTTAAATTTAGCTCTCGGAATTCTAAAAGTAAGCGCGCAGATTTTTATTGAGCGCTCGAATATTATATTGAGCGATCGAAATTAAAATTGAGCACTCGGATTTTATAATGAGCGCTCGAACATCATATTGAGTGCTCGAATTTTATATTGAGAGCTCAAATTTTAAATCGAGCGCTCGAATTTTATATTGAGCGCTCAGAATTTAAATTGAGTTCTCGGATATTAAATTGAGTTCTCGGATTTTAAATTGAGCGCTCGAATTTTAAATTGAGCGCTCAGAATTTAAATTGAGCACTCGGATATTAAATTGAGCGCTCGAAATAAAGAAATTGAGCCCTCTATTTTAACTGAATTGAGAGCTCAAATTTACATAAATTGAGCGCTCGAAAATTGTATTGAGCGCTCACATTTTATGTTGAGCGCTCGAATTTTTTAAATTGAGTGCTCGAATTTAAAATTGAGCGCTCAAATTTAAAATTGAGAGCACGAATTTAAAATTGAGAGCTGGACAGAAAACTGCATCAATGCGCGTAGCGTAGCGCAGAAAAAATATAAGATTCATTTATTATCATTTTATTATCATCTACTTATGTAAAACAGACTGTTTTCTCGGATCTAAAAACAATCAATCACCGCAGTATTTTCGTAAGTCGGAGGGTTTTGCGGTGATACGTCTGCCAAAACAAGTTATGGCACCCGCCATGATTCAAACAGCGAACGATCGTTTCTCTATATCTTTGGAATAAGGACCAGCTTGAGCAAATTCTACATGCACTTTTAATTTTTGAGTAAGTAGAAAAGAAATGGCACCCTTGAAATGATAAGCTATTATCAAAAAATTGTATTTTCAGCAACGAGTTCATTCGTGTTTGAGGGAACCCCCCGTTCTAAAAATAGTGCTATAAATAGACTTCCGCGAAAAAATTGTGTTGATCGATGTATCAACAAAATTTCTCAGCCAATCAGAATCTTCGTTTCTTGAAAATGACAATGGAAATTAAATGATTAGAATCTGACCTACTGTTTTGCATATTACACAACGTATTTGCAGGCGAAAGAAAGCGCACCTTTGCGATATTTTACTTATTGATGCGACCTGTAACGAATAGCGATGATGCGTAAATAATTCAATCGGAATTAAATGGCGAATAAAAACGAATTATTGGGATAGGTTGACTATACGAATCGAACAGCAAACGTTTTAGTAATAATCATTACGAAGGGTTACCATTGCATACGAATAGCAACGAACACTTTCGATGGCTTTTTAAAACATCTGACAAATTTATTCATTTTCATTGTGAAAAGAGAATTATTCTGGAAATAACAAAATAGAAGATACACAAGTGTCTGGTTCTTCAGTGTACGACTGCAATAGCCCATTAGGAAGTGCTACGGCAACAACTCAACATTTATCAGTTTATCAGATGCAGTATCAGATGGAGAAGAGAAGCCAGAGCAGGTCGTATCTTGAGAAGACCATGGCTGCATCACGACATGTGGCGCAAATTTGGAATTTATGATCAACTCATGGTTGAGTTCAGGAGAGAAAATCCTGCTGCATATCACTGCTTCTGAACCAGAAAAAAAGAATTGATAAAGAAAACTATACTTCCAAAACAATTCATTCTTAATGAACTTCTGTTTTCTGAGTAGCCTTGACCTTTAAGAGATTAATAAGAATTTCATATGTTTGTTAATTTATTTTTCATATTAATAATCTGAAACGACAAGTTCATAACCTTGACCTTTAATCCTAAAATTACCTTGAATACCTTTGAGGGAAAGCTCAGATCATGCAAAACACTTTATGAAGTCTGCTAAATTAGTATTTTCATATCCTATTTTATCATTGGTTAACAAATGACCTTGATCTTTAAGAAATTGCCCATTTTAGTGGCATGTCCAAAAGCTCACAATCAAAAACAATTTGTCAATGTATGATGTGAACAGCCTATACATAAGAAGTTGAGTGTAATCCCGTGTTGATAATAATTATAACTCTTATATAATTATAGAACACATGGATGTATTTTTCTAACATTGTGTATATTCTTTCATATCATTCGGGCAATAAATACATTCTAATGAATGTTTGAAATATTTTATGAAGTAAATGCTGTAATTTAGCTATATAGTGACCTTGACTTCTGAACGACATTAAGTGACCTTTGACCCAAAGTGATGTATTATATAAGGATGTACATGTATGAGCTCAGACCGACAGATAGAGACAGATAGAGAGGTGGACTAAATGATGGACTCAAAGATCAGCTTTTTTCGGTGATCATAAAAACATCAATAATTTGCTTTCAACAAATTGTTCATGAAATTAATTTTGACGTTTAGTGTATATTACAAAAACAGCCACATAGTTCTCACGGATTAGGACTACTAGGCCCATTTTCTGGCTGCTTCCTTCCCGATAACTCTACACGTATGTACTAACGTTTGCTAGTCTACAGGAAATGTCATGTCTGTTAAATTCAGGTGCGGCTTGCTTCGGAAGAGTTCGTATCAATGCGCAACGCTGCGTAAACTTTCGCATATTCACGCTCCTAATCGCAAGTGAAAAAACAAATACGCAATGCTCATTCTAACGTATCATAGCGCGAAGTCGTAAAAATTCGCAGTGCTTCGTTTCTTATTCGCAATAAGCAGTTCCATTGCGTTTGCATTTCGTTATGATCATATTTTGGAACACCGTTTTCTTTCAAAATTCGTCAAGTTTGACAAATTTTTCTCGTTCGCAAGGCTTCGTTCTATGGATTCGTCTATATGTGAAGGGGCCTTAAGCGAACATATAATGTAAAGGCATATAGTGATAAACGACAAAGAAAAATTAAATGATTGCCAATATTTCTAGTATCGTAGATTTATTCATTTTCAATCGGGTAATATATTTTTAATGTTATAAATAATAGTAATAATAGGCCGCTGTCTATTCGCTGCTGGCCGACTGGCTATTAATTTGATTCAACATACTCTTTTAACTTTTTCCTCTTTATTCATAATGAAAGATGAATAGTTCAGTCTTTATCTTTTTTAAATGTTGATTATTGAAGATGTACATTTGATGCCGACGTAACCAAAACAGTTGGCGGTTCAATATTGTCAGCGGTCGACCGTATTCAAATTTTCAAAACTAGTATATGTACGACAGGCTTAAAAATCAAAACATTTGTTACCACAAGCTTAAATCCAAAATATTCAAGCTAGATTCATAATTCAGATGAAATGAATGAAAGTAATAATGAATTGAGAACATTTAAATTGTTATGATGATCAGACATTGAAATAATTACATGCAGGCTTGCATGGATGAATATAAAGCGTCTTCAAATTTAATAGCATCATTTAAGAACAGATCAATTCACATGCAATTTGCAGCATCGACCAGACATGCACGTCATTGATCCTTGAGCAATCTAAACAATGTAATATGGCCAAAGAGTGTGAAAATAATGTGCAAAAATGTATCGAAAAACGTATATGATGCTATAGGACCCACGTTTTAGAAATTTCAAGATTTTTTGATACAGAAATTTCCGAAATTGATCGAACTTGGCTACAAGTGCCCTCGGGAACTCCTGGTCCACCAGCAGTGACGCTTACACATGTACCAAGTGGTTCAAATGTTAAACGTCTTCAAATTCAATAGCATCATTGAAGAACAGATCAACTTGGATGGGACATGATGCTACAGGACCTACGTTTTCGAAATTTCAAGATTTTTTTTTTTGAAACAGAAATTGGACGAAAATTATTTTCGACATTGTACTGACTTGCAGGAATCACCCTAAGTCGTACCTTTGCGATATTTTCGCATTTCTATTTCAACAATATCGCAATTTTTCTGTTCCCTTAAGGCTAGAAATGGCACATACGCAATCTTAATGGTAAATCCGTTTTTTTATTTTCTGCAATCGGGCGCACGACATTTACGCAATGCATAAAAAAAGGGAAATTGGAAGTATACGATATTTATTTTTATTCATCTCTTAAAATCACGCGAAACTTTGTCATACTTTATAGAAACGGATAAGATGATAATCGTATTAACGCAAATGAAGACTATGTTTGTTCAGCCCGGCGAGTTTCTGACTGATAAGCATTACATTACATGTTACAGCGATCGCAACACACCCCCTCCCCCCGCCCAATTGTGCCCAACTCTTTGCCGACATTTTCCCTTACTCGTATGAAGCGACATTGAAATAATTACATGCAGGCTTGCATGGATGAATATAAAGCGTCTTCAAATTTAATAGCATCATTTAAGAACAGATCAATTCACATGCAATTTGCAGCATCGACCAGACATGCACGTCATTGATCCTTGAGCAATCTAAACAATGTAATATGGCCAAAGAGTGTGAAAATAATGTGTAAAAATGTATCGAAAAACGTATATGATGCTATAGGACCCACGTTTTAGAAATTTCAAGATTTTTTGATACAGAAATTTCCGAAATTGATCGAACTTGGCTACAAGTGCTCTCGGGAACTCCTGGTCCACCAGCAGTGACGCTTACACATGTACCAAGTGGTTCAAATGTTAAACGTCTTCAAATTCAATAGCATCATTAAAGAACAGATCAACTTGGATGGGATATGATGCTACAGGACCTACGTTTTCGAAATTTCAAGATTTTTTTTTTTTGAAACAGAAATTGGACGAAAATTATTTTCGACATTGTACTGACTTGCAGGAATCACCCTAAGTCGTACCTTTGCGATATTTTCGCATTTCTATTTCAACAATATCGCAATTTTTCTGTTCCCTTAAGGCTAGAAATGGCACATACGCAATCTTAATGGTAAATCCGTTTTTTTTATTTTCCTCAATCGGGCGCACGACATTTACGCAATGCATAAAAAAAGGGAAATTGGAAGTATACGATATTTATTTTTATTCATCTCTTAAAATCACGCGAAACTTTGTCATACTTTATAGAAACGGATAAGATGATAATCGTATTAACGCAAATGAAGACTATGTTTGTTCTGACTGATAAGCATTACATTACATGTTACAGCGATCGCAACACACCCCCTCCCCCCGCCCAATTGTGCCCCACTCTTTGCCGACATTTTCCGTTACTCGTATGAAGCTGAATTCATTCAATCTTTGATCTCTTAAGGGAAAAGATACTTAGCTTCTGACTTCAACTTCACTTACAGATACATAGACGATGTTTTGACCATCAATAATCCAGCAATATCTATCCTTCGGAGCTTGAAGTCAAAGAAACTACACAGACAAATAATTCAGCATCCTTTTTGGACATAATGTTGTCCCACAACACTGACGATCACATGAACACCTCACTCTATGACAAACGTGACGACTTCAATTTCAGCATTACAAACTTTCGTTTTCTGATTAGAAACATCCCTTCATCGCCAGCTTATGGCGTGTTCATATCTCAGTTGATACGCTATGCCATAGCAGGTACCAAATATTCGGATTTTGTTCTGAGAGCTAGGCGTCTTTCAGATAAGCTATTCAATCTGGATATGTTTGTGACCGACTAACATCGTCACTGAGGAAGTTCTACGGTCGATATTGGGAACTCGTCATACACTATGATGTCCCACTCTCCAGAATGGTGGATGGTATTCTGTCATAGACCATTTGAACCATCCAACCAAAGATTGTACTTTATGTCTTCCGAAATGGAAGTAACCGGATGTGACAGTTCTACCGAATTGAAGCGGCGGGTGTTGCACATGCAAGCAGAAGATGCTTACTCTTCCTGGGCACCTGGTCTCACTCCCATATCGGGAGTTCGCTTCATTTCATATGGAAGAGGTTTTCGTTTGTTTGCTTTGGTTCTTGTTTTCTCCTGATGTTGTATGCCATCGGTTTCTGATTTTCTGAATTATCGATTTTCTGTTGTATACAGGGATATTGTCATTACCCATATTTGTCATCATAATCTGGCGAGCAGTGCAAGACGGCGAAAACTTTCAGATTCCTTTTTAGGGGATGTGTTACAAACGACACTCCAATCTCCATCGTTCGATTTAATGATATATCAGAAAAAAAAAACCGTAAAAAAGCAAAGTTGAAATTTTATAGTTCATAATTCTGGCTAATGGGCATAAAATGGACATTTTATAACATGCATAGCTTTGAATCTGTATATGAAAAATATATGCAAATTAATCTAAAGTGAAATTCAAGTAGCGATTTAGCGTTAATTTTCTGAAGTACCACTCAAAACTTCTAGAAATGAAGTATATACATAGAAGTTTGATCCCAAGTAATCAATACCTTACATTGCTCAGCGATTAGAAGGGGGAGGGGTGTTGCGCTCCTCATGCCCCTTCTAACTTAGCCAATTATAGACTTTTTTCAAATGTGATTTTTTTTCACAAGGAAGGCTAAATAAGAATTTCTTTCGTTTTTTTGGAATGTCTCGATACCTTTTTATTTAAATCCATAGATTTTGCCTGTCCGTGGTAAGCGCGACCCTACATTGCATGTGAAAAGGTCGATCCGTGCGTCACGTCGAGACGTTTCAGAAAGGAAATATAGGAGGATTCCAACTTGTAACCAAATTAGAAAGAGGATCAATCCATGAATTCGAGAAAGAAACCAGCATAAATATATAAATAAACTGAGTTTTTAAAACTCATTTTAAGGAGAGCAGGAGGAGGAGTTAAATCTCCTCCTATCCTTCCAAGTTTTTTGGCATTTCATATGGCAAAATAGCGCTCAATTTCCTTATTTGCATAGCGGCCATATTGGAAGCCGTACAGCAGGCTTCAGATTCTTACTATAGGAGTCTGTGGGGAGCAAGTAATACATCGATAAAACTCACGATTTCATGACACCAATCAAATTTGTCCACATATAGGAAAAACTCTTCAACAATCTGAATTGATAAATCCACATCTTTGATAAATTAACGAAATTTTACTTCTGTCATTTTTTTGGTGAAAATTTGAGGCGATACTGCCCATACATCCAATGTTAAGAAAGTCCAAAAATCGTCACTAGCCGCGTTTTACCTTGGTCAGAGTCAACTAAAAGACCTGCTCTGATTGGAGAAAAACCTGTAGGGTGAGGGGGCCTGTTATTTAAAATGTGACAGAAGATGTGATTGGCTATCAATTATGTTTTCTTTTGGTTTATTGTTTGAATATGATATATATAAGTAAAAAATAATTGCAATTAAAATGTCGATGCCCGGATTTTTTCCCTAGCTCCCGATCCGCTAAAGGGGACGGGGGCGGGAAATTTTGAAAATTCACTGCAGGGTACCTTGTGACGCAAATAGCGCGAAAAAGAGCCGGTCATGCTATATTTTTTTATTTAGTTTCGTATAAAGCTTGAATCAACGAACAAATCAGTGTATAACATGCATGGCCAGCAATGTTGGTATAGAAGCTACACGGCGTTTTGTTAACATTACGGCCTATGGAAAATGATTTAGTTGGCACTGACCACCTTTGTTTAACATTCGGAAATCGTGGGAGCTGTGTATTTGTCCGATTCGTTTCGGAAAGATCGCGATATCAATTCCGGATATGGTAAACTTGAGAATCATAAAATGAAATTAAGTTCTGTCATTTTTGGGTTGAAAAAAAATCGATATTTTGAGAAATAAGCCTGCCATATTGATGGGATCACTTTATCGGCTTTGGCAGAATGAAGATAATCGTTTGTTTATACGTACAGTGGGTAAATTCTTTGGTAAAAAACAAGTTTCATCTTCCAATTGGGGGCCTCGTTACCAAATGAGATGAGAACCTTTCCAAGAAAGGAGGGGATCTCCAACAACACCTAGTTGCAGCATCAACAGCAACCTCCCAAAACACCCAGTGTAAAACACAAAAATGACACGCACAGAAAGAGACGCAGTAGTACATTGAACGTCAAATCACAGAAAAACATAAAACACAAATGACTACACATAAACCAACGAGACCAATTGGTAAACGGTGCCGACTTAGGACGGCCATCTGCCTCGTCAGTAGCAGACGGTGTGGTTATCCTGGATTACGTGCGCACAACCCTCCCACTATTCCGATTACCCAGAGGTCTCGAAGAACGTACAATTGTGGTGTAAAACAACCTCCTCACTGTCAGATGACCACACACAAACAAGACCGCAAAACGCAGGGGCCCAAGCAACACAGATGAATATGTAAATTGATATAAAAAGAGGGCATGCGTAATACGACTTGTGCTCTGCCGGCTGTAGCGAGCTAATGTATGTTATCACCCGAGGAGTCCGACTGACATTCAGAGAGGACAGGTGGTCGGGGCCCTGTCTTCTCTAAAGAGGTTTGGACAGGGCCCGTCATGGAGTCCCGTCGTCACAGTCAGTCAGCGTGCAAGTATTAAGGATGCGCTGGTACAAGACTGTAGATTGGTCAAGTACCAAGCCTAGTGTCCGTCTGGTGACATTAGGATCATATCCACGGTATAAGAGGCGTTTGATGATTCTGACGCATTTTCGATAGTAATTCTGTCTACCTTTGATCCTTCTAATTTTGTTGATCAAGTCACCATAAAATGCAGGTTGCGAAATACCCAAAGCAATATACTCTGTTGCTTGTATGGGTCCGAATTTCAAAAGTAGTTGACAATAATTTTTGTAAAATTTCCAGAATGTCGTGAAAAGTTTGTGAAAGCGAAAACCTTGACCTAAAAGTTTCTTTGTTATTTGTAAATTTCTTTCATGAAAATCCAAAACATCAGTACATGCTCTAGCATACCGGATGAGCTGCGAAATGTAGATACCATAAGACGGTAATCTAGGAACATCACCGTCAAGCCAAGTGAGTCATAGATAACCAAGCGTGGCTCAGAAACAGACGTGGGTATTATTCTTTATACGTTATGGAAATGTTATTCTTTATACGTGATGAAAATTGTGATTTTTGGAAGTGTTTTACTTTAAAGAGTTATTTCCTTAAAGTTAATATAGTTAAAGAATTCCAAGCGAATTGCTTCACTTTTGATTTTTGCTTAACGTTCATTAGCTAAATTAAATTTAGAAAAGCTAAATTAAATTTAGAAACGTGTGGTGTATTAATTTAAACTTTGAGTATTCACTCAAAAGATAAATGAGTTTTTCACTCATTCTCTGGTAAGATTGGCATAAATGCAAAAAAAGAGGATACCGTTTTTACGTTTTTAGTTAAAATACAGTATTCACGGTTTTGCCTACCAATACAAGAAGAGGAAATATAACGGAAAATCGTGAAATACTAGTATCATGATTACATTTTTGATTCACCTAGGGGCTTAACCAAATAACTTATCATGATTACATTTTTGGTTAAGCCCCTAGGTGAATCAAAAATGTAATCATGATACTAGAAAGAGCTTTTCGAAAATCATTGGATTTAAATAGCTCTTACTTAATCAAAGTTAGTGGGGAAAAATATACATATATGTACACATATGTGTAACAGGATATTAAGAAAAGGCATTTCATTTCAATGGAAGTACAATTCAACCATATTGAATATTACGGTATACAAACATGTACTCGAGACAAATCCGTATTTACGGTATAACAAAAAGAAATAAAGTTTAAACTAAATACGTACTTACGATATAACAAAAATAAATAAAGTTTCTTTAAAAATGATACTTGCATATATACAATTCATGAAATTTGATTTTTTGCATGATGTACAATGACCATCGATATATCATATTATTATTTGACGTATTGGCCTTGAATGAATTTGTTATGTTTTAATGATTATCAAGAACAATTTGAATGAACAATTGCAATTGTCTATATTGTGGTGTCAAGGCCATGCGTTTAGAAAATAACCAAGCATAGGAAAGTATGATGAAAGTTACTAAAAAGTCAGTTACAAAGTTGAATATACTTGAATTGAATTAATAGTTTTGATTATGAAAATCTTTGTTATTTTCTTAAATAGGGGAGTATTGTAACCATATGGCCTCTTCCCCGCAATATATGTTTTATTTTGGAGAATTTGCACGCTGTACAGAAAGAGGAATAACTCTAAACTGAATCGGTGCATTTATCAGAACAAGAAAGATAATTAATTCCCTTACATGAAAGAGGGATGATGCTGATATAAATTCACATAAAAATTTTTGAAACAAGATTAGAAACAGATTTAAGAAATTTAAGTTAATAAGTTTATCTTAAGATTTTAAGGGAAATATCTTATTATACTTTAACATGTTTAATTATAATATTGATTTTCCAATACTTGGAAAGTCCAGAGATTGATAAGAACTTAATTGCAAATTGTTTTTATCGATGAGTTTGTGAAATGATTGTCAATTCTACACGTGAAGTACCAGCATATTGAATTTATGTACGTACAATCCCTCATAATTTCAGATGCTTTTGAAGACTTGTAGACAACCTTATCTAGAAATATGTCCATCATTTTGTGCAATTCCCCTCCCAGGTTTAAATACAATATCATGTCATTTTTCAATTGACAGATTACTTTCTCGCATGCTATGGATTCTGTTAAAAATGTTTTGTGAAATAAACTTTGTTAAATTTCCAACGATGTTTTCTTTCCACGACAAGTACAGAACATTTATTAATCATTAATCACACAACGTGAAGCCCGCATCGGCTTACAGAATATGTGCGATATAAAACAAAGGCCGTAATGTGACGGTAAAGTAACAGCAGACGGACATGGACATTGCTAAACACTCTTCAAACCAATTTTTTCGGTTTTAATATATGAACAAATTTATATAAAATGTCAGAGCATACTATGACCTGAATGTTATAAATCCGTATTAATTGTACATCTATAAAGTAACTTGGGTCAATTTGTCGAATATCCGTATTAACGGAGTACTAGAAAACACAAAAGTGGTAGAATACTATACAAACCACATTAATGGTACAATTGAAGAAACGTGTTAAAAAACAACGTTAATAAAAGTTAAAACGAAAAGTTTTAAATGTAAAGTACATGATTACAATATAGCTCTAGCAGAATACAGTTATCACTATATCATGAAGATAGTAAGATACATTGTATTGTTCCTAAGAATATGAAGTTACAACACAAGGCTCGGTTCCTTCATTTATTAACAATGTTCAAATGTGAAAGTTGTATTGATAATACATGAGCTTTATATTAAGCATAATAAGCAAACGTAACTCAGAAAAACCTAACAATATTAATTGTTATAAGGTTAGTTTATAGAAATGACAAATATGGATAATGACCATATCCCTGTATACAGCACAAAATCGATAATTCAGAAAATCAGAAACCGAAGGCATACAAAATCAAGCTATGTTTAGAAGTGCGAGTATTATGTTCAGAGCTCGATATTATTATCTAACGCACAATAAAGGAGGATATCTTTACGTAATGAAAATATATTCTTATAATGAAGAAATTTATGTGAAGGCATGTATATTATGTGAATTCACGGTATTCAGTTGATTTCATGTATCAATACAGCGTAAGGAACGCAAAACATTTGCAGAATTATATAATGCTTATTAAACTGATAACATGCACATTGTGTTTTGAACCGTGTTTCAACTAAAAAGTATGATTGAATTCAGCTATGATGAAAATGTTATACACAGTATTTACTTACTCCATGTACAAAGAAATCGGTATTTCTTTTGTCTTAAGCATCACTGATGAGAATTTAATATTCGAAACACGTGTTTGGTGCATGTAAATTGGTTTGGAATTTTCTTCAAGAAGGTAGAGAGTTGGAACCCTTTGACATTATTCATTAGGATATTAAGCACACACTTTGCAATTGATATATTAAGCAGTTGTGCAAGTACATTGTATGCACACGTGCAGTTCCAAAAACTAGACATTACAGGTTACACCATGTCTGATCCATGCTGCAAATTAATCCGTTCTTAAATGATGTTATTGAATTTGAAGACAATTAACATTACATGTATATATAAAGGTTAGCTGTAGAAAGCTACTTTTGATTCATATAGATCGAATACGTCAGTTTTCTCATAGGCATAAAATGGCAGTACATGTCCGAACTGCTCTTTATATAACGCCAGCTTAGACATGTAAAACAAAATTTATATATATTCCTATCTCCCTTCACTACCATATCGTATAGTTGTACTACATGTATACATGTATATGAGCAAGGAGCATGATAGTATTCGCATCTCGCATGTTTGGATGCGTAAGATAAAATTTAATAAACGTAATATTGCTTAAACTCATATAAGTTCAGCATGCTCAAAGATAGTGGTCAAATTGTTTGGCAAAAGCAAATGAACTCTGTATGAATTTATGCACGTTTACATAAAGTGGTCAATTTGTTCGCTGAAACATTACGAAACACAGGAGCGGTTGTACTAATCTATATGCTAATCTCTTATCAAGAGATTGAAAATATTGACAGCAATTTATATAAGGCTCAAATCAACATCAAACGACACGAGGCACCATTAGGGGCATATCCATTTATATATAAAATCTTTACATCAATACGAAAGACAGTTTAGGGTAGTAAAGATATAATGCCCCTGATTTAATATCCACCAATCATCACATAGATTTATTATTGCTTTCCCGAGCAATCAGGACCTTATTATTTTATTTTAAATTTACATGTGATGTTCTTGTATCAGCAGCAAATGGCATTATACATTGTTGATAATATTGCATCAAAAATGAATTTCTTGTCTGAATATTGATAAAAATGCAGACTGCATACATGTACGAACAAACAGTCTTCTTAAACAAATGTTAAAGAAGATTATGTAAACTTTTACTTAATTTCATTCTTGGTTGAAACATTTTATTCTTGTGATAAATTCAACCCGAGGCTCCAATTACTTCATATCTGTAATATTACAGATAATGAATGAACAAGTAGAAATATGATATCATGTATATCAACTGATGTTCATAAAGAAGATCGGTAAACTAATTAAAATATGAAATAAAACAACTAATTTATTTAAAGCTATTCACCAACATAGATTATTCTTAGAAATAGTCTACATTAACTGACATGAATACGTAAATTGGTGACAATTTCTGGGTAATTTATGATACATTGTATATCCACAATGTATACATGTACATGGACTAGATGTATATACGGTAAATATAGCCCAGTTGCGGTTTTGCACAATGTTGTACACGACGAATTCTCATCAAAAGAAGAATTGATATTTTTATTCATAGAGAAAAATTAAATCTGTTCGATAACCATGTATAGTAGCAGTAACAACCGTCTCTTTGTGGTGTTATTAAAGAAGGGAGGAAATCTCCAACAAGATCCCGTTGCAGCATCAACAGCAAAACACCAAAACACCCAATGCAAAAACACAAAAGACGAGTACAGCACGAGATGGAACAGAGACACACGACATGTAAACATCAAACACAAAAGACTACACATAAACCGATGAGACCAATGGGCAACCGGTGCCGACTTTGGACGGCCATTTGTCACGCAAGTAGCAAATGGTGTGGTTATACTGGATTACGTGCGCACAACGCTCTCAATTCTCCAACTACCCAGAGGTCTCTAAGAACGTACAACTGTGGTGTAAAACAACCTCCTCACTGTAAGATGACCTCATACAAACAAGACCGCGAAACATAGAGGCCCCATGCAGAAACACAGATGAATATGTAAATGGATATAAAAAGAGGGCATGCGTAATACAGTCCATGCTCTGCCGGCTGTAGCGAGCTCATGTATGTAATCACTCGAGGAGTCCGACTGACATTCAGGGAGGACAGGTGGTCGGGGCCCTGTCTTCTCTAAAGAGGTTTGGACAGGGTCCGTCATGGAGTCCCGTCGTCTAAGTCAGTCAAAGTGCAAGTCTCAAGGATGCGCTTGTACAAGACTGTAGATTGGTCAAGTACCAAGCCTAGTGTCCGTCTGGTGACATTAGGATCATATCCACGGTATATAAAAGGCGTTTGATGATTCTGACGCATTTTCGATGGTTATGCTGCCTACCTTTGATCCTTCTAATTTTGTTTATCATATCACCATAAAAGACATGTTGTGTAATACGCAAAGTAATGTACTCTGTTGCGTGTATAGATCCGAATTTTAAAAGAAGTTGACTGTAATTTTTGTAAAATTTCCAGAAAGTCTTAACTAGTTTATGAAAGCGGAAACCTTGACCTAAAAGTTTTTTGGTAACTTTCTAAAGAAAAAAATTTCTACTGTGAAAATCAAAAATATCAGTACATGCTCTAGCGTACCGGATGAGCTGTGATATGTAAATGCCGTATGACGGTAATCTTGGAACATCACCGTCAAGCCAGCTAGGGGAAATTTACTATGTTGAATCCAAAATCATCCCTTTTGTCATATATACTTGTATAAATCTTTCCATTTACAATTTTGATATCTAAGTCCAAAAACGGTGTTTCTGTATTTGTAAAGCTTGCATTGTTAAGTGTTAATTCTTGTGGATAAATTTCATTCTTATATAATTCAAAAGCAGGATTGTCAATGGTTAGAATATCATCCAGATACCTAGAAGTATTATTGAAACATTTCAGATCATCAAATTTTCTTTGCTTTTGAAGATTTTGGATAAATTCTTTTTCATAAGTGTATAAAAATAAATCTGCAACAAGAGGCGCACAGTTAATACCCATAGGAATTCCTACAACCTGCTTGTATAGATCCTCACCAAATCTAAGATAAATATTGTCCAAGAGGAAGGACAAGGCATTACACAGGTCACTACATGTCCATGATTTGTATGATTTGTAGTCTGTCGAGGAAAAGAAACCCTTCGATTCAGATGTACAAATCTAAGTTTTCCGCTCTCGATCAAAACACCATTTAATGAGATTAGATAATCGATCATTAATTTTGTCATGAGGAAGTGTGGTGTACATATTAGAGAAGTCGTATGAAGAAATCGTATTGGCTTGGAAATTTCCAGATTTCATTTTGTCAATCACATCCCCTGAATTCTTAATAGACCAAAATAAATTTACATCGTTCCTGTTTAGACCCGTTTCACAATATCTAGTTATGTGTTCTTTAATAGCAGTAAGTGCTGACGTCAGATTTCTAGACAACATTGTAGTGGAGCAGTTACTAGAATTTAGCAATAAATGGAAATTTGTAAGGAGACTTATGCAGTTTCGGTATGCAATATAGTGTTGGGAGATCCTATTTAGAAATAGAGATATTGAATGAAGACAGTTCACAGTTCACTGTTATACTTGCTTAAAATGTTAGATGCACTTTCATTGCTTTTGATATATGTATTAGTAGACGAAACTTCCGAAACCAAAGTTGATATGTAGTAACGTTTTCAAATTGTTGGCTGCTTTATCAGCTGATGCAAAGACATATTTTTCATGTAATTTACTTAGTTTGGATTTGAATTATCTTTCTGATTTGGAACGTGGATTTTGAAAAAGATGAGGGTTTTTTATGGAAGTTATCTGTTCGAATATCCGTTATATCTAAAATGAGGTTTTCTCCAGTCATTCAGAGCATGCGGTTCGACTCCTTCTGATTTACACCATCTTTTCGTATAATTCGTATAATATTAGTGACAATGTTACCATGGAAAATCGAAGGAAACAATGCATACCAGTATATACACGAGAGTATTATCTTTATATCCAAGTGTAATCATTATCAGTACCTTATGAATATGTTGGAATATTCTGATCTAGGTATCACTATCAATATCTGAAATTTGGATTCATCGACTCTAAAGTCTAATTTGGAAAAGAGGCCCGCAATTGGGAGAAGAAATTATAAAGTTAATCGAGACTTACCTGGAAGATAAAGTTTGATCTGGAATTTCTTCGACCAATTGGGTTGCTGATGGATCAAATGCCCTCCCAAAAATATTCCCATCCCTAAATTTATAGTAATTGATAAAGCCAAATCAAACTGTGAAGTATGACCCACGCGGCAAGGTTGTTATCTCATTTGATCCCTCAGCACCCCAATTGGTCCAAGAAATTCCAGTCAAACTTCACCTTACAGGTAAGTCTCGTTATAACAGTGAGGAGGTTGTTTTACACCACAATCGTACGTTCTTCGAGACCTCTGGGTAATCGGCAAAGTGGGAGGCTTGTGCGCACGTAATCCAGGATAACAACACCTTCTGCTATTTTCCGTGGCAGATGGCCGTCCT
Source organism: Pinctada imbricata (assembly GCA_033119305.1). Taxonomy (NCBI): domain Eukaryota; kingdom Metazoa; phylum Mollusca; class Bivalvia; order Pterioida; family Pteriidae; genus Pinctada; species Pinctada imbricata. Next base: position 49,283,954 of record VSWD01000003.1, on the reverse strand, counting down.
AAGTCGGCAACGGTTACTCATTGGTCTCGTTGGTTTATGTGTAGTCCTTTGTGTTTGATGTTTCTGTGTTTTGCGTTGATGTTCCTTGTCCCTTATGCGTCTCGATCTTTCTGTGCTTGTCTGCTTTGTGTTTTTGCATTGAGTGTTTTGAGGTTTTGCTGTGGGTGCTGCAACCTGGTGTTGTTGGAGATCCCCTCCTTTGTTTTAACTTTATAATTAAATTTGATTAGAAACAGTTGTATTTGCCGGAGGCGCATTCAGCTCTTTGTATTAATCTGATTTTTTATGCATTTAAAATCTATTGATTCCCCTGTCATGTCGGGTCATTCTTGTTTAAGATTTGGCGCATTTCAAACGTAGACATATGACGTTATATAATCGTCAAATGAATAAATTTGCATCTATGAATAAATTGAGCGCTATTTTGCCACATGTAAAAGTTTTATGGATTATACAGATTTCTTGTTTCAGCAGAAAGAAAATGGATAGCCTGATACTAGTATTTATATATTCATTAGTAAATTGATTCGTAAATAAAAGAACAAAGAAAACAAATACATACACGAAATCTTACAAGAACTGTATTATTTCTTACTCAGAAAATATACATGTCTAGTTTCTTGGAATTTAGACTACGACCCCCTTTTTATGGAAATAGTGAATAATGAACAAGATCTTGCATGATCATATTAAATGATTTGACTAAATTTGACAAGATCTTGCATGATCATATTAAATGATTTGACTAAACATTGCCTAAAATGCCTTATGCTCGCAGTTATCCTTATGTCTGCCACTCGAGTGACGTCATACGAAAATATGGCGCAAAATCCTGGAATTCAGAAATGGGCACATATCCAGCTTAAAATAGTTAAGAGAGAACGAAGTGACCTGGAGACTTCGGGCTTTCGACAATCATCTTCTTAAATAGAATACTTTAAGAAAAGAGACGAATGTATATATGCTCACTGCATGCAGCTACTCTTTAATATTGATTCACATAAAGATATTTGAAACAAGATTATAAAAACAAAATTAGTTCTCAGTTTTAAAATAAGTTTATCTTAAAACAAAGGAGGGGATATCCAACAACACCAGGTTGTAGCACCCACAGCAAAAACTTTTAAGACAAATTGGCTTTATCTAAGAGTTGGAGATGTTAAACATCTTCAAATTCAATAGCATTATTTAAGAACAGATCAATTTGCTGGACCAATAATTTTTCAAGTTTTAGACAACCTTATCTTTGAGGGATGAACACGAGTAGATAAATTATGACAAGATCATTCATCTTAGACCATGAACTTTGACCTTGAAATATGACCTACCTTTCTTAAACTTTAAACAAGGCTATATATCTTGAACTCTAACTCCTCCCGAGCACCTGGTCCCACCTCTAGCTTGCTAGGGGTCCGTCGATGTTTAATTTTGTGCTCTATTGTGAGTGCTGTTGAGATTATCGTCAGGATCTTCTTTAACTCTAAGTGGTAGGGCTTTAATATTTCACATGTAGATTACTTACGCCAAGACCATTCATCTTAGTTTAAAATTAGACAGTGTCTCTTGAATTATAAGTGGTAGGGATTAAGTATTTTACATGTAGACTACTTATGACCATTCCTTTCGGACAATGACCTTTTACACTGTGACCTTGATCTTCGAATTTGACCTTATTAAACTTTAAACTTGGTCATAACTTTCGAATTGTAAGTGATTTGGTCTTTATATTTAATCCATGAATTCCTTTTGGAATAACATTGCCATTAATATAAAAAAGTTTGACCTTGTGACTTTGACTTATGATTTTGATCTTTTAGAATAACAAGTTTTATATTCTCAAAGCTTCCACCGGGGACATTTATGTTTCACAAACATATAATTTGTTTCTATATAAAATTGATACATCGTCTTACCCAAAAGAAAACAGTATGTATCCATCCGTGATGGGGATACATAATGGTACATCTATGTGTTCATCAAGCATTTTCGTAAAGCTGCACATGAGCAGCATATGCACTTTGAAAAAGATTATACTACAAGTAGAGATTCATTAGATGCTATTTAGATTATTTGACTCCCATTCATGTCGAAATCGATTTCAAAATTATGTCATTTTAAAAATGTACCGTTGAGTAATATCAATTTTTGTGTTTAAATAAGAAAACCCAAAACTGCCTACTTCCCTTCAAAAATATACTAATGGTATACTGATAATCGTCAACGATCTGTAAACCTTTGAGGTACCGACAAACTCAGCTGTAAAATACAAATGGTCTATTTAATATTAATTTACAGTTTCGTTTCATTTTCATATGCAGGACTTCATTCTAATTCATTTGATACCAAACACGACAACAATGCTACAATCTAAAAATTAGACATGAATTCACACACATTTAAATTTTTTGGGTCATCATAGTTCTTTTTGCTAATGACTTTTTTTGCTTCAAGTCCGATTTCATTGAAATAAGCTTGAAAAAATTAATTCACAAAATTTCGATGTCACTTTTTGGGGGATTCTCTTAATCACACTGTCGTCAACTTTTGTACATCGATAGTCAACTTTTGTTAAATCGATGTAACAATGTAATGTGATGGAAAAGGTACCTGCGCAACATCCATTCTTTACTTATAGATCGACTACCTTAAATGAAAGTATAACCGTCAAGTTTTCAAATACGTTTAAAGGGATTCTGACCCCGATATATTACAGGTAACACTTGATGAATTCATCAGATACTGAGGTAAAGGTCCGATATAGATTTTACTGCGCAGCAGATAACAGTTTTCTTGATCTTGCGCCTCTAGGGGATTTCTTTTAGCTTTGAGGTATTAATCGACAACGTCCAGGTACTTGTCTCAATGGCTCTAAAAGAACGGTGGAGGTTTCCAACAGAACTCGGTTAGAGCAGCCACGGCAAATTATTGAAAACTCCAAATACGATAACACAACTTGACAAGATTGGAACAAGCACATCAGTAAACTTCAAAGATGACTACAAACCACTAAGTACAAAATACTTCTACATGTCCGGTAATCAAGTGGTTTCGAAGAACGCACAAATGTAGCTTGATGACACAAACAAGACAGCAAAACACAGGGACCCGAGAGACAAATATAAATATGTAAATAAATTTCAAAATAATAAGGGCGTAGGAACAACAGTCCGTGCTCTGCCGGTCAGTGCTAGCTAATTTATGCGATACCTCGTCGATTCCGATCGGCTGTTAGGGAGGGTAGCCAGATTTGCACAGATACTATCATCGAGCCCCTTTGTCAAAGACACTCGGTGTGCATTTCTAAAGAATGTGCCTATGGTGACTATTTCTTGATTGGATTCGTCAGTAGATTATGAATTATTAATGATTAAGAAATTCGGAGCCGCGCACTCTCTGTAAAGTAAATGTACAAATCTAAATTCGAAAATAAAAGAGGGCGCTACTGAAATGAATTTTGGCGGCTCCGCTGGAGGCATCACTGAAGATAATCTTATATTCGAAACTCGTGTCTGGTGCATGAAAATTGGTTTGAAATTTTCTTCAGGAAGGTATAGAGTTGGAACCTTTAGACATTATTAGAATCTTCACATATGTCTGTAAATGGAAGATAATAAAATCAAATGTAAATTAATTAATGTACGAAAAAAATGACCTCTGTTGGTTTGCTTTTTAAATTTTGAGGAATTAATATTTTTCATAAAGCTTTAGCCTGAAAGGAGCTTTGTGTTTGCCTTTTATCAATATGACATCATATGTTAAACTTCAAATTCAGTTCGCATCGTTTAAAAGCCGATAAATTTACAGCATGGACCAGACATGCACGTTTCGGATACTTAACACTCGTCAGTGACCCTCTATCTAAACAATTACCTGGAAATTAAGTCCAGAATATACCAAAAGACGTAGCAAGATGGCTTGGATATGACGCTACAGGACCCAGATTTCAGAAATTTGAGAAAACTTTGTAAATAGAAAATGTCGAATGAGTTTGAAGAAACGAACAACCGAAATTGATCAAACTTGGCTACAATTGTCCTCGGGGACTCCTGGTCCACCAGCAGTGACGCTCACCAAGTGGTGCAAACAAAAGTCATCAAAATCATATCAATTGGTATTTCGGAGACTTGCCATTTCATCCAAAAATATAATCGAAGTATATGGAGGTTAACCCCCTAGCACCATCTCTCTGCTACTCTTTTGGTAATAGATTTCATTGAACGACTCTGCAGAAAATTCGGAGCCTCGCACTCTTTGCTAAGTTGATGTGCAATTTAGTTTAATAATCGCACTTAGAGGGCACTACTACAAATAAACGGCTGTGTCTGATGATCACTTTCGCGTTAAGCACCACTGATGAGGATTTCCTATAAAATATACGTGTCAGGTGCATTGGTTTAAATTTTCCCATCATATCGAATATAAAGTTTGTGTTAAAAATGTTCACATCGTCTTCCAAATTTCCTTATATCAATGTGTGATGCACATACATTTTTTCATATAAAAAAAAATCTATAACCTTATATAAAAGGACATTTTGAAAACGTTTGAAAAATAAGAAAATATTTTAGTAAAACGTATTCCAATGTTTATAATGTTCATATCTACGTATACGAAATATGATTTTGAATTATAATATACGATCATAAAGAATTGTATCTCCTTTGCGACTCTTGCTTTTTTAAGGAAATATTGCTGTACACCAGATTGTTAAGTCAAGTCCAGTCCTGCATAATTACGAATCCATATGGGGTCCAGACAAGACAGTGGATGGTGATACCAACCAGAATGTATATTGTGACTCATGTCTTCTTACGCAGGAAAAGATTGGACGCCCTGCGTTTTTGAAAATTATTCTCCCTAATCTTTCCTCTGTCAACAGGGTGGAAATATACAACAGACGTCCATTCGTTGCTAACTGCAGTAATGTAACAGTAAATAATTTAATACGTACGTAATAAGTTGCTTACTTTGATATTTACCTGTTCATACTTGTAGACTCTTTCAATGTATAAAGTAAGAATTATTTGCAAAATGAACATACTCGTCTGGCTTGTATTATTTCCGGGCAATACAGGACCTGGTTACTATGGTCGTTTCCATGAATTTTCATCATGTTTTTAAGTAAAACATATTATTACTAAATGCTAATACTCCAAATAATGTTGAATTCCATTGACTCTTTTGTATGGAATGCAATATTATTTGACTAGAAAACAGCTTCATAGTTACTAATATCAAAATATTATATTTTCATAATTATGAACGACTTGTTAATTTGGAATCAATATGTCCATATCTTATGAAAATAAGTGTAATTGAAAGAAGAATACTCGTTTGCTTGTTAATTATTTGTATACGCAAGGTATATTTGCCAAAAGGCGATGGCAATGATACAAAAAGTGTACAATCTATCCTCAGAGTACGACCGTTTAAAAACATACAGAATAGAGTTAGATAACAACCTGTGTTACCAGGATACCAGTGAACCATACCCAGCACTGTATCAGAATAATAGCTGTCATGGAACTGGAAATTATCTGACAATAGTACAAAACAGGGGCACTACTCTAAATGGAGGTACATATGGACCAATGTTAGAAATATGTGAAGTAAAGGTACATGGTAAGTTTGAATACATTTTATTGTCCGATAGATGCATGTCTTGTGCACTGTATTTGGCAAATTGAATGGTCGAAAAAAGTGCTCTATTCACTTTCCTTTTGAAATGAAATTTTGATGAAAAATACATGTAGAAAGCACTATTATCCACCTCTTCCATAGGTTGTCCTGCAGGTACCTATGGAAATGATTGCATTGAAGAATGTCCAGTAAACTGCTTAAATGAAACGTGTGATCCTGATACTGGTATTTGCTGGAATGGCTGTAAAAGTGGATGGATAGGAAATAAATGCGAAGAAAGTAAGGACGTGTTGAAGGTGTTCCCTTTAGCAGTGGTTATTCTATTTAATCGTCAAACATGACATTCTCAGTGTCCAAGAAAAATTCAGCTATTTATGGAAAGACATATCATTGTAAATGCTTCCACTGTCCTTATTGCCTTAAATACATCAAAGAAGTTACGTACGAGCAAAACTTATATTACAAGATATTCAATAAGTCATCACAGAATATTTGTTATTCAATGCGCAACATAATTGAATTATAACATCAGAAGCATTATCAAAATCAAATACATCAGAAGTTTTCTATTTTTACTTATATCTTTATATATGATTCGTATGTAACACTAACAGAATGCCCACAACAGACATTTGGGATGAATTGCACAGGTATATGTAGATGCTACAACAGTAATAATTGTCACCATATAAATGGAAGTTGTCCTAATGGTCTGTGTGACTCTGGATGGAGAGGGGAATCTTGCCAGGAAGGTTAGTATCCGTTTGCTGAAGATCATTCTGATTTAAGTTTTTATACCCCTCAGAGGGTCTCACGTATCGCTTTAGAGATGACGTTGCTACGGAGGACTAACAACGACCAACAGAAATTATTGCGTTGCCAAATATGAAATACAACTGCTTCGTATTTATTACAATGGCGACAAATCAAATGGTTACCAATAATAAACTTACTTGCTTCATTGTTTACATGTGGAGAACGTCATTTACAAGCTCATACCTTGTAGTTTTACGTCACAGTATAACGTCAAACGAGCGAAGAACAAAGGGAAGCATGACGGTATACGCAAAAAGTGCGCTAAAGCTTGTAACGTGCAAATTAACGTAGGAATACTTTTTAAAGTATGTCAAGTGAGTCGAATTTTCAGCATGCATATCGTCATTATATATGCTTTTAGAAATACTGTGAACTAATCAGAATGCGTGAAACAAACAGTATGAATTAGAATTATGTATACGACATATCTGATACTGTTTCATAACTTATTTTAAGTAGCTGTACTGATCCAATCACCTGCCCCTTTTCTGAATGGACCGAGAATTGAACTTGAGGTGAAGTAAGAGAGACTATATAGATTTTACGGGAGATGATTTATTGTTACTGTATTGTAAAATTAAAACGTTAAAAAGATAAGAAAAAATTCTTTTCATTATTACGTAACCATATCATTTTCTAGAAACTTTGCAAAAAATTCAAAAAATGTTAATATATACATATAATGAAACATGCCGCTCGCCACTTTGAAAAATAAAACGGTATCATAATAATTATTTTTGTTCCTTGAGAATACTTATTTAGACACTATTTATTCTTTATTTGTTTAAATGAGTTTAAGAAGATCCTGACGATAATCTCAACAGTACTCACAACAGAGCACCAAACTGAGCATGGACGGACACTCAGCAAGCTAGAGGTGGGACCAGGAGCCCGGGAGGAGTAAGCACCCCCTGTTGGCTAGCCGTCGATGTTCATGCACGAAAAATGAAAAATATAAGATACATGCACTGTCTGAGGCCATGTCTATATAGAAAGTGCTATGCCAAGCATGTGAGGGGAAAACATTCAAAACACTTACTGTCAAACCCTTCGCGGGGAACTTTTTTACCAGCTCCACACGGCAAAGGGCATAAGTGTGACACAGATGAGTTAAAGAAGATCCTGACGATAGTCTCAACAGCACTCACAACATAGCACCAAATTGAGCATGGACGGACCCCCAGCAAGCTAGAGATGGGACCAGGTGCCTGGGAGGAGTAAGCATCCCCTGTTGGCTAGCCGCACCTTAAAGCTTGTTACCCTCGCCATGCAGTTTTCATATCATTTTCAGAAAGAAAATGTAAAACAAAGATAATTAGAACCATTTTCGATTTATGCACCCGTCCCGTCCGTTTCTATTTTCTTAAATTTCTAAGTCTAAAAAAATCGAGAAGATACGCGTTCGTTGTATATATCAAAAGTTCTTTCTCAAATAAATCCTTGCAACGAGCGAACTTTTAATTACGACTACCCCACGACATGCGTATTCTTTTGAAAACATATATTTACTAAAACGTCGTTCGTTTCTAGGGATTGATAAATTCCATCATAACATCGAGAATACATGTTTAATATTGGAAATGAATTCGACGTGTAAGACAATATCACATGTATCATGGACGTACAAATTGAATGAAAATATAGACCTTGATTGCATTTTAATCATTTATTTTAGAAATTGGACGCATCACGCTACCGGTACATTACTCTCTCTCTCTCTCTCTCTCTCTCTCTCTCTCTCTCTCTCTCTCTCTCTCTCTCTCTCTCTCTCTCACACGTCTCTCTTCATTATATACCAGACCAGGGTGTAAATATGTCTGCATATAATCTCCTTAAATTGACCAATACAATTCTGTATGAAACGAGAAACACTAATGATACCAGAGCCTTTTTCAATGAAATGCAATATAGTTTTGAAAAATTCAAGGATTTTTTTCATTTGATCTTCATAGATATTTGTTAGAGAGACTGTCTCAGATTGTTCGACAACAAACTTCCCCCACCCTTTCACGATACTTTTATGTACCTTCCCTACCCCGATAGTCAGCTCTCTTGGTCGGCCACTAGTATTGACGCTTTTGAATTTGCTAGTTCGAGGACGGACATCTTGGATTTGTATTTCAGTATTATTTTATACTTGAATAAACTTGTCTACGAAGTGAAATTACACCATATATGATACATATTCTTATACTTAAGCTATTCGCTCTCAGTAACTTCAGTGCTTTGATGTTTGTTTGCTTTGGTTCCTGTTTAATCCTGGTTTTGTATGCCTTCGGTTTATGATTTTCTGACTTATCGTTTTTTGTGCTGTGTATAGGGATATGGTCATTAGCCATATTTGTCAGGTTACGGTATTTACTGTGTCAGTTCTAGTTTTGGTCAACTGAGCCAAATGATCAAATCAAAGTTGCTACAATCTTGACGATCCATCCGGTTGAAATCTTCCTCAACATTTGCGAACATAGCTATTTAAGGAATTATACTACAGAAGTTTGGACTTAAAAACCTACTTGGAGTTCCCTATAAGTCCGGTAGGAGATGTGCTTCCCGTCTTGTTAAATGCTTAATCATACAAAACTATACATTGTTGTTCTGTCCTTGCTTTATGACATAGAAGAAATTGGTGTTTCGTTCCCTTCTGTATACAGAATCATTGCAGACGTGCGGCGTGAATCCCGATCACTTATTCAAAGTTAGAGGGTTACCTTTGCACAATTTATTCGTCTGAAATTGAGGTATCTTATCTCAAATGCATTTGAATGTCTACTGCTGCTTTGTTTACTTGGTTTATGTATACTAGTCTTTTGAGTTCGATGTTTTGGTGTGGTGATTGCTGTCCCTTGTCCCTTAAACGAAACCTGCAGCGAATCAAGAACATAAGTCCCATTTTGGTGTTTCGAGACATAAATAATCATGGCAATAAAGGGCTCAAATGTGCTTACATATGTTTAACTTTCCCTCTTCAACTTATGGACTTATTTAAGAAATGCTTTTTCTCAAGGTTTACCACCAACATTGTGTTTTAACCAGATCCCACAATTAACATGGCAGTTGATTTTTTATTTGTCAAATACATTTTCGACAATTTCATAAAAACCTTTTAGAAGGCAAGTTCTCTAGGTCGTATTAAATGTTTGTGGTTTCTGGTTAATCCTGCAAAAACAAAGACTCTGATTGTCATTTCTTTTCGGAATCGGTTGGAACTGTTTTAGAAAAGAATTTTCACAAATCGACCAGAAAGTATGTACGCAAGCTCATTTTTATCTCTTGAAATACTTACATTGTTTTATATTTGGATTTAAATCTAAAACAAATACCTTATCACAATCACATTTACCGTCTCTACAGGTAAGAAAGACTCCTGATCAACGATTGCATTGATTAGTTCCCAACTTTCTTGAAATTACCGCTTCTCTTGTTTTACACCAACTTCTATTGTATTTATTTTACAGCATGTCCTGATTATTATTACGATTATAACTGTACTCAGAGATGTCATAACTGTAAGAACAATGCTATGTGTCATCATATCAATGGAACATGTCCGGAAGGATGTATGGACGGTTACTCTGGGGACAAATGTGATAGAGGTATCTTTCATAAAAATGATTACTACATGTACTAAGTATTATGAAAATAGGATCTCAATTGAATCTTCATTTCAAACGATGTATTATGAAACGAGTTGTGTGTCGCCAAAGCTTGAGGATATAAAACGCACAACGAGTTTCATATAATACATGGAATATAGCGAAAAATTCATTAGAAATCCATTTTATCACATGATTCTGGCTAACACTGTATATTTTTAATCCGAAATCAACGTTTCTGAGAACTAGATACGAACTATACCATGACCTAGAAATCGTCTGATACGCTATGGGAAGTAAATCTCCGTCGTATGGATGTTCTGTGCGTAAGGGAAAAATATTTCGAATTTGTATAGTTATTTAATGCAATAATTAATTCAACAACAACAATTGTAATCATTGATATTGAATCTGCGTCTGATTTAAATAAATGACCAACATTTGAAAGATTACAAATGTCACAGAGTTTAGGTGACTAGGCTAGTGTATCGACCAATCAAATATTTCAACGTAGACACACCTCCAAACTTCGCATTAAAGCTGAGTAATATTTAATGTGTTATGATATGAAATGACTTTATGAAACTGCATTATGGGTGTATTATGTGATAAATGTATTTTTGGCAACACGTCTTACCATCCAAATATCATGTTAGATCAACTTCGGATGATTGTTTCTTCAACGCATTCGAAAATTTCTGTTGCAAAATTTCTTGTAATTTCTAAAACGTGGGTCCTGTAGCATAATATCCCACCTATCCTACTACATCTTTTGGTACATTTTTCGGCGTAATACATTTGTAGATTTTACTTTCTTTGGCCATATAACATTGTTAAGATTGAGGGTCACTAACGAGGGTTTAGTACCCGAAACGTGCATGTCTGGTCCATGCTGCAACTGTATCAGTTCTTATATGATGCTATCGAATTTGAAGACGTTTAACATGCATGATCTTCATGCGATTGCACCATTATCATGATTATAACAACTTTTAAGTTCTTTCGTTGTTTTTGCACCGTACACGTTGCTTGTTTTTTTCTTCAAATTCCCCACCCTCAATCAATATTCAAATAGTGAATAAATATTTCATCTTATTTTTGTCTGTATTTTACGAATTACGTACTTTTACAAAACAATGTACTTGTACAAGATAATTAACCTTTTTTCTATCATTTAATTGAATACATCAAAATGTAAAATCTACTATTACGTTCTACTTGTATCTTTTTTCAATTTATTAGATAAAGTGTACCCTTCTGCAGAGTCTACATGGTACATGTAAAGAACTTAGCAGTAAAATTGATTAGCTGTAATTGGTTATTGAACGTTTTCCTTTGTTGTTTGATGATTGCATTATATTCTTGCATTATATTCTTGTGTGTTCATTCTTTAGTATTGTTTTATATTATAACAGTGAACTCGCAAGTTTTAAACACTTTCTAGTTTAGCCATGTTCTATCACCTTCGGCTGATCGTCTGTCTCTTCAACGCATTTGAAATTTTCTGTTACAAAATTTCTTGAAATTTCTAAAACGTGTGTCTTGTAGCATCATAACCCACCCATTCTGCTACGTCTTTTGGTACATTTTTGGACATAATAATTTTCATACTTTTTGGCCATATTACATTGTTTAGACTGAGGATCACTGACGAAGGTTTAGTACCCGAAATGTGCATGTCTGGTCCATGCTGTAAATTTATCAGGTTTTAAATAATGCTATTGAATTTAAAGACGTTTAACATTTTATGCTCAGGCCATTAATATGTTTTGATAATAAGATAATGCTCTGATAGAGTTGTGTATCTTGAGTAAATCAAACATAGATGATATCGCTACACCAATTTTCGAACTTGCTATTAAATCAAAAACGGATAAATTCAGACAAAGATAAACGACAAAAGAGAAGGCTTCAGCATAGTTAACTGCATAGAAATTAGTAAATAACACATGTGCTGGCAGGTTCTGTCATGGCTTTGATTATATTATTTCACAATTGTTTCACTTTTGTGTAAATGAGTTAAAGAAGATCCTGACGATAATCCCAACAGCACCCACAATAGAGCACCAAATTGAACATCGACGGATCCCTAGCAAAGTAGAGTTGGGACCAGTTGCCCGGGAGGAGCAAGCATCCCCTGTTGGCTAGCCGCACCCGCCGTCGATGTCCATGCACGAAAATAAAAACGATATATAAAATGCATGAATTCCACTGTCTGAGGTTATATCTATATAGAAAGTGCTATGGCGACTAGGTCAGGGAAAAAATTCAAAACACTTACTGTCAAACCTCTCGCGGGGAACTTTTTTACGAGCTCCACACGGCAAATTATATTTCGAAAATGAGTCATCAATCATTTTTAAATTATTCACTCATTTTTCAATTATTCAGTCACTTTTCAATATTCAATCACTTCTTCCTTGGATCGTATAAACAAACCATTTTTCTTTCCGTCTTGTGCTTGAGTAAGAAAAATTATTTTATCTGTTTCACTCCGTAGGAACATGTCACTGTTATTACTTAACAGATATGCATGATAACGAAAGCCTATTGAGCTCAAGTGGTAGCTGAGAATTTTTTTTGCGTTATATCGCGAAACTTTCTCATCATAATGCGAAACTTTCGCGTTATATCGCGAAATTTACGCGTTATAACGCAAAACTTTCGCGTTATATCGTGAAACTTTCGCGTTATAACGCTATATAACGCAAAAATTTGTAAGTATGCAGTATGTATAAGAGTTCATATTCGAGCCCTGGTAGCAGCTTCAGGATACCCCCAGCACAGAAAAATTTACCCCATGCAGAGAAAAGTAAAAAGATGCCCCAACAAAGAAAAGAAAAATACTAAGATTTTTAATCGCGACAAGATTTTGGGACGAATTGAACATCATTGCACTTGAATACAAAAGCTTATATTGAGTAGCATAGTCCAAGTAAGATTCACCTCAACGTAGAAGACGGGGGGGGGGGTGTTATGCGGTTTTGGTGTCCGCACTCTGGAAAACGGGACACCTCCAAACGAAGCTTGTATAAGTCCTACATCAACAAAACTTACTATCTGTGGATGCATGCTTACTTCATTTACATTGATACATTTGATGTACGGATGCTGCATCTGACCCATACTTTATACTTCAGCGACCTTGTTAAGTAAAATGGGACACCTTCATTCCCAGCCTATTAATCCAAACTTATGTGGGTGATGCATTTGAGAATTCTTACTACAATGCATGGTAAGGATGCTGCTTCCGACCTATATTTCACGTTTGAGCAACGAGGTTAAGTGAAATAGGAGAGGTCCTTTATCATCATATCTTAAAAGTCATAAATCAACCAAATTGTGTGGGTGATGCATCTATTCTAGTAAGGATACAGACTGTAATGCACTCTACGTATGCTGCATTTGACCTATATTGCATGCCTGAAAAAAAAACCAGTTTAAGTAAAAGCGGACAGGTCCAGTTCCAGTTTATTATAAGTCCCAGATCATCCAAATTTATGTGGATGATGCATCTGAGGATGCTTACTGCAATGCATGGTAGGGAAGCTGAATTGACCTATATTTCACACTTAATTGACCATGTTAAGTAAAACGGTACAGGTCCAGCCTATCATGAGTCCTAGACCATCCAAACCTGTGTGAGTTATGCATATGAGAATGCTTACGGCAATGCATGAAAGGGATGCTGCATCTGACCTTGACACTTGAGCAGCCATATTAAGTCCATTTCTAGCCTAATTGAAGTCCTAGATCAACCAGACTTGTATGGATGATGTATCCGAGGATGCTTACTGCAATTCTTGTGTGGATGATGATGAATGATGAATCATACTTTATACTTGAGTGACCAGACCAGGTAAGGTAAAATTAGACATCTTCATTTCAAGCTTATCAATCAAACTTGTATGAGGGGTGATGCATCTGGATATACTTGGTGCAATTTAGGTACAGTTGCTGGTAAGGAGATAAAGTTGCAATCGGGATGAGCTCTGTATCATCTCTGCTGACACTATGTTTAAGTCGGGGTTAATCGGGGAGCTAAGTAAATACAATGTGACTGGGGCTTTAGGAAGTTTAGAAAACAGATATACCTCATTCGATCAATGTTAGACTTCTCATATCTCCAAAATATATTCACCATGTTTAATATACTTTTGTACTACACTCAGTCCGACATTAACTTCTGGCCTATATTTCATTTAAAGTTGAGAAAATTGAACGCAGATATCTTTTATACTATCAATGCAAGGCCATTGATACAAATGTACTTCATACATATATTAATCGTACAGAGCCTGTTTTTTGGTTTCGCGATATAACGATTTTGGGCGTAGAAACCCCCTTACCGCCCCTTGCCCTTTCTCGATATAACGCGAAAGTTTCTGCGCAATTATTTTTTGCGATGAAACTCGAAAGTTTCGCGATATAAGGCGTAAAATTAGCGTTATAAAGCGAAAGTTTCACGTTATAACGCGTACGTTTCGCCTTATAACGCGAAAAATAATTTTCTCAGCTACCATTTGACCTCAATAGGCTTTCGGACATGATAGATCTTGTCTCAAGGTCTTGTATCAAATAATGATAGCATAGTGCTTAACTTTAAAACATCGTACACATAGTTATCTAAAGGCCATTAAAACTACCAGCGTTGGTCGTTTGATCAGTGATATACTGCAATAGCATTCAAATCCTCTCCGCCAACGAAGTTCGGCATCCTGTTTGGGCATGGTGTTGTCCTGCGGCGCTGGTGGTCGCATGGGCGCCTCGCTCTGTGACAGGCGTGGCGACTTCGGTTTCGGCCATGCGGGCTTTCCTTTTCTGAGTGGCAACATCCCTTCGTCGCCTGCTTGTGGCGTGTTCGTGTCTCGGTTGATGCGCTGTGCCGGGGCAAGTGCCAGGTGTGCGGATTTTGTTCTGGGAGCTGGGCGTCTTTTGGGTGGGCTTCTCGGTCAGGGATGTGTTTGTGACCGACTGGCATCGTCGCTGAGGAAGTTCTACGGTCGATGTGGGGAACTCGTCATACACTGTGATGTCCCGCTATCCGGAATGGTGGATGATATTCTGTCATAGACCATTTGAACCATCAAACCAAGGATTGTACTCTGTGTCTTCCAGGGTGGAAGTAGCCGGATGTGACAGTTCTACCGAATTGAAGCGACGGGTGTTGCATGCAAGCAGGAGATGCTTGCTCTTCCTGGGCACCTGGTCTCACTCTCATGTCGGGTGTTCGCTTCTTTTCATGTAGTGGAGGTTTTTGTTTTTGTTTGCTTTGGTTCCTGTTTCATCCTGGTTTTGTAGGCCTTCGGTTTCTGATTTTCTGAATTATCGATTTTGTACTGTAGACGGGGATATGGTCGTTGTCCATATTTGTCATTATAAGCTTGTTTCACCATTTTGGTTCATTAGGAAAGGACGACCCTTATGGATGCATTGTAAGTAATTTCGGGTGTTGTCTAAAGCGATCAAAATGTTCAATTTTGTCAAATTTGCCGACTACATCCTCATACGTTCTCTTTTTTAAAACTATCTATACTATGTTCTTGTCAGTAAGACATGGCTACGTTGGATAATATGTTGATAGTATCTTATCATGACTAAATGCTTGAGGTACTCAAAAGAAATTTATCTTAATCAATTTCAGTATGTATACGTCATTTTTATTTGTACAAAAGATATGATAACTGTTTGTGTTGATACCACAATCAACAAATAAGAAGAATACATATAATTCCTTAAATAAGTTCACATTCTATTCTATGTATTTTAAGAAATTGTTTACTCATTTTCGTTATTATTAACCAAGTTTGTCCTGTCGGCTCATACGGTCCAGACTGTTCATTTACATGTGGTAACTGCTTCAATGATTTATGTCACAACATGGACGGTTTATGTCAACAGGGATGTGAAAGAGGTTTTAAAGGAATTTACTGCAGAACAGGTTGGTGCTTTTTGTCTAATAGTTTTTTGTAGAAAAGTTAAATTTAAAAAATGGATAGAATTGAACCTTGTTTTTCTATATTCCCATGTAAAAATACATATATAAAGAAATAAAGGTAAAAAAGAAACCTTTCAAATGTGAATTTATCGATTTAGCTTGCGACGATGGGTCCTATGGCTTCAACTGCATTACTACCTGTGGTAATTGTAGAGACAATGCAATTTGTGACAAAGTATCTGGCGCTTGTCCTGAATTTCACTGTGAGGACGGATTCAAAGGAACACTTTGCAAGGATAGTAAGTTGATTTAAACACAATATGCGGAAAGTGTTTTGTCTATTTTTTTGAATGGGTACATCTTCATTTGCACCAAATAAAAACTTCTTAAAATTATCAAATACGTTTATCCTCTTTTAGGCACAAATACATTAAAGGAGGTGATTTCCAGATTGAAATACCCACAGCTAAACACACACACAAAAAGTCCATATAATGTGCCCAGAGATACAAGGTGACAAGGACAGCAAATACCAAAGATCACGACAAAATCCACTAAATACAAAATACTACACAACAACCAACAAGACCAAAATTATGTTAAACACGTTGCGATTCTTTCGTCAATATGTCAATATAGTACAAGTGACATGTAAATGACGGATTTAGATGAGTTTCTGATAACATATCTTCATTCAATCAATTGTACCATTAGAGATAGGACATTCATAGTTGACACGCTTAGTTGTTTTAAGATAATTTTGTTGGTCTCAAAGTTTTTCTGATGTTACCATGTTAATAAAATATCACATTGAAAAAATAGACGTTGTTACAATAACTGCAACCGAGGATGACTGATTTTAATATTTGACATGAAAATATTCATTGCTAAAATTTTTCTGAACTTGACTTACGTCTGACTTCTTCTTTGTAGTTTTAAAGTGGGTGTTTTGGGGGTTTTCTGTTGGTGCTGCAACTCGTTGTTGTTGGAGATCCCCTCCTTTCTTTTACATTGAATGAAACTTCATTACATAGATCATATAGAGATGTTTAGTTTTATTTCTAAATGAATACATTGAAAAGTTTTCTTATACTTATTCTAATTCCATGACCTAATGACGATGTAATTTGATTTTTATTTGAACTAATTTAATTAAAAAGAATTTAACTTAAAATTGAAGTGTTCTGCCTCGTTACTTTCATAATCAATATTTCAAACCAGTTTTAATGTTCCAGACACGTGTTTCGGCAAGTAAATCCTCATCATTGGTACATCAAGCCAAAATGATTCTCCATTAAATTGAATTTAGTGTATCTATTTTGGGTCCGCTCACCGGTTTTTAGAGTGAACCCAGAATGTCCAGGGTGGAAAAGCTGAAATAGGGGAAATTGAGTGGTTTTGAAAGGAGGGTAGAGAAGACCATTATGAAGATAGTCTATAATGGTAAGATGCATATTGTAGAGTATGCCTGCCTTGTGTAAGAGCAATAAAGTTTTTAGGTCACATTACTTATTTAGTCTAAATATAGATATTTTAAAAGGCGTACCGGATTTTCCCTGTTAATGACAAACACTTCATAAGGCAAAATATGAAGTTTTTTTGGTTTTTACACATTTTTTCAATTACATGTGTTTTTTTTTAATTTGGCCAGAATGGAGTACAAGTTAATATTTTTAAGGAAATATAAGCATTATTTCTGAAATTTTTCAAGGAGACCAGAAACAATACACAGACAAATGGCAAAAACCATGAATTTTAGGCCAATTTTCTGAACCCTTTTTTAGCAAACATGTGTTATATTTATTATGTATAGCAGTCTTAACATGACCTTAAGACTAGTATCCTATAAAAGCTGTAGATATAACGACAAATTGATATATAGTATAATAATCAGAAATATATAGAAATGAAATAAGATGACTTCAAATTATGTTTGATTGCGGAATATTTCTGCGCCACGTGACCGGGTAAACTGGTGAGCGGACCCTTTGTAAAGAGTGGGCGGCTCCATATTTCCTAGAATCGATTCCGTAGCATACATTCACTTTCCATGATATCTTAGGATGAACTGCTTACCACGGCAAAAAAAAGTGTATATTAGAAGATATATGAAGTTTTCCAACATGTAATTTTTACTTAAGGAGGCTCAATAATCGTTTGACGTCATCAGATATCGAGTGCAGTACTTTTATATGTGGCCTTTTTTAGTTTTCGGCCTTTCGCTTGTTTCGTGACGGATTTCGGCATGTTTGGTATCGATGGAAACAGAAAATTATCATCTACAATCTGAGTGTAATAAATATTTAGTCAAATGTATCGTTTAATTTATATATACAAAAATATCCCGTAAGTGAGACACCCTGGCTAACGCCGTAAACGTATCGTTTTTAGAACGTCATCAGCGGAAATTCAACCGCCTGTTGCCTTTGAACAAATACAAGAAGGTAAACATAAATTCATGATAAAACAAGATGTTTCTTGGAGATTTTAGCGATATCATAGATAAGATATTTCAAGTTTGGTTTCTCTAATAATCTTTGGTTTAAAGAATTTTTCTTCAATTTTGTCAACTTTTGTACTTTGCAACGAGATGTTATCGAACAAAATTTCCCTATTTGAAAAATTTAAGCGAATGAATTTTAGTTTTAACCCTGCTTTGTTCAAAGATATATCCATTTCACAGATAACTGCACGCATTATCGAGAACGAGGGAGTGGCTTGACGTCCATTTACTGACCTTGAACGTCAAAATGTTAAAAAACGCTTCCGTTTACTTTAGTTCTATTTCTCTTATATATATATTTCCGTATCTCTAAATAGATTGATGGAATCAGATGTGAAATTTTGAACAAAACAGTTTTTTTAAAAGCTTTGACTTGAACTTGAACTTTATTGACAAAACTCATTCAACTGACACTAACAAAACATGAAAGGTGAGTTTATAAAAGAAACGCTTTGCCAAGGATATTTAGAAGTACACATTTTACTTTCCTTTTCTTGTTTATTTTTTCGACAAATCATTTGTAAACTTGTTTATTCTTATTTAATTTCGATGATAAATGATAGTTATGTAAGTATTCTTCCTTCCAGAATTTGAAACTTTCACTGAATTTTGGGAAAGAATAATCTCGACTCGGAGTGTCTGATTTTTAGCTCACCTGAGCTATTGTCAAAGCGCGCCGTCCGTCCGTCGTCTGTCGTCCGTCCGGCATAAACCAAGTAGATTTTTACAATATGGAAACGAGGTAAAACGGAATATCTTGTACTTTTGTTAAAAGATAAGAGTCTGATCTTGAAAAATATGTCAACTATAACAGTTTTTAACAAATATTTTCATCGTTATAATGTCAACTAAGGGAACAGGGCATTTTAATTTGACATATTGCAAATTGTTACAAAATCGTTACTATGACAACCAAATATTTTAAATCAGAATGAACGATAACATGTACTTTTTTATATTTCTTTTCGAAGGACAGAGTTTGTCGTTGAGAAATATGCAAAAGAAATAACTTCTGACAAAGACTTCTTATCACTTTGAGGTCAAATAAGGGTACTGAGTACTTTTTTTTTAGATTCTCATTTTGGGGTGGGGGGTACCCAAAATGTACTTTTCTGAAACAGTTTTAGCTATTTCACTCTTTGAAAGTATTATCTATAAAGAAATATACATATTTGATTATATTATTGTGAAAATGATCACAAAAATGGTTTCAATCTGGAATCATTATCAATATATCATGTTTTTATCTATCAAACTTCATTGTTTTGCGACATACCTCGGGGTTGACTCACATATGTATATTCAGAGGACCACTGGTTAGTCAAATGGTCGATGATATGTAATCTTAATTATAAATATAAATCATCAGATATCAATGTTAAATAAACAAAATATTTTTTTTCCTCTGACAAAGAATTCTTGGATTATTGAGCCACCTTAAAGACAGTTTGTTTCGCAGCTTTTATTTTCTGTTGATGATTTCCTCTTTATTTCTATATATTTTTTTTCAAGATTCTGTTTGCTTTTTTATTTTTGTTTGAGTTTTATGCTCGACTTTCAGTGGTATTGTTATCGATAAATACAAATCAAAGTGCTCAACTCTTTTGTTAGGGGATAACCTTCTGGACAAATGAATGTTAGCGAGACATGTTCATTTTTTAAAATCCCCGAATCTTAGTCAGAGGTACTTCTGCAAAATAAGTGAGACAAAATAATGCAGTATGACATCCCATAGTTCAGTTATATTTCATTTCAAAATAGAGCAGTGTCAGGCGGAGTTCCTCCGATTTTGTCTTTTTTTCTTTTCAGTAGTCTCGTTAATTGTAGAAATGAAGAAAACATAATTCTGGTTTTGTCTTCAGAGAACGAATTTTTATCTTAAATAGATATCATTTATGTTATCTATACTGTAATATTTACAAAACAACTACTTTGGCCATTGAAGGAAAATATAACACAAATTATCGAATGATTGAAAAGTGGTTGAAAAAAAAGAACGCTCCTATTATTTCTGTCTCTCCGACGAAGTTACCCTGACAAAAATTTAGAGCAAGTTACCTAAGTTTTGTTTAGTATCAAATATTGTTAGATTTTGAAAAAAAGTCGTTGATTTCTTAAATGCTGGTGTGGTTAAAAGTGTCACGAAAGACCAAAGTAAGAGTTGTTTTATCTATAGAATGTTCAGATCTAGAATACGGGCCAAACTGTCGAGAGAAATGTCGAGAATGCAAGGATGGACATCAGTGTAATACAGTAAATGGTACTTGTATTGATGGTTGTAATGACGGATACTTGGGAGCTAAATGTTATACAGGTAAAGTGTGCATGTAATGTAATTGTGAAGTCAGGTAACATAAATGGGCTAAGTATTGAAAATCCTGTCTGTAATTCTGAAAAGATCGCATTTTTGGTTTGCAGTATTCTTACGCAAGCTCAATAACCATAAGGTTCACTTAATGATTTTTTTTAAAATCTAAGTGATATGTGTTATCAAGTACTTGCTGTACCAATTGTATGCAATTTTCAGTCTGCCCATCGGGAATGTTTGGGAAAAATTGCAGTTTGTCATGTACCAGTAATTGCCTTGGCACATGTGATCATGTTTCCGGTTTTTGTCTAAAAGGCTGCAAGGACGGGTACAGGGGAACCCTTTGCATGGAAGGTAACATCTTAATGTCCGTAATTCCTTTGCATAAATAAAACTTAACATTGTACATGTCATATACAATTAAGAGGGTATAATTCATTGAATTTTTACCTGTCTTTCATAAAACCTTAAAAGGGTGTATTTTTATTTCTCAAGTGATGTCAAAATTTGCTAAACCGTTCCAATCGAAACAAAATTTTCTCGCTCTGAAGAATACGTTTTAATCAAATAATAAGCTAAGAAACACTGTCCAAAAGAATTTATATAAAAAAATTGTTTTCCAATGCAAATATGTGATGTTCTCTGTTTATCTCCATTCTCAGAATCATCGTAAATAAAGATAATAATTGAGTTAGCTTCATCTGTTAATCAAATGCACACTCACGGATTAGCAATGTCAACATGATGGTAGAACGGAGTTAGGGTGATTTGATTTAAACCGAAAACTAAGACTCCAAGAATTTTTCGAGATTGAATCAATACTTTGTATGTCTATAATTCATCATGTTCGTTTAAGTCTAAAATTAAAATCAGATCATAATCAATATACAAAACGAAATCCTGTTCATTCTTCATGGGCGACAGTAAGCTATTCTTCATTATTTTACCAGTTTTTAACTTCAGTAAATGAGATTCAAACACAAAACTCAAGATAAGATTTTAGAAAAATATAATCAAAGATCAAGCACATTCATTTTATTCAACAAAACATAACAATAGAATATTATGCAAAGAATCAAAGTGAATCTCCATTGGCGATGACATCAAGTGCCCTGGAAAAATAATAAGTCAAAGTTGCAATTAATTGACTAAGGGTTTTCTATTTCTTATCAAGAATTTGGTGTCTACTAATGTCTTAACCACACTTCGATGAACATGATGATCTAAAAAGAAATAAATAAATAAAATATGGGTTGCAGGAAAGTATATTGAAAAATGACATTCTGCTACAGTGTATGTATACTTCATTATCAAATATAAACATTTCAGATTAGTTTAAAACCTTAACGAGACAATGATATCCTTCTATCCGTCTTTACGTCTGTTCAGTAGTCAAACTTTGGAATAATATCTGATCACCTCATTGATAATCAATTGTAAGAGTGACGAACAACAAAAACAAAAACAAAGCAAAAACAAAACAAAACAAAACTCAGAACTATTCCATTATCATTTCAAATGAAATGTATCGGCTACAGAGAACTTTGTATTGTTCTTGAGCTGTCATAAACATCTTCTGAGATTACAAGGTCTATAACGTTAAACATCTTCTAATTCAATTGAACTTATAGAATGCTATCTTTTCATTTCACAGGAATAACAAGCAGCACAGAAATGATTATCGGGGTGGTTTCTTCAATCATAATTTTTGGTCTAATAGCCATCATAGTTTTCTTCATCATCTTCGTCAGAAGGTCAGTATACTGTAAAACTTTATTTGAGGTTTTTTGTCGCCTGCAAAGCATAGCGATACTTAGGAATTCATTTGTCCGTTTGTCCGTCCGTCCATCCGTCCGTCCGTCCGTCTGTCTATCTGTCACATTCAGGGTGTCACAACCCCATAACTCTCTTGATTGTTAAGTGACAGGGCTTTAATATTTCATATGTGTATTTCTATTGACAAGACATTTCTACACACATCATAATTTTTGACTAAGTGACCTTGACCTAGATATTTGACCTACTTTTCAAAAAGATTATTTTTTATTGGCTTAATCTTTTGATTGGTGAGTGATATGGCTTTTATATTTCATACGTGCTTTTTTATGGTGAGTCCTTTCTTTTGATTGACCTAGATGACTGAACTGAAAATTTGAGATTGACCAAAACTTTTTATTGGAAAGTATGGAATGTGAATTTCATTTGAAGAGACGTTCCTACAGATACAAATATTTTTAAACCAAGTGACCTTGGCCTATATATTTGATCCACTTTTAAAAATAAGCCGCTTTGCATGCAACACAAGCATTCCTTGGATTGCTATTTATACCCCCGCCATATAATGGTGAGGGTATATAGTGATTTGTAGATGTAATTCTTATAAATACTACCTTAAAAAATCATATTTTTCAGCAATGTCGAAATGAATGTCTCAGTGATTTAAGAGTGGTATTGTGAAGATCATCGTGTATAATCTACGATCCTCAGAAAACCCCACAAGACAGTTGTAACAAAAATCATCGGAACTAATCAATATTCCTGAAAACAACCAAGCTCTCTACGAACCAATGAAATAATAACTCACAAGCATTTGAATACAATCGTCACGCTCTTAAGTACCCTAAGGTCAGAAATGCTGGTAATTTTTTACCAGGATACCCTATTTGTTCTCTTCAGAATATTGTTCACATTATCAAAATAATATGGTTTTTGGAAAAGAAACTTTTATAGTTACATTTTATCGACTCTAAAAAGGGATTTTTCATACTTTCCCCATAGGGATTAATGTTCAAACGGCTAAGTTCTTGGTATAATCATGAAACCACGAATTATGTTTTGTTTGTATATAAGATTTAACATATTAAGCTTTGAATATGTGGAAATGAAAATATTGTAAAAGTTGTTATTAAGGAAATAGGAGCATCTGAGACCTGAGGGATGCTCTACCTTAAGTGCCAACAATTTGAGCTGAAACTTTCAACTTTTTTTTCAAATATTTTCTTGCATTTCCATTTCATACCCGAAACATGGTGCATGCTGCAAATTTATCTGTTCTTTTAAAATGATGCTTTTGAATTTGACAGACGTACCACTTGGTTAGCGTCATGCGTTTTTTTTTTCAAAATGCATAAGCCTTTCGATTATTGTTTATGTAATATGGTTAAGGTTTTATTGTCCCCCGCTTTCGCGAAAGCGTGGGGACATTAAAATCGTCCCGTCTGTCTGACTGTCTATGAGTCCGTTTGTCCGTCTGTCCGTCAGTCAGAACAATTTAACCTTGTCCATAACTTTTGAATGGAAAGTGATAGGGTCTCATACTTCACATGTGTATTCCTTGTGACAAGACCTTTCCATGGATACCAAAATGTTTGACCATGTGACCTTGACCCTGAAGTTTGACCCACTTTTCAGAATTTTTAACCTTGAGCATAACCTTTGAATGGAAGGTGATGGGGCTTTCATATTTCACATGTGTATTCATCATGACAAGATCTCTCCATGGCTACCAACATTTTTGACTTTATGACCTTGACCTTGGAGTTTGACCTACTTTTTTAAAAAACTTTAATCATGACCATAACTCTTGTCCGTCTGTCCGTCTGTCAGAAAAACTTTAACCTTGTCCATAACTTTTAAATGGTAAGAGATAGGGCTTCTATACTTCACTTGTGTATTCCTTGTGACAAGACCTTTCATTAGATACCAAAAAAAAAATGACCTTGTGACCTTGACCTTGGAGTTTGACCTACTTTTCAAAAGCTTTACCCTTGGCGATAACTTTTGTTTAGAAAGTGATATGGCCTTATATTTCACATGTGTATTCCTTGTGACAAGACATTTCCATGGATACCAAAAATGTTGACTTTGTGACCTTGACCGTGGAGTTTTACCTTCTTTTCAAAAACTTTATCCTTGACGATAACTTTTGAATAGTAAGTGATTGGGCTTTCGTATTTCACATGTGTATTCCTTGTGACGACCTTTCCGTCGGTAACAACATTCGGACCTTGTGACATCGTCCTTGGAGATTGACCCACATTTAAAAACTTCAACATCGACCATAACTTTTGGATGGTAAATAGTTGGACTTTCATATTTCACATGTGCATTCCTTTTCACAAGACCTTTGCCTTGGTAGCAAAGTTTGGACCTTTTGACCTTTCTTGCAGTTTAATGTTTTGATAGTTCGAACTTTGATAGTACATGAGATATATTTTGAAAACTTTAAAACAGTAGGAATGTCTGTAAGCATTTCTTTAAATGCAAAACCCAAAAGCGGGGGACCACAATCCCTAGAATTTGTTTTGTTTTCAAACTACATTCAAATGCCTTTTATACCGTAGATATGATCATACTGTAACCAGACGGACACTCAATATGGTACTTGACCAATCTACAGCCTTTTATGAGCACATGTTTAACACTTGCACTCTTACTGACTGTGACAGCAGGACATCAAGTCGGGCCCTGCAAAATCCTCTCTAATGTTTAACGTCTTCATTTTCACTAGCATCATTAAAGAACAGATAAATGTTAAGTATGGACCAGAATGCACGTTTCGGGTACTGATCCTCAATCTAAACAATTTAATGTGACCATAGAGCGTGAAGATTACTATAAAATACTGCAAAGGTTTTATGTTCATATCAATTCTTTTTAGGCGTAAAAGGCCGCAGGGAAAAGAAAATGAAAATAATGTTTACGAGAACGAAGTACTAAGGACGATGCCATTTAAAAGGGATGACGGAACACCCCATTGTGATGATAGGACAGGCGGAAAAGAGTATGTAGAGACGGCATACGAAGAACTAGATAGAGTAGCTAGGAAAAATGAAGCTGCAGAGAGGACATACGAAGTACCAACACAGGGTGTGAATAACGCCACAGAGAAGTCATATGAAACACTGGGTAACATTTCAGGTGAGACATAACAGATTCATTATATTTCTTTTCTCTCTTCAATCTATATTAAACAATCTAAAAATGATATCAGCATGCTGGAAACGAAGAAATTTTCGCTTGATGATGATTTTCGAGCTGTTCGCGATCGCCTCATTACAACCAGTACATGTACATATATAAAAGACTACAGGTTAAAATACCAATTTCGCCAAAATTACCCCCACGCAATGATCATTTCGCATAAAAATTCCCCCAAGCGAAAATGACCACGTTAACAGTATTTTTTAGCTCTCCAAATTCCAAACTTGCATTCAGGAAGTCCATATCTCTTCAAATATGTTAAATCAAAATGAATGCAATTTTTTTTGTATTACGTACTATGAGAAAACTTAAATCGCGAGAACTTGCAATAATTTCCGTCGAAATGGTGATTATTCCAAGATAAGACCGTACTCCGAAAGCATACATTTGTTAAACCAAGATTTATGTAATTCAAATGGACATTTCAACTCTGTTGTGCATGAATAATTAATAGAGACAAATCAAGTACCCCTTTATACGGAGATTGCAAATTTATCACCTTGTATCAAAGATTTGCAGCATCTTCGACCCGACAAGCATCCTCATTGACTGCAAATCTTTGATTATCGGGTGAGATTTCCCTGTCACTTTTCAAAGGGCTGATATAATCTATTATTTTTTAAACTTAGATCCGGAACACGTGTCTGGTGCATGAAATTTGGTTTGAAAATTTCTTCAACAAGGTAAAGAGTTGGAACACTTCGGAGAATTTCCGTATTATTGAATAACTTATAAACAGTTACTGTTTATAAATTAAGTTGTAAGCATTAATTGTTGCATTGCACCCGTTCAAACACATTTCTTTTTGTTTCATCAAATCTATTCTAGAATGATAATCAGTTTCATGAAAAAATAGTCATGTTTTCAAAATATCCTTCAACAGACAAAATTGTCAGGTAAAACAACACATATAGTCATTGTCACTAGTGATTTTTTTCTGAAAAATACTTGGTTTCAATCATAATAAGAACTGGGAAGTGAAAAACCTTAAACGGTCAGGAAGGGAGCAACCTGAAATGATGTTTTTATTTTATACGATATTTTTGAAACAGCGATACAACATTTAAAATTGGAAACAAATATTAATATTTGCAAGGACGATATATAGAAGTATCTCAATGAATACAAGTATCTTGGAAATCCTATATCCGCATGGATTTCTCATATGCATACATTTCCATCATTTACTGGAGTGACATTAAAGAAACACGACAGCATAATTGTAATAAAACAAATTTAAAAATTTCAATACACAACATCATTTAATAAAAAACAAAAAACAAATTCTCATAATTTTTGTTTAAATCTCATTTTAAAGAGAAAACAACTTTAGTAAAAAACAAACAGAGAATGCTATGAATAATACACGTTGGCCTCTTCTAAAAATTATATAAATCATTTGAAATGAAAACCGGAAGTGAAGTTAGGCGCCTACGTACCGGTAGAACTAATTTTTTTATCACACAAATATTTAGACCATGAATAAGATATTTTGGGGTTGTATTTTTATAACTATAGTTTTCATTAAAGAAATAAAGTTTGACAACGATATCTTTATGGTTGCTTTTTCTGTTTTTTCTTTAAGATAACACTTTTGTGACCACTATTTTCTGGAAGTTTTTATTTAATCCTAGTTCGACCAATATCAATCTTCATGTAGGACAACCACCTGCCAAAATGTCACTTCCGGTTAGGAGATGAATCCGTCGAATCGCAAAAGTTCTCTTTATATGTCAAAATTAAAAACCGGATGTGCATCCCATTCGACCAAAAAGCGGAATGATTTGGTTGAAAGTCATCATTAACATCGGTGAGCTTGGCATATAGAGCAAATATGAGCAACAAATGTCTTTAACGGGAATTATCGGAAATTTATTAACAAGAGCGATTGAAAGAGGGTAGTTGTGATAAACCTCAACCGGAAGTCGACTGAGAGAATATAATACAAATTCTTTGAAAGAAAACATTATCAGATTTTTGAATCTTGAGCCTAATTTGGTTGATCTCTTTTTCAAGTACCTGTTACCTTATCATTTCAATACTTCTCTCCAAACTTTATTCTACATCATTTTCCCTCAAAAATACCTTCTTTTCATTTGATGCCCTATCCAAGCCAAATGTTTCAATTTCGATATCATTTTAGTGTTATATGTTAACAAAAGGTGTAAAGTCATCTACAAAGAATTGGTATTTGATATATTTAACGAATACTCCCCGGTGCTATCGTTTAAAGTATAAGGACTCCTAAATATTGGGGTGTTGCTTAACTTTGTCTGGGTGTATACATTAAACACTAAAAGAATAACAAGAAGTTGAATAGACATCAATCTCAAAAGATTAAATGGCAATGAATCAATATGATCCAGCTATGACATGAAAAAACAAATTTCCAACTATTTTGCAAGAGAGCAGTTTTCTAGGATCTCTTCTTTTCACATGACAAGAAAAAGAAGTTTAATTCAGCGGTTGGGGAAAGGACGAGTGTTTTCAAATGATTATTGTACATGTAAGAATAAACAGTATTAGTTTACCTTTTTAATCAAAGGCATTTTTTACTGAAATGATTTTTATTTCACAGGAACCAGTGATTACGAAGCTCTGTCAAGCAATACACTCTGCAATGAAAACCTTAATAATTAATGAGGAAGGACAAAAAAATATGATTAGACGATGACTATGTTAATATCAGGATGAGGATGATGAACAAGAAACAATTATGAAAGACATCCGATTACATTCTCTTTATATTGACCAGAGGAAGAAAGAACAGGTGACCGAACTTTAATTGATAAAAGATTCCATGGTCGTAAAGGACTGGTTCTCTTTAGAGATACATTTCAATATCGAACTCAACATTCACAACTTTTTAGTTCACCTGAACGAAGCTCAAGTGAGCTATTGTCATAGCGCGCCGTCCGTCTCCGTCCGTCCGTCCGTCGTCGTCCGGCATAAACTTTTTTCGACATTCCCTCTGCAACAGTATTTAACGAAACCTTACAGGAAGCAAGAACTATAGGTCCTCTAAAAAGATTCTGTTTTTGGTCAACAAATACAGTGCTCCCCCGATATAACGCCAACATCCGTCCAGAGAAAAAATTGGCGTTAAAGTGAGGGTGGCGTTACATCGAGGGAGTAAATAAAAGGATCATAGACAGCTATACGCTTTAAAAAATTCTTATTTTCGCATTTCAAGAATGTGCAGGGACAAAGAAAAATGCATGTACATGCAGAGTGTTCAAAACGATTTATTTGAGGCGGCGATTGAGAAATTTTAGAGCAAATAAACGATCAGAGGAAATTCAAACCGGCGACTTTTCGCCGGGTGCCGCCCCTTATAGAGTTCAGTCTTAAACAGTAACATGAAATACATGAAACAGGTTTATTCGTATTTTAGAACATGTAGGCACTGATGAGCACATTCCTTGCATTGGCATTAGTAGCACCGAGATACGCGCACAACGCATCTTTTACTTTTTCGTCTATAGTCGGTTCAATGACGCTTGAATTTAATGCTTGGCTAAATGCCGTTTTCTTTTTTAAATTTCTGCATCCTCACTAGACTCTCCATAAGTATTAATTTAAGTTCAAATTACACTATCTAGGTAAACGTACATATTGATTGTTTATCAAAACATTCATTTAAACGAAAATAAACCCAAGCGCGATAATTAACAAGACAGTGCACCTATAAATCTAAGTTGTTTGTTTAGTTATAACAACTCAATTAATTAAATGGCATTGTAATCGGGGGTTTTATATACTAAATACGAAAATTTGTATGCCGAATTCAGGGAGTTGGCGGATGGCGGTATGCGGGGGTTGGCGTTACAACGGGGGTTTATAATGTAAGGAAATCTGTACATTGGGAGTTGGCGGTTTAAAGAGGGGCAATAAATCGGGGGAGCAGTGTATTGCCACCGAGGGTTCTGATTGGCTGACGCATTTTCGACATCTCCTCTGCAACCCCTGCACAGTAGTTCATGAAACCTTACAGGAAGCAAGTGCTTAAGGTCCTCTACCAATGTAAACGTCTTCAAATTGAATAGCATCATTTAAGAACAGATAAATTGGCAACATGGACCAGACATGCACGTTTCGGGTACTCAACCCTCGTCAGTGATCCTCAAATCTAAACAATGTAATATGCCAAAAAAAGTATGAAAGTTACTTTGTCGAAAAAGCGTACCGAAAGACGTAGCAGGATGGGTGGGATATGATGCTACAGGACCCACGTTTTAGAAATTTCAGGAAATTTTGATAACAGAATTTTTAGAAGTTTGTGTTTGTCGGCGCTGTGGTCTAGCGGATACAAAAATGTCCTTGTCTGTGTGTTGTTTACTTGTCTGTGGTGTTTAAAAAATGTGTTTCTGGTGCCGATCGGTAAACAAATATGGCTGCCGATGGCTCTCATTGGCTGATGCATGTTTGACATCTCCAAAACTGATGCTCATACTTTCATGAAACCTTAAAGGAAGCAAGTACTCGAGGACCTCCGCCGAATTGACCGCTACCACTCTTTTGTTTGCAACTGAGGTGAGCGATATGGCCCCCTAGGGCCTCTTGTTTTATTTCCTCATGCCTATTTCTTTTTGAGATGTTTTAATATGATGCATATTGCCAATCGATTGAAACTGGTATGCGTGTGAGTTGTTACATTTTGTATTGCATTATTTTTAAAGCTCATGTCACACGGCGCCGACTCGACTCCCCGATTCTCCCTAACTTGAACATTTGCTAATGTCGGGGAGTTCGGCAGTGAAGACTTCCAAATGTTTCATTCCGAAGACTCCGCCCCGACATAGAGCCGACTAATGACGACATAGCCCGGATTTCACGACGACTTTTCGCGACTTAGCTACGACCTGTCCCGATCAGCCCCGACTTGTGTAACACCGATTCATAAGAACCTGTCCCGACTGGACTTCAACATATGCAGATTGGAATCCGACCTATGCCTATTTGACTCCGACCAATGCCGACTTGACGTCGAACTACACTACAATTTATTTATATATATATATAAGGCATATATCATTTTGTAAATCTTTCACATGCAAATTTACAAATAACTTGTTTTAACATGAATTCAACGACTTTGAATTCTATACCGTAATTTGTAGAGTTCATTTTTTAGCCTTTTGACCTCTAGAGTGCCTTGGTAATACTGTAACTAAATTCTTCAGTTTGAAATGGTATTGAAAAATCTGCTCTAGTCGGAGCTACGTCGGAGTTAAATAAGGACAGTCAGTATAAGGTCGGCGTTAGTCGAGCAGGTCATGACAAAGTCTTGATTGAACTTGGCGTAAATAATGGTTACTGAATCGGGGTTTACTCGAAGTGAAGTAGTGTTGAATCGCACTTATGTCGGCAGGAACGCTTCATCCCGACTTAGCAAGTCTCGACTCCGACCTATCCAGACTAGGCTCCGACTTAGATTCGATTTACCCCGAGCTCACTCCGACTTAGTCCCGACTAAAATAAGACTGGACTCCGTTGAAGCATTACATATAATACTTTGTCAGAATGCCTTCAAGACCTATTCCGATCCGACTGACTGCCACATACTTACAAATGTACCTGTACACGACTGGAGCAGACTGAACTCCAAGTGACGCCGATTTCATAGTTGGTTTGAGTCGGGAAGCCAAGTCTGCCCAGTGTGACCTGTGCTTGTGCTCCCCGAATTTTTATGGAGGAACATATCGTCCCTATTGTATATATCTGTTTTTTTTTTTTAATGTCCGTCCGAGTTCAAAATCAGATTTTTTTTTTCATATCTCAGACAATGGTTCATTAAGATATATTTTATACGATGGTCTCAAATGTTTATTACAAATACATGTACCAGTAGAATACTAACTTTAAATTATAAATAATATGAATTATGGCAAAGCCATTGTGAGGACGCAGATGAAATATAATTTCAATGAATTAATACCCAATTTTCACCATACATCATTGAATATTTTTTTTACTAATATAAGTTAATAAGAATAAAATATGTCATACAATATGTGTTCTTGTTATTTTTTCCAGCATCATTTTTACCGTCTTTATCAGTCTTACATTAGTTTTTTTCTTTAAATCCAGAATCATCTACAGGAGAGGGGATATTATAGACAATTTCTAAATCGACAGCATGCACATAACTCGTAAATGCGGGGAAACAAATCTCAATGTCACAAAACAATCAGTTAAAACATGAAATCGCAATGCTTAATTTTGAAACATAAATGACAGATAAGAAAAGATCAAGTGATGTCATCTTAATCTTTACATTTTAATTCCTTGGACCTTGACGAAAACCAAGGAAAAGAGAACTCGGGCAAGAAAACTGTGGGCACAAACCATTGAAATCAAAAAAAGAAAAAAGAATTTTACTGTTTTCTGAAGTATTTATATATTGTAAGATTAACATGTATCTTGATTATTCAATGAATTCAATTAAACTTTTAAATGTTTACTTTTTAAATTTCATTGGGTGATGAAATGTCACTTGTCGTATCAGGAATATGTATCCCCCCTTGCACCCACCCACCCCTCTCCCCTCTTACTTTCAGCGGAAAGATTAAGCATTCAAAATGTAGAAGAGAGAGAAAACTTCCTTTTCGGCGCCGTTCATAGTATTAGTGTATCAGCAATATATCATTTTATGGGATGATCTGGAAAAGGGGGTTAAAACTTACAAATTAAGTACAGTATAACATTAGTATTACAGGGTTTTCCCTTCTAAATAATGTAAATGATTTTCCAATGTAAATTATGTAATACATGTATCTGAAGACAAAATTCTTGCTCATTCCTTTACTTTAAAAGAGGGTGAAAGGGAGGGGGAGGGGCGGGATGAAGGAGAGAGGGGGAGAGGGAGGGAGGGGAAGAAGGAAGGGTGTGGGAGGGGAGATAAGGGGGCGGAGAGAGCGGGTACCCCATGTCTGCTCCCCACCCCCATAATAGGCACTTGGATGAATGGGAGGGGGAGGAAGGAGGCAGAAGGGAGGGAGGCAGAAGGGAGGGAGGCAGGCAGAAGGGAGCGAGGGAGAAGGTAGGAGGTGGGAGAAGGGAGCGGGACAGGGGAGAGAAGGAGAGAAGTTAGTAGAAAAGTACCCCCTGTCCGCCCCCCCCCCCCCTTTTGAATTCAATCAACCCCCCCCCCCCCCCTTTCTAAAAAAATCTGAAGCCTTCACCCCTCTACCTTGGATCCGCTTTTGATTTACCTCCAAGGGAAAAAAAATACCCAGCCTTATTTCTGACAGAAAAAAAATATACTTCATGCTTTGAACAGAGCCCAAGCTGTGTTGACCTATTTGTACTAAATACTGTAAATGATGACGTAAGTTGTGACGTGTTGTAAACAGAACCAAAGGCAGCAGACATTTAGAAGTTTGTGTTGGGATTTACACTGCATAGATTTCCTGTATATTCTACATGTAGATCTTATATATGTGGAGAGAAACCACATTATTCGATCTACAGGTATCAAAATATCAGCTGCAAATCATCCTCGAAAGCAGAATGAAGTTCGGTAAGTCGCTGATCGCGCTGATATTTTTTTGTTTGTTTTTTTTTTCTCCTAGCATTATGAGTTTATCCATGGATTTGTCGATGAAAGAAAGTCCGCGAAACAAAGTTGTATGCTGACGTCGCGTCGCATGCTGACGTCACGTTGTAATTTTCAAAGAGGGTATTCGGACTAAACATGATATATGTTGGAAATGATGGTGCAATGTCAGTATTACGAGAAGCAAAGTACAAATCATACATTGGGACACTGGAGGAGTAAGCCAAATGAAGAATATTCAAAGGAGATCGAGAAATCTTGGTCATCGATGAGTTTAATTCTGTTGTCAAGTGACATTGTCAAAAAAATAAGCTTGCGCTTCACGCCGATCAAATGGGCAATGGGGAGAATGACGTCATTGACCACGGTTTTGGAACCTATAGGTAAAGCATAGAATTCAATTAAAAAACACGATTTTTCCTATATATATGTATACACGTGTTACCTTGATGAGGACTACGTCCGCGCCTGCGGCGCGAACTGCGTCCTCTACTAACTTTAAATGAAACTAAATTGACATTTCGTGCAATATGAAAAATGAATATTTTATCGTACGAAATTTCCAAAGACTTCTGAAATAGTGTGTATATATGTTAATTAAGAATCTTTTTATTTTAGTACCAGTAGATAATTCATTTTTCAATCGCTTTTATAGTTTAACATTTACTTTGTATCTTATTTCGAATTTTTTCCAACCAAAACGTCCTCCACTATATTGTATATATTGTATGTAGTGTGTAAAAAAATTGAAAAATTTGAACTTTCGAGGGACGCTTAAGTTTTGAAAAGAAAGTATAATGTAAAATTTGAATTTAAAAAAAGCCAAATTTTTATCACACATTATGAATATAAAATGGAAAAGACATGTTTCTTTTTAATAACTTTTTGGAATCCCTTTTTTGTTATTTCACAATTTTTGTTAAACACTTGTTAAACACATGTTTCTAAAATTATTCATAATCTATTAATAATTGATTTAGTGCATCAACTTTGGTATCGATAGATTCGATTATCGATCAGGATTTTTATTTTAAAATTATTTGTATGTAAAACGTTATTTGTAAAAATTATTTTTGTTCATTTCTATATTTTGGCATTTAATCTCTCATTAATCTCTGAACAATAAACATTCCTTTCCTTTTTGTGACTTTACCTTTTCCGTCTAAGGAAAAAAGCAAATTACACGACATCAGAGGGAAGTTTGGACAGTACGCCGAGAAGAGTAAATTAATTCTTGACATAAGTGTGAAAGTCAATTATCTGTTCCTCAGTCGGTTTCGTCTTCTTTGTCCAAAATTCTTAAATTTCATTGATTAATTTTCATTTTTCGGAATTCGGGTAGATATGTCATTCAAAATTCTAAGAAAGTCATTGGTTAGTATACCTGGGACGGTTGGGGCGTTTTCGGAGACGGTCAAACCGCAACCATTTTGGTCACTCTCCGAAAAACAACATCAGAATAAAGATGGAAAACCTATTTCAGTGCCAACCACAAGTTTGCTGTGAGCGCAAGGGAGATCGATATTATGGCGCGCTCGCAGCCCCGACACAACGTTGCTCTGACGTGAGTGCAACGTTTTAATGTGTCATAACAGAAAACGTATCAAAGGGTATTTGCATGAGAAGTAATCACTTCAAATCCAAAAATGTTCACTTCTTTATTCCCTAAATACATCGCATGTTGAAACTGTTGCACGTTCGTTAAAAAATAGCTTGTTTCCCATTATAGTTACATCATCACTATTTATAAAGCTCTTTATTCATATATTGGATTATATTTTCGAAATCCTATAATGCAGTACAATGTTAAGTTGTTTCAAGTACCATATACTCACATAGCGATTTACATGATTCCCGCGTGTACATCTTTAAAAAAGGTTTACGACAAAAGCCATTTTTAACCTATAGAATTATGTATGATGAAGGACCCCTTTCAGGTTCCACAATAGTATACCGACTACTAGAACTTTCATAAAGTCTTTCGATTCAACACTTTCTCTAACTTCTTTTTTTTAATGTATCTTATCGCTTCTGCGGGTGCTGCAGCCGAGTGTCGTTGGAGATCCCCTCTTTTGTTTTAAACTTACTTATTTATGGAAAAACTTTGTTGTAATTATTGATTTATATAAAACTCTTAGAAGAGAGTACATCGGAAATGACACATTCCATATATCAAGTTGATCTTAACCAAAGCTTAGAAAATAAAGATTTTGTTGTGTTCGTCTTTGCAATGTTTGTCGGTATTGTTGTTAGTAAAAGTTATCAAATAACGGCCTCTCAGAGTTTGCAACATTCATGAAAACTGTGAAAATTAAATATACCCGCTACCGTTCGATCTCTCGATAAGACTGGTGTAACACTAGACCTGATAGTCTGACCTTTGTAAAAACTTCTATGAATCGTCGCAGGAGGTAGGAACACACTTTTCTCACCAACGATCATTTGACAGCATGGCCAAAAGTGGGTCTGACTGATTGATGTATTTTCTATCCTCTTCCTTATCAAATGCACAATACTCATACAGTGTTCTATGCTTTAGCTAACTCGACCCTTCTTGTCCATAAAGTCTAAGTTTCTTATTTGCTAATTACTTTTTTATCCTCAAATCTTCACATCTTCTACACACAGTCTCATGAAGCCTTCAAGTGAGAATATATCAAACAGCTTTTTTTTATTTTGAGGTGTGCAAATTAACATTGGTTATATAAAAGTTTTGATTTTGTATTTTTAAACTTTATTGCACTGATTCGACCCTTAAGTTGAAGATGATGGACGCATATTGATCAAATGGGATGATTTATTTTTGCCACTTATACAAAAATATTCAAACAAATGTATATTGCCCTTCTCCTATTTATGCCATACTAAAATAATAGATTGAATTTGGTATGTTAATAAAATGCAAAGACGTTTTTTGGATCTACTTTCTTTAACCGAATTTTACCAATTTCCGATCCACTGAGTACTGAAGTACTCTATTTTAATTCCATTAATGACAACTAATGTTCTGAATTTTTTAGTTAGATTTAGTTAGAACTTTTAAGTTAATACTCTCTCGTAATATGGTCTTCCTACTTGTTATTCTTCGACTTTCGAGCATACAACATCGAAAATAATCGTACTAAAATAAGAAATATGGATTTATTTCGGCCTTTTTAAGATGATTATCATACAATTATACATGTTCTTTCCTCAATTGTTTTGATACGTTGTACATTCATTTATTGTACATGTACTCGTTCGTATGAAATAGATATTTCTTCCTTTTGTTTTTAGAGTTGACAAAAGAAAGACAGTGAAGCCTATTTGCTTTCTATTGTTATGATGAATGGATGATCCGTAATTCAAATAATTTTCACTAAATGTTCACACTAGAGCAACAAAACACATACTCTCCTTGTTATAGAGGAAATAATATGAAAAGCTGAAAGGTTTCAATTAAGCTATATCTACATTTATCAAAGCTGAAAAGGTTGCATTATAACAGCAAAACTACTTCTTGGTAACTAAGTGATTTACTGACTATTGACAATCCTATTTTTGAGACATATAATAATAAAATTTATGAACAGGAATTGACAATCAGTAAACCAACTTGACAAACAAATGAGTTAAAGAAGATCCTGACGATAATCTCAACATCACTCACAATAGAGTACAAAATTAAGCATCGACGGACCCCTAGCAAGCTAGAGGTGGGACCAGGTGCCCGGGAGGAGTAAGCATCCCCTGTTGGCTAGCCGCACCCGCCGTCGATGTTTAAGCACGAAAATGAAAACAATATATAAACTTCATGCACTGTCTGACGTTATGTCTATATAGAAAGTGCTATGGCGACAATGTCAGGGAAATATATTCAAAACACTTACTGTCAAACCCCTCGCGGGGAACTTTTTTACGAGCTCCACACGGCAAAGGGCATAAGTGTGACACACCATAAGTAAGAAACACCATTCTTGGACTTTGATAGCCAAATTTCAAAACGGAAATGGTAAATTTCCCCTGGCTTGACGGTGATGTTCCTAGATAACCATCAATCGGTAATAAGATATCAAAGCTCATCCGGTACGCTAGATCTGGCACTAATGTTTTGGATTTTCATTGTAGCAATTTAAGAATTACCAAGAAACTTTTATATTAAGGTTTCATAAACTAGTAAGGACTTTCTGGAAAAAAAATACAGTCAGCTTCTTTTAAAAGTCGAAACTTTATAAGCAAAATTACAGTCAACTTTCGGATCTATACAAGCAACAGAGTACATTACTTTGGGTATTTCACAACCTGCCTTTTTTGATATAAACAAAATTAGAAGAATCAAAGATAAACATACTTACCATCCAAAATGCGTCAGAATCATCACACAGGGCCCGACCACCTGTCTGTCCTGAATATCGGTCGGACTCCTCTGGTGATGAGATGCCTGAGTTCACTACAGCAACCAGGGCACGGACTGTATTTTGTACGTCCAATTTTTTTCCTGCCTAAAGTTACATATTCATATGTGTGTTGTTTTTGCCCCTGCGGTTTGCTTTCTTTGGGCACTGCAACCGAGCCTGCTTGGATATCCCTTTTTTCTTCGAAAAGCAGTAAATATCAAAGCAAACACACAGCTGAAAAGAACGCGACAGAAACTTTTTCGCTATTATTTAAGCAATAAACAAACTATGCAAAGATTATGATTACTTTTGTCGTTTTATACGTAGGAAAAGGAGACCAAATTGCACAATTTGATATAATAAATATCTTTTTAATGTTTTGTGCTGTAACAAACGAACAAATAGAAAATTAAAGAGTTAAAAAAATTGACCGCTTGGTTACAAAGCAAATCTGTAAATTGTTACTGAAACTTTTTGTGAACGGCCAAACGAAAAGCAATCTGTTATCTTCTGGTTGAAGCATGTTGAAATAAACATGTACCATATATAAGGGATACTACAAGATATGCACCAATGTAACAGTTATCACAAAGGAGCAATTACCCTGTTTGCAGCAATGAATTGACAATGCAACAGAAACAAGGTCAAACTCAAACAGATTAAACAATAACACCGACGCCAAAACAACAAAATTAGATATCATTCTAGACAGAAGGACATGAAAGATAAGGAGGGAGATCAATGCAAACTTTGGACGGTCTTTGCTACCTTCATGGAAGTTACTCGTTCCAAATAAGCCAAACTGATCACAGTATACAATTTTCTCCCTTGATTTATTGACCACATGTATGGTCCCTAGGGAATTTCTGTATGCAACCTTTCGGAATTTATTTTCGCATCTTTCAAAGTGAAATTTTATTTGTTGAGTGTGTAAGGATTTAAATAACGATTGAAAAAACTATATAGAAATATTTCTTTATTGATGTGTGATTCCTACATTTTGACATTAGACTGTGCATGCAACACCCTCCGCTTGAATCCGGTTACTTTCATTTCAGAAGAGAGAGTACAATCTTTGGTTGGATGGTTCAAATGGTCTATGGTCTAATATTCCTCATCATCACAAGGAAGTGGATGTAGTGAGGGATTACTTAAATCAATACACTGCAAGAATTGTTTGTAATTGTAAATTTTAGATGCAACTGTTGGTGTGAAGCTTTAGGAAATACAAGGAGTTTCTTTTCTATTGAAATATGGTGAGATTTTTTCCGTGACAGTTCTCAAGCCTATTATATTTACGAATGTCATGACTTCGAGGTCTTTTTGTGGTCTGTTGAAATAACTAGTATTATCGTTGCACCCATAGGGCGATGTAGTGTTGAGATTTTTTATCCAGAATTCTTCTCTGTTGCGACGGAAAGGTGTGCTCAAATTGGGATTGTTTGTGGGGTGATATATTTTCTTCAGGGTTCTGACTCTCATAGATAAGACAGAATGATCGGCCTGGTCAAAATGGCGACAAAGAAGTTCCTTTATTATTTATTTTTGTCCGATGTCCTGTCATTCTGGTTCGGAGCTGACCTTTGGTTTTCACCCACATAAATCAATCCAAAAAGTGAGCACTCTATTCAGTAGACAACATTAGATGTCTTACAGTTTAGGTTTTCAAAACTATGAGTGTTTAATGTTTGTTTTGTGAGATTACTTGAGAATGAAATGTCTGTTATGAGGATGTCACAAGTTTTACAGTTCTTCGTGCCGCACTAAGAAATTGAGCAATCGCTTGGTGAAAATTTGAGCTTTTTTAGTATATCGACGACTTCAATCTTACAGAGCTTGATTTTGATATACTCATAATTCATTAGTTATTGTTCATGCATTGGGATACGTTTTATATCATATCGATGTTGTGTGATCTTATTTCAAATTTGATGGCGCAATCTCGAAATAAATCTTAAATTTCACAACATTGAATGATTATTTATAAAATGAGCGATCAAGTGGTACGAAGACAAGCCTCATACTCATAATAGGTTGAACTTCCTCCACCAATAATATAATGTATCGTTATGTTTACAAGGAAGTTTAATGGGAAAGAACCTGTTTTTGGCATGAATGTTGGCATTGTACCACATACGTTTTAATACTGGTTAATCAATATTCAAGTATATGTCGATATTTGAATAAGATTTTAAAGTATTATGAGTAGTTATTAAATAATATTTAGTATTAAGGTTATTTGCAATGTAGTGGTCTACATGGCATATCGGTTTTTTTTTATTTGTATCCATGAAGAAGTTGCTTTGGACAAAATGAAACCAAATATACTACGAAAAGTTGTCCCCAGCTTTCGCGAAAGATTTCCCATGGTAATATATTTTCTTACTCTTATCTTTGAATATTACCTACTTTGAAGAAAACCTTAGGCATAATTTTGAATTATATATGATAAGGATTACATAATTCACATGTATATTACTTGTGACAACACCTTTCTGTGGGTACCCTCAAGTGTTTGAATTGATTTTCCCCGTGAAACATTGTATCAAAAAGAATTTATTTCATTGATACATGTAGCTGATAGATTTTCTAAGTATTTTAATCACCAATTCATTTTATATCATTTTGATGCCATTTGCCTCCACAAATTCATACAATGACTATGTAACACATTTTATCGACCATTTACCAATTTTAATATTATTCGAGAAGCAACTTGACGTCAATGTTGATACCGTCAACCGGACGGAAAAAAATGTGAAATCACAAATCCGGGTATTAAAACTCCAGGCATCCGATAAAATAAATACTTGGCCAGATTATTCTCAATAATTTGATTACGGATCGGATGACCACATTTATGTATGAAATTACCATTTTAATTTTTTTTATTTACTTTACGATCCTATGAATTAACGATAAAAACAAAAATGAAACGATTTTATACGATTGAATTCTACAATGAAAAGAATATATATCCAACAAGAATCAAAACCCTCCAAAACAAAACACAGAGAAGACATACAAACAAAGAGACTAAAAAGTAACACTGGACACCATATACGACATCTAAACACAGAAGACTACATATAAATCAACGAGACCAATGGGCAACCGGTGCAGATTTAGTTTATCAGTTTATCTCACGATATTTGCTTGGTTATTCTTCTCTCGGAGTATATGTTGCTTATATGTGAGGTTGTTTGAGATGAGTATATATATATATATATTTTTTTGCATGATTGTTGCATGATGAGTCCCCGAGGGCACATGTAGCCTAGTTCGATCAACTTCGGTTGATCGTTTCTTGAACGCATTCGAACATTTCTGCTATCAAAATTTCTTGACTTTTCTTAAACGTTGTTCCTCTAGCATTATATCCCACCGATCTTGCTACATTTTTTGGTATATTTTTTGGACATAATAACTTTCATAGTCTTTGGTCATATTACATTGTTTAGACTGAGGATCACTGACGAGGGTTAAGTACCAGAAACGTGCATGTCTGGTCAAATTTATATGATCTGAAATGATGCTATTAAATTTGAAGACGTTTAACATATCCCGAGACGTATATAGCCGTTTCATGAGAAGCATATTTTTTGTTTGTTTGATTGTTTTGCTAGGTGTATAAAGCTTTTATTAAACCAAGGTTTATATTGTTCTTTGCTGTATTCGAATGTGACCCTTATGTGTGCCAGTCGCTACATATACTTGGCATTTCCCGGCTTTTTTTGTCAGTGAGTGGGTAGATTGTTTGAATTGTTGTCCCTTGAGAGGTTTCTGGGGAAGTTTTGTTTGATCTTGTGAATGTTTTATGCTGTGTATATGAGGTAGTATTGTGTGTTTGTCTCTTGTTGAGCATATAATTTGTTTTTATGTTTGTCTTCCGGGACGGTTATTACTAATGGAGATGGCCACTGAAAAATTCGCCTAAGGTTTATTCAACCAGTTTTATTTGAAGTACTACTGACCTGATTTCTAGTACCATAAAATGCTAAAACATATTTTTCAATATTGACAATTTTACCACTAGGTTCGTATCACTGCTGGTGGACTGTATCACTCGCCTAGTTTTTGTTTTTACACAATGCATTGAAATATATTCTAAATGTTCTGTCATCAATTCTAAAACTAAATTGGTTTCTCATACATGGCATAGCTCTGTCCTTAACTGGTTATATATTTAGATTTAATCTCCTTGCGCCTACCCTTAAACCAGTTTTCGGCCTTACTATTATATCAAATATGCATCTGAATACTCCGTACACAAACTTTGGAACCAATCATTTTTAGCGGGAGGAAATTAATAGTCTATATTGTAGATGGCAAGAAAATTCTCTGAAGCTCTATTGAACTTACTGTCCGTCCGTCCGTCAGTCTGTCTGTCACACTTTGGATGTCACAGCCTATAACTTTTGAATGGTAAGTGATAGGGGTTTGATATTTCACATGTGTATTCCTTTTGACAAGACCTTCCTACACATACCATAATTTTTGACCTAGTGACCTTGACCTACATATTTGACCTACTTTTCAATAAAAAAATTAAGAATGGATATATCTTTTGATTAGTATGTGTTAGGAGATTGATATTTCACAGGTGCAATCCTTGTAGGAAGACCTTTCTACACATACCATAATTTTTGACCTTGTGACCTTGACCTAGATATTTGATCCACTTTTGAAAAAATGATAAGATTCGCTACATCTTTTGTTTGGTAAGTGATAGGGCTTTGATATTTCACATGTGTATTCCTTGTAACAACGCCTTTCTACACATACCATAATTTATGACATATTGACCTTGACCTACATATTTGACCTACTTTTCAAAAAAAAAAGATTGTATATATCTTTTGATTTGTAAGTGATAGGGCTTTGGCATTTCACATGTGTATACCTTGTGACAAGACCTTTCTACACAGACCATAATTTTTGACCTTGTGACCTTGACCTAGATATTTGACCTACTTTTTAAGAAAAGTAAAATTTGCTATATCTTTCGATTGGTAAGTGATAGGGCTTTGATATTTCACTTGTATTTTCCTTGTCTTGTAACAATGCCTTTCTACACATAGTGACCTTGACCTAGATATTTGATCTTCTTTTGAAAAAAAATAAGATACGATTCGCTATATCTTTTGATTGGTAGGTGAAAGGGCTTTGATATTTCACATGTATTTTCCTTGTACCAATGCCTTTCTACACATGCCATAATTTTAACCTTTTGACCTTGACCTAGCTATTTGACCTTCTTTCCTAAGAAATTAAGGTTTTATATATCTTTTAATTGGTAGGTGATAGATCTTTAATATTTTTTATGATGAGACCTGTTTGTTACCAGTTTTTACGTAGTGACCTTGACCTAGATGATTGACACTCTTTTCTGAAAATTTGAGAATGACCATATCTTTTAATTTGTAATTAAGAGGTCTAATATTTCAAATGAATTTCATTCGACAAGACTTTTCTACTCATACCAATAATTTTGATCCTCTTTCTAGAATAATAATCAAACCGCTTCGCAGGCGACACAAGCATTCCTTGGATTGCTATTTTAGTTTTATTTATATTTGCGAGAAGATATAGCTTACAAGGACTCTTCATATATTCTTTATCTAATTAGTGAGGAATAGGAGTGTGAAGTAGAACATCCGTATCAGCTGTTACCTTCTTCTCGTCATGTACAGGAAGTGATGTATTCGATAACTGTTTGGTACACAAGGAAACTTTTTAAAGGAGAACTCTTAGTTTTGTGTACGCGAATATAGTAAATTTACACAGATTTCCCACTACCTTATGTATGTTAATTTTACCTCAATAAAACGTTTTATATCTGTTTACACGTTAATCGCATTTTAGATAGTACATGTAATATATAAACGTTCTTTCCTGTGATTGATATGATATTTCCCTATCTATTACAATGTTTTGTTAAGTATTTATCTGATCTAATAAATTTCACTGGGACTTTGAATCCTGAGCTACAATCGGTACTTCCATGCTGGTATACTTGAACAAACTT
Source organism: Pinctada imbricata (assembly GCA_033119305.1). Lineage (NCBI taxonomy): Eukaryota > Metazoa > Mollusca > Bivalvia > Pterioida > Pteriidae > Pinctada > Pinctada imbricata. The sequence continues at coordinate 49,240,211 of VSWD01000003.1, read as the reverse complement.
GGTCTATAGTCTCACATTATTTATACATCTACTGGAAAAAGCTGGTAAAAACTAAGGGACAGCTCACTGGTGGCATGGTGGCATTGTTTTGTCCTCAACCAGCTCTTTGGCTTAAGTTTATGACACACATGTATCTAAAAAAGGAGGGGATCTCAAACAAGTTGCAGCACCCACAGCAAAACACAAAAACACCCAATGTGAAAACACCAACAGACACGCATTAAAAGAGACGCAAAAGAGACAAGGAATACCAACTCACACCAAAGAAACATAAAACACAAAAGACCACACATAAACCAACGGGACCAATGGGCAACCAGTGCCAACTTAGAGGGTCATTTCCCACGCAAGTAGCAGACGACGGTGTGGTTGTCCAGATAAAATGAGTACAACCCTCCCACATTTGCCGAGGTACAGTTTTTATTTTCAATGGACTTCTCAACATCTTTTTTTGGAGATACAAATGTATGTATTGTATTCTTACTATCGATTAACAAATACTATCGGAAGAGTAAAATCGATATCACAATCGGAATAATAGGATTTTTTCTTGTTTAAATTGTCGAATGTTATATTACTTCTCGGACAGAGAATACTCGGTGCGTACGTTCGCAATAGCAGATCATGCAAACAACGGTATTCACCTCGATGTTTGCTATAGAAGGAGGGCCTTCCTTTTTTAAAGCCAAAATGGTCCGACACGGCGGACATAGTACGCCTGGGATATGGATGACACTCTGCTCCTTGTTGACCGACAACCGCGTTAAGATTTTCGTTTTGAATTATAGCGAGACCTTTCGCCCTGAGATTATTTCGAGACCTCTGGGTAATCGGAACAATGGGAGGGTTGTACGCACGTAATCCAGGATAACCACACCATTTGTTACCTGTGTAGCAAAAGGCCGTCCTAGGTCGGCACCGGTTGCCCTTTGGTCTCGTTGGTTTATGTGTAGTCTATTGTGTTTCTATGTCGTGTATCTCCTTTTCGTCTCTTGTTGTGCTCATCTTCTTTGTGTTTTCGCTTCGGGTGTTTTGTTGTTGGTACTGCAACCAGGTCTGGATGGAGATACCCTCCCTTCTTACACTCAAGGATATAGGCCGTATCAATATATCCTAGCATTAAGCGGTCATTTTTGTGTCGCCTGCGAAGCATAGCGACACTTAGGGATCACTTTGTCCGTTGTCCGTCTGTCCGTCTGTCCGTCCGTCCGTCTGTCAGTCCGTCCGTCTGTCTGTCTGTCACACTTTGGGTGTCACAGCCCATAACTTTTGATTGGTAAGTGATAGGGCTTTGATATTTCACATGTGTATTCCTTGTTACAAGACCTTCCTACACATACCATAATTTTTGACCTAGTGACCTTGACCTACATATTTGACCTACTTTTCAAAAAAATTAAGAATGGATATATCTTTTGATTGGTAAGTGTTAGGACTTTGATATTTCACATATGCAATCATTATGGCAAGACCTTTCTACACATACCATAATTTTGACCTTGTGACCTTGACCTAGATATTTGACCTACTTTTGAAAAAAAGATAAGATTCGCCATATCTTTTGATTGGTAAGTGATAGGGCTTTGATATTTCACATGTTTATTCCTTGTAACAACGCCTTTCTACACTTACCATAATTTTTGACCTATTGACCTTGACCTACATATTTGACCTACTTTTCAAAAGAAATAAGATTGTATATATCTTTTGATTGGTAAGTGATAGGGCTTTGGTATTTCACATCTGTATTCCTTGTGACAAGACCTTTCTACACAGACCATAATATTTGACCTTGTAACCTTGACCTAGATATTTGACCTACTTTTCAAGAAAAGTAAAATTGGCTATATCTTTTGATTGGTAGGTGATGATATTTCATATGTATTTTCCTTGTAACAATGCTATTCTACACATACCATAATTTGCTACCTTTTGACCTTGACCTAGCTATTTGATCTTCTTTTCTAAGAAATAAAGGTTGTATATATCTTTAAACTGGTTGGTGATAGGTGTTTAATATTTCTTATGATGAGACCTTTTTGTTACCAATTTTTACGTAGTGACCTTGACCTAGATGACTGACACTCTTTTCTGAAAATTTGAGAATGACCATATCTTTTAATTTGTAATAAAGAGGTCTGATATTTCAAATGAATTTCATTTGACAAGACTTTTCTACTGATACCAATAATTTTGATCCACTTTCTAGAATAATAATCAAACCGCTTCGCAGGCGACACAAGCATTCCTTGGATTGCTATTTTTTTTACTACGCAGAAGTACAGATTGGAATTTCATTGTTTTTACTTTAACGTCACGATAATGGAAACGTCTTTCATGGTTACAAGATTTGAACAGAATTGCCTGAACATTATTTTAACGCAAAATTGAAAAAAAAAATAGCTTGCAAATATTTAGATTCGAAATTTACATAGCAACCAGCCAAGCTATATTACAAATTTAAGACAGATAAGGATGACATCTCGCGAGGCGCAAAGAGTTCGACTTTATAATGAAAGTTATAGATGACATTTGCCGTTGTTTTGGTGGTAACTCTCTATATTTTTTAGAAATTAGTATTTCCTTTAATCTTTTTCTAATATTGTCCGTTTATCTAATCGATTATTTTCTGGAGACCACAAATCTTGGAATACAAATGTACCCCTGATGTCTAGGGTTGGTCCTCGCAGGGATTCAAGCCGGAAGTAGTTCTAGATGGTAGTAATATTTTTTTCAATGAAAACAGTGTCCAACTCTGAGAGCATTCGAAAATATTTCTGTTCCCAAACTTTGGGTCCTATACAATCATATCCAATCCGTCTTGCTACGTCGTTCGTCGTTCGTTTTTTTTACATATCACAGTCTTTCGCCATAGTTTATTTTATAAGATTGATGGTCACCTTCCCGAAACATGAATGTCTGGTCTATGCTGAAAATTTATCTGTTTCAAAATAATGCTGAACGTTTGAAGATGTAACGATTGAATTGAATGAGATAGGTGAGACGTTCCCTTGTAAGATATAAGCCGATGTGTATAATATAAGTCGATTCTGATGATAGAAGTCGACTTAAAAGATTTAGTCGACTGGTTTGTTATGAGTCGTATCTACATTTATAAGATATAAGTCCATTTGTAAGGTATAAGTCTACAAAAAATATCAGTCGACAATCAGTATGTTAAACGTCTGAGATAAGTGGTCAATAACATGATGTATGATCCAAATTACAACATACTTGAAACATACCGTATAACCAGAAATTTTCGCTAGGTTCTAATTTTCGCTTTATTCGCGAGTGGTTTGGGAATCGCGAAAAGAAATCTCGGCGAAAAATTGTGTTTGATAAGGTTTATGATAAATTTGTGTATCAGTAACATTTTGTTCTAATTGTACATGTGCCATTCTTCTTTTTTTTCTGATTAAACGTTAAGAGAAGTGAATTAAGTGTATTCTTATGTTAGAACTAACTAGATATTCAATAATTAAAGGTACAAAGCATGTGTACATATTTCTTTGTAATTTGCAAATCGCGAAAAATTGTACTCGCGAAAATAAAGATACCCCATTATACCAAAAAATCGCCAAATTTGATACTCGCGAAAAAAATCTGGTTATACGGTACATTGTTTAGATGGAGGATCACTGTCGAAGGTTAAGTACCCGAAACGTGCATTTCTGGTCCATGCTGTAAATTTATCTGTTCTCAAATGATGCTATTGCATTAACGTTGAATAGTTAAATCACTCGGTGAGTGTCACTGTCGGTGGACCAGGAGTCCCCAAGGGCACATGTAGCCAAGTTCGATCAACTTCGATTGAACGTCTGTCTCTTCAACGTATTCGAAAATTTCTGTTATAAAAAAATCTTGAATTTTCTAAAATGTGGGTCCTGTAGCATCATATTCCAATCATTCTGCTACGTTTTTCGTAACATTTTTGGACTTAATAATTTTCACACTCTTTGGCCATATTACATTGTTTAGCTGGAGGATCACTGTCGAGGGTTAAGTATCCAAAGCGTGCATGTCTGGTCCATGCTGTTAATTTATCTGTTCTTAAATGATGGTATTGGATTTTAAGACGTTTAATATATAGTTTTTTTCAGGCGGACACAAACATTTTGACCCAGTCATGTAATCTTAATTACCCTTATGTTGACATACTTGCTTCTCAAGTAGATGACAGAAATATGCCACTTTATATGGTCTTGATATATGTAAAAAATAAATCGAGAGTACAATGGCGTGTTGCAGAGACAAGCCTCGTATCCTAGTTAGCGTGTACCCTTTCCTTCCGCCGCATATAATTATCTTGACGTAAATGATAGAAGGAAGTATTATGGTAAATATGATATCTGTTTTCCATGAAAAACAAATGGTTAATTATATTCGCATTGCATGCACGCATGTTATAAATTTAAGGAGTGATTTATATCAAGGTTAATTGAACTTCTTTTGTCTTTCGACCAGCTTTAATAAAATCGCTTTAAAAAAGCCCATTTCTAATCGAACAAATATAGAGACTACATGTATTGCATCAAATGAGATAGATTATTTTCTGAAACCTGAAAATTTGTTTTGCCAGCATGGCATTTCTGTCCCTAATGATTTGACGTAGATCAAAATATAACAGGAATAATGAAGAATCCCTTTATTCAAGATACAGAACCTAGGGATATTTCCTACTATTATATTTTCCCATTAAATCAGCATTGATATACATGTACACTGACTTAGTTATTTCATTTCCACATTTATGATTGCAAGCGGCCAATATATACCTTTACAATAAGGGATGCCATATTTTCATTCCTCTGGTATCGTGCGAAAGAAGCTGGAACATTTCTTTTATAATTTGATATGAGCAACATGTCCTTTTCAATAAAGGAATATTTATGAATGAATATCAACTTATTCAAGAAATGGAATCAATCAGATGTGGATCCTGAAAAATTCTAAGGAACGTTTGGAAAATTTAAAAGCCACCAATTTCAATCATATAACCAACATAAAGTCTTTCGACTTAATAGGAGATAGGTAATAGGAGATTCAAATACCTCGTCATAGGGCGTGAGGATACTTATTTCGTGAAGGAACACTCTGATTTGAAACGAAAAGTATACCGAAGATCCGGATGCTTGAATTTTGATTGACAACATTTTTGAACTTATCGGAGGAATCGTATTCCAGTAGATAGCCGGAATCCCCATGGGTACCAATTGCGCCCCATTGCCTGCAGACTTATTTTTATGTTCATACGAAGCTGACTTCCTCCAGACCTTGCTCTCGACTGGGCGAAAGCACCTCGCATCTCGGTTCAATTTACCTTCAGATACATAGATTACGTGCTTTCCATCAATAATCCGAAGTTTAGGACCATCTACATTTTATCCTTATGAACTAGAGATCAAGAAAACAACAGAGAGCAACGCAACAGATCCGCTTCGTACTTGGATATACTTCTACCTTTCGACGCGAACGGACCATTTCAACACCTCCCTGCATGACAAGCGTGACGATTTCAGCTTCAACATAACTAACTTCCCTTTCATGAATAGCAACATTCCGTCTTTTCCTTGTATTGGAGTTTTTGTTTCTCAGCTGATACGGTAGGCCGGGGCAAATATGACGATTTCATAATTAGAGACAGACGGCTTGCAAGTAAGCTACTTGTTCTGCGTTATATCACATAACGGCTGGAAATTCTTCGGTCGCTACGGGGAAATTATTAAAGTTAGGGTTGCGACTACAGGGGGATAACTCTATTTTAATATCACGTCATATTTAAAACCGACATGGACGATAAATGGTATAAGCTCATTTTGTGCATTCCCTCAGAATGATACTCCTCGAAATTTTCATTGCTGAATGGGTATTTTGGGGGAAATGCATATTTTCAATAAAAAATCGCCGAAAATAGGGAAAAATGTCATTTTCGCATGAGTTCTGCTTCTAAAGATTCAAACATCAGAATATATTCTATTCATTATACTCTTTAAAAATAAGAGAATTAGAAACTCGAACTTCGAGTAAATCTCTATGTTTTTTGGTCCAAATGTTTATTTTTTTGCACAAATTATTGTGCCATTAACTAGAAACAGTCAGTTAATAAAAAAAATTCGGGGTAAATGTTGGTTTGACTACTTTAGGATAAAGCAATACCATAGCTCTATGCATATAAAAAAATGTGCACCTGGCGGCGACCTTCTTGCTATTAATAAAAATAGCGAGTTGTTGCCATGGCAACCAGCAAAATCGTATTTTTAAGAAAATACACTACTTAGAATGTTTTTTTTTATCGGAATTTTTCAAAATAGGCTTTGTTGAAATTTATACACAATCTATAAGAATCAAGTAAAAGAAAGTTTTATATATATTTCTTTTCCAATTTTCATGCATTGCAGAGGTATGTAAAGTTATGATGTGGTATTCTCTAAAATGACGAAAATGTTTAAATAGGCCAAAATATGACGTTTATAGCCAAAAGACGAATCGGGCAAATTTGGATTTTTTTGGTCTGAATAGTTCGAGAGGAGATGTTCCTTTTCATGTGGACACATCCATCTTTCTTCTACCTCATTTTTATTAAAGTCGCCACCCTGACCTTAAAGCATATCAGATCCCCCTTTCCAGAATGATCAGTGACATTCTTCATTGTAATTGAATGGCTGTCGTCATCACCAAACAAGACATACTTACCTGATCTATACATCGAAATGTACATCAGGACAATCAGGGAATTTGACAGGTTTCGATGGAGCTGTTGCGACGGGTGTTGCATGCAATCAGGAGACGCTGACTCTCCCCGGGCACCCGGTCTCACTTCGGCATGTTGTTCATTCCGAAGTGACCGTTCGCAACCGTTTCGATGGGAATTCTCACGATTTTGTCTTGCCTTCTCGACGTTGAGACTGAATAACTGTTAGGTACTTCTTTGCTGTTTATTGTATAAGTGTTTAACGTCTTCAGATTCATTAGCATCATTTTAGAGCAGATACATTTACAGCATGGATCAGACATGCACGTATTGAATATTATTGAAATTGAATATTATTGAATATATAGGATGATTTTTAGATGAGCGATTTTGTACTTCTTGATAGGGATATGGTTTTTTTTTCCATATTTGTCATCTATCTGTAAAGGGAAAGGTTGTATCAGGTTCAAGTTATATTTGTGTCACAACTCAAATGTCACTAAAACACTGTAGATATATTATATTGTATATTTTTTCAGTACTACCAAATGTTAGAAGGATGGGCTTGCAAATGGGCAATGGATATAAAATTAGCAACCCGGCCTGTTTTCAATGAAAATAAAATCAGTTATTAGTGCTGTCTTGAACCATGGTAACACTCTTGACAGTGATGTCATAGTATGGTATACATGTAATTTCTTCTGAAAAAGGATCTCTTCATCATGAGTATTACAAGGAAAGGGAAAATTTCCAGCATGACCACCCTGCATTCAACGAACCAACCACAAGAAAGTGACACATAAATGACGTCAGACAAAACTACCAACCGCAAAAAGACAGGCAATATTTACAACATCATATAGACGTAATGAAACATCAAACATTAATGAAAACACATCAGAGGAAGGAGACCAATGTACATCCGGCGAAGTATGGAAGAATGAAGTATCGATAATACATTTTGCTTATCGAAATGACATCAAGTTTAAATTTAACAGAAATAGGAAGTTTTCATATACTGTTCCACTTACACACCTCATACTCCACTTGAAATTTCTCAGAAATTCAAGTTCTCATTGTTGTTGTGAGAATACAGGAAAACTACACTAGAAAATGTATTGTTAAAATCATACATGGTAACCAGAGATACATAGGACAGCAATCGCATTGTTTAAAGCCAAAGAACAGCGACATTTTGCCTGAATATCAAATTAGGTGTATATTGTAAAATGTACATCATCTTACTTTGTAATGTACATGTAAAGTATTTTGACAAATTATGTGATCATATTGAACATTGTTGCTTAGGAAAAAAAAATAATGAAAGGTACAACAAAGCCTTCATCAATATCAAAGCCAAAACTAGTTCATACTTTTGTATCTTTCATTGGGTAATTTCGTTCCCTTCACATTTTGGACGGTCTCTGACGTAAAGTAATTGTGGCGTCATCAAAGTCTATGGGAACGAGTATAAGTTAAGGGAAAACATGCTTCAAGCAGGACGTTTCTACAGGATTTTCAGTTCGTCATAATCCGTTAACGTCAGATACCGGCCTATGTGGATAGTAACTCTGTATATCGAAAAGACGGATAGTAGTTACAATATAATTACATTATAAATAGATTTTTAAAAAATGGATTTAAGTTGCATGTTTTCTTTTTCTTGCCGTTAACTTACATTTTTAAGCCCATGTCGTGTCGTCACCAGAGAATTTGGAGCCACGCACCCTCTGCAAAGTAAATGCACAATTTGAATTCAAAAAATAAAAAGAGGGCGATTCTGAATTACATTTGACATATTAGAAATCACTCCGGCATTTTAAAAGTACCACTGATAAGGATGTATAGTAACTATCCAAACACGTGTTTGGTGCATTGAAATTGGTTTGAATTTCCTTTAAGAAGGTTAAGAGTTGGAACACTTCCGCATTATCATGTTTATGCTAAGCTGGTTAACTTTTGCATTTGGTCCTTTTATTTGGATTATGTCTGTTTGTCGGTGTTTATAATAATGTTAAGTTGAGTTCATAATTTTCGTTTTCTTAACGCCTTCTAAGAAGAGGAAGATCATTTTAAGTGGGTCCAAAACAATATCCAAACGAACCCGATCGAAAAGCTCTAGATCAACGCGTTTTTGCACGAACGTCAGCATTAGGTGACTAAAAATGAGGGGGAGGGTGTAACAAAATCACTATAACTTAAAAACTGACGGTGAAATGTCAATAGGAACTTATCGGTGTTTAACTTGACATATGAAGAAAACAACATCAAGTTTGTTACGGAAAATAAATGATAGGGTTTCAGATAAACGGACATTATAATTAGAAAATAACAACTCAAAGATGTTCTGAAAATTGACATTTATTTATCTCCTTTCAATAATTTCTTAAGAATAAAGTCTTAGTGAACATTTATAATTCTATACATTGCCCAGATCACTTGTTTATTTTCTGCCTCTGCAGAAGATTTGTAACTGTTTTTCGTTCTCTAAAGTGTATTCAATTTATCGTAACAATTACGGCCCATTTGGGGGCATTTACCTTCGTAGCTTCAAAACCGACGGTCAAAAATTGATGAAACTTTGCACATAGAAAAGTATGTTTCAATTATTAAGATTTGTAATTTTTAGGAAAATTAAATGATAGGACCTTTTTAAAGTCTGGCTGTCCTGAACCTCCGTAAGACTAATAATATCGGTCTCCTTTTAATGAGGTGTTCTTCATCTTCCAATGCTGATTGGCCTTATTTGTTTATCAATTTTATAGTTTTTATGTTATTTTTCTCATGTTATTGTCGAAGTGTAGTGTACGTGCAACGCATAAACAAACTCTGTGTATCTTGCGCTTTTTTTCTGATATCGATACAACGTCTTCTATTGGGGGGATCCTTTACCTCCTCTCGATGAAACAGTGAAGTAAAGTAGAACTTTGTCTCCTTATTCGGCTTATTCAATATAATTTGATGGTGAAAGTATCTTCGCAGAGCAATGCTGAATTATCTTTAGATCAGTGCTAAATTATCTTTGTATGAATAAACATAAATCATTTATCCGATGTATATATTGATGTTCATATCAGGTAAATGACAAATATGGATAATGACCATACCCCTCTATACAGCACAAAAACGATAATTCAGAAAATCAGAAACCGAAGGCATACAAAATCAGGACAAAACAGGAACCAAAGCAAACAAACAAAAACTTCCACCACATGAAAAAAGCGAACTCCCGATATGGGAGTGAGATCAGGTGCCCAGGAAGAGTAAGCATCTCCTGCTTGCATGCAACACCCGCCGCTTCAATTCGGTAGAACTGTCACATCCGGTAACTTCCATTTCGGAAGACATAGAGTACAATCTTGGCTTGGATGGTTCAAATGGTCTATGACAGAAGGTCACCCACCATTCTGGAGAGTGGGACATCATAGTGTATGACGAGTTCCCCATATCGACCGTAGAACTTCCTCAGTGACGATGTAAGTCGGTCACAAACATATCCCTGACTGAGAAGCTTATCTGAAAGACGCCTAGCTCTCAGAACAAAATCCGTATATTTCGTACTTGCTCTGGCATAGCGTATCAACTGAGATATGAACACGCCATAAGCAGGCGATGAAGGGATGTTGCTACTCAGAAAAGGAAAGTTTGTAATGCTGAAATTGAAGTCGTCACGTTTGTCATAGAGTGAGGTGTTCATGTGACCATCAGTGTCGTAGGACAACATTATGTCCAAATAGGATGCTGAATTATTTGTCTCTGTAGTTTCTTTGACTTCAAGCTCTGAAGGATAGATTCTGCTCAGGTAATCTGCGAATTTCGGATTATTGATGGACAAAACATCGTCTATGTATCTATAAGTGAAGTTGAAGTCAGAAGCTAAGTATCTTTTACCTTCAGAGACCAAAGATTGAATGAATTCAGCTTCGTACGAGTAAAGGAAAATGTCGGCAAGGAGTGGGGCACAATTGGTCCCCATTGGAATTCCGACAATTTGCTGAAAGACCTTTCCTCCAAACACCACAAAAATGTTGTCGATCAAAAGTTTAACATCTGAATAATATCTGTTTCAGTGTACTTATTTTCAGAATCGGACTTTTCTTTTACAAATGTTAAACGTCTTTAAATTCAATAGCATCATTTAAAACCTGATATTAAATTTACAGCATGGACCAGACATGCACGTTTCGGGTACTAAACCCTCGTCAGTGATCCTCAGTCTAAACAGTGTAATACGGCCAAAAAGTATGAAAATTGTTATGTCCAAAAAATGTACCAAAAGACGTAGCAGAATGGGTGGGATATGATGCTACAGGACCCACATTTTGGGAATTTCAAGAAATTTTGTAACAGAAAATTTCATATGCGTTGAAGAGACACACGATCAACCGAAGTTGATCGAACTTGGCTACATGTGCCCTCGGGGACTCTTGGTCCACCAGCAGTGACACTCACCAAGTAGTTCAAATGTTAAACGTCTTTAAATTCAATAGCATCATTTAAAACCTGATATTAAATTTACAGCATGGACCAGACATGCACGTTTCGGGTACTAAACCCTCGTCAGTGATCCTCAGTCTAAACAGTGTAATACGGCCAAAAAGTATGAAAATTGTTATGTCCAAAAAATGTACCAAAAGACGTAGCAGAATGGGTGGGATATGATGCTACAGGACCCACATTTTGGGAATTTCAAGAAATTTTGTAACAGAAAATTTCATATGCGTTGAAGAGACACACGATCAACCGAAGTTGATCGAACTTGGCTACATGTGCCCTCGGGGACTCTTGGTCCACCAGCAGTGACACTCACCAAGTAGTTCAAATGTTAAACGTCTTTAAATTCAATAGCATCATTTAAAACCTGATATTAAATTTACAGCATGGACCAGACATGCACGTTTCGGGTACTAAACCCTCGTCAGTGATCCTCAGTCTAAACAGTGTAATACGGCCAAAAAGTATGAAAATTGTTATGTCCAAAAAATGTACCAAAAGACGTAGCAGAATGGGTGGGATATGATGCTACAGGACCCACATTTTGGGAATTTCAAGAAATTTTGTAACAGAAAATTTCATATGCGTTGAAGAGACACACGATCAACCGAAGTTGATCGAACTTGGCTACATGTGCCCTCGGGGACTCTTGGTCCACCAGCAGTGACACTCACCAAGTAGTTCAAATGTTAAACGTCTTTAAATTCAATAGCATCATTTAAAACCTGATATTAAATTTACAGCATGGACCAGACATGCACGTTTCGGGTACTAAACCCTCGTCAGTGATCCTCAGTCTAAACAGTGTAATACGGCCAAAAAGTATGAAAATTGTTATGTCCAAAAAATGTACCAAAAGACGTAGCAGAATGGGTGGGATATGATGCTACAGGACCCACATTTTGGGAATTTCAAGAAATTTTGTAACAGAAAATTTCATATGCGTTGAAGAGACACACGATCAACCGAAGTTGATCGAACTTGGCTACATGTGCCCTCGGGGACTCTTGGTCCACCAGCAGTGACACTCACCAAGTAGTTCAAATGTTAAAAGTAGGTTTTGTCATAGTTCACAACAATAAATTTGTATTTGCGATTACCGTTCTTACTTGTAAACGCATTACTTATAATTTTTGCGAGTCTTTCTTGGAATTTAGAATGTGGAATTGTAGTGTAAAGTGTCGAAAAATCAAAGGCTTTAATCGAATGAACTTTACTAAAATGAGTGGATTTCAGATGTTCTAAAAGTTCCTTCGAATTCTTTAAAATCCACATCTGGTTGATACCACTGCGAGAATATACTGTCGAACAATATTTTTGAAGCCCAGATTTGATTTCAGATAAAACTTTGGTGAGTAAGATCGATACAGATTTGGTAGAACATTTTGAGGAACCAGCGATGAAACGTTGTTTGTACGGATTCTTATGCATTTTAGGTATGCAGTATAAGTATGGTAAATCTAAATCTAAATTGTTAGTTTGGAAGCCAAAGGAAGAAAGAGCTGATTTGTGGTTATCTAATTTCAGAGGCAGAAAGGTTTATTGGGGTGTAAGTGGGATTTCCAGGTGTCGAATTTAAACCCAACTCTTTAACTAGACTTTCGAAATAGAACTTTTTGCAAGTAAATGTGTAATTATTTGAGGCTTTGTCCGCTGGTGTGATGACATAATGTTCTTGGAGGTAGGTAAGCTCTGTGATAACATCAGGGTCTTTAAATATAGACTCGAATCTGGTGCTCACGGTTGATTTTAATCGGTTAATTTTAGATAAAAGTAACCCCTCTGATGGATTTTATCCATTCGGATAGTGTGTCGAGCTGTACATCCTCTTTCTTTGCCCAACGTCTTGCATATTCCTCACAAGAGTCCATGATAATTTTGAAATTTTGGTTCCATGTAAAGGACATACTTTCTCTGTATTTGGGACCCTTTTTTAACAAATTTCTCAACTTGTGGTTCTGGACTATACTAAGGTCACCTGTAATAACGTGTCCACAAGGAGAATATTTAAAATCCGATGAAGAACATTCGCAAGGAAGTGGATGTAGTGAGGGATTACTTAAATCAATGCACTGCAAGAATCGTTTGTAATTGTAAATTTTAGATGCAACTGTTGGTGTGTAGCTATAGGAAATACAAGGAGTTTCTTGTCTTTTGAAATATGGTGGGATTTTTTCTGTGACAGTTTTGTGATTCAAAATTTGACCAAGATTCAATTTATCAATACCTTTGTTTGCAAATTTTACTTTAATGAAAGGACGGTTTGTTTCCTCCTCTGATTTATCTGATCTAACTGCTTGAAATAAACGAAAGGTAGAAATGTCCAAGATGACTCCTTGTAGTCTGTATTCTGGGGAACGTGTATCGGTATAAGTGAGGTCCTTCGTATATTCGTAGATTTCGTGTAACTTCCGTAAAGGAACAGAGTATAATTTGGTACGAATATAATGCAGGCCTAGGGGCTCATTCAAAAATGGAACCAAGTCATCGAAGGAGAAACTATGTATCTCAGGCCTATTATATTTACGAATGCCATGACTTCGAGGTCTTCTTTGTGGTCTGTTGAATAAGCTATTCACATTTACCGATTGACAACCTGGACTTGTTAAGTTTCCTAAGCTGCTTATATTATCGTTACACCCATAGGGCGCTGCAGTGTTAAGATTTTTTATCCAGAACTCTTCTCTGTTGCGACGGAAAGGTGTGCTCAAATTGGGATTGTTTGTGGGGTGATATTTTTTCTCCAGGATTCTGACTCTCATAGATAAAACAGAATGCCGGTAAAGAAGTTGACTTCCTTTATTATTTATTTTTGACCGATGTCCTGACATTCTGGTTCGGAGCTTACCTTTGGTTTCACCCACATAAATCAATCCACAAAGTGAGCACTCTATTCTGTACACAACATTAGATGTCATACAGTTTAGGTTTTCAAAACTATGCGTGTTAAATGTTTGTTTTGTGAGATTACTTGAGAATGAAGTGTCTGTTATAAGGATTTTACAAGTTTTGCAGTTCTTCGTGCCGGACTTAGAAACTGAGCAATCGCTTGGTGAAAATTGGTGCTCTTTTAGTATATCGACCACTTCAATCTTACAGGGCTTGATTTTAATATACCCGTCTGCATGTTTGTACCAAAACTCATGGTTTCTACTCACTACAAATATTTCGTGTTTGAAATTCTGAAAATTTCTGTTTACAAAATTTTCTTAAATTTCTAAAACCTGGATCCTATAGCATCATATCCAAGCCGTCCTGCTACGTCTTTCGGCTTATTTTGGACATAATTTTACAGATTTTGATCGTATTCCATTGTTTAGATTGAGGATCACTGACGAGAGTTAAGTACCCGAAACATGCATGTCTGGTCCATGCTGCAAATTTATCTGCTTTTAAATAATGCCAATGAACTTGAAGACGTTTATCATTAGTCATAATGACAGCCATTCAGATATTTGGACTACATAAGCACAAATCTCCCTCTTTTCTGGTTACCAATTGGTCTAGATAAAATGAGATATATGACATTCAAATTTTCCCAGTCCGAGTACAAAAGAACACATAAGAGCAAGTTCGTAAACGCTCAATATGCCGTAAGTGTGATAAATATATTATCGCTTCATCGATAAATGAGTTGTTGATATTTTCCTTGTGCGTCTCTGCTGTGCATGTCAACTCTGTGTTTTTGCATTGGTTGTTTTGGTATTTTGTTGTGGATGCAGCACCCGAGAGATCTCCTCCTTTCTTTTACCTTTTATCACCAATTTTGATTGTCATGGATTAACAAAAGAACAGGTATATGAAATCTTACTGAATGACAAATATGGATAATGACCATATCCCATGACAAATATGGATAATGACCAAATGGTCTATGAATTCAATCCTCGAAGAACAACAGATAAGGGGCCAAGATGTTCACAATATAAATCGTAGATACCCATTTTCACTGTTAGACGGTGAATCATGCTGAGAACTGTGTCCAATACCATACATGATGTTATCTTGTTGAAACCAATACAAAATTTCGGATTAACAACTTCAATCTTTTCACCTTCTTATCTGACTTATAATAAAGTTACCCTGGTCATCTTGACTTGCAAAATCTAATCTGTTTATTTTTCAAATTGGATGTGTTTTATATGTATGACAAATATGGATAATGACCATATCCCTGTCTACAGTACAAAATCGATAATTCAGAAAATCAGAAACCGAAGGCATACAAAATCAGGATAAAACAGGAACCAAAGCAAACAAAATCAAAAACCTCCACCATATGAAAAGAAGCGAACTCCCGATATGAGAGTGAGACCAGGTGCCCAAGAAGAGTAAGCATCTCCTGCTTGCATACAACACCCGTCGCTTCAATTCGGTAGAACTGTCACATCCGGTTACTTCCATTTTGGAAGATATAGAGTACAATCTTTGGTTGGATGGTTCAAAGCATAACATAATTGGATAAAATTATTGATTGAGAAGATGCCAAACACAAAAAAAACTATGCATACATCTGTCCAAACCCGTCACGAAGGAACATATGAAACCTTGAAAAAATCCTTGAAAAAAATAACAACTTCATGATTCGAACACCTTAGCAGGAACTATATCTAAACCCGTTGGACCGTCATTTTTTCCTATTTGGACATTACTGGATTTGACACGTTTCTAGTTGGCATTCGCGTCGAATGACAAATATGGATAATGACCAAATCTCTGTATACAGCACAAAATCGATAACCCAGAATATCAGAAACCGAAGGCATACAGTACCGACAACGTTATCTTACATGCAATAAACGAACGAAAACGATTAACGACCCAGATGTAACGAACGCATAACGCATAACGATTAAGGAAAAACGAACGGTAACGTTTAACGTTGTGGGAATCGTTTCGTTTTAATCGTTATCCGTTATTCGTTTTCCGTTTTCCGTTAATCGTTATTCGTTTTCCGTTATCCGTTATTCGTTATTCGTTTATCGTTTTCTATTATGCGTTATGCGTTATTCGATTTTTTAAATGTTCTTTGTTCGTTATAGACGAGATTTATTAAATCAGCAACGGACATGTAAAATGTATAGCACTAATGTACGATTTTTAAATTATAGTGCGATTTTTTTTTTTTTTTTGGTTTTTTTTTTTTTGCATGTTAGTTTTTATATTTATGTTCGAATATTTATAACTTTTTTTCATTGGCGGATCCAGTACCGCCTTTTTGTCGATCCCAATCAGAACTTGCTGAAAATTTGACAAAATATACATGGAAGTCGGACGCCGCCTCTGTACCCCGTGAATCCATATTTCTATTATTATTAGTTTTTATATGCACCGTATGGTTAGAAGGTGTGCAAGTGTACAGTGTACGAATGTCATACTTGTTATTATCAATACAGTGTACGTATAGGGATGTTTGCCGTGACGTCACGGGTCTCGCGAAAACAAAACGGTTGGCAGTGAAGGGAAATATACGTGATACCCGGGGATAAATCGACAATTGATTCTCTAATATACACTTCTATCCTACTATTATTTTATTGATAAGTCCTGCTTTGACACTGACCATTCTAATCACAACAATATAGAAATCCCGCTGAGTTTAGTATATCAGACTGCCGTTCGATTGGGGGGAGAGGGGGGGGGGCAAGAATCAATAAAACTGCCGATATTTAATTTTTTCTTCAAATTTTGCTTTTCAAAGAAGCCGGTGTAATTCATAGTGTCCCATTTCTATGCTCCTGTATTAGGTGTAACATGACCGACTAATTACCTGTTGTTTTGACAAGTACACACCTATCCCTCAAACATGCAACATTCCTATATTAGTTGTAATTTAATTAAGGCGGAGCATGTGAACGGGATGGAAAGAGGGAAATAGTTTGACCAAAATTAATGTCGAACTGTTTGAAAACGCAAAACGGAAAAAAATAATTTAGCTCACAAAATAAAGAGTACTAATTTTCTTAGCTTATTTTTTTTTTCTCACGACTGTCTCAAATTTAATTATAGATAAAGCCGATCATAGTATTAACAATGAAAACACGCACAAATCCTTCAGTAATTTTCTTACTTTAGATATGGAAATTACGCAAGGTGTTATCTACCGCCAGGGTCACTTCAAAGCCTTTAAGACCTGTCCCTTATTTAGACAGAGCATATTGTGAAAAGTAGAATTATTATCAAATATATTTTGATAGAAAATTTAACTGAAGAAAGAAATAAAAAGATAAAATAGAAAGAAAAATGAAAGCGATTTCCATGATTTTCAACTTATCGAAACTTTGCAGTTCAGATTTCTTGTCTCCTCGCTATCTTTTATATCTAAAATCTTTTGCATGTATGTCTATTTTTGTCGGAGTCCGTAGACGTAGATTTGTGATATATATTATAAAATAATTGTAATTGTATTGCAGAAAGGAAAAAAAAAGAATTAATAATAAATAAATTACAAGGTACAAAATGAAGTTCAATAGCCCCAAAGCATTGATAATCTTCTATTGTATAC
Source organism: Pinctada imbricata (assembly GCA_033119305.1). Lineage (NCBI taxonomy): Eukaryota > Metazoa > Mollusca > Bivalvia > Pterioida > Pteriidae > Pinctada > Pinctada imbricata. The sequence goes on along the minus strand of VSWD01000003.1, from coordinate 49,222,518 downwards.
ATACAGGGGGGAGAAAATATGCGATATCCATAGCACAATGTACGAGTGTACAATTTTCGCTTGATTGATCACACAGTTTACCGGTTGACTGTCCATTGTGGTCCGTGTGATAGATAATTATGATTGACAGTTGGTCACTCAGTATCAGATATCTATAGGCGTGGCAGAGATCTCGAGTTGGGAATTTTCTGCGATCAAATGTATGTACATTGCAAGTGTTTATTACAAAAAAAAAAGTTCGGGCCAAACTGGTCTTAATTAAATTATTTTTATTTTTACATTTCGGCTACGATACGACTTTTTTCCAGTTTATTTTTTCATCTTTTAGACTCGAAACTTTTTATTAAAATCCTAGACTTTTTAATTAATGTCCGTCAGATGATATATAGTAAAATAAACATCAAAGAAGTACCTAACAGTTATTCAGTCTCAAAGTCGAGAAGGCAAGGCCAAGTCGTTAGATAAATAAAAATTATTTATATAGCAAACTCCCCGGTCGAGCTCCCTCTCCCGTATGGATAAGCTTAATTAAAAGTACGGTGTCCCTGAACATTAATTAATTTTACAAAATCTTATAATGCAAAATCTTTCTTTTCATATTAAAGTTTACATTCTTATTTGTATTTGTAATTTTCAGGCGAATTTAACCCATACATTCGTAGTTATAGCCGTTTGAAAACGTCATTTTTAATTTGGGGTGCGCAGCTTTAATTCATTACACTAGTGCCACCTACAATGCTTTGCGTTTTTACAATAGAGGTATACATTGTAATGGAGATTTAAATTTATATTAAACTCGACAATATTATGGTGACTACTGCATATTTTCAAATATATAAAACTTTTTTTTATGGCTCCTTTTTATTTTCAATCTAGACCCTTCGGAATAAATTTTACGTCTTCAATAAAATTTATTTTCAGCGACACTGTTTCTTTATTTTTTTCATAATTTGAGTTATTGTTAAATCTAATGTAATCAAAGCTGATTAAGTAAACGACGTTTCAATCTCCAACATAAACAATGCACGTATGGCCATTGAGTACAGGTACGTACAGTTGTACAACGTCTTCAGCCAACATCGGAAACACGCATTTTCACAGTCAGAACAAACCGGCCTTTATCGAAAATAAATTCAGTTCTCTCTCTCTCTCTCTCTTTCTCTCTCTCCGGACGCACACATATACTTCTCTCTCTCTCCGGACGCACACATATACATATTGGCAGAAGATTTTTATTGGTCCGCGAGAGCGAGGAAGACAGGTTAACTCTTGAATATAACAACATTTCCCACTAATTTAGATAGTATATTATTTTATAAAATGTTCTTGTGTTCATTAATTAGTTTCTTTTTTTCCCATTTTTTTTTCTCTTTTACACGCCTTCCTTCTTTCAAACAAACGAACAAACCAAATATAGTCTCAGGTAAACACTTCAATAAAAGCTCCTAAAACTAAATATGGCTTCTTGTATAGTATCTTGCCTATGAAGTCATCTGATAGGAAAAAAATAATTGTTATTTACGATAAGATTTTCAGAAAAACCAAAAGCATCCAATAATTAAAAAAAACAACAACAAAAAACAAAAAACAAAAACCACACACACACACACACACACACACACACACACAAAACAAAACAAAACAAAACAACACAAAAAAATGCTAGCGCCTTGTTCTGGTACATGTACTTCAAACGACTCCAAACAAGTCCGTAAAAATTTGATTTTTCATGAATGTTGAATCATGTAAATAAATAAAAAAAAAAACCCCGCATTTTTTCAGAATCGGAATAAAACGGTTAGACAATAATGCCGTTTATATAAATATTCTTTTCAGTTCCATTGCTCTTAGTGCCCTTGTTTATTGACCAAGGTGTAATGTATATGGGTTGTATAGGAAAGCTGTAATAAATTCTGACAAGCGGAAGCGAGCTAGAGAAATTTTCTGAAATTCTATTATCAAAATGAAAGATTTCTAATACTAAGTACAAATTCATCGCGAATTTACATGTTTCATAGAATAAGCGACGCTTATTCTATGAAATATGTACATTTATACAAAAAAATAAAATTCCAGGGGCGTTCCAGACCCTCGACACCCCCCCCCCCCCTCCCTCTGGATCCGCGCTTGCACAGAAATCAAAACAAATAAACAAAGACAAAAAACACAAGATAAACTAGAAACATGGCTTTTATGAAGGTAGTATTAAAATTTGAATAGCTTTTAATAAACCAAATGCTGTGTCACTGGTTTTTCCGTCTTTATCAAACTCCGCTATAGGTTTTTCGAAGAGCTATATATTAGGCACGGTCCATATGGGAAGGGGGGGGGGGGGCACTTGGGTTGATTCCGGGCTATATTGTTTTTTTTTTCCGCCCCAAACCGGAGGGGGGGGGGGGGATTTTTCGTAGCAAGAATCTTAATTTTGATATACAATAATGTCTTAGTTTTATCATAGCACTCGAAATTGTGAATACGACTTTTTTAAATGAAAAATTGCAATCATGCAAATAAATATCAGCAATATGTAAGCCGGAATCCGTTGGAGGCCCCAAAGAATGTATAACTTATTATCTATCTGAATCTTGAACGAATCAGAAAAGTGTAAGGAAATTTCTGTAAAATAAGTAAAATAATCCCTTTTTCTTAATTTCGGACGGGACACGCGCTCGAAGAGGTTTCGATTTTATACTAGGGTGCATCAATGTACTTGCACACCATATCCCGATTGTTATACTGTAGGATTAATTTTCTTCTCCTTATATGGTCCATATATCATTAAATACGAAAATCTATTTGCAATGTTTTTTTTTTGGGGGGGGGGAGGGGGTTATAGGTTTTCTTTCATTCTTTTTTTATTGGACTTCTAATTTAATTTCTAGGTATAATTCTTATTATATTTTAGGTATTATTTCTAGGTATAATTTTCTTCTCCTTATATGGTCCATATATCATTAAATACGAAAATCTATTTGCAATGTTTTTTTTGGGGGGGGGGGGGGGGGTTATAGGTTTTCTTTCTTTCTTTTTTCTTGGATTTCTAACAATATTTTTTTTACTTTGTTTCTTGTCCCATTTACATGTACAACATAATTCATAAAGACAAGATTGCTGTGACTCTTTGACATGCATATCGTCTATAAGGCATTTATCCCTGTCCCGTACAATATTGTTGAATAAACATCCCGAAAGTGTCACGTTTCCTGGTAAACTACGCGATATAAAATACCCTGAACCTTGTAACTATAGTTACCAGGTACGATTAAATGGGGCCCTCTTCGGGGAACGTATTTGCCAATAAGTACATTGTAAATAAAGCGATAAGTTATTAAAACAAATGTATGTTGTGTATGTGAATATGTCCAGCAAAGAAACTTTTCTATTTCGGCGTATATTTCTCTAGATTCACATACCTATATCAAATTTTGATTAAAAAAGAAAGAAACTAAGTTTTTGATATGTCCATAATTATACATAAAATCAACGATTAATTTGTAAAAATGAGTTTTTTTTTTTTCGCGCGCACTAGAGGGAGATTTCTTTAAGTTTGTGCCGAAATTTGACCCCATCCCGGCAATGAATTACGCTCGGAGTCTGCCCCTCAAACCTTTTGGCAATTTTTTGGGTCAATACATGTCAATAAATCGTCAAATATAGTCTCCTATCACCTGCAAAGGGGACGCTGGATCCATCAGTCTGGTGAGCGTTGTTTTTTCTTTAATTTATTTATTCTTTTTTCTTGGTACATGATTAAAATTGTTTGGTCGCCGGCAGGGATTGGCAAAGCTGCGACCTGCATCATAGTCTCATTCCTATCAAAAATTGTCCATTACATCTGCAAATTGCTGCGCCCTGGTGCGCTTTATTCTGCGGTATCCATTTTAAAATTAGTATTTATTTATCTATTTATTTATTTATTTATTTATTTATTTATTTATTTATTTATTTATTTATTTATTTATTTATTTATTTATTTATTTATTTACTTTTTGGTCTATTTAAGTTTAATACTTATATAGACTACTTGACGTAGATCTGATTTTATTCAGAAATATATTGAATTTTCTCCGACATTCTTTTTTATCCTTGTTCTGCGCCTGAGATATAAATCTCCAACTTCCACTTACGTACCTTATCTGTGTATGCGTTCGTCTGTAAAATTATCATGTCATTTTGAAGTGGTCATGCAATCAATGGGTACAAATTGAAGTAATACAAATGTACAGAAATGTCAATCACAGTCGAGTCCCTCTTCCTCAACGCACCGACATGAAATTGGACTTGGCTGTTAAAAAATGTTCTGTGAATTAAACATTGGAAATGGTAAAATTTGGAATTTCAACCCCCTCCCCCCAAATAATGATAATAAATAAAAATAAACCGTGCTGAAGAAAAAAAATGAATTTCTATTCATTGTTAAACAGATTTGTCCGATGTATTGAAGCTTTTCGAAAATTGATTATTTTTGGAATTGCCCTTTCGTGAGGAAAGATGGCCCATTGTTTTTAAGAATAGCCCATTGTTTTTTAGAATGCGTGGCTCATTTAAGTTCAAGTGGAAGGGGCTATAGTCCCATTAAACAAGTTTGCCTTCCCGATCACCTTTAAACGGTATCTGTTCATAAAAAAAACATGCATGCTTGAAATCAATATATACTTGTAATAATATATTAAGAGCGAAATTCAGTATGCAAAAGATTTACTGGTATATATTATGTATGGATGGCTATAGAAACTCTTCCACAGGGGGAGAGGGGGCAAAGCCGTCAAGAGGGGGGGGGGGGGGGGGGTTCCAATCCTGCTTTGAAAAGAATATACATGTACTAAAAAAGCGAAAATAAGTGATTGTAGCAAATTCTTCGAAAAGGGAGCCCTTGTTCTCCCACTTGATCCTAAATCTGTTCAGTGTTAGATTTTGGATTTTTGGTGTGATCGGATGATGAAGATCCATATCGTCCAAAGAAAAAGAAAAAAAAAGTGATTTATTATGGTTCGTTTCCTTACGATGCTTACGCTCTTACTTTTTTGTATCCCTGAGCCTCCATCCATGTGTTCTCATCACTCAACTATCGATCAACATTAAATAAAATTCGTCACTATTGCATGTTCAAATTTTAATTGGCAATATCCATATGATCATATTATACAGTTAAAGTATACCATTGAGGGAGTTAGCACGATTCTGGTTCCCCGAGACCAGACCAGAATCGTGCTAACTCCCTCAATGGTATACTTTAACTGTTTTATTATACCGAAACAAACAAACATATCTCTTAGTTGTACCGAAACAAACATTATACTGAAACAAACATATCTCTTAGGTTCACATCGTTCCAATGGAAATTCTAATGATTTTGCCTTGCCTTCTCGACTGAATGAATATTAATTTTTGATGATAAGATAAACAGAAACATCATTTATCATACTCATACATTTTTAATTTTTGTTTGTTTTATTTTATTGCGGATTAATTCATGTGCTAAGCGGATAGGAGGCGGATTACTCTGCTCGCGTACCAATAGCGTCATACGATCATCCGATCAACCTTCAACGGCGCTGATTGGTTGATACTGACACACCCCCAAAGAAGCTCCGCCCCATTTTGAGACTAACTCCCTAGGGAAATAGTCTTCTCAACTAACGCACCCCTTTGCAGGGAAATAGTCTTATAAGGCGATTTTCAGGGATTTAGTTAGATTTGATGAGTCTCTTTTTATATAAGAAAAAATCAGTAGAGGTATAATAACATGTCTATAAATGTTGACACAAGGATGTCTGTTTATTATTTTATTTTTTTGTTTAACACCACAGACATGTATACAATACATTGACAAGGACAAGAATATATGTCAGCCGACCCGTGGTCCTAGCAAGGCTTGAACCAGCAATCTTTAATTAGAATTACAAGCCCGACGCCCTATCCGCTATACCACGGCGCCACAGGAAGTCTGTTTATAAGTCCTTGGTTGACAGTGTTGTAGAAGAACTGATCAAGTCAACAAGTGTTTTACTACATATACGTATTTCTCTTTCGAATGTGAGGTTATATCAGTGGCGGATTCAAGGGGGGGGGGGGGCGTAGGGCGCGTACGCTCCCCCTAAAATTTTCCAATCATGGATAAAACGATCATTTTCAATAAAAAAATAGTAAATATTAGTGAATATTAAGTACATGTACTTGTACCTGTTAGTAAATATAATTGTAAAATGCATCAATTTTCACTCTTTAATCAATTACAGTCACGAAAATGGGTCCTTAAATGAAGATATTCTAGAGCTTCCGGGAGGCTTTGCCCCCCCCCCCCCCTGGTCCCCCTACCAGGGCTCTGCCCTGGACCCGCTGCGAACCCCAGACCCCTCGCCAATTCTTTACGCTCCCCCCAACTGAAAATGCTGGATCCGCCACTGTATACGTTCAAAATTCTTAAACGTACTTGCACACTATTTTGCAATAAACATGTGTATAACACTTTCGTAACAAATGTCAAAATATTGCAGTTTTAAAATAAAACTGAAGCGGTACTTTGATCGGTGAAATCAAAGAGGCGGCATAATTTTTGAAGCGCACGGGCATTGTACTGAGGATAATAAGCGAAACTTGATTATTTACATGTACGGTACTTATAACTGATTCATCATATTGATCTTATTGTTTCAGCAATAATGTACTGGCTTCGTTTTCTGCACTTTACCTATATGTAGCTAAGATGCATATTAGCCGGGTTGTGTACGCTATGCAATTTCTTGGATGTGGGGGGGGGGGGGTATTCCATGTATTAATTTTTATGTATATGTACTAAATATACTTCGACTAAATAAATAGATAAATAAATAAATGTAGTCCAGTGGCGGATCCAGCGCCCCCTTTGCCGGGGGGTCAAGGGGCGAATTTTGCCGATTTTTACCGAAAATGGGCCAAAATATACCTGTTTTTTGAAAATTTTGGGTCAGTGCCGGGGAGGGGGGCGCCCCCTCCGCACCCCCTAAATCCGCCACTGACTGTATATCTTATTTTAAATCAACATCGTCTGCTATTTAAATCGCTCAGCAATCGAGGGTTGTTAAAGAGGCTGTGCTATGTATATCAAATCCATGTATATTATGCAGAACGTGACAGGTGGTAAATAAAGAAGCAAGAAGTGGTAGACAAATATTTATTTACGACGGACATGCGCCCGGTGTTTTACTTACTTTTTTTCAATAAAGTTTTTTAAAGTAACGTTAATTCCCCTCTTGACACTTTCATTCGTTGATCATTTATTTAATGTCCCTCAGCTTGATCACAAGAACTTTATTTTCGGTATACTAAAATTTCGTCCATTAAGAAGCAGAAATTATTGGACAGCGATTTGTCATCTTTCTAAGCTATCATGAGTATACGTTATATATGGGAACGGTACTAACGATTAACGGATAACTTAAAACGGATTACGATTAACGAATAACGAATAACGGATAAAGCATAACGCAAAACGAAAAACGGATAACGATTAACGGATAACGATTAACGATCCAGAGCACCCCTAAACGAACGGAAACGATTAACGATTCAGAGCAAACGAACGCATAACGCAAAACGATTAAGAAAAAACGAACGAAAACGATTAACGCATGTAAGATAACGTTGTCGATACTGTACAAAATCAGGACAAAACAGGAACCAAAGCAAACAAACAAAAACATCCGTCATATGAAAAGAAGCGAACTCCCGATATGGAAGTGAGACCAGGTACCAAGGAAGAGTAAGCATCCCTTGCATGCAACACCGGCCGCTTCAATTCGGTAGACTGTCACATCCGGTAACTTCCATTTCGGAAGACATAGAGTATAATCTTTTGTTGGATGGTTCAAATGGTCTTTGACAGAATATCATCCACCATTCTGGAGAGTGGGACATCATAGTGTATGACGAGTTCCCCATATCGACCGTAGAACTTCCTCAGTGATTATGTTAGTCGGTCACAAACATATTCCTGCGAAACTTATCTGAAAGACGCCTAGCTCTCAGAACAAAATCAGTACATTTGGTACTTGTTCTGGCATAGCGTATCAACTGAAATATGAACACGCCTTAAGCAGGCGATGAAGGGATGTTGCTACTCAGAAAAGGAAAGTTTGTAATGCTGAAATTATAGTCGTCACGTTTGTCATATAGTGAGATGTTCATTTGACCATCATTGTCGTATGACAACATTATGTCCAAATAGGATGATGAATTATTTGTCTCTGTAGTTTCTTTGACTTCAAGTTCCGAAGGATAGATACTGCTGAGGTAATCTGCGAATTTTGAATTATTGATTGACAATACATCGTCTATGTATCTGTAAGTAAAGTTGAAGTCAGAAGCTAAGTATCTTTTCCCTTCAGAGACCAAATATTGAATGAATTCAGCTTCGTACGAGTAAACGAAAATGTCGGCAAGGAGTGGGGCACAATTGGTCCCCATTGAAATTCCGACAAGTGCTGGAAGACCTTTCCTCCAAACACCACAAAAATGTTGTGGATCAGAAACTTTAACATTTGAATAATATCTGTTTCAGTGGACTTATTTTCAGAATCGGACTTTTCTTTTACAAAGTAGGTTTTGTCATAGTTAACAACAATAAATTAATATTTGCGATTGCCGTTCTTACTTGTTAACGCATTACTTATAATTTGTGCGAGTCTTTCTTTCAATTTAGAATGGTGGATTGTAAAAATCAAAGGCTTTGATCGAATGGACTCTATTAAAATGAGTGGATTTCAGATGTTCTAAAATTTCTTTCGAATTCTTTAAAATCCCGAATATTGCATATAGTCAGAGGACGGTCACTCCCCCGGGCACCTGGCCCTGTCTCTATTCGAAGTTTCGCGATTGCCTAATGTTTACTCTGGTATCAGTTTTACACTGACAGGTAACATGTCACAACATTAAAACAACCTTAAACTAGAAAGGTTTCTTGTTGCGGTTGCAACAAGAGTGTCTTCCTCCTATATACAATTATATACAATTTTTGGTTTGGAAATATGAAGGACGTCACATTACATGTATTTATATTATATATTTAAGTTTTCAAATAGCAGTAACATTAAATTTTCAAACCGATAATTGTTGGTGAGCAACCATTTGATTTTTTTTTGGGGGGGGGGGGGGGGGGGGGCAGGAATTCTATTGCCAGCCGGTAAAATTTTTTCAGCAATTTTCTGAGCAGGCCATTTTTTTCAGCCATTACCAGAGTCGGAGAAAAATTTTCGCCGGTTCTTCGGGCCGGATTTAAACAAATTGTCAAATGTTGTGAATGTCTGTGTAAGTTAAACTCCCCGCTGTTACAGAGTTTGAGTTAATAACCGTTCCTTCAGATGTCTCTTTGCAATTAGCGAATTTCAGACAGATTGTATGATGTTTAAATAGAACCTTTTCTAGATTTTTGTGCCTATGCGTATTAGGTCTCTGGTAGATACAGCTATGTGAACAGTTTGTATTTATATTAATTAATTTTTTGACTTTAAATTGTCTGGCACAAAGGGCCAGCAAAAATTTCCATATCATGCAATGTATCCTTACTTTTGCATGGTCCGGGAAAAAAAATTGCCGGCCCTTTGGGCCGGAATATTTTTTTTCAGCATTTTTCAGAGCCGGGATTTTTTTTTTGCAAATTCTTCCTGCCCCCTTCCCCCATAAAAAAGGCGAACTCGTAGCTGTAGAACCAATCTTCTTGAGAAGAGAAATGGTAATAACAAGTTACGTTCAATATATATATATAAATACCATGAGGTTCTCGCTGTGCAGGTTCAAATTTGGACCCCCCCTTCCCTTTTTTCAAAGTTTATTTTGAATTTCCATCATGGCGACATCGTTCAATATAAACAGAACTGTTTTCGAAAAACGAGGGGAGGGAAGAATGTTGGAGAAATTGTTCATCAATTTGTAAATAAACCAACCGAAAATTATGTTCGAACGTTTGCTAGAATTAGAAATTAAACTTGATGTTCAAAATATAGTTATTGAAGTTTAAAAACAGGTTTGTAGGTTAGAAATCGGAATCAAACTACCACTTTTTGTGTGTAAATTCTGGTTTGTAGCTGATCTCTTCTAAATTAATCAAATGTTTTAAAATCAAATTGTGTATATCGAAATGTATTTATGAAATGCATATTCATCATTGCCGTGAAATCGGAATTTGAAAATCTCAACACTGCTTTTCTCGAGTCGGACTCGGACTACCAATTTTAGTGTGCGCCCGATCTGTTGGCGTGAAGGTGTATCGAAATACCCAACTCAAAATTTCGATGCTCATATCTTTTCAACAGTAAGAGATAGGAAAAATCAGAAAGACTAAATAAGACAGATATATGGATAAAAAATAATAATATTGAAATTTTTAGGAAACTTCATAAGCTTAATTTTTGTTTACTATTATAAGCAAAAAAGTGTCTTCCTCCTATGAATTTCTGAATTTGGAAATATGAAGGACGGTGAAGGACGTCATCGTAATAAATCGTTACAGTGTGCATCTAGCATTTCATATCTTGCATGGCTGTCGACTTTCAAAAAGAATGGAAACTGTAGATAGCAAAATACGAGATATTTAAGCTTACAAATAGCAAAACATGAAATTTTCGGTCCTTTTGAGTAATTCGACGCTCCCGTCAAATATTTGAATCTACTAAAAACATGATAAAAAAATAACAGAGACCAAAAATAAAAAAGACCAATCTAGCTTTTACTCCAAACGTAACGTTGGAGAACTTTCATTGTCCTAGCTTACAGGGTTCTTGAGAAATCGCTGATCCAATTTTCCACGGTTACGAAAACAATAGGTCTTCCGACGGAAGTCGGAAGACCTAATTAAGGTATGTTCCAATACATATCATGTTAAGAAGTTTAGAAGAGTATTCAGATATCATAAATGTTATATGGGTGAATCGATTATTTATTTGTGGATTTAAGTTTTAAGTGATTTGTAATATAGTTGTATATCTGTCATGTTTTACATGCACTATTCCTTTACGCTTTGATAAACATTTATAAATTAAATATTTTATAACATCATAAATCATGTGGAGAATAACAAGAAGTATATAAAGACAGATTCCAAATGTAATTCCTATCATATACGACGACATCAAAACTTCATACAACATACATATAGCAGTCATTCCAGAAATAAATGAAGTTTACTAAATATTCATGTCGCCAACCTTTTATTTCAAAATAAGAAGCCATTCTACGATTTTCACTTGACAAATCGTTATATTTCAACACATGTCCATCATCTGCGTCAAACAAAATAATTTTAAGTCATACTCTGAAAGAAATATAGAATGTAGCCAAGCGTAAAATATGAATAAATTGACAAATGACAAATATGGATAATCACCATATCCCTGTATACAGCACAAAATCGATAATTCAGAAAATCAAAACCGAAGGCATACAAAATCAGGATAAAAAAGGAACCAAAGCTAACAAACAAAAACCTCCACCACATGAAAAGAAGCGTCTGAAATTTATAAGGTTGTATCGTTGGTTTTGTTTGGACACATCATATCCAATGTATTCGTTTACATACTGACTTGGTTCATGAACAAAGACAGCAAATTGACTTTGGGCAGATTAGGAATTAACTTCCGTGATCAACATTTCAGCAATATTACTTCCAGAAGCAATATTTTTACATTTACTTTTTTCATCTCTTGTCTTAATCATTAAAACAATACTGAATATTTCATCGAATACTCTAACATTTGGACGAATGAAGTGGAATGAGACGAAAACTATAACTTCCGTTACTATTAACTTCCGATACCAAATATCCAATGCTATGCTTTTTTGTCTATACAGATAGACAGGATATCACGACTGGACGATTAAATTCAATTAGTTCATAAGAAGATGCAAGAATGAAGAATAAAGCACAAAAAGTACTTCTTTGCGGAAGGGATATCATCGAAAAGATTTACTTATGTATCCTGGAAAATAATACGTAAATTTATGAATAACTTCATGTATTTCTGTGTTATATGCAATTCTGATCCTATTGATAAATAAAAACAACAGTATATTATCCCTTTATGACGATATTAATCAGATACGTACCAGAAAGTTATTATGACATTAATTCCAAAGCTTATTGTTCTAACTTCCGTTACCTGCTTTGGTCGTTATATTCTACCATTCTAAAGTCGTATGTTATGATTTCATCGGTCTACTTTTCCTTTTATTTGTATGTATCCATTTAAAATGTAATTTTGCGTGCTTTTATTCGATTTGAACTAAAAGAACATGACAAATTGATTCTGAAATGGTTAACTTCCGTAACAATAGCAGTATTATCTTTATATTTTTACTGTAAATTAAGTATTCCTTCTAAATAGATTTATATTCAGCGTCTAACTGATATGTTTTACAAAAGTAAGATATTAATTCATGTAAATTATGTGTCTAGCTTGTTAAATATGTGTATGTTTAACTTCCGTTACTAGATGATGCATGTCCGGCACATGCTGCAATTTTTTTCTGTTCTGAAATAAAAATATGAAATTGAAGACGTTATCTTTGTACCACTTGGTGAATGGCACTGCTGATGGACCAGGACTCCCCGAGGTGCGAATGCATAGGTATCATGTCCGATCAACTTCGGTTGATCGCTTCCTCTAACGCATTCGAAAATTTCTGATCACAAATAATCGTAAATTCTGAAAATATGTCTTGTAGCATCATATTTCATCTTTTGCTATGTTTTTCGGGATGTTTTGAACAAAACTTTTACAGTATTTAGCCATACGTCATTGTTTGGATTGAAGATCAATGACGAAGACTAAGTACCCGAAACGTCCATGCGGCAAAATTATCTGTTCTTGAATAATATTATGAATTTGAAGACGTTATATTGGTGAAAAGTATTCTCACAAAGAATTCACATGCTAAATGTTCAGTACTACCATTCATCATTCAAATATCATGTCCAATCCGAACTCAACATCCTATATCAGAATCAGAAAATCACAACCAAACTGAACTTTCTTACGAGTAAAGAAGAAGTGGACAAACATACTTCGAAAACGCGAACAAGCAAAAGGTGCAAAATAACATTTCTTGTAAATAACACAGTGACGAGTGGATGGACTAGCTATATTGTAAATTGCCATCCTTAAAAGTGAGGAACGAAACGGTAATAGAAGTAAAAGCAATGATCCATGTATCTCTATGCTTTAGAGTTGTCAAAATACTCGAGTGAAAGAGTCAGTGTATTTGAATGAGAACAAGTTCTTTATATACATGTAGCTCCATCATATCACGACTTTTCGATGTTTTTTTTTTACAGACTAAAAACACCAAAAACGATTATTATATTTTCATGCTTTTGACATTTAATAATTTCGACTTACCTAGAAACTGTTCCATCAACGGTTTATTTGTGAGCAAATGACTTTGTCCCTGCAAACGGTTTTGGACGATACAATGAGAATTAATGATACATTTGACTTAGTTTTTTTTAGTTTGGTGAGTTTGAACATGTTGAATGAGAGATTCGCTGTAACTGTTTATCTACATTTGTATCTGTATAGCATAGAATAATATTTCAAGTTACCAGAACAAGTTTTATTTTTCATATAGTTTGTTTTCTCAATGAAATGTGCATATATTGAATTCGGCGAACATTGACACATTTGTACGGTATGACCACAATACTTCCGCATTGGAAGGCCTAGGGCTGTTCATCTCTTACATCCCAAAAGCTGATTTAACAGCTTTTGTATAAAACTTAAGTCCCTTTTCCTCTTAATAAAGTACCCATTGTTAATGTTTATCATTGTAAAGCTATTTAATTAGTATGTGAATTTTGAATGGTCAAAATGATTGTAACTTTCATGCGTAAAAATATCAATTTTGTGAATGTTCTCTTTCATTTTCTATATTTATGGTATGACGAATTGTAGAAACTTGTCGGCTAGATACAATGTATCCCAATTTGTAAAATATGATCAAATTCCCCCCCCCCCCCCCCCCCCTGAAAATCTACTTTTTGTTCTACACTTTGGCATTTCTCATCTCAAAGTAAAATGGAAATATAAAAGCCCGCTTTCACGGGCCATGGATAGCTACGGATCGGGGTAAATTACGCATTCGTAGCTATCCTTAACAAATTTATTCATTATCTTATTATACGGAAGTGTTCCAACTTCCTGTTACCTCGGACGATTTTTGGACAGCGCCCTTCATTGCGTCTCGTCGCAAATGTAAATCATAAAATTTACACCTTTCCAAGAATTGTAGAAATTTACACCTTTTTATCTTAAGGAGGATCATCGCAAAACCATGGATATTTACCAAATATTGAATGTGAAATCTTCTCTAATGTCAAACACTCAGTTTACACATAAATTTTAGTTACCCCTATCGTTGACCGTTTATTAGATAAGATTTTGCATTTGCAACATAAATGATAAAGTTTGAATTGTCAATATTGAAATACATGTTCTATAGTACCAATTTTGTTGTACTAGACACGTGTTTCGGATATTTTAATCCTCGTCAGTAGTTTGCTCTTTTATTTAGGTTGCTTGATAGCACCATTATGAATCTTTTATGGTAATATGTGTTGTGTGCCATGTAAAAAAAGTGAAACCAAGATTATACAGAGGGAAATGACAACAGAGATAAGGACTCCCAAAATGGAATATCTCAAACTCAGTATTGTAAAATAAATTCTACTGAAGAATGTTAGAATGAAAACGAGGTGTCATATCGTGATACATATATCTCATCAATTACATGCACTTCGTTTACAACAATAGACATTTGAGATGATCATATCTATACATTTCTTCATTGGCCAAATAATTACAAACTAGGGTTCAATAAACTGCCTTGCATTTAAATCCAATAATCTAAAATGTCTTCTCCTTTGTCCATAACACTGTATATATATAACAACGTTAAATTTACTTCCTGCTTCATTTTGTGAGTATCTGCATACCAATAAGCATGTTTTTATTTCACCTGACAAATACATTGTGGATTGTCTGGTGTTTTTCTGGATGTAACAGTTCACGTGAGTATCATTCGTTAATTCTTAACATGATTTTTAAAAAGTACTTTCTGGACGTATCCATTAAGCTGGAATAACGAGAGTGTGTTTAATGTGAAATGCTTTCAAATTATGATAAAAACCGTTCAATTAATTAATTTCGTATATCTTACTTGCAGTAGATAGAATTTTACATTATATTGAACTTATTAAGAATTGTTCGCATTTCATTCGAAAACTAGATGTAGTGAGAAATAAAAGGTGACTGACTTTCTTTTATGGCATATAGTTTACGATATAAACGAATGTTTGTTCAATAATAGAGATCTTAAATACAAAGTACGTGACTGAACATGTTTACAAAAGCTAAATTCAACCTTTCGACTCTTTTGATAAATTTGGCAATATCTGAATGAAAATCCGTTAATATCACTTAATGAAGTGAAAAACGTCGTAATCGTCTTTTCTTGAATGACGTATTTGTAGGGAGTTTCATCATATTTGATACTTTTAAAATCATGTATACATTCAATTAACATTTTTGCAGAAATATGTTATATTAAAAAGGACAAGTTACTTGATGATCTTGATAATAAGATTCTTTATATTGAACACATATTAAGTTAATGTAATACATTTCCGATAAAAAATGCGGAAGTGTTCCAACTTTTTACCTTCTTGAAGAAAATTTCAAACCAATTTATTATGCACCAGAAACGTCTTTTTGATCCATCAGACACGTTTTAATATTAAATTCTCATCAGTGATGCTTCCAGCCAAAGTGCTTTTCATAAGCCTCCAAAATTCATTTCAGTAGCGCCCTCTGGTTTTATTTTTAGAATTTCGATTTGTTTTCACTTAAGGCACGGTCCATTTGATATTCTGGGGGGGGGGGGGGGGGGGGGGGGGGGGCTTGGGTTTTTTTGCGAAAAAAAATAATTTTGCTCTCAATTTCAATGAAAAAATAAATTTGCTTATGGTGTGACAGAAAAAAAATAATCTTGCTCTTACAGATAATCTGAATTTGAAGAATTACCATAAAATTTCGCTGAAATTCTTGAAAATTTTCCGGTTCGCTTCGCTCGCCGCAGTTTTCAAAATTGTATCAAAAATTTTTAGCTCGCTTCGCTCGCCATAGTTTCTATCAAAACATTATGTACTGATGGCAAAGTTCATATATTTGAAGGTATCAAAAGCTATGCCTATGCATGTATTTGAATGAAAAAGGGCTCCTTAAAAGCTGCATATATTATCAATATTTGTTTAATGCTATTAATACATGTTGCATGTATTCCATAGAGTACTAGTCTTGTAAGCTTGGACATGTTGGAAAGAAAACTTCAGTTATTCACCAATTTACAATTCTACATTTAAAATTTTGTCTAGGAGACCTTCCCCTCAGACCCTCTTATACATGTTATATACATGTACTTTATATAAAATATTGAGAATTGTATTGTAAAAATCTGTTCAAAAGTGAATTGAATACTTGCATAAAAATAAACTAATAGATTATAAATATCTAGAGTTTTGAGTAGAAATATAGATAATTTCTATCAATAAAACACATTCTTAATATGCGCATCACTTTGTAAAAAAAAAAATTTCCTTGCTCCAACTTTTCAAGAAAAAAATAATTTTGCCCCGGTCAGGGGCAAAAAAAATAATCTTGCCCCCCCCCCCCACCAGAATATCAAATGGACCATGCCTAACAGAACAAAGTACTAAATAATAGATAGTGTAGATGACCTTCCTTTCACTGAGCGAAGCGTACTATTGGTCTTCTCCTACTAGTAATTACCTTTACTGTAAATGGTTGTGGTGATGGTGATTGCATTTTAACGCAAATGGTGTTTTTTTTTTATGAAAGTCTTGTATTTGTAAAATTGAGTGCAACGTGAGCAGAAATCTTCAGAGATGTATTAGTATACATTGTGATCAAATTCTGTCATCGTAGGGTATCAATGAAAATAATATAATTGTGATTAAATTAAGTCATCATAAAGGATCGATGAGAATAAAGGCAAGTAGAGCGTTAATGTGTCATACAGGCAAGCGGAGTTAGCCCGAATACCTATATAATATATACTGATACAAGCGCGGATCCAGGGGGGTGGTCAGGGGGGGACCGGATTTTCGAAACATCGCTAAATCTTTGTTATTGATATACATATTGCATAATACTAAGTCCGAATTCCCCTTTTGCTATCATATTCTTTGGAAAATATATCGATTTGAATCAGGAATTTCTCATTTTGATAATATTTTGCCGTCAGTATTTCAACATTTTT
Organism: Pinctada imbricata; assembly: GCA_033119305.1. NCBI lineage: Eukaryota > Metazoa > Mollusca > Bivalvia > Pterioida > Pteriidae > Pinctada > Pinctada imbricata. Next base: position 49,205,214 of record VSWD01000003.1, on the reverse strand, counting down.
CTCTGGCTCGCGTCCGCTCGCGAGAATTTATTACATACATGTAGATCTACGTTATTTTCAAATGATGCTGCACTTTCATATATACAACACATATATATTACACCTAGATCAATAAACAAGGGCACTAAGGAAACGAAAAGAAACTGAAAAAGACACGAATAGTGGATTTTATTCCAATTCTTGGCAAAAAAAAAAATTTTTCGCTGGCTCGCTATCGCTCACCATTTGTTCTACTTACATATTAGAACTGACAATCAATTTAATCAATTACTATGATGTGAAAATTCAAAATTTTAAGATGTTTGCTCGCCATTGTGCTCCAGGCACCTGATCTATTAATAATTAGAGACAGAACTAACAATCATCAATAAATAACTTTATTTTCTTGCGTTTGCGGTTTTTTTTTCTTTTTTTGCTCTTCAAAAAATTCGGACTGTAGGACTCCCCCCCCCCCCCCTGAAAAAAGTCCTGGACCAGCCCATGCTGATATGATCAAGTTTTGTCAAATCTTGGGGGAATAAGAAAGATTTTTTTTAAATTTAATATGACCACGGTAAACTTCAAATCCTTTGAAGCATGACCTTCCGATCTCTGATAATTGTAACCCCCCCCCTCCCGGACGGACACTGGCAGAGGATTGAGGAGGCTCTCTCTTAAATTTTCCATGTTCAATATTCAGGACTGACCAGGCGCGTAGACAGGCATACGCAAGTATTCAGATGCTTCCACATCGTTTTGCAAAGAAAAAGAAAATAGATAAAATAAAAAATTGTACAAGGGGTCATTTTAAATTAGGAAACTACCCTGTAAATATGTAAAATACGTTAGATTCCCTTGGATAACCACCAAGGCTCAATAGGCGCCTCAGGGAATAATTCTATTTTCTTCATTTGCATCACAAAAGTTTTGAAATTATTAACAGCCGAAGATCATCATTAAGTGTTCTTCCTTTCACACGAATACTGCAAGTTTTACTTTCTGAATAAGCCATTTTTACGATTTCTCTCCGAAAATATAAGGACTCTCTTGAAGATTCAAATATAATTAATGAGGCCAGTGCAAATCACCAGAGGCGGATGTAGTTTTGGGTATTGATCTTTTCAACGTTCGTCTAACGACTTGGCAGCGAACTACCAATGACATGTCAGTGACCATCTTATCACTTACCATCTTAGTTTGTTTTCTATTTAGTCAGCCATTTCAAAACAGACTTCCATAAGAAAGGATGCCACCATAAAGAGATAAAAGAGGAGGTAAAGGACTTTTACCAAGTCATAGTGTCCCAACATTTACCCTCTTCTCTCCCAACTTATTCTCATTATGATACGTTAACAACATTTTTTCTTATCACGCAAAGCAATAAATCCATAATATTGTTCCGATGATTTAGAAAAACTAGCTGTAAGTGTGTATTATAACTCATGACCTGCCACTCTCAAATAACTCGGTTATAATTTAATAATATATGTTACAGCAAAACTTGTTTAATTTTCAAAAAACATTTCGTTAATTCTATGATAAAAATACATTCAAAATGAAAAAAAAAATCTTTACGGTCGTTGTTAAGACGTTATGCACACGCCAACGACGTTAAGCTGTCGGTAGGCTGTCGTTGAGTACACGTTGAGGACGTTAGACCATCGCTAGAAGGTCGCTGTGTACGCGTTACACGCTGTCCTTACACGGTCGTTGGAATTTATCGGCGACCTCTCAACGTTTTAGCAACTAATGAATAACGACTGCATAGCGCATGGGAACGCATGTCCAACGTGTGCCGGGCGACCTCCCAATGACCTCCTAACGACTCCTTTACTTACGACTGGACGTTGGGCAGTCATCGGCTGTTTGTGCATGCACAAACTTTTTCAAAAACAACAGCGCACGCCAACGTACTCCAGCGTTCATTCAGCGACCACACAACGACCTCAGACCACTACACAACGACCAGCCAGCAACCTCAACGTTCTTCCAGGTGTTGGGAAATTTACTTGTTACTGGTGCGTTGGCCGAAAAAGTGAAGGTGTGACGGGGCCATACGTAAGACGAAGAAGAATGACAATTGTGGTCCCTATCTCCATCCATAATGTATATGTAAGAACTATTCTCTATTTTATGGAGGTATCACCAGAATGAACACTTTGTAATGATACGCTTCGCGTTTTGATGCGGTTCATTAATTTCTTAAATAACGAATTTTTTTTCTTTTTTCTTTTTGCTGTTTTCGATTAACTAAGATACATTGTAAATGCACATTATTGATCGTAAGACCAGATTATTTAAATTGAATGACAAATATGGATAATGACCATATCCCTGTCTACAGCACAAAATCGATAATTCAGAAAATCAGAAACCGAAGGCATACAAAATCAGGATAAAACAGGAACCAAAGCAAACAAACAAAAACCTCTACCATATGAAAAAAGCGAACTCCCGATATGGGAGTGAGACCAGGTGCCCAGGAAGAGTAAGCATCTCCTGCTTGCATGCAACACCCGCCGCTTCAATTCGGTAGAACTGTCACATCCGGTTACATGTACTACCATTTCGGAAGACATAGAGTACAATCTTTGGTTGGATGGTTCAAATGGTCTATGACAGAATAATATCCACCATTCTGGAGAGTGGGACATCATAGTGTATGACGAGTTCCCCATATCGACCGTAGAACTTCCTCAGTGACGATGTTAGTCGGTCACAATGAAAGACGTCTAACTCTCAGAACAAAATCCGTATATTTGGTACTTGCTCTGGCATAGCGTATCAACTGAGATATGAACACGCCATAAGCAGGCGATGAAGGAAAATAAATGCACTGCCTGACCTTATGTCTATATAGAAAGTGCTATGGCGACCATCAGTGTCGTACCCAAAACATTTATATATGTTCAGCGAACAGAGTTGAAATGATAGGAACTCTGCGAAATTGTAAAACACATGCATAAGTACTTATAAATTTTATCACATATAGATGTGAACGAATGTAACACCAATTAAGAGCATTTTACAATAGAAAAGCTGCTGTTGACATGAATCTCTTTACTTTCTTACTTTATCCTCATTTAAATACTTTCGATTCTTGCAAATTTGTACGCCTTCTTTTCGCTTTCGTTGCAACTGGTGATAACCGGTAGCGAAAAAATCAATATAACTGTATTTCAATGTCTCCTTATTACCGGCAGTCATGACTGCCGGTATACTGTAATCAATCGTGACATACTTGCACGGATAAAATAACTCTTGGCAGTATGATTGGTGGACAATTACAAAATATGCCACCATAAAGAGATAAAAGAGGGGGTAAAGGACTTTTACAAGTCACAGTGTCCCAACATTGACCCTCTTCTCTCCCAACTTATTCTGATTATGATACGTTAACAACATTTTTTCTTATCACGCATAGCAATAAATCCATAATGTTGTTCCGATGATTTAGAAAAACTAGCTGTAAGTGTGTTTTATAACTCATGACCTGCCACTCTCAAATAACTCGGTTATAATTTAATAATATATGTTACAGCAAAACTTGTTTAATTTTCAGAAAACATTTCGTTAATTCTATGATAAAAATACATTCAAAATGAAAATAAAAATCTTTACGGTCGTTGTTAAGACGTTATGCACACGCCAACGACGTTAAGCTGTCGGTAGGCTGTCGTTGAGTACACGTTGAGGACGTTAGACCATCGCTAGAAGGTCGCTGTGTACGCGTTACACGCTGTCCTTACACGGTCGTTGGAATTTATCGGCGACCTCTCAACGTTTTAGCAACTAATGAATAACGACTGCATAGCGCATGGGAACGCATGTCCAACGTGTGCCGGGCGACCTCCCAATGACCTCCTAACGACTCCTTTACTTACGACTGGACGTTGGGCAGTCATCGGCTGTTTGTGCATGCACATACTTTTTCAAAAACAACAGCGCACGCCAACGTACTCCAGCGTTCATTCAGCGACCACACAACGACCTCAGACCACTACACAACGACCAGCCAGCAACCTCAACGTTCTTCCAGGTGTTGGGAAATTTACTTGTTACTGGTGCGTTGGCCGAAAAAGTGAAGGTGTGACGGGGCAATACGTAAGACGAATAAGAATGACAATTGTGGTCCCTATCTCCATCCATAATGTATATGTAAGAACTATTCTCTATTTTATGGAGGTATCACCAGAATGAACACTTTGTAATGATACGCTTCGCGTTTTGATGCGGTTTATTAATTTCTTAACTAACGAATTTTTTTTTCTTTTTTTCTTTTTGCTGTTTTCGATCAACTAAGATACATTGTAAATGCACATTATTGATCGTAAGACCAGATTATTTAAATTGAATGACAAATATGGATAATGACCATATCCCTGTCTACAGCACAAAATCGATAATTCAGAAAATCAGAAACCGAAGGCATACAAAATCAGGATAAAACAGGAACCAAAGCAAACAAACAAAAACCTCTACCATATGAAAAAAGCGAACTCCCGATATGGGAGTGAGACCAGGTGCCCAGGAAGAGTAAGCATCTCCTGCTTGCATGCAACACCCACCGCTTCAATTCGGTAGAACTGTCACATCCGGTTACATGTACTACCATTTCGGAAGACATAGAGTACAATCTGTGGTTGGATGGTTCAAATGGTCTATGACAGAATAGTATCCACCATTCTGGAGAGTGGGACATCATAGTGTATGACGAGTTCCCCATATCGACCGTAGAACTTCCTCAGTGACGATGTTAGTCGGCCACAATGAAAGACGTCTAGCTCTCAGAACAAAATCCGTATATTTGGTACTTGCTCTGGCATAGCGTATCAACTGAGATATGAACACGCCATAAGCAGGCGATGAAGGAAAATACATGCACTGCCTGACCTTATGTCTATATAGAAAGTGCTATGGCGACCATCAGTGTCGTACCCAAAACATTTATATATGTTCAGCGAACAGAGTTGAAATGATAGGAACTCTGCGAAATTGTTAAACACATGCATAAGTACTTATAAATTTTATCACATATAGATGTGAACGAATGTAACACCAATTAAGATCATTTTACAGTAGAAAAAATGCTGTTGACATGAATGTCTTTACTTTCTTACTTTTTCCTCATTTAAATACTTTCGATTCGTGCAAACTTGTACGCCTTCTTTTCGCTTTCGTTGCAACTGGTGATAACCGGTAGCGAAAAAATCAATATAACTGTATTTCAATGTCTCCTTATTACCGGCAGTCATGACTGCCGGTATACTGTAATCAATCGTGACATACTTGCACGGATAAAATAACTCTTGGCAGTATGATTGGTGGACAATTACAAAATATGCAAATATTCGTCAAGGTTATTCAAAATCTGTGCATAAGATACTTTCATCAGGTCGGCTCAAGAGTCTAGATGACATGACAAATGAAAGTCATATCGTATCAGTCCATTTTCATCCGAAAGGTGAATCGAAAAGTCTCTGTACCGATACGTCCTACAACAATCACAGATCCTCGGAAATTTCCGTAGCTTGAATTGGAAATAAAAACGGAAAAGCTCGGAAATGTGCAATTGGTCAACAAGAACAAAAATCGTTTTTTCCAATTTTTTCTTACTAGTGTTTTACAACATTTAATGTCAGCTAACTGCCGGCAAGCTTTTCGAAAAAGCTTATACTTGTTGTTACATTTGAAGCTGATTTCCACATTCGTATACGCTAAGGGGAAATATGCATTTGTAACATGAAATTACAGGAATGTCACTATTATGTTCATTCGTCTCTATATGAAGCCCAGTTATCAGTGAAATTCCAGCATCTCGAATACGAAATGACTGAGAAAACCTTTTCTTTGTAATTGTTCGTTACATTCGAAGTCGATCTTCTAACATGCACGGAATGTCCGACTTCACTGCTTTTGATAAAAAGCTATTCACAAATTTCTTGGTGCATGGTCATCGAAAAAGAGGTCATGGAATTGTTTCAATATGATTTAATGCCGTATAACTAATGTTTTCTAAAGATGTGTGTTCCACTTGTATACTCTTTTTTATACAAAATTTAGTTATCTGTTATCTTGACATACGTCTGTTAGTTACGAGTATAGAACACAACATAACGGGTTCATGGCCCATTTTTTTTTAATTTTGAAATGAATATCATTTCAGGCTTCGATAAAAGGCGGTTGGAGTTACACTTTCATCGTGGGGGCTCTTTTTCTTAAAATCACAAAAATGCCCTTCTAAATGTTTTATCCTTCTCTAATTTCAATACTACAGAAACAAATTCTTCTTTTCAAAATGTAGTTTAAGGTACTAATTTCATTGTACATTTATGTTTTAAACTTATAAATGGTATTCATTATTTTTTCATAATTTGCCTTTCATTTTGGTAATTATAAATTGATAACTGGAGAATTTATGAAATGTTGTTAACTATAGTAAAGAAATGTATTTCTGGAAAAAAGGCTAAAAGTACATGGAGATCAATTCAGTTTTGCCGCTAAGATTGATTAAAAATCAAATAGTGTTGAAAAGAGCCTTCAAGTTTTCAAGCCTTCAAGCCTTCAAGTTTTCAAGCCTTCAAGCCTTCAAGTTTTCAAGCCTTCAAGCCTTCAAGTTTTCAAGGCAATGTCAGTTTAAATAGAATTTTCAAGAAAAAGAGTCCAAGTACATGTGCTATTTTTTTAGTGAACATTTCCCTATATCTACATGTGATACCTGTTCGAGAGCACACAAATATTCATTAGTAATAAAACAAAACTGTATACAAGACATAGGCGGATCCAGTTAATTTTTTCAGGGGGGGGGGTCCTAAAGTCCGATTTTCTTGAAGAGCAAAAATAAAGGGAAAAAAAAAGATAAAAAAAGGCAAACGCAAGAAAATAAAGTTTATGTCAGTTCTATTTTTCTAATTATAAATAGTACTTGATTATTGATTGGGAGTTCTACTGTGTAAATACAATAAAAGGCGAGCGATAGCGAGCCAGCGAAATTTTCTTTCAGAGAATTGGAATAAAATACACAATTCGTGTCTTTTTAAGTTTCTTTTCATTTTCTTAGTGCCCTTGTTTGTTGGCCTAGGACAGGTGTAATGTATATGTGTTGTATATAGGAAAGGGCAGAATCATTTGAAAATAACGTACATGTAAGTAATAAAATCTGAAAATTTTTGAAATGCTGACGTCAAAATATTATCAAAATAAAAGATTTCTAATACAAACTCATGATATATTTTTCAAATATTATGACAACAAAAGGGGAATTGGAACTGAATCTTATGAAATATGTATATTAATAAAAAATCAAAGGACTGAAAGTCCTGCGAGTTGGCAAAGTCTAATATTGAATAAAGCCTTTGTTTGTGAAATACGAATGCTCCCGGCGGAGTATAAACACCATTTTTCTGTTAAGTATGTGAAAGGTCAAGGTCAGGGTCACTGGGCATAAACATGTTGGTATCTATGGAAAAATCTTGTGACAAGGAATACATATGTGAAATATAAAAGACATATAATTTACCATTCAAAGTGTTTTGGACAAACAGACGGACAGGCCAAAAACTATATACCCCCGAATCTTTGATTCCGGGGTGCATAAAAAGTTTTTTTTTCTTAATCTCTAAGCGATATTAGTCCCCTACCAGCATAAATCTAAGTCATAACTTTTAAAGTGTGTCTTACATGTACAAGTATATGCTTATTTTTCTCACATTGTCTAAAAGCGCTTAAAATAAAATTTTATGTACCGGTATTCATATTTTGATCAGCATTCATGAATGACATCACTATTGTCTGAATTGACATTACAGTTTAAAGGCACGTGAAAATGAAATCTTACCCCATAGGGTTAAGACTTAAAGAATCTATCATCAGGTGTGAGCATTGACAAGGAAATGCACTCCGAATGTCCAGAATTTGCTTGTACAATGACAAGATTTGCCGAGTCATGGACAAAAGCAAATCCCAGACAAGAGGTATAGATTTAAGGAATCATTCTTATATTTTTTTGGTTGATCGAGGTATCAACACCAAAAATTTAGGGAAAACTACATTGTGCGCATAGCGCAAGATGCAAAAGTTTTTCCTCAATTTTTGGTGTCGATACCTCGATCAACCAAAAACATTGATTACTTATCATTTCATTTTGTTGCTTTCCAACGTTTATTTGCGGCTTTGAAACCGTGTTGCTAATGACGTTGCTTATCACGTACTTCCGTTTTGTGTTGATACAGGTATCAACAAAATTTCTCGGCCAAACGGAATCGGAATCGTCGTTTCTTAATAATAACAATAGAAATTAAATGATTTCCTTGTGATGTTATCAATGATCACACCCAAGTGATTGACGTTCGATAAGTTTTCTTTACTTTTCTGCCATCTTTTGATCAAGGTTGAAGCGACGCAGTGTGTCGATTATTTTTCTCCTTACCGGTATGTGCAAAAACGTCAAATATAGTACTTTTCCTATGCCTTATCAAGACTAAACGTCATAGCCAACGTGGATGATCGATTTGCCATTTTGCTTTATACGAGTACAGTTCTGTAAATATGGAATAAAAGAATAATATAATCTAACACCACCACGAGGGAGGGATGGCGATTTCTCAACCCGAGTGTATAAATTTTGCAAGTCCATGACGAGGCTTGCCGAGTCATGGACAAGCAAACTTTTTACACGAGGGTTGATTGTTTTTCTCCAAACGTAATCGACTATCTAGAGTGTCTGTTATAATCACCAGTTTGCCAAGTGCTTCCATAACGTCGCTTTGGTAGCGATGACGTCAGAGGGTAAGATCGATGACGTCAGAGGGTGGGATCGATTTATCTCACCCCAGGGAAATTTGAGAGTTCTCAGTCTCAAGTGGGAGAATACATTTTCCCAGCGTTTCCATGAATATCCAAGTCCACGGTAATAACACGTGATGAAGTGAGTGTGTTGGAATACTACAAGTAGTACATGGACATATATATACATTTATTGCAGTCATTAGGTGAAGATTTATTCATCCTTGAAAAATTATATTCCTCGAGGATAATGCTCTTCTTATAACCCGAACTGTAATGTACATCGTTCATTCACCTAATCAAACACAACACGCCCCCCCCCCCCCCCCCTTCCCGAAAATCGAACTTCGATAAACAGATAACGACATACAGTAAATAGACGATCTAGTCTTTCGAATTGTGGTTTTTCATAATCCTTTATACAACAGATAAGAAAATATTCAAATATTCTATCAGTTATTTTCAAGAACTTACTACAAATGCAGTTCGCCGTTCATCGTATGGCCTTCCGAGTGTCCTCTGATCTTAAGACGCAAGAACCATAGCGATTTATATTGACATCAACAGACTATTTCATATCTATCTTTTCATCAATGAAATATAAATCGACACGGTTATAATAAGTATCATTAATGATTAGGCCTAAACTCTGGTAATTCCCCCGGAAAAAAACGCATGGCCGGCATAGTACTTAAAAGTTGAATACATACGCGATGCGAGAACTATACTCCGAATCTTCATTACAAATAGCTCTATAGACCATTTTTCACTCCAATAATTGCATTGGAATCATCATTTACAACTTACACTCATTCTGTCGTTTAAAATGTTTTTGTCCAAATAATAGTGGTACTATTTCTTACTAGGTAAGACTACAGATTTTTTACCGTTGCACGGTTCGTACGGCCCTACCTGAGGCATTCGATTCCAATGAATAGTTGGCTTTGCCAACTCAAAAATGTTTTAAGCTATGCTTCGAAAATTCCAGGGGGAAAATTCCGGACCCCCCCCCCCCCCCCCCCCCCCCTCTGGATCCGCGCTTGCAAGAGTATGACTGAATAGATAAAAACCTGTTCTAGAAAACGTTTGAATACAAAGAAAAAACATCTTCTTTTTCGTTGAAGGAAATATTGCTCTACTACAGAGGGCTGAGTCTAGTCCCGTCCTGAGTGGTTATGAAACCAGATGGGGTCCAGAGAAGACAGTTGATGGCAATACCAACCAGAATGTATATTGTAACTCATGTCTACTTACGCAGCATCAGATTGATCGCCCTGCGTTTTTGAAAATCAGTTTTCTGAATCTTTCCTCTATCAATAGGGTAGAAATTTATCATAGACGGCCATTCGTTGCTTGGTGCAGTAACACTACAGTCAATAATACACTACGTACGTACATAAGTTGCTTACCTTTTGATAAATATTTCTTATTTCATAATCTCTTTTGTATCAAAAGAATGAAAATTTGTACAGCTTCGCAATGACTTTACAATGGGTTTTATTTAATAAGATCAAGTATGTGCTTTGCATCTGATATCAAAATGAAGAAAGTGATTTTAATCAAACATATACAATATATAAACCAACAAGAAAGGAGGGGATCTCCAACAACACTCGGTTGTAGCACCCACAGCAAAACTTCAAAATATCCAAAGCAAAAAACACAAAGCAGACATCCACAGAAAGAGACGCAAAAGGGACAAGGAACACCAACTCACACCATAGAAACGTGAAACATAAAAGACCACACATAAACCAAAGAGACCAGTGGGCAACCGGTATCGACTTAGGGCGGCCATCTTCCAAGTAAATAGGAGACGGTGTGGTTGTCACAACACTCCCACTTTCCGATTACCCAAAGTCTCGAAGAACGTTTAATTATGGTGTTAGACCTCCTCACTGTCAGATGACCAAATACAAACAAGACCGTAAACGCAAGGGCTCCAGCAACACAGATGAATATGTAAATGGATATAAAAAGAGGACGCGTGCGTAATACAGTTTGTGCTCTGCCGGCTGTACCGAGCTCATATCACCCGAGGAGTCCGACTGACATTCAGAGAGGACAGATGGTCGGGGTCTTGTCTTCTCTAAATAGGATTGGACAGGGCCCGTCATGGAGTGAACAAGACCAATTGGCAATCGTCGCCTACCTAGGACGGCCACATGCCAGCTAGAAGCAGGTAGAGTAGTCATCCGGATTACGCGCACACAACCCTCTAACTTTTCCGGTTATCCAAAGATCTCGGAGAACGCGCAATTCATGTGTACAACAAAGGAGGGGATCTCCAACAACACCAGGTTGTAGCACCCACACCAAAACACCTAATACAAAAACACAAAGCAGACAAGCACAAAGAGACGCGTAAGGGACAAGGAACGTCAACGCACAACACAGAAACATCAAACACAAAGGACTACACATAAACCAACGAGACCAATGGGCAACCGGTACCGATGACAAATATGAATAATGACCATATCCCTGTTTACAGCACAAAATCGATAACCCAGAAAATCAGAAACCGAAGGCATACAAAATCAGGATAAAACAGAAACCAAAGCAAACAAACAAAAACCTCCACCATATGAAAAGAAGCGAACTCCCGATATGAGAGTGAGACCAGGTGCACAGGAAGAGTAATCTCCTGCTTGCATGCAACACCCGTCGCTTCAATTCGGTAGAACTGTCACATCCGGTTACTTCCATTTTGGAAGATATAGAGTACAATCTTTGGTTGGATGGTTCAAACGGTCTATGACAGAATATCATCCACCATTCTAGACAGTGGGACATCATAGTGTATGACGAGTTCCACATATCGACCGTAGAACTTCCTCAGTGACGATGTTAGTCGGCCACAAACGTATCCCTGACTGAGAAGCTTATCTGAAAGACGCCTAGCTCTCAGAACAAAATCCGCATATTTGGTACTTGCTCTGGCATAGCGTATCAACTAAGATATGAACACACCATAAGCAGGCGATGAAGGGATGTTGCTACTCAGAAAAGGAAAGTTTGTAATGCTGAAATTGAAATCGTCACGTTTGTCATAGAGTGAGGTGTTCATGTGACCATCAGTGTCGTAGGACAACATTATGTCCAAATAGGATGCTGAATTATTTGTCTCTGTAGTTTCTTTGATTTCAAGCTCCGAAGGATAGATACTGCTCAGGTAATCCGCGAATTTTGGATTATTGATGGACAACACATCGTCTATGTATCTGTAAGTGAAGTTGAAGTCAGAAGCTAAGTATCTTTTCCCTTCAGAGACCACAGATTGAATGAATTCAGCTTCGTTCGAGTAAAGGAAAATGTCGGCAAGGAGTGGGGCACAATTGGTCCCCATTGGAATTCCGACAATTTGCTAGAAGACCTTTCCTCCAAACACCACAAAAATGTTGTCGATCAGAAAGTTTAACATCTGAATAATGTCTGTTTCAGTGTACTTATTTTCAGAATCGGACTTTTCTTTTACAAAGTAGGTTTTGTCATAGTTTACAACAATAAATTTGTATTTGCGATTACCGTTCTTACTTGTAAACGCATTACTTATAATTTTTGCGAGTCTTTCTTTCAATTTAGAATGTGGAATTGTAGTGTAAAGTGTCGAAAAATCAAAGGCTTTGATCGAATGGACTCTACTAAAATGAGTGGATTTCAGATGTTCTAAAAGTTCCTTCGAATTCTTTAAAATCCACATCTGGTTGATACCACTGCGAGAATATACTGTCGAACAATATCTTTGAAGCCCAGATTTGATTTCAGATAAAACTTTGGTGAGTAAGATCGATACAGATTTGGTAGAACATTTTGAGGAACCAGTGATGAAACGTTGTTTGTACGATTTCTTATGCATTTTAGGTATGCAGTATAAGTATGGTAAACCTAAATCTAAATTGGTAGTGTCGAAGCCAAAGGAAGCAAGAGCTGATTTGTGGTTATCTATTATTTCAGAGGCAGAAAAGTTTGTTGGGGTGTAAGTGGGATTTCCAGGTGTCGAATTTAGACCCAACTCTTTAACTAGACTGTCGAAAAAGTACTTTTTGCAAGTAAATGTGTAATTATTTGAGGCTTTGTCCGCTGGTGTGATGACATAATGTTCTTGGAGGTAGGTAAGCTCTTTGATAACATCAGGGTCTTTAAATATAGACACGAATCTGGTGTTCACAGTTGATTTTAATCGGTTAATTCTAGATAAAAGTAACCCTCTGATTGATTTTATCCATTCGGAAAGGGTGTCGAGCTGTACATCCTCTTTCTTTGCCCAACGTCTTGCATATTCCTCACAAGAGTCCATGATAATTTTGACATTTTGGTTCCATGTAAAGGACATACTTGCTCTGTATTTGGGACCCTTTTTTAACAATTCTCTCAACTTGTCGTTCTTGACTATACTTAGGTCACCAGTAATAACGTGTCCACAAGGAGAGTAGTTGAAATCCGATGAAGAACATTCGCAGGGAAGTGGATGTAGTGAGGGATTACTTAAATCAATACACTGCAGGAATCGTTTGTAATTGTAAATTTTAGATGCAACTGTTGGTGTGTAGCTATAGGAAATACAAGGAGTTTCTTTTCTTTTGAAAAATGGTGGGATTTTTTCTGTGACAGCTTTGTAATTCAAAATTTGACCTAGATTCAAGTTATCAATACCTTTGTTTGCAAATCTTACTTTAATGAAAGGGCGGTTTGTTTTCTCCTCTGATTTATCTGATCTAACTGCTTGAAATAAACGAAAAGTAGAAATGTCCAAGATAACTCCTTGTAGTATGTATTCTGGGTAACGTGTATCGGTATATGCGAGGTCCTTCGTATAATCGTAGATTTCGTGTAACTTCCGTAAAGGAACAGAGTATAATTTGGTACGAATATAATGCAGGCCTAGAGGCTCATTCAAAAATGGAACCATTTCATCGAAGGAGAAACTATATATTTCAGGCCTATTATATTTTCGAATGCCATGACTTCGAGGTCTTCTTTGCGGTCTGTTAAATAAGCTAGTCACATTTACCGATTGACAACCGGGACTTGTCAAGTTTCCTATAGTGCTGATGTTATCGTTGCACCCATAGGGCGCTGCAGTGTTAAGATTTTTTATCCAGAACTCTTCTCTGTTGCGACGGAAAGGTGTGCTCAAATTGGGATTGTTTGTGGGGTGATATATTTTCTCCAGGATTCTGACTTTCATAGATAAAACAGAATGATCCGCCTGGTCAAAATGTCGATAAAGGAGTTGACTTCCTTTATTATTTATTTTTGACCGGTGTCCTGACATTCTTTTTCGGAGCTGACCTTTGGTTTCACCCACATAAATCAATGCACAAAGTGAGCACTCTATTCCGTACACAACATTAGATGTCATGCAGTTAAGGTTTTCAAAACTATGCGTGTTAAATGTTTGTTTTGTGAGATTACTCGAGAAAGAAGTGTCTGTTATTAGGATGTTACAAGTTTTGCAGTTCTTCATGCCGCACTTAGAAATTGAGCAATCGCTTGGTGAAAATTGGTGCTCTTTTAGTATATCGACCACTTCAATCTTACAGGGCTTGATTTTAATATACCCATCTGCATGTTTATACCAAAACTCATGGTTGTTACTTACTACAAATGTTTCATGTCTAATGTCGTGTAAACTAATTCTAGGGACACCTAAGTTACCTGTTGCGTATGTGTCCGTAGACGCAACAGGTTGGGGCCTTTTTATAGTGGGCGACGCCCGAGCCACTTTGTAGGTCTCTTGATTTCTATCCATTTAAGCAAAAGACTGCCCGACAAGTGCCCTCGGGGACAATTTGACCACCAGCAGTGACACATGGACAGTGGTAAAAATGACAAATATGCATAATGACCATATCCCTGTTTACAGCACAAAATCGATAACCCAGAAAATCAGAAACCGAAGGCATACAAAATCAGGATAAAACAGAAACCAAAGCAAACAAACAAAAACCTCCACCATATGAAAAGAAGCGAACTCCCGATATGAGAGTGAGACCAGGTGCACAGGAAGAGTAAGCATCTCCTGGTTGCATGCAACACCCGTCGCTTCAATTCGGTAGAACTGTCACATCCGGTTACATCCATTTTGGAAGATATAGAGTACAATCTTTGGTTGGATGGTTCAAACGGTCTATGACAGAATATCATCCACCATTCTAGAAAGTGGGACATCATAGTGTATGACGAGTTCCCCATATCGACCGTAGAACTTCCTCAGTGACGATGTTAGTCGGCCACAAACATATCTCTGACTGAGAAGCTTATCTGAAAGACGCCTAGCTCTCAGAACAAAATCCGCATATATGGTACTTGCTCTGGCATAGCGTATCAACTGAGATATGGACACGCCATAAGTAGGCGATGAAGGGATGTTGCTACTCAGAAAAGGAAAGTTCGTAATGCTGAAATTGAAGTCGTCAAACTTGTCATAGAGTGAGGTGTTCATGTGACCATCAGTGTCGTAGGACAACATTATGTCCAAATAGGATGCTGAATTATTTGTCTCTGTAGTTTCTTTGATTTCAAGCTCCGAAGGATAGATACTGCTCAGGTAATCCGCGAATTTTGGATTATTGATGGACAACACATCGTCTATGTATCTGTAAGTGAAGTTGAAGTCAGAAGCTAAGTATCTTTTCCCTTCAGAGACCAAAGATTGAATGAATTCAGCTTCGTTCGAGTAAAGGAAAATGTCGGCAAGGAGTGGGGCACAATTGGTCCCCATTGGAATTCCGACAATTTGCTGGAAGATCTTTCCTCCAAACACCACAAAAATGTTGTCGATCAGAAAGTTTAACATCTGAATAATGTCTGTTTCAGTGTACTTATTTTCAGAATCGGACTTTTCTTTTACAAAGTAGGTTTTGTCATAGTTTACAACAATAGATTTGTATTTGCGATTACCGTTCTTACTTGTAAACGCATTACTTATAATTTTTGCGAGTCTTTCTTTCAATTTAGAATGTGGAATTGTAGTGTAAAGTGTCGAAAAATCAAAGGCTTTGATCGAATGGACTCTACTAAAATGAGTGGATTTCAGATGTTCTAAAAGTTCCTTCGAATTCTTTAAAATCCACATCTGGTTGATACCACTGCGAGAATATACTGTCGAACAATATCTTTGAAGCCCAGATTTGATTTCAGATAAAACTTTGGTGAGTAAGATCGATACTGATTTGGTAGAACATTTTGAGGAACCAGCGATGAAACGTTGTTTGTACGGATTCTTATGCATTTTAGGTATGCAGTATAAGTATGGTAAACCTAAATCTAAATTGGTAGTGTCAAAGCCAAAGGAAGCAAGAGCTGATTTGTGGTTATCTACTATTTCAAAGGCAGAAGGGTTTGTTGGGATGTAAGTGGGATTTCCAGGTGTCGAATTTAAACCCAACTCTTTAACTAGACTGTCGAAATAGTACTTTTTGCAAGTAAATGTGTAATTATTTGAGGCTTTGTCCGCTGGTGTGATGACATAATGTTCTTGGAGGTAGGTAAGCTCTTTGATAACATCAGGGTCTTTAAATATAGACAAGAATCTGGTGTTCACAGTTGATTTTAATCGGTTAATTCTAGATAAAAGTAACCCTCTGATTGATTTTATCCATTCGGAAAGGGTGTCGAGCTGTACATCCTCTTTCTTTGCCCAACGTCTTGCATATTCCTCACAAGAGTCCATGGTAATTTTGACATTTTGGTTCCATGTAAAGGACATACTTTCTCTGTATTTGGGACCCTTTTTTAACAATTCTCTCAACTTGTCGTTCTTGACTATACTAAGGTCACCAGTAATAACGTGTCCACAAGGAGAGTAGTTGAAATCCGATGAAGAACATTCGCGGGGAAGTGGATGTAGTGAGGGATTACCTAAATCAATACACTGCAGGAATCGTTTGTAATTGTAAATTTTAGATGCAACTGTTGGTGTGTAGCTATAGGAAATACAAGGAGTTTCTTTTCTTTTGAAATATGGTGGGATTTTTTCTGTGACAGCTTTGTGATTCAAAATTTGACCGAGATTCAAGTTATCAATACCTTTGTTTGCAAATCTTACTTTAATGAAAGGGCGGTTTGTTTTCTCCTCTGATTTATCTGATCTAACTGCTTGAAATAAACGAAAAGTAGAAATGTCCAAGATGACTCCTTGTAGTCTGTATTCTGGGGAACATGTTTCGGTTTATGCGAGGTCCTTCGTATAATCGTAGATTTCGTGTAATTTCCGTAAAGGAACAGAGTATAATTTGGTACGAATATAATGCAGGCCTAGAGGCTCATTCATAAATGGAACCAAGTCATCGAAGGAGAAACTATGTATTTCAGGCCTATTATATTTTCGAATGCCATGACTTCGAGGTCTTCTTTGCGGTCTGTTAAATAAGCTAGTCACATTTACCGATTGACAACCGGGACTTGTCAAGTTTCCTATAGTGCTGATGTTATCGTTGCACCCATAGGGCGCTGCAGTGTTAAGATTTTTTTATCCAGAACTCTTCTCTGTTGCGACGGAAAGGTGTGCTCAAATTGGGATTGTTTGTGGGGTGATATATTTTCTCCAGGATTCTGACTTTCATAGATAAAACAGAATTATCCGCCTGGTCAAAATGTCGATAAAGGAGTTGACTTCCTTTATTATTTATTTTTGACCGGTGTCCTGACATTCTTTTTCGGAGCTGACCTTTGGTTTCACCCACATAAATCAATCCACAAAGTGGGCACTCTATTCCGTACATAACATTAGATGTCATGCAGTTAAGGTTTTCAAAACTATGCGTGTTAAATGTTTGTTTTGTGAGATTACTTGAGAAAGAAGTGTCTGTTATTAGGATGTTACAAGTTTTGCAGTTCTTCATGCCGCACTTAGAAATTGAGCAATCGCTTGGTGAAAATTTGTGCTCTTTTAGTATATCGACCACTTCAATCTTACAGGGCTTGATTTTAATATACCCATCTGCATGTTTATACCAAAACTCATGGTTGTTACTTACTACAAATGTTTCATGTTTAGGACGGCCATCTGCCACGGAAATAGCAGAAGGTATGGTTGTCCTGGATTACGTGCGCACAGCCCTCCCACTTTTCCGATTACCCAGAGGTCTCGAAGAACGTACAATTTTGGTGTAAATCAACCTCCTCACTGTCAGATGACCCACGCACAAACAAGACCGCAAAACGCAGGGGCCCAAGCAACACAGATGAATATGTAAATGGATATAAAAAGAGGGCGTACGTAATATAATCCGTGCTCTGCCGCCGCGACCTCATGTATGTTATCACCCGAGGAGTCCGACTGACATTCAGAGAGGACAGGTGGTCGGGCCCTGTCTTCTCTAAAGAGGTTTGGACAGGGCCCGTCATGGAGTCCAGTCGTCACAGTCAGTCAGAGTGCAAGTTTTAAGAATGCGCTTGTACAAGACTGTAGATTGGTCAAGTCCCAAGCCTAGTGTCCGTCTGGTGACATTAGGATCATACCCACGGTATAAAAGGCGTTTGATGATTCTGACGCATTTTCGATAGTGATGTTGTCTATCTTTGATCCTTCTTATCTTGTTAATAATGTCACCATAAAATGCAGGTTGTGAAATACCCAAAGTAATATACTCTGTTGCCTGTATTGGTCCGAATTTCAGAAGAAGTTGACAATATTTTTTGTAAAATTTCCAGACCTTTTCACTATATGGTGACCATACAAAAAAGTCAGGAAAATGCAGGGACCAAAGCAACATACATCTGAATGGATATACATAACAAAAGACATACAAAAACAGTTCGTGCTCTACCGGCTGGAGCGAGCTCATGCATGAGGAGTCCGACATCCATACATACGTAACATTACAAAACACTAACGATTATCGAAATAATACAAATATACTCAATTTTTCAGAAAACAAGCGTTTTAAGGAATACAGAATAGATCTAGATGATAAAACATGTTACCAGGATACTAGTGATCCATATCCAGCACTGTATCAGAATAATAGTTGTCAAGGAACAGGAACTTATCTTCAAATAGTACAAAACAGAGGTACTTCAGATGAAAATGGAAGTTATGGACCAATATTAGAAATTTGTGAAGTAAAGGTACAAGGTATGTTGAAATTTGATATATGATATGTTTTGAAAACTACATTTTTGCCAAGGAGGTTGCGCATTTGCAACAAAATAAGACTTATTCATTAATGAAAAATGAATACAGATATCTAACATTTTTAACAGGTTGTCCTGCAGGTACCTATGGTAACGAATGCATTCAAAATTGTCCAGTAAACTGCTTAAATGAAACGTGTGAACCTGATACTGGAGTTTGCTGGAACGGGTGTGATAGAGGATGGATAGGAAATGAATGCAAAGAAAGTAAGGACTTTTCTTGAACGTCTTCATCTTCCATATCATTTAATTCTTTAGAATCAATTTAGTAGTTTTATTGAGCATGATCAAGATATGTTCATTTGCTTTTTTAATTAACAAGTCCAGTTTTTAGATGCGATACAGTGTTTTCACTACGTACGATTCTTATATCGGCAGAATGTCCACAGCAGACATTTGGGATGAATTGCACAGGTATCTGTAGATGCTACAACAGTAATAACTGTCACCATGTCAATGGAAGTTGTCCAAATGGTCTTTGTGACTCTGGATGGAGAGGGGAATCTTGCCAGGAAGGTTAGTTTGTCTTTGTCGAAGATTCATTTTTATCATTTTAAATTTTGTCTCTAAAAGATTGAAAAGGCCAAGTTGAAATAAATACATTTAAACTTACATACAAGCAGGAGATTCTTACTCTTCCTGTGCACCTGGTCTCGATCCCATAGAGTAAGAATTATCTCATCTGCCTAGGAAATATTTTCATAGGCTATCCCAATATAGAACACAAAATCGATAATTCAGAAAATCACATACCGAAGGCATACAAAATCAGGGTAGATTGAAAAAAAAAACGTTTTTCAGAAAAAAACCGAGATGTCTCCCCCTCCCTCTAAGTTACTTTGACCTTAGGCTAAGTTGATATTGACTTTGGTCACATGACCTTGGATATAGGTGATCTGAAACCTACAGTATATGGATCATGAGCAACAAAAAACTGAATTAGTGATTGGATACACGGTTCAAAATATAAAGCCTAAACATGATAAGCATAGACAATTTCAGCCTGGACATGATTAGCATATACAATTTCATTACCAAAGTAAGAAGTGACCTTAATCATGTGACCTTGGGACAATGTTATAAGAAACATTTAGTCCTGAGAAACAACGTACTAAAATATGAAAACAATTGTGAGAAGGATTCAGGAGATATAGCCCAGACAAGATTAGTACGTACAATTTCATTAAAAGAAATATATGATCTTGACCTTGGGCACATGACCTTGGGTCAAGAGGATAAGAAACCCTCCAATTCTGAGTAACAACACAATAAAGTATCAGAGTGATCCAGTATTCGATTCCACAGATATAGCCCAGACTCAATAGCATTTACAATTTCATTGAAAAATGTAATACTTGACCTTGACCTTAGTCATATGACCTTGGATCATGGTGGTGTGAACCTTTTTGGTCATCAGCACCATCATACTGAAATACGAAGTGATCTCATCACGGTTTGAAAGATTAAGCCTGGACATAATACATGTTACAAATGCAATTTCATTTAAAATATACTAATTGACCTTGACCATGACCTTGAGTCAACGTGATGTGAAACCTTTAGGTGATAAGCAACAACATACTAAAATATGATAGTGATTTGATAAATAGTTAAAAGACAGCACCAACGTGACAGCATGTACAATTTCATTCAAATTAAAAATCAATCATACTAAGTAACTTTGACCTTGATCAAATGATCATGGGTCAAGGTGAAACATTTTGGTCATGAGTAAATACATACTAATTAAAACGTGAAAGCAATACAGTAAGCGTTCCAAGGGATAAAACCTGGACAGGAATGTACAATTTCAGTAAAAATGTAGTAAGTGACTTTGGTCTTTGTCACATGACCTTGGTTTAAGGTGATGTGAAGCCTTCGGGTCATATGGAACAACACACATAAATATGAAAATGATCAGATTAGCATTTCAAGAGATATAGCCAAGACAGGCATGCATGTACAATTTCATTAATAATGTACTAAGTGACCTTGACCTTTGTCGCATGACCTTGGGTCAAGGTGATGTGAAACCTTCCGGTCATAAGCAGCAACATGCTAAAATATAAAAGTGATCCGGCAAACAGTTCAGGAGATATTGCCCGAAAAGAAATGTATGTACAGTTTATCAAAAATGTACTTAGTAACCTTGACCTTGGTCACATGACCTTGGGTCAAGATGATGTGAAACCTTCGGGTCATAAAGAACAACATACTAAAATATGAAAGTGATCAGGCAAAGGGATCAAGAAATATAGCCCGGACAGTAATGTATGCATTATTTCATCAAAAATGCACTAAGTGACCTTGACCTTGGTCACATGACCTTGGGTTAAGGTGATGTGAATCCTTCGGGTCATAAGCAACAACATACTTAAATATGAAAGTGATCGGGCAAAAGGTTCAAGAGATATAGCCTGGACAGGAATGCATGTACAATTTCATTAAAAATGTACTACGTGACCTTGACCTCGGTCACATGACCTTGGACGAAAGTGATGTGAAACCTTCGGGTCATAAGCAACAACATTCTAAAATATGAAAGTGATCCTGCAAACAGTTCAAGAGATATAGCACGGTCAGGAATGTATTCATAATTTCATTAAAAATGCACTAAGTGACCTTGACCTTGGTCAAGAGGATGTGAAACCTTCAGGTCATAAGCAACAACATACTAAATATGAAAGACATCCGGCAACGATTCAAGAGATCTAGCCCGGACAGGAATGTATGCATAATTTCATTAAAAATGCACTAAGTGACCTTGACCTTGGTCACATGACCTTGGGTCAAGATGATGTGAAACCTTCGGGTCATAAAGAACAACATACTAAAATATGAAAGTGATCAGGCAAAGGGATCAAGAAATATAGCCCGGACAGTAATGTATGCATTATTTCATCAAAAATGCACTAAGTGACCTTGACCTTGGTCACATGACCTTGGGTTAAGGTGATGTGAATCCTTCGGGTCATAAGCAACAACATACTTAAATATGAAAGTGATCGGGCAAAAGGTTCAAGAGATATAGCCTGGACAGGAATGCATGTACAATTTCATTAAAAATGTACTACGTGACCTTGACCTCGGTCACATGACCTTGGACGAAAGTGATGTGAAATCTTCGGGTCATAAGCAACAACATTCTAAAATATGAAAGTGATCCTGCAAACAGTTCAAGAGATATAGCACGGACAGGAATGTATTCATAATTTCATTAAAAATGCACTAAGTGACCTTGACCTTGGTCAAGAGGATGTGAAACCTTCAGGTCATAAGCAACAACATACTAAATATGAAAGACATCCGGCAACGATTCAAGAGATCTAGCCCGGACAGGAATGTATGCATAATTTCATTAAAAATGCACTAAGTGACCTTGACCTTGGTCACATGACCTTGGGTCAAGGTGATGTGAAATCTTCGGGTCATAAGCAACAACATACCAAAATAAGTGAGTGATCGGGCAAACGGTTCAAGAGATATAGTCCGGGTACGATGTGTGACAGACGGACAGATTGACGAAGAAGGCAAAACCAATATGTCTCCTCTCCGTTGGGGGGAGACATAAAAAGGAACCAAAGCAAACAAACAAAAACTTCAAGCGAACTCCTAATATGGGAGTGAGACCAGGTGTCCAAGAAGAGTTAGCATATGCATGCAACATCCGTCGCTTATTTCGGTAAAATCGTCAAATCCGGTTACTTCCATTTCGGAAGATACAGTACATTCATTGGATGGATGGTTCAAATGGTCTACGACAGAATACAATCCACCATTCTGGACAGTGGGACATCATAGTGTATGACTACTTCCCACGGAAATTAAGTTTACACGGAAAACCTGCCCATACAAGGAAAGCCATTACTCACTTTCCTAATTGTTTGAAGAGAAAAGAAATGTTGCTCCTTATTTCTCATGAGTTCTTTTTATAAGTTGTCTTGATTTTTTCTGTTTTTGTTATCCACTGCTTTTTGTTGTCATCTTACGTGTTGTTCCCTTTTATTTGACTCATGTGTAATGAAATACAGGTTCCATTACCATCACTGAACTGGATGGAGTTGTGTGAATAAACCCTGAAATTATTCGATTATTTATCGTGCACTATCTTTCCTATGTACTGAAACTATGACAAATATGGATAATGATCATATCCCTGTTTACAGCACAAAATCGATAATTCAGAAAATCAGAAACCGAAGGCATACAAAATCAGGATAAAACAGGAACCAAAGCAAACAAACAAAAACCTCCAACATATCAAGCTGGTTAGGACAAAAAAAAGTATTTGTACCAAAAGATTCTTTATAAGAATTTAGAATATATTTATTGCAAAATGTTATAATTACGGTTGAAGAGGTAAGAGATATTCAACTTTATCGTAAGTGGTTTCCTATTTAGGGGAGGGGGCAATGTTGTTAAATACGTTTTCGTTATTTATTGTTTTCTATTTCAAAACACTCATTGAAACCTAGATGTAGGTCTTTTCATGCATATAATATTAAACTTGTCAGTAGATTCTTCAGTAGTTACTTTCTACTGAAAAAAATATTAAGTTTTCATTTTTGAAAGTATCCCGGACCTGCTTTTCGAAATTTTCTCAATTTATTGATTTGACCTAATAAATTGTTTGAACTAATATGACTAAACAACAAGTTTCTCACTCATTTCTGTTAAGATACATGTAAGATAAACGCTGGTCAAGTCAGCTAAAACCTACCCATCCTTCGGAAACTTGAAATATATATTAAAACCCAGGTAAGTCTTGGTGTTTGGTGTTTTTTTTTGTTTTTTTTTTAGAAAATTAGGTATGGACGCATGTTAGAATGTATAATTAAAAAAAAGTCAGGCAGACAGCTATTTGACAAATTCTCTCTGAAGAGGATTTCGCTATTCTAATAAGCTTCCATGTTGAAATCAGAGAAACCCCAGGAAAATAAATAGTATGCAGAAAAACATAAAGCCACACCTCTAATATAACGCAACGGACAGTATCGATAAATCAGCATCTATTGATTTAACCTGATTGTGCCTTGTTCACAAAATATATGTGTGCCATGTTCACAAATAAGTGATCAGGAGACAATTTCGATCCCTCTCAAGCATTTGTATTAGGAAACAATATTCAAGGCCAGTGTTATGTAGTAGTTTTCCCCCATAGAAGTCCCCTCGGAAAAAACTGCTATATAGTAGTCTTTCCCCGTGGCGGAAAACTGCTATATATTTGTTTTCCCCCATAGCAGATTTCCCCCTACCGTTACTGGTTTGAATTTTATCTTTTTTATTATTTTGCGTTCAGTAAAGATTTTCGGTTAGTTAGAATATGGACCTAACTCTAAATGCTCACTCAGTGTGTCTTATATTATCTGTGTATCTGTCTGTTTGTTTGTCTGTGTCTGTCTTTATGTCTGTCCTTCCTTTTCTTTCTTACTATCAATAAAAATAACTTTTCTTGTCTGTTTGTGCGTGTCACTGTTTATTTACCTTTCTGTATCCATGTGTCTGTCCGTTCGTCTGTCTGTATGTCTGTCTGTCTATCTGAGAGTGCATCTGTGCTTTATGTATGTTAGACTGTATTTATGTCTGTCTGTCTGTCTGTCTGAATGTCTATGTTATATGTTTGTGTTTCTCTGTCTTTGTGTTTGTCTGCATTTGTGTCCCTTTACATATGTGTCTGGCTTAGTGTACCTTTATTTATGTACATGTATTTTTATCTACTAGTGACTGTCTGTGTGTATTTAAGTGTCTGTCTGTGTGTCTATCTGCGCATGTCTATCTATCTCTCAGATTTACTGTTTGTCTGCCAGTCCGTCTGAATTCTATATATCTGTTTGTCTTTCTCTCAGTCAGACTGTCTGTCTTTCAATAATTCTTTCTCAAAAATATATCTAAAATGTCAAGGACGAACGTGTGGGTACAGTTTAAACCTTTCAGTAAATGCCAATCGTCTGGGTCAAGGTAAATTCTTGAAATTTATCAAGTTGATATCAATGTAATATTTCGTATTCAAAGTTTTGATACAAAATGTCAATGTAATATTTCGTATTCAAAGTTTTGATACAAAACGTGTAATACAAAAGGTGAAGGTCAAATTTCAAGGTCAAGGGAAATATCTGAAATAAGGTAAACCTGCTTAGATATGTCACAATGTATCCTCTGGTCCAAAATCGGGCAAAATTATGCATGGATATCCCATATTTTTTTCTTCTTGTTATTGCGCATTGGGTTAAGCTAATAGAGGTTTCAAAAATATTTTTTGTTAAAAAAAAAATGGTGTAATGTTAATGTTGGGGTTATTAGATTAAGATATCCCTACTATCTAGGATTTATTTTAAACATTTTAATGAAAGGTTAAAAAATTATAAGCATGGACATGCCAAAAAAATTATCATAGGGAGAATACGAGCTACATTAAACGGAATATTATATGTACATTACTAGGGGCGGACAGGGGGTACATCTCTCCCCCTCCCACCCCCTTACCTCCCACCTCCCGCCCCCTCCTTCCTCCCCCTCTTTTTCATCCTCTCCTTACTTCCCCTCCCGCCCCTTTCGCCCTCCTCCCGCCCGCTTTTCCCCCTTCCCTCCCTCCTCCCTCTTTCCAATCTCTCGCCCCCTTTCTTCCCCCTCCCTTTCACACTGTCCACCCCCTCATTACTACCATATAGTCATATTTAGAATTGTACCTTCGAGGTCAAATTCCATGCCGAGGTCAATACTTGAATTAAGTCACCTCATTATTTTCTTTATCAAAGCAAATTTAGAACTCAAAATTGATTTTTTTTTCAATGACAATGACAAATATCAAGGTTAATGTCAAAACAAGATCTTATTTCAAAAATTCTCTCTATTTATGCTTTTTTCAACATGGATTAAATAACATTCCGGAATTCATTCGAAGAGGGTAAAATGGCTATTTTAGCAGTTTCCCCGGGGAAAATCAACTATAACATGGGGGAAAGTCTTCTATATAGTAGATTCCTCCCGCCCCCTCCTTCCTCCCCCTCTTTTTCATCCTCTCCTTACCTCCCCTCCCGCCCCTTTTGCCCTCCTCCCGCCCTCCCGCCCCCTTTTCCCCCTTCCCTCCCTCCTCCCTCTTTCCCTCCTCTCGCCCCCTTTCTTCCCCCTCCCTTTCACACTGCCCACCACCTCATTACTACCATATAGTCAAATTTAGAATTGTACCTTCGAGGTCAAATTCCATGCCGAGGTCAATACTTGAATTAAGTCACCTCATTATTTTCTTTATCAAAGCAAATTTAGAACTCAAAATTGATTTTTTTTTTCAATGACAATGACAAATATCAAGGTTAATGTCAAAACCAAGATCTAATTTCAAAAATTCTCTCTATTTATGCTTTTTTCAACATGGATTAAATAACATTCCGGAATTCATTCGAAGAGGGTAAAATGGCTATTTTAGCAGTTTCCCCGGGGAAAATCAACTATAACATGGGGGAAAGTCTTCTATATAGTAGATTCCTCCGGGGGGAAAACTTCTATATAGTACATTTTCCGGATGGAGCCACTATATAGCCATTTTCCGGGGGGGGGGGGGGCTCGAGATATCTAGGGGAAAAGACTACTTATACCCCTTTCACAAAACAAACATAACACACAGTAATTTTGGTATCCATGGATAGATCTTTTCACAAGGAATACACATGTGAAATATCAAAGCCCTATCACTTTCCATTAAAAAGTTATGGACAAGGTTAAAGTTGGTTAAAGTTGTTTGAAAAGTAGGTCGAACTCAAAGGTCAAGATCACAAGATCAAAAATTTTGGTATTCATGGAAGGGTCTTAAACTTGTCGAAAGGAATACACATGTGTAACATGAAAGTCCTACCACTTTTCATTCAAAAGTTATGTTCAAGGTTAAAGTTTTTGATACTTAGGTCAAAGTCCAAGGTCAGAAGGACAATAATTTTGGTATCCATGGAAAGGTCTTCTCACAAGGAATACACATGTGTAATATGAAAGCCCTATCACTTTTCATTCTAAAGTTATGGTCGAGTTAAAGTTTTCGATAAGTAGGTCAGCGACCAAGGTTAAGGTCAGAAGGTCAAAAATGTTGGTATCCAACGAAATGTCTTGTCACAAGAAATACACATGTGTAATATAAAGGCCATATCACTTTCCATTCAAAAGTTATGTTCAAGCTTAAAGTTTTTAATAAGTAGGTCCAAGGTCAAGGTCACAAGGTCAAAAATTTCCGTATCCATGGAAAGGTCTTGTCACAAGGAATACACATGTGAATTATCGAAGTCCTATCACTTACCATTCAAAAGTTATGCACAAGGTTAAAGTTTTTGTGACTGACGGACAGACAGACGGACAGAAGAACCGGTTTTTATGTCCTCGCGCTTTCGCGAAAGCGGGGGACAAAAAGTAACAAAAGTTTCATTGAATTCTTCGATTTATGAGTGATCAAAAAGGGACATTATTGTCTGGGATCCTTTCTATTGTTTCATGGCAGAATTTACGCCCTTCTTGTTCGATACCCTCTCTTATCACTGCAACGTCGTCTCGTTTTAATTGTAAATATTGAAATATTATGTTGTAGTATTTTAATTAGTAATGTATCATAAAAGATGCTCGGGGCCGAAATTGAGGAAATTCAAATACATGTAATATAGATTTGTAAAGAGTTTTTAAAAACATTATAAAGATATTATAAAAAAAGTCTGAAATTGACATATTTTCCTTATTCGTAAAATAATTTGTTAAGTATAAATATAAATGCTTGATCAATTAAGGTTTCATCGATCATCGTGTCAGAATAAAGCCTGTTTGTGAAACACGAATGCCTCCGGTGGCATCTTTGTTAGCATTACCACCATTTTCTGTTAAGTAAATGTATGTGAAAGGTCAAAGTCAGGGTCACTGGGTTAAAAAAATTGTATCGATGGAAAAATCTTGCGACAAGGAATATACATGTGAAATATCAAAGCTCTATCACTTGACCATGCAATGATCAATGTTTAAGTTTTTAACTTTGTCAAATATCAATGTCACGAGATCACAAATTGTGGTATCAATGGAAAGGTCTTGTCACAAGGAATACACATGTGAAATATGAAAGCCCTATCACCTCCCACTCAGAAGTTATGTCCAATGTTAAAGTTTTTCTCACAAATAGACAGGCAGACAAACAGACGGACATGCATAAAGCTTTATGCCCCAAATCTTTGATTCCGGGGACATAAACATACTGTATACGTAAACGTTCCTTATCAAATGTCTGCTTAGAACATCTTCAACCTGCCTAATACTTCTATTTAATCCTCAGAATCTTTGCAGAGCATTCTGTGGTCTTTAATCCCTATTTTTGAGCAGTCATATATTCTTTTATTTACAGCATGTCCTGTTTATTATTATGGTGATAACTGTACTCAGAGATGCCATAACTGTAAGAACAATGTCACGTGTCACCATGTCAATGGAACATGTCCGGATGGATGTATGGACGGTTACACTAGCCATAAGTGCGATAGAGGTACTGTAACAGTGTATCCTATGGGAAAGTAATATCAAGACATATGTAATGATAATAGTTTTATATATGTAGTTCTATTTGATATATTGTCTTTCTCGTTAAGAATTATCTTAATCAGTGTATCAAAATCATGTTTTGGCATCCAGATTCATGGATTGGCAGATTTGCATTTTACTTATCAAGCAACAATAAGATCGATATATGAAAAAAAAAAACAGTTTGATTTCTTTGAATAATTAAAGATAGGAAGGGTAATCTCCACTTGGTTACATAACATCGAATTCTCCTCCTGTCTTTGCTCATTTCTTGAACCTTATCTTAACTTGACTGTCACTATAAACTTTTCCTATTAAGGTAAGTACCGATAATTACTTTTCACTGTGGAATTACTAGCAATGACAAGAAAAATTAAAAAAAAAAAAAAACAGATGTCTCCCCCTCCCTTTAAGTTACTTTGACCTTTGGCCAAGATGATGTGAAACCTTTGAGTCATTGGCAACATCATACTAAAACATGAAAGTGATTCATTATATTGTTTGAGGTAAAGCCCAAACATGATAAGTATATACAATTTCATTAGTTTAAACATATTTTATTCATCATAATTTCATTATTAGCATATTTAGTGAAATTGACTTTGGTCACATGACCTTTGATATAGGTGATCTGAAACCTACATCGTATGGATCATGAGCAACAAAAAACTGAATTAGTGATTGGATACACGGTTCAAAATATAAAGCCTTAACATGATAAGCATAGACAATTTCAGCCTGGACATGATTAGCATATACAATTTCATAACCAAAGTAAAAAAGTGACCTTAATCATGTGACCTTGGAGCAATGTGATAAGAAACATTTAGTCCTGAGGAAACAACGTACTTACCGCATTTAGCGGTTTATGGTTTCAAGGTCACAAGGTAAAAATGAATGGCATCCATGGAAAGGTCTTGTCACAAGAAATACACAAGTTAAAAATGAAAGCCCTATCACGTACCATTCAAAAGCCATGGCCAAACTTAAAGTTTTTCAAAAGTAGGTCAAACTCCAAGGTCAAGGTCATTGGGTCAAATTTTGTTGCTGTGTTTGATCTCTATCACCATGTCAAGTTTCAAGTTGCTCCTCCAGACAGTTTTCTCTCAACGGACTTAAACGCAACACTTTAACCAAAATGTTGACGCACTGACGGACGGACGGACAGAAAGACGGACTTCGCCATTTTATAGACCAGATTTTGCTTCGCAATCCGGCCAAAAACAATTGTAAGAAGGGTTCAGGAGATATAGTCCAGACAAGATTAGTACTTTCAATTTCATTAAAAAGAACTTAATGATCCTGACCTTGGGCACATGACCTTGGGTCAAGATGATAATAAACCTTCCAATCCTGAGCAACAGCATTCTAAAGTGTCAGAATGATCCAGTTTACGATTCCACAGATATAGCCCAGACTAAATAGCATTTACAATTTCATTATAAAATGTAATATTTGACTTTGACCATAGTCATATGACCTTGAATCAAGGTGGTGTGAGACCTTTGGGTCATCAACCTTTGGTTTATACTAAAATATGAAGTGATCCCGTCAAGGTTCAAAAGATTAAACCTTTACATAATACATGTAACAAATACAATTTCATTTAAAATATACTAATTGACCTTGACCTTGGTCACATGACCTTGAGTCAACGTGATGTGAAACCTATAGGTGATAAGCAACAATATACTAAAATATGACAGTGATCTGATAATGAGTTAAGAGAGATACAGCCCCAAAGGAATAGCATGTACAATTTCATTAAAATGAACTTATTAAATTTGACTTTGATCAAATGACCATGGGTCAAGTTGAAATCTTTTGGTCATGAGCAAATACATACTAAAACATGAAAGCAATCAAGTGAGCGGTCCAAGGGATAAAGCCTAGACGGGAATGTATGTACAATTTCATTAAAAATGTAGTAAGTGACCTTGGCCTTTGTCACATGACCTTCGGTTTATGCGATGTGAAGCCCTCGGGTCATATGAAATAACATACTAAAATATGAAAGTGATCAGGTTAATGGTTCAAGAGTTATAGTCCAGACAGGAATTCATGTACAATTTCATTAAAAATGTACTATTGGACATTGACCTTGGGTCAAGGCGATGTGAAACCTTTGGGTCATATGGAACAACATACTAAGATAAGAAAGTGATCGGGTACACAGTTCAAGAGATAAAGCCCGGACAGGAATGTATGCATGATTTCATTAAAAATGCACTAAGTGACCTTGACCTTGGTCAGATGACCTTAGGGCAAAATGATGTGTAACCTATGGGTCATACGAAACAACATACTACAATATGAAAGTGATCCAGCAAATGATTCAAGAGATATAGCCCGGACAGGAATGCATGTGTTATTTCATTAAAAATGTACTTTGTGTACTTAGGTTAAGGTGATGTGAAACCTTCAGGTCATAAGCAACAACATACTAAAATATGAAAGTGGTCCACAAAATGATTCAAGAGATATAGCCCTGACAGGAATGTATGCATAATTTCATTTAAAATGTACTAAGTGACCTTGACCTTGGTCACATGACCTTGGGTTAAGGTGATGTGAAACCTTCGGGTCATAAGTAACATCATACTAAAATATGAAAGTGATCGGGCAAACGGTTCAGGAGATATAGCCCAGACACGATGTGTGACAGACAGACAGACGGACAGACGGACGGACGGACGACGAAGGCAAAACCAATATGTCTCCTCCCCTTTGGGGGGACATAATTACAAAAATTAAACCTGATCTCATTTTATCTTATTTCTGGCGTAGCCATTGTTTCCATTTAGTTTGAAATACTGCAGTGCCATATTCTGCTCCATGGTCAAACAAAACAGATATATAATGCAATCCTTGTCTTTTGTTTTATGAAATGTATGTTCAAAACTATGGACAACTCCTATGTCTACATTCAAAAAACACTTTACGCTTGCCTTACTCAGAGTGTCCAGTAGGCTCTTATGGCCCGGGCTGCTCGTTGAAATGTGTCAGCTGCTTCAAAGATTCCTGCCGAAATACAGATGGATTATGTCAACAAGGATGTGATAAAGGTTACAAAGGAATATACTGCAGAACAGGTAAAGTTGTTCACAACTTTCATTCACTTACACAATTTTAGGTTATCATTGCGTTTTAGATTTGGATGGTCAACCTAAGATCATGTTATAACTTAAAATGTATATAATCCACTTTATTACATTTAAGGTAGTTGTTATATTTTGAGTTGCGACAATACTTTCATTCCAAATCGACCAGTCTTCCCTATTATGCTGGCGTCACACTGTTCCGATTTAAGCAGCCGATGGCCACACGATAAAGGATTTTTTCAAATTCGGGTGTGATCGTAATATCATCGGGCTATTCGTAAGGCCTTCTTGAACCATCGTATGACCACCGGCTTGATTTGTCAAATTTCGGGAACAACTTCGGGAGTGCTGTCAAAATCTTTGGCGTGCCAAAAAATTCCCGATTGCTCTCCCGAAGGACCATCTTCGAAACAGGTTCGTGTAATCATCTTGCCCATCGGAAGACCATCGAGGGAGGCATCTTGCGTATTCGTAACATCTTCGTTTCTCCTTCGAATTACCATCGGGACCATCGGGGAAATTTTGCCATACGAAGGCATTACGAACGTGTCAAGAACTTCCCGATGGAGCTAGGAAGGCCATACGACTTCGTGACAACCTCGCAATTCCATCGAAATGACATCGTAATGCCATCGTACTCTACTACGATTACGTTAAGATGGGATCCCGATACAAAAGATTACAGACACAAATATTAAACAAAACATTTCAAATACATAATATTCAAAGCCATTTTAAAGTATTTTTCTAAGTTAATACAAATTTATCAAAATAAAAACTTTTCTGTCTTCTTCAAATTTGCAAGTTCACAATCAATGCATTATAAAGCAAAATGGCGTGCCTTGATAATGTTACGATGAGGAAAAAGAAGGCAGAAGCTTTAGTTTAGTTTAATGATATTTTATTTCAAAAAGCAGAAAAAGGATTGGGCAAAAGTTTTCACAACATTATATAATGCCCTCTCCCAGCATTGCTTCTTTAAATGCATCTAAGAGAGCATGTACAGACTCATTATTTTCTATAATTACTGATAATACTAGTATCTTGTTACATATATCCATTTTCATCTTTCTTACATTGAATCGTCACGTCTTCCACTTGTTTCCACCAATGATGTTTATAAATGAAATTCGTGATATTTTAAGACAATTTTTGGTTGACAATAATACATGTCAACTGCTACGCAAAGGTCACTGATAACTGAACCCGTTGTCTATTTGTCCGTCTAGTAGTCACACTTTCACATAAAGAATTGTAATGATATGCCTTGTAAAATCAAACTTTCAAAGATGGTAAAGCATGATAAGAATCAACAATCATATATCTTGGCTAACCATGCTACATAGACAATGCGATTCAGATACAAAATGTTCTCGATAACATATATTTGAGTTGCTAACTTTTTGGTATTTTTTGTATTTTTCTGAGACAGAAATAATAAAAGACAGAGGAGGAAACCATTGATACTGTGGTACTGATTAAACAATAATTTTTAAACATCCAAAACGTGATGCATTCCTGGTTATAATCCGATGTATCGCATTCTAGATACGACGTCGTGAAGCAATCTAATAGCTTTCGTTAATACATCGTGAGCCTTCGGATATGTTTTAAGATAAAATTCGTACCGTCGTGTTGTCATCGGGAGCGGTTCGGATACAATCGTGTATTCATCTTTTAGCATCGTTTAATCATCTTTTAGCATCGTTAAAACATCGGTTGCTGAGCGGGTCTAAACCATATTCGGGAGTAACTTCGCACGAAATTGAAAATTTCATATTCGTGTGTCCATCGGATATCAAAATCGGGACAGTGTGAAGCCTACATTGCGATTTTACGGATACCCAATATGTTATCTCAACACGGTTGATCCGTAAGCAAATCTTCGAAAGATGACGGTACACAGCTGAGACAGTTCACTTCAAGATTAACTCTTGTTAAAGGAAAAATGATTTTAAGCGATAAGTCAAATGGACCATACAGTGGTCATATAGATTAGGAAGACATAGAAAATGTTGGCGGATCTTATGCGATTCATAAATTAAAGACCTCTTGATTTCTGAGCAGCATTTACAACGAAAGGTGAAATCCTTCAATGATCTAGTTGAGAGGATAAAAATGCTCTATTTTGTTCCGTATCATCCTTACTTTCTCTAGCGAAGTCGACATTTTGAAATAGTAATCGACAGATTACAAGAGAGTCGCTAAAACGATGCTATAAAAAGTATTTCAAGAGCACTTTGCTCAGGTCAGTTTTTATTTGTAATAGAAATATAAAATAATAATTAAGAATTTTTTTCTCCAACTTGAGACTGAGAACTCTCAAATTTCCCTGGGATGAGATAAATCGACCTCGTTCTCTGCCGTCATCGATCTCACCCTCTGACGTCATCGCTACCAAAGCGACGTTTTGGAAGTAAGGCAAACTGGTGATTATAACAGACACTCTAGATAGTTGATAACGTGGGAGAAAAGCAATCAAACACCACCATGAGGGAAGGATGGCGATTTCTCAACCCTCGGGAAACAAATTTGCTTGTCCATGACTCGGCAAGCCTCGTCATGGACTTGAAAATTTGTACACTCAGGTAGAGAAATCGCCATCCCTCCCTCATGGTGGTGTAAGATTATATTATTCTCACTCACTTACCTCATGATACAAAAGAAAAAAACGTAGACGTAGCAGTTTGAGATTTCCTTGTCTCACACTCCACGTGACTCCTATTATGACGTCATAGAAAGTAACGTCACGCCATCGTTAGATATGTGTAAGTTTTGGTATCGATTCTAGCTTTAAAAACATTAAAGTGATGATTAAATGAGGTGAGTGAGAAAAATAATCAATCACGACGTTACGACTGAAACAGGGGAATCTCATCCCAGTGCAAAAGATTTGCTACATCAACGACTCGGCAAGCCTCGTCGTGGATTGCAAATCTTTTACACTCGGATGAGATTCCCCTGTCTCATTCTCAACGTCGTGATAGATTCTATTAAGTTAGCATGTGAACATGGAACATACAGCTATAACTGCAACACAAAAAGTTAATGCCCCATGGGTTATGTAAAAAAAACCTTTTTAAGTCTCATTGATATTGGTGAGGAAAAAACCTTCGTGTCATGGGATAATGAGTTAAAAACAACTTTTTAAGTCCCATTGATATTTGTGAGGAAAAAACTTCGTGTCCCTTGCCCTTTTGCAACCCCCCCCCCCGGTGATAAATATTGACCAGTCCCTTAATAAAAAATTGGTTTTAGGGAAAAGTCAAATTGAGCTTATAGTGTCATATACATGTACCGTATAGGTTAGGAAAAATATGGGAAAATGTTTGCGGATCTTATGCGATTCCTAAAACATTGAAATTCAATTTCCTTGATTTCTGAGCGTCATTAACGACGAAAAATGAAATCTATTTGTAATAAACCAAGTACATTAAAATTTGTTGAGAGGATAATAAGCTCGATTTTAGTTTGGTATATAATTCTTACTTTCTCTGGCGAAGTCAACATTTTATAAAAGTAATCCACAATCGCTCAGAAAACAGTGCTAAAGATAACTTTTCAAGAGCACTTTGCTCAGGTTAGTTGTTATTTGTAATAGAAATATGTAATACTTATCAAAGATACTATGCTTCAGCTTGTGAAGATGGAATGTACAGCTATAATTGCAACACAACTTGTGGTAACTGTAGAAATAGTGCAATATGTGACAAGGAATCTGGTAATTGTCCTGGTAATGACTGTGAGGACGGTTTTAAAGGACCAAATTGTAAGGATGGTAAGTTGATTGGCCATAAGAATATTCATCAAATCTAATTTCATTGTTTTCTTATGGCAAACAATTTTTTTTGTGTTTGAATATGTAACTGATTACAAAGTGACGCTGGCGAGTCAAAGAATTGACACAAATATGTTAAAATGCAACTATACTAATGTATAATTATGAAATTCCCTCTATTCTTATCAGAAAACCGAAAGCCAATATACGAAAATTATATTATCAAGCAAAATAGTAGGTGGTGAAAAAAAAAAATCAAAAAGCTTTTCATTTCCGAAAATATTTCTAAACTCATACAGTATTTGAGTTTATAAACATTAGTTTTTATTTGAGATAGGATATTAACCCAACACAAAATTTGGAGCCGCTCATTTTTGCGAAAGAAAATTAAAGCTCTGTTTTGTAGATCGCTCCAGGAAAATTCACTTTGGCTTTATTTAAACTGTTCGACATGAAATACTACTGACGAGGATTAAAATATGCGAAACACAAGTCTAGTACAACAAAATTGATACTATAGAATACACATCAAAGAAGTACCTAACCGTTATTAAGTCTCAAAGTCGAGAAGACAAGGCAAAGTCGTGAGAATTGCCATCGAAACGGTTGCGAACACCGGAATGAACAACATTCCGAAGTGTGACCAGGTGCCCGGGGAGAGTCAGCGTCTCCGGATTGCATGCAACACCCGTCGCAACAGCTCCATGGAAACCTGTCAAATTCGGTGATTGTCTCGATGTACATTTGAATGTACAGATCAGGTAAGTATGTCTTGTTTTGTGATGGCGACAGCCATTCGATCACAATGTAGAATGTCACTGATCATTCTGGAAAGGGGGATCTGATATGCTTTTATAATATTCCCGTAACGACCAAAGAACTTCCGCAATGATGATTTCAGCCGTTGTGTGATATAATCCTGAACAAGTAGCATACTTGCAAACCGTCTGGCTCTAATGATGACATCTTCATATTTGGAACATGCCCTGGCGTACCGTATCAGCTGAGAAACAAAAACGCCATACGCAGGAGAAGACGGAATGTTGCTACTCATGAAAGGGAAGTTAGTTATGTGGAAGCTGAAATCGTTACGCTTGTCATACAGTGAGTTGATCAAATGACCGTTTGCGTGCGTCGAAAGATAGAGGTATATCCAAGTACGAAGCGGATCTGTCGCTCTCTGTTGTTTCCTTGATCTCTAGTTCATGAGGATATATTTCTTGTAGATGGTCCTTAAATTTAGGATTATTGATGGACAACACGTCATCTATGTATCTGAAGGTAAAATTTAACTGAAATGCGAGGTGCTTTCGCCCAGTTGAGAGCAAGGTCTGGGTGAAGTCAGCTTCGTATGAATTTAAAGTCCGCAAGCAGTGGGGCGCAATTGGTACCCATGGGGATTCCGACTATCCGCTGGTAAACGGTTCCTCCAAACACCATGCTGTCAATCAAAAAACTCCAGCATCCGGACGACACCGCCTCCGGCACCCACTCCCCCCGTCCGAACCAGAGAACACATTTCAATATTGACAATTAGATAATACTTAAATTTAACAAAATACTTTAAAACTCAGCATATCCTCTTAGAACTGGCGATTTTGCAGTTTGTTTTCATAATTATCAGGATTTTACCAAGTTTCAAATTTTAAAAGTTTCGGAAAAATTGAACTTTAGGAACAAATTTTTGGGTCTGTGTTATGGTATGTGGAGCAACCCTTCAAAAACTAATAAACAAAGGTTTTACAAACCACGCAAATGTTGCATTTACTGTTGGTATATTGTTATCTTTTGAAATCCACAAATAGAACAAAATATAATTATTATTATATATATCATTATGATATTTCCTTCTTTTTATTACTAACTTATGGAAATTATGCTGAAGGATGCGGTGCCGGTGAATATGGGCAAAATTGTAGAGAGGCATGTGGGTCCTGCAAAGATGGAGTTACGTGTAACAGCGTGAATGGTACCTGCAAAAATGGCTGTATGAACGGATATCTTTGGGATGATTGTAAAAGAGGTTTGTTCTTTGTAAATATTAATGTCTCATGTCACACAAAGTTTTGAAATTGTACGTTTTTGATAATTATTCTTTACAAACAGTACCCTATAATCAAAACGATAAAGACAATGTTCTCTTCCTCATATATTTCAATATTGACAATATGAAGCAAACATAATCAATGCTATACAAATATTTCAGAATGTCCGATTGGTTTGTATGGGAATAACTGCAGTATGTCTTGTATGGGTAATTGCCTTGAGACATGTGATCATGCTAGCGGCTTGTGCATGAAAGGCTGCCAAGAAGGGTACGAGGGAAAGCTCTGCATGGATGGTATTTTTTCTTTGAAATCTATGGAACGCCATCGCTGTCTTATAATGAGATATTTCAATATATGAGATGGTTTAATCAATATATGCGATGGTAAATAAATCATATACGGTGGTAAGTACATTATATGCGGTGGTAAGTACATTATATGCGTTGATTAGTTCGTTATGTGGTGATTTCGGTATGATAAACATTCTGATGACCAAGATTAAACATTTTTGAGACTCGGGTTAACATTATCCCAAAAGGAATCAAAACGGACTTAAAGGATAAAAGACCAAATACCCAAAAGTACACATAAATCCTAAAGGATTCAACATGTATCCCAGCTCTATGATGGTTGGGGGGTTGAAGAAAAGCCTTGTGGAAATTTTAAAAGGAGTTATAGATTATGAAAAAGATAAAGATTAACAGAAGACTTGATATAAAAAGGATAAAATATTTCAGATAATGTATTTGAAAAAAATCCTTTTCAGAGAAATTTGACATTTGGAGATAATTTCAAGTTGTCAACTCCTCCCTTCATCATGATCTCTCTTTCAATGCAATGGATTGCAGCAAATAAGGCTCGTGATGTGAAAATCACACAAATCGATTCATAAATATACCATATGTAATAGAAAATTCAGTCGAGATCCTACATATATACTCCAATCTTTATTTTTATTCATTTATTTTTTAAATCATTAATTTAATTGTTTTTTATGAATTTTGAAACAATGCGACATCGATTCATTGGATGGGAACGGTTTGCATTGCAGAGTTTAAGAGATTGCCGATTATATTGAAATGATAACCTCAGATTTATCATTTATCATCTCCAATTTTGACCCAAAAAAAAGGCAACAAAAGCATAATAAACATAAAAAAATTAAAAAATTTTAATATATGCATTTTTGTGCATTCTATTAAATATTCGACTTTTTCCGTCATCTGTTCCCCTACCTCTTCAACCCGTAGTCATAACATCTTTCACCAAAATTATTTAAATAAAATTCCTACTAGGAATCTTATCATAATTTACATTTTCATCCTGATCAAACTTAATCTAAATTGGAAGGACATCGCACGAGAAATAATCGAGTGATTTCAGTTTAATCAGGCCCTTATCTTAACAGCCCCTTTGAAACAAAGCATGATTTTGAAATTTTGCAAGCCATAAAACAAATCAGTTTTCAAATATTGGCTTTTAGGTTCCTTTCTGGTCCTGTGGGGTTCCTTTTTGGTCCTTTGGGGTTCCTTTTTGGAGGTTTTGGTCCCTCTGGATCCTTTTGGTTCCTTTTGGTTAATTCGACGCATCCGAGTCTCAGAAAATAAGAATGTTTATCATAACGAAATCAGCACATAACAAAGTAAGCACCCAATATAATGTACTCACCACCACATATAATGTTCTTAGCACCCCATATAATGTACTTAGCACCTCATATAATGTACTTAGCACCGCATATAATGTACTTAGCACCGCATATATTGTACTTAACACAGCATATGATGTACTAACCACCCCATGTAATGTACATACCACCCGATATGATGTCCTTAGCACTGCATATAATGAACTAACCACCCCATATAATGTACTTTTTAGCACCCTGTATAATGTACACACAACCCCATATAATGTCCTTAACATCGCATATAATGTATTTAGCACTCCATATAATGTACATAGCACAGCATATAATGTATTTCCGACTCCATATAATGTACTTAGCACTCCATATACTGTACTTACCACTGCATATAATGTTCTTAGCACCACATGTAGTGTACTAAGCACACCATATACTGTGTTTAGCACTCGATATATCATACTTACCAATGCATATAGTGTACTTACCACTGCATATAATGTACTTACCACTGCATATATTGATTAAACCATCCCATTTTAAGACAGCGATGGCGTTTCATAGATATAAATTATGAATTCATATAAGAAAGACGATTTGAAGAGTTGAAAAACTTCCGATGCACGGTTTTATCGCCGTTGTTTTCAAAACCTTTACAGTTAGGCAAGATTACCGTCCATGGATAGAAAAACACAGGTGATTTGACGCCATCGCCGTCCGTTGTTTAACAAAAATTGTGAAAAAAATTAATTTATCGATAATTGAAACGATGCTGAATAATTTATCGAGTATTTAATATCGATTGGAAATCCATATGGCATTCTTCTTTACATCTATGCTAGGTTGGAGGCCATGTCTGCTGTGTTTACGACGGAATTGAGATCGGCGTTTGAATATTAGTAAACCATTCTGATAATTTTTGTAAGAAAAAATGCATCTAACATGACTAAAGTATGTTAAATCGTGCAACGTTTTATCAAATGGGTCATTTATGCAAATGATAACTTTCCTTAAACTTTTGCCTCATAAAAGTGATTAAAATACGAAAAAAATGATTTTAACATTTTATGTACGTGACTAGTTGTGATACGATATTTTGTCTGTTGCTAGAAGTCCTATCATTTATCAGCAAAGCTCAAACATACACAATCTCGTCATAATCACGCATGTCTTTAAAATAAATGGAAAAGGGAAGGGTCCCCAGCATGATCACCCTGTCCTCATCCAGTGGGAAAAAAAAAAACAGGAATGCTACACATAAATGACGTCAGACAAATCTACAAAACAGTCGAAACAGACGTACGGAAACTTCAAACATGACAACACATAAGAGGAAGGAGACCAATGTGCTAAAGCGAGCTCAAGTATGACAAACTTACTAATAAGACAGACGATCACGACTCAGTCTTTTTAGACGATATTTGAACAAACGAGATAAAGAAGATCCTGACGACAATCTCAATAACACTCACAATAGAGCACAAAATTGAGCATCGACGGACCCCTAGCAAGCTAGAGGTGGGACCAGGTGCCCGGGAGGAGTAAGCATCTCCTGTTTGACTAGCCGCACCCGCCGTCGATGTTCATGCATGAAAACGAAAACAAATACAAGGACCGTCATGGATTCACGATTGGCGAACATGCAACTTTGGAAAAGACACTGGTACAAAACTGTAGATTGGTCCAGTACCATGTCCAATGTTCTTTTAATTATATCCATGGTAAAACATGCGACCGACTATTTTTTTGCATTTTTGGTTGAAGTTTGATCTGCCTTTGATCATTCTGATATTGTTTATTAGGTCACCGTAAAATGAAGGCAATGGAATTCTCAATGAAACATACTCTCATGCTGGAATTGTCCTAACTATATTAATAATGCAGATCAAATATGTAATTTATCTGTGGAATCACTGGCGTGTCAGCTAAAAGGCCGAGGGCTCCACAAAAAAGATTCAGTCTTTTGTTGGTCTAAAAAAAGACGATGTCATAAAAGAGATGGCAAGATTCAATACGGAATTCATTAGTATCTCGGTTTGGGTGAATCCTTAGAGGAATTATTGTCAAAGACAATCATTATGTCAAACCAACAATGGGTATCAACGAGTTACTCTTTTATCTGTTGAACATGTGAAATTAGTAACGAAACTTAGTGAAAATAGGCACCTAAGTGTTGAGTAAAAATAAAGGAATACTACAAATGATTCACTGAGCAAAATGTAGCGATATACATTTAATTTTTCCCTGTAGGATAAGACCCCATTAAGCTTCTTTTCCACGCCGAATTCTCTGAAAAAAAATATCTCTCTCTTCCTATGTACAAAGTCACTAATAACCTCCTCACAATCATCAACAGTTTCCTCCTCATTTCCAAAAAGTTATCTCGCATCGTTCTACAATTAAGATCCAAGATGTCCTCTCGTACCTTCTCTATGCAGATCTACACTTCCCTATTCAAATTCACAACATAGACCATCAAACAATCACTGTATATAATCTCATTCTAAGTATCATTTTTCTTTTGCGCCTTACGTAACTCCTTTATTTCCCTTTTATTTATACTATTTCTGTTTGACTTTTTGACTTTCATTTCCAAACTATCCATCATCGAAACTTATCCTTCTACATACATCTTCACTAATTGCTTCTCTTCGTCTGAAATTTTATTCAGTTTTCAGTCAAAATTTTCTAGCATGCTATACATGTATATATATCATTTAGATCCTTCTTAGTAATTGGCTTTTATTTCACCGTTCTCCTTGTAAAAAAGATTTAATATGTCCATCACGATTTCACATAGACATTATCAGTGAAATCTTATTATTAAGGCCACACCAAATTAATTTTTAGTTCTTCGGATTTTTTTATGAAAAAAGTGGAGCGAGAGGGCAATTTTTTTTTTATTTTTTGGAAAAAGTTGAAATCGACTTTTTTTTTTAGGCGATAGTGTTTGTACTGGAGCGAGCGATTTTTATTTTGAGTAAAATCATGAAAATTTAGGCTTAGTACAGATAAAACAATGGCAAAGGAACATTTGAACACAATTCATCAATTCATCAGACATAAAATCAGCCATGAATGAAACTTCAGTTCTCATAATTGTTGTAGTTTGTAAATTGATGAAATACTTTAGGTATTGGACATCAATTTTGTTCAAATTTATTTTGGTTGCGATCAATATACCATAATGCTTTACTTAAAGCAGAAAATGCATGTATGTTTTACCATATTCCATCAATTGGCAGTCCATCCTTTGTCAAACTCAGAAACCCAGGAGATCAAGTCCAAATAAAGTCTCTCCCGATTATTTACTTTTTCTTCGACTGTTCGATTATCTGATTATACTGTATAGGTCGTTAAAAGAGGCCTCCTCATCGTGAAATCGCACAGCAGTGGGCTTTAGTACAAATTTCCCTCGTTTTTTTAACAGAAACTATGAAAAACATTGCCTTAGTTTGTTGACATAACCTCCTTTTTGCTTATTTGTGGAAGGTTTCCCCTCGCATTTGCCCAACTTTCGATTTGATGTCCGAGAATTTTTACGCTAATGAATTTTTTAAAGTCCGATCTCGAAAATAGAGCGGGCGGAATTTTTTTTATAAAAAAATTTTGACTTGAGAAAAACGGAAGCGGGAAATCCGACGAACGAAAGATCAATTTGGTGTGGCCTAAGATAAACAAATCATTTAATAATCCATAAAAGTTTTATTCCTTCGACTTTCTCTTTTGAACAATGTCGAAGGGTTCCAACTCTATACCTTCTTGAAGAAAATTCCAAACCAATTTCCATGAACCAGACACGTGTTTCGAATACTAAATTCTCATCATTGATATTTCCACAAAACACGTAATGAATGTAAAGTTGTGTTTTCATAAACTTTCTGTAGTAGTTATCCCTATATAGCAACCAAAAGTTCTTAAATTTGTAGAAGCTCATGAAATGAGTTAATGAAGCTCCACACGGCAAGGGGCATAAGTGTGACACAAATGAG
Organism: Pinctada imbricata; assembly: GCA_033119305.1. Lineage (NCBI taxonomy): Eukaryota > Metazoa > Mollusca > Bivalvia > Pterioida > Pteriidae > Pinctada > Pinctada imbricata. Next base: position 49,162,210 of record VSWD01000003.1, on the reverse strand, counting down.
TTAATGAAGATCCTGACGATAATCTCAACAGCACTCACAATAGAGCACAAAATTAAGCATCGACGGACCCCAAGCAAGCTAGAGGTGGGACCAGGTGCCCGGGAGGAGTAAGCATCCCCTGTTAGCTAGCCGCACCCGCCGTCGTTGTTATAGCACGAAAATGAAAACAATATAAAGCAGCATGATGAAACATATGACAAAAGTGCATATTTTACAAAGTAGACACAAGTTGACAAGGGATAAAGTGGTATGTCGTTCAAGGAGAATGTAAACTCCTCTAAAGCTACGACATCCCACGAATCAGGATTTCTGCAGAAGAATCTTTCATATTAGATAGGTTTCCCATTGAAACCTCAAAGTTCATAATGCTACATATCATACAAAAATTGCAAAAGTTGCTTACGAAAGTCTACATCCGTACAATCAACAGACGCTCATGGCGTCGCATTACCTGTGTTTTTATATCCATGGTGCACGGACGGTAAATTCGCCTAACTTTAAAGGTTTTGAAAACAACGGCGATAAAACCGTCTTAACTTATTCCTCCCCGTGATAGCTGGATGGATAGGATATGATGTCACAGGACCCACTTTTTAGAAATTTCAAGACATTTTGAAACAGAAATTTTGTAACAGAAATTTTGTAACATAAAGTACAGGTTGTGAAAGACCCAAAGTAATATACTCTGTTGCTTGTATGGGTCCGAATTTCAAAAGAAGTTGACAATATTTTTTGAAAATTTCCAGAAAGTCTTTACTTGTTTGTAAAAGCGAAAACCTTGACCTTAAAGTTTTTTTAATATATATAATTTGTAAATCGGAATCGGCTTTTACTTATTCTAGTTCTAAAACAAAACATTGTCCATAAACCTGGGAAAATGAGGTTTCATTGCATTCAAATATCCATTTTTAACGGGTTCTGAAAGTTTGAACGGGGTCCATCCGTCCATTCATGAATTGTCTGCGTTTTTTGATTTCTCAACTCGGACTCAGACTGCCACTTTTGGTGTGCTAAAGGTCGGTATGTAGCTCATTTCTTCCAAGATATACAAATGTTTCAAAATCTAATAACAAGCATCGATTTGAATGTATAAAGTGGATATTTCCTGAGAATTTCATCAAAGTCTGTCCATCCGTTGCCGAGAGATTTGAAGTTGGGGATCTCAACTCGGCTTTTCCCGACTCGGACTCGGACTCGGACTACCACTTTTAGTGTGCACCGTATATATTCTTAAAGATATGCACATGTTCTATGATTTATAATATATTTTGCAAATAATCTATAAAATTGACATTTATAGTTATACAATGGTCCACAATGTACTTACAAATTCTGTCTATAGCTCTCGAATGATCTTAACTATGGGAACTGAAAAACAATTAGTAAATTTACCATGTATACACTTACTGGATAAATATATGGCAAAAACTATGACTATTAAATTCAATACAGATCAATTGAATAATATCTTATATAGCTTCTAAGAGTCAGGCTTCGAATTCTTCTCGGGTGTCACGTTTTCTATGCAAGAAGTGGGACACTTGAGACGGCTTCGACATATGACTCTTGGATCACTTTACTAAAGTTTTTAGTAAAACACGCGTGGTCAAACTAAAATGTCAACAACAGCAGAGAAAGCATTTACAGCATTGGATCGACAATTAAATGAAAGAAATCATTAATCCCTACCTTCATTTCTTATGTCATAATAATTCCACATCATCGAAATCCACAGAAGTTTCAATCCAAACAAATATAGTCATCTGTCACACCCGTCCAAACTGTCAGTTTCGCCCTAATTCACAGCCATGTGACAGGCGCAGACCGAATTGATATTAGCCATATCGATTTAATTACTTCGTCGCACCATTAACAATTCTAACGTTGTTATTGATATATGAATGATATGATACCACAAATGTTTATCAATTGAATATGAATAGAATGATATAGAATAAAATAAAGAATAAGTAAAAAAAAAAAAGAAAAAAAAAGGAAAAAAGTGCGATGATGATTATATAAGGCTCGGATACTATAAATAGTATCCTATATTTTACAAATTATTTGATATGTACTAACAATAATCAATACTTACAGAATTTGTATAAACCATGTCATCATGATGTAAATGTTTATACCTATAGAGAGCCAAAAATCTGAGCACATGAAAAAAAAAGATAATAATTTGTAAATTTCTACTATGAAAATCCAAAACATCAGTACATGCTCTAAAAAGTACTAATAGCCAGTTAAGAAAACAGAAATGTTGATTTTACGTGAAAACGCTTTGAGATAGACACATATGAATATCGAGAGACATATTCAACTATTAGAGCACTGTTTGGTATTGCCGTTTTAATTAATATACTCCACCCTTGTTTAGAAAAAACGACTCAAATGATTTTTTAGCGTGATATAATGCTATTTTCCTATGAGTTCACCAAAATGATGTTTTATGTGTTTAAAAAGCTCTAGTAGTTTTTTGAATAGTGCTTTTTTCTTCTGCATTACCATTTACATTTTCCAGTGGTAATTTTTTTTTTGGCCGTTTACAAATAAAATGGAAATTTCTGTTTTCTTAAGAACTTATTAGTACTTTAGCATACCGGATGAGCTGTAAAAAGTATGTACCGTATTACGGTAATCTAGGAACATCACCGTCAAGCCAAGGAAAAACCAATGGAAAATTTTACATTATCATGTTTTCTTTGCTTTTGAAGATTTTATTTAAATTCTTTTCATACGTGTATTATGATAAATATGCCACAATACGCGCAAAATAAGTACCCATAAGAATCCCTGCAAAATGTGTGTAGAGATTCTCACCAAATCTTACATAAATGTGGTCCAAAAGCAAGGACAAGGCAATACACAGGTCACTACAAGTCTATGATTTGTATGATTCGTGTTGTGTAGTGGAAAAGAAACCCTTTGATTCAGATGTACAAATATAAGTTTTACAAGGCGTTTACAAGTAAGAACGGTAATCGCAAATACAAATATATTGTTGTTAACTATGACAAAACATCTTTTGTAAAAGAAATGTCCGATTCTGAAAATAAGTACACTGAAACTGATATTATTCAGATGTTAAATTTTCTGATCGACAACATTTTTGTGGTGTTTGGAGGAAAGGTCTTTCAGCAAATTGTCGGAATTCCAATGGGGACCAATTGTGCCCCACTCCTTGCCGACATTTTCCTTTACTCGTACGAAGCTGAATTCATTGAAATTGAAATAGAGCAAGTTCACGACCAGTGACTTGCACTAAGCATATTTGATTGGCACCATACATATACGATAAATGCCTTTGAATTTTATTGACTAGAATTATTCTCAAGTGTTATAATTATATTGTTTTATACCCCCTATAATGAAGTTGAGGGAGATTTTCTGGTATGTAAGGTGCCAATAAAATATCATAAGCTACAGAGCTCCTACAGTGGCTGCATATAACGGCACAGTTCGTGTTTACTTATTTATCATTGTTTAAGGTGGCTCAATAATCCAAGAATTCTTTGTCAGAGCAAAAACCAAAATGAAAATCTAAAACAAATGTTCCCAGTACCCTTATTTGTCATCAAAGTGATAAGAAGTCTTTGTCAGAAGTTATTTTCTTTTTCATATTTATACACGACAAACTTTGTTCTTCCAAAAAAAAAATATAAAAAGTACATGTTTTCGTTCTTCCTGATTCAAAATACTTGGTTGTCATAGTAACGATTTTAAAGGGGGAAGGGGGTGGATGGGTTAAGTTCTCAAAAATGTTTAAAAAGGTGGGCGATTCTGAAATAAGTAACACAGAAGATGAAATTTCTAGATATAGTTATATTCTAAACGTTAACAATGTAAAATAAGCGGGTTTTTTCAAAGTACAACGGGTGTCGGAGATACGGAAATATGAATAAAAGAAATAGAAAAAAAAATAGACGGAAGCGTTTTTAAAGATTTTGACGTTCAAAGTCAATAAGTGGACGCCACTAACCTCCCTCGATAATGCGTGCACTTATCTGTGAAATGGATAAATTTTTTAACAAAGTAGGGTTAAAACTAAAATTCACTCGCTCAAAGTTTTTAAATAGGGAAACTTTATTTGATAACATCTCGCTGCAAAGTGCGAAAGTTGACAAAATTGAAGAAAAAATCTTTTAACAAAAAAAAAAGTTAAGATAAACTAAACTTAAAATATCTTATCTATTATATCGCAAAAGTCTCCAAGAGATATCCTGTTTGAACATTGACTTTAATTTACCAACTTCATTTTGTTCCCAAGCTCCAAGCGGTTGAATTTCCGATGATGACGTTATAGAAATAATACGTTTACGGCAGTAGCAAGGGTGTCTCACTTCAGGGATATTCTTTAATATATATATTTAACAATACATTTGACTATATACTTGTATATTATAATTGTCTGGTTCATTCGATACCAAACTCGAAATCCGTCAAGAAACAAGCGAATTAGAGGAGTTTGACGACCGTACTATTCGAACCAGTATTGACGCCGGGAATATGATGACGTCAAACGATTATTGAGCCTCCTTAAGCTTTATTTCTATAAATATATTCCCAGCTCTTTAACCCGAAAGAAGCTTTGTTATGGCTTTTTATCAATGACAAATATGGATAATGACAATATCCCTGTATACAGAACAAAATAGATAATTCAGAAAATCAGAAACAAAGGGCATACAAAAAAGGATAAAACATGAACGAAAGCAAACAAACAAAAACCTCCACCATATGAAAAGAAGCGAACTCCCGATATGGGAGTGAGACAAGGTGCCCAGGAAAAGTAAGCATCTCCTGCTTGCATGCAACACCCGCCGCTTCAATTCGATATAACTGTCTCATCCGATTACTTCCATTTCGGAAGAGTACAATCTTAGGTTGGATGGTTCAAATGGTTTTTGACAGAATATCATCCACCATTCTGGAGAATGGGACATAATGGTGTATGACGAGTTCCCCATATCGACCGTAGAACTTCCTCATTGACGACGTTAGTCGGTCACAAACATATTCCTGACTGAGAAGCTTATCTGACAAAATCCATATATTTGGTACTTGCTCTGGCATCACGTATCAACTGAGAAATGAACATGCCATAAGCAGGCGATGAAGGGATATTGCTACACAGAAAAGGAAAGATTGTAATAAAATTGAAGGTGTCACGCTTGTCATAGAGTGAGGTGTTCATGTGACCATCAGTGTCGTAGGACAAAAATATGCCCAAATAGGACGCTTAATTATTTGTCTCTGTAGTTTTTTGACTTCAATGTGACATCATATATATTTTTTTGCTATTTCGGAAACCAGCCATTTCACCGATAAATATAATCGAAATTAAAGGAGTTCATTAGCATCTTAGCACCATCCCTCCAATGCTATTTTGATAAATTTTATTTGGATATCCTACTGAATCGACCCTACAGGAAATGTGATGCCGAGTACTCTCTGTAATGTAAATGTACAAATCTAACTTCAAAAACATTAAAAAAGGGCGCTACTGAAATTATTTTTGGTGGCTCCGCTGGAAGCATCACTAATGAGAATTTAATATTCGAAACACGTGTCTGGTGCATGGAAATTTGTTTAGAATTTTCTTCAAGAAGGTATAAAGTTTGAACCCTTCGACATTATTCCGAAACTACAGGTGATATATAGTAACGTTTTCAAATGATAATGGTGTTGTTGACTGCTTTATCTGCATGAACCAAGACAAATTTTTCATGTAGATTACGTCATTTGGATTTGAAATATCTTTCAGATTTAGAACTTCGATTTTCAAAAAGATGAGGATTTTTGTGAAAGTAATCTGTTCGAATGTAAGCAATATCCAAAAGAAGGTTTTTCCAGTCATTCAGAAATGCTATTCGACTCCTTCCGATTCACACCATCGTTTGGTATAGTTATCTTAGTATTCCTTTAATACTTTGCGACATTTGATAAAATCTATCTTGGATGGGATTCTATACTTAGGTCTTTTTTTAGAAGACCACGGAGCTCCCTGTCCTGGATAATTGAAAAGTCACCTGTAGCAATATGACCAGCTGATTTATATAGGTATATTCAGACTTTGCACATTCTCAAGAAACAGGACTTGGTTCAAGTATTTTAGGAACAGATGTTACTTTATTGTAGTTAAATACGAACTTTCTAATAGGTTTCTTATACTTGTTACAAATAAGAGGATGTTCTTAATTCTGAAAATATTGAGGAATATTACTTTGTACGCGATGGTCCCGAAAAAGATTAGAGATGTTAAGAAGATCGAAACCTTTCATAATAAATGGAATTTTTATGTATCGCCTATTAGGGGTGATGTTTTTAACGACCGGATAAAGTTTATTTTCTGCGAATGCGACAGTGATATTAAATCTGAATCAATCAGTATTTCTTAAGAATGCAAACTTTGCTTCGTGCACGATAGATTTCAATTGGATCTGATGAGAGAGCATGAAGTGCCGGATCTGATAAGAGAGCATGAAGCAGTTCGTGTCTGCCGCCGTTGCGTGCAGTCATCAGAAGATTGTTGAGTGTACATGTACAATGTACGGTGTGATCTAGCTCTTTTTCTGAGTTTTTGGTTTCGTCTAGTCACGAAAGCCTTGATCACAGGCATTATCGATTCTTTACAAACGGACGGCCAACGGACAACCAACGGACTAAGGGTTTTTGTCAGTCTTTTCATTCGTTAGACGTCCGTTTTCATTATCCGGTAAAGTCCGTTTGCTTTATACGGTAAGGTGTGACACTATAATAATTATCATGAATGTCCAAAGAGCATATAAGCCGCCCCATAGGAAAACCAAAAATATGGCAAAATTTTGATAAATTTCTTTTTTCACATTTTCAAAAACATATGTTCTTTTCCGATTATTTTGATACGCAATATATAACTATATTGAAAGAAATAATCTATCAAAACAGAAGCAAAGTTACTTGACGTCATGACGTCATGAGTATTTAAATTAAGATTTGTTCGTTTTCAAGCGACTATGCACTTATTTCTGCAAGAAATACTTTTAAAAAGCTTATGAATCAAATTGGATGGACAAAAGACCCGGGGATAATAACCGGGATAATGTACATTGTACATTGGTACTCATTAATACGTTTACACTTACATAGGGTGTTTCGGAGTTTTACTGTGGTTGCTGCAACTGAATCTTGTTGGAGGTCCCCTCAATTCTACTAAATGGACTACTAGCTTTATATAACTGTACAATTCCAAAAACCAGCATTTTGATTTAGGAAAGAATTATTTTTAAAATATTCGGAAAAATGTGTAGATTTATATAACAATATCATACATTCTTTATTTTTGTTGTTGTGGAAAGTTATACGCGCTAGCGACGAAAGAAATATTTCCGAATCGGACTTCTTGATACAAACCAGTTATTTTTTCTATTTACACATTTTATGTTGACAATTGACGCGTGCAGATTTGTATTACATTGTACATGTTTCCGTTTCGAATACTTTTTTTTTTCTCCTGCATTCTGGGCAGGGGCGTAGCCAGGCGTTCTTTTGTACACAAAAACGTCCACATCGTTTTTGCAAAAGAAAAAGACCAAAAAAAAAGGAAGTGCCTCCCTCTACAAAAGAAGACATGGTTTACGAGTAAATTGCGGCTTAGAAAATGCAAAAAGACATCCGCCAAGAAAGCACCAATTTGAATCCATTTTTCAAAAAAAAAAAAAAAAAAATTCAGGTTGGAGCGGTCTATTGGAAAGGGTATACATTCTTCACACGTCAGATATCCGTATATGGACGTACATGTTTGGAGGAGAAGCATTTCATCCAAAAAAAGTTTTCTTCATCTTAGATATATACTTTATCGTTTGCTGACATAGAATCGTACGCCTTAGCCCTTCTTAATTCAGCTCAAATACACTTCAGGTGCCACCAGTTTGGCAATGCTTTTTTTTTTTCCAAAATTTTCTCGGAGGCCAACGAACCCCCACTAACGAAAAAGGAAAACATCCTCCAAAGCTCTCCCCCACTCGGCATTTCGAGTCTAGCAAATTCATCATCCCAATTTAAAAATGCCTGCCAGTGGTCCCCCCCCCTTGGCAATTGAGGTTCTGGGTCCACCTCTTCTGCAAACATCCATATCGAAAACACCCTAGCTACGCCCCTGTCGGCATTTTTGTCTTTCCCTTTGAGTCATTTTACTTATATTTTGGAGTCGCCAGTCCCTTATTGGCTTATTCAAGTATTCTATGAATTTGACTTTTTCTAACTTTCCTTTTTTATAAACATTGTTTCACTCAAGAATTTTTTGACAAAGTCAACGATGAAGTTATTGATCTTGCATATACATACCACAGCATCGGGTCATCAAACAGTTGTAGTGTATCTATTTTCATAAACAAACACTTGCATATTAAAGTCAATGGTTTTATTTGTTGTAATAAGGGAAGATATGTTTGTATCAATATTGAAATTAATGATAGTTTCTTTACACTCGCTTATATTTATTCACCTTATGATAATAAATCTAGAAATGCATTCTCCAAAAAACAAAATAATATTCTTTCAGAATTTAAATCCGGTACAATGATTATCGGCAGGGATTTCAATGTAGTCTTAAAAGAAAGTGACAGACGTACAAAAATAAATCTGTAACAAAATAATAAGAACATACGGACTTAATCAGCTTATAAAAAGAAACGGAATGAAAGATATATGGCGAATTAAAAATAAAGAAAAGCAACATATTACATGGAGAAGAAAATCTTATGGTAATTTTAGTAGAATTAATTATTTCTTTATTGAAGATTCGCTGGTTAGAGATTCAAACAAGTGTGATATTAGACCTGCCCAAATAAGTTCAACTGATCACTGGCCGTTGTATTAAAATTAGGTTACGGAAATAGGGCAGCGAAAGGTAGTATTTCAAAACAAAAAGAGTATATAACTTATATAAACCAATTAATGCAAGGTTTAGAAAAAAGTGTAGAAAATAAAAAGCTAGATAGGAGACAATACTTGGAATATTGCAAGATAATGATCAAAAGCGAACAATACAATTTTGTAAAAATTGGTCAAAAAAGAGGGAGGACGAAATTAAGTTTCTGGAGAAAAAATTGCAAAGTATAAATACTGTTGTCCAATGTTGATAAAGAGAATAATCTCTGAAAGTGAAGCTAGCTGGGTAGAGAATCCAAAATTTTATTTTGATAAAATTGGGGAATCTACAGTCTTGTACCAGCGCATTCTTAAGACATGCACTCTGACTGACTGTGACGACGGGACTCCATGACGGACCCAGTCCAAACCTCTTTAGAGATGACAGGGCCCCGACCACTGTCCTCTGTGAATGTCAGTCGAACTCCCCGGATAAAAACAGAAAGACCGACCGGAAAAAAATTGTCCCGCGGGCTAGCTGATTTCAGACCATCAGAAATTACTTGCCCGACCGATTTTTGATACGGCACGGGCAATCGGACAACCGCTTATGTGCAACCCTGGCGTTCTTTTTTTTTTGAACGAATATATGACGTCAAGTTACATAACTATTCCTAACGACGCTATATCAGCACTAACGCAATCCATATTGCAGGATTTATAGTTCTTTTGTAAGCGCGATGACACCCATCTTTCTTTGCATAAAAGGCACCGGGAATTATTCAGCTTACATTCTTGACCCATAGCATATTTTGGGTCCCTGTAAAGTGCGAAACGAAACAAAAACGAAACGAAACGAAACGAAACAAATCGAAACGAAACGAAACAAATCGAAACGAAACGAAACAAATCGAAACGAAACGAAACAGATCGAAACGAAACGAAACAAAACGAAACGAAACAGATCGAAACGAAACGAAACAGATCGAAACGAAACGAAACGAAACAAAACATAAAACTTAAAGAAAATGAGAAAAAGAGGAAAAATCTCCGAAATCGAATATTTCAAGACAAGATCAGCTGTAATATTGCCTTAATCCAAGAGTTCTACATTTGTAACTAGTGCTGAGAGGGTATCTTGAAAGAGTCAAAATGACAATTAAAAAAAGTAAATGTCAAATGCCATTCATGTATTTAAGAGGAATAAAAGGGAGGGGATAGAAAACCACGCTATGATACCGTAATGAGATCATAAAACGGGGTGGGGTACATTTCAGGAAAAAAAAATCTTATCCTTTTTCAAACGAAATGTGCCCCCCAGTTTTTAATTGTTCTCATTTTTCTGATAAAATTTTCAAATACACATAACAGAACAGTTCCGTTTCCTCTGCGCTAGACTCCTCCCTGCTAAATAATATTTTTCCGTCTAGGACGAGGTTATTACGGAAGCATAGAAGGGACATTGCGAGAAAAAAATTATCTCGTGCGCACGACTTAGTAACTCGTGCGCACGACTTTGTAACTCGTGCGCACGACTTTGTAACTCGTGCTCACGACTTTTGTAACTCGTGCGCACGACTTACTAACTCGTGCGCTCGACTTACTATCTCGTGCGCACGACTAAGTAACTCGTGCGCATGACTTAGTAACTCGTGCGCACGACTTTGTAACTCGTGCTCACGACTTTGTAACTCGTGCTCACGACTTAGTAACTCGTGCTCACGACTTTTGTAACTCGTGCGCACGACTTACTAACTCGTGAGCACGACTTAGTAACTCGTGCGCACGACTTTTTGTTGTCATTCTATTGGTCAATTATCTCGTGCCCACGACTTTGCAACTCGTGCTCACGAGATAATCAACCAATAGAAAACTATGATCAAATTAAATGGCGATAATTGATGATCAATTCAATTCAATTCTTTATTTCTTTATGCCTGTTGGCATATCAGACATTTGGTACAAATATATATATAATGCACATCAAGGTGGACATATCAAACAATAATATAATACATGTATAATATGCGAGAGAGTTACAGTTATAATAACACATTCAAATATAATATTATTTTAGAAAATAGAGGCACATATCTAAAAAAAAAAAAACCCTCATGTTAACTTAATTGGCATAATCGTTTCTTCTTTTTTCTGCTAAGTATAAAAATCTGCCTAAATTCCTTAATTCCTTTAAATTTCTCGTACTTAGTAATTCTATAAGTTTAAATACACTGGGTCTTCTAAGATAATACGGTTTAATCAAGGATACTCTCAGATCATTATAAAAAGGGCATTTAAGAATAAAGTGATATTCGTCCTCTAGGTCGTCAAGGTCACATAGTGTACATCGTCTGTCTGTCCTAGTTTCACGTCTGTATCTGCCTGTCTCAATGTTAAGGTTATGTGAAGATAATCTAATTCTTGTGATACATTTCCTATGAAGTTCATTAATAGATTTAGTAAGATAATGTTGCATTCCAAAGTTATCCGCAATATATTTGTAATTTTCTCCTCGTGAGACGTTTTGTATTGCCGAAAACATTTCTTGTGCATGTACATCGTGGAATCGCTGTTCTATCAATTTAGTTAATTTTAAGTCTATTTGTTCCATTTCCCAAATGTAACCAAGTCCTAAATGATTTAATTCTTATTTTATATTTTTAATCCAATCATCGTCATAATTTTCTCTGTCCTCGAGGCATGATTTAATTATGATATTTCCAGATTTTTTCAACTTTATCCAGTATTTTATAATTTGTAATTTCCTTGTTATGTTTAGTGGGAGCCTACCTAACTCATAATACACAAAATTGTTACAAGTACTTTTCTTCACGCCCAAAATATTTTTACAAAATCTAGTATGAACACTTTCTACGTCCGTAGCTTTATGGAATCCCCAAATTTCAGCTCCATAACTTAATATACTTTTGACATATGTATCAAAGACTGAGCATTTACTTATAATATTAAAATGATGATTTTTGAATTTATTATTGAGTGCAAAGTAAGCTTTCCTTCCCTGTTCCGCTACGTGTTTCTGGGATATGTTATTTTTCCCGTTAAAATTAAATAACATTCCCAAATACTTGAATTGATTTACTACTTCTATTGATTGTCCATTATAAAACCATTTTTCATTTTCTCTTATAATACCTCCGTTTCTGAAGATAACAATTTTTGTTTTCTCTACATTTAAAGTAAGATTCCATTCATTGTTATAGGCATGTAAAGCATTTAGCATGTTTTGTAAATCGATAGGAGATTGAGCAAAAAGACACATATCATCTGCATACATCAACAAAAACAAATTTATCATATTAATTTCAAAAGACAAACAATGTTCCTTAAGAAAATACATCTCACAATCATTTACGTAGAGGGAGTACAATATGGGAGAAAGAACCTCACCCTGAAAAAGACCGATGTCATTTTTAAAATATTCCGATAAAAAACCGTTATACTTCACACAAGACTTCACATTTTCGTATAGCGAGTAAATAATTTTAATCATTTTCCCATTAATACCTTGTTTTATAAGTTTCCCCCATAATTTAGATCTATCGATTAAATCAAAAGCTTTGCGATAATCAACGAAACAGCAATATAAACGTCCTCCTCTTTTTTTAAGTGTTTTGTTAATAAGTGACTGTAAGACAAAAATTGCATCGACAGTTGAATTTCCTGGTCTAAATCCAAATTGCGCGTCGGTAATGATATTAAATTTTTTATCCCATTCCAAAAGGCGTCTGTTTAAGATCGATGTAAATAATTTACCTAGACAACTGACCAAAGTTATGCCTCTGTAGTTATTAGTATCATTTATATCCCCCTTTTTATAAACTGGAACGATTCACCCCTTTGACCATGATTCCGGAAAATAACCTGATATGAATACAGAGTTAAAAAGTTTTGACAAATATGGTAGTAAAACATCTTTGCAATCTTTGAATAATTCATTAATCAAACAATCTTCACCACAACTGGTATTTCTCTTAAGATAACATATAGCATTTTAAACCTCATTATCACTTATTTCTACATCTAACTCTTCATAGGAAGCAGATGAAAACTGAACATTGACATCATCATTCATCTCATCGTTATCAATACTACCTAAGTCTTTGAAATGATCGACAAACTGGTTCAATGAGATATTGTTTGATGTTTGTGTTCTACGTTTGGCAAAACATTTATGAAATTGTTTCGGATTATATCTTCTTAAGTAGTCAAGCATATCACCTTCATGGCGCTCGTATTGTCTTTTATGTCGTAATTCTGTTTTTTTATAATCTCTTTTTCTCTCAATTAATATCGTGTGATTATCTCTAGATTTACATCTATTGAAATTATATAGAGCAGTCTTGTAATCTTGATATTTCCGTTTGCATACTTCATTGAACCATGGTTTGTTCTCAATATTATTAGATCTAGAACATTGTCTGAGAATTCGAGTGTTATCAGAAGTATGTACATCACAAAAAGGTAAAACAGCATTATTTAAAACATCACAAAAACTATTTACACATGTATCAGCACCCTGCTGGCTATCTATATCGGTAGATATAATCATTCTTAAATCATGCATGTATATTGAAATACTCTCGTCTATCAAAAGTACAGTAAACTTCTTATGCTGTATTCATAAGTTATCGGCGTTGTGCTCAATACAAAACGTATTTTACAACAGTACCCCCGATTAATTCTTGGAAGCACACGGACACCCTCGGCCCTCCCCCTCCATTTCGTATACAGAGATAACTTTAACAAAGAACAAACACTAGTAATACCGTACCCTAAGTCAAATGCTGGGCTTGACGGACCCTTCTCAGTATGGACAATTTCTCCATTTCTTTATGCATATCTTTTTAAATCATAGGTTGGCTCCCATCCCGATGTCATGATAGTCATGTATGTATCATGCATTTCTTATCGGGAGGGGACAGTCAAGCCGAGCAGTATGGTGAACTTACATTACCCTTCGTGCCCCTCTTTTAACTTCAACAAATTCATAGTTCCGTCATATTTATCAATATGTTTATTTGCTACGTACCAAGTTTCAGCACATTTGAAGTATTTCAGCGAAAATGAAGCGCGATTGGCTCTATTTCTACATGTTCTAAGCACGCAATATGTGGCAAATTTCATTACATTTTCATGTTCTCTATTTTCAAAACTGTCCTGTTCTCTTCTAAATAAAGTTATTTAGATTAAATACATTGTGTTGTCTTCCTTCAACTTTGATCTAAGGATCTTTTAAATGAAAAAAACTTCATACTGTATGTTTAGAATTTATATGTTACTTTTCCCGAGAGGCCAGAGAGGGCTGAAACAATCTTAAAAATTGCGTAAAATCAACCAGAAAAAGAAATTTCTGGGCTTGTATTGTAATTCCTTTCCTTGTTCTGTGCCATTGACCATTTCCAAGCTTTATCAGATGAAAATACCGGTAGTATGCAAATATGAATATAACGAATCGCAATCAGGGAAAAACGCACCCCACCCTCCTATTTTTACAATTCCGCGTTTTTTTCTGTTTGTAAGGTATAAGCTCGGAATGAAGCTGAAAACTGTATGCTAGACTCCGACTTTTAGACTCTCACTTTTGAATAAGTTTTACGTTGAATGAAGATCAAATTAAGTCTTAAAAATATTCGTTTTTATCAAAAGGAATACCAAAAAAAAAAAAAAAAGAAAAAAAAAACAATTGCCGGGGCTGGGGGCTGGATCCATCATTTCGACATGTATTCTTTTCATCCTAAATGCACAATTTTCTTCCAGTACGGTTATAAGCACAAAACCACATACGATTTAAAAGAAATATGAAGAAAATGAATAGGAGGGAGGGGAGCGGGGGCGCTCAGGCTCCGTAAATTGATTTGGAGTGTATGTGCACCTCGTATATATGTTAAATTCTGTTCAACTATCTGCATTCATTCACGTTTCTGTATATAATATGGTACGAAGTACGTTTAGGCCAGAATTAAAAAAAATTGTTTGTTTCCCCTCGCCCCGACCGGGTCAGGAAAAACGCCGCCGAGTCAGATTGTGCGTGGTCAATATCTATACAAATTCAATGTTTACAAGTCGTAAAAACATCGAGATGTAATCGTTCTATAGTGCATCTTGACGTTTCCGTAAAATGACCCGTTATGCCGCGCTGAAACACTCGATGCGCCTGTTTCGGAAATATTTATCGTGTATCTTGGGACAATTTTGTTTATATACAATAGACATTACAGGAGAACGTAATCTTCTTTTGAACATGATTAATAAAATGAATCGACATTTCATACTTAACCAGCGATAGAAATTGAGACACAACGGATATTTTTTTACGGAAAGCAGGCGGCGATTTTCCCGAAGTAAGAGGCGAGAAATCGCCGTCTGCCAGCTCTTAGTCTTTATCATATCACAGAGTGTGACTGCGCAGCTGTAAGGAGTCCAGTAATGTGCAATTTGGATTCAAACGACTTTTAACATATTTGATACTTGTAGTTCTGGTAGCAAAAAAAAAAGTACCCGCCTGCCGGGTCACTTGGAAAAAACAGACCCGGGGGGAGGGGAAACAAACAATTTTTTAATTGTGGCCTTATTCATGAACACTGGCCCATAAAAGCTGAATTCGACGTCAGGTTGAAAGATCAAAATGCACATATACATCGTACGTGATATGTTTTATTTGAAGTATATACTGCAGAATAAACACTAAATTCAATACCGGAAAATTTCACAAAATCAAAACAACACCCCCCCCCCCCCCACCAAAAAAAAAACCCCAAAAAAACACACACATATATATATATATATATATATATATATATATATATATATATATATATATATATATATATATATATATATATATATATATATATATATATATATATAGGGATCATGGTCTGCAGTCTGTCTGTCTGTCTGTCTGTCTGTCTGTCACACTTCACTTTTTCAAGTACTTTCTTACAAAAAATAGGAGAAAAATTCTTTCAAATCGCACCAACTCAAACACATTGACACTATACTTTAAAATGATCAGACATTTCATTTGAATCACACACAAAAATGCCGTAAAGATTCAAAGTAAACAACGTTTTCAATTTTGTTCAAAGTCATGTACCTGGTTCTGGTCTAGAATTATTCGAATTTTACTTACCTGAGGACCCATTTCACACAGTCATGTTGATGTCTCAAACACTTTGAATTAATAGTAAATACTGACAGGGAGACAAATTAAGATACACAGTATGTGAATTTTAAACAAATTGTTGAAAAAATAAATGAATAGAATAATAGGAACTATCATATAAATCTCCGTATTGAATGAGAACACCCCCCTTACCTCTCGATCGACGCAACGTTTTAAAACATGAGGGAGGGGGAGGGGAGTAGAGCACTGCATCATTATATTCCCGCTATGAACCCATTGAGGTCACTTTCAACATATGGGGAGGGGGTGGGGTTGTTTCCGTGTACTTCCAAGAATAAATCGGGGTGCTCCTGTAAAATACGTTTTGTGTGGGGCACAATGCTGGTAATTTTTTAATACAACATTAGATGTTTACTGTACTTTGTTAGATTATTTCAATATACATGCATGATCATTATCAATTGTCGCCATTTTATATGATCATAGTTTTCTATTGGTTGATTATCTCGTGGGCACGAGATAATTGACCAATAGAACGACGACAAAAAGTCGTGCGCACGAGTTACTAAGTCGTGCGCACGAGTTACTAAGTCGTGCGCACGAGTTACAAAGTCGTGCGCATGAGTTACAAAGTCGTGCGCACGAGTTAGTAAGTCGTGAGCACGAGTTACTAAGTCGTGCGCACGAGTTACAAAAGTCGTGCGCACGAGTTACAAAAGTCGTGATCACGAGTTACTAAGTCGTGAGCACGAGTTACAAAGTCGTGCGCACGAGTTACTAAGTCGTGAGCACGAATTAGTAAGTCGTGAGCACGTGTTACAAAGTCGTGCGCACGAGTTACTAAGTCGTGCGCACGAGATAATTTTTTTCTTACCATGTCCCTACTATGCTTCCGTAGGTTATTCATCCCATTCACTCTCCTTTAAAATGCAATTGTGCTATATACCGTATATATTATGTTTAATCGTCAACTTTGATTCTTTAAAAAACCCTCCAGCCACAAGAACTAACGGTTGAAGGCAATAATGAGGGGGTGGACAGGGACAAAGGGAGGGGAGAGACAGGGGCGGGAGGAGGGAAGAAGGGGGCGGGAGGAGAGGAAAGGGGGCGAGAGGAGGGACAGATGATTCGGAGGGTAACAGTTACATGTACCAAAAAAAAATAGGAAATTACTTTTAATATAAATAATCTTGCTCTTATGCGTTCATGTACATAATCTCAATCTCAAAAATTACCACGAAATTCATCTATATATACCTTAAATTTTTTTTCCAATCGCTTCGCTCGCCGCAATTTTCAATTCATTTTTCAAATACTTCAGGCTCGCTTCGCTCACCTTAGTTTTTCATCTAAACAGGTCTATTTCTTTTTCCAAGGTTTAAAAAAGGAAATAACCCAAATAACTTCACTATTGCACCAATTTACACTTTAAAGTTTAAACATTTGTCTTGACCGCCCAAGACCCCCTCCCCCCATGGGGAGGGGGAGGCGGCAGGAGGAGAGTGGTACCCCCTAACCCTTCAATAAGATCTTGTCTTGAAATATCCGTTTTCGGCGAGTTTTCGTCTTTTTCTCATTTTCTTTAAGTTTTATGTTTTGTTTCGTTTCGTTTCGATCTGTTTCGTTTCGATTTGTTTCGTTTCGTTTCGATTTGTTTCGTTTCGTTTCGATTTGTTTCGTTTCGTTTCGATTTGTTTCGTTTCGTTTTTGCTTCGTTTCGCACTTTACAGGTACCCGCATATTTTTCCCGTCAGTATTTTTTTCTATAATATCCATGTAAATGTGTGATTGTGGCATTTTTTTTCATAAAAAAGGCCAATATAAATCTGATTAAAAACATGAAATTGACTGAAAACTCTATAAATCAACGATTGAAAATAAAGGTAAGAGTCAACTGTGTACAAATCATGCTATCTATAAAGTGGACAAACCCTTTTCCATTTAAGAAATGACTGTAATAATTTTTCTGTCTATCGATGTATAGACAAAAACCGATGCACAAACTATATAATCCGCGAAGCGGATTATATTTTGTTTGTGCATCGGTCTTTGTCTATACATCGATAGACAGAAAAATTATTACAGTCATTTCTTATAATTTAATTAAATCACTATTTAATCACCTAGTTTATTTTGCAATTGATGTCATTTTAGCGTGGTTGATTTTCAAGTTCAAAACTGATATTTGAATAGGCCTAACGTAGCGGCGCTCGCCGTTAGTGACGTCATAATAGGCGACATTGTCTATACAGCTATAGATAAAATTTCGCGCCGTACGTTTGTATAGGCGTTATACTGACATTACGGGAATAGTTAAATTATTCTAATGTAGATAAAACAATGAAATACGCTGTAAAACGCAGTTTCTGCAATCACCTCTCTGATGGCGCTGCTGAAATCTCGCGAGAATTCCCGATGACCTCGAAATTTCTCTTCATATATCTCTTGTATAAATATCCAACTAACTAAACGCAAAGTTTAATCAAAATACCATCAGAAGTTTTGAATAGGCAGATTTCCCTTTAATAGAAGTGTTGTGATTTTTGTTCCACTTCGAAGTTAAATTTTTGACGCGTTTTGACGTCTCGTCGAACTTAGTCAGAAATGCACATTTTTGCACTATTTCTTTAAATAACTCAATAAGTGTATGATTTTACACATTCTTTTACTGCATATTCATCATATTTAAGGGGGTCCAGAACAGTATCCGAAAGGACCCCATCGGAAAGTTCTAGATCAATTATGACGTCATAATAGAAACGGCGACGTTGGCGCGTTTTTCGCAAGAACTTCAGTATTAGGTAACGTAAAAATAAGGGGGAGGGGGTAACAAAATCACTATAACTTAAAAACTGACGGTCAAATTTCAATAGGAACTTATCGGTATTTCACTAGATATAAGAAGAACATAATATCAATTTTACGAAAAATAAATGATAGGGTTTCAGATAAACGGACTTTATTATTGAAAATTAACAACTCAAAGATGTTCTGAAAATAGACATAAATTCATATAGGTATAATGTATAGTTTTCCATGCCCTATGGACCCATTTGGAGTGGGTTCAAACCCCGGCGGAGTAGTAGAAGAAGCCTGGCTGTCAAGGTCAGGAAACCGCACGTGCAGCTATGACGTCATGATGACGTCAGTATTATGACGTCAGCATTATGATGTCATGATGACGTAAGTATTATGACGTCAGGTAGACAATGACGTCAGTATTATGACGTTGTCTTCACTATGACGTCAGTATTATGACGTTGTCTTCACTATGACGTCAGTATTATGACGTCAGATATACAATGACGTCAGTATTATGACGTCAAGTATACAATGACGTCAGTATTATGACGTCGTCTTCACTATGACGTCATTTATTCTGCACCTGCAGCTTTGACTTTGAAACGACCTTTCGTGTCAACTGCACGCGCTGGCAGCTTGCCAGAGAACTTTCTAGAACATATGCCTTTGAAACGATCTTTCGTGTCAACGGCACGCGCTGGCAGCTTGCCAGTAAGAACTTTCTAAAAGTGTCCAGAACCTATGACGTCATTTATTCTGTACCTGCAATCTTAGGTGGAGCACTTGGGACTGCCCTGGCATTCTGTATCCCTTGTAGTATGGGTTACATTGTATCCTAAATAAGGTAGGTCAGGAAATTGCACGTGCAGCTATAAAGTCATTATGGCGTATAATGATGTCATTATGACATCTGTATAGTTGAGTTTATTTATAGAAGAGAATTTGTGTGCAAGATGTATATATTAATTTGGGTGCAAGATGTGCACATTTGGGTGCAAGATGCGCACATTTGGTTGCAGGATCTGCAAATTTGGTTGCAAGATGTGCACATTAGTGTGCAAGATATGCAGATTAGTGTGCAAGATGTGCACTTTAGTGTGCAGGATGTGCATATTAGAGTGTAAGATGTGCAGATTGATGCGAGAATGTGCACATTAGTGTGCAAGATGTGCAAATTAGTTTGCAAGATGTACAGATAAGTGTGCAGAAAGTGTACATCAGTGTGCAAGATGTGCACACTAATGTGCAGATATGTGCAGGATGTGCAGATTAAATGTGCAGAATGTGCAGATTAAATGTGCAGAATGTGCACATAAGGGTGCAGAATGTGCACATTAGGGTGCAGAATGTGCACATTAGGGTGCAGAATGTGCACATTAGGGTGCAAGATGTGCATATTTGGGTGCTAGATGTGCATATTTGGGTGCTAGATGTGCACATAAGTGTGTAAGATGTGCACATTACTGTGTTAGATGTGCACGTAAGTGTGCAAGATGTGCAAAGTAGTGTGCATGATGTGCAGATTCCTGTGCGGAATGCGCACATTAGTGTAAAAGATGTGCAGATAAGTGTGCAAGATGTGCATATTTGTGTGCAAGATGTGCACATTTGAATGTTAGTTATGCAGATAAGTGTATGTAAGGTATGCACATTTGTGTGTTAGATGTGCATATAAGTGTGCAAGATGTGCACATAAGTATGCAAGATGTGCACATTAGTGTGCAAGATGTGCACATTAGTGTGCAAGATGTGCACATTAATGTGCAAGATGTGCACATTTGTTTGCAAGATATCCACATTAGTGTGCAGAATGTATACATATAGATATAGAATGTGCACATTTATGGTGCACTCAGCTCCATTATTTGTATATCTAAATGTATTATATAACATGAATGTCCACCTTAGTGCAGGATGTGTACAATAAGGGTGCACTTAGTTTCTTTGACAACATGTGAATGTTTTAACCTGCTATTACACAAATTGTATGCAATTAGGTGCTGTCAGTGAATTTAAGGTGTAAATGTATGATGAAGATGCACAATTGAAGTGCGCACGGAAAAGCACAATGGGATTACAATGAAGTGCTTAATGTGTTAAGTGCTGATCTATATTCTAAGTACACAATTAGTATGTATCCACGTGCTTGAGCAGCACATTTAGTATGCTTATTGGTACATAAAATGCTTAAGTGAGGTGCTGGTGGATGTTTAAGGTCAATAATAGCCTCTAATATTCTGTGACAACACATTTAAGTGCAGATGGAGAGCACATTTCAAGTGTCCATATTTGCTGCTGGTGCACATTACAAGTGCAAATCTCATCTGTGGAGCACATTTCAGTTTTTGATAAAATAAGACAGAACACATATTTTTAATTCAAATTTTATTGAACCATTTGAACAATGTAAACAATGTGAACAATGTAAACAATGTGAACATGAACAAGAAAATCATGCATAACAGTCATATGAATGTTACATAACATTGATATTAATGAACCAGAACTAAGTACAATGATTTGACTAATCTAATAAGTCAACATAATATTTTACAATGGCATCATTTTCAAAAAGGTTATCTGTGAACATCGAAGTAATTTCAGTCATATCTAAGCCCTTGTATCGATGAATCAAATAAAATATGCAATGATGTCCGCATACAACAGAGTATCTGTCTTGGACTTGTTTGGTGTTCCAAATCCAGGAATCTACATTCTTATGCATAAAGTCTGAAAACTCCGTATGCAGTGGTGGCAACCCATAACTGTCATAGTATTCTCCATTGCCACACTGGTCCAGGTAGATCGCAACCCAGTGTTGACCCAACTGGCTGTCCAGATCGGTATTGCAGACAAGCGAGCACGGTAATGTATTCACTGAGGGAATCCTATTTCGAGCAAATACACCTAGGAAAGATGATCCTACATTATGTCTAATAACCGTCTGTATTTGTTTAGTGTTCATTGTTTTAGGTTGCAAAATCAAATATTACATTCCTGTTGCGATCAACCTCTATGATGTTATCAAATTCAGCATACACAACAACACTGACGGTCTCTGCCAAGGCTTGTGAAAAGTGAATTTCAAGTCTCAGGTTACCATGTTTTATAAGGTGGAAATGACCTGCTTCAGATAAGTCTGGAGTCAGATCAAAACCAAATACTGTATAGCCATTTCCATATTCTTCCCTACTGATATCGTTTCCTTCATCGTGGAAGATCTTCCCAGACCTCGTAAAAAGGCCCGAATAACTGCGAATAAAACGACTGCGTCCAAAGTTAGGTTGCAAAGGTTTGGCTGGAATCTGCTGTCCGTCAACATAGAGTGCCATAAACTCAATGTTGTTGTGTTTGAAATTGAAAGGATTCTTCGTAGCTACTCCGTTGTAAGCATCATTATCTACCAGACCAACAAAAATGCGCTTAGGCATTTGTCCAAGGAAAAGGTTCTCTTTGTTGATACTCATGCTTCCAGTGGCAACGGAAAATGCCTTAGTCTCAATACGCTTTATGGGGTACCTGGCTGTCCCTCTCTCCAGAGCTTTGATGTGAGCCATTCTGACTGTGTTACTGATCCTAACTTTCCGTACAAACAAGGCAGCGTCCATAATTTTGATTTTAAAGTCATCATTGGCTGCCATGAGTGCGAATGCATCTTTACTCCTGATCAAATTTATCTTTGCATCCACTCCATTGAGCAGATATCTTTCTTGGAAAAACATATCCAAATGAAGTTTTCCTGTTAGATCAACTATTCTGCTACGGGCGATTAATGCTTTGCGTTTAGTAAAGCCAGCATTATCATCTGTTCTGGCTTCCATATGGCTACTGGTATCTTTGTACCACATCTCAGAGGTTAGTTGCGATGCCTTGGCAGATTTCCCATAGCTGAGAAGGTTATCCAGAAAAGCTCTGTAGGTATAAGTGTTGGCCGGCATGGATATCAGTTTTTCGTTTAAAGAAATGTTGACTTGACTGAAGAGTGAATGCAACCAATTGTTCACAGGTCCCACATCTGATTGAGCGTCGAGGTTTGCGTTATTGTTTGCGGTGACTATTTTGGCTTGCAAATACAAGAAGGTGTTATTCAGATCCAGATAATCATCCCCTGATCCGGAAATATTAAATTCTATAGGTCCCGAGTCCGTGATAGAAGACAATGGCCGATGTTCTACCCAATGTCCATATTCAATGCTTGCTTGAGTTGGTGGAACAGCAAACAAGTCGAACTCTGACTTCATGCATTCACAGGAATGTTGATGGACCAAAGACATGTTGACGTTTAGGTGAAGATGTCTCTTCTCGGCTTAGATGTTCTTTGTACCTTTGCTCGCTTACGAATGACAGCTGAAGCATTGGCACGCCGCTTTATACCCCTTCGATGAGGTTCTCCTGGTGGTTTTGATATTCTGTCTCTTGCTTGATTCATGATATTTCTTCCCGCTTCTTTCAGTCGTCGTTCTGTGGATGTGCGTATGTTTTCACCACTAAGTAAATCATTAGCAATGTCAAGTCCTGTTGATAAGACTTGTTTACCCAATGCTTTTGATCCTTTTTTGATAAGAGGCATTGCGCTTTTCAAAAGACCACTAAACATGTTACCAATGCCATGTCCTCGTTGAGCTCTTGCTCCTTGAAAAGCTGGTAATCCATGTCCTGCTTGATTAATGTAATATTCATCAATCGCACCTCTGTTTCCATCAAAGCGAATGTTTTTGTCTGTTTGAAATCTCATTATGGCTGTCGTCTCCGGAAATGTAGTGCCACCACGACCTTTCCTCTTTCAAATGGCACTGGTAAGCCAGTGTCGTCTCTTATATCTATTTCTATGGTGTCAAATTGCCTCTGCTGTAGTGGTAGGTACTGAATGTTTTGATAAGTGTAAGAAACCATTTCGCCAGACGATCCCTTTATTGGAACAATTCTCAGTAATGGTACAAGTGCATCACCTACCATACTAGGCTCCACGATGTTACTGTAGATGTACAGAGAATGAAATCCTTGTGTCACGTCGCACACCCAAGGAGCTATGTAAACACCAGCGTCGAATTCCTCTTGTTCAAAGCCTAATATTTTAGCAAGAGATTTGGACAGTTTTAGAATAGCTTCATCTACTATTGTGATTGTAACTTTGTGACTGATGTCATCAAATTCTATTTTCACTTTATCGCCTCCATTGATGCTCCCTTTCAAACCCCATAAAGTCTTCATGAGCTTTCCAGGTGAAACGTAGTATCCATTTTTCAGCACAAACTGAACTTTTGGAGCTTCTGGATTTTCAGTTATTTCAAACCATGCTTGGTCGTTTGATACATTATACCACGAATGTGGATACTGAATTTCAGTCAATCCCACTTCCCACTGTCCTGATAAATCCAGGGAATGGTGTAACTTGACACGATAATTTGTCAAAGTATTTTTAGAATAAGTTGACATCGAACTATTACTTGGGAGTGTCAGGTAAAACATGTTGAATGGCCGATGTGTGCTAGTCCTGGTGTTTTGGGCAAACTAAAGTCTTGAACAATATCTATCCTTTATATGTAGTCAACTGATTTCTGTTGATCCAACTGTTGAATGATGCGGGATATCCATGCCACTTGACAAGATATTGAATCTGCTTTCCTTTCTTTCTTTTCTGTAACACCTCTTCAATTCTGTATACGTCATCAGATTTAACGATTTTTTGTAACTCTTGGGGATAAAATGTTCCTTTCAATGGTTCGCCATAGTAGTCATTGATGCGATACACAGGTGGTTGACGTTCACGCACTTCACTAATGGTAAATATTTCTTCGCTCCAACTAGGCAAGTAACCTTTCTTAAATGCCCGTCTTGCTTTGCTGATTCGAACCTGATCTCCTATTTTCAGGGCGGTGTTTTTGACATCCAAAGCTTTGTCATCATAGAGATTTTTCCAAACTATGATTTCGTTCTTTTTTGTTGCCTGTACTGGAGCCATTTTTATACTCCTGTGATGAGTATGGTTGTATGAATACACCAAATCGTCCAAAACATCAATATACTTCAAAGTATCATTATGTGTAAAATATTTCCACATCTTTGTCTTCAGAGTTCGATTAAACCTTTCGGCTATGGAGGCTTTAATGTCTTCATTCTCTGTTGTGAAGAAATGTACGTCATTCTCTCTCAGGAAAGACTGAAAATTCCTGTTGGTAAATTCACTCCCTTTATCTGTTTGTAGCTGGCGAGGTGTTCTACCTGACTTGAATATTGCCTTGAACGCTTCCACTAATGTTTTGCCCGTTTAGTCGCGCAAAGGAATGACCCATGCATATTTCGATAGAACATCAATGCAGGTCAACAAGTATTTGTATCCATCATTGTGTTTTGCAATACTTTGCAGGTCAACGAGATCTGCTTGCCATTGTTGATCGATGCCAGCTACAAGTACTTTTCTCCTTTTGAAACTTCGACGCACAGGCTTATGTAAAGTGTAGGTATCTTGCGTCATCAACCAGTCTGAAACATCTTGTTCTTTCACTTTCAAATTGCCAAGTGCTTTTTTTGAATGATTTCACTCCGCCGTAACTCCCAGGATGTTTTGGATCATAATACTTTTTGGAAAGTATTTTTGATGCATCCACCTTCTTCTTGGCTTTCATGATGAGGAATGAAAACTGGGCTTAACATAGACTGTATTAATAGGTATTAATATGGTGACCAACGAGGCGTAGAGAAGGATGTTTTCTTTGGTGTTTTCAAATTTTGCGGCATACTTTCTGGATCTGATTCGTAAGCTTGTGCCAATGAGGACTTGTACTCGGGTTTGTCATCTGTTAACGTCTCCAAACTACTAGATGACGTATCTGATTCTGATGCATCATGCTCGTCTTGCAAGGGATACTTTCCAGATTGTATCCAGTTCCATCTCTCCTTGTGCCCTATGAGATCCTGTGGTACATTAGTTTCTCGAAGACCAGCACTAAATACCTGCCATCCGCGTGGTTCGAAATGTTTTCTTCGACGTAAAACATCATTGACCAGATCGACCATATTACTGTTTTTGATCCGTTCACCCTTATAGACAAGTTCGCCACGGTCATTCCACTTCATGTCGGGTTTTGATTTAATTTTGTGTAATAATAGTTCTGCTCTATTTCTCATAGTCTTTGGGACAGATTTTATAATTTCACTTTCAATCGGGTCTGTTGTGGAAGATCCTTGGTCGACTCCAATACTTTGGTCTGTATTGAAACTGGCATCATTTTTCGGTGCAGTAGTACCCCTGACAACTTGTACTTTGACCGGTGGTCTGTTCTCATATTTGTCATCATAGATGAGAAATCTTTGTAGTTTCTGCTGGTAAGCTTTAACTTTTTCTCCCATGGAAAGATCATCTCTTTGAAGAATAGACTGCATCTCGTCGTCAAGTCTTGTCATGGATTTAATTGTGGGATTTCTCACTACATCATGATGCTGCAATCCCTCCAACAGTTTGGGTTCTACCAGTAACATTTTCTTTGTGTGCTTTATCTCAAAGTCCTAATAATTTTGAAGCCAAAGGCGCAATCACTGGTGCCAACAAGGGTCCTAAAAGAGCGGGTAAGATACCACCAATTTGTAATACTTCTTTCTTTCTCTCAGTAGGAACTTTCTTGTTGACAAGCTCTCGGAGCTCCTCTTTGTAAGGAGCTAATGTGTTAAACTGGTCCTTTGTTAGGTCGACATTGCCTTTTAAAACATTCTTGGCACATTCACAGAGGCAGAGTATCAATGACCTATCTGCATCTTGGATGACGCTTCTGCACATTGTGGGTTTCGCAAAAAGCAAATAGTTCAAATCAGCCGCATGGTCACGCAGGCGTTTGCAAGAATAAGGAAAGGAAGCATCTTTCTCTTCTACTAAGTCGTCATCTTCACTGTTTTCACTATCATCGACGTGAAAATTCTTCATGTGTCTTTTTAATGCAAAGAGTCTGGAGAATTTCTTTTGACATTTCATACACTGTAAGGAAGACATGTTGAGCCTTTGATGCCACTATTACAACTGCACTCATACGTATCATGTTGATGTTTTTATAATGCCCTTTTTCACGTCTTCCTTAAATACACCCATTGGTTTTGTCCTGGGAATATACGTGTACGAAGTCGTAGATGTTCTGGTGTGTCTTGCTTCAAATCAATGAAAAGGTACCCATAAGGATCTGAAGTGGCATCATAAAAAGCCTCCTGCATATATTTAACATTTCCTGGATACATCTGCTTGGCAAGATGTGTGATTTGGGATGCATCTCTAGGGTTTTTGAACATTACAATGTAATGAGAATTTAAACTGATCGTCCTGTTCTCTTTTCCCTTGTGAAATACATTCTGTACTATGTAGATAACACTGATATTTCTGTGGTGACTTTTCTTGGTGAATAAAGATGTGATCCTTTCATCTGTTTCTGACATTAAATCGTCAATAATAACTAAATGTCTCTTTTGAGGATCAAGAGCTCCTATGTCTGGTAGTCCCTCTACAAATTCAACTCCGCGTATAGTTGAGTAGATGGGCTGCCATTCCCCATAGTACCAGACTATGTGATCCGGTATAGGTTTCATCATTTCTTCTATGTGAGCTAAAAGACGTCTCACAAAGTATGTCTTTCCGCTACCAGTAGGTCCTGCTATAATGCATGTGAAAGGATGTTTAATTCTGGGATCCATGATCCTACTTATCTGATGGCTGATTCACAAATGCAAATACAACACATTGACTAACATTTAAATATGTATGCTAAGTGTTCGTGTCTTTCTATACATAGATTTAAAATTATTCTATACATAGATCAGTAATATAAATATCCCTGAAATTTCCACATTCTATAAATAACTATGGAATTCCATATTCTATTAATAACTCTGGAATTTCCACATTCTATAAATAACTATGGAATTACCCTCTTCTATAAATAAAGTCGATACATAGCCGGGGTCTATTGCGTGCGATACTGACGTCATAGTAAAGCTATTGTAATACTGACGTCATAGTGAAGACAACGTCATAATACTGACGTCATTGTATATCTGACGTCATAATACTGACGTCATAGTGAAGACAACGTCATAATACTGACGTCATAGTGAAGACAACGTCATAATACTGACGTCATTGTCTACCTGACGTCATAATACTGACGTCATAATGCTGACGTCATAATACTGACGTCATCATGACGTCATAGCTGCACGTGCGGTTTCCTGACCTTGACAGCCAGGCTTCTTCTACTACTCGGCGACCCCCACAAATTTTTCCCCATTTCAGTTTTTTTTTCTCTTTTTCTTTTAAAATTTATCGCTAGAAATGAAACTGTGAAAAAATCTTGTCAAAATATCAACTTTTAGATTTTTAATGATTTACTAAACGGGACAAGCTAGTTTGGCTTTGTGTACTTATTTACGTACGTCGAAATAACTTGGCCACATACGCTTTCAAATTTACTCTGAAATTATTTTCAAGATGTTGACTTTTTCCATACATGCATATTTCATAACAATTTCCATATTTTATGATTATTTTCTCTGTTTTATTTATGTATCTATGATAAACAAAGTCGCCATATATCTTGTGTTAGAGATCTGATTGGTTCAATACCACCATGCCCTTTTAGTAGGGTTAACTACGGGAAATATAAAGATACATACTAAAAGTTTTGACTGACTTGAAATGCCTGCAAGTCTGTAAAATTTGTTTTTTTTTTTTTCGCCTGCGAATCTTTGGCACGCATAAAAATGAAAAGAAAAAGGGGGTCATGCATGTCCTTTTTTCGCAAATTTCACTTTTTAACAGGAACTCTCCGTCCTCATCGAAAATGTTCCGAATTTTACATATTTTCAAACCGATATGTAGATTGCATAGAAGACAAGATCAAGTTCAAAGTTAAAATGATTATTGATTCAATATGCTAAAAATACATTTCCAAAATTTTCGAACAATGGTGTGACGCCTTTTATTCAGTATTGTTCACCAGTCAAAACAGAGGGGGATCACCGCGGAAAGTTACACATGTAAACAAAGTCGCCATACTTTAGTACAGGAGATACCGTGCAAACGGAATAGATTTTCATTCAATGTGCATTATACTTGGAACACTTTCATACTGGTTATCATTCATGTACTTGGAACACTTGCATACTTGTTATCATTTATAAAATTTGCTCGAATTTCCTCTGTCTTAGACTCTCTTAGATGAAGTATACGGACTGATTTCTTGAAGAAACGTGTAATGAGTAATCTCTTCCTCTGGATTTTGAGAATGTATAGGACATTTACAATCTTAAATTCTTGAAAATAAATAATTTAGCTCAGAGTTCCTGAAATTTTCCAATGAAATGGTGGACCACAGGAAGCTGTTGTTTTAATAGAGAAAATAAATTATTATTCACAACCTTAGGATTTGAAGATACTAATTCAAATCCCGAAAATGTCCCTTGACATCCATTATAAGGGTTATCCCAGTTGGGCTTCTATACTTCTGTGAAAATAGGCGATTTAAAAAATGAGTCATTTATCAGAAGACAAAACAATAATTTATCTACCTTTTGATGTAATAGAAAATGGGGGTTACCGTTCCTTTTCATCCTCTAAATTCAGAGTGAACAAAAAAGTGAAAAAAGTGAAAAAGTGAAAAATTGAAATTTGATAGGTATCCCTCGTTAGAAAAGCCATATAATTTCTGTTCATGTAATAATTAATTAGAAATTAATATACAAGATGAAAGTCTATCTCTTGTACTTTCTCTGATATGAATATTGGCCAATCACAAACGCCCGTTCATTCAATCCGAGCTCCAGTTTTGGGTAGCCAAAAACGGCCCATAACTCGTTTTCAATCAATGGTATATTCAGGTAACATGGCTGTATAAGCCAATCAAATTTGTAACACACCTCAGGTCACGAAAATTGATGCCAGAGCTACCACGTGTTTACCATGACAAGCATTAGAAACTTGAATTTTATATCAGTATAATCTTTGAGGATAGACGAAGTCATTTCAGAAAATAATACATATGTGAAAATATTCTTTATATCAAATTCGATACGATTCTGACCATGGGGGTCCTAAGAGGTAATCATACACGCATGTACGTAAACAGAGGGTTGTGTACAATATGTGTAATTATTTTTCGATTAATAAACACAAGGTATACTTTTTTTTTGTTTTTAAACAAAGAGTTAAGATCAAACTTCAAGACTAGATAGGTGAAAGTGTCCACAATTTTTTCATGAGAAAGAAATGTCACTTATAATTTGGTTGAAAGCTGCGTAAAATATTACACAGCTGTCACACCTTAAGAGCGCATTGGAATGTATGTGTAAAATTTGTGCAGAACTAACGCTTGTGGTGTCAATATATCAAAATGTCGACTCAATTATAAATGTTTGAATTTGTCTGGTCAATTTCACTCATAATTCATGTGTAACACACAACAAAGACTACGTGGAATTGAAAGAAAAGGGGGAGGGGTGTTCTTCAATCCCCTTCGCGCCATTTTCATTCCTCTAATTAATATGAAAAGCAATGTATTTTATTGTCGTAATGACTCTAATTTTCTTGGTAACTATTCAAACATCGAATTTTGTTGAAAATCAATTACAAAATAAGGCTGTAAACTCCATTAAACGAATATATTGGGCATATCTTTAAGAAAATGGGCTCGTGCAGTTATGGGAGTAGGGGTTATGTATTGTGAATTACGAAATGCTATTCGATTAAATGCATTATCTTATGAGCTGGGAGTATCGATAAAAGAACCAAAAATTTATGAAAAAAAATTAAACATCTTTTTTCTCAATTTTTGATTTCATTTTAAAATTTCTATTTTCTAACTTTTACTTACGGACACCTGAATCGAGCTCATATAATTTTCAAATGTAAGCAAAAAGCATTGATAATGACAAATATGGATAATGACCATATCCCTGTATACAGCACAAAATCGATAATTCAGAAAATCAGAAACTGAAGGCATACAAAAAAGGATAAAACAGGAACCAAAGCAAACAAACAAAAACCTCCACCATATGAAGAGAAGAGATATGGGAGTGAGACCAGGTGCCCAGGAAGAGTAAGCATCTCCTGCTTGCATGCAACACCCGCCGCTTCAGTTCGGTAGAACTGTCACATCAGGTTACTTCCATTTCGGAAGACATAGAGTACAATCTTGGGTTGGATGGTTCAAATGACAGAATATCATGCACCATTCTGGAGAGTGGGACATCATAGTGTATGACGAATTCTCCATATCGACCGTAGAACTTCCTCAGTGACGATGTTAGTCGGTCACAAACATATCCCTGACTGAGAAGCTTATCTGAAAGACGCCTAGCTCTCAGAATAAAATCCGTATATTTGGTACTTGCTCTGGCATAGCGTATCAACTGAGATATGAGCACGCCATAAGCAGGCGACGAAGGGATGTTGCTACTCAGAAAAGGAAAGTTTGTAATGCTGAAATTGAAGTCGTCACGTTTGTAATAGAGTGAGGTGTTCATGTGACCATCAGTGTCGTAGGACAACATTATGCCCAAATAGGATGCTGAATTATTTGTCTCTGTAGTTTCTTTGACTTCAAGCTCAGAAGGATAGATACTGCTCAGGTAATCAGCGAATTTTGGATTATTAATGGACAACACATCGTCTATGTATCTGTAGGTGAAGTTGAAGTCAGAAGCTAAGTATCTTTTCCCTTCAGAGACCAAAGATTGAATGAATTCAGCTTCGTACGAGTAAAGGAAGATGTCGGCAAGAGGTGGGGCACAATTGGTCCCCATTGGAATTCCTACGATTTGCTGGAAAACATTTCCTCCAAACACAACAAAATGCTGTCGATCAGAAAGTTTAACATCTGAATAATATCTGTTTCAGTGTACTTATTTTCAGAATCGGACTTTTCTTTTACAAAGTAGGTTTTGTCATAGTTAACAACAATAAATTTGTATTTGCGATTACCGTTCTTGTAAACGCATTACTTATAATTTTTGCGAGTCTTTCTTTTAATTTAGAATGTGGAATTGTAAATCTGGAAATTAGACAGTTAAATGAAGAATATGTGACATATTTGATGCAAAGGAGTAGGTGCGGTAACCTGCCATTTCGGCTCTATTTTCAAAGTTGTTCATACATCCATAATATTCTACTTTATAAAATGTCAAATGTAGGGTGAATCCAAATCAGGAATGTCTGTTTTGATTTAACGGTCCTATACTTAAAAATTCGTCGATCAAATCGTCTTAAAATGTTGAATTCATTGAAAATATCAATAAATAAGCGAAATTCCGATACAAAATTAAGAAATCAAGTAGCACTCCAGGCCTTGCCCATGAATATTTTTGTACCAATCGAAGGATTTCTGATCGGCCTTTTAATTTGCATAAAAAAATATAGGCAAGGCCTGGGTTATAGATGAATTTTGAAGATTTGTGTGTAAAATACGATGATTTTCCTTTGTTTTGCCTCATTAAGGGCAAATGACGTCAGAACATGACGTAATACGTCACGCGCGTGAAGTTACGAGGGCTCAAAATTATGACGAGGTATTTTCTCAAACTTTCAACATTACAAAAAGTGATAATTGATAAGTCGTTGTATCCGACCTTCCCTCAAATCATGCCACATGCTGTTTTCACTTTGGCGAATGGTACTCTCATTTATTTCTTGAATTAACTGTTGTAATAGGTGTGACAGCTGTATAAGATTTTATGCAGTTTTCAACCAAATTATAAGTGACATTTCTTTCTTATAAAAAAATTGTGGACACTTTCACCTATCTAGTCTTGAAGTCTGATCTTAACTCTTTATTTTAAGTACAAAAAAAGTATACCTTGTGTTTATAAATCGAAAAATAATTACACATAAAGTACACAACCCTCTGTTTACGTACATGCGTGCATGATTACCTCTTAGGACCCCCATGGTCAGAATCGCATCAAATTTGATATAAATAATGATTTCACATATGTATTATTTTCTGAAATGTCTTCGTCTATTCTCAAAGATTATACTTATATCAAATTCAAGTTTATATTGCTTGTCCTTGTCAACATTTCATAGTAAACACGTGGTAGCTCTGACGTCAATTTTCGTGACCTGGGGTGTGTTACAAATTTGATTGGCTTATACAGCCATGTGACCTTAAGATGCTCACCTTTTCAAATCTGAATCAAATTCACAATGTTATTTTATACATCAATACCTGCCTTTGTCATGTTCCAAGTTTCAACAAAATATGTTCATCCGTCTCCATGAAATACGGTGCTATCAGAGGTAACCCTATTGTGAAAAAGCTGGCGAAATGCACAATTTTCCTTGCTTTTAATTTTCCTCATTTATTCGTTTTTAGAAACACAAATTTGCATCAACTATGTCACATGATCTTCATTTAACTTTCTAATTACTAGATTTATCATTATCAATGCTTTTTGTGTATATTTGAAAATTATATGAGCATAATTCAGGTGTCCGTAAGTAAAAGTTAGAAAACATAAAAAAAAATTCAATTAAAAATTGAGAAAAAAAAGTGTTTTATTTTTTTTCATAAATTTTGGTTTGTTTTATCTTTAAAACATATATACAAGACTCACAGCTCATAAGATAATGCATCTAATCAAATAGCAGCTCGTAATTCACAAAACATAACCCCTACCCCCTTAACTGCACGAGTCCATTATCTTAAAGATATGCCCAATACATTCGTTTAACGGAGTTTACAGCCTTATTTTGTTATTGACTTTCAACAAAATTCGATGTTTGAATAGTTACTACGAAAAATAGAATCATTACGGCGATAAAATACATTACTTTCCATATTAATTAGAGGAATGAAAATGGCAGGAAGGGGGTTGAAGAACACCCCTCCCCCCTTTTCTTTTAATTCCACGTAGTCTATGTTGTGTGTCACACATGAATTATGATTGAAATTGACCAGACAATATCAAACATTTATAATTGAGTCGAAATTTTGATATATTGACACCACAAGCGTTCGTTCTGCACAAATTTTACACACACATTCCAATGCGCTCTTAAGGTGTGACAGCTGTATAAGATTTTATGCAGTTTTCAACCAAATTATAAGTGACATTTCTTTCTTATAAAAAAATTGTGGACACTTTCACCTATCTAGTCTTGAAGTCTGATCTTAACTCTTTATTTTAAGTACAAAAAAAGTATACCTTGTGTTTATAAATCGAAAAATAATTACACATAAAGTACACAACCCTCTGTTTACGTACATGCGTGCATGATTACCTCTTAGGACCCCCATGGTCAGAATCGCATCAAATTTGATATAAATAATGATTTCACATATGTATTATTTTCTGAAGTGTCTTCGTCTATTCTCAAAGATTATACTTATATCAAATTCAAGTTTATATTGCTTGTCCTTGTCAACATTTCATAGTAAACACGTGGTAGCTCTGACGTCAATTTTCGTGACCTGGGGTGTGTTACAAATTTGATTGGCTTATACAGCCATGTGACCTTAAGATGCTCACCTTTTCAAATCTGAATCAAATTCACAATGTTATTTTATACATCAATACCTGCCTTTGTCATGTTCCAAGTTTCAACAAAATATGTTCATCCGTCTCCATGAAATACGGTGCTATCAGAGGTAACCCTATTGTGAAAAAGCTGGCGAAATGCACAATTTTCCTTGCTTTTAATTTTCCTCATTTATTCGTTTTTAGAAACACAAATTTGCATCAACTATGTCACATGATCTTCATTTAACTTTCTAATTACTAGATTTATCATTATCAATGCTTTTTGTGTATATTTGAAAATTATATGAGCATAATTCAGGTGTCCGTAAGTAAAAGTTAGAAAACATAAAAAAAAATGCAATTAAAAATTGAGAAAAAAAAGTGTTTTATTTTTTTTCATAAATTTTGGTTTGTTTTATCTTTAAAACATATATACAAGACTCACAGCTCATAAGATAATGCATCTAATCAAATAGCAGCTCGTAATTCACAAAACATAACCCCTACCCCCTTAACTGCACGAGTCCATTATCTTAAAGATATGCCCAATACATTCGTTTAACGGAGTTTACAGCCTTATTTTGTAATTGATTTTCAACAAAATTCGATGTTTGAATAGTTACCACGAAAAATAGAATCATTACGGCGATAAAATACATTACTTTCCATATTAATTAGAGGAATGAAAATGGCGGGAAGGGGGTTGAAGAACACCCCTCCCCCCTTTTCTTTTAATTCCACGTAGTCTATGTTGTGTGTCACACATGAATTATGATTGAAATTGACCAGACAATATCAAACATTTATAATTGAGTCGAAATTTTGATATATTGACACCACAAGCGTTCGTTCTGCACAAATTTTACACACACATTCCAATGCGCTCTTAAGGTGTGACAGCTGTATAAGATTTTATGCAGTTTTCAACCAAATTATAAGTGACATTTCTTTCTTATAAAAAAATTGTGGACACTTTCACCTATCTAGTCTTGAAGTCTGATCTTAACTCTTTATTTTAAGTACAAAAAAAGTATACCTTGTGTTTATAAATCGAAAAATAATTACACATAAAGTACACAACCCTCTGTTTACGTACATGCGTGCATGATTACCTCTTAGGACCCCCATGGTCAGAATCGCATCAAATTTGATATAAAGAATGATTTCACATATGTATTATTTTCTGAAATGTCTTCGTCTATTCTCAAAGATTATACTTATATCAAATTCAAGTTTATAATGCTTGTCATTGTCAACATTTCATAGTAAACACGTGGAAGCTCTGACGTCAATTTTCGTGACCTGGGGTGTGTTACAAATTTGATTGGCTTATACAGCCATGTGACCTTAAGATGCTCACCTTTTCACATCTGAATCAAATTCAGAATGTTATTATATACATCAATACCTACCTTTGTCATGTTCCAAGTTTCAACAAAATATGTTCATCCGTCTCCATGAAATACGGTGCTATCAGAGGTAACCCTATTGTGGAAAAGCTGGCGAAATACACAATTTTCCTTGCTTTTAATTTTCCTCATTTATTCGTTTTTAGAAACACAAATTTGCATCAACTATGTCACATGATCTTCATTTAACTTTCTAATTACTAGATTTATCATTATCAATGCTTTTTGTGTATATTTGAAAATTATATGAGCATAATTCAGGTGTCCGTAAGTAAAAGTAAGAAAACATAGAAAAATGCAATTAAAAATTGAGAAAAAAAAGTGTTTAATTTTTTTTCATAAATTTTGGTTTGTTTTATCTTTAAAACATATATACAAGACTCACAGCTCATAAGATAATGCATCTAATCAAATAGCAGCTCGTAATTCACAAAACATAACCCCTACCCCCTTAACTGCACGAGTCCATTATCTTAAAGATATGCCCAATATATTCGTTTAACGGAGTTTACAGCCTTATTTTGTAATTGATTTTCAACAAAATTCGATGTTTGAATAGTTACCAAGAAAAATAGAATCATTACGGCGATAAAATACATTACTTTCCATATTAATTAGAGGAATGAAAATGGCGGGAAGGGGGTTGAAGAACACCCCTCCCCCCTTTTCTTTTAATTCCACGTAGTCTATGTTGTGTGTCACACATGAATTATGATTGAAATTGACCAGACAATATCAAACATTTATAATTGAGTCGAAATTTTGATATATTGACACCACAAGCGTTCGTTCTGCACAAATTTTACACATACATTCCAATGCGCTCTTAAGGTGTGACAGCTGTATAAGATTTTATGCAGTTTTCAACCAAATTATAAGTGACATTTCTTTCTTATAAAAAAATTGTGGACACTTTCACCTAGTCTTGAAGTCTGATCTTAACTCTTTATTTTAAGTACAAAAAAAGTATACCTTGTGTTTATAAATCGAAAAATAATTACACATAAAGTACACAACCCTCTGTTTACGTACATGCGTGCATGATTACCTCTTAGGACCCCCATGGTCAGAATCGCATCAAATTTGATATAAAGAATGATTTCACATATGTATTATTTTCTGAAATGTCTTCGTCTATTCTCAAAGATTATACTTATATCAAATTCAAGTTTATAATGCTTGTCATTGTCAACATTTCATAGTAAACACGTGGTAGCTCTGAGGTCAATTTTCGTGACCTGGGGTGTGTTACAAATTTGATTGGCTTATACAGCCATGTGACCTTAAGATGCTCACCTTTTCACATCTGAATCAAATTCACAATGTTATTATATACATCAATACCTACCTTTGTCATGTTCCAAGTTTCAACAAAATATGTTCATCCGTCTCCATGAAATACGGTGCTATCAGAGGTAACCCTATTGTGAAAAAGCTGGCGAAATGCACAATTTTCCTTGCTTTTAATTTTCCTCATTTATTCCGTTTTTAGAAACACAAATTTGCATCAACTATGTCATATGATCTTCATTTAACTTTCTAATTACTAGATTTATCATTATCAATGCTTTTTGTGTATATTTGAAAATTATATGAGCATAATTCAGGTGTCCGTAAGTAAAAGTCAGAAAACATAAAAAAAATGCAATTAAAAATTGAGAAAAAAAAGTGTTTAATTTTTTTTCATAAATTTTGGTTTGTTTTATCTTTAAAACATATATACAAGACTCACAGCTCATAAGATAATGCATCTAATCAAATAGCAGCTCGTAATTCACAAAACATAACCCCTACCCCCTTAACTGCACGAGTCCATTATCTTAAAGATATGCCCAATACATTCGTTTAACGGAGTTTACAGCCTTATTTTGTAATTGATTTTCAACAAAATTCGATGTTTGAATAGTTACCACGAAAAATAGAATCATTACGGCGATAAAATACATTACTTTCCATATTAATTAGAGGAATGAAAATGGCGGGAAGGGGGTTGAAGAACACCCCTCCCCCCTTTTCTTTTAATTCCACGTAGTCTATGTTGTGTGTCACACATGAATTATGATTGAAATTGACCAGACAATATCAAACATTTATAATTGAGTCGAAATTTTGATATATTGACACCACAAGCGTTCGTTCTGCACAAATTTTACACACACATTCCAATGCGCTCTTAAGGTGTGACAGCTGTATAAGATTTTATGCAGTTTTCAACCAAATTATAAGTGACATTTCTTTCTTATAAAAAAATTGTGGACACTTTCACCTATCTAGTCTTGAAGTCTGATCTTAACTCTTTATTTTAAGTACAAAAAAAGTATACCTTGTGTTTATAAATCGAAAAATAATTACACATAAAGTACACAACCCTCTGTTTACGTACATGCGTGCATGATTACCTCTTAGGACCCCCATGGTCAGAATCGCATCAAATTTGATATAAATAATGATTTCACATATGTATTATTTTCTGAAATGTCTTCGTCTATTCTCAAAGATTATACTTATATCAAATTCAAGTTTATATTGCTTGTCCTTGTCAACATTTCATAGTAAACACGTGGTAGCTCTGACGTCAATTTTCGTGACCTGGGGTGTGTTACAAATTTGATTGGCTTATACAGCCATGTGACCTAGTACGTGGTTTCATTAATGTGGCAAAAAGGCTTTCCGGATTTTCTCCTACCTCTTTCTTAAATTTCTGTACCAGGTAACTCTGTGTATGTTGTTTGATGTCAAATATAGTAATGGAATTCGGAGTACTTGTGGCTGGATGAGCTGTATAATCAGGATGGTTTTCTTTATCCTCATTTGGTAGACCTGCAAATATAAACATTTTTTAAATAATACATTATTTCCCATTGTGGGAGAAGTAAAAGCTTAACAAAAATGCGATTTGTCTATAGAATCAGTGTCTAAATTTATCTGTTTATTATATGCATAATAAGTCGA
This sequence comes from Pinctada imbricata, assembly GCA_033119305.1. Lineage (NCBI taxonomy): Eukaryota > Metazoa > Mollusca > Bivalvia > Pterioida > Pteriidae > Pinctada > Pinctada imbricata. Next base: position 49,123,549 of record VSWD01000003.1, on the reverse strand, counting down.
ATCGAAAAACATACTGCATACGGAGAAAAATCATTCGACAAAATATTTTTCTGAATATCTATATTACATTATCTGTAAGGTTGAAATACTTAAGGCATTATTGCATAAAAGCATTCATTATGTTTTTGCTTATTTAGGTTTCCAATATATTGAATAGAAATGTAAATATAAGTAATGACTTTCTTACTTTGAGTGCTTATTGGCTATTCAGCATTAGTATCAGTATACTAATGTCTTAGCCACACCTCGATGAACATGATGATTTAAAAAAAAGAAAATATGGTTTGCAGCAAAGTATATGGAAAATAACATTCTACTGTGTATACTTCATTATCAAATATAAACATTTAAGATTAGTTTAGAACTTTCACGAGACAATGATCTCCTTCTATCCGTCTGTACATCTGTTCAGTAGTCAAACTTTGGAATTATATCTTATCACCTCATTGATAATCCATTGATAATCAAGAATGTTCAGCCTTTATATTTCAAATGAAATGTAACTTTTTATTTTTCTTGAGCTGTCATTATAATCTTCTGAGATTACTAGGTGTATAACGTATAGAATGCTATCTTTTCATTTCACAGGAATAACAAGCAGCACAGAAATGATTACCGGGGTTGTTTCCTCAGTCATAATTTTGGGTCTAATAACCATCATAGTTTTCTTCATCATCTTCTTCAGAAGTTAAGTATGCTGAAGAATTTTATTTGAGAATTGAGGTTTTTCTGTCGCCTGCGAAGCATAGCGATACTTAGGGATTAGTTTGTCCGTTGTCCGTCCATCCGTCCGTATGTCTGTCTATTTGTCACATTCTGGGTGTCACAAAACCATAACTCTTTTGATTGTTAAGTGATAGGACTTTGATATTTCACAAGTGTAATCCATAAGACAAGACCTTGCTACACATACCTTGATTTTTGACCTAGATATTTAACCTACTTTTAGAAAAATTCAAATTGCCTATATTGTTTGATTGGTAAGTCACAGGGCTTTAATATTTCATATGTGAATTTCTACACACATCATAATTTTTGATTTAGTGACCTTGACTTAGATATTTGACCTACCTTTAAAAAGAATGGCTGTATCTTTTGATTGGTAAGTGATTGGGCTTTGATATTTCACATGTGTATTCCTGGTGACAAGACATTTCTACACGTAATTTTTTGTCTAAGTGACCTTGAACTAGATATTTAACCTACTTTTCAAAAAATATTATTTTGATTGGCGTAAAATTTTGATTGGTAAGTGATACGGCTTTAATGCTTCATACATGTACGTGCTTTTCTTATGGTGAGTCCTTTCTTTTGTTTCACAAAAAATTACCTCGTGACCTTGACTTAGATGATTGACCTTCTTTTCTTGAAATTTGAGATTGACCATATCTTTTTATTCGAAAGTAAGAAATTTAATATTTCAAATCTGAATTTCATTTGAAAAGGCTTTCCTACTGATATAAATATTTTTTAAACAAGTGACCATAACCTATAAATTTAATCTACTTTTTAAAAATAAGCCGATTCGCATGCGACAAAATCATTCCTTGGATTGCTATTTTGTAGATGTAATTGTAATAAATGCTAGCGTCGAAAAAAGTAAAGATCATTTTGTTTTTCAGCAATGTCGAAATGAATGTCTCAATGATTTAAGTGTGGTATTGTGAAGATCATCGTGTATAACCCACGATCCTCAGAAGTTGTAACGACAATCATCGGAACTAATCAATATCCTTGAAAAAGAAACAAGCTCTCTTCGACCAATGAAATAATAATTTACAAGCATTTGGTTACAATCGTCACGCTCTTAAGTACCTTTAAGTGCCAACAATCTGAGCTGAAACTTTCAACTTTTTTTTCAAATGTTTTCTTGCATTACCATTTCATACCCAGAACATGGTCACTGCTGCAAATTTATCTGTTCTTAAATGATGTTATTTAATTTGAAAGACTTTCAACATTTGTACCACCTGGTGAGTGTCATTGGTCTTTTTTCAAAACCGCATAAGCCTTTCGATTATTGTTTTTGTAATATGGTTAAGTTTTTTTTTTCAAATTACATTAAAATGCCTTTTATACCGTGGAAATGACCATACTGTTACCAGACGGACACTCAATATGGTACTTGACCAATCTACAGCCTTTTATGAGCACATTCTTAACATTTGCGCTCTTACTGACTGTGACGACGGGATACAAAGTCGGGTCCTGCAAAATCCTCTCTAATGTTAAAAGTCTTCAAATTCACTAGCATCATTAAAGAACAGATAAATGTTTAGTATGGACCAGAATGCACGTTTCGGGTACTGATCCTCAATCTTAGCAATTTAATGTGACCATAGAGCGTGAAGATTACTATAAAATACTGCAATGGTTTTATGTTTAAGCTATACTTTTTAGGCGTAAAAGGCCGCAGGGAAAAGAAAATGAAAATAATGTTTACGAGAACGAAGTACTAAGGACGATGTCATTTGAAAGGAATGACGGGACACCCCATTGTGATGATAGGACAGGCGGAAAAGAGTATGTAGAGACGGCATACGAAGAACTAGATAGAGTAGCGAGAAAAAATGAAGCTGCAGAGAGGACATACGAAGTACCAACACAGGGTGTGAAGAACGCCACAGAGAAGCCATATGAAACACTGAGTAACATATCAGGTAAGACATAACAGATTCATTATATTTCTTTTTTCTCTTTAATCTATATTAAAATATCTAAAAATGACATCAGTATGCTGTAAACCAAGGAATTTTCGCTTGATGATAATTTTCGCGCTGTTCGCGATTGCCTCATTACAAACAGTACATGTATAAAAGACTACAGTATAAAATACCAATTTCGCCAAAGTTACCCCCACGCAATGATCATTTCGCAAAACAATTCCCCCAAGCGAGTTCAAATGACCACGTTTACAGTATTTTTAGCTCTCCAAATTCCAAACATGCATTCAGGAAGTCCATATCTCTTCAAATATGTTCAATCAAAATAAATGCAATTTTTTGTATTACGTACTATGAGAAAACTTAAATCGCGAGAACATGCAATAATTTCCGTCGAAATGGTGATTATTCCAAGATAAGACCGTACCCCGAAAGCATATATTTGTTTTATGTAATTCAAATAGACATTTCAACTCTCTTGTGCATGAATAATTGCAATTTCTCTCATAAAAAATATAGGTTAGAGACAAATCAAGTACCCCTTTATACGGAGATTGCAAATTTATCACTGTGTATCAAAGATTTGCAGCATCTTCGACCCGACAAGCATCCTCATTGACTGCAAATCTTTGATTATCGGGTGAGATTACCCTGTCACTTTTCAAAGGGCTGATATAATCTATTATTTTTTAAACTTAGATCCGGAACACGTGTCTGGTGCATGAAATTTGGTTTGAAAATTTCTTCAACAAGGTAAAGAGTTGGAACACTTCGGAGAATTTCCGTATTATTGAATAAATTAAGTTGTAAGCATTAATTGTTGCATTGCACCCGTTCAAACATTTTTCTTTTTGTTTCATCAAATCAATTCTAGAATGATAATCAGTTTCATGAAAAAATAGTCATGTTTTCAAAATATTCTTCAACAGACAAAATTGTCAGGTAAAACAACACATATAGTCATTGTCATTAGTGATTTTTTTCTGAAAAATACTTGGTTTCAATCATAATAAGAACTGGGAAGTGAAAAACCTTAAACGGTCAGGAAGGGAGGAACATGAAATGATGTTTTTATTTTATACGATATTTTTGAAACAGCGATTAAACATTTAAAATTGGAAACAAAGATTAATATTTGCAAGGACAATGTATAGAAGTATCTCAATGAAATCAAGTATATTGGAAATCCTATATTCGCATGGATTTCTCATATGCATACATTTACATCATTTAATGGAAAGACATTAAGGAAACACGACAGCATAATTGTAATAAAACAAATTTAAAAATTTCAATACACAACATCTTTTAATAAAAAAAAACAAAAACAAATTCTCATAATTTTTGTTTAAATCTCATTTTAAAGAGAAAACAACTTTAGTAAAAACCAAACAGAGAATGCTATGAATAATACACGTTGGCCTCTTCTAAAAATTATATAAATTATTTGAAATGGAATACACATAAAGGAGTGACAATGAAATGAATAGAAAAAAAATAGGTAAACTAAAATCCTAAAGTAATATCTCGACCTCTATTTTGAATTTACCCTTACCTTTGTTCCTATGACCTTTAAAACATTTTAAAAACTAATACCAGGTTAAGAACTAGTACTTATTTTGTCCAATGTTTACACACAGACAAAAGTTAAGCAACAGCAAATTTGTTTCTAATGCAAAATGCTGGCTTCGTTAAAAATATTTGAAAATTATGTATCATGATATAGATCTGACCTTTGACAAAGACAATATAACTTTATTTAATATGGATTCTATGTAAAAACCTAAAAAAAATCAGACATGTTTGGCCACGACATGCCTTAGATTTTGGATATTTTTTGTGTATAAGGTAAATATGATGTCCTCAGAACGAATTGACCTTCCATTTTTTTCTCAGACGTTCCGTTGCCATGGTAACCAAGGTTTTGTATACAAATACCTTGAAACAAGGCATTTTTATGCATCCCATTACCATGGAAACAAATGTTGAATGTATGTGTAATTTTCCGAAAAGATTATTTAAATCCTCTTAAGTTGATACAATTTGATTTTTTGATGCTCCTTCTTTCTGTGTGTCATGTAAATTTGCTTCAATTTCAAGAAAAATTGCCTATTCAAAATGAGCCATTTTCGGCCAATTTAGGCCTTATTTTACCTATATTTTACTTACTTTTGACAAGAGTAATAATGCAATTGCACAAGATTTGAAGTACAGTTGACTATTTCCTGAATAGTATTATCCTAGGACTTCATGGGAATCGAAGGAAATTTATCTAGAAGTGAGATTTTTCTGTTTACATGCCTTTGAAATAGGTTACCATGGCAACATTAGGTACGAAGGTGTAAATACCTGTCCTTAGTAAAAAGCTAATTTCTAAAGATGTATGCCTGCTATCGTTACAGAACTTGGTATGTAGAAGTATTAAGGACCATTTGATGCTATCATGACCTTGGGAAAATGTCAAGGTCATTTGCTCAATTTTCAAGGTCATTGAAAAATATTTGCTATTTTCAGGCCAAATTTTGTGGTTTTTCACTAAAAAGAGACATGATTAACAGTAAACAGTATGGAACCTTGGCAAAACAATCAATTATCGGTGAAAGTATGATAAATGTATTATTTGTTTGGATGAGTATCAAAATTATCAAAGTCCATTGAAGACCCAAAAAAATGTCACATATTTTTCGAGAAAATTTTAGAAAATCTGAATTTTATGCTCTTTTGAAAGTATGTCATATATAGAAGTGAAATACAATTTAACAAAATTGTGATGAATTCTACTTCTTATGATCGGTTGTTCAACTGTAAATATTTAAAATCAAAATATCTAATGAAATCAGTTAGAGAAATCAATTTAGATTAATTGGAAATCCTGATTTTTGTCTTAATTTTAGTCTAAAGTTAGAAATGACCTTGAGATTTGGACAGATGACCTTGAAATGATTTGAAGGTCAATTGATAATGATAAATATAATTTGTATATAGGTATGCTATTTCATAATCATAGGACTCAAACATGAGGAAAAACAATGATTTTAAATATGCGGTACATGGTAATATGGATTCCAAGTTGCTATAGCAACGGATTTTGATTGGCATTCATGACAAAATGGTGAGTTTCACCATAAATTTTATTTCTTGATTTTTTCCAGCTATAGACATTTATTTTGGCAAGGTGATGTTAAATACCCATAACATTCACCAAATAATGGTTTTCAACCTTCAAAATAATCAAAAATAGGCCAAAAATGACCCTAAAAGAAGACCTTATTTTTGCTAAATTTTCACATAATTTGACTGAATATCAAGAACTACCTGATAACCCCCTCCCCCGAAAAAGTTATTCTAGTTAGAGTTGAACTAACAAAGAAAAGTTTTTGTGTTCATAAAGTAAATTTTGACCATGGTTTCCATGGCAACAGAATGCCACAATATGTCTTATCTCTCTATCTTATATTTATGGGGATGTCAAATAGATCGACCCCGTTACCATGGCAACCGTTGTTCAAATATAACAATATGGTTTGTTTTCATTGTTTTACATTAAGTATGATAATTACAGAAAGTTTCATCAAAATCCATGACATGCCGTGGCCAGCTGTTTTAGGTTTTTACAGAGAATCCATATTAACATTTTTGTATTATGCAACTTATTTTAAATCGGGATCGAAATGGGGACGGGTATGATTTTAAACAATTCAAGTTAGACATTAAGTTCAAGGAATTCATTTATCTTGTGGAATTCGCTGTTCAGTATGATTGCAATGAATCAAATTGTTAATCTGGTGGAACTCAAACCTGAATATGTATTAAAAATGCAAAGATAATCTTAATTATCTCTTAAGAATTGGGAGTAAATGTCTTTAAAAAACTATCGTGTCAAAAAGTGCGTTCATGAAACCGGAAGTGAAGTTAGGCGCCTACGTACCGGTAGCACTAATTTTTTTTTTATCACACAAATATTTAGACCATGAATAAGATATTTTGGGGTTGTATTTTTATAACTATAGTTTTCATTAAAGAAATAAAGTTTGACAACGATATCTTTATGGTTGCTTTTTCTGTTTTTTCTTTAAGATAACACTTTTGTGACCACTATTTTCTGGAAGTTTTTACTTAATCCTAGTTCGACCAATATCAATCTTCATGTAGGACAACCACCTGCCAAAATGTCACTTCCGGTTAGGGGATGAATCCGTCGAATCGCAAAGTTTCTCTTTATATGTCAAAATTAAAAACCGGATGTGCATCCCATTCGACCAAATAGCGGAATGATTTGGTTGAAAGTCATCATTAACATCGTTGAGCTTGGCATATAGAGCAAATATGAGCAACAAATGTCTTTAATGGGAATTATCGGAAATTTATTAACAAGAGCGATTGAAAGAGGGTAGTTGTGATAAACCTCAACCGGAAGTCGACTGAGAGAATATAATACAAATTCTTTGAAAGAAAACATTATCAGATTTGTGAATCTTGAGCCTAATTTGGTTGATCTCTTTTTCAAGTACCTGTTGTCTTATCATTTCAATACTTCTCTTCAAACTTTATTCTACATCATTTTCCCTCAAAAATGCCTTCTTTTCATTTGATGCCCTATCCAAGCCAAATGTTTCAATTTCGATATCATTTTAGTGTTATATGTTAACAAAAGGTGTAAAGTCATCTACAAAGAATTGGTATTTGATATATTTAACGAAAACTCCCCGGTGCTATCGTTTAAAGTATAAGGACTCCTAAATATTGGGGTGTTGCTTAACTTTGTCTGGGTGTATACATTAAACACTAAAAGAATAACAAGAAGTTGAATAGACATCAATCTCAAAAGATTAAATGGCAATGAATCAATATGATCCAGCTATGACATGAAAAAACAAATTTCCAACTATTTTGCAAGAGAGCAGTTTTCTAGGATCTCTTCTTTTCACATGACAAGAAAAAGAAGTTTAATTCAGCGGTTGGGGAAAGGACGAGTGTTTTCAAACGATTATTGTACATGTAAGAAGAAGGGAGGAGATCTCCAACAAGACCCCGTTGCAGCATCAACAGTAAAACACCAAAACACCCGATGCAAAAATACAAAAGACGAGTACAGCACATGACGGAAAAGAGACACACGACATTTAAACATCAAACACAAAAGACTACACATAAACCGACGAGACCAATGGGTAACCGGTGCCGACTTTGGACGGCCATCTGTCACGCAAGTAGCAAATGGTGTGGTTATCCTGGATTACGTGCGCACAACCCTCTCACTTCTCCAATTACCCAGAGGTCTCGAAGAACGTACAATTGTGGTTTAAAACAACCTCCTCATTGTAAGATGACATCACACAAACAAGACCGCGAAACGCAGAGGCCCCAGAGACACAGATGAATATGTAAATGGATATAAAAAGAGGGCATGCGTAATACAGTCCGTGCTCTGCCGGATGTAGCGAGCTCATGTATGTAATCACCCGAGGAGTCCGACTGACATTCAGAGAGGACAGGTGGTCGGGGCCCTGTCTTCTCTAAAGAGGTTTGGACAGGGCCCGTCATGGAGTCCCGTCGTCACAGTCAGTCAGAGTGCAAGTCTCAAGGATGCGCTTGTACAAGACTGTAGATTGGTCAAGTACCAAGCCTAGTGTCCGTCTGGTGACATTAGGATCATATCCACGGTATAAAAGGCGTTTGATGATTCTGACGCATTTTCGATGGTTATGCTGCCTACCTTTGATCCTTTGTATTTTGTTTATCATATCACCATAAAAGACAGGTTGTGTAATACCCATAGTAATGTACTCTGTTGCATGTATAGATCCGAATTTCAAAAGAAGTTGACTGTAATTTTTGTAAAACTTCCAGAAAGTCTTAACAAGTTTATGAAAGCGGAAACCTTGACCTAAAAGTTTTTTGGTAATTTGTAAATTTGTACTGTGAAAATCCAAAATATCAGTACATGCTCTAGCGTACCGGATGAGCTGTGATATGTAAATGCCGTATGACGGTAATCTTGGAACATCACCGTCAAGCCAAGGGAAATTCACTATGTTGAATCCAAAATTATCCCTTTTGTCATATACACTTGTATGAACCTTTCTGTTTACAATTTTGATATTTAGGTCCAAAAAGGGTGTTTCTGTATTTGAAAGGTTTGCCTTGTTAAGGGTTAATTCTTGTGGATAAATTTCATTCTTATATAATTCAAAAGAATAAACAGTATTAGTTTACCTTTTTAATCAACGGCATTTTTTACTGAAATGATTTTAATTTCACAGGAACCAGTGATTACGAAGCTCTGTCAAGAAATACACTCTGCAATGAAAACCTTAATAATTAATGAGGAAGGACAAAAAAATATGAATAGACGATGACTATGTTAATATCAGGATGAGGATGATGAACAAGCAACAATTATGAAAGACATCCGATTACATTCTCTTTATATTGACCAGAGGAAGAAAGAACAGGTGACCGATCTTTAATTGATCAAAGATTTTATGGTCGTAAAGGACTGGTTCTCTTTAGAGATACATTACAATATCGAACTCATCATTCACAACTTTTTAGTTCACCTGATAGAAGCTCAAGTGAGCTATTGTCACAGCGCGCCGTCCGTCTCCGTCCGTCCGTCCGTCGTCGTCCGGCGTAAACTTTTTTCGACATTCCCTCTGCAACAGTATTTAACGAAACCTTACAGGAAGCAAGAACTATAGGTCCTCTACAAAGATTCTGTTTTTTGGTCAACAAATATTGCCACCGAGGGCTCTGATTGGCTGACGCATTTTCGACATCTCCTCTGCAACCCCTGCACAGTAGTTCATGAAACCTTACAGGAAGCAAGTGCTCAAGGTCCTCTACCAAGTTTGTGTTTGTCGGCGCTCTGGTCTAGCGGATACAAAAATGTCCTTGTCTGTTTGCTGTTTACTTGTCCGTGGTGTTTGAAAAATGTGTTTCTGGTGCCGATCGGTAAACAAATATGGCTGCCGATGGCTCTCATTGGCTGATGTATGTTTGACATCTCCAAAACTGATGCTCATACTTTCATGAAACCTTAAAGGAAGCAAGTACTCGAATTGACCGCTACCACTCTTTTGTTTGCAACTGAGGTGAGCGATATGGCCCCCTAGGGCCTCTTGTTTTATTTCCTCATGCCTATTTCTTTTTGAGATGTTTTAATATGATGCCTATTGCCAGTCGATTGTAACTGGTATGCGTGTGAGTTGTTACATTTTGTATTGCATTAGTTTTTAAAGCTCATGTCACACGGCACCGACTCGACTCCCCGATTCTCCCTAACTTGAACATTTGCTAAAGTCGGGGAGTTCGGCAGTGAAGACTTCCAAATGTTTCATCCCGAAGACTCCGCCCCGACATAGAGCCGACTAATGACGAAATAGCCCGGATTTCACGACGACTGACCTCCGACTTTTCGCGACTTAGCTACGACCTGTCCGATCAGCCCGACTTGTGTAACACCGATTCATAAGAACCTGTCCAGACTGGACTGATCCTAATGTCACAAAACGGACACTAGGCTTGGTACTTGACCAATCTACAGTCTTGTACAAGCGCATCCTTGAGACTTGCACTCTGACTGACTGTGACGACGGGACTCCATGACGGGCCCTGTCCAAACCTCTTTAGAGAAGACAGGGTCCCGACCACCTGTCCTCTCTGAATGTCAGTCGGACTCCTCGGGTGATTACATACATGAGCTCGCTACATCCGGCAGAGCACGGACTGTATTACGCATGCCCTCTTTTTATATCCATTTACATATTCATCTGTGTCTATGGGGCCTCTGCGTTTCGCGGTCTTGTTTGTGTGATGTCATCTTACAATGAGGAGGTTGTTTTACACCACATTTGTACGTTCTTCGAGACCTCTGGGTAATTGGAGAAGTGAGAGGGTTGTGCGCACGTAATCCAGGATAACCACACCATTTGCTACTTGCGTGACAGATGGCCGTCCAAAGTCGGCACCGGTTACCCATTGGTCTCGTCGGTTTATGTATAGTCTTTTGTGTTTGATGTTTACATGCCGTGTGTCTCTTTTCCGTCTCGTGCTGTACTTGTCTTTTGTGTTTTTGCATCGGGTGTTTTGGTGTTTTACTGTTGATGCTGCAACGGGGTCTTGTTGGAGATCTCCTCCCTTCTTTCAACATATGCAGATTGGAATCCGACCTATGCCTATTTGACTCCGACCAATGCCGACTTGACGTCGAACTACACCACAATTTATACATAGATATAAGGTATATATGATTTTGTAAATCTTTCACATGCAAATTTACAAATAACTTGTTTTAACATGCTTTCAACGACTTTGAATTCTATAATTTGTAGAGTTTATTTTTTAGCCTTTTGACCTCTTGAGTACCTTGGTAATACTGTAAGTAAATTCTTCAGTTTGAAATGGTATTGGAAAATCGGCTCTAGTCGGAGCTACGTCGGAGTTGAATAAGGACAATCAGTATAAGGTTGGCGTTAGTCGCGCAGGTCATGACAAAGTCTTGATTGAACTTGGCGTAAATAATGGTTACTAAGTCGGGGTTTACACGAAGTGAAGTAGTGTTTAATCGTACTTATGTCGGCAGGAACGCTTCATCCCGACTTAGCAAGTCTCGACTCCGACCTATCCACACTAGGCTCCGACTTAGATCCGATTTACCCCGAGCTCACTCCGACTTAGTCCCGACTAAAATAAGACTGGACTCTGTTGAAGCATTACATATAATACTTTGTCAGAATGCCTTCAAGACCTATTCCGACCCGACTCACTGCCACATACTAACAAATGTACCTGTACCCGACTGGAGCAGACTGAACTCCGAGTGACGCCGATTTCATAGTTGGTTTGAGTCGGGAAGCCAAGTCTGCCCAGTGTGACATGTGCTTGTGCTCCCCGAATTTTTATGGAGGAACATATCGTCCCTGTTGTATCTATCTGTTTTTTTTAATGTCCGTACGAGTTCAAAATCAGATTTTTTTTCATATCTCAGACAATAGTTCATTAAGATATATTTTATGGAAACGATGGTCTCAAATGTTTATTACAAATACCAGTAGAATACTAACTTTAAATTATAAATACTAACTTTAAATTAAACTAAATTGACATTTCGTGCAATATGAAAAATGAATATTTTATCGTACGAAATTTCCAAAGACTTCTGAAAAAGTGTGTATATATGTTAATTAAGAATCTTTTTATTTTAGTACCAGTAGATAATTCATTTTTCAATCGCTTTTATAGTTTAACATTTACTTTGTATCTTATTTCGAAATTATTTCCAACCAAAACGTCCTCCACTATATTGTATTTATTGTATGTAGTGTGTAAAAAATTGAAAAATTTGAACTTTCGAGGGACGCTTAAGTTTTGAAAAGAAAGTATAATGTAAAATTTGAATTTAAAAAAAGCCAAATTTTTATCACACATTATGACTATAAAATGGAAAAGACATTTTTCTTTTTAATAACTTTTTGGAATCCCTTTTTTTCTTATTTCAAAATTTTTGTTAAACTTACAATTTTTTACACATATTTCTAAAATTATTCAAAATCTGTTAATAATTGATTTAGTGCATCAACTTTGGTATCGATAGATTCGATAATCGATCAGGATTTCAAATTCAATATCTTTATTTTGAAATAATTTGTATGTAAAACGTTATTTGTAAAAATTATTTTTGTTCATTTCTATATTTTGGCATTTAATCTCTCATTAATCTCTGAACAATAAACATACCTTTCCTTTTTGTGACTTTACCTTTTCCGTCTAAGGAAACAAGCAAATTACACGACATCAGAGGAAAGTTTGGACAGTACGCCGAAAAGAGTAAATTAATTCTTGACATAAGTGTGAAAGTCAATTATCTGTTCCTCAGTCGGTTTCGTCTTCTTTGTCCAAAATTCTTAAATTTCATTGGTTAATTTTCGTTTTTCGGAATTCGGGTAGATATGTCATTCAAAATTCTAAGAAAGTCATTGGTTAGTATACCTGGGACGGTTGGGGCGTTTTCGGAGACGGTCAAACCGCAACCATTTTGGTCACTCTCCGAAAAACAACATCAGAATAAAGATGGAAAACTTATTTCAGTGCCAACCACAAGTTTGCTGTGAGCGCAAGGGAGATCGATATTATGGCGCGCTCGCAGCCCCGACACAACGTTGCTCTGACGTGTGTGCAACGTTTTAATGTGTCATAACAGAAAACGTATCAAAGGGTATTTGCATGAGAAGTAATCACTTCAAATCCAAAACTGTTCACTTCTTTATTCCCTAAATACATCGCATGTTGAAACTGTTGCACGTTCGTTAAAAAATTAGCTCGTTTCCCATTATAGTTACATCATCACTATTTATAAAGCTCTTTATTCATATATTGGATTATATTTTCGAAATCCTATAATGCAGTACAATGTTAAGTTGTTTCAAGTACCATATACTCACATAGCGATTTACATGATTCCCGCGTGTACATGTACATCTTTAAAAAATGTTTACGACAAAAGCCATTTTTAACCTATAGAATTATGTATGATGAAGGACCCCTTTCAGGTTCCACAATAGTATACCGACTACTAGAACTTTCATAAAGTCTTTGGATTCAACACTTTCCCTAACTTCTTTCTTTTAATGTATCTTATCGTTTCTGCGGGTGCTGCAACCGAGTGTCGTTGGAGATCCCCTCTTTTGTTTTAAACTTACTTATTTATGGAAAAACTTTGTTGTAATTAATGATTTATATAAAAGTCTTAGAAGAGAGTACATCGGAAATGACACATTCCATATATCAAGTTGATCTTAACCAAAGCTTAGAAAAATAAAGATTTTGTTGTGTTCGTCTTTGCAATGTTTGTCGGTATTGTTGTTAGTAAACGTTATCAAATAACGGCCTCTCAGAGTTTGCAACATTCATGAAAACTGTGAAAATAAAATATACCCGCTACCGTTCGATCTCTCGATAAGACTGGTGTAACACTAGACCTGATAGTCTGACCTTTGTAAAAACTTCTATGAATCGTCGCAGGAGGTAGGAACACACTTTTCTCACCAACGATCATTTGACAGCATGGACAAAAGTGGGTCTGACTGATTGATGTATTTTCTATCCTCTTCCTTATCTAATGCACAATACTCATACAGTGTCCTATGCTTTAGCTTAATCGACCCTACTTGTCCATAAAGTCTAAGTTTCTTATTTGCGAATTACTTTTTTATCCTCAAATCTTCACATCTTCTACACACAGTCTCATGAAGCCTTAAAGTGAGAATATATTAAACAGCTTTTTTTTATTTTGAGGTGTGCAAATTAACAATGGTTATATAAAAGTTTTGATTTTGTATTTTCAAACTTTATTGCACTGATTCGACCCAAATGTTGAAGATGATGGACGCATATTGATCAAATGGGATGATTTATTTTTGCCACTTATACAAAAATATTCAAACAAATGTATATTGTCCTTCTTCTATTTATGCCATACTAAAATAATAAATTGAATTTGGTATGTTAATAAAATGCAAAGACGTTTTTTGGATCTACTTTCTTTAACCGAATTTTACCAATTTCCGATCCACTGAGTACTGAAGTACTCTATTTTAATTCCATTAATGGCAACTAATGTTCTGAATTTTTAGTTAGATTTAGTTAGAACTTTTAAGTTAATACTCTCTCGTAATATGGTCTTCCTACTTGTGATTCTTCGACTTTCGAGCATACAACATCGAAAATAATCGTACTAAAATAAGAAATATGGATTTATCTCGGCCTTTTTAAGATGATTATCATACAATTATACATGTTCTTTCCTCAATTGTTTTGATACGTTGTACATTCATTTATTGTTCATGTACTCGTTCGTATGAAATAGATATTTCTTCCTTTTGTTTTTAGAGTTTACAAAAGAAAGACAGTGAAGCCTATTTGCTTTCTATTGTTATGATGAATGGATGATCCGTAATTCAAATAATTTTCACTAAATGTTCACACTAGAGCAACAAAACACATACACTCCTTGTTATAGAGGAAATAATATGAAAAACTGAAAGGTTTCAATTAAGCCATATCTACATTTATCAAAGCTGAAAAGGTTGCATATAACAGCAAAACTACTTCTTGGTAACCAAGTGATTTACTGACTATTGACAATCCTATTTTTGAGACATATAAGAATAAAATTTATGAACAGGAATTGACAATCAGTAAACCAACTTTACAAACAAAGAAACACCATTTTTGGACTTTGATAGCCAAATTTCAAAACGGAAATGGTAAATTTCCCCTGGCTTGACGTTGATGTTCCTAGATAACCATCAATCGGTAATAAGATATCAAAGCTCATCCGGTACGCTAGATCTGGCACTAATGTTTTGGATTTTCATTGTAGCAATTTAAGAATTACCAAGAAACTTTTATATTAAGGTTTTATAAACTAGTAAGGACTTTCTGGAAAAAATACAGTCAGCTTCTTTTAAAAGTCGAAACTTTATAAGCAAACTTACAGTCAACTTTCGGATCTATACAAGCAACAGAGTACATTACTTTGGGTATTTCACAACCTGCCTTTTTTGATGACATAATAAACAAAATTAGAAGAATTAAAGATAAACATACTTACCATCCGGAATGCGTCAAAATCATCAAACAGGGCCCGACCACCTGTCTGTCCTGAATATCGGTCGGACTCCTCTGGTGATGAGATGCCTGAGTTCACTACAGCAACCAGGGCACCGACTGTATTTTGTACGTCCAATTTTTTTCCTGCATGAAGTTACATATTCATATGTGTGTTGCTTTGGCCCCTGTGGTTTGCTTTCCTTGGGTGCTGCAACCGAGCCTGCCTGGATATCCCTTTTTTCTTCGAATAGCAGTAAATATCAAAGCAAACACACAGCTGAAAAGAACGCGACAGAAACTTTTTCGCTATTATTTAAGCAATAAACAAACTATGCAAAGATTATGATTACTTTTGTCATTTTATACGTAGGAAATGGAGACAAAATTGCACAATTTGATATTATAAATATCTTCTTAATGTTTTGTGCTGAAACAAAGGAACAAATAAAAAATTAAAGAGTTTAAAAAATTGACCGCTTGGTTTCAAAGCAAATCTGTAAATTGTTACTGAAACTTTTTGTGAATGGCCAAACGAAAAGCAATCTGTTATCTTTTTGGTTGAAGCATGTTGAAATAAACATGTACCATATATATAAGAAAAGGGATACAACAAGATATGCACCAATGTAACAGTTATCACAAAGGAGCAATTACCCTGTTTGCAGCAATGAATTGACAATGCAACAGAAACAAAGTCAAACTCAAACAATCAGATTAAACAACAACACCGAACAAAATTAGATATCATTCTAGGCAGAAGGTCATGAAAGATAAGGAGGGAGATCATTGCAAATTTTTGACGGTCTTTGCTACCTTCATGGAAGTTACTCGTTCCAAATAAGCCAAACTGATCACAGTATACAATTTTCTCCCTTGATTTATTGACCACGTGTATGGTCTCTAGGGAATGTCTGTATGGGGTACCTGTAAAGTGCGAAACGAAACAAAAACAAAACGAAACGAAACGAAACAAATCGAAACGAAACGAAACAAATCGAAACGAAACGAAACAAATCAAAACGAAACGAAACAGATCGAAACGAAACGAAACAAAACGAAACGAAACAGATCGAAACGAAACGAAACAAAACGAAACGAAACAAAACATAAAACTTACAGAAAATGAGAAAAAGAGGAAAAATCGCCGAAAAGGAATATTTCAAGACAAGATCTTATTGAAGGGTCAGGGGGTACCACTCTCCTCCTGCCGCCTCCCCCTCCGGTGGGGGAGGGGGTCTTGGGCGGTCAATACAAATGTTTAAACTTTAAAATGTAAATTGGTGCAATAGTGAAGTTATTTGGGTTATTTCCTTTTTAAAACCTTGAAAAAAGAAATAGACCTGTTTAGATGAAAAACTAAGGTGAGCGAAGCGAGCCTGAAGTATTTGAAAAAGGAATTGAAAATTGCGGCGAGCGAAGCGATCTGGAAAAATTTTTAAGGTATATATAGATGAATTTCGTGGTAATTTTTAAAATTGAGATTATGTACATGAACGCCTAGGAGCAAGATTATTTATATTAAAAGTAATTTCCTAATTTTTTTTGTTACCCTCCCAATCATCTGTCCCTCCTCTCGCCCCCTTTCCTCTCCTCCCGCCCCCTTCTTCCCTCCTCCCGCCCCCTTTCTCTCCCCTCCCTTTGTCCCTGCCCACCCCTCATTATTGCCTTCAACCGTTAGTTCTTGTGGCTGGAGGGTTTTTTAAAGAATCAAAGTTGACGATTAAAACATAATATATACGGTATATGGCACAATTGCATTTTAAAGGAGAGTGATTGGGATGAATAACCTCGTCACAGACGGAAAAATATTATTAAGCAGGGAGGAGTCTAGCGCAGAGGAAACGGAACTGTTCCGTTGTGTGTATTTGAAAATTTCATCAGAAAAATGAGAACAATTAAAAACTGGGGGGCACATTGCGTTTGAAAAAGGATAAGATTTTTCTCCTGAAATGTGCCCCCACCCCGTTTTATGATCTCATTACGGTGTCATAGCGTGGTTTTCTATCCCCTCCCTGTTATTCCTCTTATTTAAATACATGAATGGCATATGACATTTACTTTTTAGTCCCCTACCGGCAACGCCGAAGGGGACTCTTAGTTTCCTCTCGGTCTGTCTGTCAGTCTGTCCGTCTGTCTGTCTGTCCGTCTGTCCGAATATCAGTTTTCCAGACTTTTTTCTGCAACGGATGGAAATATTGAGATGAAATTTGATACACAGCTTGATCTTGGATAGTTACAGAGCAAGTCCGACTTTCGTCACGCTTGACCTATTTTTCGAGGAGTTATGCCCCTTGGTGACTTTGAAAATTCAGTTTTTGTCAGTTTTCCGGACTTTTTTCTGCAACGGATGGAGATATTCAGATGAAATTTGATACACAGCTTGGTCTTGGATAGTTACAGAACAAGTTTGACTTCTGTCACCCTTTACCTATTTTTCGAGGAGTTATGCCCCTTGATGACTTGGAAAATTCAATTTTTGTCAGTTTTCCGGACTTTTTCCTGCAACAAAGAGAGATATTCAGGTGAAATTTGATACTTAGCTTACTTTTGGATAGTTACAGAGCAAGTTAAACTTTCGTCACGCTTGACCTTTTTTCGAATTGATAAAGCAGATAAAACCTCAGAACTGACCTGCATAGACAGTAAGTTTAATTAAAACTCATGTTTAATTGAAGAGTAATTCATAGGCAGAGTTGCAGGACATAAATATATGCCGCCGGTAGGGGACTTATATCGCTCAGTGATCATAACATTTTTTTAATTGTCAACTTTGACTCTTTCAAGAAATCCTCTCGGCATTAGTTACAAATGTAGAACTCAAGGATTAAGGCAATATTACATGCTGATCTTGTCTTGAAATATTCGTTTTCGGCGATTTTTCCTCTTTTTCTCATTTTCTTTAAGTTTCATGTTTTGTTTCGTTTCGTTTCGATCTGTTTCGTTTCGTTTCGATCTGTTTCGTTTCGTTTTGTTTCGTTTCGTTTCGATCTGTTTCGTTTCGTTTCGATTTGTTTCGTTTCGTTTCGATTTGTTTCGTTTCGTTTCGATTTGTTTCGTTTCGTTTCGTTTCGTTTTTGTTTCGTTTCGCACTTTACAGGTACCCGTCTGTATGCAACCTTTCGGAATTTATTTTCGCATCTTTCAAAGTGAAATTTTATTTGTTTAGTGTGAAAACATTTAAATAACGATGAAAAAAAAAACTATATAGAAATATTTCTTAATTGATGTGTGATTCCTACATTTTGACATTAGACTGTGCATGCAACACCCTCCGCTTGAATCCGGTTACTTTCATTTCAGAAGAGAGAGTACAATCTTTGGTTGGATGGTTCAAATGGTCTATGGTCTAATATTCCTCATCATCACAAGGAAGTGGATGTAGTGAGGGATTACTTAAATCAATGCACTGCAAGAATCGTTTGTAATTGTAAATTTTAGATGCAACTTTTGGTGTGTAGCTATAGGAAATACAAGGAGTTTCTTTTCTATTGAAATATGGTGGGATTTTTTCCGTGACAGTTCTCAAGCCTATTATATTTACGAATGCCATGACTTCGAGGTCTTTTTGTGGTCTGTTGAACTAACTAGTATTATCGTTGCACCCATAGGGCGCTGTAGTGTTGAGATTTTTTATCCAGAACTCTTCTCTGTTGCGACGGAAAGGTGTGCTCAAATTGGGATTGTTTGTGGGGTGATATATTTTCTCCAGGGTTCTGACTCTCATAGATAAAACAGAATGACCGACCTGGTCAAAATGGCGACAAAGAAGTTCCTTTATTATTTATTTTTGTCCGATGTCCTGTCATTCTGGTTCGGAGCTGACCTTTGGTTTCACCCACATAAATCAATCCAAAAAGTGAGCACTCTATTCGGTAGACAACATTAGATGTCTTACAGTTTAGGTTTTCAAAACTATGAGTGTTTAATGTTTGTTTTGTGAGATTACTTGAGAATGAAGTGTCTGTTATGAGGATGTCACAAGTTTTACACTTCTTCGTGTCGCACTAAGAAATTGAGCAATCGCTTGGTGAAAATTGGAGCTTTTTTAGTATATCGACGACTTCAATCTTACAGGGCTTGATTTTGATATACTCATAATTCATTAGTTATTGTTCATGCATTGGGATACGTTTTATATCATATTGATGTTGTGTGATCTTATTTCAAAGATAGCGCAATCTCGAAATAAATCTTAAATTTCACAACATTGAATAGATTCTTTATTTATAAAATGAGCGATCAAGTGGTACAAAGACAAGCCTCATACTCATAATAGGTTGAACTTCCTCCACCAATAATATAATGTATCGTTATGTTAACAAGGAAGCATGATGGGAAAGAACTTGTTTTTGGCATTAATGTTGACATTGTACCTCATACGTCTTATTACTGGTAAATCAATATTCAAGTATATTGCTACATTTGAATAAGATTTTAAAGTATTATAAGTAGTTATTTAATAATATTTTGTATAA
Organism: Pinctada imbricata; assembly: GCA_033119305.1. Lineage (NCBI taxonomy): Eukaryota > Metazoa > Mollusca > Bivalvia > Pterioida > Pteriidae > Pinctada > Pinctada imbricata. The sequence goes on along the minus strand of VSWD01000003.1, from coordinate 49,103,799 downwards.
AAGTTATTAGCAATGTATACATGGCATACCGTTTTTTTTTTATTTGTATCTATGAAAAAGTTGCTTTGGACAAAAGGAAACCAAATATACTACGAAAATTTGTCCCCAGCTTTCGCGAAAGATTTCCCATGGTAATATAATTTCTTACTCTTATCTTTGAATATTACCTACTTTGAAGAAAACCTTAGGCATAATTTTGAATTATATGTGATAAGGATTACATAGTTCACATGTAAATTATTTGTGACAACACCTTTCTGTGGGTACTCTCAAGTCTTTGAATTTATTTTCCCCGTGAAACATTATATCAAAAAGAGAGTATTTCATTGATACATGTAGCTGATAGATTTTCTAAGTATTTTAATCTGACACAAATTCATTTTATGTCATTTTGATGCCATTTGCCTCCACAAATTCATACAATGACTATGTAACACATTTTATCGACCATTCACCAATTTTAATATTATTCAAGAAGAAACTTGACGTCAATGTTGATACCGTCAATCGGACAGAAAAAATTGTGAAATCACAAATCCGGGTATTAAAACTCCAGGCATCCAATAAAATAAATACTTGGCCAGATTATTTTCAATTTCATTTTATTTATGTATGAAATTACTATTTTTTTTTTTATTTTTTTTTATTTACTTTACGATCCTATGAATTTACGATAAAAACAAAAATGAAACGATTTCATACCATTGAATTCTACAATGAAAAGAATATATATCCAACAAGAATCAAAACCCTCTAAAACAAAACACAGAGAAGACACACAAACAGAGAAACTAAAAAGTAACTTTGGACACCATATACGACATCTAAACACAGAAGACTACATATAAATCAACGAGACCAATGGGCAACCGGTGCCGACTTAGTTTATCAGTTTATCTCATGATATTTGCTGGGTTATTCTTCTCTCGGAGTATATGTTGCTTATATGTGAGTTTTTTTGCATGATTATTGCATGATGAGTCCCCGAGGGCACATGTAGCCTAGTTCGATCAACTTCGGTTGATCGTTTCTTGAACGCATTCGAACATTTCTGCTATCAAAATTTCTTGACTTTTAGTAAACGTGGGTCCTCTAGCATTATATCCCACCGATCTTGCTACATTTTAAAAATTTTTGGACCTAATAACTTTCATAGTCTTTGGTCATATTACATCGTTTAGATTGAGGATCACTGACGAGGGTTAAGTACCAGAAAGGTGCATGTCTGGTCAGTGGTCAATGCTACAAATTTATCTGATCTTAAATGATGCTATTAAATTTGAAGACGTTTAACATCGAATGTGACCGTTATGTGTGCCAGTCGCTACATATACTTGGCATTTCCCGGCTTTATTTTGTCAGTGAGTGGGTAGATTGTTTGAGTTGTTGTCCCTTGAGAGGTTTCTAGGGAAGTTTTGTTTGATCTTGTGAGTGTTTTACGCTGTGTATATGAGGTAGTGTTGTGTGTTTGTCTCGTGTTGAGCTTATAATTTGTTTTTATGTTTGTCTTCCGGAACTTTTATTACTAATGGAGATGGTGACTGAAAAATTCGCCTAAGGTTTATTCAACCAGTTTTATTTGAAATACTACTGACCTGATGTCTAGTACCATAAAATGATGAAACATATTTTTCAATATTGACAATTTTACCACTAGGTTCGTATCGCTGCTGGTGGACTGTATCACTCGCCTATTTTTGTGTTTACACAATGCATTGAAATATATTCTAAATGTTCTGTCATCAAATGAGACCTTTATTTCTAAAACTAAATTGGTATCTCCTACATGGCATAGCTCTGTCCTTAACTGGTTACATATTTAGATTTAATCTCCTTGCGCCTACCCTTAAACCAGTTTTCGGCATTACTATTACATCAAATATGCATCTGAATACTCCGTACACAAACTTTGGATACAATCATTTTTAGCGGGAGGAAACTAATAGTCTATATTGTAGATGGCAAGACAATTCCCTGAAGCTTTATTGAACTTATTTCATATTAAGTACTACTGACGGGGATTTGATATCCGAAACACATGTCTAGTACAATAAAATTGGTACTATAGAACATATACTTCAATATTGACAATTCTTCATGTAGCGGTGAGGAGAATATTTTTTATTTGTTGTTTTGACAAAAGTATTTGCAAAATTTGGGTTATACCACAGTTTATATTTTCGAATCTCGCTGTGTTAATCCGATGTAACTACTGTGAGCGTATATGTGTTTTTCAATTGTTGTATTTTTTTTCTTATCTTGTATTTCAATTTTGAATAATAAACGAAGGGATACTATTGGCAATTTGAGTAAGTGATAAAAGAAGTAAACAGATTTTCATTTAACATCTTTTTTATATTTGTGAGAAGATATAGCTTGCAAGGACTCTTCATATATTCTTTATCTAATTAGTGAGGAATAGGAGTGTGAAGTAGAACATCCGCATCAGCTATTATCTTCTTCTCCTCATGTAGATGAAGTGATGTATTCGATAACTGTTTGGTACACAAGGAAACTTTTTAAGGAGAACTCTTAGTTTTGTGTGCGCGAATATAGTCAATTTAAACAGATTTCACACTACCTTATGTATGTTAATTTTACCTCAATGAAACGTTTTATAACTGTTTACACGATAATCGCATTTTAGATAGTAATATATAAACGTTCTTTCCTGTGATTGATATGATATATCCCTATCTATTACAATGTTTTGTTAAGTATTTATCTGATCTATTAAATTTCACTGGGACTTTGAATCCTGAGCTACAATCGGTACTTCCATGCTGGTATACTTGAACAAACTTGTTCTATAGTCTCACATTATTTATAGATCTACTGGAAAAAGCTGGTAAAAACTAAGGGACAGCTCATTGGTGGCATGGTGGCATTGTTTTGTCCTCAACCAGCTCTTTGGCTTAAGTTTAGGGCACACATGTATCTGAAAAAAGGAGGGGTTCTCAAACAGCCCTAGGTTGCAGCACCCACAGCAAAACACAAAAACACCCAATGTGAAAACACAGTGCAGACACGCATTAAAAGAGACGCAAAAGAGACAAGGAATACCAACTCACACCAAAGAAACATGAAACACAAAAGACCACACGTAAACCAACGGGACCAATGGGCAACCAGTGCCAACTTAGAGGGTCATTTCCCACGCAAGTAGCAGACGACGGTGTGGTTGTCCAGATAAAATGAGTACAACCCTCCTACATTTGCCGAGGTACAGTTTTTATTTTAAATGGACTTCTCAACATCTTTTTTTTTTTGGAAATACAAATGTATGTATTGTATTCTTACTATCGATTAACAAATACTATCGGAAGAGTAAAATCGGTATCACAATCGGAATAATAGGATTTTTTCTTGTTTAAAATTGTCGAACGTTATATTACTTCTCAGACAGAGAATACTCGGTGCGTACGTTCGCAATAGCAGATCATGCAAACAACGGTATTCATCTCGATGTTTGCTATAGAAGGAGGGCCTTCCTTTTTTTAAACCAAAATGGTCCGACACAGCGGACATAGTACGCCTGAGATATTAAATGATGCTATTCAATTTGAAGACGTTTACATTTATACCACTTGGTGAGTGTCACTGCTGGTGGACCAGGAGTCCCCGAGGGCACATGTAGCCAAGTTCGATCAATTTCGGTTGATCGTTTCTTCAACGCATTCAAAATTTCTGTTATCAAAATTTCTTGAAATTTCTAAAAAGTGGGTCCTGTAGCATCATATCCCACCCATCCTGCTGCCTCTTTCGGTACACTTTTTCGACATAGTAACTTTCATACTTTTTTGGTATATTACATTCTTTAGATTTAGGATCACTGATGAGGGTTATGTACCCGAAACGTGCATGTCTGGTCCACGTTGCCAATTTATCTGTTCTTAAATGATGCTATTCAATTTGAAGACGTTTACATGGATAACACTCTGCTCCTTGTTGACCGACAACCGCGTTAAGATTTTCGTTTTGAATTATAACAAGACCTTTCGCACTGAGATTATTTCGAGACCTCTGTGAAATCGGAACAGTGGGAGGGTTGTACGCACGTAATCCAGGATAACCACACCATTTGTTACCTGTGTAGCAAAAGGCCGTCCTAGGTCGGCACCGGTTGCCCATTGGTCTCGTTGGTTTATGTGTAGTCTTTTGTGTTTCTGTGTCTTTTTCGTCTCTTGCTGTGCTCATCTTCTCTGTGTTTTCGCTTCGGGTGTATTTTTGTTGGTGTCTGGATGGAGATCCCCTCCTTTCTTACACTCAAGGATATAGGCCGTATCAATATATCCTTGCATTAAGCGGTCATTTTTTTCCTACGCAGAATTACAGAGGAAATTTCATTGTTTTTACTTTTACGTCACGATAATGGAAACATAATAAAGCTGTTACATTTCGAAATATTGACAATTTTTTCCCGCAAAACCAACGTCTTTCTTGGTTACAAGATTTGAACAGCAATGCCTGAACATTATTTTCACGCAAAATTGAAAAAAAAATAGCTTGCAAATATTTAGACACGAAATTTACATAGCGACCAGCCAAGCTATATAACAAATTTAAGACAGATAAGGATGACATCTCGCGAGGCGCAAAGAGTTCGGCTTTATAATGAAAGTTATAGATGACATTTGCCGTTGTTTTGGTGGTAACTCTCTATATTTTTTTTTTAGAAATTAGTATTTCCTTAAATCTTTTTCTAGTATTGTCCGTTTATCTAATCAATTATTTTCTGGATACCACAAATCTTGGTATACAAATGTACCTCTGATGTCTAGGGTTGGTCCTCGCAGGGATTCAACTCGGAAGTAGTTCTAGATGGTAGTAATATTTTTTTCAATGAAAACAGTTTCCAACTCTAAGAGCATTCGAAAATTGCTGTTCCCAAATTTTGGGTCCTGTACAATCATATCCAACCCGTCTTGCTACGTCGTTCGTTTTTTTTTTTACATATCACAGTCTTTCGCCATAATTGATTTTATTAGATTGATGGTCACCTACGACGGTTAAGTACCCGAAACGTGCATGTCTGGAACATGCTGGAAATTTGTCTGTTTCAAAATGATGCTAAACGTTTGAAGATGTAACGACTGAATTGAATGTGATAGGTGAGATGTTCCCTTGTAAGATATAAGCCGATGTGTATAATATCAGTCAATTCTGAAGATAGAAGTCGACTTAAAAGATTTGATCGACTTGTTCGTTATAAGTCGTATGTACATTTATAAGATATAAGTCGATTTGTAAGGTAAAAGTCTACAAAAAATGTTAGTCGACAATCAGTATACGAGATAAGTGGTCAATAACATGATTTATGATCCAAATTACAACATACTTGAAACATAACGTATAATCAGAAATTTTCGCGAGGTTCTAATTTTCGCTTTATTCGCGAGTGATTTGGGAATCGCGAAAATAAATCTCGGCGAAAAATTGTGTTTGATAAGGTATATGATAAATTATATACTTGTCAAAATTTCTAACTTACATTTTCCCAGTTACTTCAATTTCATTATTGGTAGAAATCAATTATTTAACATATCTTTATTTATAATAAAAACAAAAGATTTAAGTGTAAATGAATAAATGATCATCCTGCGATGTTTATCTTCAAATACCACAGCTTTTTAGCAAAGAATTATCCGCTTCCGGTTTGTAAGAAAACTTTGTCTCTTGACCGAAAAAGGCTACAATAGAAAAGTTCTTACGGTTATTGTGCGATTCGTTTTTCGGATTTTGAAATATCGGCGATTGAAACTGTTATTTCGTCGTGATATGCTTACAAATTTTCTGATGCCTTACGAGTCAATAACACTTCCGGTATCATTGATATACCAGGTAAGGATTTTTGTGTTGAAACATTTCCTGCGAATGCGATATTTAATTTTTTCCTGTGCTAAGCCACTTTTCTTGAAAAGTAAGCCTAGAAAAAGATGTTTGGTTGATGGAAGCTCATTTTACGTACCACTCACAAGAGTTATGCGAACGCATCCATTTTATGGAAAATTCGTTAAGTTATATTTGCTTATTGTCGTTTTGTAACAAATGCATTCCGTTTGATTCATGTTTTTCTGATCAAAACTTGGTTCAAACAATTCTTTAAAAGTGGTTTGATTGTAATTTTCCGATAAAATACGCGAAATTCATGAAAAGTGTTCAAAATTCAAATTTCGTCACGGTCTGTTTCCGTTGAAAGAAATTTCGTTTTTCTTGATTTTAATGTAGAGAGTGAAATGTTGTATATCAAATCCAATTATCGTAAAAATAATTTGAATTCCACATTAACGAAAATCCATACCTGTAGAATGGTAAGTTAGGAATTTTGACAAGTATATATCAGTAACATTTTGTTCCTATTGTACATGTGCCATTATTCATTTGTTTCTGATAAAACATTAAGAGAAGTGAATTGAGAGTATTCTTATGTTAGAACTAACTTAAATATTCAATAATGAAAGGTACAAAACATGTGTTCATATTTCTTTGTAATTTGGGAATCGCGAAAAATTGTACTCGCGAAAATAAAGACACCCCATTATACCATAAAATCGCAAAATTTGATACTCGCGAAAAAAATCTGGTTATACGGTACATTGTTTAGATGGAGGATCACTAACGAGGGTTAAGTACCCGAAACGTGCATGTCTGGTCCATGCAGTAAATTTATCTGTTGATGATGGTTGTTGATGTCAAATGATGGTATTGCATTAACGTTTAATACTTAAATCACTTGGTGAGTGTCACTGCTGGTGGACCAGGAGTCAACAAGGGCACATGTAGCCAAGTTCGATCAACTTCGGTTGATCGTCTGTCTCTTCAACGTATTCGAAAATTTCTGTTATCAAAAAATCGTGAAATTTCTAAAACGTGGGTCCTGTAGCATCATATCCCAATCATTCTGCTACGTTTTTCGTAACATTTTTGACATAATCATTTTCACATTCTTTGGCCATATGACATTGTTTAGATGGAGGATCACTGTCGAGGGTTAAGTAGCCGAAGCGTGCATTTCTGGTCCATGCTGTTAATTTATCTGTTCTCAATTGATGGTATTGAATTTGAAGACGTTTGATATATAGTTTTTTTTTTCAGGCGGACACATACATTTTGACCCAGTCATGTAATCTTAAGCCCCCTTAAGTCGACATACTTGCTTCACAAGTAGATGACAGTAATATGCCACCTTATATAGTCTTGATGTATGTAAAAGATAAATCGAGAATACAATGGCGTGTTGCAGAGACAAGCCTCATATCCTAGTTAGCTTGTACCCTTTCCTTCCGCTGCATATAATTATCTTGACGTAAATGATAGAAGGAAGTATTATAGTAAATATGATATATGTTTTCCATGAAAAACAAATGATTAATTATATTCGCATTGCATGCACGCATGTTATAAATTTAAGGAGTGGTTTATATCAAGGTTAATTGAACTTCTTTTGTCTTTCGACCAGCTTTAATAAAATCACTTAAAAAAGCACATTTCTAATCGAACAAATATAGAGACTACATGTATTGCATCAAAAGTGATAGATTATTTTCTGAAACCTGAAAATTTGTTTTGCCAGCATGACAGTTCTGTTCCTAATGATTTGACGTAGATCAAAATATAACAGGAATAATGAAAAATCCCTTTATTCAAGATACAGAACCTAAGGATATTTCCTACTATTAAATTTTCCCATTAAATCAGCATTGATATACATGTAACACACTGACTTAGTTATTTCATTTACACATTTATGATTGCAAACGGCCAATATATACCTTTACAATAAGGGATGCCATATTTTCATTCCTCTGGTATCGTGCGAAAGAAGCTGGAACATTTCTTTTTATAATTTGATATGAGCAACATTTCCTTTTCAATAAAGGAATATTTATGAATGAATATCAACTTATTCAAGAAATGGAATCAATCAGATGTGGATCCTATAAAATTCTAAGGAACGTTTGGAAAATCTGAAACCCACCAATTTCAATCATATAACCAACATAAAGTCTTTCGACTTCTCCATGCTCTACACTACCATCCCAAACCAAAAACTCAAAACAAACTTGCCCATATAATTTGCAACACCTTTCTTTCAAAAATGGTAATAGGAGATTCAAATACCTCGTCATAGGGCGTGAGGATACTTATTTCGTGAAGGAACACTCTGATTCAAACGAAAAGTATACCGAAGATCCGGATGCTTGAATTTTGATTGACAACATTTTTGTTCTTATTGGATGAATCGTATTCCAGTAGATAGCCGGAATCCCCATGGTTACCAATTGCGCCCCACTGCCTGCAGACTTATTTTTATGTTCATACGAAGCTGACTTCCTCCAAACCTTGCTCTCGACTGGGCGAAAGCACCTCGCATCTCAGTTAAATTTACCTTCAGATACATATATTACGTGCTGTCCATCAATAATACGAAGTTTTAGGACCATCTACATTTTATCCTTATGAACTAGATATCAAGAAAACAACAGAGAGCAACGTAACAGATCCGCTTCGTACTTGGATATACTTCTACCTTTCGACGCGAACGGCCATTTCAACACCTCCCTGCATGACAAGCGTGACGATTTCAGCTTCAACATAACTAACTTCCCTTTCATGAGGAGCAACATTCCGTCTTTTCCTTGTTTTGGAGTTTTTGTTTCTCAGCTGATACGGTAGGCCGGGGCAAGTATGAAGATTTCATAATTAGAGACAGACGGCTTGCAAGTAAGCTACTTGTTCTGGGTAATATCACACAACGGCTGGAAATTCTTCGGTCGCTACGGGGAAATTATTAAAGTTAGGGTTGTGACTACAGGGAGATAACTCTATTTTAATATCACGTCATATTTAAAACCGACATGGACGATAAATGGTATAAGCTCATTTTGTTGCATTCCCTCAGAATGATACTCCTTGAAATTTTCATTGCTGAATGGGTATTTTGGGGGAAATGTATATTTTCAATAAAAAATCGCCGAAAATAGGGAAAAAAACGTCATTTTCGCATGAGTTCTGCTTCTAAAGATTCAACCATCAGATATATTCTATTCATTATACTCTTTAAAAATAAGAGAATTAGAAACTCGAACTTCGAGTAAATCTCTATGTTTTTTGGTCCAAATGTTTATTTTTTGCACAAATTATTGTGCCATTAATAGAAACAGTCAGTTACTAAAAAGAATTCGGGGTAGATGTTAGTTTGACTTCTTTAGGATAAAGCAATACCATAGCTCTATACATATAAAAAATGCGTACCTGGCGACCTTCTTGCTATTAATTAAAATCGTATTTATAAGAAAATACACTACTTAGGACTGTTTTTTTATCAGAATTTTTCAAAATAGGCTTTTTTAAAATTCATACAGAATCTATAAGAATCAAGAAAAAGAAGGTTTTGTATATATATATCTTTTCCAATTTTCATGCATTGCAGAGGTATGTTAAGTTATGATGTGGTATTCTCTAAAATGACGAAAATCTTAAAATAGGCCAAAATATGACGTTTATAGCCAAAAAACGAAACGGGCAAATTTGGATTTTTTTTGGTCTGAATAGTTCGAGAGGAGATGTTCCTCTTCATGTGGACACATCCATCTTTCTTCTACCTCATTTTTATTAAAAGTCGCCAACCTGACCTTAAAGCATATCAGATCCCCCTTTCCAGAATGATCAGTGACATTCTTCATTGTGATTGAATTGCTGTCGTCATCACCAAACAAGACATACCTGATCTGTGCATCAAAATGTACATCAGGACAATCAGGGAATTTTACAGGTTTCGTTGGAGCTGTTGCGACGGGTGTTGCATGCAATCAGGAGACGCTGACTCTTCCCGGGCACCCGGTCTCACTTCGGCATGTTGTTCATTCCGAAGTGACCGTTCGCAACCATTTCGATGGGAATTCTCACGATTTTGCCTTGCCTTCTCGACGTTGAGACTGAATAACTGTAAGGTACTTCTTTGATGTTTATTGTCTATGTGTTTAACGTCTTCAAATTCATTAGCATCATTTTAGAGCAGATATATTTACAGCATGGATCAGACATGCACGTATTGAATATTATTGAAATTGAATATTATTGAATATATAGGATTTTTAGATAAGCGATTTTGTACTTCTTGATTGGGATATGGTTTTTTTTTCCATATTTGTCATCTATTTGTAAAGGGAAAGGTTGTATTAGGTTCAAGTTATATTTGTGTCACAACTCAAATGTCACTAAAACACTGTAGATATATTATATTGTATATTTTTTCAGTACTACAAAATGTTAGAAGGATGGGCTTGCAAATGGGCAATGGATATAAAATTAGCACCCCGGCCTGTTTTCAATGAAAATAAAATCAGTTATTAGCGCTGTCTTGAACCATGGTAACACTCTTGACAGTGATATCATAGTATGGTATACATGTAATTTCTTCTGAAAAAAGGATCTCTTCATCATGTGTATTACAAGAAAAGGTAAAAATTTCCAGCATGACCACCCTGCATTCATCCAGCGAACCAACCACAAGAAAGTGACACATAAATGACATCAGACAAAACTACCAACCGCAAAAAGACATGCAATATTTACAACATCATATAGACGTAAAGAAACATCAAACATTAATGAAAACACATCAGAGGAAGGAGACCAATGCACACCCGGCGAAGTATGGAAGAATGAAGTATCGATAATGCATTTTGCTTATCGAAATGACATCAAGTTGAAATTTAACAGAAATAGGAAGTTTTCATATACTGTTCCACTTACACACCTCGTACTCCACTTGAAATTTCTCAGAAATTCAAGTTCTCATTGTTGTTGTGAGAATACAGGAAAACTACACTAGAAAATGTATTGTTAAAATCCTATATAGTAACCAGAGATATATAGGACAGCAATCGCATTGTTTAAAGCCAAAGAACAGCGACATTTTGCCTGAATTTCAAATCAGGTGTAGATTGTAATATGTACATTATCTTACTTTGTAGCCAAGTTCGATCAATTTCGGTTGATCGTTTCTTCAACGCATTTTAAATTTCTGTCATCAAAATTTCTTGAAATTTCTAAAAAGTGGATCCTGTAGCATCATACCCCACCCATCCTGCTTCGTCTTTCGGTGCACTTTTTCGGCATAGTAACTTTCATACTTTTTTGGCATATTGCATTGTTTAGATTTAGGATCACTGATGAGGGTTAAGTACCCGAAACGTGCATGTCTGGTCCACGTTGCCAATTTATCTGTTCTTAAATGATGCTATTCAATTTGAAGACTTTTACATTTATACCACTTGGTGAGTGTCACTGCTGGTGGACCAGGAGTCCCCGAGAGCACATATAGCCAAGTTCGTTCAATTTCGGTTGATCGTTTCTTCAACGCATTTTAAATTTTTGTCATCAAAATTTCTTGAAATTTCTAAAAAGTGGGTCCTGTAGCATCATATCCCACCCATCCTGCTACGTCTTTCGGTGCACTTTTTCGACATAGTAACTTTCATACTTTTTTGGCATATTGCATTGTTTAGATTTAGAATCACTGATGAGGGTTAAGTACCCGAAACGTACATGTCTGGTCCACGTTGCCAATTTATCTGTTCTTAAATGATGCTATTCAATTTGAAGACGTTTACATTTGTAAGGTACATGTATGTGATCATATTGGACATTCTTGCTTAGAAAAAAAAAAGAAAAAAATAATACCTACAGTAAAGCCTTCATCAATATTAGAGCAAAAACTAGTTCATACTATTGCATCTTTAATTGGGTAATTTCGTTCCCTTCACATTTCGGACGGTATCTGACGTAAAGTAACTATGACGCCATCAAATTCTGAAGGAACAAGCATAAGTTAAGGGAAAACATGCTTCAAGCAGGATGTTTCTATGGGATTTTCATAACGTCATAATGCGTTAACGTCAGATACCATCCTATGTGGATAATCACTCTGTATATCGAAAAGACGGAATAGTAGTTACAGTATAATTAAAACAAATTAGAAAAAAATGGATTAAAACTGCATGTTTTTCTTTTTCGTGTCGTTGACTACATTTTTAAGTCCATCTCATGTAGTTACCGTATACTTAAACTAGGAATGAAGAAATTTGTCACCTTTTCTCCGATTACGCCAGTGACGTCTATTTTCAAATGCAGCGTAAGTCATTTGTATTCCTTTTTATGTGTTAAATACGTGTCTGATGCATTAAAATTGGTTGAAAATTTTCTTCAAGAATGTAAAAAGTTTGAACACTTCCGTATTATTATTATTATAAACACTTATTTCCTTTTGCATTGTGGGACAATTGAATCTGTTCCCCGTGAGAGGATGTTTTAAAAGTAATAATTACTTCTTTCCAGCTCTGTCTACTGAAAGAAGCTTTCGTTTCGGCCCTATATCAATTTTGAATCATATTCATTATTTTCCTAGTCGGAAACTTGTCATTTCATTCAAAAATATCATCGAAATTAAAGGAGGTTATCATCTTAGCATCATCTCTCCAGTGCTATTTTGGTCATATATTTTATTTAACTATGCTACTGAATCGACCCTACAGAATATTTGGAGCCGCGCACTCTATTCAAAGTAAATGCACAATTTAAATTCAAAAAATAAAACCAGACGGCGCTTCTGAAATACATCTGGCTGTGTTAGAAATCGTTCCGGCATTTTAAAAGAAACACTGCTGAGGTGTTTATAATTAAGTTAAGTTGAGAGCATGATATTCTTTTTCTTTACGCCTTCTACGATGCTCATCATTTTAAGTGGGTCTAGAACAGCATCCGAAAGTACCCAATCGGAAAGCTCTAGATCAATTATGACGTCATAATAGAAACGACGACATTGACGCGTTTACGTACGAGCATCACCAGGAGGTGACGTAAAACTGAGGGGGAGGGGGTAAAAAAATCACCATAAATTAAAAACTGATGGTCATTTTTCAATAGGAACCAATCGGAGTTTAACTTGACATATGACGAAAATAGTATTAGTGTTAAAGGTCTTAAAATTCAATAGCATAATTTAAGAGCAGGTAAATTTGCAGCATGAACCAGACATGCTCGTTTCGGGTACTTAAACCTCGTCAGTCATCCTCAATCTAAACAATGTAATATGATCAAAGAGTGTGAAGGTTATTATGTCCAAAAATGCACTGAAAGACGTAGAGGGATAGGTGGGATATGAAGCTACAGGACCCACTTTTCAAAACTTTTAAGAACTTTTAAATGCAGAAATTTCCGATTGCGTTGAAGAGACGTTCAACCAAAGTTGATCGTACTTGGCTACATGTGCCCTCGGGGACTCCTGGTCCACCAGCAGTGACACTCACCAAGTGGTACAAATGTTGTAGGTCTTCAAATTCAATAGCATCATTTAAGAGCAGATAAGTTTGTTACGGAAAATAAATGATAGAGTTTCAGGATTGTCAAAAATTAACAACTCAAAGATGTTCTGAAAATGGACATTTCTTTATCTCCTTTCGACAATTTCTTATAAAACTCTTAGTGAACAATCAATATAATTGTATACATTGCCCACACCTCTTGTAAATTTTCTGCCTCTACAGAAGATGTGTAAGTGTTTTTCGTTCTCTAATGTGTGTTAATTTTAACGTCACATATACGGCCCATTTGGGGGTTATCGAGGGATATATATGTACCTTCGTAACTTCAAAACTGACGGTCAAAAGTTTATGAAACCTTGCATATAGAAAAAGTATGTTTCAAGTATTAAGATTTGTAATTTTAAGGAAAATTAAATGATAGGACCGTTTTTTAAGTCTGGCTGTCCTGAACCTCCTTAAGACTAATAAGTGTATGTTGATCTCCTTTTAATGAGTTGTCCTTGAACTTCCAATGCTGTTTGGCCTAATTTGTTTACCATGTTTATAGTTTTTATGTTATTTTTCTCGTGTTATTGTCGATGTGTAGTGTAAGTGCAACACACAAACAAAACTCTGTGTATCTTGTGCTTTTGTTGTTATCGATACAACGTCTTTTCTTTTTCCTTGAGGGTCTCCTCCTTTGCCTGTTCTCGATGAAATTACAGTAAAGTACAGTGAAACTTTTTCTCATTCTTAGGCTTATTCAATCTGATTTGATAGTCAAAGCATTTTTGCAGAACAATGCTGAATTATCTTAAATTCAGTGATCATTTATCTTTGTATGAATAAATATAGATCATTTATCCGATGTATATATTGATGTTTATATCAGGTAAATATTTCTTGTTTGGCCATAATGACAGCCATTCAGATATCTGGACATGAGCATATATCTCCCTCTTTTCTTTAACAAATTGGTCTAGATAAAATTAGATCAATGACATTCAAATCTTCCCAGCCCGAGTACAACATGGCATTTGCGTCGAATCTTGCGTACTGTCAGAGAACGGGCACTACCCCCAGGGCACCTGGTCCTGTCTCTATTCGGGTGTTCGCGATTGCATTATGTTTACTCTGGTGTCAGTTTTATACCGATAAGTAACATGTCACAACATTAAAATAACCTTAAATAACGGTATGTTCCAATATATATCATGTAAAGAAGTTTAGGAGAGTATTCAGATATCATAAATGTTAGATAGGTGAATCGATTATTTATTTGTATATTTACGTTTATAGGGACCTGTAACGTTAAGAGTTTTATATCTTTCATGTTTTACATGCACTATTCCTTTATATATATTGATAAACATTTATTAGATAAATATTTTATAACATCATAAATCATGTGGAGAATAACAAGAAGTCTATAAAGACTGATTCCAAATGTAATTCCTATCATATACGACGACATCAAAACTTCATACAACATACATATAAGAGCTTTCGTATTAGATACGTGTACTTGAACTTCAGTTGTTATCGAAAACAGACGAAACCATTGTATTAATATATAAGGTACTAGGTACATGTATACAACTTACACTCAAAATTTACATGAGCATACATTTCAGCGATAAAGCATGTAGAAAGAACAGAAGCACTCAAGGCATCTTTTCCAAGTAAATCTTTATTCGCCTACTCGGAAAAGTAATAAAACATCGATGAAAGTTATGATTTATGATTACTATTCCTGTCAAAGAAAAGGAAATGATCTCCAGCAGGAACATCTTGCATTCACCCAGCGAAACAAATGCCACAAGAAAGCGACACATAAATGACATCATACACACTCAAAATCGCAAAAAGACACAACAATATAAACTAGAACATATACAAAACAATCGTAACAGACGCACAGAAACATCAAACATTGATGACAACACATAAAAGGAAGGAAACCAATGTGCATCCGGCGCAGGCATTGGACGGCCATCTGCTTTTAGCAAATGGTGTGGTAATCCGGATTACGTGCGCACAACCCAAGAAGTCTGACCTACTCGACATTTAATGAACTTTATCTTGGAAGAAATCATGTATTTCTGGGGGAAAGGCAGTTTGCAGTTTTGTGATCCAGGTATATTCTGCTTGTTGTCTGCGTTTTTTAATGTTAGTTTTACTTTGCTAATTTTGTTTGGGAAAAGATAGAACTGGGGTGATGTCAGATTGTCGTATCACAAAGGAGATGTGAAATTAAACGAGAAAAATTTAAGGGAATTGTTGTCCGAAGTTTTGGATGTTAAAACATCTATAGCACCAAAGTCATTGTCACATAGTGATTTATCTTGGCAATATTTCATTGTTTTGATTAAGTATTTTATTCCATTGCACTGAGAATTAGCATAGATACAGTACTGCAACCCACTTGTTTGACAATTCTATCCTATCCTATCCACCATCCTACATCCTACATCCATCTCCTATCCACTCTATCCTATCCTATCCTATCCCATCCCATCCTATCCTATCCTATCCTATCCTATCCTATCCACCTCATTCCATTCCAATTCTTTCCTACATCCTATTCTATCCTACATCCTATCCTATCCTAACCTACATCCTATCCTATCCTATCCTACATCCTATCCTATCCTACATCCTATCCTACATCCTATCCTATCCACCTTTAACTACTTCTCATCACCTTAAGCGAGATTATGACTAAAACTAAAGGACTTGATACAAATTAATGCATAAGTAGTAAATTCTCTGTAATTATCGCTGTTTTTGGATTTCATTAAAATGAAAATTATTTATGATGATTAAATATCATTTTTGCACTTGTAGTGAACCAAACAAAATATCACAGCAAACCTCCAAGTTTGTTTTTAATTGAATTAAAATTTACATTACCAATTATGTCAAGTAAGGAATTTTAATGGATCGAATTAAATCAAATGAATATAACTGAATGCTAAAAACTTAAGAATAGAAAAAGGAAGATTGGATTGAAGATTGAAGTGGATAGGATGTAGGATAGGATGCAGGATGTAGGATAGGATAGGATAGGATAGGATAGGATGTAGGATAGGATAGGATGTAGGATGTAGGATAGGATAGGATGTAGGATAGAAATGGTTAGGATTGAGGTGGATAGGATAGGATAGGATAGGATAGAATGGGATGGGATAGGATAGGAAAGGAAAGGATAGGATAGGATAGGATAAGATTCTATCCACTTTCTATCCTACATCCTGCATCCTACATCCTATCCTATCCACCTTTTTGTCAAACAAGTGGGTTGCAGGACTGTATTACTTTAACTGTAGAGTGTACATATATCACACACTTTCCTATTATATAACATTGTTGAATCACTGACGAGGGTTAAGTACCCGAAACGTGCATGTCCGGCAAATGCTGCAAATTTTTCTCTTCTGAAATGATGCTATGAATTTGAAGACGTTATCTGTGTACCACTTGGTGAGTGTCACTACTGGTGGACCAGGGGGCGCGAGGGCACATGTAGCCATGTCCGATCTGTTCTGATCACAGAAATTTCTCGAAACTTCTTAACAGTGTGCCTTGTCACTTATGAGAATTAATTATTCGAAACACATATTTCGTGCATAAAAATTGGTTTGAAATTTTCTTCAAGAAGGTATAGAGTTGGAACCCTTCCGCATTATTAAATCTCATTTGTTCTCTATATCTTTAGGAAGGTTTTTGATATAACTTTCACAGTTTCTGGCCATATTTCATTGTTTGTATTGTTGACGAGGTTTAAGCATGCACTCGAAAAGTGCATGTCTGCATCTAGTTCAAGAATTTGGAACCTGGTATTTGGAATCAAGCTTAAGGTTCAAGAGATTGCCGTTGAAAAAATTCACGTGGAGCGAGCATGAGATTCTCGCAAACATTTCGGTCACACCAATTGTTCGTTCTCGACCAGTATTTCATTTCTTAATACATTATGTTACTGTTGATAAGAAGGCATGGATAAATAAGCCTTAAACTCCCAAATTTATATGTAATTGACACTTTTCTTTTTCTCGTTCCAGATTCCTTCTTCAGTAATGGCCGACTGACGAAAGAGAAAGCACAAAGAATACAACTCGACTGATAGTACTTTCGATCTGATTTTGTTAACAATTTCTTGACTTCATGTTACTTGCAATAAAAACAAACAATAGCAAGATTTTTTTTAACTTTAATTATTCATGCATAAAATGTATATCAGCAATATAAAGTAACTTAGTTTCACACAATTTTGACGTGTAATAATACGAAAATTAATAGAAGGGGTTGTATCAAAATAGAAAATGGATTGTTAAGATGACTGAACAATAAACGGCTTGTCATTGTGAATTTGGGAAAGAACCTAAGAGTTAAAAAGAAAAAGAAAAAAAAACTATACTTTGAAATATGTAACACATGTTTCAAACCTGGTTGAAGCTTCAAGCGAAAAGCACGAAATTTATGACAATGAAGTATAATATCTTTTATTTTGAGATTACCCCCTTTTTCAATAGAGAGTTTTTAAGAAAAGAAATTAACTGAAAGTCGTCGAGTGTATGCTTATTTTATCAACTTTGAATAAATAATTATAATAGAACAATTACTATTGCTATATTGTTTAATTTTTATTGCAAGAAACGAGAAGTCAAGAATTGTTTACAAAATCAGATCGAAAGTACTGTCAGTCGATTTGTATTCTTTGTGCTTTCTCTTTCGTCAGTCGGCCATTACTAAAGAAAAAATCTGGAACGAAGAAAAGAAGAGTGTCAAGTACATATAAATTTGGGAGTTTAAGGCTTATTTATCAATGCCTTCTTATTAACAATAACATAAGATATTAGAAATGAAATACTAGTCAAGAACGAACAGTTTGTGTAGCCGAATAGTTTGCGAAAATCTCATGCTCTGAAATGGCTCGTCTTATTTGTGAAGAATATGTGAAGAAACCGTCTTCGTGGTCGTCATGGATTCAGCATCCTACAAAAGCTGAACAGAAAAATACTTGGGACGAATTAGGCTTGAACCCAGACTTTCGACATGCATCTAGCATGCTAGCCGGACGCTCTAACTACTACGCTATCGGGGTAGTTGCCATCGAGGTAGGTTGGAAGGTAATTTGAACTTCCTACATGAATAACAGGTAGGAGATGATGCCGTATAAGGAAGTTGACCTTTGTCTATTTACACAAATGTACGTATCTATATTTGCTACACAGTCTCTCATGACAGCCCTCTCAACCAATGACTATCCGCTTTACGATAAACACTCTGACGTACACATAAACAAATAAACGTGTTTCGTAAATATTCCAGTGGTCAACCTAAAATCACTCGGTAGAAAAATTCTGTAACAAATTTGTGGATTTAATGGCAGAATATTATTAATGCATATTTTAATGAAAATTTGGCCGTGTCGAAACATGCATTTTTTAAGAAAAGGTCTATGTGTAGGATGGTCAAGTATATGACCCCAATTCGTGTAAACCAAGCATGGCAAATCCCCGTAAATATCCATCATTCATGCTTGAAATACATGTACGTGCGCGGATCCAGCTTTTTTTCACCGGGGGGGGGGATTTCCAAACAGGGGGGGGGGGGGGGGGGGCTTGGGGCCGCCTTTTAGGCCACAGTAGGTCAAGGGCGAAGCCCCCGGAAGCTCATGAATTTCCACGTTTTAGAAATATAATGGCTTGTAAACGAAATCAATATCAAAAACTGATGTAAAACTATAAACATAAAGGCATATGTGGGAGACATCAATGACGAAATTATTATTAATATCAATTTAATATGTATCTTAGTTGATGTATCGTTTCATACAAGAGTTTTATGTATTTGGTGAATGAAAGCGAGCCGGAAAAAAATCCATATGAAACAATTTAACCTTAAGTCGTGTTTGCATGGACCCCCCTGAGATCTGTCAGAGGTATGGTCCATGGATCTCACCTCTGGGAAATCTCGTGGGGGGGGGGCGGACCCCTGGTCCCCCCCCTCTGGATTCGCGCATGTTGTATATGGCTTTTGAGTGGTCTGACCAACTTATATTTTTGTTGTGAAATGCACTCGCTATGAGATCTTTGTGCCTTTTCGTTTTCCTTCTCTTTTTTCAAAATGAAAAAGAAATTTCTTCGATCAAATGTGCAAATCCATTGCATTAGGAGTGGGTAGGAGATCCAATAAATAAGCAAAAATTGAACATGAGAGCTATCAAACTATTTCTTCGAGCAATTTGATTTATCAAAATACCAAAGAGGAACAAACATTTTTGCGAGGGATATGTTCAAAAGGGTCCAAGAACAGGAACCGCTCCTGGTTTTGTTAATTCATAAGTATTCCAGCGTATTTGAACTGAAGTTAGATGAAATGAAGCATATGATTCTAAGATGAAAAATAAAATCCGATATGAAGTTCATGAAATTCCCCATATACATACATGTACATGAACATTGGAAGTTCATTTCAATCTTCTACTCTCACTTTTTCAGCGATCGTCGTGTGTAAATTACAAAACAGAGAAAATTCGGAATAAAATGTATAAAAATCGTTGGTATCTGGAGTGTCTTTTTATTTTCTTTTAAAGTTTTTTTTTGGGGGGGGTCGCTGGTGGCACTTTCTCTAATTTTGTTTGGGCGAAAACGATTTGGAAGTTTTGAGTCCAAACATACTCCTGGCTACGCCCCTGTATTCTTATAGATTGTGTTCTGGAATCTTATTCAGAATTGAACATATTTCAGATAATTATACATTAATTTGGACCTAACTTATTCAACAAAGTCACTGAAGTTTTAGTCTTTCCAGGGACATATACTAGGAAAGGATTTTCAGTAGTTCTAAGGGCCTTTTCATTAATCAAAACAAACGCGGATCTAGAGGGGGTTAAGAGGGGGCAGGACCCTCTTGAGTTTGCAATTAATGCTGATTTTACTTGTCTTTTCATGTTATGTTATTTTCCTATTCATAGGCTTGAACATCCAGCCCTCTCCCAGGAAAAGTATCTAGATCCGCCCATGAAAATGTCAAGGGATCCCGGAATCGTTCACGTCACAGACGGATCCAGGGTTTAACTAGATCCATCATATAAGGTTCGGGGGCGAACCCTCCCTTTTTCGCCAACTAAAATTGTTTTAACACTTTTGAAACCCAAATATTTTGGCGAAATGGCTATAATCATTGAAAATTAGCATAAGTATAGTTGTAGAGTTCAAAAATATATTAATGAAGTTATAAATGTATTAAACGTAGTAAACTACATGTAGAGCATACAATATATCAAGTTTTTCTTTTAGGAAACCAAAGCTTAACGTTTGTGAATATCATAGATAACAATGAAAATGGGACTGATTTAGGTGGTCTTGTGGCTAGCTCTTACCAATGTTAATGGTAACATTTTGATTGTTATTCCCGTGCTTGTTCTGCTTTGGTAAGTAAAGCATTTTATAGATCACATACAATGACGTGTACATGTACTAGTTTGTTCAGAACCCCCCCCCCCCCCCCCCCTTTCCACTTCTCTTAAAGTATTTCAAATAAACGTTTAATTTGCATGTACTGGTAAGATTTTTCATCTATCATCAGAATGAAATCATGCGTATGTCATATATGCTTACATCACTGTGTGTGGAGTGTAGGGGTGATGTAAAGTAAAAACCTTTAAAGGGATAATTGAGGACGAAATGCATGTTTTGACACGGCCAGATTTTCATGAAAATATGTATTAATGATATTCAGCAATTAAATCCACAAAATTATCACATAATTTTTCTACCGAGTGATTTTAGATTGACCACTGGAATATTTTACGAAACACGTGTATTTGTTTATGTGTACGTCAGAGTGTTTATCGTAAAGCGGTATTCCATTGGTTGAGAGAGCTGTCACGAGATACTGTGTAGCAAATATAGATACGCAAATGAACAAAGGTCAACTTCTTTATACGGCATAATCTCCTACCTGCAAATAGACGTCGAAAACGCGAAAAAGAGTAAAACGAGTAAAATAACATTGCGAGTGACAACCTGACGAACGGATGAACTAGCTATACTGTCGATTCCCATCCATAAAAGCGAGGAAGAAAAAAAAAGAAAAACGGAAGTCAAATCAATTATTCTCCCCGGAATTTTCTTTTAATGGATTCCCTATGCTTTAGTAATGTTGGCAGTCATTCTTTGTTGAAGTTGCCCAAATACTCGTGCATTTGAATAACAACAAGTTCTTTATAAAGCATCATATCACGACTTGTCGATGTCTTTTTTAACAACTAAAAACACCAAACACGACTAGTATATTTTCATACTTTTGACATTCAATGATTTCGACTAACAGACTTACATAGTGACTTCTCAATCCATGGTATTTTGTCCCTACGAAAGTTTAGGATGATGCAACGAGAATCAATAATTCATCTGCATGTATTATCATAATAATGGCTTTTTTTCTGAGTTTGGTGAGCTTGAATGAAAGATTTGCTGTAACTGGTATACTATTTCAGGTTACCATGAACATGTTGTTTTTCTTTTGCATATAGTATGTTTTCCCAATAAAATGGGCACACATTGATTTCGAGAACATTGCCATTTTTGTACGGTTTGACCACAACACTTCCGCATTGGAAGGCCTAGGGCTGTTCATCTCATACATCTCCAAAGCTGATTTAACAAATTTTGTACAAGTCCCTTTTCCTCTTTATAAAGTACCTATTATTAATGTTTATCATTGTAAAGCTGTCTAATTAGTATGTGAATTTTGAATAGTCAAAATTATTTCAATCGTCATGTAAGAGAATATCAATTTTGTGAACGTACTCTTTCGTTTGCCAAAATTATTGTATGACGAATTGTATAGACTTGTCGGCTATATATCCTAATGCGTAAAACATGATCAAATTCCCCCATGAAAATCTACTTTATGTTCTACACTTGGTCAGTTCTTATCTCGAAGTAAACTGGATATATAAATGCCCACGTTCAAAGATCGGGCCAGCTACGGATAGTTACAGATCGGGTGAATTACGCTCACTTAGCGATCCGTAGCATTTTTTTTTTTTTCATTATCCAATAATATAGAAGTGGTCCAACTGCTTTTGTTACCTGTGACAAATTTTGAACAGCGCCCTTCATTGCGTGTGGTCGCAAATGTCAGTCTGTAAGTTTCCAACTCATAAGAATGCGCTTGTACAATGCTGTAGATTAGTCAAGTACCATGCAAAGGGCCACGACCACCTGTCCTCTCTGAATGTCAGTCGGACTCCTCGGGTGATAACATATATGAGCTCGCTACAGCCGGCAGAGCACGGACTGTATTACGCACGTCCTCTTTTTACATCCATTTACATATTCATCTGTGTTACTTGGACCCCTGCGTTTTACAGTCTTGTTTGTGTGTGGTCTTCTCACAGAGAGGAGGTTGTTTTACACCATAATTGTGCGTTCTCCGATACCTTTGGGGTATCGGATTAGTGGGAGGGTTGTGCGCACGTAATCCAGGATAACCACGCCGTCTGCTACTTACGTGGCATATGGCCGTCCTTAGCCGGCACCGGTTACCCATTGGTCTCGTTGGTTTATGAGTGGTCTTTTATGTTTAATGTTTCTATGTTGTGAGTTGGCGTTCCTTATCCCTTTTGCGTCTCTTTCTGTAGGTATCTGTTTTGTGTTTTTTGCATTGGGTGTTTTGGGGTAGTTCTGTGAGTGCTGGAACCTAGTGTTGTTGGAGAACCCCTCCGTTCCTCTAGTGACACCAGCTGGATCATATCCGCGATGCAAAAGTTGATTGATTATTCTGATTTTGCTTAATTTCTTCGGAAATTTTGTCTACTATCCTCTTTATTTTGTTTATATGGCTACAATAAAAAACAAGTTGTAAAATTCCCAAAGTACTATTCTCTCATGCATATTTAGTTCCGAATTTCAAAAGAAACTGAAAGTCGTTTGGTATTTTCTTTTTTTTTTTCGATACGATCTTAGATAGATTTTGAAACAGGACAGTAAGGTGTAAATTTCTACTATGAAAATCCATCTTATTAGTCTAGTACATGGTCCATCGTATAGATCAGATTAGTTGAGATAGGCAAATAATGTAAAATGGTAATCTATGAGCATCATCGTCAAAACCATGGACATTGACCTTTGTTGAATCTAAAATCTTCTCTTTTGTCAAACACCTTTTAGTAAGCAAGACTTTTTATGTTGAAATATTAAGTATATTGACATATTACATGTAATGATAAAGGTTTTGCTCTTTGAAAGCACCATAATGAATCTTAAAAATGGTAATATGTGTTGTGTGTCATGTAAAATAAGTAAAACCAAGAGCTCACAGACTTATCAAAGACGAAGACAAAGACAGGGACTTCCGAAAATGGAATATCTCAAACTCAGTTTTGTAAGACAAATTCTATCACAGAATGTCAGTATTATTGAAAACGATGTGTCATATTGTAATACACATACTTATCAATTACATGTACCGCATTACTACAATAGACATTTTAGACGATCATTTCTATACGTTTCTTCATTATCCAAATAATTACATATTAGGGTTCAATAAACAGTCTTGCATTTAAATCATATAATCTAAAACTGCGCCCCCTTTGTCCATAAAACGTATATATATATAACAACGTTCAATTTACTTCCTGCTTCATTTGGTGAGTGTCTGCATACCAATCAGCATGTTTTTATTTCATCTAACAAATGCATTGTGGATTATCTGGTGTTTTTCTGGGTGTAACAGTTCACGTGAGTATCATTTGCTGATTTTTAACATGATTTTCTGGACGGATTCGTTAACTAGAATTTTAAAAATTATGATCAAACACGTTCAATTAATTACTTTCATGTAACGCGTTACTTACAGTAGTTAGAATTTTACATGTTACTGAAGTCATTGACGACTTGATCATCAATTAGAAATAACGAGATTTCTCATGCGTGGACTGACCTGCTTTTATAGTATACAATTCAGGTCATAAACGAATGTTTGTTCAGTAATAGAAATCTCAAATACATGGTACGTGGGTAGACCTGTTTACATTTGCTCAATACAACAAACAATTCCTTTCGATTTGTATTATACTTGACAATATCTGAAAAGAAGTTATCTGTTTATCTCGATCGTCAAATATTCACCGATTCAAGTTATAAACAACGTCGCATTCCGAATATTTGGTCTTCTCCATCAGTATGATGTGAAACAATATTATCCATTATATTTGATTAATATGTATTTGTAGGGAGATTAATCATTTTTATACTGAAACATGTATGTTACATTAAAAAAGACAATTTCCGGATGATTTTGATAATAAGAATCTTTATATCAAACTTAAATCAAACATATACTTTACTGATTAAAATGGGGTTCAAAGAAATGAATTGAAGGGATTCTGCGACTGATATATCATAGACATTAGATACCGTAGAAATTCTTCAGATACTGAGGAAAAGTTCCGGTTACACAATAAGCTTAAGGATCATCACTTGATAACAGATTTCGTTCACTGTTTGCATAAATAATGAGAGAGAGAGAGAAGAGAGAAAGAGAGAGATATTTCCCAGTACTTTAAAGCATGTGATTTCTGAATGAAGGAATTTCAACGATTTTATGATAACCATATGAAAATATAGTATTCATGTCACTTAATCATTTTATGAAGGAAAATGAATAGGTCCGTGATGAAAATCAAGATTTATACTTATTTGAAAACTGCTTAAAAAATGCCGGAAATCTGTTGCTAAAAATAACACATTTGTAAAGAAAATACAAAAAGTATTGAAATGCACTCATTTGATTTTTATTTTACTTTTTTTCTGTTATTATACAATAAAACAGGTTAGAAAATTTGTATAAAAGTAGAATTTGATACATGAGTTAAAGAAGATCCTGACGGTAATCTCAACAGCACTTACAATAGAGCGCCAAATTGAGCATCGACGGACCCCTAGCAAGCTAGAGGTGGGACCAGGTGCCCGGGAGGAGTAAGCATCCCCTGTTGGCTAGCCGCACCCGCCGTCGATGATCATGCACGAAAATGAAAACATATGAAAAGCATGAACTGCACTGTCTGAGGCCATTTCTATATAGAAAGTGCTACCTTAGGTACCAACTTCACCGATTATTTAAAATTTTCTAGATTTTACACAAAAATAACGAAAATTATCCAAGTTAAGGTCAAAATTTCAGAGATACCGAATTTCAATGATTTTCCCAAACAAACAGTAACATGTGCTCCTAGGGAAGACTTTTCAAAATATTGAAAAAGGTATATGTTCGTGTTCAAATAAGAGAGAACAGACGCTTACGAATAGTGTCATTTTGTGGTTTTCTTGAAAAAGTGCCAGAGCTGAAAATTTGCCTTTTTTTGTGGAATTTAAACAATTTATAATTTTTCGGTATTCATCCGCCATACCTTATAAAAAAAGCTTAAATTAATAATATTCCATACGTAAGACAAAATTCTTGGGTAATTACTAACGTAAAATAAATCCGAACAGGTAAAAAAGTACCTCCATGTCAATTTTTACAGAAATTACCGCGAAGACCATTTGAACCATCCAACCTAAGATTGTACTCTATGTCTTCCGAAATGGAAGTAACCGGATGTGACAGTTCTACCGAATTGAAGCGGCGGGTGTTGCATGCAAGCAGGAGATGTTTACTCTTCCTGGGCACCTGGTCTCACTCCCATATCGGGAGTTTGCTTCTTCTAATATGGTGGAGGGTTTTGTTTGTTTGCTTTGGTTCCTGTTTTATCCTGATTTTGTATTACTTAGGTTTCTGATTTTCTGAATTATCGATTTTGTGCTGTATACAGGGATATGGTCATTATCCATATTTGTCATTCTTACGCATACTTCATTCATTTTAAATCAAATTTTCAAACTTGGCCGCTTTAATGTGTCTAATGAATTAAAGTCTTAAAAAGAGTAAGAAATGATACATTGACCATAATGAATTGAAATATCTACAAAAGTCAAGTTCAATGAGTGCTAAAACAGGAGATGCACAAGAGTAGTCCAAAATCGTGACCAATTACGCACCTAAAAGTAATTAACAGCCAAATATTTAATATTCAATAGAAAAAATTACACGAGTAATATCAAAGTGTAAGTATGTAATGAAATAATCTTCAATCAATGGATTAATGGATGTAATAAGGGCGACGACTAGTTTGATATATCATTGGCCTGATTGAACATGTACATTCAGACCTTGACCTCCAATCTTAATTTGATATCATGATTATCCAAGATATCGAAAGCAGCTGTTTCACTTCTCTGAATTATTATTAGATTACATAAGAGCGTAAAAAGATTTTGCTTAGACAAAAGTTATTCTATCACGCACATTGTGACCTTCACTTTTGATCAACTACCTTGGATCAAGGTAATGACACTCCCTTCGGTTTAAATACATTCAGAGGGAAATAAGCTATGTCCAATATTAGTACTGTAATCTTGACCTTTAATCAATATTCTTGGGTTAAGGTCTTGACACACTCTTTAAATCAAAGCAAAGATTTTGTAAATTACCATTTGATTTTGCGTTAAAGCGTACGATTACCGTAACATTGAGCTTTGATATATAATAATCGTTCAAAGTTATTATACATCCTGTGGTTATAAGCACCAATTCTGTGAATACTTATTGGGGAAGGAATAATAGCCCGGAAAATGCATAATTATGTGGTGTTCTGTAACCATGATCAGTGATCTATGGACATCCTTTAAAGTCCAAAGAAGCAATTCTGTGACAAAAGGGAGGGGATCTCCAACTAGACCTACCAATGTGTAACCTAGGCTGGTTTGGGAGGACTTCTGCTACCCAAGTATCAAATGATGCTGTTATCCGGATTACAAAATTTCTTGAAATGTCCAAAACGTGGGCCCTGTAGCATCATTTCCCACCCATTCTGCTACGTCTTTTGGTACATTTCTGGAAATAACAATTTTCATAATTTTTGGCCATATTACATTGTTTTGACTGAGGATCACTGACGAGGGTTTAATACCCAAAACGTGCATGTCTAGTCCATGCTGTAAATTTATCAGGTTTTAAATGATGCTATTGAATTTAAAGACGTTTAACATTTGAACTACTTGGTGAGTGTCACACTGCTCTTTGACCAAGATTCCCCGAGGGCACATGTAGCCAAGTTCGATCAACTTTAGCTGATCGTCTGTATGTTCAACGCATTTGAAATTTTCTGTTACAAAATTTCTTGAAATTTCCAAAACGTGGGTCCTGTATCATCGTATCCCACCCATTATGCTACGTCTTTTGGTACATTTTCCGACATAACAATTTTCATACTTTTTGGCAATATTACATTGTTTAGACTGAGGATCACTGACGAAAGTTTAGTACCCGAAACGTGCATGTCTAGTCCATGCTGTAAATTTATCAGGTTTTAAATAATGCTATTGAATTTAAAGACGTTTAACATTTGAACTACTTGGTGAGTATCACTGCTGATGGACCAAGAGTCCCCGAGGGCACATGTAGCCAAGTTCGATCAACTTTGGTTGATCGTCTTTCTCTTCAACGCATTTGAATTTTTCTGTTACAAAATAACGTGAAATTTCCAAAATGTGTGTCCTGTAGCATCATATCCCATCCATTCTGCTACGTCTTTTGGTACATTTTTGGACATAGCAATTTTCATACTTTTTGGCAATACATTTTTGTATTACATTGTTAAGACTGAGGATCACTGACGGGGGTCTAGTACCCGAAACGTGCATGTCTGATCCATGCTGTAAATTTATCAGGTTTTTAAATGATGCTTTTGAATTTAAAGACGTTTAACATTTGAACTACTTGGTGAGTGTCACTGCTGGTGGACCAAGAGTCCCCGAGGGCACTTGTAGCCAAGTTCGATCAACTTAAGTTAATCGTCTGTATCTTCAACGCATTTGAAATTTTCTGTTACAAAATTTCTTGAATTTCCAAAACGTGGGTCCTGTAGCATCATATCTCATCCATTCTGCAACGTCTTTTGGTACATTTTAGACATAACAATTTTCATACTTTTGGCCATATTACATTGTTTAGACTGAGGATCACTGACGAGGGTTTAATACCCGAAACGTGCATGTCTGGTCCATGCTGTAAATTTATCAGGTTTTTAATGATGCTTTTGAATTTAAAGACGTTTAACATTTGAACTACTTGGTGAGTGTCATTGCTCTTGGACCGAGAGTCCCCGAGGGCACATGTAGCCAAGTTCGATCAACTTTGGTTGATCGTCTTTCTCTTCAACGCATTTGAAATTTTATGTTACAAAATAACGTGGAATTTCCAAAACGTGGGTCCTGTAGCATCATATCCCATCCATTCTGCTACGTCTTTTGGTACATTTTTGGACATAACAATTTTCATACTTTTTGGCAATATTACATTGTTAAGACTGAGGATCACTGACGGGGGTCTAGTACCCGAAACGTGCATGTCTGATCCATGCTGTAAATTTATCAGGCTTTTAATAATGCTATTGAATTTAAAGACGTTTAACATTTGAACTACTTGGTGAGTGTCACTGCTGGTGGACCATGAGTCCCCGGGGGCACTTGTAGCCAATGAGTTAAAGAAGATCCTGACGATAATCTCAACAGCACTCACAATAGAGCAAGACATTAAACATCGACGGACCCCTAGCAAGTTAGAGGTGGGACCAGGTGCCCGGGAGGAGTAAGCATCCCCTGTTGGCTAGCCGCAACCGCCGCCGATGTTTATGAAGCATGGAAATGAAAATATATAAAATTTATGCACTGTCTGACGTAATGTCTATATAGAGAGTGCTATGGCGACAATGTCAGGGAAGTATATTCAAAACTGTATCTTCAACGCATTTGAAATTTTCTGTTACAATATTTCTTGAAATTTCCAAAACGTGGGTCCTGTAGCATCATATCCCATCCATTCTGCTACGCCTTTTGGTACATTTTTGGACATAACAATTTTCATAATTTTTGGCCATATTACATTGTTTAGACTGAGGATCACTGACGAGGGTTTAATACCCGAAACGTGCATATCTGGTCCATGCTGAAAATTTTTCAGGTTTTTAATGATGCTTTTGAATTTAAAGACGTTTAACATTTGAACTACTTAGTGAGTGTAACTGCTGGTGGACCAAGAGTCACCGAGGGCACATGTAGCCATGTTCGATCAACTTTGATTGATCGTCTGTCTCTTCAACGCATTTGATATTTTCTGTTACAAAATTTCTTGAAATTTCCAAAACGTGGGCCCTGTAGAATCATATCCCACCCATTATGCTACGTCTTTTGGTACATTTTTGAGACAATTTTCATACTTTTTGGCATTATTACATTGTTTAGACTGAGGATCACTGACGAGGGTTTAGTACCCGAAACCTGCATGTCTGGTCCATGCTGTAATTTTATCAGGTTTTAAATGACGCTATTGAATTTAAAGACGTTTAACATTCGTTATAATGTGGTGTGGTTTCATCATTAAGTTATGATACTTCTTTATTATGTGGTATGGTTTCATCATAATGTTATCTAGTTTCATCATGATGTTATGATACTTCGTCATTATGTGGTTTGGTTTCTATGGTGGCATATTTCTGCCATTCACTTATCACATAATTATGTCGGCTTAGTTATGATTAAGTCGACTTGTCAGATCTGAAAGTCGACATATAGGAATGAGTAAGTCGACTTAAATTATCTTGTTTTCTAGCTTATAGGTTGTGTTACTGCCCACTTATGACATTGACTTGTTAGATAAAATATCTTACAAGTCGACTTAATTATCTTAAAAGTCGAATTGGATATCTTAGAAGTCATCCTAAATATCTTACAAGTCGACTTAAATATCTTACAAGTCTACTTAAATATAAAGATCTGTCCAATGGCCATAACTTTCGTAAAATTACACTAATCAAAACCCAACGCAAAGTAGATCTGTATCACACTCAGATGTATTTATATACCAACAATCAATTTGATATCTGCAATAGAACCGAAGAAAAGTCCGGAAAACTGAAAAAAAAATCGTGATATTTGCTCATTCTAAGGGCAATAACTCTTGTAAAATTAAGTCAATCGACACCCAACTGAAACTAGATGTGTATCACACTCAGATGTGTTCATATACCAAAAATAGCAATCCAAGGAATGCTTGTGTCGCCTGCGAAGCGGTTTGATTATTATTCTAGAAAGTGGATTTAAATTATTGGTATCAATAGAAAAGTCTTTTCAAATGAAATTCATTTGAAATATCAGACCTCTTAATTACAAATTAAAAGATATGGTCATTCTCAAATTTTCAGACAAGCGTGTCAATCATCTAGGTCAAGGTCATCACGTAAAAATTGGTAACAAAAAGGTCTCATCATAAGAAATATTAAAGACCTACTACCTACCAATTAAAAGTTATATACAACCTTAGAAAAGTAGGTCAAATATCTAGGTCAAGGTCAAAAGGTAAAAAATTATGGTATGTGTAGAATGGCATTGTTAAAAGGAAAATACATGTGAAATATCAAAACCCTATCACCTACCAATCAAAAGATATAGCCAATATTACTTTTCTTGAAAAGTAGATCACATATCTAGGTCAAGGTCAAATGGTCAAATATTATGGTCTGTGTAGAAAGGTCCTGTCACAAGGAATACTCATGTGAAATACAAAGCCCTATCACTTACCAATCAAAAGATATATCCATTCTTAATTTTTTTGAAAAGTAGGTCAAATATGTAGGTCAAGGTCAATAGGTCAAAAACCACGGTATGTGTAGGAAGGTCTTGTCACAAGGAATACACATGTGAAATATCAAAGCCCTATCACTTACCAATCAAAAGATATAGCGAATCTTATCTTTTTTTCAAAAATAGGTCAAATATCTAGGTCAAGGTCACAAGGTCAAAAATTATGGTATGTGTAGAAAGGTCTTGCCACAAGGATTGCACATGTGAAATATCAAAGTCCTAACACTTACCAATCAAAAGATATAACCATTCTTAATTTTTTTGAAAAGTAGGTCAAATTTGTAGGTCAAGGTCACTAGGTCAAAATTATGGTATGTGTAAGAAGGTCTTGTCACAAGGAATACACATGTGAAATATCAAAGCCCTATCACTTACCAAACAAAAGTTATGGGCTGTGACACCCAAAGTGTGACAGACAGACAGACTGACGGACGGACGGACGGACGGACGGACGGACGGACGGACAACGGACAAAGTGATCCCTAAGTGTCGCTATGCTTCGCAGGCGACACAAAAATCAGTTCGATATCTGGATTAGAACCGAAAAAAAGTCCGGAAAACTGAAAATTTCCTAAAATTTACCAAGTTATCAAGCCAGGGAAACAATAGAAAATGTAATGGCAGCATGTCCGATCTTTCATTAAATGTAATGGCAGAATAATTCTTTTTCTCATCTGTTAAACATATTTTGTCTAAATTTGATATCTTTTTTATTCTTTCAAAGTAAGCTATGGGCATTGTCCTCGAACTCTTCGGACAACCGTCGTACATAAGACAGTGTAGACCCCAATATTTGCTACCACTAGCATGAGTTCACCCTATAGTTGTGGATATTGAAAGTCATTTTAAAAAATCATGGAAGAATCCTACATGCTGCCATTACATTTTCATTATCATCTATGTCAAATTTTGCTTCTCAACAAGGATAGTTTTCAGAGGCTGTCGGATGTCTACAACAGTTTCATATCTTTTCTGTGGGGGGATATAAAGCCATCTAAATGTTTTTATCTTCTATTCCTTCCATGACGATGAATGATGAAAGGGAAGGAGGGAGAGAGAGCTAAACACCCAACCCCCTTGTATGCTACCTCATCGATCTGGCCCCATTTTTTTTACATTAAATATACATTGTAGCACGGTCTACGTTGTAGACGGTAATTGACACCAGACGGGGCATTAATTTTCATTTTGTAGCAATGATTCGATTAATGATTGAAGTAATGATTGAATGATTGACTGTGTCGTTGACTGACTACCATGAGAAGCTTTCTTTAACTAGCAATGAAGAATTATTCAATCATTTGTGATAATTGTTTGATGGCCTAACAACTGCTGTGCAACAAGAGGGTTATTCAATTGCTCCTCGGCCTACGCCCTCGGAGACAGTAGAATAAACCTCACTTAAACCCAAAACGAGTCTGGGAGTCCTTCCGGTGACGCAACAACACCGCATAATAACGAATTAACATAACGTTGTAACGAAATATCATATCTTAAGGATGAAACCACACCACACAATAAGGAAATGTCATAACATAATGACGAAACCACACCACATAATAACGAAATATCATAACACAATTATGAAACCAGGCTTCATAATAACGAAGTATTATAACATAATGATAAAACCACACCTCATATAATGATGAAACCACACACATGATAACAAAGTATCATAACATCATGTTGAAACTAGATAACATAATGATGAACCACTCCACTTAATAAAGAAGTGTCATAACATAACGGTGAAACCACACCACACAACGAAGTATCATAAAATCATTATGAAACTAGATAATTAATGATGAAACCACTCCACATAATAAAGAGGTATCATAACATAATGGTGAAACCACACCACATAACGAAGTATCATAACATAATGACAAAACCACATCACATAATCACGAAGTATCAAAACATCATAATGAAACCATACCACATAATAACGAAGTAACATAACATAATGATTAAATTACACCACATAACAACGAATCATCATTATATCATGATGAAACTACATAACATTAAGATGAAACCACACCACATAATAACGAAGTATCATAACATCATGATGAAACCACACCACATAATATCGAAGTATCATGTGTTAAACGTCTTTAAATTCAATAGCATAATTTAAGACCCGATAAATTTACAGCATGGACCAGACATTCACGTTTCGGGTACTTTACCCTCGTCAGTGATCCTCAGTGAATCATGACATCATGATAAAACCACACCACATAATAACGAAGTATCATAACATCATGATGAAACCACACCACATAATAACGAAGTATCATAACATCATGATGAAACCACACCACATAATAAGGAAGTATAACAACATTATGATGAAACCACGTAAAAAAATAGACCCACCATAAGACACCAATGGCGTTCCATAGTAATGAATATGAATGATAACACATGACAGAAAAGAAACCATGGATGAGAGAATACAGATTCATACAAAATAAAAAACCACGGAAATGAGCATATCAAATTCATCAGCTATGCCGACATTTACTCGATAACATTCCATTTTCACTATCTTGTTGCTAATTTAAGATTAGCGGGGTACAAAAACCATTGGATTTTCCATCATGAATCGCCCCATTTTTGAGTTTTATGAAGAATTGTACTTTTAAAAATCTTTTCTTTTTTGTTTCAGGATGTAAAAATATGTAATCAAAAGCCTGAATGTTACACTGTTAAATGAAAATAATTGTTTAGGTTGTATATGTACATACATACATATAATACTTGTCCGAAATCTTATGAGATTTTTTCTTTAAGGAACTAAAGATTAAAGAAGTACCTATCAGTTATTATTATTCTAAAAAGAACAACTATTGCATACAAATAAAAGTCAACTTCTTGATATTTGTTGTTAAAGGGAATATTGCTCTACATCAGACGACTCAGTCCAGTAAAGTCCTGCGTGGCTTTGAATCCAGATGGGGTCCAAACCGAACAGTGGATGGCAAAACCAACCAGAATGTATATTGTGACTCATGTCTTCATACACAACAGCAGATAGGAAGGCCTGCCTTTTTGAAAATAAGTTTTCAAAATCTTTCCTCTGTCAACAGGGTAGAAATATTCTACAGACGACCATTTGTCTCCAACTGTAGTAACATTACAGCCAATAATACAATACGTACGTACATGTACATAGACTTGTTGTTGCCATGGAAACCATGTTTGAAATTTAAAGTATATGAAGAATACTTATAACGAGGCATTTTCACAAGGCTCGTTTCCATGGTAACATGAATTGTAGACAACTTAAATCTTCTTTGTTTTTCTTAATATCTTTGATAGTATAAATACTACACAAGAAATATGCTTGCATTCGCAATTCTTTTTGTCAATATTCTTAAAATGTGGGCAAAAACATGTTCTGTAGATGTCCTATTTAAAACCGAAACAGCTCCTAATTTTTACATGATTTTGCTCAGGGCAAAAAATTGAAATGTCAGCTTGATTTGATTTCTTATGCCAATCATCTTTTAAGTAAAAATCTCGGACTTTAAGAAAATGTTTAGTATTGAGTGGTACCTCTTAAAAATTTATTCAAATTTTTATAAAAAATGGTTACTTGTACCATGGTGACATTCAGCTCAATGCTATCATGACAAATAGAGTAATTCTTTAGTTGTTCTTTATATATTTTGAAGAAATTATATCAGTGCATATAAAAGAGCACTTTCAATTAAAATATAACCTTTAACCTTTTCAAGGTCACAGGACCCCATGTCAAGGACAACTTGACTTGATTTCACAAAACTAGACAAAAGACCTCGCACGAATTGACGGGAAATCCGCCCAGATAATAAAATCTCCTCCAGGGTTACTAAAACTATTTTAAGTTAAAAAAAATAATATTTACTCAAATCATTTTCATCACCCACTTTGCATTTATTCGAAATGGAAGCAACGCGGGGTCCACCATTTAGAGTGCGTGGTATTACGTTATAAAATTCAATAAGATGAGATGAAATTGAGAAAATCGTTTTACTCTGAGTTATATTAAGTTATCATACATTTAGTGATAAATAAACGGTAGAATCATTTTCCTCCTTCAAAAACTAGTATTTCTTTTCCGTATTCAGAACACATGAATGCGCTTAGTGCGTTTACATTACGGAAAGATACATGTAAGTGAAAAACTATCGAAAAAAGAGATTTGTTGTGGTTATTGGTAAAAACAAATAATAGAGTGTTTGATAAATAGAGGAAAATAAAATATAATCGAGAACAGTATTCTTTGTTGGAAGTGTTTGAATGAATATCTCAAAAACAATGTAGTCGCAAAATGTTTACTACTCACCCAAACCATAAAATGACATTATAAATATAATTAATCAATGAACATATGAGATATAATTGCAAAGTATCATCACTCTTAACCCATCGAAAGAAAACGTGATAGATTTATGTATAATTACTCAAGATTTTGAGCCTTCTCACCCTCCCCCCCCCCCACCTTTTTTTATATTTCGATCGCCTGGTTGACATCGCTTCCCACCTTGCTACAGGATCTTACTCGCCATACTGGGAGATCTTGTCAAACTAAAGTTTCTATTAAGAGGATATCCTGTAGCAAGGTGGGGAACAATACTCTAAAAAAAAACGTTTCCAGTTTCCATAGGCTTTAGTGTTAAAATCGACTATTTTAACCCAAATTTTACACAAAATATAGGTCGCATGTTTGAAATATTACTATTTTCATAAGATTCAGCAAAAATCTTACCAAATTCAGAGTTTTAATTTTTTTAGTGAGAAAAAACAATTCCTGTCCCAACTGGGCGGAATTCCATACTTATTGTTCGAGCTCCTTTCTGTGATTTTTCAAAGACATGAGAGGCAGTAACTCAGAAATCATGCTATATTGAGTAAAACAAACACATAGATTTTGATATAGGATGTATCACCTTTTTATTGCAGAAAGTTGCAAAAATCTCAAAATCTGTGAAATTCTTAATTGGCAGCTAGTGTTTCATACATAAAAATGAAACAATATATACGATTGATATATCGTGATTTTTGTTAGGCGGTTATTTTAAGAGAAATATTCTAAACTAAAGATTGTAGTGTTTCCTCCTATGGTTCTAATTTTATAAAGAAATATTTTTGATACCAATATATGACTGTCAAGCCTAAAATGAGAAACAATAAGTAACAGCAAAAATGCAAATTTTAGTGAAATTGGTACCGGTAACTTGAATTGACCTTGAACTTATAGTAAATTACCTTGTCAAATTTTGGAATCGCTGAAACAAACAATACTGTCCTATATTGTCCCTACATAAAGCTTAAGCAGTTTAAGTAATTTAAACGATGCTCAAAATCAATTTGCTTTAAGCGTCAAATGAAGTTGTCATGGCAGCGTTTTTCGTACTACAAAATGTAGGAAAACAAAACAAGGTCCCACTTATTTGTTTCTGTGATTCTATTTATTAGATAGAATATGTTTTGTTCTGGAAATAATGATAGTGTTATTAGTCTGACATAATGACATTTCGTGTTAGTTTTGCTTAAAATTGTGAATGTTGGACAAAAATAGACCTAAATTCTGACCGTTTTTTATGCCAATTTTTGACTGATTTTGATTTGAAATGATTTCACTGGTAGAAATTTAAAGAATTAATTTTCTAAAAATAGAGGTTTAAAAGGTTATAAATTGTTAATACCAAATAACTCTGACAATGGTTTCCGTGGCAACAAAATATTCAAAGATGACTTATTTGACCATTGCTTTAGTGCTATAAATAGACAGACCTCGTTTCCATGGCAACCGAAATTGTTATTTTTACAAAATTGTTATTTTTGTATTCAGCGCATTATACAAACCAATTATAACTACGTGACATGCTATTTCCAAAATGTTTTGTTCCTTACAGATAATTGGTATTAATATTTCCTTGATAGAAAGTTCTTTTTTGGCTTATTACATTGTTTAGATTTAGGATCACTGATGAGGGTTAAGTACCCGAAACGTGCATGTCGTCTGGTCCACGTTGCCAATTTATCTGTTCTTAAATTATGCTATTCAATTTGAAGACGTTAATATTTATACCACTTGGTGAGTGTCACTGCTGGTGGACCAGGAATCTTCGAGGGCACATGTAGCCAAGTTCGATCAATTTCGGGTGATCGTTTCTTCAACGCATTCTAAATTTCTGTTATCAAAATTTCTTGAAAGTTCTAAAAAGCGGGTCCTGTAGCATCATATCCCTCCCGTCCTGCTACGTCTTTCGGTACCCTTTTTCGACATAGTACATTCATACTTTTTGGCATATTACATTGTTTAGATTTAGGATCACTGATGAGGGTTAAGTACCCGAAAAGTGCATGTCTGGTCCATGTTGCCAATTTATCTGTTCTTAAATGATGCAATTCAATTTGAAGGCGTTTACATCTTTACTCTTTCTCTTGGATAAATTAAAAGAATTGAAGTTTAATTTTACATGGCTCTGCAATTACTTATGAAACAAATATTTTCCTATCAGGCTATCACGGTATGGTATAATAAAAACATATGTTGTTTTCATGCGACTGTCGAATTGATTCAAATTAATTTTCTTTTCAGAGAATGACCGTTTTAAGGCATACAAAATACTTCTTGATAATAAAACGTGTCACAATGATACCAGTGAACCTTACCCAGCACTGTATCAGAATAATAGCTGTCATGGAACTGGAAATTATCTGCAAATAGTACAAAATAGAGGCACTACTCTAAATGGAGGTACATATGGACCTATATTAGAAATATGTGAAGTTAAAGTACACGGTAAGTAAAAGGAGGTATTGAACATTTCGGTGCCAAATTCAATAATTCTCAGTTATTTATTCTCTTTTTAGCTCAAGTGAGCTATTGTCATAGCACACCGTCTGAAGCCCGTCGTATGTCGTCCGTCAGTCCACCCGTCGTAAAATTTTCACATTTTCAACTTCTTCTCCAGAAGCACTGAAGGGATTTGTATGAAACTAGGTAGGATTGAAGTACTCATGGTCCCCTTCAAGTGTTGTTTTATGTCCGGATCCGTAGCGCAACCTCAGTCACAGGTAGGTCACGGATTACCCTCCTTTGAAAAAATTCTTTAGAACCAGAGCATATATTTTTCAGTTTTTGACACGCTTTTGACGTCTTTTCGGACTTTGTCAGAAATGCTCATTTTTGAATTGTTTCTTTGACTACATGTAATTCTATTAAAGTGTGATTTTGTGCACTCATTTACTGCATATTTATCATATTTATGTCATTTAATGGTTTTATATTGATTTTGGTTGAAATTTAGATTTTTTCTGATTTCGTATGCAAAAATTGAAGGGAGGGGGTATTTTCATACATATCTTCAATAATCTTCAATCGTCAACAATAATATTCATATTTCAACTATTTCTTTACATATCTGAATAAATGTTTGATCTATCAAAATTTCTTGAAATTTCTAAAAGGTTGGTCCTATAGCAATATTCTATCCCACCAATCCTGCTACGTCTTTCGCTACATTTTGGACCTAATAACTTTCACAGTGTTTGGCCATGCTGCTAATTCTAGTAACTGCTCCACTACAATTTTGTCTAGAAATCTGACGTCAGCACTTACTGCTATTAAAGAACACATAACTAGATATTGTGAAACGGTTCTAAACAGGAACGATGTAAATTTATTTTGGTCTATTAAGAATTCAGGGGATGAGATTGAAAAAATGAAATCTGGAAATTCCCAAGCCAATACGATTTCTTCATACGACTTCTCTAATATGTACACCACACTTCCTCATGACAAAATTAATGATCGATTATCTAATCTCATTAAATGGTGTTTTGATCGAGAGCGAAAAACTTACATTTGTACATCTGAATCGAAGGGTTTCTTTTCCTCGACAGACTACAAATCATACAAATCGTGGAAATTTAGTGACCTGTGTAATGCCTTCTCCTTCCTCTTGGACAATATTTATGTTAGTTTTGGTGAAGATCTATGACTAAACCTACTTTGTAAAAGAAAAGTCAGATTCTGAAAATAAGTACACTGAAACAGACATTATTCAGATGTTAAACTTTCTGATCGACAACATTTTTGTGGTGTTTGGAGGAAAGATCTTCCAGCAAATTGTCGGAATTCCAATGGGGACCAATTGTGCCCCACTCCTTGCCGACATTTTCCTTTACTCGTACGAAGCTGAATTCATTCAATCTTTGGTCTCTGAAGGGAAAAGATACTTAGCTTCTGACTTCAACTTCACTTACAGATACATAGACGATGTGTTGTCCATCAATAATCCAAAATTCGCGGATTACCTGAGCAGTATCTATCCTTCGGAGCTTGAAGTCAAAGAAACTACAGAGACAAATAATTCAGCATCCTATTTGGACATAATGTTGTCCTACGACACTGATGGTCACATGAACACCTCACTCTATGACAAACGTGACGACTTCAATTTCAGCATTACGAACTTTCCTTTTCTGAGTAGCAACATCCCTTCATCGCCTGCTTATGGCGTGTTCATATCTCAGTTGATACGCTATGCCAGAGCAAGTACCAAATATACGGATTTTGTTTTGAGAGCTAGGCGTCTTTCAGATAAGCTTCTCAGTCAGGGATATGTTTGTGACCGACTAACATCGTCACTGAGGAAGTTCTACGGTCGATATGGGGAACTCGTCATACACTATGATGTACCACCATCTAGAATGGTGGATGATATTCTGTCATAGACCATTTGAACCATCAAACCAAGATTGTACTCTATATCTTCCAAAATGGAAGTAACCGGATGTGACAGTTCTACCGAATTGAAGCGACGGGTGTTGCATGCAAGCAGGAGATGCTTGCTCTTCCTGGGCACCTGGTCTCACTCTCATGTCGGGAGTTCGCTTCTTTTCATATGGTGGAGGTTTTTGTTTTGGTTTGCTTTGGTTCCTGTTTTATCCTGATTTTGTATGCCTTCGGTTTCTGATTTTCTGAATTGTCGATTTTGTACTGTAGACAGGGATATGGTCATTATCCATATTTGTCACTTATTCATTTTTAACTTAAATAAAGAGAAATTAAAAAGTTTCTAGGAAGTTTAAAGTTAAAACTAATCAGATGGCAATAAAGGAATTATAATTTATTTTGGTTGCCAAGGAACAATGGAAGGTATCTTTGGAAAACTTTTTTTTTTTAGCTCAGATTTTATATCTTAATTCTGACAATATCAAAGGACAAAACATGAAAAAAATATTAATTAATAATAAGCTTTTAAGGTTATCTTTAATTTTTATTAAAAATATTTTGCTCAATACTTAGAGAAACAAGCCGTTGCTAAGGAAACGTAAAGAAGATTAAAGAAATATTTCTTGTTTGTTTCCTTGGATACGGCCGATTTGAATTAATTTTATTGATTTAAACTTTTTTTTTATAAAAATGTTAAAGCAATCTACTTTTATATCACACAGATTTTTTTATTTGTAACCTTATTAGAAATTTCAAAAACTTTTAAAAAGTCCAAAACAAGGAGAAATTTTGTGTAGATTGGTGTTCGTTACATAGAAACCATGCAAAAATGTGTCATGTTTTTATCGAAATGAATTATGTTAATAAGGTCATTTCTGATGGAATGGAAAATACTACAATAACAAGATTTCATTCTTAAGATTCAACATTTTTTTCAAATGGTTGCCATAGTAACGTTTACCCCATCAATCTTTTTAAAGCTTTAGAAAGGGTGCATTACGAGTGATATAAAATTATTATCATATTTTATCTATCAAGTGGATATCATTATTTAGCATGTTCAGAAAGTCCAATTTATCAGTATTGCAAACCCATGCGAACGTTTGCCATGGAAATTGAGATCCTTAGTAACCTACTAAGTTTAGTGTTTATTCTAAGTTCTTTCAAACCAATAGATAAAATGGCTTATTATTATCAGAAGGCAATTTATAAACAGAAAATAGAATTTAACGTCTTGAAGAATTTGTCAGAATAAGCAATATTTATTACCATGGTAACCATGTGTATTGATAAAATCTGAAAAGATAACGAATTTGGTTGAATATCTTATAGCCTCTTTTTCTGAATTTTATAATAATTGAATTTATGAACCATTTGCATGAGACACAGTAAGGATTCAAACTTGTTTAATTTTTATATTTTGGAATCTTAGGACCTGGTTACCATGGCAACTAAATCACTTGGCGACAATATATTGTTGATTTTCTATTTCTGTCATTTTGCCCTACCCATTTGTGAAATTTCATGAAAATTGGAGAACATGCGTGGCCAAGACATTTTGGTGCTTACAGAGAATTGGTGTTTAAGGAGGTCCAGAACAACCAGACATGAAAACGATCCTGTAACTTAATTTTCCTAGAAATTATAAATGTAATTAATTGAAACATACTATTTCTATATGCAAAGTTTCATCATTCAGTTTTGAAGCTACGAAGGCACATATATACCCCTTGAAAGCCGCAAAATGGGTCGTAAATGTGACGTTAACATGAACATTTACAAATTTTCTGTAGAGGCAGAAAATAAACAAGAACTGTATTTTCTATTTACATATGATCAATCGGATGTGTATAGAATTATAAATGATCACTAAGTTTTTTTTAAAGAAGTTGTCGAACGGAGATAAATTAATGTATATTTTCAAAACATCTTTGAGTTGTTAATTTTTAATAATAAAGTCCGTTTATCTGAAATCCTATCATTTATTTTCCGTAAAAACTTGATATTATTTCTTCATATGTCGAGTTAAACACCAATTAGTTCCAATTGAAATCTGATCGTCAGTTTATAAGATATAGTGATTTTGTTATCCCTCCCTTATTTTTGCGTTTAACCTAATGCATACGTTCTTGTGAAAAACGCTCCAATGTCGCCGTTTCTATTATTACGTCATAATTGATCGAGAGCTTTCCGGTCGGGTTCTTTCGGATACTGTTCTGGACTCCCTTAGTACCCGAAACGTGCATGTCTGATCCATGCTGCATTTTTTGTTCTTTTCTTAAATGATACTACTGGATTTGAAGACGTTTAATTAACACATGTACACTCATTCAAAATAAATGGTAGAACTTTCGATAAACAAAAAATGTCAATCTTGATCCATTTGACACATTTTTACTTTTTCGTCTTATTTCAAGAAAGTGATAGGCACTTTCCTTTTATTTTTATACGAGATTTCATTTTCTCGTAAATATAGAGAATATACACTGTCATAAAAAGTGAATTTCCAATTTTGTATGTGCCAAGTTTCAATTAGATAGGTGTGGAATTAAATCTAAAATGTGATTTTGAATAAGAAGAGTTTATACGTCATTTCCTCTTAATGATATCGAAATTACATGATAAATGCGGCATATATTCTATTTTATTTCTAAATGAAATTGAAAAACTAGTGAAGGACACTTAATATCAAATAAGCCTGTGTATCAAATGTTTTACATGTAGGTCGTTTATACCGTACTCTTCTCTGGTAATTATGAAAACAAATCATACGGGGATCATTTTGATGTTCAATTTGGATCATCTGACACTTGTCTGTCCAGGTGTAATACTCTTTATCAAGAAGGTTTCGTTCTGTCAGCAGAATTGCAGAATAAGACCGATTTCATTCATTTTGAAACGATATTAGATATGAATGATAAAAATAAACAAATAGATGTGTATCTTGTTTCCTTATTTAACAGGTTGTCCTACAAGTACATACGGTAATAATTGTTCCCAAAATTGTTCAGTAAACTGCTTAAACGAAACTTGTGATCCTGATACTGGTGTTTGCTGGAATGGTTGTGAAAGTGGATGGATAGGAGATGAATGTAAAGAAAGTAAGGACTCGTTTTAGAATCTTCTGTATATTTAGAATGTGACTACTAGCTTGTTTTAATTCAAATTACAAGCCTAGTTTTAAATCGCCAAACATTGCTTTCTCTTATAATAAACGTTCACCTCTTCAATGAAGTGCAGATGATTATACGAATGTTTCATTTATTGCACTTTTGGCATAAAACACATTAATATCGTTTGACTTGAAAAAAATCATAACTTTATGTAGATATTCACCATCACAGAATCTTGACAAAACAATTCGTGGCAATATGAATAATTGCTAAGTTCAGAAACATTGTTACCGGTATTATGATATCAAAAGGAGACTTTACCTTGAATTTTGCGGTCATATGTGCTTCTAAAATCCACAGAATGTCCACAACAGACATTTGGGATGAATTGCACTGGTATCTGTAGATGCTACAATAGTAGTAACTGTCACCATATAAATGGAAGTTG
The DNA here is from genome assembly GCA_033119305.1 of Pinctada imbricata. NCBI lineage: Eukaryota > Metazoa > Mollusca > Bivalvia > Pterioida > Pteriidae > Pinctada > Pinctada imbricata. The sequence continues at coordinate 49,060,423 of VSWD01000003.1, read as the reverse complement.
TCCAAATGGTCTGTGTGACTCTGGATGGAGAGGGGAATCTTGCCAGGAAGGTTAGTTTCTGTTTGCCCTTTTTACCATTTTACATTAATTTTGTCTTTGAAAGATAGAAAAGGCCACGTTGAAATTTTAACATGAAAAACAATCTTGCATTGCATATGTAACATGATTCATGTGATATTTTAATATATTTAAACTTACCTAATTACAAATGTAGCACGGTGCGCTTTTAACAGCGACACCTTCAACGTATTCACCTCCTTTTTGTCCAAACAAGTCTTATGTAATGAGTATTCCTGAATTATTGCCAAATGTAATACCGTTGAATAAATAATGGTATCATTTAGATATATTGGTATCAAAGCATAAACTTACATGTAGCATTTGTTGTTCTCTCTGTGTTGCTCATATTGTGTGGGGCATTTGACATGTCTTAAATGATACTTTCTCAGTTTTTGAATCATTCAAATTGAATACCAAAATTTCTTAAACATAGAGGCAGTAAAGTAACTTAATGTCAAGTGACATTGAATTCGTCAGTTTATGAGTGATCAAAGGAAGATATTAACGTCACCTTGTGTGAATGGTCAATATTGCAATATATGTTTTATTATAAAATTTTAGTTGACGATATGTTCAATTTAACAAGTTATGTCTCATCAATGATGCTCCGGTCGAAAAAAGGAAATCCAAACAATGTGAATTTATAAAGAGTTTATAAAGATATAATGCGGCTCCAGATTTTGTGTAGGGTGTATTAGAAGCGTATTGGTAGTATTGAAGTGAAAATATGGCCAGTAAAGTGTTGGGGTAGACGCAAGGAGTTTAAATCTGAAAATAACCAAAGAATATGCCGAAATCTCATGGTCAGCTACGGACAGAGCTATGCAATGAGGGAGATACATCTTGTTTCAGAAATTTATGTCTAATTTGTCGACAATATGTTTCAATGCAGTGCGTAAACACTAAAACTAGGCGATCGATATCCTCGAGGAGCAGCAATACCAACCTAGTGGATTTAATTGTCGATATTGAAATATATGATGATTGTTCTAAAGTACCAACTATATTCTGCTACATGTAGGCACGTGTTTCGGATAGTGATGCTTTATCATTTAGGTATCACCAGTCATCATGTTATGTATTCTGAATACTGTAAAACTTCCTTATCAAAAAATTTGCTGAGAACATTCTCAATCTGCCAAAACTGCCAGATATATATGCACAACCAATTCCCTGAGATGAAACTATTGAAAGGAATGTGTTTTCATTTCGTATGGAAACGCTCGTGACGTCATAATACATAAGATCTAAAGAAACATGCTGCGACGACTTTTCCAACCTGCAAACTGTACCCGCGGTGACATGAATTCAAAGTCCCCTTGTTACCTAGAAAACCGCGATTTCAGAAAACAAGAATGAAACAGACAACTGTGTTACATATATATATATATAGAATGAATGTTATAATTGTGTTTTGTTACGGGTATGCAACACACAGCAAGTGCATTTATCGCACGAAATGCTCTAACGCGCATTACATGTACGATAAAGTAACAAAACACAAATTAAGACACTTATTCGATCTCTATGTATTTTAAATTCTCAAAATCTTTGCAGAACATTCTATGGTCTTTAATCCCTATTTTTGAACAGTAATATTTTCTTTTATTTACAGCATGCCATGATTATTATTATGGTTATAACTGTAGTCAAAGATGTCATGATTGTAAGGACAATGTCACATGTCACCATGTCAATGGAACATGCCTGGATGGATGTATGGACGGTTACACTAGCCATAAGTGCGATAGAGGTATTGTAAACAGTGTATCCGATTGGAAAGTAATATCATTTAATTTCCATTGTCATTTTCAAGAAACGACTATTCTGATTGGCTGAGAAATTTTGTTGATACATCGATCAACACAATTTTTCACGGAAGTCTATTTATAGAACTATTTTTAAAACCGGGGGTTCCCTCAAACACGAATGAACTCGTTGCTGAAAATACAATTTGTTGATGTTTGCTTAGGCACGGTCCATTTGATATTCGGGGGGGGGAGGGGCTTGGGGTTTTTTTTCGAAAAAAAATAATTTTGCTCTCAAGTTTGATGAAAAAATAAATTTGCATATGGTGTGACAGAAAAAAATAATCTTGCTCTTACAAATAATCTGAATTTGAAGAATTACCATAAAATTTCGCTAGAATTCTTGAAAAATTTTCCGCTCGCCATAGTTTTCTATCAATAATGTCGAAGGGTTCCAACTCTCTACCTTCTTGAAGAAAATTCCAAATCAATTTACATGCACCAGACACGTGTTTCGAATATTAAATTCTCATCAGTGATGCTTTGGGCGGCGCCACCATAAATAGTTTCAGTAGCGCCCTCTTTAATCTTTAGAAGTTAGATTTTTACATTTACATTACAGAGAGCGCGCGGCTCCAAATTTCCTGTAGGGTCGATTCAGTAGCATATCCAAATAAAATCTTTGTTGAAAATAGCATTGGAGGGATGGTGCTAAGATGTTAAACTCCTTTAATTTCGATGATATTTATCGGTGAAATGGCTAGTATCCGAAATAGCAAAAAAATATATTTTATGTCTCATTGATAAAAGGCCAAAACAAAGCTTCTTTCAGGTCACAGAGCTGGAAAGAAGTAATTAATACACTTGACAAACATCAGGCCACGGGGAACGATTTTAACTGCTCCACACTGCAACGTGAAATAAGTGTCTATATTAATAAAACATTATTTGCAAATGGCAAAGTTTATAGATATCTATGTGAATGAAAAAAAGGCTTCCTTAAAAGCTTAGATATATTAGCAAATTATATTTATATATTGCTATTAATACATGTTGCATGCATCCCACAGAGTTAAATTTTATGTTCTTGTAAGCTTGGAAGAAGAACTTCAGTTATTTACCAATTTACAGACCTTCCCCTCAGACCCTCTTATAACATGTTGTATTCATGTACCTTATATAAAATACATTTGTATTGAGAATTGTATTGTAAAATCTTTTATCTCTCTGTTTAAAGGGAATTAAACACTTGCATAGAAATAAACTAATATATTAATATTAAGAGTTTTGAGTAAAAATATAAATAATTTCTATTGATAAAACACAAACATTCTTAATATGCGCATGATTCACTTTGTTTCAAAAACATTCCCTTGCTCCAACTTTGCAAGAAAAAAATCATTTTGCCCCGGTCCGGGGTGAAAAAAAAATCTTGCTCCGACAAAAAACCCAAGCCCCCCCCCCCCCTCCCCTGAATATCAGATGGACCGTGTCTTATCATTTCAAGGGTACCATTTCTTTTCTACTTACTCAAAAATTTACAGTGCATATAGAATTTGCTCAAATTGGTTAAGGACCAAAGATATAGGGAGACGATCGTTCGCTGTTTGAATCATGGCGACTGCCATAACTTGTTTTGGCAGACGTATCACTGCGAAACCCTCCGACTTACGAAATATAGTGCGGTGATTGATTGTTTTTAGATCCAAGACAACATTCTGTTTTCCATAAATAGATGATAATAAAATGATAAGAAATGAATCTCACATTTTTTTCTGTTAATGCAGGTATCACCCGAAAAATTGGACAGAAAACTTTTGCATCAACGCGCTACGCGCATTGATGCAGTTTTCTGTCCAATTTTTCGGGTGATACCTGCATCAACAGAAAAAAGATGAGATTAATTTCTTAAATCATATATATTTTTTAAATTTTTAAACAAGAAACATGTAATAATAATAGTATGACATGTAGTTCTATTTGATATATTGTCTTTCTCGCTAAGAATGATCTTAATCAGTGTATTCAATTCTGGTTTTGGCATCCAAATTCAGGGACTGAAAGATTTGCAATTCACTTATCAAGGTACGATAAACTTTATAAAAATTATTTTGATTTTTTTGATCATGAATAATTCAAGAAAGGATGGATAATCTCCACTTGGTAACATATTATCGAATTCTCCTCCTGTCTTTGTTCATTTCTTGATCCTTATCTTAACTTGACTCTTACTGTAAACTTTTCCTATTAAGGTAAGTACTGATAATTACTTGTCACTTCTCCATGTGGAATTCCTTACAATGACCAGAAAAATTACAAAAAATTAAGCCTGATATCATTTCATTTCTGACGTTAGGCATCGGTTCCATTTAGTTTGAAATACTGCAGTGTCATATTTTGCACCATGGTCAAACAAAACAAATGTATAATGTAATCCTTGTCTTTTGTTTTATGAAACGTATTTTACAACTATGGAGAGCTCCTATGTTTACATTCAAAAAACAAATCACGCTTGCCTTACTTAGAGTGTCCAGTAGGCTCTTATGGCCCGGGCTGCTCGTTGAAATGTGTCAACTGCTTCAAAGATTCCTGCCGAAATACAGATGGTAAATGTCAACAAGGATGTGACAAAGGTTACCAAGGAACATACTGCAGAACAGGTAAATCTGTTCACAACGTTTCATTCACTTACACGATTTTAGCTTGTTATTACATTTTATACCTGGGTGGTCAACCTAACAGATCATGTAATAACCTAAAATGTATTTAATCCACGTTATTACATTTAAGGTAGTTATTACATTTTAAGTTGCGACAATACACTCCTTCTAAATCGACCAGTCTTTCCTAGTACGTTTTTACGGATGCCCAATATGGAATCTCATCAACACTAATGATTCGAAAGATGACGATACATAACTGAGACAGTTCACTTCAAGATTATTTTGAGTGATAAGTCAAATTGACCAGATGGTGGTCATATAGGTTAGGAAGACATGGAAAATGTTGGCGGATATTATGTGATTCCTAAATTAAAGATTCCTTTATTTCTGAGCAGCATTAACAACGAAAGATGAAATCTATCAATGATCAAGTTGAGAGGATTAAAATGCTCTTTTTTAGTTCGGTATTATCTTTACTTTCTCTAACGAAGTCGACATTTTGAAACAGTAATTGACAGATCGAAGGAGAGTCGCTAAAAACAATGCTACATGTATGTTTAATCTTTCAAGAGCACTTTGCTCAGGTCAGTTGTCATTTGTAATAGAAATATATGATACTAATTAAAGATATTTTGATCCAGCCTGTGAAAATGGAACATACAGCTATAACTGCAACACAACTTGTGGTAACTGTAGAAACAGTGCAATATGTGACAGGGAATCTGGTAATTGTCCTGGAAATGACTGTGAAGACGGTTTTAAGGGACATAATTGTAAGGATGGTAAGTTGATTTACCATTAGAATATACATCAAATCTAACTTCATTATTTGATTATGGCAATCAAATTCACGATTTTATTCTTGCGTCTGAAAATGTTACTGATAATTCAAGGTATGCAGGCAAGTAGAGAAAATAGTCAATGAATTGGCCTTAATATATTCAAATGCAACTACATTCGTACATAATTATGTAATATCCTTAATTCTTATCAGACAGCCGAAAGCCAATAAACGAAAATTATAAATCACGCGAAATCATTTTCTCGAACCTCTTCCTTTCCGAAAATATTTCGAAACTCATACAGTATTTGAGTTTGTGAAAAAGGTTTGATAAAATGTTAAACGTCTTTAAATTCAATATCATCATTTAAGACCAGATAAATTTACAGCATGGACCAGATATGCACGTTTCGGGTACTTAACCCTCGTCAGTGATCCTCAATCTAAACAATGTAATGTAGCCAAAAAAAAAGCGTGAAATTATTATGTCCAAAAAGATAGGATCATCAAATAATTGATAAATTTAGCAAAATGCGAGTACTTTAAAACTCAGTATAAAGTTCTAAAATCAGCGTCGTTATTATCTAAAATTAGGTATTTTTTTACATAAATATCAGAAAGTTTCAGAAGAAATAAACTTAAGACACAAGTTTTGGGGTATATGCTTTGAACCACCTTTCATAAAGCATATAAACAGAGGTTTTACAAACCATGCAACTGTTGCATTTACTATTGATATAATATTATTTTTTGAAATTCACAAATGGGACAAAATATAATGTGATCTCCGTCTATTTGTTTGTAACTTATGTCTGGCCCATGCTGTAAATTTATCTGTTCTGAAATGATGCTATTGAATTTGAAGACGTTTAATATTGTGGAAAATATGTTTAAGAATGTGGTACCGGTGAATACGGGCAAAACTGTAAAGAGAAATGTGGGTCCTGCAAAGATGAAGTCACGTGTAACAGCGTGAATGGTACCTGCACAAATGGCTGTAAAGACGGATATCTTTGGGATGATTGTAAAAGAGGTTTGTTCATTGTAAATATTAATGTCTCTCTTAGCACATATCTGCAATTATATTCCAAAGTGAATTTTCGATAAACTGAATTCATTAGCTCAACTCTCAACGTTTCTGCGACAGGCCTATATTAAGAAAAATAAACTTAAACTATTGTCACATACTTCACAGTTCTCAATCCATCAATTGAAAACAATGTTAGTTTTTTCTCCTTTTGTACCGTCTACAGCGTCTAGAAAGCTCTTCGCCGTGAATTATACCGCTTGTGCATCGGCTTTTGGGTTTTTTTCCCATAAACAAAAAGAATTTTAGAAACATTCCTTATAATTTAAATTTAAGTTATATAGTACATTTTGTGCATCTTATAAGATCTTGAAAAATCGTGAAAATGCTCTATGGAAAGTTCCTGCGTATCCATGGATTATCTCCCTCTTTGCTAATAACAGCAGCCGACAGACTGGTAGTTGAACGGCGCCGGTGTTTGTTTTCATACATTTCAGGCCGAGTCATTTGATATATTTTCAAAGATGAATATAGAATGACTATGGATGGGATGGAAAGGCATCTGACAATCAGGTAGATGTTTGATACTGGTAAATTTTGTTTAAAATTCAATCTTTCAACAGCGTGACCTATCATCGCACCGACGCGATATGTTTTCCTACAAATCTCGTGATAAGTACTTCATTTAAACGTTTACCTGTTGCTACAATCGATTATTTTTGTATATTTAAACTTAAGATGAAAATTGTATAAATGACGTGTATCTTGTGTTTAGTCTTCGTTTTCTAGGTAAAATTCAGTGTATCAAGTTTACGGGATCCACCATTTTGCTTAATTTGGGAAGTGATTCCAGAAAAGGGGGCGTGTCCTAATATTTTTCAGGTTATGAAAAATAACCTCAACTTTTAAGCCAATGAAAATACTTGTTACATGCAAAATTAAATTATTTGCAAATATACAATTCCATAGGAAGCATAATAGAGTATTCAAATATACAAGAGAAGAGAGATGCTCCAAACACAAAGTTATATAGTACATTGTACAATTATATATGTACAATTTGCCCAATCAGTACTTGTGATGTTCCAGTCGCCACAAAAATAAGTACAGATAGGAGGAACAATTGCGAAACAACAAATGTAATTCATGGTTTAAGCTGCGAATAGTGTAAGAAGATCGTATATGTGGGAGAAACGGAGATACACGGGGAACGGATTAAAGAACACATCGCCGATAAAAGTCATAGGAGGGACAAATGTGTAGCAAACCATTTTAATTCCGGAAATCAAACAATCAAAGACTTAAAAATAATAATCATAGAACGATGTAGGAATAAGTTTGATTGGTTTATTTTTTACTTGATAAAAACCTGTGGCCGAAACGTTGATAGATGAGCTAATAAATACAGTTCATTTCACACAGTTTTGCAATTCTTGAAGTTTCATATGGTCTCGCAGGGATCAAATTGTCAGTAACTACGTTTTACCATTTGAACATCTATTACTAGCATAACTTATCTCTCACATTTTTGTTTTGTAGACCTTTTTATTCTCGGGTACACATGATTTCGGTACACTTTGGAATTTGTTATTTACATATACACAGATGCAATCGCTTCAATGAACTTTACATCATGGGATTACTACGAAACATGTAGTAAACCAAGTGTATACATTTGCTTATTCACTGTCTTTTTAATGAAATAAAATAATAAAATTATCACCAAAAAAAAAGAAAAAAAACCCCAACTTATTCACTTTAGGTCGATCTAATATTTCATTAATTGCAAATGCAAGGTTGATCTAATATAGAGATATTATATTGCGTTCAAATAACCATGTTGAACATGGACAATCTAACACTTTTGAATGACCAACAGCGGATACGACGGCTAGAATGGAAGGCAGGTGTAGTCTGCTATAAATACACATGTGCGTTTGCTTACCAAATCCTGAATGAAGTTTAGCCATTATTTAGTTATGAATTTAAGTTCTTTTTTAATATTTGATATAGACTGGGAATATGTATAATTTAAAACAATTCTTTATTGATCAAATACCATGACATGAGGCGTTCATCATACTCAAATTAACATTTCAATGAAATAAAATATTTTCTTTTCTTATCTTAAAACATTCATATAAATATTTGCACAAATATTTGATAATTGACAGGATCTATAACATCTTCAATATTAAAAATATCAAAATGACCAAATGATTCTTCAAATTTATCTCTTATGCCTCGATATAAGTTACAGTTTAACAGAAAATGCTCTTCATCTTCAACTTTAATAATACAGAACTTACAATATCCATTTGAACGATTAATAGGAGGTTGACAATATCTACCAACTTCAACATTTAAAGGGTGTGCACTAATTCGTAGTTTCGAAAGTTATGATTTTAAGGTTTTCTGTAATGGATATGTTATATATTCTTGTATTGTAAATTTTGCTAAAGAATAATAATTTACCCTCCTCTAAATGTTAAGTCTAATGAAGTTGATCAAAAATGGATTTTCAAAGAATTTTCTGGGTTGATTTGAAAATTTTTCATAGGAAACACTCAAAGATTCTAGTCTAATTAAAGTTTTTATATTATCCAAAGTTTTTCTAATGCTAGGACAATTCCCTTTTTGAGACAATTTTATATCTTCAATGAAAATAATAATGTCGAAGGGCTCCAACTCTATACCATCTTGAAGAAAATTCCAAACCAATTTCCATGCACCAGACACGTGCATCGAATATTAAATTCTCACCAGTGATGCCCCCAGCGGAGTCACCAAAAATAATTTCAGTAGCGCCTTCTTTAATTTTTTTGAAGTTTGATTTTTACATTTACATTACGGAGCTTGCGCGGCTCCACATTTCCTATGGGGTCGATTCAGTAGCATATCCAAATAAAATCTATGTTCAAAATAGCATTAGAGGGATGATGCTAAGATGTTTAACACCTTTAATTTCGCTGATATTTATTGGCGAAATGGCTAGTTTCCGAAATAGCAAAAAAATATATATGATGTCACATTGATAAAATGCCAAAACAATGATTTTTCAGGTGAAAGAGCCGGAAAGAAGTAATTTAATCACTTGACAAACATCAGGCCACGGGGAACGATTTTAACTGCTCCACACTGCAACGTGAAAAAAATGTCTATTAAAAGCTTCTTTTAAGATTTCATTATTAAGAGAATTGTCAACATCCTGTAATCTTGAATAATATTTAAACATAAGTTCATACATTCTAATACATAACGGATATATTCCTAATTCACATAAAACAGCAACATTGGAAGCTTTTCTATGCACCCCAAGAATATCTTTTAAAATCATATTTTGAATTTTCTCTATAGGAATTTAACTTATATTACTGATGTCTATTTTAAAATCTGCGAATCATATTTCTGAAGAGTAATGTAAACGTCTTCAAATTGAATAGCATCATTTAAGAACAGGTAAATTGGCAACATGGACCAGACATGCACGTTTCGGGTACTTAACCCTCGTCAGTGATAGTAAGAATAGGCATAATCAAGGATTGGTAAAGTTTTAGCCTTACTTCCACTGAGAAATTTGTATTACAAGGTTTTTCTTATTTTAGAGAATAATATGCTTTTCTTGCTTTGTCTTCAAGGCTTGATGTGGAGTATTTAAAATTTCCATTTGGTAAAAATGTTAATCCTAAATATTTGTACTTATCTGTTATCTTAACTATATTATGGCCAAAAAAGAAGTCCCGAGAAATATTATTTCTTCCTTTACTAAATACCATGTTTACTTAGTTTTATCTGAATTAATATCAATGACAGATATGGATAATGACCATATCCCTGTATACAGCACAAAATCGATCATTCAGAAAATCAGAAATCGAAGGCATACAAAATCAGGACAAAACAGGAACCAAAGCAAACAAACAAAAACCTCCACCACATGAAAAGAAGCGAACTCCCGATATGGGAGTAAACCAGGTGCCCAGGAAGAGTAAGCATATCCTGCTTGCATGCAACACCCGCCGCTTTAATTCGGTAGAACTGTCACATCCGGTTACTTCCATTTCGGAAGCTTCCATTGTTGACAGTATTTCTGCAATCTATTGAGACACTCTTGAAGACCAGCAGATGACTCAGATATCATGACTAGGTCGTCAGCAAAAAATAAATGATTTATTTGTGATACATTTAGTAAAGCAGGATCTGTATTTGAGTGATCTAAATAATCAGAAAGGTCATCAATAAAAATGTTGAAGAGAATAGGGCTCAAGTTATCCCCTTGTTTTACACCAATATTTGTTACGAATATTTCACTGTGAAATGTGGCGTCTTTACAGGCACATTTTGAAGTAGAATACATGTTCTGTATAGGTCTTTTAAAATTCCCCCTACTCCCTTTCTCAAAAGTTTCAATATCATAGTTGATCTCCAAACATAATCTTTTTTTTTTAAATCTACATAGCACACAAAAAAGTTGCACTTTGAGATTATCGTCAGGATCTTCTTTAACTCATTTGACGACAAATACTTATTAACAAGAATCTTTAAAATGAAGATGTTATCTGATGTTCTATGATTTTTTCTGAATCCAGACTTATGAGGACTTATCTTACCATTATTTTCAATAAATTTGTTTAAGTGCTTCTGTAGAACACTATTAAAGAGTTTTCCTAAGCAACTTGATACACTTAAACCTTAATGTTTGTATTACAAGGATCAACTGCTTTATAAAGTGAGGATATAAATGGTAAATTCCAGTTTTCAGGCTTTGATTCCTTCACTTAGTACTTCATTAAAGAGTTTAACAATAGTGATAATAAGGATAGATGATCAGCTTTAAAAAAATCATTGAGAATTAAATCTAGGCTAGCACTTTTCTTACATTTTAGATGAGAAATACTCTCCTTGATTTCTTTACAAGTAAAGGCAAAATCCAGTATTTGCAAATAAATTTTCTACTTCTTCATCATATTGATTATAAGAGTTATCTTCCTTATTAAGAAAGTTTTTTGTAATATATAACAAAATCTGAGATTCCTAATGATTTGGAAACTTCTTCAAGGTTTCTTTTTTTGTTTACAATGATCAATCTCTCAACGTGTTATCCGTCCGACATGTGTTTTGCTTTGCTACAGTACAAGTCTTATGCAAATCAGTGCTTACACGTGTTCGCATTCAGCCTTCTACGGAGAAAAGTAAGTTATATTAGGGTACCCATGTTACAAGCAATAATTGATCATAGCTCGGTAGCCAGGGCATATGTGACTGTTTAAACCAGTTAGTTTCTAATTTCTAAGCATGATAGACTCGCTTCCATAAAAAATTTGACAAAAATAGTTTATTCATGGTTTGATCTTGACGAGACCAAATGTACCTTTAAGTAGCTATAAAATTCTTAACAAACAGTATCCTTTTAGGTATCTGTTGAACAAATGAATATTATATGTATTATATACATTAGATTCACAGCATATCTTTACCTATATATACCATCACTCAACTAAGAAGTTTGTTTCCTTCATCAAACGCAAACCGCCATATTTGCCCGAAAACTATCGAGACACTGCCGAAGATTACCCATAAAATGCCAACACTGTTTAAATGTATGATATTTCAGCGAGATAAAACTAGAGATATATCTGTACAATATGAAGACGTTTAACTGAACCTCATATAATCTAATCTTTACTATAGGAAACAAAAATAAACATTATAATACAAATATTTCAGAATGTTCGACTGGTTACTATGGATTTAACTGCAGTTTGTCCTGCACCGGTAATTGCCTTGAGACATGTAATCATGTTAATGGCTTGTGCCTTAAAGGTTGCAAAGAAGGGTACGAGGGAAAGCTCTGCATGGAAGGTAATTTTTCTTTGAAATCAATTCTTACCTCACATAAGAAAGAATATTTAAAGAGTTGAAAACTGTATGTAAAGAATTGAAAAAGGGCAACAGAATTAAGCTACATTATTAATTTAGCAAGAAACAATAGGCATCGGGAAATACAACTACTTTAGCAAACAACCGGGAACGATAGCAACAAAATGCATGAAGTCACACATTTCTGTAGAACGAACAAATAAACAAACAAAGCAGACATATTGACAAATATGGCATACAAAATCAGGATAAAGCAGGAACCAAAGCAAACAAAGAAAAACCTCCACCATATGAAAAGAAGCGAACTCCCGATATGGGAGTGAGATCAGGTGGGACATTACAGTGTATGACGACCTCCCCATATCGACCGTAGAACTACCTCAGTGACGATGTTAGTCGGTCACATACATATCCCTGACTGAGAAGCTTATCTGAAAGACTCTCTCAGAACAAAATCCGTAAATCTGGTACTTGCTCTGGCATAACGTATCAACTGAGATATGAACACATTAAAGCAGGCGATGAAGGGATGTTGCTACTCAGAAAAAGAAAGTTTGTAATGCTGAAATTGGTGTCGTTACGTTTGTAATAGAGTGAGGTGTTCATGTGACCATCAGTATCGTAGGACAGCATTATGTCCAAACAGGTAGCCGAATTATTTGTCTCTGTAGTTTCTTTGACTTCAAGCTCCGAAGGATAGATACTGCTGAGGTAATCCGCGAATTTTGGATTATCGATGGACAACACATCGTCTATGTATCTGTAACTGAAGTTAAAGTCAGAAGCTAAGTATCTTTTCCCTTCAGAGAAAAGATTGAATGAATTCAGCTTCGCACGAGTAAAGGAAAATGTCGGCAAGGAGTGGGGCATATTGAAACATGAACAACAATGTTAAACGTCTTTAAATTCAAAAGCATCATTTAAAAAATGCTAAATTTACAGCATGGACCAGACATGCACGTTTCGGGTACTAAACCCTCGTCAGTGATCCTCAGTTTAAACAATGTAATGTGGCCAAAGAGTATGAAAATTATCATGATTGTCCAAAAATGTACCATAATACGTAACAAAATTGGTGGGATATGATGCTACAGGACCCACGTTTTAGAAATTTCAAGAAATTTTGTAACAGAAAATTTCAAATGCGCTGAAGAGACAGACGATCAATCGAAGTTGATCGAACTTGGCTACATGTGCACTCGGGGACTCTTGGTCCACCAGCAGTGACAGTCACTACATGTAAGTAGTTCAAATGTTAAACGTCTTTAATTTAAAAGAATCATTTAAAACCTGATAGATTTACAGCATGGACCAGACATGCACGTTTCGGTTACTAAACCCTCGTCAGTGATCCTCAGTCTAAACAATGAAATGTGGCCAAAAAGTATGAAAATTATTATGATTGTCCGAAAATGTACCAAACGACGTAGCAAAATGGGTGGGGTATGATGCTACAGGACCCACGTTTTAGAAATTTTAAGAAATTTTGTAACAGAAAATTTCAAATGCGTTGAAGAGACAGACGATCAATCGAAGTTGATCGAACTTGGCTATGTGTGCCCTCGTGGTCTCTTGGTCCACCAGCAGTGACACTCACCAAGTAGTTCAAATATTAAACGTTTTTAAATTCAAAAGCATAATTTAAAACCTGCTAAATTTACAGCATGGACCAGACATGCACGTTTCGGGTTCTAAACCCTCGTCAGTGATCCTCGGACTGAACAATCTAATGTGGCCAAAAAGTATGAAAATAATTATGATTGTCCAAAAATGTACCAAAAGACGTAGCAGAATGGGTGGGATATGATGCTACAGGACCCACGGTGAATGAAAAAAAAGAGGAAAAATAGCCAAATGTACCATTAATTTATGTTCTATAAGATCGATTTTTAGAAAATGCACCCCCTCCTTTTTTTGTTTTTTGGTCTCTGGAGTAGTGTTCCCCCGGAGGAAAGAATCTAAATATACATTTGTAAACGTCTTCAAATTCAATAGCATCATTAAAGAGCAGATAAATCTGAAGCATGAAAAAGACATGCACGGTTCGGGTACTAGGAAGGGTGGGATATGATGCTACATGACTAACTTTTTAGAAATTTCAAAACAAAATTGATAACAGAAATTTTCGAATGCGTTGAAGAAACGATCAACCGAAGTTGATCGAACTTGGCGAAATGTGCCCTTGGGGACTCCTACCAGCAGTGATACTCACCAAGTGGTACAAATGTCAAACGTCTTCAAATTCAATATCATCATTTAAGAGCAGAGACCTTTTCAGTTTACGATCTAAAAAAATCCTATTTCTATTGATTTCTTTGAGTAAATTACAAGTTTTTACTTATATTCTAGCAAAATTATAAGAGTAAAATCAACAATTATATGTATAAATCTTACAGATTACTTCTTGAAAATTCCATTTTGATAAGTCCATATTATAGGGCAGATTTTTAAGAGTCACATCCTATCAGCTCCTTCAGATTTTAAAATCATCATACTTTTTATTTAAAATTGAAGGAAAACAGCATCAATCAATGCTTCTACTGAAAATTTGCCGAGTGTGGTAAAATAATTAAATTGGAAATTAATACAGAACCTTCGGCAATTCAATAGGAGTAGATACAGCATGCTTATTATAGAATTATTTTGAGATGTTACGACATGCTGTAGATCCTTTCCTTTTCTTTTCGACAAATAATCGAAATGTGTTTTTTCTTTGTACACGTAATACTATTATTAAATTTTCTTAAATAAAATGTTTTACTATATAAGAGCCGCAATCTGCCAATTCATACTTGCGTAAAATATGTTCTGTACATGAAAACATTATATTTCAAGTCTTCCTAATCAATAGACTATATTTGTTTTGTTAACACAACCATGAGAAATAAACTATATTTTACGAAAAAAATGAGTTATTTTCATAATATGATTCAATTTAACTGAAAAATAAAACACCGCTAAAGACGTTATGGCCGGATTGCAAAGTAGGTTTTTGTCACCAACTGGGTCAACGGCACTAGGTCAAATATTACAGCATATATTCAGAGGTCTTGTCAAAGGCAACCTACATGGATAATATAAAGTTTCTACTGCATACAATTCCTTAGAATTGAAAGGTCTTGTCAGAGGCAACCTTCATGTATAATATAAAGTTTCTACTGCATACAGTTCCTTAGATTTTGCTTCAACCAGAAACTTTAACCAAATTGTTGACGGCAGACGGACGGACAGACAGACGGACATCGTCAATCTATAGACCGGAATTGCTTTGCAATCCGGCCAATGACTACATAGAATAATGTGCATTACTTTCTTATTGTTTTTCGTATGTTTGTTTGTTTGTTTTTTGTCGCCGCGAATGTTTATAGTTTTCTGTAACTAAATTTGATACATTATTGAAAAAAAAAACTTGGAGATGGATTTCAATGATCATCCTTTAACATCATCTTTCGTTAGAAGAAGATCTTCATATATTAACTTTTTTATTATTGTTTCTCTGTTTAAGCAGCCAGTATCACTAATCAGACATTTTGATTGTTGAAATGCGATTGTTGCATATGGGACACTGGAATAATCATTTCAATATTCTATGTTATGAACATTATCGTGAATGTCAAAAGAACATATTTTGAAATACACATTTAGTTATTTTTCTGTTAAGGCTTTTTTATCAGGATGTATGATTTTGTAAAGCTAAATGAAAGGGTGCATGCCCAAACCTCCTTCAAATTATTTAAGAGATTGGATCGCTTACCACATATATTTCCCGGTATTTAGAAGGACTGCTTGGTTTAAAACTCATCAATCGATAGCCCAACAAAGCATTAATTAGTTAAGTACATAGTTTATGCTTTAAAGGAGTTTGGAGAAGGTATTCAGGGTTTTTTTTCAATAGGTTTCAAATTGTATCTTTTAACAACTGCTGACTGATCTGGTCAGAGTTCTATGCACATGATTTTCGGAATGACAACACTATAAACGTGATAAGTCTGAGAGAATCTTCATCGAAATACATTTTTATAATATTCTAATGAATTCTAGGTTTTCCTTCATTTTATTTTGTTCATATTTTGTAGAAACATCTAATAGCACAGGGATTGTCGCCGGTGTGACTGGTGCAGTCATTGCTTTCGTCATCATCATAATCGTTACCATCTTCGTCAAAAGGTCGGTTATTACTTCTCTCTTAATAGCATTTTATCATAAAGGAAGTGCATTGTGTATGTTTACGGATTACGTGCGCACAACCTTTCCATCTGTCCGAAGAATATTGTACAAACGCCTCTTACTTTAAGATAAACAGACAAACAAAACAATTAAATACAAAGATATATGAATATGTAAATTGATATTCAAAAACATAGGACATACAAAAGAAGACCTGTGTCAACGGGTTCATGCATTCGTTTCTACTTACGAATGCATGCATGCTTTCTATTTACGAAAGCATGTCCTCACCAAGGTGTCCGACTGATATTCCAAGAGGCCACATTGTTAGGACACTGTCTGTTATACATTACCATCGCCATAGTCAGTGAGAATGAATTGTTAAGAATACACTGGTACAAGGCTGTTGATTGGAAAAGTAACATGCCGAATGTTCCTCTGAAGACAACAGGATCAAATAGATGGTTTGAAAGATGATTGATGATTCTTACTTTAGATGGAAACAATGTCTACCTTTGATACTTCCTAATCCGTTTATTATGTCACCATATATTTATCCAAGAAACCTTTTGATTCAGATATACAAATATAAGACACTCGATCACAAGGTTTGTTCCGAGGAAGCAAGCTGAAAATATTAGGGAAATCCTTCAATAAAAATCCAGTATATCGTTTAGTTTAGAAATCCTTCAATAAAGATCCATTGTTTCTTTTCAGTGTTATCATCACTGATGAGGATTAATATCCGAAACACGTGTCTGGTGCATTAAAATTTGTTGGAAATATTCTTCAGAAGGTATAGAGTTGCATATTATCAGTTACGGTTCATATATTTCAGACGCAGGAACAAAAAGCATAGAGAAGGCACCTCAAATCGCTATCTAAATTCGGATGACACAAATGGTTCGTATGACTGTTTAGATAATAATCTGCATCTTCGCTATGAGTAATATCATGTATTTCTCGTAGAAAATGGTTTAAAGTAACGAAGACTGTCAAAGAAACACGATATTTCAACTTTTTGATTTATAAGATGAGTATTAGATTTGCATTAGATGGAAACCACGCAATAATGCACTAGCATCAACTATATGATGGCATGTAGCTTCTAGTCTATCGGAAGCTTTCTTTCGAATAGGAATAGTACTTGAATTTTTCTTCCCTACCAAATAATGGATTTTTAATTCCCAGTGCGTAAAATCGATACAATTTAATTTTGTAGCATACACTAATCAGTATGACTCTCCGAACAAGAAGAATTTCAGCAACATAATTGGTAAAGACCGTACATTGGACGATGCTGACGATAGCGGTACTTTGGTTGACGAAGAAAGCGGACTGGATGGAGAAACATATGTGAATGTTGCATCCGTCAAACTAGGAAATACAGACATGAAAGTAGACCGACTCAGAGATCGCATTCCAGAGAAAAAGGCACAAGGAATACTGGGTAGTGAGTACATGGTAAGCGAGAGGCATAATGTCATTACTGCTATTAAGGTATACTGGGTAGTGAGTACATGGTAAGCGAGAGGCATAATATCATTACTGTTGTTAAGGTATACTGGGTAGTGAGTACATGGTAAGCGAGAAGCATAATATTATTACTGTTGTTAAGGTATACTGGGTAGTGAGTACATGGTAAGCGAGAGGCATAGTATCATTACTGCTGTTAAGGTATACTGGGTAGTGAGTACATGGTAAGCGAGAGGCATAATATCATTACTGCTGTTAAGGTATACTGGGTAGTGAGTACATGGTAAGCGAGAGGCATAATATCATTACTGTTGTTAAGGTATACTGGGTAGTGAGTACATGGTAAGCGAGAGGCATAATATCATTACTGCTGTTAAGGTATACTGGGTAGTGAGTACATGGTAAGCGAGAGGCATAATATCATTACTGCTGTTAAGGTATACTGGGTAGTGAGTACATGGTAAGCGAGAGGCATAATATCGTTACTACTGTTAAGGTATACTGGGTAGTGAGTACATGGTAAGCGAGAGGCATAATATCATTACTGTTGTTAAGGTATACTGGGTAGTGAGTACATGGTAAGCGAGAGGCATAATATCATTACTGTTGTTAAGGTATACTGGGTAGTGAGTACATGGTAAGCGAGAGGCATAATATCATTACTGTTGTTAAGGTATACTGGGTAGTGAGTACATGGTAAGCGAGAGGCATAATATCATTACTGTTGTTAAGGTATACTGGGTAGTGAGTACATGGTAAGCGAGAGGCATAATATCATTACTGTTGTTAAGGTATACTGGGTAGTGAGTACATGGTAAGCGAGAGGCATAATATCATTACTGCTGTTAAGGTATACTGGGTAGTGAGTACATGGTAAGCGAGAGGCATAATATCATTACTGTTGTTTAGGTATACTGGGTAGTGAGTACATGGTAAGCGAGAGGCATAATATCATTACTGTTGTTAAGGTATACTGGGAAGTGAGTACATGGTAAGCGAGAGGCATAATATCATTACTGTTGTTAAGGTATACTGGGTAGTGAGTACATGGTAAGCGAGAGGCATAATATCATTACTGTTGTTCAGGTATACTGGGTAGTGAGTACATGGTAAGCGAGAGGCATAATATCATTACTGTTGTTAAGGTATACTGGGTAGTGAGTACATGGTAAGCGAGAGGCATAATATCATTACTGTTGTTAAGGTATACTAGGTAGTGAGTACATGGTAAGCGAGAGGCATAATATCATTACTGTTGTTAAGGTATACCGGGTAGTGAGTACGTGGTAAGCGAGAGGCATAATATCATTACTGTTGTTAAGGTATACCGGGTAGTGAGTACATGGTAAGCGAGAGGCATAATATCATTACTGTTGTTAAGGTATACTGGGTAGTGAGTACATGGTAAGCGAGAGGCATAATATCATTACTGTTGTTAAGGTATACTGGGTAGTGAGTACATGGTAAGCGAGAGGTATAATATCATTACTGTTGTTAAGGTATACTGGGTAGTGAGTACATGGTAAGCGAGAGGCATAATATCATTAATGTTGTTAAGGTATACTGGGTAGTGAGTACATGGTAAGCGAGAGGCATAATATCATTACTGCTGTTAAGGTATACTGGGTAGTGAGTACATGGTAAGCGAGAGGCATAATATCATTACTGTTGTTAAGGTATACTGGGTAGTGAGTACATGGTAAGCGAGAGGCATAATATCATTACTGTTGTTAAGGTATACTGGGTAGTGAGTACATGGTAAGCGAGAGGCATAATATCATTACTGTTGTTAAGGTATACTGGGTAGTGAGTACATGGTAAGCGAGAGGCATAATATCATTACTGCTGTTAAGGTATACTGGGTAGTGAGTACATGGTAAGCGAGAGGCATAATATCATTAATGTTGTTAAGGTATACTGGGTAGTGAGTACATGGTAAGCGAGAGGCATAATATCATTACTGTTGTTAAGGTATACTAGGTAGTGAGTACATGGTAAGCGAGAGGCATAATATCATTACTGTTGTTAAGGTATACTGGGTAGTGAGTACATGGTAAGCGAGAGGCATAATATCTTTACTGTTGTTAAGGTATACTGGGTAGTGAGTACATGGTAAGCGAGAGGCATAATATCATTACTGTTGTTAAGGTATACTGGGTAGTTAGTACATGGTAAGCGAGAGGCATAATATCATTACTGCTGTTAAGGTAGTTCATGAATCAAAATATATTTAATACATGAAGTTTAATGTTTATTTACCCATTTCATCAAATACTAATATGCATTTTCATGTGAATTTCCTACAGCAATTGATACGTGGAGCTGTCCATCCGCATGAGATCGGGAAGGATCCAAAAAATAAGAACAAAAATAGATTCCTGACAACTTTTCCATGTAAGTTATATTATGCTTGCTTCTCTACTTGAAGAAGATAAGACAATAAGGGTTGATGTATCTAAAGAGGGATAGAAAGACATACATATCGATATTTCGACACATACTAATCACAAACTGTTTGGCCTCTCTTGGTAAATTTTCCTTCTTTTTATCACTGTATAATATTCTTACAGAATATTCTGTATTCACAACCAGATGATATATATGATTATAATTTACTTCTTGTCTAGATGACCACTCACTTGTAAGCCTTTCTAATGGAAACTACATTAACGCAAATTACATTGACGTAAGTATTTTCGGTGAACTTTCTTTTCTATATAGATATTTATCTAAATGCGATCAATATTCTTTTCTTCTTATTATGTAGCCTACCAATGGATCTAACAAAGATTTACATGAATGGTCATCCGTGAACTGGTATTTACATATAAATACAAGAAAAAATGTATTTATCTGTTCTTAAATGATGATAATAATTTGCAGACGTATAATATCGACACTGATGGTCACTTAAACACCTCACTCTATGACAAACGTGACGACTTCAATTTCAGCATTACAAACTTTCCTTTTCTGAGTAGCAACTTCCCTTCATCGCCTGCTTATGGTGTGTTCATATCTCAATTGATACGTTATGCCAGAGCAGGAACGAAATATACGGATTTTGTTCTGAAAACTAGGCGTCTTTCAGATAAGCTTCTCAGTCAGGGATGTGTTTGTGACCGACTAACATCGTCACTGAGGAAGTTCTACGGTCGATATGGGGAACTCGTCATACACTATGATGTCCCACTCTCCAGAATGGTGGATGCTATTCTGTCATAGACCATTTGAACCATCCAACCAAAGATTGTACTCTATGTCTCCCGAAATGGAAGTAACCGGATGTGACAGTTCTACCGAATTGAAGCGGCGGATGTTGCATGCAAGCAGGAGATGCTTACTCTTCCTGGACACCTGGTCTCACTCCCATATCGGAGGTTCGCGTCTTTTCATGTGGTGGAGGTTTTTGTTTGTTTGCTTTGGTTCCTGTTTTATCCTGATTTTGTATGACTTCGGTTTCTGATTTTCTGAATTATCGATTTTGTGCTCTATACAGGGATATGGTCATTATCCAAATTTGTCATTTGTCTGCTGGTGGACCAGGAGTCCAAGAGAGCACATGTAGTCAAGTCCGATCAGCTTTGGTTGATTGTTTCTTCAAACTCATTCGATATTTCCTCGAAATTTCTGAAAAGTGGGTCATGTATCATCATATCCCACCTATCCTGCTAAGTATTTTGGTATTTTCTTTACATCTTTGGTCATATTTAATTGTTTAGGTCGAGGATCACTGAAAAGGGTTAAGTACCCAAAATTTGCATGTCTGGTCCATGTTGCAAATGTATCTGTTCTTAAATGATGCCAAGAACTTGAAGAAGTTTAACATTTTTACCACTTGGTGCGTGTCACTGCTGGTACACAAGGATCGTTTCTTCAAATGCATTCGAAAATAACTATTCACAAACAAACCTCGAAATTTCTTAAAAGTGGGTCATGAAGCACCATATCCCACCATCGTGCTACGTATTTGAACATAACTTTCATAGTATTTGGAAATACGTTAAAATTGTTTCGATTGAGGATCACAGACGAGAGTAAAGAACCAAAAATGTGTATATCTGACCCATGCTACAAATTCATCTTCTCTTAAATGATGCTATGAAATTGAGGACATGTAACATTCAGACCGAATGGCTCTTCTTCGGCGTCCAAGACAACACTTCAATATTGTATCCTATGGTAAATTAGATCGGGTTTTGTACTTGTCGATGAAATAATTTCCTTTTTGTTTAGGATGTTGAGGTCAAGAATACATATATTGCTGCACAAGGTAAGATCGCTTTGTGTAAATACTTGTACTGAATCAACTTTAATTTTTCTCTGGTTTTTTATCAATTCTATTTTCAAGGAACAAGTGTATTAATTTTATTTCTAATTCTAGGACCGAAGAAAAACACGTTAGAAGACTTTTGGAGAATGATCTGGGAAAACGGAAGTAGCAAAATTGTTATGCTTGCAAATCTTGTTGAGCTTGGAAAAGTAATGTATTTATCAAGTTTCTTTTTCATTTTTATTGAAGCACGATTCACAAACAGATGTGCCTAGATTAAACTTATCCGAGCTCGATTAATTATTATATCTTTTTAACATTTATGAAGAGAATAATGAACTTGGCTACTTCAGTTATATTACTTAAAACTGTAATTTTACAGTTAACAAGATTGAAAACAGTGATGATGCAACCTTGTATTACATCTTTCTGTTGTATAGACAAAGCAAAGTTTTAAAGCTACAGGCACAGTTTCTATGATACAATTCTTTAATTTAACAAGAAATCAATTATATATGAACATTTTTTTTACTGAAAAGAGAAAATAATGTCCATTTGGAACCAATTTTTTACTTTTTCTTCTTTGTGATATCACATTTTCTTCAAATATGTATAGGAAAAACATCTGATGTTTTGAATAATTTTTCATTGTATATTTCAATGAGAAACATCGCCTAATCACCCTCATTTCTCACCGAATTCACTGGTATAAATTACTGTTTACAGTAATGTAAAGAGATAAATTTCCAAGAAAGATAATTCGAATTTAAGTTATACTGTTGTTTTAAGTGATATTACTGTTTCCATTATTCCCTTGGATCCGTTCAGATACTTTACTGAAATGAACATCTATAAAAAAGAGCAACTCCAAACCTATCCATGTTATGACTGCACTGTATAACCGGCATTTTTTCATCTTTTTAAAGAACAAATGTGAACAGTACTGGCCCAATGAAAAACAGGAAAAGATTAACGTTGGTACATATGACATCATCATGCAAAATGAGAAACTCTACGGAGCTTACAATGTCAGAGAATTACTTCTGAAATACAAGGAGGTACTGTTATTTCAACTACCCTGATATTATAAAAAGAAATTTAAAATTCAATGTTTATTCAAAAACGACCCTGGATATATCTGAGAAAGAGATAATTTCTTCATATGCAATACATTTAATTTAAAAGCAAATAATAAAACGATATATTTTTCTTCATGTTAGACGAGGGAACAACGCAAAGTTGTTCAGTTTCATTTCACAACCTGGCCAGATCATGGTACCGCCGACGCAATTCAACTTGCTATCTTTCAACACGTCATTGACTGTGAAGCTACTCAAAGCACTGGTCCAATGGTTGTCCATTGCAGGTAAGGTACATTCTGAAGTGAATTGATTCTCAGGTAGTTAAATATTTAAATTCATATCATCAAGGAAAAATGAACTGTCCAACTTTGCTGCCAGAGAACAGGTAATGGAAATTAAGCAAAACATCGTTATCATTTTCTCTTAACGTATCCAATGTACAAAAGTACACATCGCTGACGTCTCGTCCATTCAAACAGTGTTAAAATCATCTTGATAATCTTCGACAGTTTCTCGATAGTTTCCATGATTTAGATAGCGGTTGGCATGTTGATCTTTAATGTCGAAATGTGAAACGTCTTCAAATTGTATAGCATCATTGAGCTGATAAATTTGCAGCATAGACCTGACATGCACGTTTCGGTTACTTAACCGTCAGTGATCCTCAATCTAAACAATGTAATAAACCAACTTTATTGTCGCATAACGGCATCTTTTGGGATTTTGCTGTGGGTGCTGCAACCTAGTGTTGTTGGAGATCCCTCCTTTCTTTAGGTAAAGATATGCCGTCATTCTGACTATATAACACGCTTGATATTTATTTGTACAACGGATACCTAAAAAGCAAAATTTTACAACCAGGAAAGCACTAAAGACAATCAATTTTAAACATCAAGATGAAGACAATCAACGATGTGAATGTTAGAAAATACATAGAATACATATACTATAAATGTAGCAAGTCCTGAAAGCACGAATTACTGATAAATCAACGAAAATATAACAATACTTTATTTAATATCGAAAAAGTAATGTGTTACGGGTTTTATCAATCAATTCCTTGAAATTGACATTATCAAATCTATGAAAAGCTTGTACACAGTTTAATTTTTGTTTGATTTATAATACGGAAGTGTTCCAGCTCTATGCTTTCTTGAAGAAAATTTCAAACCATTTTTCATGCACCAGAAACGTGTTTCGAATAATTAATTCTTATCCGTCATATGCTTCCAGCCAAAGTGCTTTTTATACGTGGTACAAATTCATTGCACTAGCGCCCTATGGTTTTATTTTTTGAATTTAAATTACAGAGAGAGCGCGGCTCCAAATTTCCTGAAGGGTCGATTCATTAGCATATCTAAATAAAATCTATGTTCAAAATACAAAACATCAAATCACTAGGAAGCATAATGATTCACTCTTTAACGGTAATATTTAAACTGCTATAAGCTGATGTTTCTTTTAATGCAATATTTCTGTCTTGACATGCTCTTGTTGTATAATAATTAACCATTCGTAAATGTACATGTATCTTCACAGTGCTGGTATAGGTAGAACAGGGACTTACATTGCACTTGATGCCATGACGAAATGGATCCGCAACCACAGCAAAGTGGATGTGTACTCATTCGTTAGTTCCATGAGAAACAATCGTATGAATATGATACAGACTGTGGTACGATATTCTTTAATTCATTAAACATTTGTATCATATTAGTTCAGCTTGATTTTTTTTTCATGGTCATTAAAGTACTGCATAAAATACGTATGAAGATTCATCAAGAATAAATATGGATAGATGCAGACGTTATTATTCTACTAAATACGTTAATATATACTTCGTATCTTTCAATATTGAAGAGTATGCAGAATTATCAGTCTGTATTTTGTAGGAGCAGTACATTGTTCTTCATGAAGCTATGATTGAAGCTCAGCTAATGACAAATTCGGCGATTAAACGTGAAGATTATGGAAATGTCTGGAGAAATATCTCCAAGTCAGATTTTCCCAAAAATGAAGGCAGATGTCGGAAAGAGTTCCAAGTAAAATATTTTCGATTTCCAAGTCTCTTTAAGCATAACTTCTATCTTATCTTTTTGTGAATGGGACTGTTTCCTTGAAAAAGTATCTATATTGGAACATGCATATGAAGTGTGAGATGTAAGCTTTCCCTGCTATTCCTCCATCTTAAAATAAGAATTAGTTTGTATTAGATTATCTATTGAACATTCTACATGTAGAACCACACGACTTTTTCCATTTTTGATTATGATAAATTGTATGAAAAAAAAAAAACAGGATTAAAAGAGTCAGAATAATAGGTGTTTATGTAATATGACTGAGTTCTCCTGGTAAATCGTAGTTATGAAATAAGCTTCAATAAACACCAAAGAAGTACCAAACAGCTATTCATAAATAAGATAACAGTGATTCTTTAAGTCATTTCCATTTTCCAATAAACATTTTTAGAAACTTAGGTTGGCTCTTTCAAGTGTGGATGATGACAGTATAAATGAAGCCCTCAGCAACCAAAACAAATCAAAGAACAGAGATCAACATATAATTCCAAGTGAGTCTCCAGTAACAAATCATTAAAATGATACTCACGTTTCCGAATTATGAAAATTTCTGTGTTTTGTAATCGTATCATAGTTCCAGCAATTCAGTTCAGATTAATATATATCGAATATTTTGAATTAAGGGGCAGAGTATTATATAAGGTTTTTGGCTTTGTCTCCTATCCTTATCTACTACTGTTTAAATATTATATTGAATAACTATTGTTTAAACAAAAATATTCTTTTACAGTTCGTATTTACCGACCATTCCTCTCAAGCAATTTGGTTAAAAGATCAAACTATATAAATGCCGTGGTACTTCCGGTAAGCAGCTGTTAAAGTTGTTTTTTTTTTCTATAGAGGGGGGGGGGGGGGTTGAGTGAAATCGCTTTCAATTGTTCAATTGTGTTCACTAAAATTGTTCCTTTTTTGTTAATTTCAGAGTATGAAAGCTAATGTCGGTATGATAGCCACACAGTATCCTACTGCAGACACGGTACAGGACTTCTATAGTCTAATATATGATCATGATTCACCTACGATTGTCATCCTTGAACCAAATGAAGAGGTAAGAGATTGTGCTGAAAATTTACTTATTATTTCTTTCCTCTTCCAAATGGTCACAACGATGACCTGTTATGTGATTTTTAACAAGATGGCGAAATAGATAAAGTAACTTGGTATGACATGTCAATATAATTATTTGATTTTGTTGCACGTAATCCGGATAAACAACCCTTCTCTATGGATATTGATTAGTGATCGTCCAAGTCAGCGCGGGTACACATTGATCTTTTTCCAGTTATGCGCTGTTATCAATGATTCCATTGATTTTTTTGTTTTCCGATTGTGTATGTGTGTAATCACGTGTTTCCCCGTATCCCTTTGTCACTTGATTTTGTCTTTTTGTTTGATGGCCCTTCATTATTGTTACATAAAGGTTGGGTTCCACTGTGATCAAAGTGCAGCGTGTGGGACTTTATAAAAAATAAGCATATAATGAAGCTAAGGCTCAAACTCCTTACACATTTTTTATGAAGTCATTTTATAGGGTACGTAAACTGCTACAGTGAAGGGAACTCCAGCGGCTGTCATACAGCTTTGTTCGAAATTGATATTTCCTAACCAAAATAAAAAGTAAGCTTTATGAAAATAATACAAAAGTGTTCCAGTTGTTTACTTTCTTGAAGAAAATTTCAAACAAATTTATGAAGGTTACTTGTTCATTATCAGCCCTACTGCTTTGAAATATTTGCCTTATTTACAAAAATGATTTTTACTAATAAAACAAGTAACAAATTTTGTCCTGAAATAAGACTTAGTTTCAAAAATTTATACAAATGATGAACAGAAACATAGGTGATATTTCAATCCTTCTGAAGCAAAGTCATTGGTGTCTCCTTAGTAAACCGAAAACGTGCACGTCTGTACATTCTCATAATCAGGAAACTGATTCAATTTTTACTCAGAATTTTTAGATAAGATTTAGTACATGTAACTAATTTTAAAAGACACAATGTCAAATAATATACCGGTATGACGAAAAAAAAAAAACTTACAAAAAGGAGTAGGGCCACGAAGCCCCTGAAACGTTCCTGTAATTTTCCTTTAAATTAAACTTTATGAGAAATAGTTGATATAAAACATAAAATATAAAGAATGTTTCCCGCTTTTAATGAAAGGAACATATCTCCAAATGAAGCACCATAGGAAGTTTTTTGACGTCATCAAGTGACGTCATTTTGACGTTATTGAGTAAAGATTGTCAAAAATGCTCGAAAATAAATGTGCTTTACTAGATAATTTTGACTTGGCCTCATGCGTCGAGAAACATAAAACTTTTATGAAAAGAAGATATAAGGATAATTTTTCATTTGTAATTTTTTCATGTTTCTCGACACATGTGGCCAATGCTAATTTTAAAGAAATATGTAGGTTTTGCAGCAATTTCACGGAAATTTGCCGATTTTGGGGTTTTCAAACGGCTTAAAGTTACTGATAAATGCATCATTTACATAATCTCAACACATAATTTATTGGGGAATCTAACAAAGTATCAAATTACAAAAAAATATTCAATCAATTCAAATGTTAAGAAACAGGGCCGATTTAGGGGTTTGATCGTGACCCAACCCCTTTGATTTTTTAGTAGCATAAAATGAATGGAGGGAAAAGGGGATTAAGAGTTGAAGAATTAATTAATACATGTAAGAGTTTCCAAGCAATCATAAGGATTTGAACGGAGATATCGTATCAGTTCACCTACACATAGAATTCGTGGAAATAGAAATCTGATTTAAATCATCCTGTTCTGGATATGATTAAATAGAGTATTATATTGGTACGCAAAATAACAAAGTCGTAAGGATGTAGAGAGATTGTTATTGCTTAATTTTATGGGTAATCATCTGAATTTCTTTAAATACGAGCGTTTAATCGTTTTCATTAAAAATCACATAGATACAGGAAATGTAATTTTGTAGCAGTACCAGTTTTTTTATTTTTTTCATCCGGCACAAAAATAGTTACTTTAGATACATATGACTAAAAATGTGTATTACAAATGTTACCTCTAAATGTTTATTAATGTTCTGATACCTCATAACGTATCTACATACAAGGGTAGTTTCAATGTGTTCACGTACCACTCACCATACTTTTTGTATAAAAAAAAATTATCTATAAATGTAAATGTGTGATAGAAGACGTGTAACATCCTATCCTTACCTTTGAGTATCTTGTCTTCTTTTTCTCTGATTCTCAGCTATTAATTTGTCTCCTTGTACTTAAGTTTTTGTTTTTCATTTTTTTGCCCTCTCTGTTACTCATTTTGGTGTGAATTTACTATTTGCGTATGCTGACATTATGTTTTTCTCATCTCATGTGTGTTAGATCCGTTAGTATCGCTACATTGTATTATATTTATTTATTTTTATTTATTTATTTATTTATTTATTTGATATTCTAAAATAAAAAAGATCCATACTTTTAGGATAAAAACATGTTTTGTAGCGCACGATCCTTAACTGGCATTTTGTAACCTGTCCTTAAGATTTTGATTTTATTTTCGTGATAGAATGTACCATTGCTTCCTGAAAACAAACAGACATCTGTCTATGGTGTTGTGAATGTGTCATACAAACATGGGGACTCTGGAAAAGATTTCAACGAAGGAAAACTTCAACTAAGAAAGAAGGTAATAAAAAGTACTTTGAACTATTCTGCCCTAAGGCTTGTGAAAATGGAAAATCTTTACACCATGTATTTTGCCTCTTATGGTCATATCAGTGCTATTATTACTTTCTAGTATCAGAAATCATCCTTGGAGATCATTTTCAATGTTAATGATTTTGCGATTTCGGTGAAGTTACATATGTACAAAGTGTTGGACGTCAATTACATCACGGTAAGATTAACATAGAAATCGTCGCATCTGAAATGATATCCGTCATCAAAGATAAGCATACCCTTGCGCGAATAATGAAAAATTATATAATAAAACATAAAATACAGTATGATAATACTGTCTTCTGTCTGTAGTAAAAAATTGATTTTGTTCTTAATATTATCTCATATATAGGGCTGAGTATCGCGGGTCAAATTTTTATTGCGATATATTGCGATATTTGGAAAAATATCGCGATATATTGCAATATTATATAACATCAAGATTCCTTACGATCTTCATTTTTCTACTTCAATTTTGCTTTCACAATTTCATTTAAAAATCTGAAAATGATTTCATTATATAAACGTCATTTAAACTACCATTATTAAATAAATGACTGGAAAGGCGAACGTTCGTGCATTTCAAGACACCACAATGTTGTATCTTAGCGTAAACAATATGCCAATCATAAACTAGTCATGCTAACATGGTCAAGTCTTTTTTTGCAAATTATTATTAGTATACCAATGATTCTTTACTATTGTCCTTGACATGTGGAGTGTGTTGATGTATGTTTTCAAAGGTCAAACAGGCGTTATTTATTTCTTGCAGTCTATCAGGCTGTGTAGCTTAGTACAGACACTTCGTCTAGTTTAAGAGTGGCTAGTCAGAAAATTGTAGAACTCATCATAATCTTATGACCGTTGTTATCGGACGAAACATGAAAACTTAAATCTTAAATGCTAGATATCACAACGACACGGAAACGAGAACCTTTGTCAATTTAAATGGCCCTACTGAAGTATTTTAGAATTAATTCGTGTTCACTTCTAATTTTCAAAGAAACAACACGAAAAATCGAAGATAACAAATATCGTCAAAACCGGTTTTTGAAAACAAATACCGTGGTACGTATTGCGAAGCCTCGTACCGCAATATACCGGTACCACGATAAAACCGCTCAGCCCTACTCATATATCCCTTTATAAGAAGAATTACATTCTTGCATAGTTCCATTATGACGCATCTGCTTTATTAATTTCATCCTACAGAAGAAATGAAACATTTGAATGAGAAAAATCTAACTTTCTCCTCAATGATTACAATGGGAATTAATTCTACCGACAAACAAGTTACACGTCTTTTATTCTGAGCAGCTTTGCTGCTTATCTCATGAAAGAAAGACGCGGTTGCAGAGCAAAGTTTAATCTTTCTGCCTTTTGTTAAGAACGCATCATCTACCTCGAAACATTCATACAAGATCAAAATATCAATTCACTAAATAACGTCACTATGAAGATAAAAAGAAAACTTGGTTTTTAGTTTTGTATATACTATTTGGACTTAATTTCCACTAAATTTCCAGGAGACACGTTTATGGATACTTTATAAAATATTTTATTTCTCTTATTTTGAATACAACTCACAGCTAGGACGTTTTCCCACTGTGTCATATTCCTATTCGTGTGATGTTTTCATATTTGCAATTCATCCTACGAGAAGATATATCAAAGCTAAATATGCGGCGTTAAAAAATAATTCTTTGTATAATTCATATATTGTGTTTCAGGATGATAATGAAACAAAACAAGTCGATGTTATAGAATGTACATCTTGGCCATGGAGACAGAGTATGCCCTCCTCTCCATTTGTTGTCTTAACCTTGATCCAGCGTCTGTTACAAACAAGCCATGGCGATATGCAATCCTCTTATCCAATAACTATTGTTTGTTTGTAAGTATGAACATAGAAAAATCAGTATTACTGTAGAAATAATGTTTACACTTAATTGTACAATGATACAGTAAAGAAATTGGTTTGCTCCATTGGTCAGACATATTGGGCTGTTGATCATAAGTCCTCTTCAACCAGCTGAGCAAGGGTTGTTAATCCTGTAACAATTGCTTTGAAATCTCCAGGTTTCTTTAGTAAAATAGGGCCACTGTGTGAGTAAAAGAAGGAAGAGGGTTTCCAACCAGACCCTGTTGCAGCAACAACAGCAAAACACCAAAACACCCGATGCGAAAACACAAAGACGAGAACACCAAGAGACGAAAAAGAGACATATGACATAAAAACATCAAACAAAAAAGACTTCTCATAAACCAACGAGACCAATGGGTAACCGGTGCAGACTTTGGACGGCCATTTGCCACACAAGTAGCTAATGGTGTGGCTATCCTGGATTATAGTCATATAGCCCTTTTACATTTCCTATTACCCAGAGGTCTCGAAGAACGTACAATTGTGGTGTAAAACAACCTCAACACTGTTAGATGACCACACACAAACAAGACCGCAAAATGCATGGGCCCAAGAAACACAGATGAATATGTAAATCGTTAGAAAAGGAGGGTTTACGTAATACAGTACGTGCTCTACTGGCTGTATTCAATGACAGTGAAAAGAAAGTGAAAGAGTATATAAATGATAAGTTGCCGTTTTTTTTATATTTGTTCATCACTTCTTAATTATTCAATCTGCTATCTCATCACATGTATGTCATTTTGTTTTCATGAAATGATGATTTTTTCAATTCTATTTGTTGTTTGAATGTTCATGTAGCAATGGTGCAACAAAATGTGGACTGTTTTGTTCCTTATTCAATATCATTGAGAGTCTAAGTGACAGTGGAGAGGTTGACATATTGAGACATGTTCGCCAGCTACAGATAAGGCGGCCGGAATTCATATCTGAATCAGTAAGCTTTATATCAAAATTCTAGATGAATAATAATTCCCTTAATGAAAAGAGAAAAAAATCTTTTATCTTACAGAACATATATCCGATATATTTTGAATATTTTAAGATACATTTTACTTGATTTCCCTTTGATTGATAATGAATTTGTTACTTTTTAAGCTTGAATTTTAATATTTCAATCTCTTAGATACATGTACATGTTCATGTATATATGAATGATTGCCATACATATTCAGGGCAAAGACGAATTTCATTATAAGCGCTGCACAAATGATTCAATTAGATAAAAAGAGACTTGAAACAAATGCTATCTTATGTTGGAATTTGTAGCGAAAATCGGATGATCAACTTTCAAAATGGATCAATTTAAGCTGTGTATTGATGGGCGTAACGTTAGCGTTTATTTTAAGACCTCTATGAAGTTGGTCTAATAGTTATTTTTAACTAAGAAAACAATTCATACATGTAAGCTGCACCTAATCCATCGAATAAGTAATAAGATGTGTCATATCCATCTAACTCATAACTTATATATTAATAGGCACAGTATGAGTTCCTATACGACGCCGTCAACGACCATTTGGAGCAAGCAAATATCTACGCCAACGTCTGAATGTTCCTGGATCAAACTTAACATTCCTTGTTCGTATGCCATATACATTCAAATCAATACAA
The DNA here is from genome assembly GCA_033119305.1 of Pinctada imbricata. NCBI lineage: Eukaryota > Metazoa > Mollusca > Bivalvia > Pterioida > Pteriidae > Pinctada > Pinctada imbricata. The sequence goes on along the minus strand of VSWD01000003.1, from coordinate 49,027,942 downwards.
TAGTGGAATATCAAACTTAAGGTCAGGGTGGCGACTTTTAACAAAATTATCCTCGAATTATTTAGACGAAAAAATCAAAAATGCCCGTCTCCTCTTTTGGCTATAAACGTCCATTTTTAGCCTATTTTAACATTTTCGTCTGTTTAGAGAATGCCACATCATAACTTTACACACATACCTCTGCAATGCATAGAATTTCAAAAATTCATAAATTATCCATATTTTTGGGATTCGTAAAGCTTTTGTATGAATTAAAGACTCTTTTGAGGAGTTTTAATAAAATAACCAGTCTTATGAAAAGTAATTTCTTATGATGATAACCACAATAATTTATGCAAAAAATCAACATTTTGACCCAAAAACATGAGTTTTACTCCAAGTTTGAATTTCTAATTATCTCGCTTTTAAAGAGTATAATAAATAATATGTATTCTGATGTTTGAATCGTTCGTAGCAGAACTCATGCGAAAATGAATTTTTTAAGCTATTACCGGCGATTTTTCATTGAAAAATATACATTTTTTCCTAAACTACCCATTCAGCAATGAAAACTTCAATGACTATTATTTTTTTCCTAAATAATGTAACAATCAAAGATTATACAACTAATCGTTTATGTCGGTTCCAAATATTATATGATTATGCCCCCCTTCGAAGAAGAGGGGACATATAGGTTTGCCGCTGTCGGTCGGTCTGTCGGTCGGTCGGTCGGTCGGTCGGTCGGTCGGTCTGTCGGTCGGTCCGCGATATCAGTTTCCGTTCAATATCTCTGGAATGGATTCACATATTGAAATGAAATTTTGTATACAGACACATCAAACAAAAAACTAGGTCAAGTTCATTTTTGTGTCCGATCAAAAAAAATTTGACAGAGTTATGCCCCTTGCATTTCGAAAAATACCAAAATTTCAGGGTTTCCGTTCAATATCTCTTGAATGGAGTTACATATTGAAATGAAATTTTGTATACAGACACATCAAACAAAAATCTAGGTCAAGTTCATATTTGGGTCCGATCAAAAAAAATTTGACAGAGTTATGCCCCTTGCATTTCAAAAAATACCAAAATTTCAGGGTTTCCGTTCAATATCTCTTGAATGGAGTTAAATATTGAAATGAAATTTTGTATACAGACACATCAAATGAAAATCCAGGTCAAGTTTGTATTAAGGTCCGATCGAAAAAAATTTGACAGAGTTATGCCCCCTGCACTTTGAAAAATACCAAAATTTTAGGGTTTCTGTTCAATATCTCTTGAGTGGAGTTACATATTGAAATGAAATTTTGTATACAGACACATAAAATAAAAAATCTAGGTCAAGTGTATATTTGGGTCCGATCAACAAAATTTTGACAGAGTTATGCCCCTTGCATTTCGAAAAATACCAAAATTTCAGGGTTTCCGTTCAATATCTCTTGAGTGGAGTTACATATTGAAATGAAATTTTGTATACAGACACATCAAACAAAAATCTAGGTCAAGTTCATATTTGGGTCCAATCACAAAAATTTTGACAGAGTTATGCCCCTTGCATTTCAAAAAATACCAAAATTTCAGGGTTTCCGTTCAATATCTCTTGAATGGAGTTACATATTGAAATGAAATTTTGTATACAGACACATCAAATGAAAATCCAGGTCAAGCTCGTATTAAGGTCCGATCGAAAAAAATTTGACAGAGTTATGCCCCCTGCACTTCGAAAAATACCAAAATTTCAGGGTTTCTGTTCAATATCTCTTGAGTGGAGTTCCATATTGAAATGAAATTTTGTATACAGACACATCAAATGAAAATCTAGGTCAATTGTATATTTGGGTCCGATCAACAAAATTTTGACAGAGTTATGCCCTTGCACTTCGAAAAAAACCCCCAAAATTTCAGGGTTTCCGTTCAATATCTCTTGAGTGGAGTTACATATTGAAATGAAATTTTGTATACGGATACATCAAATGACAATCTAGGTCAAGTTCATATTTGGGTCCAATCAACAAAATTTTGACAGAGTAATGCCCCTTGCACTTCGAAAAATACCAAAATTTCAGGGTTTCCGTTCAATATCTCTTGAGTGGAGTTACATGTAGAAATGAAATTTTGTATACAGAAACATCATATGAAAATCTAGGTCAAGTTCATATTTAGGTCCGATCAAAAAAAATTGGACAGAGTTATGACCCTTGCCATGTGAAAAATACCAAAACTTCAGGGTTTCTGTTCAATATCTCTTGAGTGGAGTTACATATTGAAATGAAATTTTGTATACAGACACATCAAATGAAAATCTACTAGGTCAAGTTCATATTTAGGTCCGATGAACAAAATTTTGACAGAGTTATGCCCCTTGCACTTCGAAAAATACCAAAATTTCAGGGTTTCCGTGCAATATCTCTTGAGTGGAGTTACATATTGAAATGAAATTTTGTTTTCAGACACATCAAATAAAAATCTAGGTCAAGTTCATATTTGGGTTCAATCAAAAATTTTTATGCCCCCTTTGAAGAAGAGGGGACATATTGCTTTGCCGCTGTCTGACTTTTTGTCTATCAGTCCGTCGGTCTGTCCACGACATCAGTTTCCGTTCAATACCTCTGGAGTGGATTCACATATTGAAATGAAATTTTGTGTACAGACACATCAAATGAAAATCAAGTATAAAGTTGTGACGGACTTTAATCACAGAAGGGGTAGGGGGGCATCAATGTTTTACAAACATGACTTTAAACTTGTTTGAAAAAAGAGTTATATCCCTGTAGTCGCAACCTTAACCTTAAAGAAAGTAATATTTTGTTACATTTATTAACAACCATTTATTGTACTTTGTTTTTTGAATATTTGTTTATGTAGCTTGTTTATTTTATTTTGCTTAGTTTAAAACTCACGAATGGATCCTTAAAACATCTAAATATGCATCAGTGTCTCGAAATATTTTATTTGCGGTGGAGATAATGCACCGAATAGAATTTATTTCAATATTATACAACTTTAACAACATTGAACAATGGAAGATATACATCGGTAATTGTTGGAAAGGAAGATATATTCTAGATGTGACTGATACATTTCTTTTCATGTACATTTTACATATACTAAGAACTTTTATATGACTGTAAAATATTTTCTTTGATTCATTATTTACTTTATCTCCCTTATTTTATATATGTTATATATATATATATAACTAAGCCTATGTTAGAAAAAAATATTCTTTCCTTTTATCATGTCCACGATTCTTATTTATTATGTAAAGCATTTCTCGTACAAATTTAGATAACGAATATTCTGTCGTACAAACGTTTCCATTTATATGCATCTATCTTAATATATGATGATTGTCACTCTATGGATTCGAACATAACAGCCGTTGTATTTCTATTTATTTATAACAGAGAAAAAACAGATTTGGCAAATATAAAGGTAATGATATGATCTCCAACATCACTAGACTGCATCCACAGCAAAACACCAAAACACCCTTGCTAAAACACAGACCCGACATACATGCACTGCGCGAGACGCAAAAGCGACAAGGAATACAAGTCACATCATGGAAACTTCATACACAAAATACTACACATAAATAAACGAGACCAATGGACAATCGGTGCCGACTTAGAACGGCCATCTGCCAAGCCATTAGCAGATGGTGTAGTTATCCGGATAATGTGCGCAATACCTTCCATTATACCGATTAGCAAGAGGTCTCGATAAACGCACAATTGTGGTGTAAAATGATCTCGCAGTAAGATGACAGCATAACGCAGAGGCCCAAGCAACACATAGATGGATATGGAAATGAATGTAAAAAAGAGAACGAAATACGGTTCATGCTCTGCCGCCTCTAGCGTGCCCATAATTGTTATCACCCGTGGAGTCCGTCAGACCGACATTCAGGGAGACAGGTGGTCGGGGCCTTGTCTTCTCTAAAGAGGTTGGTCAGGGCCCGGTTAAAGTCATGTCATCACAATAAGACAGAGTGCAATTCATAAGAATGCGCTGGTACAAAGCTGTAGATTTGTTAAATACTAAGCAAAGTATCCGTCTAGTGACAACAGTGCAAAAGGCGTTTGATAATCCTGACGCATTTCAATCAAAATTATGTCGACCTTTGATATAAGATCATTCACACTGATTCCTTGTTGAAGTGTACAGCTCCTTAAATGCTCCCCGCAACTTGGTGTTTGAATGTGTGTGAGTATCAATGCTGATGGACCAAGAGTCTCCGAGGGCACATGAAGCCAAGTTTTATCAACTGCGGTTGATCGTTTCGTCGACGCATTCGAAAATTTCTTTTCTGAAAATGTCTTGAAATTCGTACAACATTGGTCCTGTAGCATCATATCCGACCAATTCTGCCACGTCTTTCGGTACATTTTTGGACATAATAACTTCAAACTTTCTGGCCATTTTACATTGTTTAGATTGAGGATCACTGATGAGGGTTTAGTACCCGACACGTGCATGTCTAGTCCATGCTGAAAATTCATCTGTTCCTAAATGATGCTATCGAATTTGAAGACGTTTAACACATGTCTTTTCAAAAACTTGGTTTCTACGGCTGCCAGATATACGTTTCGTAAAAAAAAAACGAAGCAATTATATTTTGAAATCCAATCTATTTAAGGAGGTATTGAACATTCTTACGCCAAATTCAATTTGTCTCAAAATTTCTGACATAATTTATTTCTGATCTGTTCTTGATTATACAAACTTTTATTTGATTCTATCCACAAGAGACTATTTCATGATACTTTGAAATATGCATTTTTCAACGTATCCGTCGATTTACTGATGTCGTCATATTATTAAAAGTGTCGTTCCGGTCCACAAAAAGCTATTGGCAATTAATCATAGTTTAACTTCCAAAATCTTCATAAATGTATTGCACTTACATATGAAAAAGATAAGATGTATTGTGTATTAGACAAATGCAGGATACTGGATTAATTATGACACTGTCGTTCAAAGAATTCCAATTTGAGTAAACTGCCAGTAGTTGATAGTTAATGATTAGGAAATATGTGGATGAATCTTCATAAAAAAAATTACAATACGATCAACAATGTCCAGAGATGATTTCATGATTAAAGGAGAAAAATTGAATTTAGGATTAAAATATTACAAGGCTTTATATTTTCCAATTTTTATCTTCCAACATCGTTCGTTTTCAACGATGAGACATCCGCTTTCCTGTAATGTTAAATTGTCAACGAATGCAATGTGATAAAGATTGAATTTTCTATCTTAAACATACAAAGTTTCAATGCAATCAGTTTAATTAATGCTTTAATTGCATTTTGAATGAGACGATTTGTGATTTCATTTCCACTCGATAACGTTGAAATGGCGTTGTAGTTTGGTCATGGATAAAATTCTAAAGTAAAGAAATTCTAAAATCGCTATAATTTCTTCACTTGACTACATCAGGATAATAAATTTTGTAAATCAATCAGTTTTTCAAATGTTTTAACGAAGTTAAGACTATACTTTTCCTAGAAAGTGAGAAAACAAATAATGTCACTATGGCACGCCAAAGTTACAAAAATTTGATAAACTAGGTGTCACAGCTGTTAACCCTAGTTTACACATGGAAAACCTAGTTTTTCGAGTGTAAACTAGGGTTTACAGATGTGAAACCTAGTTTTTCTGTTGTGAAACCTAGTTTAACGAGCGAAAACCTAACTTTTCACTCGTAAAACCTAATTTTTCTAATTTTCATCGCATCGGCACAATAATTCTAATTATTGATCATTAGCACGTGTAAAATATAGTCTACACGCCAAAAACCTATTTTATTGCATGAAACTATGATTAGCAAATGTGAAACCAAGTTTCTCTAAATAATTTCTTGTTAACACCAATTTCCACCAATCAAAATGCATTCATGTGAATGTGAATATATATTTCATCCAATCAAATGAGCTCTTACTCGTGTTAATGGATTTTTCTTTCGAGTTTTAGAATTAAAATTTTGACCAATCAGGATAATGTTTACTTGTGGTAATAGAAATTTCATCCAAGCAGAATGCGTTTAACAAACACTTTCGATATATATCAGTAAATTAACCCGACAATTATTAGTTTGTGTGTATGTTGTTGTTTTTTTATTTATTTATTTACAGTTACTGTCGTCTAAATTTTATTGTTAGGCACTACGTTGTACACCAAGTAAAATACTATTCAAGCGATCAAAGACAAAATCTTTTTAAGATAAATCAGCCCGCTAAAGTCGATCAATGTCTACAAGATTTCAAAATGGTAGTTTGACGGAAGTCTAGTTATTTCCTGTTCGCCTCTGATTGGTTAAATTTTTCTTCAACGAAATGAAACAAGCAACGTACTAGAAATAGGAAATTACCATTAGCAGACTGTATCAAACAAGTTCATTGGATAAAATTACCATCACCAGAATGAAAGGGTTTATCTGATTGGCTAAAACTTTTGTTAACAGAGATTAGGAAAATTTCCTCTTTTACTGAGTTGCGTCAGTTTTGATGGGTTGAAACAATTTGTTAGAAGCTATCTCCAAAATAAAATATCGAAGAAGTACCATTTGAGGTCATGGCCGATTTTGTGTAACGAGAGTAGCTTCCGCAGTGGAATTGAGTGCAGATATGCACGGATATCACGAAGAGGAAGTTTTAATTGACGAATGGTAGATGAGTATCAAATGAAACATCCTGGATTTCGAGTCTATTTTAATTATGTCTTCCATAGCTACGATGCCTTCGCGTTGTTCTGTCAAATAAATCAAGTGCACTGACTGACTGCCACCTTGAATTCTAAGGCCTCCTATTCTGTCAATGTGATGGTTGCAGCCATATGCTGCATCAGTGCCAATGTCTCATCCATATTATTTTTCTATTTAGCTCACCTGAGAACCACTGAAGGGATTTTGATAAAACTTGGGAGGAATGAAGTACTTATGATCCCCTACAAGTGTTGTTGTTTTTCGTCCGGATCCATCAACAACAGCCACAGGCAAAAGTAGGTCACGGGGGTTACCTTTTTTGACAAACTTCTTCTTCAGAACCGAAGCACATATCGACAAACCGAAAGCATCTGGATGATGTAGAAGGATGTCTTAACAAGTGTTGTTGTTTTGGTTCCAGTCTTTTGGTACTTTGTCCGAAATACACATTTTTGCACTATTTCTTTAAATAACTCAATATGTGAATGATTTTACACACTCATTTACTGCATATTTATCATATTTCAATTACTAAATGCTTTGATATATATTTCATACTAAAATTTTATTTTTTTGATTTTTTATGAATTTTTCAATGTTAAAAGGAAGGGAGGGTGATTTTCATACATATTCAACTTCTTCTCCAGAACTGCTGAACATATTTTCATGAAACTTTGTAGGAATGAAGTACTAATGATCCCCTACAAGTGTTGTTGTTTTTCCTCCGGATCCATCAACAGGTGGCGTCACCACGGGCAAAAGTAGGGCACGGGGGTACCCTCCTTTGACAGACTTCCTCTTCAGGACGGAAGCACGTATCGACAAACCGAAAGCATTTGGATGCTCTAGAAGGATGTCTTAACAAGTGTTGTTTTTGGTTCCAGTCCGAAGTCAAAATTTTGACGTGTTTTTGACGTCTTTTTGGACTTTGTCAAAAATGTTCATTTTTGAACTGTTTCTTCGTTTCATCGACGGCGGGTGCGGCTAGCCAACAGGGGATGCTTACTCCTCCCGGGCATTTGTCCCACCTCTAGCTTGCTATGGGTCCGTCGATGCTCAATTTGGTGCTCTATTGTGAGTGCTGTTGAGAGTATCGTCAGGTTCTTCTTTAACTCATTTGACTAAATCTGTAAATGTGTGGTTTTGTGCCCTCGTTTAGTACATGTTTATTATATTTAAGTTACTATTTGATTTGATATACATTACATACTATAATCTTCTTTTTTGAATTTTTTATGAATATGTTTACTGTGCACATGGACCCAAGGGTTGTGGGTTCAAGTCCCTGCACCGGCACCCCAATTTTTTTCTTCCATTTTCATTTCTTCATCTTGTCACCTTTTTATGCACTTTTAGATCATCTGAATACCTGTAATTTCATTTTGACCAAGATTTGTTTTCTTCCATTTTCATTTTTTTCCATTTTGCACACTCTTTCATTTGACATACTTAAGTCTCTTATTGTTGTGATATTTATTTCATGCCTAAATTTTATACTTTTGATTTTTATTTTCTTTTTTTTGAATAAAAAAATGGTTTATGTGTATTTAATGCATCACATGATAAATCCTTGGAATTCCATTGGTTGAGCACGCGGGGACTATGAGAGAATAGTGCCCGGCGACGGGTCCCTATTGCTTTTTTGTTTAACAGAGTTACGTCGCTTGGAGAGTAATGCGCTATGAATAGGTGTCGCCATTTCCTTGTAAATAATCTGAATTGCTAACTCTGTCCTTTAAAAATGCTATCGATGTCATGTGATGCACTAAAACTATTAATGTCCATTTGTGTGGGAACTATTCTCTCATAGCGCTGCTTTTGAAACAAAAAAAAAATAAACATAAATGAGATAAAGAAGATCCTGACGACAATCTCAACAGCACTCACAACAAAGCACAAAATTAAGAATCGACGGACCCCTAGCAAGCTAGAGGCTGGGCCAGGTGCCCGGGAGGAGTAAGCATCCCCTGTTGGCTAGCCGCATCCGCCGTCGATGTTTAAGCACGAAATGAAAACAATATATGAAACTCATGCACTGTCTGACGTTGTCTATATAGAAAGTGCTATTGCGACAATGTCAGGGAAATATATTCAAAACACTAACTGTCAAACCCCTCGCGGGGACCTTTTTTAAGGCATACAAAATCAGGATAAAAAGGAACCAAAGGAACAAACAAATACCTCCACCCATTGAAAAGAAGCGAACTCTCGAAACGGGAATATTGTTTCACAAATGCGATTAATTTGTTTTTCTAATGAAATGGACACATAAAATGAAAGAAGTAATTTTAGAACATTCTTTCATATTCCCATGTTATCCATCATGAAACTTCCTCATTAACTACATGTATCTCCTTCCCAAAAGCTGATTGAGCAGCTTATCAATAAGTACCTTTTTCCTCTTAAGGTATCCGATGTACCATAGGGCATTTTTCCATGCCTGGTAAGGTACTATAAACTATATATTTTCTGAAAGGTTATAATGCCCACTGCTCAGAAATAATAATTTTGGAGCCAGAAAAACAATGGGGAATAACCGATGAAGCATTTAAATTGTCTATTTTTTCTATATAACATATGCAAAATAACAAAGTTGTACAAGAGTATTTTCCCTTTGATTTTTAAGACCTGGGAGTCATATATCTGTACTCAGGGCATCATTACCTTTCAGAAAATATATAGTTTATAGTACCTTACCAGGCATAATTTTTACCATACTTTACAATGGAGATTATTAAAACGCTATGTATAATGACTCTATTGTACAACGGATACCTTAATGAAGTACATATAATATGCTATTGTCTATCCTGGAGAATCGACTTTTAACAATTAATAAAATATTATGAAGTATTATGAATACTTCAAGTCAACTCAACTCAGATTTCAATGGCGTCAAACATGTTCATGGCCGAATACATACAAAAATACTTACTATAGAATATAGTAACGATATGTTGAATACTCATTGCAGTTTCTAACAGGCATTGTAGAGAAAAAAAATTCGGGTCGGAATATTGTTTCAATTGTCACTGCTATCACATTACGAATTGAAGAAACCTGTCGACTGGGTACTCCAGCCATACATTTCGTCCATTCATATACGTACACGCTCCCAGGATCCCAGGCAATTTCTCCTATCGATTTCTGATGAAAATTATACTTTTCTAAGGTCAAGTTGTTTCTTATTATCCAATAAAGTCGAAGGGTTCCAACTCTATACCTTCTTGAAGAAAATTCCAAACCAATTTCCATGCACCAGACACGTGTTTCGAATATTAAATTCTCATCAGTGATGCTTCTAGCGGAGTCACCAAAAATCATTTCAGTAGCGCCCAACACATAGATGACTTTCACTCGACTATTAAGATTCTCGTTAAATTTAGTGAAAAGAAACACTTTTGCGAATCGCAAAATGGATTCATGAAACAAGTATCACATACAAACTGATTTTTTTTCTTATTGAAATTGAAAATCGAACTATCTTAATAGGTGATGTAATAATATCTTATTTTGTTTGTAGTATGTGGATGGAAAACCATGAAACACCACAAAACTGTTAAAATGTATGCCATTCAAATTCAGTTAAATATATGATTTTACACTCAGGAAAAACAACAACAAACGGAAAAAGCAACACTTACTCCAGATCATCAGTTTATGGAACAAAAATGAATCACTTAAAAACTTCCCTGTCGAGCTCCCTTACTGAAAAGAATCTTTCCTATATGAGGCGTTACGGAAAATAATTAGAGTCCGCAATAAACACTAAATAGTACGCCAAGAAATTAACATCCATCAAATTGATTTAAATTGCTTTGGTACATGATAAACAATTTTGATCAAGAAGATGATATAAACGCCTTTCTAATGGATCTTTGTTTGTTTGGGGATTTGTTTTTTGTGTGTCTGTGTGTGTGAGGGAGTGTAGATGTGTGTGCATGTTTTTGAAAGGTAAATGACACAATTTGAATTTCTAGTTTCATTTTTCCAACGTGGACAGTGCACGGATACTCATAGGAAAGGAGGGGATCTCCAACAACACGGTTGCAGCACCAACAGCAAAACCCCAAAACACCAACTGTAAAAGACAAAGAAGACACGCACAGAATAAGACGGAAATGGTACAATGAACGCCAAATCACATAGAAACATCAAGCATAAATGACTACACATAAACCAACGAGGCTAATGGGCAATCGGTGACGACTTAGGACGGCCATCTGCCACGTCAGTAGCAGACGGTGTGGTTATCATGGATTACGTGCGCACAACCCTCTCATTGTTCCGATTACCCAGAGATCTCGAAGAACGTACAATTGTGGTGTAAAACAACATCCTCACTGTTAGATGACCACACACAAACAAGACCGCAATGCGCAGGGGTCCAAGGAACACAGATGAATATGTAATTGGATATAAAAAGAGGGTGTACGTAATGCAGTCCTTGCTCTGCCGACTGTAACAAGCTCATGTATGTTATCACCAGAGGAGTTCGATGACAGTCTTCTCTAAAGAGGTTTGGACAGGGTCCGTCATAGACCTGTCGTCACAGTCAGTTAAGTCTTAAGTATGCGCTGGTACAAGACTGTAGATTGGTTAAGCACCAAACCTATACTAGTGTATATATAATACAAATATAAGAAAACTCGCATTTGCCACAAACATCAAATAGAAGTGATTGTTTATTCAGATAAACTATTTGGGTGAATCCCGATTTGAGTGAATCACCACAGAAGGAATAAGATCAGGTTCACTTGAGTGAGTATGTTCTGCTTGCTAGTTAGATATTTCATTATTCTGAATTCATATTGTCAGTTCAGTGACTCAAAAAAAAATGTCAAATCCACATCCATAGAACTGAAACAAGTACTACACCAAAATATGTTTCAGCATTTTAGATAATGCAATTTCATGTTATGGTAAATGTACAATATGTCTCATAGCGGCTATATGACTTTTTCGCTGATACTTTCGGATGTTTATAAACATATTATTATTTTTATTTTCTATGGATTATTTTCATATTTTTGTTATAAGATAAATGATTACTGACTAAAGTTTTAACAGTTTTAACTTCCGATTCAAATCTCAAAATTAAAAAAAGGGTTCTTCGTATATCAATGTATTCACTTTCCTTTGTCATATACTTATAACAACGTACAATTTTCTTCCTGGTTCATTTTTCAGTGTCCGCATATCTATGAAGATGTTTTTATATCACTTTACAGTAGCATTATCGATTATCTCGTGTTTTTCTGGATATAACTGCTCAAGTAAGTATTTAATTTTGTTAATTACTGGCATGTTAATGTTTTATCTTGTCGAATTCATATAGCTAGAATGGATACCTTTTAAGTTATAGATTATAACCTAGCACACGATATATGTTCATTTGATCACAATACATATTGAATAAAAGATATAAGAGAATGAAGTCATTAATGAATAACTTAATTCAGATGTATATCAGGATGGGGAAAGCCTTCTTAACAGGCATTTGATTTTTAATTTCACTACCGCATTCTTGTTCAGTAATATGATATTTGTAGAACATTGCGCTTGAGTAAACACTTTAAATTTCACATTGACTGAATTCAGCAAACGAATAATCAAGACGTGCTCGACAGTGCTCGCTAAATTTTGCAATGTTTTGAATAACTAAGAATTTTTTTTTTACAATCAAATTTATCGTCTGTAGATTTATTGACAAACAAACCGTATTATCTTTATGAATGACTTTAGATTAAACTAACTTTAGATTTGGTAGAGACGTTCCATAATTTGGATTGTTTTATAAATCAAACATCATTTTCATAAAGCTTATGTTTGTAAAACGAAACCATCCGTGGATTCATCATAATACGGAAGGATAAATTATATATTTTGTTCAATTTATAACCCAATTTGGAAAGAATTTAGATGCTATACTTCTGGCATGTCGTGATTCGTCATGATTTGTAAAAAAATCATAATATTTCGATTAAAAACCTTGGATTTATTTTTCTTTTCTTTTTTTTGAGGGGGGGGGGTCACATTTGTTTTTCTCTAGTCTTTAGCTAAAACTACAGTACTTCTGTATCTGAATAAGAACGAGGGGATATTCTACAAGACTCGACTGCAGTACCTACAAGAACATATAAAAACACGCCTTACATCGGAAACATAGAACAGCGTCAAAAGACTAATACAAAAGACTACACATAGCGTTACCGACATAGGACAACAATCTACCACGTTAATAGCATATTGTGTGGTTAATAATTTGCGAATACCTTTCTCACTTGCCTGGTTACCTAGTGTCTCTTGAATTTTGAACAGTCGATGTGAATAAAAGCCTCCTCACTGTAAAATGACCACACGAACAAGAAACCGTGGAAGAATATGTAAATGGATATAAAAACATAGGGCGTGGTCTATGAGGTGCCGTTTACTATTTATTCCCTATCTTTTGATATCACAAATTCGATTTTTTATATCAAAAATTACGTCATATTTTGTGATATCAAAACATCGATTTTTTATATCATGAATTATATTTTGTGATATCAAATAATCGCATTTTTTATATCACAAATTCGAATTTGTGATATCACAAATTCAATTTTGTGTTATCACAAAATGGAATTTGTGATATAAAAAATCCGAATTTTTTATATCACAAAATATGACGGAATTTGTGACATCAACAATTCGAATTTTTGATATAAGAAAATCGACTTGGGATATCACAAATTCTATTTTTTTATATCAAAAAGTAGGGAATATATAGTTAAACGGCTAATACAAATTGATTTTTTGATATAAAAAAATTCCATCATATTTTGTGATATCACAAAATCGATTTATTTTTTTGATAACACAAATTCGATTACTTGATATTTTGTGATATCAAAAATTGTAATTTTTGATATCACAAAATCTTATCGAATTTTTATCACAAATTTTATCACAAATTTTTATCACAAATTTCTATCACAAATTTTATCACATATTTTTATCGAATTGTTATCACAAATTCGATTTTTTTTATATCAAATAATCGATTTTGTGATATCAAAAAATGAAATTTTGATATCATTAATTATTTTTTAATATCAAAAACTAAATTTGTGATATCAAAAACTAAATTGGTGATATCAAAAAATAAATTTGTGATATCGAAAAAAAGGGAATAAATAGTAAAACGGCGCCTTATTGTGGTCGGGGTCACGTCTTCTCAAACAAAGTTTGAACAGGTCCCATCACAGAGTCTCATCGCCACACTAAGAGTGTTATCCTTTCAAAGATATGCAGAGTGTCCTTCTGGTGACACCAGGCTCATATCCATGGGATCAAAGTCGACTGATTCTAACGGTAGTTCATTTTAACTTGCCAAGTCGTTGTGTTTGTGTGAGATAAATTGGTCTACTAGAAATGCATATGCCTTTATTTGTTAACACCAAAATAAATATAATACACATGGATATATAGGATCCTAAATTTGAAACTACATGTAAAAGTTTTGAGTGCGATCAGCGTCTTACCGCGTGTCATACTTACCGATCTTTTCATTCCTATTTAATTCCGATTTCATTCTGATTCCATAGAAATAATATACAGCTGATATTCCAATGTAAGTCTAATTATGTAGTTTTTTTTTTTTTCTCACATAACATCTACAAGTAGAAGAAATGCTGCCTGAAAGTCCGTTGAAACCCCAATACAAACTGCTTCATGCTGTACTTTCTACTAGTGCTGGTAGCGTAGTGAATAGCGTGGTGGACTACGAACCCATAGGTCGTGGGTTCGAATCTTACCGTCGCCGATAATTCCAAAACCATTGTAACCTTGGACAAGTTACTTTACCCTACGTTGCATTCTCTGCACCCATGAGTAAACCAGGCACCTGACACATGCGACGAGATTGTAATGTGAATGAAAATCATGAGCGCCTAAACGGCAGCTCTGCTTATATACTCCCAAGGGAGTTGAGAATGCACTAGATTGTACAGGTATCGTCAGGGAGGTGATCGTAGAAGTCGCGTGAGACTTAGGCGAACGAGACTATAAACCCTACCTTTACCTTTACTTTCATGCTTGCTATGATGCGTCATAATTTACGTCATCATACAGTACTTAGTGCAAAAAAAAGTAAAATATGGTGAGGTTCAGAAGGAAGAAATTCCTTTTCCTAGAATAAGTGCTGGATTGGTGATTTTTTACGCCTCAACATATTTTGTTATCAGGGAACTAATTCGTACAAGTTTAATATTTTCATACGTCATGTACTCAAACATTACTTTTCTTTTAAATTTATACGAATTCGGAATAAATTCATATGTAAGGTAAATATAAGAATTGAATAATAAATATGGATAATGACCATATCCCTGTATACAGCAAAAAATCGATAATTCAGAAAATCAGAAACAGAAGGCATAGAAAATCATGATAAAACAGAAACCAAAGCAAACAAACAAAAACCTCTACCACATGAAAAGAAGCGAACTCCCGATATGGGAATGAGACCAGGTGCCAAGGAAGAGTAAGCATCTCCTGCTTGCATGCAACACCCGCCGCTTCAATTCGGTAGAACTGTCACATCCGGTAACTTCCATTTCAAAGGGCAGAGTACAATCTTTGGTTGGATGGTTCAAATGGTCTATGACAGAATATCATCGACATTATAGTGTATGACGAGTTCCCCATATCGACCGTAGAACTTCCTCAGTGACTATGTTAGTCAGTCACAAACATATCCCTGACTGAGAAGCTTATCTGAAAGACGCCTAGCTCTCAGAACAAAATCCGTATATTTGGTACTTGCTCTGGCATAACGTATCAACTGAGATATGAACACGCCATAAGCAGGCGATGAAGGGATGTTGCTACTCAGAAAAGGAAAGTTTGTAATGCTGAAATTGAAGTCGTCTTGTTTGTCATAGAGTGAGGTGTTCATGTGACCATCAGTGTCGTAGGACAACATTATGTCCAAATAGGATGCTGAATTAGTTTTCTCTGTAGTTTCTTTGACTTCAAGCTCCGAAGGATAGATACTGCTCAGGTAATCCGCGAATTTTTGATTATTGATGGACAACACATCGTCTATGTATCTGTAAGTCAAGTTGAAGTTAGAAGCTAAGTATCTTTTCCCTTCAGAGACCAAAGATTGAATGAATTCAGCTTCGTACGAGTAAAGGAAAATATCGGCAAGGAGTGGGGCACGATCGGTCCCCATTGGAATTCCGACAATTTGCTGAGAGACCTTTCCTCCAAACACCACAAAAATGTTGTCGATCAAAAAGTTTAACATCTGAATAATATCAGTTTCAGTGTACTTATTTTTAGAGTCGGACTTTTCTTTTACAAAGTAGGTTTTGTCATAGTTAACAACAATAAATTTGTATTTGTGATTACCGTTCTTACTTGTAAACGCATCACTTATAATTTGTGCGAGTCTTTCTTCCAATTTAGAATGTGGAATTGTAGTGTAAAGTGTCGAAAAATCAAAGGCTTTGATCGAATGGACTCTACTAAAATGAGTGGATTTCAGATGTTCTAAAAATTTCCTTCGAATTCTTTAAAATCCACACCTGGCTGATACCACTGCGAGAATATACTGTCGAACAATATTTTTGAAGCCCAGATTTGATTTCAGACAAAACTTTGGTGAGTAAGATCGATACAGATTTGGTAGAGCATTCTGATGAACCAGCGATGAAACGTTGTTTGCACGGATTATTATGCATGTTAGGTATGCATTATAAGTATGGCAAATCTAAATCTAAATTGTTAGGGTCGAAGCCAAAGGAAGCAAGAGCTGAGTTATGGTTATCTATTATTTCAGTGGCAGAAAGGTTTGTTGGGGTGTAAATGGGATTTCCAGGTGTCAAATTTAAACCCAACTCTTTAACTAGACTGTCGAAATAGTACTTTTTGCAAATAAATGTGTAATTATTTGAGGCTTTGTCCGCTGGTGTGATGACATAATATTCTTGGAGGTAGGTAAGCTCTGTGATAACATCAGGGTCTTTAAATATAGACTCGAATCTGGTGTTCACAGTTGATTTTAATCGGTTATTTCTAGATAAAAGTAACCCTCTGATGGATTTTATCCATTCGGAAAGTGTCGAGTTGTACATCCTCTTTCTTTGCCCAACGTCTTGCATATTCCTCACAAGAGTCCATGATATTGACATTTTGGTTCCATGTAAAGGACATACTTTCTCTGCATTTGGGACCCTTTTTAACAATTCTTCTTGACAATACTAAGGTCACCAGTAAGAACGTGTCCACAAGGGGAGTAGTAGAAAATCCGACGAAGAACATTTGCAAGGAAGTGGATGTAGTTTGGGATTACTTAAATCAATAAATCGTTTGTAATTGTAAATTTTAGATGCAACTGTTGGTATGTAGCTATAGGAAATACAAGGAGTTTCTTTTCTTTTGAAATATGATGGTAATTTTTCTTTGACAGTTTTGTGATTCAATACCAAGATTCAATTTATCAATACCTTTGTTTGCAATTCTTACTTTAATGAAAGGACGGTTTGTTTTCTCCTCTGATTTATCTTATCTAACTGCTTGAAATAAATGAAAAGTAGAAATGTCCAAGATTACTCCTTGTAGTCTGTATTCTGGGGAACGTGTATTGGTAAATGTGAGGTCCTTCGTATATTCGTAAATTTCGTGTCACTTCCGTAAAGGAACAGAGTATAATTTGGTACGAATATAATGCAGGCCTAGAGGCCCATTCAAAAATGGAACCAAGTCATCGAAGGAGAACATGACAATTTCAATAATGTACCAGCATACACTGTTTTTATAGCGTTAATCGGTTGCATTGCGCCTGTTTTGGAAGTTCCTTACAGTAAACCATTCCCTGTCCATAAATTATGAAAGACAGAAAATGCAGTAAAATGACCAGAAAATGCAGTAAAATAACCAAGCTATTTTCTTCAAAATTACATTCCCGTCGTAACAGTTACATGTTGATTGGTCAAGCATCGCGCATCCTGCGTTTGAAATTTTCCAATGACTGACGACTGTCAACGACAGCGTGCAAACATTTTGCATGAAAAGGACCGAAGTTCCTGTTTCAAATAATTTCAATGACAAACAATCGTTCCGAACCTATGAATTATTGAAACTAGAAACTTGTTAATGATGTACATGTATTTTTACCGGGATGAAAAATTTAGAACAAAAGCGAACAGAAAATGAGAGATCAAAAGACGAAGACCTACCTCGGCCTCGATCAGGATACGATATCTTCATTAATTTTCACAATTAACTTGTCACTTATGAAATAACTAAATGCTAGGAAGATATTCTGATACCAATAGATTGTAACCATTCCGTTTTCTGCAAGTATTAGATCCTTAAGTATAGAAAATCTGTTTGTATAAACTCCCAGCTCCTGCGTGTACAATCCAATCACATTACTGCCATGTCTGCGAATTTGAACTTGAACTACAGAACGCGTAATCAAAGAGCTACGTCAGATCAAACGATGATGTAATGAAATGGTAAAATGGGGCTCCAGAAGGGGAAACAAAATTAATATTTTTTACACATTTGTGGCTTTCAGAGGAGAAAACAAACCGCCCTTTCATTAAAGTAAGATTTGCAAACAAAGGTATTGATAACTTGAATCTTGGTCAAATTTTGAATTACAAAACTGCCACAGAAAAAATCCTACCATATTTCAAAAGAAAAGAAACTCCTTGTATTTCCTATAGCTACACACCAACAGTTGCATCTAAAATTTACAATTACAAACGATTCCTGCAGTGTATTGATTTAAGTAATCCCTCACTACATCCACTTCCCTGCGAATGTTCTTCATCGGATTTCAACTACTCTCCTTGTGGACACGTTATTACTGGTGACCTTAGTATAGTCAAGAACGACAAGTTCAGAGAATTTTTAAAAAAAAAGGTCCCAAATACAGAGAAAGTATGTCCTTTAGATGGAACCAAAATGTCAAAATTATCATGGACTCTTGTGAGGAATATGCAAGACGTTGGGCAAAGAAAGAGGATGTACAGCTCGACACCCTTTCCGAATGGATTAAATCAATCAGAGGGTTACTTTTATCTAGAAATAACCGATTAAAATCAACTGTGAACACCAGATTCGTGTCTATATTTAAAGACCCTGATGTTATCACAGAACTTACCTACCTCAAAGAACATTATGTCATCACACCAGCGGACAAAGCCTCAAATAATTACACATTTACTTGCAAAAAGTACTATTTCGACAGTCTAGTTAAAGAGTTGGGTTTAAATTCGACACCTGGAAATCCCACTTACACCCCAACAAACCTTTCTGCCTCTGAAATAATAGATCACCACAAATCAGCTCTTGCTTCCTTTGGCTTCGACACTACCAATTTAGATTTAAATTTACCATACTTATACTGCATACCTAAAATGCATAAGAATCCGTACAAACAACGTTTCATCGCTGGTTCCTCAAAATTTTCTACCAAATCTGTATCGATCTTACTCACCAAAGTTTTATCTGAAATCAAATCTGGGCTACAAAAATATTGTTCGACAGTATATTCTCGCAGTGGTATCAACCAGGTGTGGATTTTAAAGAATTCGAAGGAACTTTTAGAACATCTGAAATCAACTTATTTTAGTAGAGTCCATTCGATGAAAGCCTTTGATTTTTCGACACTTTACACTACAATTCCACATTTTAAATTGAAAGAAAGACTCGCAGAAATTATAAGTAATGCGTTTACAAGTAAGAACGGTAATCGCAAATACAAATGTATTGTTGTTAACTATGACAAAACCTACTTTGTAAAAGAAAAGTCAGATTCTGAAAATAAGTCCACTGAAACATACATTATTCAGATGTTAAACTTTCTGATCGACAATATTTTTGTGGTGTTTGGAGGAAAGGTCTTCCAGCAAATTGTCGGAATTCCAATTGGGACCAATTGTGCCCCACTCCTTGCCGACATTTTCCTTTACTCGTACGAAGCTGAATTCATTCAATCTTTGGTCTCTGAAGGGAAAAGATACTTAGCTTTTGACTTCAACTTCACTTACAGATACATAGACGATGTGTTGTCCATCAATAATCCAAAATTCGCGGATTATCTGAGCAGTATCTATCCTTCGGAGCTTGAAGTCAACGAAACTACAGAGACAAATAATTCAGCATCCTATTTGGACATAATGTTGTCCTACGACACTTATGGTCACATGAACACCTCACTCTATGACAAACGTGACGACTTCAATTTCAGCATTACGAACTTTCCTTTTCTGAGTTAAAGAAGATCCTGACGATAATCTCAACAGCACTCACAATAGAGCACCAAATTGCTACCCCTTTTCTGAGTAGCAACATCCCTTCATCGCCTGCTTATGGCGTGTTCATATCTCAGTTGATACGCTATGCCAGAGCAAGTACCAAATATACGGATTTTGTTCTGAGAGCTAGGCGTCTTTCAGATAAGCTTCTCAGTCAGGGATATGTTTGTGACCGACTAACATCGTCACTGAGGAAGTTCTACGGTCGATATGGGGAACTCGTCATACACTATGATGTCCCACTATCCAGAATGGTGGATGATATTCTGTCATAGACCATTTGAACCATCCAACCAAAGATTGTACTCTATATCTTCCAAAATGGAAGTAACCGGATGTGACGGGTGTTGCATGCAAGCAGGAGATGCTTACTCTTCCTGGGCACCTGGTCTTACTCTCATTTCGGGAGTTAGCTTCTTTTCATATGGTGGAGGTTTTGTTTTTGTTTGCTTTGGTTCCTGTTTTATCCTGATTTTGTATGCCTTCGGTTTCTGATTTTCTGAATTATCGATTTTGTACTGTAGACAGAGATATGGTCATTATCCATATTTGTCATTTCAACCACGCATTACCTTATTTTTGTTTTGTTTGGGGACTACTTCGCCTATGGGAACTACTTCGCCGATGGAATTGATATTTTCATACGCAATATACTAAATTACTAATTTCTTGAGTATTTTTGTGAAATTTGGAATAAATTGGGGTCTGGAAAGGACCTCGCACGAATTTACGGGAAATTCGCCAAGATAATAAAATCTCCTCCAGGGTTACTAAAACTATTTTAAGGTATAAAATATATATTTATGGATAAAAAAAACTTATAATCTTTAAGTTTAATATCTACTCAAATGTTTATCATTGACATTACCTACTTGGCATTTATTCGAAATGAAAGCAACGCGGGGTCCACCATTTAGAGTACGTGGTATTACGTTATAAAATTCAATAAGATTAGATGAAATTGAGAAAATCGTTTTACTCTGAGTTATATTAAGTTATCGTACATTTAGTGATTTAATAAACGGTAGAATTATTGTCCTCCTTCAAAAATAGTATTTCTTTTCTGTATTCAGAACTACATTTTTGGTTCATCACTATACTCCCAATAGTTTACAATAAATAAATGCGCTTAGTGCATTTACATTACTAAAAGATAGTATTACATATAAGCGAAAAACTATCGAAAAAAGAGATTTTTTGTGGTTATTCGTAAAAATAAATAATAGAGTGTTTGATAAATAGATGAAAATAAAAATATAATCGAGAACAGTATTTTTTGTTGGAAGTGTTTGAATGAATATCTCAAAAAAAAAAAATGTAGACATAAAATGTTTACTACTCACCCAAACCATAAAATGACATCATAAAAATGATTATTTAATTAACATATTAGATATAATTGCAAAGTATCATCACTCTAAACCCATCGAAAGAAAACGTGATAGATTTATGTATAATTACGAAAGATTTTGAGCCTTCTCACCCCCCCCCCCCCTTTTTTTTATATTTTGATCGCCTGGTTGACATCGTACCCCACCTTGCTACAGGATCTTACTCGCCCTGCTGGAAGATCTTGTCAAACTTAAGATTCTATTAAAAGGAAATCCTGTAGCAAGGTAGGGAACAATACTCTAAAAAACTTTTCCAGTTTCCATAGGCTTTAGTGTTAAAATGGACAGTTTTAACCAAAATTATACACAAAATATAGGTCGCATGTTTGAAATATTACTATTTTCATAAAATTCAGCAAAAATCTTACCGAATTCAGAGTTTTAATTTCTTTTAATGAGGAATTTTTTTTTTTCGGTCCCAACTTGGCGGAATTCCATACTTATCGTTCGAGCTCCTTACAAGAATTAACTGTTCGATTTTGACAGTTTACTGGAGTATGAACTTTGGTTTGTCGCATCACAAATTTTGCGTATACAGCCTAGCTACGCTACGCGGTTTTACACAATTTCTGATGCGACAAACTAAAGTTCATAATCCAATAAACTGTCAAAATTGAACAGTCAATTCTTATATGTGTACTGCTAATAGATTTTATAGAAAATTCTATCAAGATCAATAAATTACTTTAAGACGTTCGTGCCAGGCTTCCAGCTTCATCGAAATTTAAAGTTATATGTCGAGAAGGCTATTATGTGACAGCAGAGATGGGACACTTTTTTAGCAAACACACGGGGAGGAATACTTCAAAACCTTTAAAGTTAGGCGAGTTTACCGTCCGGGGATAGAAAAACACGGGTGATGCGAAGCCATCACCGTCCGTTGTTTAACAATAATTTTGTACGAAAAATTATTTTCATCGATAATTGAAACGATGCTGAACAATTGATCGAGTATTTAATATCAATGGGAAATCCAGATGACATTCTTCCTTACATCTATACTAGTTTGGAGGTCATGTCTGCTACTGTTTTATTTAAAATGGTTCATTTATGCAAATGATAACTTTCCTTAAACTTTTGCTTCATGAAAGAGATTAAAAATAAAAAATTGATTTTAACGTTTTGATGTCCGCGACTAGTTGTGATACGATATTTTGTCTGTTGCTAGAAGTCTTATCATTTATCAGCAAATCTCAAACGCGCACAATCTCGTCATTATCACGCGTGTCGTTAAAATATATACAAAAGGGAAGGGTCCCAGCATGACCACCCTGTACTCACCCAGTGGAAAAAACCCATAGGAAAGCGACACATAAATGACATCAGACAAAACTACAAAACAGTCGAAACAGACTTACGGAAACTTCAAACATTAACGACAACACATAAGAGGAAGGAGACAAATGTGCATCCGGTGCCGACTTTGGGCGGCATTCTGCTATTTTATTATCGCATGCATATAACAGTCTGTACTCTTCTTGCTAAAGCGAGCTCAAAGTATGACCAACTTTCAAATAAGACAGACGATCAGGACCCAGTCTTCTCTGACGATATTTGAACGAATGAGATAAAGAAGATCCTGACGACAATCTCAACAACTCACAATAGAGCGCCAAATTGAGCATCAACGGACCCTTGGCAAGCTAGAGGTGGGCCAGGTACCCGGGAGGAGTAAGCATTCCCTGTTTGACTAGCCGCACCCGCCGTCGATGTTCAAGCATGAAAATGAAAAGAAAAAACAAAGACTGTCATGGATGAGTTAAAGAATGGAGTCACGATTGGCGAATGTGCAACGTTTGGAAAAAATCTGGTACAAAACTGTAAATTGGTCCAGTACCATGTCCAGTGTTATTCTAATGACTTTAGGATCATATCCTTGGTAAAACATGCGACCCACTATTTTCTTGCATTTGTGATTGAAGTTTGATCTGCCTTTGATCCTTCTGATATTGTTTATTAGGTCACCGTAAAATGAAGGCAATATATACTGTCATGGTGGAATTGTCCTAAATGTATTAATAATGCCGATCACATATGTAATGTATCTGTGAAATCACTGATGTGTTTCCCACGTCAGCTAAAAGGCTAAGGGCTCAAGAAAAAAAAAGATTCAGTCATTTTTGGTTTAAAAAAGAGGGATAAGATGTCATAAAAGGGATGGCAAAATTCAATACGAAATTCATCAGTATCTCGGTTTGGGTGAACCCTTAGAAAAAATGTTAAAGACAATCATTATGTCAAACCAACAATGGGTATCAACGAGTTACTCGTTTATCTGTTGAAGAAATGAGTAACGAAACTAAGTGAAATTAGGCACCTAAGAGTTAAGTAAGAATAAAGGAAGACTACAAATGATTCAATGAGCAACATTTAACAATATACTTTTTATTATTTCCAGGAGGATAAGACCCCATTAAGCGTCTATTTTTCCACGCCGAACTCCCTGAAAAAGTATATCTCTCTTCATCTTCATCTTCCTATGTACAAAGTCACTGATAGCTACCTCACAATCATCAACATCTCCCTCCTCAATTCCAAGAAAGAACAAGTTCTTTCGCATCGATCTGCACTTATATAAAATTTTATTCAGTTTTCAGTCAACATTTTCTAGCATGCTTTACATGTATATATATCATTTAGATCCTTGTTAGTTATTGGTTATCACGATTTCACATATACATTATAAGTGAAATTTAATCATAAAGATAAACAAATCAATAAATAATCCATAAAAGTTATATTTCTTCGACTTTCTCTTTTGAATTTCCACAAAACACGTAATGAATGTAAAGTTGTGTTTTCACTAATTTTCTGTAGTAGTTAAATTTGTAGAAGCTCATAAAAACACGACTGTTCCGGGTACTTAACCTAGACATTTTTTCTTTATAAAACATATTTTTTAGAAAAATCTCTCTAATTCTAATTCATTAGATTATGACTAGCAACGGACATCTAACTACGGACCAAATTTCCTATACTGTCTAACAACGGACAGCTTTATTGGCATGTATAACTTTTCTATTTATTCCCTTTCTTCTTTTACATTACAGTGTATTGAATGATTATTTATTAGCGTAATGTCACAATTATAGGAGCAACATGATGAAACTTGTGACAAAAATACATATTTTACAAAATAGACACAAGTTGACAAGGTATAAAGTGGTGTAACGTAGATTGTAAACTCTTCTTAGCCAACGACATCCCACGATTCCGGATTTCTGCAGAAGAATCTATCATATTAGATAGGTTTCCCATTGAATAATGCTCATAAAGTTCATAATGCTATTTATCATTCATAAATTGCAAAAGTTGCTAACGAAAGTCTACATCCGTACAATCAACGGACGGTCATGGCGTCGCGTCACCTCTGTTTTTTTCTATCCACGGACGGTAAACTCGCCTAACCTTAAAGATATTGAAAACAGCGGCGATAAAACCGGCTTAACGAATTCCTCACCGTGAAACAGCAGAGATATAAAGAAATAAGCAATTTTCAAGTGATGACAGGATGTAGTATGAGAACTCCTATTCTCAGGCCTCTGACTCCGAGTTTTCGAAATTCTCTGAAGAAGTCTTCATTGATAAAAATATTAAAATGAAATGTAACATCCGAATATCATTTTATGATATATGTAAAACGGTGTGTTCCAATGAAAATATTACAAAGCTTCCATTCATAAAAAAAACCAAAATCATCCATTTTATGCGTTTGTCTAACAAGATTTTTTTTTTTTGATAAGCAATGAATTTCCAACATCGTATCTGCAAACGAAATGTCATATTTGTTTCATGATTTTTTTTTTCATTTTGAAGGATAGGGTATGGAAATCATTTCTCTTGATAATATCATTACTTGCGTTCTGGTAAAAGCGGAAAAGACCATATTTTACAAATAAAGGACATTTCCTTGAAATGGCGTCGATTTGTCTTCAAGCTTCATCAGTTGAGCCCGTTTCATGTATGGGTCCATGTTTCAAATGTTTTGAGGTCATAAAGATTGTATTGAAAACATACTTTACTGCTGCGATTGATGCGTTCTATTATTATTTGAATATGTACACAAATAAAGTAAAATACATCGTCATTATCCTTTTAGAAAACATTGCCTTAAATCGGCCAGCAGAGTCTGATTCAGCCTATAGTTCGAGTTGGGGTCCAGATAAAGCAGTTGATGGAAATACAAACCAGAATGTGTATTGTGATTCGTGTCTTCATACGCTAGGTGATGGATCGCCTGCCTTCTTGAAAATCAATTTCCAGAGTGTATCTTCCATCAATAGGGTTGAAATATTCTACAGACGCCCGTATTCTGGTGGTTCAAGTTGCAGCGAAACTCCAGGAGAAGGCCTTCGTAAGTAATTCCTATCTTTGAAGTCTTGTTTTTAATAAAAATACAAAAAGAAATATCTTTATTTGAACATGATTTTGGTTACTTTGGAAACGAATACAAAGAAAACGTGAGTGTTCCAAATCTTTACCTTCTTGAACAAACATGCAAGCCATTTTAATGCGCCAGACACGTGTTTCGGTTAATGAATTCTCATCAGTGGTACATATACTTGAAACCATATTATATTAGTTTACGTTTGTTGTTTCTTGAAGTTACATTTGTATTTCGTATGGTATCCATTGTTTGCTGCAATATTACTTGTATATTCTGCTGTTGTAAATACATCTCTATTCTATATCTGATAGATATGTGACCAGAGTGTAGATTTCGACTTTGTTTTACCCTGCGCACTGAACTCACAATTGTCTCCTCGTCTCCTCAGTGTAAGACGTGTTTTAAAGTGTTTACAAATGATGCGATCACGTTTCACTTATAACATTTGCAATACTTGGTGAGTGTCACTGATGGTGGACCAATGGTCCCCGAGGGCACATATAGCCAAGTACCTATCAATATATTTGATCGGGTTCTTCATAAGCATTCACAATTCACTGTCATGTTCATGTTATGTGGTGTATTTGTATGTATTGTATCCAAAGACTTTAATAATGAATAAGCATACCAGTTTTATATGTATCATCTTTTATATGTCCTAAAGGTTACATTAGTGTAAAGATTTGACCTCAAAAACTACTGTTCTACACCCAAAAGCTGACGTCATTTACTGACTAAAAATAAATGGATTATATAAAGAAGAGAGTGATACATCCAAAGAAAGATATTTTTCTATAGATTTCATTCAAACTAAATGGTATATATCTTTCCGATACAATTTTACTCCGAAAACGAAAGTGAAAGCGAAAGTAGAGATATTTTGACAAGTCATTTAAATGAACGTTGGTCCCATTTTCACTATTGTTCCAGAAAAATTCTTAATATAAAAATCATGCCGATTCAAAGGCCATACATGTATCTCTCTAAATTATATGTGACATTTATTTAGGGTTTCGCCGATTCGTTTTTGAGAAACCCACAATGCACCATACGAAGAACCGATATTCACAACTCCCCATTCTGAGCACCTCACCGGAATTCACCTCTACTGTGTACCTCCTTCTTATTTGATACTTTTATGTGCATGTCTAAAAATACACCCCATGCAAATCTATCAAAAATCAAATAACAGACTCTTATGATATATCATACTCTCTATAGCGATATCATTCTCTGACGCTGTATATAAAGGAAAATGACCGGGGTCAAAATACATGTAGCATGGAGACTACATGGGTTTAGACTATAAGAACCGAAAGGGAGGGAGGAAGGGGGAAGAAATATGGAGGGAGGGTAACAGTAACTGAACAATCAGGATATAACTTTAAATATGAATAACCTTGCTCTTATGCGTTTATGTATACAATCTCAATTTGAAGAATAACCACAAAATGCAGATTTATATTCCTGAAAATATTCGCCGCATTTTTAATCCATTTTTTTTTTTTTTTGGACTCGCTTCTCTCGGCACAGTTTTTAATCTAACCAGGACTAGTCTTTATTTAAGGATTGTTTTTCAGCTTTGCGCTTTATAGGCTGGTGTTGGCAGTAGGGAATAGAAACAAAAAATGTAAAGCACGATTCCATTCCCTATTGCCAATATACACCGATGAAGCGCTTTTTAAGCTGAAAAACAATTTTTAAGTTTACATTTACGTGTCAATTAAGTTGTATCTGTCCTTTTTTAGCTCACCTGAGCCGCCAAAGACTCAAGTGAGCTATTGTCATAGCAATCCGTCTATCGTCCGTCGTCGTCCGTCGTCGTAAACTTTTCACATGTTCAACTTCTTCTCCAGAACCATTGAAGGGATTTGGATGAAATTTGGTAGGCATGAAGTACTAATGGTGCCTTACAAGTGTTATTGATTTTCGTCCGGATCCGTCAATAGGTGGTGCCACCAAAGGCAAAAGTAGGTCACAGGGGGGACCCTCCTTTGACAAACTTCTCCTTCAGAACCAAAGTACATATCGACAAACCGAAAGCATCAAAATGATCAAGAAAGATGTCTTAAGAAGTGTTGTTATTTTTGGTTCCACTCCGAAGTCAAATTTTTGACGCGTTTTTGACGCCTTTTCGGACTTAGTCAGAAATGCACTTTCTTGCCCTATTTCTTTAAATAACTCAAAAGTGTAGGTTTTCACACACTCATTTACTGCATATTTATCATATTTAACTTACTTAATGCTTTGATATGTATTTTATGCTTAAATTTATTTTTTTTTTTAACGAATTTTTTTCTTATGTGAAAAGGAAGTGGGGTTGATTTTCATACATTTTCTGCTTCTTTTCTATAACCACTCTTCAGATTGTCATGAAATTTTGTAGGTATGAGGTACTCATGCATGGTACCCTACAAGTGAAAGAATTTTGTCAAGATATCCACTTTTAGATGTTTGTGGAATATTTTAAAGATTTTACATAGGTATAATGTATGTTTTCCATGCCCAATGGACCCACGGGGAGTGGCTTCAAACCCCCGGCGGGACCCCAACAATTTTTTTTTCTTTTTCTTTTTAAATCTATCGTTACAAATGAAACTATGAAAGAATTTTGTCAAAATATCAACTTTTAGATTTTTAATGATTTTCTAGAAGAGACAAGCTAGTTTGGCTTTGTGTACTTATTTTCGTACGTCGAAATAAGTTGGCCACGTTCGCTATCAAATATACTCTGAATTTATTTTTAAGATGTTGACTTTTTCCATACATGCATATTTCATAACAATTTCCCTATTTAATGATTAGTTTCTCTGTTTTATTTCTGTATCTATGGTAAACAAAGTCGCCATATATCTTGTGTTACAGATTTGATTGTTTCAATACCTCCACGACCCTTTGGTATGGGTAACTACAGGAAATAAAAAGGTGCACACTAAAAGTTTTGACTGACTTGAAATGCCCGGAATTAAGTCTGTAAAATTGGTCTTTTTCGCTTGCTAATCTTTGGCTCGCATAAAAGTGAAAGGGGGGGGGGGTCATGCAAGTCCTTTTTTCGCACATTTAACTTTTTTACAGAAACTCTCCGCTCTCATCGAAAATGTTCCGAATTTTACATATTTTCAAATCAATCTGTAGATTGCATAAAAGACAAAATCATGTTCGAAGTTAAATTTATCACGATTACTGGTCATATTTTATCGATTCAATTTGCTTCAAATACATTTCCAATATTTTTTACCAATAGTGTTGACACCTTTTATTCAGTACTGTTCAAAACAGAGGGGAATCCCTGCGAAAAGTTGCAACTGTTAACAAAGTCGCCATACTTTATATCTTGTGTTACAGATTTGATTGGTTCAACTTTAGTAGCGATACATTTCAGGAGATACCGTGCAAACGGAATAGATTTTTATTTAATGTGCATTATACTTGGAGCAATTTCATACTGGTTATCATTCATGTACTTGGAACACTTGCATATACTTGTTATCATTTATAAACTTTGCTCGAATTACCTCTTGTAATATTGTCAAAGACAATATAAAGTCATGATTTGCTTGAAAAGATCACTAGGCTTAATTCTAAGTTCTATATTTATTTACATATATACATGGTACTATGAGTTGCACAGAGGTACACGCTAGCTGGCAGACTGACCAGCACGTGGGCATGCATACAGATAAGATGCTTCATAATCACGTGACTGGCTATAGCTAAGATATTACATTCCTCCTTTTCTTTATAAATTAAAAAAATATTATTACTGATGATTAAAATATAAATGTAATAAAGTAATCTAAAAATAAATGAAGTAGTGTCGAGCACGGCACAGAGAGTTCATATATTAATGTCAAAGGTTCACCGTCTCGACACGAGCAGATAAGGAAAGCAATTAATACGAAATCTAAAATGAATAACTAAAGAGTGTAACGAGTCTATCAATTATCTCAGAATAAAGTGTCATAGAGGACCAATTCCGAATGGTGATTACATCATGGTTGTAATCGACGATTATTCTCGTTTTCCGGTCATTGAAATAATGACATCTATTTCTGCGAGAACTGTAATACCTAGGCTAGATGGTATATTTGCTACATTCGGAATACCGTCTGTATGTAAGAGCGACAATGGACCACCATTTAACGGTTCAGAATTCAGGAAATTTGCAGATTACCTGGGATTCAAACACCGGAAAATAACTCCGTTACATCCAGAAGCAAACGGACTTGTCGAAAAGTTCATGCAACCGTTGCAGAAAATCATAAAAGCCGCAAACATCGAAAACAAAAATTACAGACAGGAACTACACCAATTTCTCAGGAACTACCGTGCTACACCACACTCTACAACTGGAATTTCACCGGCAGAAATTCTTTTCTCCAGAACAATAAAAACCAAATTACCAGAAATGCCGAAATCACCACCAAACAGTCCATTGCGAAACAATGATGCATCAGAAAAATCGAAAAACAAAAAGTACGCTGACTCAAAAAGAAAAGGACGAGAGTCATCTATCAAGGAGGGCGATCAAGTACTTGTAAAACAACGGAAAAGGGATAAATTAACACCTCCGTTTCAACCGAAACCGGCCGAAGTTATTCGAAGAAAGAAATCAATGATAACCGTAAATCACGAAGGAAAAGAAATAACCCGAGATGCTTCACATTCCAAACCGCTTCCAACTAAAATTTGCGCATCAGACAATCAAACACCGTATCAATCGCCAACCCCGAGCATTCGTAGACGACCAAAACGAAATAGACAGAAACCGGCAAGATATCGCGATTAATGATTAGTGCGGTGAAAAATGTGAAATGTGAAAAAAAGTGAAAAGTCAATCAAAAATCATGTATTGCAAAATTTGAATTTGATCATGTATTCGAATTTTTTATTTCAATGATACTGATTAATTTTGCTGATACCATAGATTGTTCAAATTTTATTGCATTCAGCTGTTATATCAATCATGTCAATCTCGTGATAGTTTTATTGCTTTTCAGGGACTCAGACATCATTAACTTTTACACTCGTTGTTTTATATTGCTTTCTTATCGTATAGTTTAGATTAGATGAACACGTGCATTGATTCTCTATGACACTTTATTCTGAGATAATTGATAGACTCGTTACACTCTTTAGTTATTCATTTTAGATTTCGTATTAATTGCTTTCCTTATCTCGACACATATCCTTATTTGATTCGGATTTTTCGCTCGTGGTGCTACAACGATAGGCGATACCCAGGGTGTCGGTCCTACGGCTTTTTCTATGACGTCTTGTTGCTCAAGTCGCTTTAATTCCTCTTCTACTTTGTTTCGCACGTGAAACGGAATTCTCCTGTGAGGCTCTGCTACAGGTGCGATATTTTCATCGATGTGTATTTTGATCCTTTTATCTTTTAATTTTCCGAAGCCTTCGAACACATCGCGATATTCTTCTGTTAATTCCTTTTTCGGGATTTTCACTTTCTGGATGACCGGTATAATATTAAGATCCACTGCTGTTGCGTAACTTAACAGATTTCCATAATCTCCCGGCACAACGTAGAATGTAGCGGTTACGATCTTATCCTTGGATTCAACGGATGCAGAAAATTTGCCTCTTATACGGAGCTTTTCTTTTTGACCGTAAGCAAACGCACTTATATCCGATTTCTGCAGTTTCGGTTTGTTTCGCATTTTGTTTACCGTGGTTTCTTCTACGATGTTGATTGAGCTACCCGTATCGACAATAATTTTCATTTTGTGGTCGTTCAGACGGATTTCTGTTTTAGGTAGTTTCCCTATTTGATGGACTTTGGCTTTAACTCCGAATGAGTATGCACCTTTTGTCGTAGTTTCATCGTCGCTTCTTGAAGATGTAGACGAATTTTCACCATCGCTGCTTGATGCGCTGTTTTCGTCGACATTTTGTACCTTTCGTCTTTCTCTAGTTTTGCGTTTAAGGCATTGCGAGGCAAAGTGATTCTCCTTTTTGCAGTAATCACAGATTTGGCCAAACGCAGGACATGATGAGCGATGTGGATAGCGTCCTCCACAGTTCCTACATTTTTGCTTTTTTCTTTCTTTGCTTTGAGAAGTAGATTGCTTTATGTTAGGCTCAGAAAAAGTTTTTTGCCTTACCGCATTCGTTTCTTCTGATTTCCTCATTTTGTCCGCTTGTTTATTTGCAATTTCCATGGCCCTTGCTGTTGATAATAATTTTGTTAAATCCAAGTTGTCACGAAGAGCTTTGCGTCGCAGATCATTTGAAGTACAGCCTTGAATTATCTGACTCTTGATTTCTCCGTCATTGTCCGCAAAGTCGCAGTGTTTAGATTTTTGTCGAAGTCTGGTCGCAAACTGATCCACGGTTTCCTCTTGGAGTTGCTTCATTTGACGGAATTCAAAAACTTCAAACTCGCGATTTACTTGCGGTTGAAAATAGTTTGTCAGAGCTGTTTTTGACTGATCATATTCGTCTTCTGCACTTGTATCTGGAAGGGTCTGATGGATATCAAAAACATCTTCTCCTGCGTAATGTAAGAGTAGTGCCTTTTTTCTCTTTTTGCTAGAAATGTCCATAGCAACGAATAAATTCTCAAGTTGATTTACGTATTTTGTCCATCTAATTCCCACAGAATTTTCATCGGAATGAATGTCAAATTTTGGAAACGTTGGAAGAGACATTTTCGGCATTTAAACAACAAGTGTCCTACACGGTTGTTAAAACTCAAGTTGTCTTTTAATCCAGTTTATCCTCGTCGCCAAATGTAATATTGTCAAAGACAATATAAAGTCATGATTTGCTTGAAAAGATCACTAGGCTTAATTCTAAGTTCTATATTTTTTTACATATATACATGGTACTATGAGTTGCACAGAGGTACACGCTAGCTGGCAGACTGACCAGCACGTGGGCATGCATACAGATAAGATGCTTCATAATCACGTGACTGGCTATAGCTAAGATATTACACCTCTGTCTTAGACTATCTTAGAAGAAGTAATTTACGGACTGATTTCTTGAAGAAACGTCTAATGAGTAATCTCTTCCTGTGGATTTTGAGAATGCATAGGACATTTAATATATGAAATTCTTGAAAATAAATAATTCAGTTCAGAGTTCTTTAAATCTTCCAATTAAATGTTGGACCACAGGAAGCTGTTGATTTAATAGAGAAAATAAATTATTATTCACAACCTTAAGCCATTTCTAAGATGAACACAGAGGCTTAAGGTTGTGAATAATAAAATATTTTCTCTCATACAACGACAGGTTCCTGTGGTTAGACATTTTGGAATTTTTATCTGTCCAAATTATAGATTCAGCATGAGTTTTTATCACACCAAATAATTTTTTATCGGCAAATCCGATGCAACCGATACATTTCATGAACTCTCTCGGCTAACAACTTGTCCGTGTTACAGACGAGGTAAAACAATTAGTTAACAGTAAATAACGACGTCGTAGGTCTGCTAGTTGGACAAGCTTAACAATATCATGGGCCTTATAATTCCCCTAAAAGCAGATACACCAGAATATGGTGCATCAAACTGCGAGACCTAGCGAAACCACTTGATTGAGTTTTTGAACAGTGTATGCTGAAATGCAACGCTCCTTCTCCCCTGTTGAAATATGCATAGGCAAGAAGCGCCGCATTTCAGCATATTTACCGAAAATTATTTGTGCAAGTGGCTTTAATGGGCCATGAGGTTTGATACACCGTACGCTGCTTTTTGGAAAACAAATTGTCTCAATTTCTGCACAACTCACTTGAATTGATATTGGATTAACACGATTTTGACTTACGTTACATGTATTAAGATGAAATCAAAACTATTCAAATGTTAAACGTCTTCAAATTCAATAGCATCATTTAAAACCTGATAAATTTACAGCATGGACCAGACATGCACGTTTCGGGTACTAAACCCTCGTCAGTGATCCTCAGTCTAAACAATGTAAAATGGCCAAAACGTATTAAAATTATTATGTCCAAAAATGTACCAAAAGACGTAGCAGAATGGGTGGGATATGATGCCAAAGGACCCACGTTTTAGAAATTTCAAGAAATTTTACAAAATGATTTTATTTTTGATGTTGCATAATTGAACTATACTAGCTGGGCATACGACTTTGGGCCACTTTATCCGTCTTTTCAAATCAGTAAAAAAGTTATTATTTTGAAATGTGACTATTTTTTCTTTTTTGTACTTTCAAAGGTTGTCTAAAAAAAACTTCTCTGCATGTGGAAAAAATCTTTTTAGAAAGGTTATGGGCTAAAATCCTGGTACTGGCACTATCAGTATTTAATGTCAGTATGTCAATTAGAGCGTGCATGGGTATCGGCCGGTGAGCGTTGTGCCCTCTGGGGCTCTTATTTTATCTCGTTTCTTTATATTTGAAATATCACCGCGGAGGGAGAACGTCATCCAACAGGAGGTGTTTACTCCTCCCGGGCACCTGGTCCCACCTCTAGCTTGCTAGGGGTCCGTCGATGTTTAATTTTGTGCTCTATTGTAAGTGCTTTTGAGATTATCGTCAGGATCTTCTTTAACTCATTGACGTAACAGCAACGTTTTTTGCTAGTTTTGAAGTAGTACCTTCTGTGCGGAAACATTGTAGAGAAATAAGAGATTGTATTTTGTTTTTGGTTGTATTTTGAACATATCGATTAAAACTGAATAAAAAATTAATCGTGAAAATTCGCGATTTTTGTCCAACATAATTTAAAATACCAAGCGGAGGAATAAAACTAGAGAACTATCACGTAGACAGAAAGGAAAACATTTGAAAACTCACTTCCACACTCTGTTAAACTGCTTAAACCTATGAAATCAATCGGTACCATTATTCAAACATAGCCTGTTTCTTCTGAAAGTAATCAGAATTATGCAAAATTCGAGTAAAGCCTTGCGAAAAGATACAAATACACGAAAACTTGATCGATATTTTCATGATCACTTACCTCAACATGGCACAAGATTCCCTGATACTCGAAATATTTCTGATATATAATTCCATAAGAAGCAAAACTAATTTCACTGTTCATAAATGACACAAGTGGATCAAATCTAATCATACTTAATATTCGCTCATCCAAACATGGTATCTTTCTGTAGACGACAGTGCAGGTCGTCCTTGAACTTCGTCCGGTGTGACTCGCTATCGACTTGCTACGACCCACTTCTTAGAAGTGTATATGTGGGTGACCTAGATTTTGACACATTTAATCACTGCGGGTAGACGGCGTCGATTGGTAATGGAATTTTGAATATGGATTAAAGTAATCAATAAATAGAATGGGCATTTTATGCGAAATTAATCCGCGTATGTTCTAATGTCATGTGATAGGCTCTTGCTTTTATCGAAAATTGCTGTGCAATTGGTTTGGTCCCTTTATATATGAGAAACGCAGTAGGAATGTAAATATATTTCAATTGTCATATTTCAAAATGTAACTTTTAGTCTTTTTTTCATGCATGTACATGTACCATGACATATAAATGAAATGGCTTCCTCAAATGCCTAAACAATTAGTATAAGTTATAGATACATGTATATAAAATCCATTTCTATATACAATAAGTTTGCTTTTGAAGAAAAATATCCCAAATAACTTCAGTATTGCACCAATTTACACCTTTAAGTGTAGACATTTGTCTTCAAATATCTTCAAGACCCCCTCACATGCACCTTATAGATGGTTTTATTTGTTAGCATATTTATATTGTAAAAATATTTTATCACTTTTGTTTAGAAGTGAAAAAAAAATAGCATAAAATAAGAAATATTTACATTTTTAGCAAAATAACATGAATAAAGTACTTCTATTTATAAATCATTGACATTTTTGTTAATCAAGATATTATATCACATCAACTGATAGAAAAAATCCTTGCTCCAACTTTGCAAGACATATTAAAAAAATGCGTGTTTGTGAAACACGAATGCCCCCATCTTTGTCAGTAAAACTTTTATAATGGTTAAACTACAAGGTCAAGGTCACAAGGTCAAATATTTTGGTATCGATTGAAATAATTTGTGACAAGGAACACACGTGTGAAATATCATAGCCCTATCCCTTACCAATCGAAAGTTATGGCCAAGGTTTAAAATTTTCAAAAGTAGGTACATGTAAAAAATCCTGCTTTTGAATTATATAAGAATGAAATTTATCCACAAGAATTAACCCTTAACAAGGCAAACCTTTCAAATACAGAAACACCCTTTTTGGACCTAAATATCAAAATTGTAAACGGAAAGATTCATACAAGTGTATATGACAAAAGGGATGATTTTGGATTCAACATTGTAAATTTCCCTTGGCTTGACGGTGATGTTCCAAGATTACCGTCATACGGCATTTACATATCACAGCTCATCCGGTACGCTAGAGCATGTACTGATATTTTGGATTTTCACAGTAGAAATTTACAAATTACCTAAAAACTTTTAGGTCAAGGTTTCCGCTTTCATAAACTAGTTAAGACTTTCTGGAAATTTTACAAAAATTACAGTCAACTTCTTTTAAAATTCGGATCTATACATGCAACAGAGTACATTACTATGGGTATTACACAACCTGTCTTTTATGGTGATATGATAAACAAAATAAAAAGGATCAAAGGTAGGCAGCATAACCATCGAAAATGCGTCAGAATCATCAAACGCCTTTTATACCGTGGGTATGATCCTAATGTCACCAGACGGACACTAGGCTTGGTACTTGACCAATCTACAGTCTTGTACAAGCGCATCCTTGAGACTTGCAC
The DNA here is from genome assembly GCA_033119305.1 of Pinctada imbricata. Classification (NCBI taxonomy): domain Eukaryota; kingdom Metazoa; phylum Mollusca; class Bivalvia; order Pterioida; family Pteriidae; genus Pinctada; species Pinctada imbricata. The sequence continues at coordinate 48,991,403 of VSWD01000003.1, read as the reverse complement.
TCTGACTGACTGTGACGACGGGACTCCATGACGGGCCCTGTCCAAACCTCTTTAGAGAAGACAGGGCCCCGACCACCTGTCCTCTCTGAATGTCAGTCGGACTCCTCGGGTGATTACATACATGAGCTCGCTACAGCCGGCAGAGCACGGACTGTATTACGCATGCCCTCTTTTTATATCCATTTACATATTCATCTGTGTCTATGGGGCCTCTGCGTTTCGCGGTCTTGTTTGTGTGATGTCATCTTACAGTGAGGATGTTGTTTTACGCCACAATTGTACGTTCTTCGAGACGTCTGGGTAATTTGAGAAGTGAGAGGGTTGTGCGCATGTAATCCAGGATAACCACACCATTTGCTACATGCGTGACAGATGGCCGTCCAAAGTCGGCACCGGTTATCCATTGGTCTCGTCGGTTTATGTGTAGTCTTTTGTGTTTGATGTTTACATGTCGTGTGTCTCTTTTCCGTCTCATGCTGTACTCGTCTTTTGTGTTTTTGCATCGGGTGTTTTGGTGTTTAACTGTTGATGCTGCAACGGGGTCTTGTTGGAGATCTCCTCCCTTCTTTTCATGTAAACTCCAAGGTCAAGGTCACAAGGTCAAATATTTTGGTATCCATGAATAAGTCTTGTCACAAGGAATACACATGTGAAATATAGCCTTTTCCTTTATCATTCAAAAGGTATGGCCAAGGTTAAATTTATTGCGGACAAACAGACAGACAAACGGACAGGACAAAAACTATATGCCCCCGAATATTCGATTACGGGGGCATAGAAATATTGTGCGTGTGGGTCCTGGGCGAAAAAAATATTGCCCCCACGTAAACCCCCCCCCCCCCTGAATATCCACTGGGATTAAGTCATGAACACTAAAAAACCATGTACATCCGTGTAGTCCTTTCATAAGTACATGCATATGTGCATTGTCATATTTCCCTTCAGCAAAAAATATTATTGATTGAAAATAAGAATTACTTGGGGAGGAGGGAGGAAGGGGGAGGGGGGGGGGGTAGGAAGCAGGGGAGGTAGGAAGGGGAAGAGGGGTACCCTCTCCCCCCCCCTCCCCCTAGATGTGGACAGCGCTGTACAAATTGATTTCTGCTGCGCCATCTACAATAAATAAATATCAATTCTACAAAATAATTAAAAATTCTATGGTGATTTAAGTAATGGAATCAACTTCAACATTCTGCAAATATGCATACATTGGAGATGAAATTATAGGTGCCCGGGAGAAAAAGCATTTCCTGTTTGCTGGCAACATCCGTCACTTTAGGCCGTGCAGAAAAATGTAATGTGATGTAATTGTTGTCGTTGAATTTTCTCGTTTAGGACCTTTACCCTAACTTTTAATCTTGGCCATGTATACACATATTGTATATGTAAAGGTGCATGATAAGAAAGAGTAGAAAATTGCCTTGACCTTTCACTTTTTTATTATACAATCCATCTATCATTTATTTGCCATCATAAACCTTGGTCTTTCTAATTTATACTGTCATTTAGCATACATTTCTTTGATTTCCTTTGATCTCCATTACCTATTTTAGCCATTAGCTGTAAAGCTCATACATTCATAAACATTCACGTAAACCCCCCCCCCCCCCTGAATATCCACTGGGATTAAGTCATGTACACTAAAAAACCATGTACATCCGTGTAGTCCTTTCATAAGTACATGCATATGTGCATTGTCATATTTCCCTTCAGCAAAAAATACTATTGATTGAAAATAAGAATTACTTGGGGAGGAGGGAGGAAGGGGGGAGGTAGGAAGCAGGGGAGGTAGGAAGGAGAAGAGGGGTACCCTCTCCCCCCCCCCCCCCCCGTCCCCCTAGATGTGGACAGCGCTGTACAAATTGATTTCTGCTGCGCCATCTACAATAAATAAATATCAATTCTACAAAATAATTAAAAATTCTATGGTGATTTAAGTAATGCAATCAACTTCAACATTCTGCAAATAAGCATACATTGGAGATGAAATTATAGGTGCCCGGGAGAGAAAGCATTTCCTGTTTGCTGGCAACATCCGTCACTTTAGGCCGTGCAGAAAAATGTAATGTGATGTAATTGTTGTCGTTGAATTTTCTCGTTTTGGACCTTTACCCTAACTATTAATCTTGGCCATGTATACACATATTGTATATGTAAAGGTGCATGATAAGAAAGAGTAGAAAATTGCCTTGACCTTTCACTTTTTTATTATACAATCCATGTATCATTTATTTGCCATCATAAACCTTGGTCTTTGTAATTTATACTGTCATTTAGCATACATTTCTTTGATTTCCTTTGATATCCATTACCTATTTTAGCCGTTAGCTGTAAAGCTTATACATTCATAAACATTCACCTTACGTGGTTATCACAAATGGTTTTGAATGACGAAGAAATTCGGAAGGAAGGACTGGTTCATTTGTTGTGACTGTGTTCTCAGAGGATAACTGTTGGGAATAAGGGCGCTGATATGTCATGACTGTTTGGAAAATATTTAGCATACGTTTAAAAATCGTTAGGTTGTAAAGGGAACAGTTGTTTTATTTGTTTTTGTTCGTTTGTTTTTTGGGGTCTTTTTATTATTATTATTATTATTTAATTTTATGTGATTTTTAGGATACAATAAATTATCATGCCAGTATATATAACCTTTCATTAAAATTTTGTTAATGACTTCTAGAAGGCTTCGTGCATGAATATTTTCTTAATCTTCTTACATTAAAGATTAAAGATAAACCTAAATTGATGAGGGAGATGGAATAGGGACCTCTTCCAGAAGAGGGTTGTTTATTCATTGCTTTATTTATCTGGTTATTTATTAATTTTTCTTTTTAATTTATGATATTGCTTAATGCTATTGGCATTTTAATAAATGTTCCTTAGTGTCAATTTATTGCATCAGACACGTTATCCTCGATAGTGGACTTTATATGAAAATGAGTAAGAGATCCTAGCGCCCTCTATTTTATATTACGCCCAGGGGTGTGGCCAGCATGCAATTGATGTGTACGCAATAGGAAGGTGCGGTTAGGTGCCGTTTATTCTTATTTCGAAATCCTTCAGTTGCATACACCGGACCAGTGATCTTTTTTATTTATTTATTTATTTATTAATTCCTTTATTTATCTATTTTTAAAATGCGAGAGGATCTTTAAGTTCAATTCTTTATATATTGATAAGGGCAAACTGTATGATATAGTCGGGGAAAGTTGTATCATTTGAAAATTTAACCTTATTGGTCTTGGTGTAATGGCAGCTACGTCAGTGACGCGCTGTTCCGAAACGGACGCTTATGTGGTGCGAGTATGTCTATGAAAGAAACCTTACTCCGCACACATATATTATTATAAATATAATGTGAACTTGAAAGGTACATAAGGTCTCGTCAAGATCAAACCATGAATCAACTATTTTTGTTAAAATTTTAACGCAAACGAGTCTATCATGCTTAAAAATTAGAAGCTGGTTGGTTACAATAGTCACATATGCCCTCACTACCGAGCTATGATCAATTATTGCTTATAAAATGGGTACCCTAATATAACCTATTTTTCTCCGTAGAAGACCGATTGCGAACACGTGTAAGCACTTATCTGCTTAATGCTAGTACTGTTTCAAAACAAAACAACATGGCTGACGGATAACACGTGGGACGAAAATGAATCGACAATCGGTGTTATCAAAATGTAATGAACAAATAGTATTGGCTTGGTATTGGAAAGTTATAAATACCTAGCTTAGAGGACGACCGTGAAATTAAAAACTCTGACAATTCTGAGGGAAAATTAGCTAAAGGGATCTACAGTGTACATTTACATGTATAGTTCTCTTTTATTTTTATCTATGAGAAGTATATACGCGTGTATATAAGTTTGACGTGTATATATATCCACAGTAATTTTGATATGTGTTTATATAATATATATATATATTCACAGTCTAAATCAAATATTAAAAAACGGACAAAAATCGTTAACTAAATAAAGGTTAATTTTCATTCAGGATTTGGTAAAGAAACGCTCATGTGTACAGCAGACTACATGTACACCTGCCTCCCATTCACGCCGTCATACACTATTACACGTTTTTAGTCATTTGAAAGTGTTCGATTATCCACGTTCAAAATGGTGATTTGAATAGAACAGGATATCAATGCATGATAATTAATGAAATATTAGTGAGTTAGGTTTTTAGAGAGAATTTTAAAAAGACTGTATACGTGGTTTACTACATATTTCATAGTAATCCCACGATGTGAAGTTCATTCAAGCGATTGGCTGATCATGGTAGCGTGTTCCATTTTACCTTGGTAAACGTGACATATTTCTACATACTGTATATGCAAATAACCATTTCCGAAGTTTACCCAAATCGTGTGTACCAGAGAGTAAAAACGTCTATAAAACAAAAATGTGAGAGATATTTTATGTAAGTAATATAAAGATGTTCAGATGGTAGTACTTAAAAGCTATTTACGGTAAAGCTTCATTATTGGCAGTGTAATCCCTGTTAGACTATATGTACCTTTGATGTATATAATGTGATACATGTGAACTTGGAACAGTGTCTCGTAAGTCAAGTATGGCTGGGCGTCAAATTCCAAAATTATGTACTGATGGTATTGTAATTATAACCTTGTAAATGTGATGTGCGACACTCAAATAAATGGTTTCTGATTCTGATTCATATAAATTTACGAGATTAGTAATTACACATATGATATTCGTATAAGTATGAAGTTATTTAAAATTATTTTCTGTTTTAGCTTTATTTGTACTAGTTTATCTGCAGTTTTGCCGATTTGTTATTATAAGAGTATCACTTAATTATCTGCAGACCTTTCCTTCTAAGATGATTCTTAAAATAAGACAATGAAAAAATACATCTTTTTCATATAAATTTACTGTATGTGGCTGTTTTGGACGCGGCTGACATTTCATCAAATAAAAATCAATGCAATGCAAATCAATATTCGATGCAAATCAATTCAATGCAGTTCAATTCAATGCAAAATCACTTCAATCTTCCATTCAATGTTAAATTCAATGTTCACCTCAAGTTCAGTGCATTCGTATGTTCACTTCAAAGTTCAAATTCTTCAATCAAGGATTCAGTCAACATATTTCACAAGAACAGTCAGTTGTTAATATTGACCCGTGAACCTCCGCGGCCAATATTAGATCGCAACATGCTAAAATGTATCACTTTCCATGAATGATTTGAGTTCAAAGTTCGCTTTATTAAAGTTCAGGAGATTTTTTCCCGATAATAATTCGGGTTCAGCAAATACATAAAAAAGGCTGCCGAAAAAGTCAGTACTGGCTAGCCTTTAATTTTAACCTATTTATGAATTGCGAATATGCGCTCCGACCGGGAAAACCGCGCCGAAGCGCATGCGCTTTAAATAGATATAACAGTAATGAATATTATAGCGTCTGTGCCAATCTGACGTCGGGGAAGTCCGTATGATTTCTCCTGAAGTGGTACAAAACTGTTAAGGTGACCTCGTGTCGGCAGGTTCGAAGTATTGTAAGAACATTGTAGTCCGTCTACATCTACGCAGCAGTTGCGTCCGCATTTTCTGGATATCCTGGAAGTCGTCAGCCGCGCCGATCGTCCTTTCCGTTGGGTTTTACACTGTGAAATAGAAATAAAAACGGCGGCAGAACCAGGTCCTTAAGGTGAAAACAAGATAAAGCATAAACAATCTCCAGTGAGTCGGGTGGGAGGGTGGGAAATTATTTTCAACCGACATATATCATATACAGTTTGGTTTTTATTATTAATAATTGGAATATATTTGGAGAAAATTTCAACAGGTCTGTTACCTTGCTATAGAATCCAGAAAGAGGGCGATTAGAGACCCGTATGTAAAACATGTGCTCGTGACGTATAACTTATGACGCAAAAGCACTAGCATGCTTTGCAAGAAAAATTCATGGTGAAAGCGAGGTAACTCGCTCAGCCACTTGAGAAAGACTGCAGATAAAGAAATCTATTTTCAAACTTGCGTCTTAATAGATTTTATTATCTGCAGACCTTTCCTTCTAAGATGATTCTTAAAATAAGACAATGAAGAAATACATCTTTTTCATATAAATTTACTGTATGTGGCTGTTTTGGACGCGGCTGACATTTCATCAAATAAAAATCAATGCAATGCAAATCAATATTCAATGCAAATCAATTCAATGCAGTTCAATTCAATGCAAAATCACTTCAATCTTCCATTCAATGTTAAATTCAATGTTCACTTCAAATTCAGTGCATTCGTATGTTCACTTCAAAGTTCAAATTCTTCAATCAAGGATTCAGTCAACATATTTCACAAGAACAGTCAGTTGTTAATATTGACCCGTGAACCTCCGCGGCCAATATTAGATCGCAACGTGCTAAAATGTATCACTTTCCATGAATGATTTGAGTTCAAAGTTCGCTTTATTAAAGTTCAGGAGATTTATTCCCGATAATAATTCGGGTTCAGCAAATACATAAAAAAGGCTGCCGAAAAAGTCAGTACTGGCTAGCCTTTAATTTTAACCTATTTATGAATTGCGAATATGCGCTCCGACCGGGAAAACCGCGCCGAAGCGCATGCGCTTTAAATAGATATAACAGTTATGAATATTATAGCGTCTATGCCATGCTTCGGGAGCGCAGCCCCGAAAGCCGCCACTTTGAGAAAATAAAGCCCCGAAAAGTGGTCAGCTATAATTTCGTTACTGCGTCAGCCGCGACCACTCATTTATTTAAAAAATAAGGCATTTATTTATGGGTTCTTTTTCATAAGGGCACATTACTTATTGGTGGGGAGGGAAAGGGATTACTTATTGGTGGGTAGGGAAAGGGGGGTAAACGTGACTGTCCGAAGTGAGGAAGGTCTCAAATGCTGATTGAATTGTGTTCAGGAAGATTTAATTTCCTAGGTCATTCAGGTGAACACCATCCGACTTGTAAAGGGAAGAACTAAAGGGGAAAAGGTCGGGGTGTTTGATGTAATAGCCACCGCCCTGGAGTATATTTTTAGCTGCCAGGCGATTTAGTCTATTCCTGCACTTTTCCATTGCCTCATTATTGTGGGACACTTGCCATTTAATGCGAGGAAGAAGCTGGGACCAAACGAGCTTTGTATTAGGTAGTATTTCATTTACTTCTAGTAAAATTTTCTTAAATCTATACTGGAGGTAACCCAGTGTGGCACTACCTACATCGCTTGCCCCACAGTGTAGGAGAAGGAAATTGGGGGGATCCTCGAAGGAGAGGAGATGGCGTAGCCTTCCTTTGATGTTAAGGAGCTTAAATCCTCCTAGTCCCTGCCACCATACAGAAACGCCTTGTCTTTCTAAATTCAGGTTTTTTCCCCCAGGACGCTGAAATGCTGACATTTCAGCATGTTTAAAGATAGATGACCCCACAAACCATACTTTGATTCGATCTGAAACGACGTTTAATTTGATATTTAATTTATTTATTCATATCTACTATTATTTTCAGATAGCAAGACACCATTACATGTAAATAAGATTTGACTAATTTTTTTCGGTCGGCTATACTATATCTTTTCTAACATCTTTTTGTGTGTGTGGGGGGGGGGGGGGTGAAAAACGAGTTTACTTTATTTTACTAAATAGGGGACAACGAATATATGTTTTGAATACGTCAGAAACCCAGCGTCCGGCAAGTTGAATATCGTTAGACGAAAATCCCGCTAAATGGGCTGAAGTGGCCGCTCCTATCCGAAACGAGTGACTTTTGTAATAATGACAATCGATATTGACGGCAGTTAAAGCGCGACGGAGAATAGCTGTAAACTGATATCTGGTCAGTGGTGTTTTGTCATAGTGACAAAGAAATTGGCCTGGGTGGTTGGGACGAATTTGCATGAAATTTAAAACGTTTCTATACGCGCAAATGTCCATTTTCATTTCTTGTATGACCAAAGTAATACCTCGGTTATACTGATCGGTTTTGGATTTTCTAATTTTGACGTAGAGGTATTTGTTTAGAGAATCTACTTTGATATCGGAGAACACGAGAGGTGAATCAATGGTTTTCTTATTCTGGCATACTATTTCGCCTATCCGTAGAAATGCACAGAGTGCTAATGTAAAAGCTGCCTTGAATAAAATTTCCTCGTAAGATGTTTTGCATATAACTGGGAGGGGGAGGAGAAGTTTCTTAAGAACGTCGATCGTAATAGGGAGGCGGGCATCTTTTATAACCCCATTTGTTCTTCGCATTCCTTCAAGGACCTTCGTTACGATAAAAGCTTTAGTTGTATCGACTTTGCCTTCTATTTTGCACTTGAACGAAATAGCTGTTACATACGAACGTGCTGTCGCAACGGAAAACCGCTTGCAGACATGTAAGTAATGAAATAAACAATTTGATCTACGGATGGGGGCCATGTTAAAATTAAATTGTGAGAAGAACGAAATTTGTCGAATGTTGTTAAGCCCGTAGAATAGCTGCGTTCGGTATTTTCTGATACGGATCCGGTCACTAGCCGTTGTAGGGTAGGCTGCAAATAATCTGTCGAAAGCTGTCGGGAACTTTCTGTGGGAGCTGGTCTGCTAATGGATCCAAACGACGAACCTGTTTGAAATGTTTACGAGAAAATGCATCGGCAATGTTGTTATGGACCCCTGGAATATGCTTAGCTTTAAACATAATATTGAATTTCATGCATGTTAATACAAAGTTTCTAATGAGACGTTTTCGGACCTTGAAGTACGTTTATTGACGACTGCAACCAAAGCTTCATTATCGACATGCATTACAATTTTTTTATTTGCAAAATTGTCTTTCTAAATGCTAATAGCTAAAACAATAGGAATGAGTTCTAACAGAGTTATGTCTCTTAGAATAGTTGAGTCGCGCCAAACGGTGGGCCATTGGAAGAAAGCCCATGCGCCGTCAAAGTAAGCTCCGCATCCAAGGTCAGCGGAGTCCATTCCGAAGCAGGAAAGTAAACCGTCCCATTGAATTGCTCCAAGAAAGTTAACCATGTGTCTATGTCGGATTTCATTCCTTGATTTATTCCTACCCAGTAATGTGGGGTTCGAATACCGGACATTGCATTATAGAATCGCCTGTTAAAGGCTCTACTCGATATGATGGCCTTACCAAAAAAGTTCAAGGTGCCTACTAACGATTGCAATTCCCTCAGTTGAACCTTTTTCTTGCCTTTGACGTATTCGAGCATGGATTTTAGTTTGGATATTTTTTCGGTTGGTATTTTAATAAGTGTGTGTTCGGTATCAATCGTCAGACCGAGATAAGTAAGACAAGTTGTAGGACCAACAGATTTTTCAGGGGCTAAAGGTATAGCGAGTTCATTTGCAATAGAAATAAATGTATCCATGGATGCTTTGCAAACCCCAGTGCCCTGTGGGCCATAGAATATGAAATCATCGAGGTAGTGGTCTACAGTAGGATGAGAAAACTTACTGGCAGTTAGTCATTCCAAAAAGGTCGCGAATTCCTCAAATAAACTGCATGCTAATGAACACCCAAAAGGAAGACATTTGTCGATATAGAACTTGTTTTGAAATTTTATTCCTAACAAGTCGAAATCGCCGGGATGAATAGGAATCAACCGAAAAGCGCTTTTGATATCGACTTTGGCTAGCTCAGCGTTTTTTCCTAACTGGCTTATTTTTTGAATAATGCTGTCGAACGAAGTATAGTGAACACTGCATAGCTCAGGGTCTATATGCTGATTTACGCCCAGGTTTTCAGGGTAAGACAAATGAGTTATAAGTCGAAATCCACCGTCCGCTTTAGGTACAAGACCAATGGGAGAAACGCGCATGTTATGAATCGGTATTGAGTCGAAAGGTCCCACCATTCGACCCAACTTAACCTCTTTATACATTCTTTGTGTCAAGTGAATTCAATCAACTAATTATATCATTTTTAATATGTGAAACCCAAACTTTGATTACTGTACTTTAGTATGCCATAGTCATCTCTGTCATGATTGAAAACTTTGAAATTAGCTATGTGGAATATTTAGGGTCTAACCTCAGATAAGATAAACTCCCAATCCTTTAAAGATTCTATCTCAAAATTCAACATAATCAGTTTAGTAGAAACATGGGCAAATCTACATCTACATCTACATCTACATCAGTACGTCAATCCATCACACTTGATGACTACATGACGGCGCAATGCGCAAACAGACCATAAAATTTAAAAGAAAAGTTTAAAAGGATAATTTACATATATACAAAAATGTCAAATATTTAATATGATGAGCTCAGATGGTTCTGGACCAGTGTTTTAAACTGGTTCAGAGAGGATGCAGTAATGATCGAGTGGGGGAGAGAATTCCAGAGCACAACGGAGTGTGGAAAGAAACTATATTTGAAGTAGTCTGTGCGTGTACTGAAGGTTTGATAATGTAGTGGGTGGTTGTGTCTGGTAAGGAGTTGTGTGGGTGGTGTTATGTATTCTTGTTGGTTGATGGCAACTAAATTATGGGAAATTTTATAAAGCATTGTTAGTCTCTGTGCGTTTCTTCTGATTTCGAGCGTAGGCCAGTTCAAATGATTTAACATGTCTGTGACACTGCTCGTGTTGTGATATCTGTGTGTAACATAACGTGCTGCTCTTCTCTGTGTCATTTCTAATTTGTCTTTGTGTTTTTGTGTGTGTGGTGACCATACGGTTGAACAATATTCTAAATTGGATCTGACAAGTGATTTGTAGGCCTGTGATTTAGTATCTTCATTTTTGATTTGCAAGTTACGTTTCAAAAATCCTAAAATTTTATTTGCTATTGTAGTGATGTTGTTAATGTGTGGTTCCCATGACATGTTGTGTGAGATTGTGATACCTAAGTATTTAGCTGTGTCAACTGTTTCTAACTTGTGTCCTTTGAGAATGTAAGAGTATTTGTGTGGATTACGTGAGCGTGTGATTCTAAGTGAGTTGCATTTCTGTGGGTGGAATTGCATACCCCATGTTGTTTCCCAGTGTGCAAGATTATTTAGGTCATGTTGTAGTGTCATGCAGTCATCTGTGTGTTTAATTTGTCTGTATAAGATACAATCATCTGCAAAAAGTCTTGTTTTAGAAGAAACGGATTGCGGTAGGTCATTTATAAAAATAAGGAATAGTAAGGGCCCCAGGACAGAGCCCTGGGGAACCCCGCTGACTACAGGCATTTGACTAGATGCCTCACCATCAAGTACCACTTGCTGTACCCTATCCCTAAGGAAAGCTGATACCCATCCCAAGGTGGTTCCCCTAATACCATAATTGTCCAGCTTTCTCATTAACTTCTGGTGAGGCACCTTGTCAAATGCCTTAGAAAAATCTAAAATTATGAGATCTGTTTGGATGTTTGAATGTAAGTTCTGTGTGAGTTCATGTGTGAGTGTGATGAGTTGTGTTTCGCAGCTTCTTTTCGCTCTAAAACCATGTTGGCAGTCTACAAGGATTTGGAAAGTGTCAAGGTGATCTAAGATGTTACTTACTACAATATGTTCAAGTAATTTACAACAAATACAAGTTAAAGAAACAGGTCTATAATTACTGGCCAAATATTTGTCCCCTTTTTTGAAAATAGGAATCACATTTGCCCTTCGCCAATCAGACGGTACAGCCCCCCCTTTCCAGAGATTTGTTGAAGATGTATGTTAGGTGTGGTGCAAGTTGCGTTGAGTATTGTTTGAGTATGCGAGCTGGAATTTGGTCTGGTCCTGTTGCTTTTGATGTGTCTAAGTTATTGAGAAGTTTTTCTGTTCCTTTTGTTGTGATATGTATGTTCTGCATGGATGGATAATTGTCTGAAAGTGTAGGAAATTCTTCATTGATGTTTTCAGGTGTAAATACAGAATGATATTGTCTGTTGAGTATTTCTGCTTTCTGTTTTGTATCATCAACCAGTAACCCCTCTGATCTTAGTGGGGCTACTCCGGTGTTGTCTTTTTTCATGTTATTTATGTAGTTCCAAAATTTCTTTTGTTTCTGTGATGTTTCTACTGATTCATCGTAGCAAATAATGTTATCTAGATAGTCCCAGTATGCGTTTCGTGTTTCTCGTTGTATTTGGTGTTTTATCTCTTTGTACTTTTGTGTTGTTTTGGTGTTTGAGTGCTTTTTCATGTTTTTAAACATTTTGTTTCTTTTCCTAATCAGGGACTTGATTTTCTTATTAATCCATGGTTGTTTCCTTTTGGAGTTGTTTATCATTTTGGTAGGTATGTGATTGTCCATTATGTTAGTGACTTTCGTCTTAAATATGTTCCAAAGTTGGTCTATGTCTACCGGTAGATCTTTATCATTGTGCTGTTTTTTCAAGTCGATGTTGTTAAATTCTTCCTTAATCTTGTCACTGTTAGCTTTTGCATAGAGATATATTTTTCTAGGTGGTTTCTTTATTTTTCTTGGTTTGATGCTTGATTCCACATATACAATTTCATGGTCTGATATACCTGGGATAATTTCTACTTTGTTGATGAGCGAGCTGTTACTTGTGAAAAAGAGATCAAGTGTTGATTTGGATGTGTCAGTAATGTGGGTGGGTCTGTTAACTACTTGTTCTAAGTAATTGTTGTGGCAGATGTCTATTAACTGTTTGCATTGTCTTGTGTTTTGTGCTTTTGGTTTGATTGTATAATTGTCCCATTCAATTCCTCCCAAGTTAAAGTCCCCCCCTAACCATACATGTGCATTTTCACTGTTTCTGATTCTTTGTATGTTTGTGTCTAAGTATTTCAAGTATTCCTCGTCTGTCTGTCTTGGGGGTTTGTAGAAACTGCCAATATAAAGGTCAGGTGATCCTATGATCTGGACTTTGACCCATAATTGCTCACTTGTGTCGTCTGTCTTCAAGTCAATGGGCTCGGAGCTTAAGTATTGGTCAGCTATCAGGATAAAAACTCCCCCATGAGGGTCACTTGTTCTGTCGTTTCTGTAGCATGTAAACCCTTCGGGGAAGACCTCTGCAGATTGAATGTCTTTGTGTAACCATGATTCGTTACCTATGATTATGTCTGGCTTTGTTGATTCTACCAGATTGCTTAAGTCATGTTTTTTGTTCTTGATTGATTGGCAGTTCATAATAATTATTCTTAATGGTCTATCTGTTCTCTTATGTTGTTGTTGTTGTTGATTTTCAGATGTTTTGCGGGAGTGAACCGGTGAGGATGTAGCAGCTGGGCTACCTATATGTATGTCGTTTAATGATGTCTCGTTTAGTGTATCAAATGGATTGGTTGTTAAGAAAACTGTAGTATCAAACAAGCATGAAGAAAAATTAGGTAGTCCACATTGGTCACATTCCCATGAAATATTGCGTAAACCTTGGTATATAAGCGTGTTCACACCTATGCATTCTTTGTGATGCCATCGATCACAGGAGTCACAACAGACCCCTGCCGTTTTCCATGTGACTGCTTTTCCACATGTACCACATGGGTACTTAGGGGTTCGTGGACCAGGATTTGGTTCTGGTGCATAGGAGTTTGCAAGTAGAATGACGCTAAGATAAAGTGATACCTCTTTTTCTGGTTTCCAATATTTACATACAATGTCCCTTACAATGTAGATTGTATGTGTTAAACTATCACAGAAAGATTTCTTGTTAGCAAATCTAAGGTTGGTATTTGCGTTACTGTTAGGCATATCATGATTTGCATTCAGATCGTCTATATCATGTGTTTTGTTGACAAATACACTGATAAGTAGATAAAGAGAAACTATAATTCTGATATTCATGGTTCAATGATAAGTCTATGACTGTGCAAGAGTAAGAATAATATGTGACACTAAGACAGACAAAATATGTTAGCTTACTTTGGTAAGGTTAGGTCTTCTCACGCCGGGCGACTCAGCGTATCAGGGATTACTTATCCAGAAATGGAGCCAGGTCTCATGTCATCACTCTGGCAGGTCAGTCTGTCAGTTAGGAACAGCTATAGCCACAAAGATGGAGAAACAAGTGGTTTTAAATGTGTATCATGTGTGTAGAGTTCGGAACTGGACGACCGTAATGTTTACTTCCGTTTTCCGGGATTCTCGGGTCTTACCCTTGACCTTTGTCTAAGCGTAAAAAATTTTCTAGGATGCAAAATCAAGAAGTGCTCAAACCAAAAATTGTGAATAATGATGATCTTTGGACTACAGAAAAACTGAAAAATAGACTTAAATAAACAAATGAAGCTTTTTCAGGTTCAAAATAACAATTTTTTCTCTGCTTTGATAAAATGGCAGCTGGTCTGTTCACGCATGCGCAAATGACACTGAGCACAACAATGATATCCCAGGGTTTAAACTAGTTGAAATAAGAAATAGGACGAAACATTGTAAAGCCAGACGCAATTCGGGTGGAATAAAAGTCTTTGCCAAAAGTAATATTTCCAAAGGCATTAAAAAGATGAGAAAAACACACACTGATATTGTTTGGCTAATGTTGGACCACACTTTTTTTAATACAAACAAAGACATTTATTTGGCAATTGTGTATGTTTCACCTGAAAATGTAAAATCAAATGCTCAAAATATTGATATGATTTACACCCAATTATTAGCTGACATATGTGAATTTAGTAGATTGGGTCATATTATTTTACAAGGTGATTTCAATGCATATACAAATACTCACCCTGACTTTGTAGTAGATGATAACTCAAATCCCCCATGTTTGAATGAAAATGTTTGTTACATCAATGATGTTAAATTGCCTAGAAATAATCTTGATCCTAAATATTCAAACAAAAGTGGTAAAAACTTACTAGATATTTGTAAGGAAACTGGTCTTAGAATTTTGAATGGTCGAAAAATAGGTGACCCTAAAGGAAATTTGACCTGCTTTACATACAATGGATGCAGTGTTGTCGACTACACAAAATTTACAACCTTATTGGATACTTTGAAGTACACGAGTTCTCATCCCTCTCAAATCATTGTCCAATCAGCTGTTCTATACTTACTTCATACCTAGTAGACAAAACCTCAAAATTGGAACTAAATCCATTGCCAGCAAAATTTGTCTGGGATAATGACTCAATATCCAAATATATTAAAAACATAAACAAAAAAGGGAATGTAGATAAATTCAAAAATTTTACAAGCCGAGAATTCCATTCTATAAACTCAGCAATTGATGAATTCAATAACCTGTTACTTACCGTTGCTAGAGAATCAACGAAAGTGATTCACCCAAAAGCGAAAGTGAAAAACATTAAGAAAAAACAGAAAAACAAACCTTGGTTTAACGAATCTTGCAGAGATTTACGAATCAGTTTACAAGGATATGTAAAGCTTGTAAATAAATTCCCACAAAATGAAACATATAGAACTAACAACTACAGATTAAAATCAAAATTTCGAAGGGCTTGTAAAAAAGAAGAAAGAAATTATAAAAAGAGTGTCCTTAAACAAATAAATGATAATATGAGTAATGACCCTAAAACTTTCTGGAATCTTATCCGGAATTTTGACAAAGTGTCAACAAATCATGATTCTCAATATACATGTAATAAAAAAATTATGGACTTCTACAAAGAGCTCAATTTAAAAGATCCGACCTTCAACGCAACCCAACTAAACATTATAGCACAGTATGAAAGATTACTAAAGAATCTGCAGTCTAACCCTGACATGAATAATACACATACACATTTAAATGACAAAATATCAAAGCAGGAAATCATCAAAGCTATAAAATCGCTGAAAAACAATAAAAGCTCTTCGTTAGATCTCATCTGTAATGAAATGATTAAGTATGGTTCCCAAGTACTTGTTGACCCAATTACAAAGCTTTTTAATTTCATTCTTAATACTGGTGATTTTCCTAAAATATGGAACTCAAGTCTAATGGTTTTAATACACAAAAAGGGTGACAAGTATGACCCGGCCAACTATAGAGGAATCTCTTTAACTTCCAATCTCGGAAAACTTTTCAACAAAATTATCCATAACAGACTTTCTGATTTTCTAGAAGATAATAAACTTATAAGCAAGAACCAAATTGGCTTCAAGAAAAAAAGCCGCACCTCGGACCACATTTTCACTCTCAAATCTATAATTGAACATTACAAAGCAAAACGAAGAAAAGTATTTGCTGGATTTATTGACCTAAGAAAAGCATTTGATACAGTATGGAAGGTTGGTCTTTTCTACAAATTACTTAATCAAAAGATACCTCACAAGATTTTCAACATTATTCATTCTATGTACAACAATAACCTGTTTAGTATTAAATTCGCAGAGGGTTTGAGTGAATTTAATCATTCTGACAAGGGTGTCAAATAAGGAGATGTTCTAAGCCCGTTACTATTCAATTTCTACATAAATGACATGATAAAGGAATTTGACAAAAACAATTGTGATCCAATAAAATTAGATGATGCTTCTCTAAATGCACTGTTATATGCCGATGATTTGGTAATTCTATCTGAAACCAAAAAAGGTCTACAAAACGCTCTAAATGCACTCTCAAACTACTGCTCAAATTGGAAATTACAAGTAAACACAAATAAATCTAAGATTATTGTTTTTAACTTAAATGGAAAATCATTTCAAAATGAATTCACATTCAATGACGCCCATTTAGAAACTGTAAAAAAATATAGCTACCTAGGCATAACTTTCAAATATAATGGCAATTTCAATGCAGCCATAAAATCATTCTCAGAGAAGGCTAGAAAAGCCTTCTTTAAAATAAAACAAACCATTGGATTAAACAACCCATGTAAACTTCTAGAAAAATTATTTGACTCATTGGTTTCACCCATACTACTATACTGTTGTGAAATCTGGGGTCTCCATACAACTTTTAAGGACACAGAGCCGTACGAAAAACTACACACCAAATTCATTAAAGAAATCCTTGGTGTTCACTGCAAAGCATCGAATGATGCTTGCAGAGCAGAGCTTGCTAGAGTGCCACTTAAAAATATAATCTTACTGTCCAATATAAAATTCCTAGAACATATTTTCTCATCACAAAATAGCCTAGTTAATGAAATTTATATTGCCACTAAAGAATCAAACACCTGGGTTGATAAAGTTTCCACACTATTAAATAGAATAGGACTTCAATTTATATCAAACAATCTCCAAACATTAAAAATAAACGTTAACACAATCAAACAAAGAATATATGACATATGTCTTTTTTTTAGTTCAACTAAACTCTCTTTTTTCAAAAAATTCTACACAATGAATAACAGACCTAAATATGTAGATATCCTAATCAACAAAGGCGACTGAGCTGAAATCTGTAAATTGAAAATCAGTGCTCACGTTCTAGCAATTGAAAGAGACCGATATAAAAATATTTCTAGAGAAGAGAGATTCTGTAAACTATGCGATATTCAACTAATTGAAGATGAAGTGCACCTCTTATTACAATGTTCAAAATACTCTGAAATACGAGAAAAGATGGATGAGAAATATGAAATGCATTTTAAATACTATAGACAGTTTAATGATGAACTAAAACGTCAATTGATTTTAAACAATAATGAATCATCCTTGTTGAAAAACACATCTTCATTTCTGACTGAATGCATTAAACTCAGATCCTCTCATATTGAAATAAAGTCCACTTAATAACCATTCCTCCATTACTTTGTATACAAACTTCTGAAACCTTTGAATCATGATCTTGAGGTTATACCACTTGTGTTTGTCTATTCCAAATATCTGTAATTTAGTCATGTTTACATCATATCACTTCAAAACTATAATACCTAAAATGTATGTCTAATTACTGTTTGTTATGCTTTTTTTTTTTTTTTTTTATTGTACAATTGTATTTTTTTTCTTTTGGCTGTTTTTTGTCTTACTTGGGCGATAGCCATTTGTATAAATGTGTTATATGCCAATAAATAATTTGAATTTGAATTTGAATTTGAATTTGCAGTTTCTCTAAGACTTCAGTTGGATTTTTAATGGCGGAAGAGAGGTTATCGCAGATTAATCGATTACGAGGGCCTGTGTAATTAAGTCTAAAACCTTTCGTAAAACCTGGCCGTAATTTCCTGGCAACTTCTTTATTCGGATACAGTGACAAGTATGAATGTAATTTGGATATTATTACTGGCGACCGTCCTAACTTCCAAAGATTTTGCGACGTAACAGTATTACTAGTAGTAGGGGCGAAACCCACGTGGGCGGTAAGATTGAGCCGCCTGTGGTCTTTGACTTGTATGCGGTCTGAATCGAGCGCCAGTATAATTTTGCGCTCTGGTTGTGTTTAAAGATGAACGCACATGTTGGGCATTTGTAAGGGAGGGCAATAGAGGCACAGGTGAGGGGTTTTGAGTCTTGCATAAGATGCTTGGATGGTGACCATTACATTTAATGTACAGATGCTTATACAGACAAGGGTGTCTTTGACAGTTTGCTCTGTAATTATACTCATAACATTTGTTGAACTGCTCATGGACATTGGTCGTACTAGTATTAAGGACAGAGTGTACATTTGATGCCTGATTTGTTATATAAAGCAACCAAAGTTCATAGTCTATTGCGCCCCATTGCATGGTGGGATTAGCACTTTTTTGAGGCGAAATTGCTGGTCATAGTATTTCCACCCTAGACTTTGAGAGCGTGTAGCCCCAATGCGAATGTTTTGCATATATTTGAGCAGTGGCTGGAATTGGTCAGGGTGGGCAGTGCAATATATTGAAGTGAAAGTTATAAATGCATCAGTCCACTTAGCAATATCAAATATTTTAATTTGATTTTTTGGTTTGACTATTAAAGAACCATTGTTGACTGATAATATTTGTTCTCGTGACTGTTCGGGTGTTTTTTGCAACAAAACAGCTAAGTCAATATATTCGCCCGTTACAATTTTTGGCGAACAGCCTCCGAAACATGACTACCCAAATGAGCGTGAACGCTAAAGATTGGTTGCACCTCAGAATGATATAATTCATTATTACTACCTGCTTGGGGTTCCTGGTGTAGTGGAGCAGGTAGAGGGACGGCAGGTGGGGCCTCACTTGCAATTGGATTCAGAGGCTGTGACGAAGAGGTTGCAGGTAGCTTGGGTGGATCCAACTGAGCGGGGGAAGTGTCCTCCAACGGTGTTAAGTCCACCAGAGCTTGAGGAGAGATAGGGGCAGAGGAAGAAGCCCGGCGCCTGGTTGGTTTACTTGCACGCGAAGACCTGGGCTGGCTATGGGACAGGGCCAGTGGGACAATTGGTGTGGCCTTTGGCCGGCGCTTAGCAGGTCGGTCAACCGCTGGTGATGAACTGGTAGTCTGTCTCCGTTGGCGTTTCGGCATCGTTATGAAATGAAAATAATTGAAATCAACTAAATTCCGACAATAATTGTAAAAAGGTTGAATGACAAATATGGATAATGACCATATCCCTGTTTACAGCACAAAATCGATAATTCAGAAAATCAGAAACCGAGGCATACGAAATCAGGATAAAACAGGAACATAAGCAAACAAGCAAAAACCTCCACCACATGAAAAGAAGCGAACTCCCGATATGAGAGTGAGACCAGGTGCCCAGGAAGAGTAAGCATCTCCTGCTTGCATGCAACACCCGCCGCTTCAATTCGGTAGAACTGTCACAATCGGTAACTTCCATTTCGGAAGACATAGAGTACAATCTTGGGTTGGATGGTTCAAATGGTCTACGACAGAATATCACCCATCATTCTGGAGAGTGGGACATCATAGTGTATGACGAGTTCCCCATATCGACCGTAGAACTTCCTCAGTGACGATGTTAGTCGGTCACAAGCATATCCCTGACTGAGAAGCTTATCTGAAAGACGCCTAGCTCTCAGAACAAAATCCGTATATTTGGTACTTGCTCTGGCATAGCGTATCAACTGAGATATGATCACGCCATAAGCAGGCGATGAAGGAATGTTGCTACTCAGAAAAGGAAAGTTTGTAATGCTGAAATTGAAGTCGTCACGTTTGTCATAGAGTGAGGTGTTCATGTGACCATCAGTGTCGTAGGACAACATTATGTCCAAATAGGATGCTGAATTATTTGTCTCTGTAGTTTCTTTGACTTCAAGCTCTGAAGGATAGATACTGCTCAGGAAATCCGCGAATTTTGGATTATTGATGGACAACACATCGTCTAAGTATCTGTAAGTGAAGTTGAAGTCAGAAGCTAAGTATCTTTTCCCTTCAGAGACCAGAGATTGAATGAATTCAGCTTCGTACGAGTAAAGAAAAATGTCGGCAAGGAGTGGGGCACAATTTTGGAATTCGAATATTTGATAGTTGTATTACACCGCTGATGGATACCAGATCTAGTTTGTTATCGTACCTGTTCTTCAGTATGAATGTCCCACGAAGATTGAAGGGCAAAGGGTGAATTCGATTCTGAAAGATATCTCAACAAAATCTACGAAAATCACAAATTTGCCAGAGCAAATGAATCATCAAATGTCCAAATAATGGTGTCGAAGGCTCTTAAAATTATTTTCAACCGAAATATATCATATACAGTTTGGTTTTTATTATTAATAATTGGAATATATTTGGAGAAAATTTCAACAGGTCTGTTACCTTGCTATAGAATCCAGAAAGAGGGCGATTAGAGACCCGTATGTAAAACATGTGCTCGTGACGTATAACTTATGACGCAAAAGCACTAGCATGCTTTGCAAGAAAAATTCATGGTGAAAGCGAGGTAACTCGCACAGCCACTTGAGAAAGACTGCAGATAAAGAAATCTATTTTCAAACTTGCGTCTTAATAGATTTTATTATGTATTTTCTTGTATCTGGTCCAAAGAATAAAGTCTCATCGATTATGTTAATTGCATGACTTCCGAAGATTCAGGACATTTCAACGATAGTCTGATGACAGTTACTTCAAGTTAGAAATGACTGACATACATTTATAACACTAATTAACACGAGAATGTGCTACGACCATGTAACAAAGTTGCATGGCTGGCAGGTACTTGTTACATCGCACAATTTATTACAATGTAACAACTATTGACATCAGTGGTACTTGGACAGTCTGTTCGAAGTGCACATGCACTCGGGTTTAGACATGATTTTGAAATAGTGTAATACGTCCAGATTCAAAAAATAATTGATAAAAATATGAGAAATTGACCTTGAATGTTTCGGATAAGTTTGTTTTGACTTTTTTTTATCATAACTGCATATTTAACATTATTTCAGGATCTGACTTATTTATTTATCATTCCCATATCGAATATGAGGTATGGATCAATGATATGATAGTTATCATAATTACAATAAACTCAATACCAATAATGTTAATATCGTATACCCAGACACACTACATGTTGGAATATAAGTTACGAGAAGGAAGCTACATGTATACATGAGCACCCTCATTTGTGCATACTTTAACTTCAGTGTAAAGTTTTATCTAATTCTATGAATGAATGAATAAGCAAATGGACAGATATCTACGGAAGATAAATAAATAAATGATATAACATAAACGTCAGCCTGATTGGCTGATTTTTTTAACACGCTAATCAACTAAAATATTTGTTGTTGTTGATGTTAATGTTTTAGACTATTACAGAACTATACTCTAACGGGGGATTCGACATGAACTTAATGCAGCGCATTGACACGAATGTAGACGGGTAGATGAATTTAACAGGACCTGTTTGATACAAATGTAGACAGGTAGATGAATAAGTTAATACAAAAGATGTCATCTTCATCATGAATAAGTGAATAACTTAATAAACAGATATAACTGATTAATAAACATACAAACATTACATATATAAACAAATAGATATAAACATAATATAAAATGCAAACTGCACAGTATAAGTATATCAATCAGAGACTGAGTGAGAGTGATATAAAATTGCTAGTGTGACAAACACTTCCATTATTATAATTTTTTAAAGACTCCTTGTAAAAAGGAAATTGACGATATTAAAACTGAAGCAAAATGATCGGAAATAGTTTTAAAACGTTGCATCATGCATGGGGTAAGATTTTTATCAATAGAGCTGTTCGAATAAGCGACGTAAACCTACCAACGAACTTCGTACTACGTATTGGTACGTAAGAGAAGAAAATAAGGGGTGGTCTCAAAAGAAGTTCATTAAATATGCTAAAGAATATATCTTACTTTAATTCATCGATAGAATAAATCAAGCTATATTTATAGAGTTGTGATAAACCAACGACGGACTGACAGACAAAAATAAACATTTCTAAATACCCTAAACCTTAGTTATGATAAATTGTAATATTGTGCAAAACAGTTTGGAGAACCGTACAAAAGAAGGTATTGTTCTTGATTACAAGAAAGGGACATAGATAGATTGGTTTCGACGTTGTTTGGAAGGGGGATTGGTGAAAGCCGATGGATTCTTGGCACTTCGGAAAGCTATTTTACAGCATTATTTCTTTCTAATGTTATGCTACTGTGATATCTATTGATTTTCTTTAGCGGACGTATTCATTCTTAAATCTGAAGAAAGGTTACAAGACGCATAGTTGGATCCAGAATGTTTCCAAAAAGGTTGGGGTGAAAACTGAAATACTTGAACACGAAATGGTTAAATGATGTGCAGTTTTTCAAATTCATATGTAATCCGGCGAGCATAGCGAGTCGAAGACTTTTAATTACTGAGAAATGTGAATACATATTGTCTTAATTCAGCCAGTCTTTTTAGGAGATTAAAGATGATTAAAAATAGAGTTTCATTCTCAAACAAAAACTCTTTTAAATATTTTCAGATAGTCATTGCATCTTTGTTAACTTTTCCAGTCAATAATCTAAGAAAAAGAAAGCAAGAGTTGCATCGAAAAGAAATTTTTTTACATTATTCACATCAGTTAGAGGATAAAGACGCCTCTGCCAATATGTTTCTTCTTTGCAATCCAGTAAGATTGAGGATACCATATAGACAAACCAAGGAGGTTCTATTTTCTTTAAATTCTCCCTTTTCCGGTCTGACTAAAGTCTAAGGGGTGCAACCTATCATGCGCTTGATACGATCTTATATTGTGTAACTTATCAAAGGCGAAAAAATTATCTTGCGGTGAATGACCGTGTTGTTTGGCTGCAAAATATACCGAGAACAAATTTTAGCCGTTTGAACTAAAGGAAGCATTAATCGATACGAAAAACTCTATCGCTATGTGATGGAGAATATATCTTGCGAAGGAAGCGAGCTAGCGGAGTTTTTAATTCTTTTTCATAGGGGAGGGTTACACATAACAAATCCTATCCCCTTTTTTGTAAGAAAATATTTGGACAAACTTAGTATATGAGAAAAAATACCAGTGAAAAAAAGATAAGCCGTAGGGTTTATTCTGGCTTTTGTGTATGAAATTAATGGATATCATGCTTAGATTCTGATATTTATTGAAAAAATAAAATGTAAATTAGATGTAAAGTAAGGAATTGAACGGCAGCGACAATTTTCTACCAGAACTTCAGTCTACACATACATTGTACAATTTGAGGCCTACATTGTACAAATACCTGAGTAAAATCCTACTCTAATCCCTTTAAATGCGTAAATGAAAATACCATTTCAAAGAGCACGACGAAACGAAACCAAAAGCTTTGAATATCAGTAGTGGAGAAACTAATCTAGGACAGAAAATATAAAAATAAGTTCGTTAATAATGCTGCTAGATTTATCCTTTTGATGAGTTAAAGGAAGATATTTTGTAACATTTGTTTAATAATGTGTTTTTGAGACCATCCCTGATTTTTTTTTCCTTTACGTACCTATACGTAGTACGAAGTTCGTTTGTATGTTTACGTCACTTATTCGAACAGCTCTAATATGACCGATATTGTGACACAGGTGAGCTTCTACATGTAAATAACTTACGAATGGACAATTTTTTTTTAATTTAACACCTCATGTACAATTCGATAAAAAAGGTGATAAGAAATACCAAATTTGTCATCAAAAGTCATTAAAATCTATTGATATTTTCTCAAATTTTGTAGAATTCAGCTAAAAGTATTTTCCCCCAATTTCAAAGGCCATTGTCATGATCCCAAAGAGAAGGGTTTGAAAGCCCTAGAATAACTTAGATTTTAAGACGCAATCAAAATTGTAGGTAGAAAATACATAGAACTTGATAGAAGTCGTGTTTTCAATAAAACTAGGCGAACTCACGTGTATACAAATCACTCTTACCTACTGACCTGTCTGAAAAATAAAATTGGACGATACTATACTTTACCGACTTTGGGTAACCACTATTAAATCAAACTATCTAAATACGGAGGGGTAGGAAGACGCTACATCCAGGTGTCCAGCCAAAGCATCACTCATGTGTCATAAGCAGGCGTCGTAGGAGACAAGGTCAACATCACACCCGTACTGCTGAACTTCTGAATTACATGTAGGTGCACTAGTCGGATGAATTGATATAAGTCCAATGGCAGCAGGAAGTCGTACACAGCGATAGAAAGAAATCAAATGTTCGCATTAGTTAAATATTCTAGTTTTTCCTCTGCAGAGAGCACGCCATCTCGAAATGCGCAGTTTGTGTTGTTATTTGATCTATACAAGCAGGTTGTAGGAATTCCTATGGGTACTAACTGTGCGCCTCTTGTTGCAGATTTATTTTTATACACTTATGAAAAAGAATTTATCCAAAATCTTCAAAAGCAAAGAAAATTTGATGAGCTGAAATGTTTCAATAATACTTCTAGGTATCTGGATGATATTCTAACCATTGACAATCCTGCTTTTGAATTATATAAGAATGAAATTTATCCACAAGAATTAACCCTTAACAAGGCAAACCTTTCAAATACAGAAACACCCTTTTTGGACCTAAATATCAAAATTGTAAACGGAAAGATTCATACAAGTGTATATGACAAAAGGGATGATTTTGGATTCAACATAGTAAATTTCCCTTGGCTTGACGGTGATGTTCCAAGATTACCGTCATACGGCATTTACATATCACAGCTCATCCGGTACGCTAGAGCATGTACTGATATTTTGGATTTTCACAGTAGAAATTTACAAATTACCAAAAAACTTTTAGGTCAAGGTTTCCGCTTTCATAAACTAGTTAAGACTTTCTGGAAATTTTACAAAAATTACAGTCAATTTCTTTTAAAATTCGGATCTATACATGCAACAGAGTACATTACTATGGGTATTACACAACCTGTCTTTTATGGTGATATGATAAACAAAATAAAGAGGATCAAAGGTAGGCAGCATAACCATCGAAAATGCGTCAGAATCATCAAACGCCTTTTATACCGTGGATATGATCCTAATGTCACCAGACGGACACTAGGCTTGGTACTTGACCAATCTATAGTCTTGTACAAGCGCATCCTTGAGACTTGCACTCTGACTGACTGTGACGACGGGACTCCATGACGGGCCCTGTCCAAACCTCTTTAGAGAAGACAGGGCCCCGACCACCTGTCCTCTCTGAATGTCAGTCGGACTCCTCGGGTGATTGCATACATGAGCTCGCTACAGCCGGCAGAGCACGGACTGTATAACGCATGCCCTCTTTTTATATCCATTTACATATTCATCTGTGTCTCTGGGGCCTCTGCGTTTTGCGGTCTTGTTTGTGTGATGTCATCTTACAGTGAGGAGGTTGTTTTACACCACAATTGTACGTTCTTCGAGACCTCTGGGTAATTGGAGAAGTGAGAGGGTTGTGCG
Source organism: Pinctada imbricata (assembly GCA_033119305.1). NCBI lineage: Eukaryota > Metazoa > Mollusca > Bivalvia > Pterioida > Pteriidae > Pinctada > Pinctada imbricata. The sequence continues at coordinate 48,965,767 of VSWD01000003.1, read as the reverse complement.
CACGTAATCCAGGATAACCACACCATTTGCTACTTGCGTGACAGATGGCCGTCCAAAGTCGGCACCGGTTACCCATTGGTCTCGTCGGTTTGTGTAGTCTTTTGTGTTTGATGTTTACATGTCGTGTGTCTCTTTTCCGTCTCGTGCTGTACTCGTCTCTTGTGTTTTTGCATCGGGTGTTTTGGTGTTTTACTGTTGATGCTGCAACGGGGTCTTGTTGGAGATCTCCTCCCTTCTTTTGATGAAACCAACTGTACATGTACGTTCCGGATTATAATGAGATATGACTGAAGGAGTTATCTTCCTTGGTCAGTTTAATATACGTATGGAGGAAGATACAAATATAGACGTTATAATAAATAAATTATGCTTATTTGTTGAGATAACGTGCAGTTATTCTTTAGGGCATAACTACAACTATATAATCAGGATTATTTCAATTTGACAGGGTCCAACTATCGTTTCAAGGGATACAGAATAGAAATAGAAGGAATGACGTGTTACCAGGATACAAGTGAACCATACCCAAAGCTGTATCAGAATAATAGCTGTAAAGGAACAGGCAGTTATCTCAGAATAGTTCAAGTCAATAATAATAATGCAGTACCTCTTTTAGAAATATGTGAAGCAATTGTGCATGGTAAGTATGATTGTCGAAATAATAAAAAGAGAATTTTGGTATCAGAGTAACAATTACAACAAAATTTTATCAAGCACATATGAAAACAGGTTTAGAAACCTATGTTTATCTTCACAGGATGCCCAACAAAAAAGTACGGCACCGATTGTTCTCAAGAATGCCCAATAAACTGCTTGAATGGAACATGTGATCCCGATACTGGTGAATGTTGGAATGGGTGTAAACCCGGTTGGCAAGGAAGCAGATGTCAAGACGGTAACTCTATATACATATAATTCATTCATCATTATTTTATCCTTTTTCAATTAAGGTAGTGTATTTCCCCCTACATATTTGCGCGGTGACATTTGTTCAACAAGTGGAATTGGGTATCAATAATGGCAAACTACATGATTTTGTATAAATCAAAATGTATACTTCTCATAAACAAGTTACCAAATCGTGCACAAGTTCCTTACCTTTCTTATACATTCAACTCAAGTGAGTTTTTTTTTTTCTTGAAAACTCTTATACATTCAATACAGTAATCAATCAGTGAATGAAAGTCAGACACAAATGCTGAAACCAGATTCCAAAACCACAATTAAAAGGCTTACAAATTTAGGAAAACTACAAAACAGAACTTTCTCATGGGAAAAATAGGACAAACCGACGGAGACAATGACAATGACAAAGCTTAACAGAAATACCATTGACAGTTTATCTAATGAACCATCTCCAGGGCAGGGGCGGGAGACATTGTAGAATACATTGTAGGTGGCACTGTTAAAACGTGCCGCACTAATTATTTACATACACAACATAATTACATCTATGCAGGCAGTACAAAAAAGGAAGCCCAAAGCCCATCCCAACCTACTACTTTAAACATGTATTTTTAAAGACCATGACACATCATAGTATGGAATATCTGTCTAGCAAAGACAAACGATTATCAATACATTGATATATTATTTTTCAGTCGTCACAAATAATCAATTGGTATTGTTTGCTGATATTTATTGGAGTGTTCAAATTCTTTACCTAACCAATTAAATGCACTATACACATGTTTCGGATAATAGATCCTCATCCGTGGTACTTACTTAAATGCAGAATTGAGTCATCCTTTGAATTATGTGTTTTATAGTCGTAATTGGTTGTTGGACAGTCCCATTTGTTTCCCTTTTTGTGCTTGATTACCCTGTGTTTTCACGTATACATGAATGTGATTCGATGTTTTGCTGTTGGTATGGCAACCAGGTCTTGTTGGAAAGCTTCTCCTTTGTAATGCATGTTATATGGTGAGTAAGTTTACTTTGCAGAATAGGAAAAATAACTACTATTGAATTAAGAAATTGCCTCGATCTATAATTTCTCAAATCTAGATTTCAATCTCATAAAAATTCAGAAACTCTATCCTGTGGAAAGAGGGAAACGATTCCAAACGAGCTTCAGTTGTTGTTATCAAAAAACAAAACACACATCACAGGGGAACTGTACATGTTAAAGTTGAAGACCCTGTTATCGTCAAAAATTGGATGAAATTTATCTTGTAGAACACAAACTGTATTTTTCTAGCATTACAAAAGTTATTAACTTTCCGTAAATAACAAAATTTTTGCAACCAAGCTCCTCAAGATTCCAAAATATAAAGATAATTTATTGTAAATATTTCTGGCTCACATTTTTACACCGAAAATGGAAAACCCCAAGTTACGCATGTGCATACCATGATTACAAATTTAAGATAATAACGACGTAGATTATTCAACTTGATTAAGGGTAAATAAGGGTAGATTTCCACGGATTATTTAGTCGGTAGTAAGCAAACTTTCAAACCTTTCCAGATTGATGACTAGAAAGCTTCGTGAGATAAAGCTTACCTTTTACGACATGAGTTTATTTATAATTATTATGATTGTAGACATTGTGAATTCGCCGGCAAAACACATGTTATGGTTATAAATTCTGGACAAGTGAAGTTTTTGTAGGTTTCTTTATCCAATAAAACAAAAATAATGAAAAAAGATGATATACAGTCTCTATTTTCTAGAAGGTACAGGGAATAAATCTTTAAACTACCAAACGACAAATTAGATAACAATTGTAATTATTAAAATATATGATGAGACATAAACTAAAGACAAATTCTACATCTGATTGTGATAACGGATTTGCGTTTGACTTCGCTCATTGATCAGATAAACTTAACAATCAGCAATATTTATTGATTCTTCTTAAATGTTTTATCAACTCCAATTTACAGCATGCTCGAATCAGACTTTTGGTTTGAAATGTGCAGCAACCTGTAGATGCTACAACGATGCAAATTGTAACCATATTAACGGAAGCTGTCCCAACGATCTTTGTGATACAGGTTGGAAAGGGGAATCATGTCAAGAAGGTAAGACCAATTCATAGATAAAAATTGTACCAAACGTGTAAAAATCGCTCAACCAATTTTCCTGCAAAGGATCAGAACCATTTAGAAAAGTCACGACAAAAATCATATTACCAAAAATGTATAATAAACTAAAACCAAGGATCTTTTTCATCATTTTTTGGTCAGCAACTTGTCTGATGTATCTTAGACACGATTCATTCGATATTCCGGAATGGGGGGGGCTTTGTGTTTCTCCCCAAGAAAAAAGATTTTGCTGGGAATAATGATGAAGGAATTACTTTTGCGTATGGTATGACGAAAAAAATAATCTTGCTCTTGTGAGTCCTGTACATAATCTGAAATTCAAGGATTACAGGTACAACAAAATTCAGCTTTAAATTCTCGAACATTTTCCTGTTCAGTTCGCTCGCCGCATTTTACAATCAATATTTCAAAATTCAGTTTCAATGTACATGTACACATATAAAACAATGTCCTAAATTGCAATATCATAAGATAATGTGAAACCAAAGGCATGTAACTCTATTCTCGACCCTATGCTGCCAACTGTAAACTCATTTGCAATTACATGTTAGTTAAAATGATTCGAAAATCAATTTTTTCTTTAGAGGCTTACTTGTCAATTTTTCGGAGATTCGTATGCGCTTGTAATCCATAAAATTTGGAAACCTTTTGATTCCATGGAAAAAGGAATACAGCATTTTAAACAGCAGCAATTTCATAATTGCGATATCATGACGCGTAACCCGATTTCACTCTTATGGCGTCATTCAAGGATATGTGAATTCCAGGAATATACGAATGAATTTTATCGGGAGAAATTTGTTTCATTATCTGCAAAAGACTATATTTGACAATTTGATCCCTAAACTTTACATATTTTTCTCATTTAGGCGTGAGTCATTCGATTAGGTCTCGGTGTTCAAGGACCTTATATCGCATATTTTAAGCATGAATTGCATTGAAGCGGATGTAACGTAAAGGGGATAAAGTCCCATAACATTAATTGGCAGGAATAAACTTTGATTTGGATTCAATTGAAATTATTCATAAACACATAAAAGATGAAGCATCCAAAAATCTAAAAATGTCACATTTTAAACAAAAGTTTTCACTCTGAGAATCTCGAATCTGACATCAACCAAAAACTATTCGTCCTTTTACTCTTTATCATTTTAAATGTACGAGATATATTTATCTTTTTTTTCTGTGATACTAATCGGTTTTTGTAAATACCAGTGAGCAGCAAAACATTAAAATGCAACAATTTCTCCCATCGTATATATAACGTTTTGTGGTATAAGAACATTGTACGAAATAAGTAAAAGGAAGGTATTATTAAGCAATATTTTTTTCATGAAAACATTTTAGATTTGAAGGCATTCATTCTGAAAGCTATACTTTTTTGTTTTGAAAGCGCTATCACATATCAGTATTTCTTTTGAAACTTTGATATGGTCCTGTATTATGTGTTCTGTTGAGATTGCAGTCAGGATCTTCTGTATCTCATCTCATGTCACACGTATGCCCTTTGTCGTGTGGAGCTCGTAAAAAAGTTCCCTGTGAGGTTTGACAGTAAGTGTTTTAAATGGTTTTCCCTGACATGATCGCAATATCACTTTCTAAATAGACATAACCTCAGAAACTGCATGTTTTGTAGATTTTTTTTTATTTTCGAGTGTGAACATCGACGGCGAGTGCAGCCAGTCAAACAGGGGATGCTCACTCCTCTCGGGCACCTGGTCCCATCTTAAGCCTGCTAGTGGTCCGTCGATACTTACTTTGGCTCTCTATTATGTGTTCTGTTGAGATTGTCATCAAGATCTCCTTTATCTCATTTGTGTCACACTTATGCCCTTTGATGTGTGGAGCTCGTTAAAAAGTTTCCCGCGAGGGGTTTGACTGTGTTTTAAATGCCTTTCCCTGACATGGTCGTAATAGCACTTTCTATATAGACATAACCTCAGTCAGTGTATGTTTTGTATGTATTGTTTCATTTTTGTGCGTGAACATCGACTATAGATACGGCTAGCCAAATAGAGAATGCTTAATTACTCCTCCCAGGAACTTGGTCCCACCTCTAGCTCCTGATTTTGTATGCCTTCGGTTTCTGATTTTCTGAATTTTCGATTTTGTGCTGTATACAGGGATATGGTCATTATCCATATTTGTCATTACTAGGGATCCATCAATGCTTAATGTGGTGCTCTTTTGTGTGTTCTGTTGAGATTGTCGTCAGGATCTTCTTTTTCTCTTACTTGAGACTGATTTGTCCGCGAAATAAGGTGTCAAGAAAAATGTTGTCTCGCCCCAAAGTTTGAGATACATGTAAGCTGATTCCGGAAGTGCATTTAACTGTTTCTTCATAGTGACGTCATACATCATTGCTGCATTAGCCGGTCAAAATAAAAAGAAATAATAGAATGATATCATTCAAAAAAAAAATTTTGCGCTCTTATAGACAGTGAGAGAAAAATTATCAATCCCCAGATGTAATCAGGGCCACGGAAATCCAATACTTTATCCATATGTTTTTACCGTTACTGAGGAAAATCTAATGATTTTGCCTTGCATTTTCGACACTGATGGGTACTTCTGTAATGGTTATTTTAACCCTCCGACTTCAGTAATGATGATATGTTTATTTCTTTTGTTTTATTTGTTATGTATGATAACAAGACATATAGAAGAAATATAACACATAAAATGATATTCTTACATAAATCTAAGTAACTCGTTTTAATTTCATCACATTTTTACCAATGATATATACCAAATCTAACTTTTTGCTTAAAAAAAACCTCAGATTTTAAAAATATTTTATACCATTATCTACTGTATTTTGATGAGGAAAAATCACATACAGGAAGGAGGGGATCTCCAACAACACCTAGTTGCAGCATCAACAGCAACCTCCCAAAACACCCACTGTAAAACACAAAAATGACACGCACAGAAAGAGACGCAGTAGTACAATGAACGTCAAATCACAGAAAAACATAAAACACAAATGACTACACATAAACCAACGAGACCAATGGGCAAACGGTGCCGACTTAGGACGGCCATCTGCCTCGACAGTAGCAGACGGTGTGGTTATCCTGGATTACGTGCGCACAACCCTCCCACTATTCCGATTACCCAGAAGTATCGAAGAACGTACAATTGTGGTGTAAAACAACCTCCTCACTGTCAGATGACCACACACAAACAAGACCGCAAAACGCAGGGGCCCAAGCAACACAGATGAATATGTAAATTGATATAAAAAGAGGGCATGCGTAATACGACCTGTGCTCTGCCGGCTGTAGCGAGCTAATGTATGTTATCACCCGAGGAGTCCGACTGACATTCAGAGAGGACAGGGTTGTCGGGGCCCTGTCTTCTCTAAAGAGGTTTGGACAGTTCCCGTCATGGAGTCCCGTCGTCACAGTCAGTCAGCGTGCAAGTATTAAGGATGCGCTGGTACAAGACTGTAGATTGGTCAAGTACCAAGCCTAGTGTCCGTCTGGTGACATTAGGATCATATCCACGGTATAAGAGGCGTTTGATGATTCTAACGCATTTTCGATAGTAATTCTGTCTACCTTTGATCCTTCTAATTTTGTTGATCATGTCACCATAAAATGCAGGTTGCGAAATACCCAAAGTAATATACTCTGTTGCTTGTATGGGTCCGAATTTCAAAAGTAGTTGACAATAATTTTTGTAAAATTTCCAGAATGTCTTGACAAGTTTGTGAAAGCGAAAACCTTGACCTAAAAGTTTCTTTGTTATTTGTAAATTTCTATCATGAAAATCCAAAACATCAGTACATGCTCTAGCATACCGGATGAGCTGCGAAATGTAGATACCATAAGACGGTAATCTAGGAACATCACCGTCAAGCCAGGGAAAATTTACTATATTGAATCCAAAGTCATCTCTTTTGTCATACACCCTTGAATGAATCTCTCCATTAATAATTTTGATATTCAGGTCCAAAAATGGTGTTTCTGTGTTTATGACGTTCGCCTTGATTAGAGTCAGTTCCTGTGGATAAATGACATTTTTATACTTTTCAAAAACAGGATTGTCGATAGTAAGGTTATCATCCAGGTACCTAGAAGTACCATTGAAACATTTCACATCATCATGTTTTCTTTGTTTTTGAAGATTTTGGATAAATTCTTTTTCATACGTGAATAAAAGTAAATCTGCAACAAGAGGCGCACAATTAGTACCCATAGGGATCCCTACAACCCCTACAATACAGGTACAATACAATCCCTACAATCCCTACAATACAGGTACACAGTTTTTTAAATGATTAAGATACGTACGTGTCTCCAAACATATAATTTTATCATATTTTCGACAAATAATATATAGTTTTTCCAAATTTTTGCAAAAAACAACAGATGCAATTTCTTTAGATTACATTATTTCATATGATTATGTATATAGATGGTAAAAAAATCACATACAAGTATACAGTTCTATACATGATCAAGATATGGCTCCAAACATAAGGGTACCCCTTATGATTTCATCACATTTTCAACTAAGAATATTATACTATTTGTATTAGTGTCTTTTCCAACGTTGCACACTGGCCAACATTGACGACGGGACTCCATGACAGGTCCTATCCAAATCTCGTCAGAGAAGACTTGGTCCTGATCCTCTGTACTATTGTTGTTGTTCAGACCACACGGATAATTGATCTTGAGCTCGCTTTATCCATCAGAGCACAGACTGTTGTATGCCATAGAAGCCATAACATTTTTTATATATCCATTTACACAGTATCTGGGTTACCTAAGGCCGCTGCGTTTAATAATCTTGCTTGTTATGTCACCTTACAGTGAGACATTTAAATATGTTTATACAGAAATTGTGTGTCTGTGGAGACCTATGTGTATCCGGATGCATGTAAGTGGGAGGGTTATCCAGATAATACGTCGATATGACAGAAGCAGATAGCCGTCCCAAGTCGCCGCCGGGTGCACATTGGTCTCTTTCCATTCATGTGTTGTCTTTCATGTTTAATGTCTGTCTACGTCTGTTTCGATTGTTTTTCTCTGTTTTGTATGATGTTCTACAGCATATTGTTGTGCCTTGTGATGGGTTGTAGTTCTATCTTATGTCTTTGATGTGTTGCTTTATTTTGGGTATAATCCGCTGGGTCAGTTCTACTTCTTAATTTTTTTTTCAGTATGTCCTGATTATTACTACGGTGACAACTGTACTCAGAGATGTCATAACTGTAAGAACAATGTCAAGTGTCATCATATCAATGGAACATGTCTGGAAGGATGTATGGACGGTTACTCTGGGGACAAATGTGATAGAGGTATCTTTCATATAAATGATTACTTCTAAGTATTATGAAAATAGTATCTCAAGTGAATCTTCATTTCAAACGATGTATTATGAAACGAGTTGTTTGTCGCCAAGGCTTGGGGATATAAAACGCACAACGAGTTTCATATAATACATGGAATAAAGCGAAAAATTCATTAGAAATCCATTTTATCACATGATTCTGGCTTACACTGTATATTTCTGATCCGAAATCAACGTTTCTGAGAACTAGATACGAACTATACCATGACCTAGAAATCGTCTGATACGCTATGGGAAGTAATTCTCCGTCGTATGGATGTTCTGTACGTAAAGGGAAAAATATTTCGAATTTGTATAGTGATTAAATGCAATGATTAATTCAACAACAACAATTGTAATCTGCGTCTGAATTAAACAAATGACCCACATTTGAAAGATCACAGAGTTTAGGTGACTAGGCTAGTGTATCGACCAATCAGATATATTAACGAAGACACGCCTCCAAACTTCGCATTCAAGCTGAGTAACATTTAATGTGTTATGATATGAAATGACTCTATGAAACTGCATTATGAGTGTATTATGTGATTAATGTATTTTTGGTAACACGTCTTACCATGCGAATATCATGTTAGATCAACTTCGGATGATTGTTTCTTCAACGCATTCAAAAATTTATGTTGCAAAATGTCTTGTAATTTCTAAAACGTGGGTCCTGTAGCATAATATCCCACCTACCCTACTACGTCTTTTTGGTACATTTTTGGGCGTAATACATTTGTAGCTTTTACTTTCTTTGGCCATATAACATTGTTAAGATTGAGGGTCACTAACGAGGGTTTAGTACCCGAAACGTGCATATCTGGTCCATGCTGCAAATCAGTTCTTTTAAATGATGCTATCGAATTTGAAGACGTTTAACATTCATGATCTTCATGCGAGTGCATCATCATAACAACTTTAGCATCTTTCGTTGTTTTTAACCGTACACGTTGCTGGTTTTTTCTTCAAATTCCCCACCCTCTTCATCCAAATATCAATATTTATATAGTGAATTGATATTTCATTGTATTTTTGTCTGCATTTTACGAATTACGTACTTTTACAAAACAATGTACTTGTACAAGATAATTCACCTTTTTTCTATCATTCAATTGAATACATCAAAATCTAATATCTACTATCACGTTCATCTTGCATCTTTTTAGCCGAATTGCAAAACTCGGCTCTTAATTTGATGTGAGACGGGCGGTTGGGCGGGCGGGCGGTTGGGCGGGCGGGAGGGCGTCAACAATTGGTTTCCGGACTATAAGTCAACTACGAAAGAGGCTATAACAATGAAACTTAATATACTTACTCACCATTAGTCCAGGATGAGCCCTATTGATTTTGGGGTCAAAAGGTCAAAGGTCAAGGTCACAGGACTCAGATGATTGAAAATGGTTTCCGGACCATATTTCAGCCTGTATTGCACCTACATGTATAATCATGAAACTTGCCAGAAATGTTTCCCTTGAATCAAGGATGAGGCCTATTGATTTTGGGATCAAAAGGTCAAAGGTCAAGGTCACAGGACTCAGATGATTGAAAATGGTTTCCGGACCATATTTCAGCCTGTATTGCACCTATAATCATGAAACTTGCCAGAAATGTTTCCCTTGAATCAAGGATGAGGCCTATTGATTTTGGGATCAAAAGGTCAAAGATCAAGGTCACAGGACTCAGATGATTGAAAATGGTTTCCGGACCATATTTCAGCCTGTATTGCACCTATAATCATGAAACTTGCCAGAAATGTTTTCCTTGAATCAAGGATGAGGCCTATTGATTTTGGGGTCAAAAGGTCAAAGGTCAGGGTCACAGGACTCAGATGATTGAAAATGGTTTCCGGACCATATTTCAGCCTGTATTGCACCTATAATCATGAAACTTGCCAGAAATGTTTCCCTTGAATCAAGGATAAGGCCTATTGATTTTGGGGTCCAAAGGTCAAGGTCACAGGACTCTGTTGATTGAAATTGGTTTTCGGACCAATTTTCAGCCTGTATTGCACCTATAATCATGTAACTTGCCAGAAATGTTTCCCGTGAATAGAAAATGACCACTTTTGATTTTGGGGTCAAAAGGTCAAGGTCACAGGACTCTGATGATTGAAAATGGTTTCCTGGCCATATTTTAGCCTGTATTGCACCTAAAGTCATGAAACTTGCCAATAATGATTCCCATGAATCAAGAATGACCCCTATTGATTTTGGGGTCAAAAGGTCAAAGGTCAAGGTCACAGGACTCCGATGATTGAAAGTGGTTTCCGGACCATATTTCAGCCTGTATTGCAATTATAATCATGAAGCTTGCCAGAAATGTTTCCCATGGATCAAGGATGACCACTATCAATTTTGGGGTTAAAAGGTCAAAGGTCAAGGTCACAGGACTAAGATGATTAAAAATGGTTTCCCGACTGAATTTGAGCCTGTATTGCACCTATAATCATGTAACTTGCCAGAAATGTTTCCAGTGAATAGAAAATGACCACTTTTGATTTAGGGGTCAAAGGGTCAAAGATCAAGGTCACAGGACTTAGGTAATTGAAAATGGTTTCCAGACCATTTTTGAGCCTGTATTGCACCTGTATCCTTGAAAATATATTACACGCTGATATAGAATAAAGAGAAGACCATTTCTTGATCCAGAAATTTTCATTCAGGACCACAAAGTGTTGTTACAAACCATACACATTTCATGTTAGTCTGCATAATCATACTTACATTCCTTTTTCAAACTTATTAGATAAAGTGTACCCTTATGTAGAGTCTACATGGTAATGTAAAGAACTTAGCAGTAAAATTGATTAGCTGTCATGGTTAAGAAACGTTTTCTTTTGTTGTTTGATGATTGCATTATATTCTTGTGTGTTCTTTGTTTAGTTTTGGCTTATATTATAGCAGTGAACTCGCAAGTTTTAAACACTTTCTAGTTTTTATGCTCAGGCCATTAATATGTTTTGATGTATAGGATAAAGGACCGAATTAAGGTCTGTATGAAGGTTAGATGCCCAAGGAGAGAAGAGGGTGGTGTTTAAAGACCGAGGCCGAAGGCCGAGGTCTTTAAACACCACCCTGTACTCTCCGAGGGCATCTAACCTTCATACAGACCTCAACGAGGTCTTTATCCGACTTACAAACCGCAGATTTTCTTAAAATATCAGAAAAATAAAAATCCAAATATTTAATACACCCTTGGTTTTCAAAATGAAACTGACCATGCAAAATCGGGTGGACGGTAACGATTATCAGGCCATAGTAGAAAAATAGTTTGTTGTACATCCCGATAATTTTCTGAAATTTTCTCAAAGGGACCCTCACTACCTTGCATTTAGTCAGAGAAGAAAATAACAGGTAAACAATGAGTTCCTTTTCCATTAAGGCTTTGGAATATAATTAAATTTAAGGAAAGGTTTTCTAATCGAGTAAGGACAATATTTTTTTTATTTTGTCAGTCAAGTTCCTCAATATACATTTATTTGGAGAGCATTTAGAATAATTGGTCTTCAAGAATCGCTGTGGGGATCTAGATTGATTTGAGATGGCATTTTGAGCTTTTATGGATAGAAGAACCTGCTCACATTTCTCATTAAAGGATTCTTTCGCGGACTTGAAACACAATATTATCTATACTATGGCCGAATACTCTTAATAATAGTGCAATTCACACCCGCGACTGAAATAATTTTCTTTTCTCCGCCCCTCATTGTTTTTTATTGACCTCCACACTTCACTGAACGTTCATAAAACCTCGTATATTTAGAATCGTCCGCGGTCTTTATGAAATGAAATGACCGATGAATAACAATAGAATCACATTTGAAGGTTTGTAAGATTATATAATGCTCTGATAGAGTTGTGTATCATGAGTAAAGCAAACATAGATGATATCGCTTCACCAATTTTTGAACTTGCTATTAAATCAATAACGGATAAATTCAGACAAAGATAAACGACAAAAGAGAAGGCTTCAACATAGTTAACTGCATAGAAATTAGTAAAGTGCTGGCAGGTTCTGTCATGGCTTTATTTATATTATTTCACAATTGTTTCACTTTTGTGTAAATGTAATTTCGAAGATAAGTTATCAATAATGTTTAAATCATTCAATCACTTTTCAATTATTCAGTCACTTTTTAAAATTCAATCACTTTTTCCTTGGATCGTATGAACAAATCATTTTTCTTTCCGTCTTGTGCTTGACTGAGAAAAATGGTTTTATCTGTTTCATTCCGTAGGAACATGTCACTGTTATTACTTAATAGATATGCATGATAACGAAAGCCTATTGAGCTCAAGTGGTAGCTGAGAATTTTTTTTTGCGTTACATCGCGAAACTTTCACATCATAATGCAAAACATTCGCGTTATATCGCGAAATTTACGCGTTATAACGCAAAACCTTCGCGTTATATCGTGAAACTTTCGCGTTATAACGCTATATAACGCAAACATTTGTAATTATGCAGTATGTATAAGAGTTCATATCGGAACCCTGGTAGCAGCTTCAAGATACCCCAAACACAGAAAAGTTTCCCCCATGCAAAGAAAAGGAAAAAAGATACCCCCATGCAAAGAAAAGGAAAAAAGATACCCCAGCAAAGAAAAGAAAAATACTAAGATTTTTAATCGCGACAAGATTTTGGGACGAATTGAACATCATTGCACTTGAGTACAAAAGCTTATATTCAGTAGCATAGTCCAAGCAAGATTCACCTCAACGTAGAAGACGGGGGTGTTATGCGGTTTTGGTGTCCGCACTTTGGAAAAAGGGACACCTCCAAACGCAGCTTGTACATGTATAAGTCCTACATCAACCAAACTTACTATCTATGGATGCTTACTTCATTTACATTGTTTGGTACGGATGCTGCATCTGACCCATACTTATACTTCAGCGACCTTGTTAAGTAAAATGGGACACATTCATTCCCAGCCTACTAATCCAAACTTATGTGGGTGATGCATTTGAGAATTCTCACTACAATGCATGGTAAGGAAGCTGCTTCTGACCTATATTTCACGTTTGAGCAACAAGGTTAAGTGAAATAAGATGGTCCGGGGATCACTGAAGCATATCCTCCTCCTCTTCAGGATATGCTTCAGTGAACTCCAGGACCAGCCTTACTGGCTCGTCAGAAGCTCCAATCGAAATTGTGACATCAAGGATGTATACAAATATTTTAAGCATTTTCAATCTATGACCTTGACCTTGAAATCAATAGTAATCTTACACACGTCATAAGCAATAAGTGTATAAGGGCCGGGTAAAAAATGTACCCTCTACACAGTATACAAAGATTTTAAACATTAGCAGATCTTGACCTTTGACCCTGAAAATCAATTGGGTTCTTTCTATGTCCCAAGCAATTATTGTACGAAGTTTGCTGAAGATCCAAAACTATAATTTTTGGGCTGTATACAAGGATTTTAATATGGATTCTCTGCAAAAAAATCTTTAAAAAATCTGACATGTTTGGCCACGACATGTCTCAGATGTTGGATATTTTTTTTGTGTACAAGAAGTATATATGTCAGCTTTTGGTTTATAAATAGAGTCATTATAATCTTTTGTTTTACACTCTAATCTGTTGCTAAGGACATGAATACTGATCAGGAGGGCATGGGAGTTAATTTGCATCTTTTATGAAGTCTTTTAAAACGTTTATGGTACAATTTGGCTAATAGAGATTTAAGATTGTTAGAAATATGGTTACATCGCATATGATTAAAGAAACATCAACGGTTGTTATGGGATATTCATGGTTGCTATGGATGCCATGAATGGTTGCTATGTAGTGCGTAGGTTGCATGTCACTGTTTCACTCTAAAAGGCATAAAACTAAAACACAATTAAAGAAAACATTGTGTACATTTTGCTGTTTTAGACATTTTGATATATACAAAAAAGCGGTATCCATGGTAAACTTTAAATGCCATAAAAACTATGAAAAATTGACTAAAAATCAATATCATGCACCGTTTTGTTTACGAATCCTACATTTTCTTTCAATGAAATCAGAAAATTTGAAATGTAAATTTTTGCACTTTCAATGATTTTCACAGGGAATGCTCGATGGTATGTGATTTTCTCTCTTAAGTCATAAATCAACCAAATTGTGTGGGTGATGCATCTATTCTAGTAAGGATACAGACTGTTATGCACTGTACGTATGCTACATTTGACCTATATTGCATGCCTGAAAAAAAAAACAGTTTAAGTAAAATCGGACAGGTCCAGTTCCAGTCTATTATACGTCCCATATCATCCAAATTTATGTGGATGATGCATCTGAGGATGTTTACTGCAATGCATGGTAGGGAAGCTGAATTGACCTATATTTTACACTTAATTGACCATGTTAAGTAAAACGGGACAGGTCCAGCTTATCATGAGTCCTAGACCATCCAAACCTGTGTGAGTTATGCATATGAGGATGCTTACGGCAATGCATGATAGGGATGCTGCATCGGACCTTGACACTTGAGCAGCCATATTAAGTCCATTTCTAGCCTAATTGAAGTCCTAGATCAACCAGACTTGTATTGGTGATGTATCCGAGGATGCTTACTGCAATTCTGGTGTGGATGATGATGAATGATGAATCATACTATATACTTGAGTGACCAGACCAGGTAAGGTGAAATTAGACATCTTCATTTCAAGCTTACCAATCAAACTTGTATGAGAGGTGATGCATCTGGATATACTTGGTGCAGTTTAGGTACAGTTGCTGGTAAGGAGATAAAGTTACAATCGGGATGAGTTCTGTATCATCTCTGCTGACACTATGCTTAAGTCGGGTTAATCGGGGAGCTAAGTAAATACAATGTGACTGGGGCTTTAGGAAGTTTAGAAAACAGATATACCTCATTCGATCAATGTAAGACTTCTCATATCTCCAAAATATATTCACCATGTTTAATATACTTTTGTACTACACTCAGTCTGACATTAACTTCTGGCCTTTATTTCATTTAAAGTTGAGAAAATTGAACTTTTATACTATCAATGGAAGGCCATTGATACTTCATACATATATTAATCGTACAGAGCCTGCTTTTTGGTTTCGCGATATAACGATTTTGGGCGTAGAAACCCCCTTACCGCCCCTTGCCCTTTCTCGATGTAACGCGAAAGTTTCTGCGCAATAATTTTCGCGATGAAACTCGAACGTTTCGCGATATAACGCGTAAAATTAGCGTTATAAAGCGAAAGTTTCACGTTATAACGCGTACGTTTCGCGTTATAACGCGAAAAATAATTTTCTCAGCTACCATTTGACCTCAATAGGCTTTCGGACATGATAGATGAGAAGGTCTTGTATCAAATAATGATAGCATAGTGTTTAACTATTGATAGCATTGTGATAGACAATGATAGCATAGTGTTTAAGTGGTTGATCGTCTGTCTCTTCAACGCATTTGAAATTTTCTGTTACAAAATTTCTTGAAATTTCGAAAACGTGGGTCCTGTAGCATCATATCCCACCCATTCTGCTACGTCTTTTGGTACATTTTTGGACATAATAATTTTCATACTTTTTGGCCATATTACATTGTTTAGACTAAGGATCACTGACGAGGGTTTAGTACCCGAAACGTGCATGTCTGGTCCATGCTGTAAATTTATCAGGTTTTAAATGATGCTATTGAATTTAAAGACGTTTAACATTTAACAAATCGTACACATAGTTATGTAAATGCCATTAAAACTACCAGCGTTGGTCGTTTGATCAGTGACATACTGCAATAGCATTCATTCATAAACCCTCTTCGCCAACGAAGTTGAGGTTATAAGCTTGTTTCACCATTTTGGTTCATTAGGAAAGGACGACTCTTATGGATACATTGTAAGTAATTTCGGGTGTTGTCTAAAGCGATAAAAATGTTCAATTTTGTCAAATTTGCCGACTACGTCCTCATACCTTCTTTTTTAGAACTATTTATACTATATTCATGTCAGTAAGACATAGCTATGTTGGATAATATGTTGATAGTATCTTATCATGACTAAATGCTTGAGGTACTCAAAAGAAATTTATCTTATTCAATTTCAGTATGTATACGTCATTTTCATTTGTACAAAAGATATGATAACTGTTTGTGTTGATACCACAATCAACAAATAAGATGAATACATATACTTACTGAAATAAGTTTACATTCTATTCCATGTATTTAAAGAAATTGTTTATTCATTTTCGTTATTATTAACCAAGTTTGTCCCGTCGGCTCATACGGTCCAGACTGTTCATTAACATGTGGTAACTGCTTCAATGATTTATGTCACAACATGGACGGTTTATGTCAACAAGGATGTGAAAGAGGTTACAAAGGAATTTACTGCAGAACAGGTTGTTGCTTTTTCTCTACTAATTTTTTTGTAGAAAAGATTAATAGAAAAAATGAATAGAATTGAACCTTCTTGTTCTATATTCGCATGTAAAAATACATATGTAAATAAATAAAGGTAAAAAAGAAAACTTTCAAATGTGAATTTATCGATTTAGCTTGCGACGATGGGTCCTATGGCTTCAACTGCATTGCTACCTGTGGTAATTGTAGAGACAATGCAATTTGTGATAAAGTATCTGGCGATTGTCCTGAATTTCACTGTGAGGACGGATTCAAAGGAACACTTTGCAAGGATCGTAAGTTGATTTAAACACATTATGCGGAAAGTGTTTGGTCTATTTTTTTGAATGGGTACATGATCATTTGCACCAAATGTTAACTTCTTGAAATTATCAAATACGTTTAACCTCTTTTAGGCACAAAATATATTAAAGGAGGTGATTTCCAGATTGAAATACCCACAGCTTAACACTCACACAAAATCCATATTATTTGCCCAGAGATACAAGGTGACAAGGACACCAAATACAAAAGATCACTACAAAATCCACTAAATACAAAAACTACACATTAACTAACAAGACCAAATTTAGTTAATCACGTTGCGATTCTTTGCATCAATAAGTCAATATAGTACAGGTTACATGTAAATGACGGATTTATATTAGTTTCTGAAAACACATTTAGATTACATCAATTGAACCATTAGAGATTGGACATTCATACATGTAATTGACGCACTTAGTTGTTTTAAGATAATTTTGTTGGTCTCGACGTTTTTCTGATGTTACCATGTTGATAAATTACCACATAGCAAAAATAAAACGTTTGTATAAGAACTACAACCGAGGGTGACTGATTTCAATATTTGAGATGAAAATGCTCATTGCTAAAAATTGTTCTGAACATGACTTCTTCTTTGTGTTTTTAAAGTGGGTAAGTTTTGGTGGTTTGCTGTTGGTGCTGCAACTAAGTGTTGTTGGAGTTACCCTCTTTTCTTTTACATTGAATGAAACTTCTTCACATAGATCGCATGGAGATGTTTTGTTTTATTTCTAAATGAATACATTGAAAAGTTTTCTTATACCAATTCTAATTCCATGACCAAATGACGATGTAATTTGATATTTTATTTGAACTAATTTAATTTAAAAGAATTCAACTTAAAATTGAAGTGTTCTGCCTCGTTCCTTTCATAATCAATATTTCAAACCAATTTTAATGTTTCAGACACGTGTTTCGGCTAGTAAATCCTCATCATTGGTATATCAAGCCAAAATGACTCTCCATTAAATTGAATTTAGTGTATCTATTTTGGGTCCGCTCACCGGTTTTTAGAGTGAACCCAGAATGTCCAGGGTGGAAAAGCTGAAGTAGGGGAAATTGAGTGGTTTTGAAAGGTGGGTTGAGAAGACCATTATGAAGATAGTCTATAATGGTAAGATGCATATTGTAGAATATGCCTGCCTTGTGTAAGAGCAATAAAATTTTTAGGTCACATTACTTATTTAGTTTAAATATAGATATTTTTAAAGGCGTACCGGATTTTCCCTGTTAATGACGTGACTTCATGAGGCAATATATGAAGTTTTTTGGGGTTTTTGCACATTTTTTGAGTTACATGCGTTGGAAATTTTCAAAATTTGGTCAGAATGGAGTATAAGTTTAAATCTTTAAGGAAATATAAGCATTATTTCTGAAACAATACACAGAAAAATGGCAAAGACCTTGAATTTTAGGCCAATTTCCTTAACCCTTTTTTTTTAGCAAACATGTGTTATATTTATTATGTATAGCAATCTTATCATGACCTTAAGACTAGTATCCTATAAAAGCTGTAGATATAACGAACAGATTGATATATAAAATAATAATGTGAAATATATAGAAATAGAATATGACTTCAAATTATGTATGATTACGCAATATTTCTGCGCCGCGTGACCGGGTAAGAGAAACTGGCCAGCGGACTCTAATAGAGTCGAAGACAGTGTCACGACAAAAAAAATTGTTTAAAAAGTTTTTAGAAACATTATGAAATACAACAAGGCATATATATGTATATATCCAAAAATGATTCAAACGTAAAGAATAATAATAATCAAAAAATTTTAAAGTACCACAGAAACGATATATTATATTCACATTTTTATTGCTACACGTGTTTCGGCTGTATCAATAGCCTCTTCAGACAATAATGTACAAAACAAAGTATTGATACATGCTATATATTGATGGTAAATCATGATATGTATGTAAGATTAAGTACTGTGCACTCCTAGGTAGCGTATGCTTACTTCAAGGGAAAAGTAAGTAAATGATACTATCGGTTCTAACTATAGGAAGTGCTGAATCAGATAAATTGGTCAAGTGAGCATGTTTTAAGGATTGTGGGCGTAAATTATCATGTTCTGTTTAACATAGGTTTAAATTTATCAATAAAGATTTGTTCTTTAATAGTGATCATGGAATAATCATCTGTTTGATAAATTGGCATTACTTTAAAATTTCCTTTACTACATTCAAACATATGTTTTGATACAAAAAGAATCCTATTTTGAGGAAGTTTAATATTACTTTTATGAAGGGAAATGCGTTGATTTAATTGTTTGGTGGAACCTATGTATTCTTCCTTGCATTTATCACATTGCAAGACATAAACAACATTTTTAGATGTACATGTTAAATTTCTTTTAATTTCAAAAGAAATACCTGAATGTTTAAACTTAAAATACTTTCCTTCAATTAAGATATCACATATCTTACATCTTTTGTTTTCACACTTAGAAACACCTTGAGTGATTAAATTGTTTTCTCTTTCAAATTTGGCACTTGTGAGTAACTGCTTTAGATTTTTTGGTTGCCTTTGCTTTTAATAAGTTTTGTCTCATTAAGTATATTTTCTAGTTTTTCACTCATTTTTAATTGGTTTAGATTTTTGTATGCTTCGTGAAAAATCTCGGGATTACATTTATTAAAAGTTGTAACAAAAGGTAATACATCTTCTGATTTCTTTTCTTTAGTTTTTCTTAATTCGGCTAAAGGGATATTTTTAGCTAAATCAATCCCTTTATTTATGAGGGAAATGGGAAATGCGCGCTGCAAAAGTGCTTTTCTTAGTTCATTTAAACGTATGTTTTTAATCTCAGTATCACTGACAATCGTGCAAATTCTTCGTGCCAAATTATATGGTATAGACTTAAAGCTGAAAGCCTACATTTTAAGAAGCTTCCTTCTGAAAATTTTTTTTAGGGACGAGGATTGTTAGGAATAGACTCTAACAATCCTCGGCCCTATATCAGAGCAGACTATAACTGCCAGTGACGTATGGATACTAATGAAGGTACGACCCAATATCCATGTCCATCCACCTGGCTGCAGTATATAAACAGTCGAGGGGAATCACGGACCGTGTCATTCTCATACGATCGATGATAGCACGAGCTATTAATTTACTGGAACAGATCTGAAATGGAACCGGTAAATAAATGCATTAAATTACTTTCGCATACTGAAAAAAAAATGAAATGAGAACTAATTTAACAAAAAGTATTCATTGATTATATGTTATACATGTCAAATTTTACTACATATCCAGCCCCCCCCCTTCCCTCCCCCCCCCCCCCCCCAAACAAAATCGTCCATGTCCAACACCCTAAGTAACTTCTGAAAATGCATAAAACTGAAAAATAATACTATGGATATATGAAATACGTACAGTTATAGACATACATGCAAATTTCTTGAATATAATTTTGAATGAATACCTAGTGTCGACGCATGCATTCACGAGATTCCCTGCATGATCTTTTGGCAATACCACGGCTCCGAACCTTATTATGCAAATTATATGCATAAAATCGGAAGAATCTCGAGTCAAGATTTTACCTTACACACGACGGAAAAGAAAGTCTGTTCCTATTCTAATTTTATAGTAGTCTCGTCTAAAATTTTCTCTCGTGGACTTCCGTTCGAAATTTGAACAAGTAGAAATGCTTCTTTCATGCAAGTAAACCAACTGTTCAAGAGTACAGACACATGGCTCATCTTAAGGTATGTTTTTAAATTGATTTATGTATCACGTGGAACACATATGATGGGATTTTAAATTCTTCTTCTTATCAGAAATACTCGACCAGGGAGTGCTCCATGTTTTCGAGTGAATGAGTTTCATGATTAATTATCGCTGTAAGCGAATATCTCACAAATATTTGTTCTTTAAAGCCATTTCTGTCTTTCATTACATCTGCATGAACTTCTAAATTTTAGTGCACACCATGAATTTGAATAAATTTGATGTCAGTGTTAGTTATAATCAGTATCAAATATCAGTTCTGTAGCCTAGTGCTGTAGTGTTGGTGAAAAAGTATTTGAATGGGTTTAAAATTATTTAAAGGGGATGAATTCCAAATCAATTGAATATTTTATTTATTCTTTACAGTAACATAACCATAACTGCCAGACAAAAGAAGGAATATACTCTTAGAAAGTCTTCATGCGCATGTGTGCATCAGATCCAATGAAAGAAAGTGCATCAGAATAGTGGAATGCTTATAGTGCTACTAGTACTGACTTGTAAAGTTGAAGAAATACTGTGGAGTATGATATTGCAATTGTACTACCATATATGATGTTGGCCACCATGGTGTGAAACTTGTGAAAGGAGAATGAAGAAAATTGTTCAAGTGCATATTTCTACATGTACACGAAAAACATATTCAATGTGTACATCGAACACATATTCCTTGTGAATCTGTGATCCAGTATGAAATGAGAATTTGTGTTACATGTATAATGTAGAGGAATTCATCATCAATAGAAGAATTGTGAGATCGACAGATGGAACTGTATCACAGCCTCTTGCAGTAAACATGCTGATATAGCACTGAAGGTAAGTTGTACATATACATGTATACGAATATACATGTTATAATAATTTTGTAAATCTGATAATACAAGTACAAATGACATTGTATTTATTTCATATTTTACATGTGTATCCCTTGTGATTCACCTTACAATGTAAATGGATAATACTTTTTAATGGTAAGTTACATGCTTTCATATTTCATGTTTACATGTATTGTTTGAAACAAGACCTTCTCATGCATACCAAAATTTGTGTCCTGGTGACGTTGACCTTGGAAAAATGACCTACTTTTTAAAATCTTACACCATGGCCATAACTTTTGAATGTTGAGTGAAACATAGACCTGTGCTTTCCTCGTGACAATTTCCAATGATGCCAAATTGTTGTCTTTGTGACCTTGAACTTGGAGATCGACCTACTTCACTATTATTTTTCTAAAGTAATATTATGCTTTTAAGTGATAGGGCTTTCATATTTCTTATATGTATTCCTTTTGATAAGGTCTTCCTATTAATACCAAAATTTTGACCTTGTGACCTTGACCTTGGATACTGATCAATTTTTGAATAACTTTAACCATGTTAACCTTGCCCTTGGTCATAACATAAATTGCAAGTGATAGGGCTATCATATTTTACATGTGTATCCCTTGTGGTAAGGCCTTCACATCAATACCTGAATTTTTACCTTGAGTCCTTGACCTTGGAGTATGAAATACTTTTCTACATTATATCTGACAATAAGGGTATTCATGTTCCACAAAAAAAACATGGGTTTAATTTTTCTTAGTCTGAAGCCTTGACATAAAGTAGGGCTCTTACACGTGACACACATTTTTAGCTCGAGATACTGGTCATAGTCGAGCTTATGTGGTACCCCCTTGTCCGGCGTCTGTCCGTCCGTCCGTAAACAATTCTTGTGCTTGCAACTCCTCTGAAATTATAAGAGACAGAAATGTAACTCTTTTTGCACGAGACTTGGTCAGTGGTCTAGTTGTGCAGTGTGCACCTGACATTTTGTTTGAGCCCCTGACCCCCAGGGTCTTAGAAAATGGATGTGGTCATTTTCTCCTGTATGACTATGACTCTACATGTATGTAATCTTGTATTCGCAACTTCTCTGACACTATAAATGATGGAGACTTGATTCTTTTTGCAATACGATGAGTCTGTGTTCAAGTAGTTCAACTGATATTTTGTTTGAGTTCCTGGCCCCCAGTGACTAAGAAAATGGATGTGGCCATATTAGAACTCACTTGTCATTAAGTGAATTAAAAAACAACCAGGAGAGCTACAGTCTCGTCAGATACTTCTGGTTGGGATTGGATTAGACCTTTCATATTGGGAAAATTGGCAATATTTTCTTCAAAATTGAATATGATAGATCTGGATGCCTTTTCATTTTAAATTTAGCATTTTTTACTTTCTTTTTTTTTTAAAGAATTTTCTATGAGGTAAAATTGGTCAATAAATAGGGAAAATTATACTGTTTTGCATAATTTGAGAATGACCGATCGAAAGCCCTGTAATTATATTTGTATGTTAGTACTACTACAGAAACTTTACATGTCATGTAATTTTATATACATGTACATCATAATGATAAATGTATGCAAAATTCATTTATTTTAGAGCTTATTTAATATCAAAATGAAGATATTAATTCATTACTTCTTTTACTTTCAGAGTGAGACTGACAGCATCTTCTGTACATACATGATGGCTCATTTCTCATTCCTCCTTTCTTGGTATCAGATTGAACATCTACCTTATCCTTAAGTTTTACTATAGACACTAGAGAAATCACTGTTTGATGTCTAGAACATTTGAATTTTGAACATGTTTTGTGTTTACTTTCATGTGCTTACCGTACATGTACATGTATGTACTAGGTTATAAATGCATTGAAAACTTTTTACTTGAGAATAGACCTGCACCTGTTGAATGGGGAAATTTTTTTCATTTATTTCATTATTTTCATAGCAACAATTCTAGGTACATACCAGTATAGACAGGGATGTACATTGTATATAAAGTTAAATACTTCCCTGATATAGACTAGACATGTAAACTCATATAAAATATTAATTTCGAAAAGAAATACTATGATAAATAAAAAGTACAAAAATATTATGTTGTAAATTGATGATACCGGTACTATTACATTTATATATATATTGCAGTTATAATGATTCTTCTTTCAGAGTTTGAAATAAATTTA
Organism: Pinctada imbricata; assembly: GCA_033119305.1. NCBI lineage: Eukaryota > Metazoa > Mollusca > Bivalvia > Pterioida > Pteriidae > Pinctada > Pinctada imbricata. Next base: position 48,941,925 of record VSWD01000003.1, on the reverse strand, counting down.
CAATTAAACTTAATAAATCTTATAACTGATACTTATATTCTTCTTGAGACTAGAACACAAATATTCTTAGAACACTGTGATGAAGAAATCTAGTGAGAACATTGTCATATATGAAATAATGAATTTTCTCTTGTTAAGCATAGCAAACTTGGTTGATCATCCTTTCATCAATACTGTTTAGAGTGTCTTACCCCATACTGGTAATCATGAATAAAAACATTGATATTTTAAGTTCATTACTCTGCTACACAGTATACATTTGTGTAAGAATATCTAGTAGCCTTGACCTACATGTTCATGTATACAATTGACCTACTTTCCTAATACTTTGGATTTGCTACAACACTTGTCTGGCAAATGATAGATAGATGATATGGTATATATGTGCATTGTCAGATTGTGTCAAGAAATTACTCAAGATAGATTTTGATTCAATATGTGACCTTGAACTACACGTTTGACCTTCTTTTCGTTGAATTAAAGAATCTGAACTTGGAGAGTGATGTATATATATATTGAAGAATTTGAAACATGAAGTATCAGAGAATCCTGACAAAACTGAATCATTGGCAGTTGTGAAATGTCTGAGATAGTCTATTTTCACGTCTAATGCTTAAGGTGCTGGAGAAAGACGTTTTTCCTTTCATTCCTCAGTGAATGCGTGATTTTTCTGCCAGTCATGCTGAAGAATATTTTTGCAAAATATTCCGAGCTGGATTTACAATAACCCCCCCCCCCTCCCTAAAAACCAAATGGTTGCACATGTTTACAAGCATGGACAAGAGAGAGAAAACCATGCGCATAACCAGGCGTACCGTTAGAACGCAGTTGCTTCCACGTCGTTTTGCAAAAAAAAAAAAAAGAATGAAAGAAACATTGACGTAGAAAACTGCCCTGTAAATGAGCAAAATTCATTAGATTCTGATACTTTGCCCCTTGAATATCCACAAGGGCTTCTACCTAGACCCACTTGAGGCTGCTTACACTTGATAAGTACTCTAGCTAAGCGCCTGAAGATGAATGCATATACATAAAATGTATACACTTCGTATGAGTGAGAGGGAAAAAAATTTCCGTTATTGTACATGCATGTATTTGTTAAAACGGTCAGAATCTAATGAAATTACATTTATTTATATACAGTATCGTGATTCTACATGTTCTATGAGATGGAAAAAAATATGTTAGTTTGCTGTGGTTGGGGGATTCATTTAATATATTATAATTTATCAAAATTTTGAAAAATTCAGAATACCATTGCTTTTGGTCGAGACAATTTTGTAGATTACAGGATTTGAGTTTAGAGGGGGCGTGGAATACCTCAAAGTCCTGTAGCAGGTTCTTTGGGGAACCCCACTCCCCAGCGGAAAATTATCTCGCATGATATGTAATGTATATAGTGAGCCAGCGAAATTTTTCAATTACCAATTTCTTTAATATATATCAGAAACAGACCGGTAAAAAAAAAATAAAAATAAAAATAAAGGTTGAGTCGTGGTGTTTGAGCCCAAGTAATTCCTTATTTTGACGACTTTAGTGGAGAGGGGGGGGGGGGGGCATGCCAGTGGATTGGTAGGCAAAAATCAGGATAGAAACAGTAAACTTGTTAGAGAATTTTAGATGTAGGTGCCGCCGTGTGCACCCCCCCCCCTCCCCGCGCTATTGAATCGGATGGGGGCTAATGTATTAGAAATTATCAGTGTTTTCCTGCTATTATCGAGATATATAAAATTAAAATCTTATCATATGGGTACAAATGTATGCAAAATTGATAATGTATAGAATCGCTCAGTATTCAATCGAAGCGGGGTAAACGAACCGCAACGATAAACTTTGAAACGAACTATAAAAAGTGAAATTCGTGATTCTTCAGTGCAGTAACGAATTATCCATGGCTTGAATATTTAAATAGCAAAGTTCAAAAAATTTTAAATGACAATAACATTGGGAGCCGTGAATACATCGACAAATAACATGCTACTGTGAAACGTTGATTGATATATTATAAAGAAGTCACTTAATAATAAGTCACTTTATATATAACCACTTATTGAATTATACATAAAAGGAAATTAAAATGCATACCGGTCGGTAAATGTTAGCCATGTTTACAAATCCAAATAATATGACGAACACTTGCTTGTGAGTGAACCGGTGTCGTTTTTTTTTTCTTCTAATAAACATGATAAATGTTTTACATCAAATACTTATATAAATGGACAAATGAAATGAAAATATGAATTACACAAAATAACAGTATTAGGGAATAGAATAATTTAGATTAGTACATAAAGCTGCGATTGGGACTGGACGGGGGGGGGGGGGTTGTCCAAGACTGTATTTCTTCAAAACCTTAGATGAAGCTCGAATCTAAAAAGTGGGCGGGGGAGGCATGACATAACTGAAATTCCAAAATTGCTGAATTTATCTTTTGTTTTCTCCTTTTAAAATCATGTTGTGGACTTCCTTACGACCCCCCCCCCCTTCCGGGCTAGAGGAAGGGATACAATTGTCTAGATCCGCGTTTGTTATGCATTTTTTTAGTCCTGTATATTTCACTAAATTTTAAAGATCTTTACCCCCACGCAAACTGTGAGATGTAAAAAAAAGTTATGATTTCAGTAGATTGTCTTTATGTTTATTTTTTCTAATTTTTAGAATTGTTGTGGATGCACTCGAAAAAGCAAATGCTTGAAATGCATTTGTAGTGGTACAGGATGTACAAATTGTTCAAGCCCAATATGTCAGTTTAAAAGAGTCAGAGAAGAGGTATGATGCAATTACTGCATCTTGAATTCAATATTTCATCTTTCATAATTAGGCAGCTCTTGATATTCAGTACTACTTCTTGATGGAGCATCGCTGTCCTGCGACTGTGTGTGTATTTTATTGTGCGTAATGGGACGCATATTTTGATTCTGAAGGGAGGGAGTGTTGCTGTTGTTTTTCTCTCTTTCTTTCTTTCAATAAAATATTCTGATCCCTTAAATATTGGCTTGGTCACATGAAGAAAACATTTCTATAGTATAGACATAGAAATGTTTCAAGTATCGCTTTGCTTACCTTTCCAACTTCGCTTTTAGCATTCCTTTCTATAATATTTAATATCAAGTGTCAAAAGACATGGTATAATTTTTTTACAGCTGTAGCACAATCAAGTACACTTGAAAAAAATGCTAAGATTTGTTTTATATGAATAGTACTCAGCATATGTACTCGAAACTGGTACTGCCCGAGTTTATGCAAACTTACTCACAAAAAGTTCCTAGAGTAGAATGTCGTATAGTACATGTAATACTGTCTTTCTGGATATTTTCATTTGGAAATCTTCAAATAAATAACATCATGACTATTTAGTCCTAATGACATCATCTTATAATGAATAGAAAAAGAGGTGTTTGAGAAAGTCGATTGCCTCATTGGCATCTTTGTCCGTAAAACGCTATTTTCAACATTACATTTAGTCAAGGTCAGAGGGATGGAATTATTATTTTTAATTGGTACCAATGGTAAGATGTTGCCACAAATGATACATTGAAATATGAAAGCCCAGTCACTTATAAATGATTCAAAAGATATGGCCAAGATTCAAGTTTGTCAAAAGTAGCTCAAACTCCGAGGTCAAGTTCACAAGGTCAAAATCTGGGTATACATGAAAAGGTCTCACTACAAACGAAAAGCGCAATCACTTTTGTCAGTTTTGCCATTCAAAAGTTATAGCCAGGAGTAATTTTTTTTTCAAAGTAGGTCCATTTCAAATGTAAAAGTCACAAATTCAACAGTTTTGGTAGCGAATGAAAATTGATGTTACAAGGAACACACATGGGCATTCGAACACCATATCACTTACCATTAAAGAAATTATGGTTCAAGGTTAAAGTTTTTGCGGACAAATAGACAGGACGAAAACTATAAACAAATTCAGAAAGAAATGCCTCTCTCTATTTTGTGACGTGAAAAATGAAAAGTAAACTTATTAATGAAAGAAGCCAACAGAGTGTGTATCTCAGATCTCAAGTAATACTTCATTGATGATATAAGCTTACTAGTGTTCGTAATTATGTATGAAAATACATGTACGTGTAATGATAATAAGATGCACCCCCCTTCCCAATGACGTGATTTTATTGTTAGTTGTCAGATTTGTAATGTAAAAAATTAATAATATGAAATTAATCTGAAGAAATGTTCGTCCCCATAGGTTCTTTTGAACAACATTAAGGACATGAAACAAAGAAATTTCCATACAAACATTTGAAACTTATCTCCATTGATTGTCAATGTCAAGAGCAGGTGCGGATCCAGAACTTGATGCTGGGACGCAAAATCATTCAAGTTATACAAAGTACCATAGTGTCTCTATGCCAAACTACCAACATCTTCGATAGATGATGGGGTGGTTAGGTACAACGATCACCCTTTTATCCGCGAGTATACAGAGATACATGTAAAAACAGTCATTGTAGGATCACTAAACCTTTCAAATGTTCCCTATGGAACGAGGCTGTAACCAATTTTTGATTGTTCAAGGTCAATGGTAATGGGTCAAAGCCACTATGAATTTTCAATGTCAATGGTAATGGGTCAAGGCCGCAATAGATTCAAGTTTAACATCTTTGTGAAAGTCATTGTAGACAAAGCAATCGTATTTGTTTCATTAATTGGTCTGAAAAGTGAAACAATTAATGAACTCAGTTGAATTTTAAGGTCAATTATGAATTAAATCTTTGCTCACAGCATGGAAGAAAGAATAATCAAACCTTTCACAAATGTTCCTCATAGAGAGAGGATTGTACCTATTGAATTTCAAGGTCAAAGGTTAAATATCAACGTTAGTTTTGACTTCTGAACATGATCATAGGAAACATGCAGTTTTGCAACTTCCGCGGAATCTTATATTATCTACTTCCGTCAAAGACTACACCACGAACCTGTGCCGATTATGTCCTTTGTGTGAAAGTTGGCAGTTTTGAGGGGATGCTACGCTTGCATTGCCATAATCATTTTCGATATGACATTTGAAATCCACAACTGTGATATATGACAATATTGTAATTCTTAGAATAATCCATAGAAAAAATGATACATTTTTTAAATATCAGAATATCATTGTTTTAGAAAGCTTATACCCCCCCCTTTCTTTCAGTCTTTTTCTCTCTCATTGTGTCTCAAAATATTAAACAGGAAGCCCATCCATCTATGACGGTGAAACGACCTCGTATATCTGTACAGGAAGTTGATGACCAACAGGATCCTGTTACACTACAAAATAAGAAGGTACATATATATGACAAACACGAAAAGTTTCCTTTGTTGTCGTCAGTTTATACAATGAAAAACACCACGTCGTATAATATATGTATATCACATTTCTATTCCAAAAAGAATTACAAGGTCTTGAAAAGATGCCATATTCATAACAATATTTTTCTTTAGAATTTAGATTTTTCAAAGTTTCAAAGGGCATTGGTCCATATCGGCATAAGATACCTCATCGTCGGAAACCCACAGTCTATTGCCCTGCAATTAAATCTTACGTAGTAGAACGGAGAAGGTGCCGTGGGTTTCCGACGGAAAAGATGTCGTGGGTTTCCGACGATGTTCAAAGAGACTTTGGTGTAAAAAGTATACGTACTTGTAAGAAAAATAGCCTCTCTTGAAAGTATTTATCTAAATGTGTAGAATCCACAAAATATTTTTTTTTCGAATTTGGAAGTGGCATATAACTGTACGTGATTATGCAGCTTGACCCATTTTCGAAGTTGACTTGCATTTCTTAGTGTGAAAGTTATATCCCAAACATGAATTGATTCCTTTAGGTCTCGCAACGCACCCGTCGCAAGAACAGCATTGAATTTTAGGATAGGTTTGGGCTTTCTGAAAATCGTTGCTATGGCAACAGTTTTACAATATTTTTTTTTCTTTGCATTAAATAACCACCAAGACTGCAAAGTGTTATAAAAGTGCTAATCTACTGCTTGATTTTCTTTGACACAATAATCAATAAGATAAGAATACAATATTAATGAAAATGATTTTTTAAAATCTCCAAAATAACCCCATTTCTTACCCCTCTTACCTCAAAACTAATTTTTTTCAAAGATATTTTGGAAAGGTCTTCCAGCAAAGGAGGAAAGGTCTTCCAGCAAATTGTCGGAATTCCAATGGGGACCAATTGTGCCCCACTCCTTGCCGACATTTTCCTTTACTCGTACGAAGCTGAATTCATTCAATCTCTGGTCTCTGAAGGGAAAAGATACTTAGCTTCTGACTTTAACTTCACTTACAGATACATAGACGATGTGTTGTCCATCAATAATCCAAAATTCGCGGATTACCTGAGCAGTATCTATCCTTCGGAGCTTGAAGTCAAAGAAACCACAGAGACAAATAATTCAGCATCCTATTTGGACATAATGTTGTCCTACGACACTGATGGTCACATTAACACCTGACTCTATGACAAACGTGACGACTTCAATTTCAGCATTACAAACTTTCCTTTTCTGAGTAGCAACATCCCTTCATCGCCTGCTTATGGCGTGTTCATATCTCAGTTGATACGCTATGCCAGAGCAAGTACCAAATATACGGATTTTGTTCTGAGAGCTAGGCGTCTTTCAGATAAGCTTCTCAGTCAGGGATATGTTTGTGACCGACTAACATCGTCACTGAGGAAGTTCTACGGTCGATATGGGGAACTCGTCATACACTATGATGTTCCACTCTCAAGAATGGTGGATGATATTCTGTCATAGACCATTTGAACCATCCAACCAAAGATTGTACTCTATATCTTCCAAAATGGAAGTAACCGGATGTGACAGTTCTACCGAATTGAAGCGACGGGTGTTGCATGCAAGCAGGAGATGCTTACTCTTCCTGGGCACCTGGTCTCACTCCCCTATCGGGAGTTCGCTTCTTTTCATATGGTGGAGGTTTTTGTTTGTTTGCTTTGGTTCCTGTTTTGTCCTGATTTTGTATGCCTTCGGTTTCTGATTTTTGAATTATCGATTTTGTGCTGTATACAGGGATATGGTCATTATCCATATTTGCCATTGAATCTGTCAATTGATAGTACAAACCTTACTCCTTCCAGTGACGTCACATTAAATTATATTAATCATACATCCATAGATTCAGTTGCCCACAATACCATCACCTTTATCAGTCAGACCATATTTCACATTTCTACTATCCTTGGTGACTTACAAAAATTAGCCTTGTCCCAATAATGGAAAGGGAAGGGCCCGCTGTGAGACCATGCGTGTCTAGAAACAACATGCAGGAAGGATGGACAGACAGACGGAATAACAGATATGGGCATTACTACATACAACACCAATTTTTGCGGAGTTTAATAATCAGCTCCACTCTGGCAAACATATTTTGGAATACAATTTTCAACTTATTTCAGAATACAGTTAATTTGATTTTGAAACAATGTATATATATATATATCTTCAATATTCCGCATTTACAATTTCAGAACAAAAAAGAAATTAACAATATATATGACAGGGATCGAGTCAAATTTTAGATAGCTTTTAGCCTATATGACGGTATTTGGTAAAACGTCAAATTTGATAAATTTACAAAGCCTAGTTACTGAGGAATGAGGCCAGAAACTTTGACAATGTTTCTTCAATTTTTATAAATGTCATATTTTATTTTTTTAATAATAAAATTGTACGTTCAGAATATTGAAGATGTACATATTATTATTACTTGCATATGTTCTATATCGAATTGTCAAATGTATTCATGAATGCAGTTCACAATTTTTTTGTCAATAATTATTGTCAACTACATTCCAAAATATATTGGCCCTCTTCTCTGTGTGTGTGAAAAGGGCGAAAATTACGAAAATATTTTATAACAGGATATAATAAAGTCAATGACAGAAGAGCAAGCTAAACAAACACTCGAGGAGATATGAAGAGAGACCCTCTTGCTTTTGATGATGTCATATTCGGAGAGGATGGAAGGAATATGCGTAGACCTGATTGGTGCCAGTGTGACTTTTGTTTTGAGATGGAGACTGAACGAATGAATGTGTGTTGTAACGAAGATACATGCATAACAAAATCATCAACCTTCAAAAATCTATGTCTTGATACCATGGTTGTTGAAATTGCTGGTGTTCTTAATTACTGTGACCATTTTCACGATAAACCCTCATTTGATCCAAAACATTACCGTAACCAAGCGTACAGGTTTTACGTTCTGTGGCAACACGGTAAGCTTGGGAGGAGAAACCGTGTTTGTCCACCAGCATGTGTGGTTTCTGCCATCAGGAAAAAGTTCCCCGCCCCTGATGGCAATTATATTGGTTACGACAGTGCGGATGATAATTAGATTGACTAGATCCATTGATTTATTTGCTTTATAGAAATAGTAAATTATTACATTCTACTGCAGCCTAGATTTTTTCTTCTGCCATATGTCACATGTCTTTGGTTTTCCTTTCTTCATTGACAGCGCTGTTGATTGCTGACTAAGCTTGGCTCGTCTTACAGACTGACCGTAACATTGCTTACTCTTCCTGGGCACCTGGTCTCACTCTCATATCGGGAGTTCGCTTCTTTTCATATGGTGGAGGTTTTTGTTTTTGTTTGCTTTGGTTCCTGTTTTGTCCTGATTTTGTATGCCTTCGGTTTCTGATTTTCTGAATTATCGATTTTGTACTGTAGACAGGGATATGGTCATTATCCATATTTGTCATTGCCTCATGATGCTACACATAAGATCTGTAAAATAAATGGTGAGGTTATCAATAACGCTCATCAATCATGTCGATGGGATTTCACGATCGAAAGACAATTTCAAGAGCAAAAGAGTTAACTTAAATTGAAAAAAATATATATATATTTATATATCAATAAATACATGTAGTCAATAATTGTCTCCACAAGTTTCAATATATTGGAACATTAATAATTCGGCGTTCGTTATTTTTCGAATATACATTTATCTTATTGATTCACAAGGGGTTGCGACATATTACCTTGTAAATAAGAGTACTGCTTTTCTTTAAGATTTCTGTAGGCAACCCATTCTTTGGTCCTCCTGGACTGCTGAGACCTCACAGAAGGCTGTCCGCATGACGTATCATTATACCCTCTGTTTACATGGGCATTGAAGTCCAACACGGCCAACTCATTCCTGGCTCTGTAGGTGTCATATGAGAAGGACAGTCTTTTGGGACAATATCGCAACAGGCTGTGACTGTTGAAATTCTCCAGTCTCCATGTTGTTCTAAAAAAGTAACGATACGATAGTACTGCTCCTTCGAATGAATTCATTGTAAGAATTACAAGTATTAGCTTTTACAAAAAGTTTGCCGGCAGTTCGCTGACTTTAAATGTTGTAAAATTCTAGTTGGAAAAAAGTGGAATAAACGATCCGTAAAATGCATTTTTACTCCAGTTAGACCTATCGCACAAATGTTTTCGGGCTTTTCCGTTTTTATTTCCGGTTCAATCTACGGAAATTCCCGAGGATCTGCGATTGTTGTAGGATACATCGGTGCAAAGATTTCGGAAGAAAATTCACTGATACGATATATGACTTTTATTTGTCATGTAGTCTAGACTCCTAAGCCGACCTGATGAAAGAATCTTATGCGCAGTATTTGAATGACCTTGACGAATACTCATTTTTCATTTTTTTGCAATTGCCGACCATTCATATGCCCAAGAGATATTTTATCCGTGCAAGTAGGTCACGAATGATTACAATATAACGACAGTCTTGTAATCATTCAAATTGTTATGTACATATTTATAATATATTACCTTCCGTTCACGTAGTATTTCAATGACGACAGCCAGAATCGATCCTGAACGTGACTTCTGAAAAATAAAACATCGGCACTTTTTAACAAACTGAATTTTCATAAGCCATTAATCAACCACTTATCGATGAACCATTTGAATTTCAGCAAATAACATTTTTCTAACGACATTTCTGAAAGAGGGGGGTCATTATTAAGTGATCTTACTATTTTATACCTTTAACATTTGAATGCAGCACTTTCGTCTTGAAGCCAGGAACATCCATTTGGTGCTTCTATATGGTCATCATGGTGACAGTGACCTGTTGTCCATTCATGGATATTTTGGATGTGTGATAATAGCGACAACCATCTTGTTCTTTTTTTTTTGTAATGCTGCGTTTGGCTGTTTTACAGCACCACCAGAAATGGTTAACGATGAATCGTATCCATGGTCTTAATGCTTTGTTCTCTGCCCTTTTGGAATCTCAGCCGATTTTTTCATTTATTTTTTTGGCTTTATGCCACACGTCCAAAATGTGCATAATTCCCATATACTTTGGCTTCTCTAAAATTAAAAGTAGGTCATATTTTGAAAAAAAAGTTTCCCTCGGGTGTTGTTACATCTTCATTTGTCAGAAAGAGTTAATTATATTAGAATGAATATATTCTTTCAGGCAGATCAATGACAAAAAAAAGCTTCCTAAAAAGACAAAATCAGTAAAACTGATAAATGCTCCCCGAACACAATCATTTTGATACCAAAAGTTTTTTTTTTGAGTATCCTTGACATTTCATAAATGATCATGAATGACCTTCATCTTTAACCCTAACAATTCAATTATTTGTTGTAGCAATTTTACAATATCATACCGATATTATTCATTTACCTAGTATGCTGATCAGAGTTTTACTTGCATCAGTGACTACTTCTTTTATTCTTACTCCATTTTCAAGAAGATAATCAAGTCCTTTTTCGAATAAAAATCCCCCAAGTTTAGAACTACCACCTGCCTCCTTCGAATGCCCCACCTCTTTATGAACAATTTGATTGCTTTCGTGGTCCATGAAAATAGTGGTTCCTTTGGACGCACAAAACCCTTAAATAATAAATGACATAATATATTTGCAAATGAGTTCAATTTTCATGCAAAAGCAATTATAATGGTGTCGATGAGAAAAGTAATCCCACTTGACCTTCAACCTATTTTTTTTTTTCATGTTTCCATGTAGAGCATTTTAATAAAAATGTGCTGCTGTACACATATAGAACAGACGTACCCATCCCCTATTCTATTTTCAATGAAAAAAATATGTTTGGGAACCACGAATGCACACGTTGGCATCTTTGTCAGTTAAACAGATGAAAAGTAGTTTCACATTTGACGCCAAGACCACAAGGTCAAATTTAGTATCCATGGAAAAGTCTTGCCACATTGAATTCATATTTGAAATTTGAAAGCCCTATCACTTACCATTCAGGTATACCCCGGGGCATAAAAATGAATGATCGAAACAGGCCTTATATAACTTGTCAGAGGCAACCAACTTGTATATTTCTATTATGTTTCTACTGTGTACAGTGTATAAAGTTCTCTAGATTTTGCTTCAGTCAGAAACTTTAACAAAAATCTTTTAAGTAGGCCAATTAATTAAAGGTCAAGGTCATTATGTCAAATGTTTCGGCATAAATTGAAAGGTCTTGACATGGGCAACCTACATGTATAATATAAAGTTTCTACTGCTTACAGTTCCTTAGATTTTGCTTCAACCAGAAACTTTAACCAACATGTTGACGACAGACAGACGACAGACAGACGGACGGGCATCCAGACAGACAGACAAAGGGACATTGGACATCAATTTATAGACAGGTATATGAACAGTTTATTATATTTATATATATCTATATATAAAAAGCACGGGAAAGAAATAAACAACAACGTTAATTATTCAGAAAATGTCGGATCGGCCCAAACGCTAATGCATGCCGCTCGCAGAAAAATAGATATAGAAAGCACATAAATGATGCAAAAGACTCACGTATAGAGACTCACAACACTAAATCAATTGAACTCAAATTTTCGGAGCTCAACGGCTCCTTCCTCAGGAGACAATCAGAACTTATATTACGAAAAAAATTAATAAATCAAAAAATTAAGTGTGTAACAATGCATTGACTTGATGGCTAGCAAAGGAATCATTGAGTAAAACGAGAAAATGACTAGCGAGAGAAAATGTATGAATAAAATTCAATTTATTTAGTGTCGCGAGTCTCTATACGTGAGTCTTTTGCATCATTTTTGTGCTTTCTATATCTATTTTTCTGCGAGCGACATGCATTAGCCTTTGGGCCGATCCGACATTTTCTGAATAATTAACGTTGTTGTTTATTTCTTTCCCGTGCTTTTTATATATAGATATATATACCTGGTGAATCATATCTGGTATCAACTATGATTATGGATTCTTTGTCTTTCATTTTGTTGATAGCCTCATTCTGCTTTCGTGAAAAGTAACTTTGGATCCCTCCTCTGTGGATAATACAAAAATGCATCATTTTATTTGATAGTATTCTCTGTCCGTCCTCCTTCAATCATTTTTTTTACAATTTATGCAGATAATGAAAAGAGTCTACGTTGGAGTTTGAGGCAGAGATTATTTTTACTGTAAAGAGATGACAATTTGCATAGAAAATTGAAGTTTGAAACATTTTCATCAAATGAGTCAAAACAAATATTTTACAGGCAGCTTGCTACTTACGAATAAAGTCTCTGATAGCTAAAGAAGTTTGTACTTGATCCAAAAGAGACGTTCATACTCATGAAAAAGAGATGAACACTTTCCAATGTCAGACCACTTATGAGGATAGCCATTTGAATTAGCTGGTGGACAAAACATCTTGCACCATAATACGAGGATGACATCCACTTTTCGTCAATTTAGTATTGAAATTTCACATTAGTTATAAAAAAAATTACATCATGAAATCATCTTTTGAATACATAATTTTTAAAGGTTTTCGGTACTTTTAAAAACAGAAGCAAATTTTACAAAACGTCACAGGCTCGAATAAGCTAATATCATAGTCGTCTGACGTCTGTCGTGAAAGGAACTGATAAGATAAGGTCCGTTTTTAGCCCTAAATATCGTGCCATATTTCTTCCACATGACGGTACATATGCAGATAAAAGATAATCATTAGTGAAAAATAATATATTTGACGACTTTTTGTATGTTTTACTTTTCGATGAAATACTCCCAAGATTCTAAAATGAAGGTCCAAGGAGGTAGGGGGTACTCGGGTATAAAAACTGATAATATCGACCATAAACATAGAAATTTTAGAATATTTTGCCTGAAATAGATTAATATTAACTAAAAGATATCAAATACATCTACATTGTATACTAGAAATACATTTCGAAAGTTCTATTTCCTCTAATCGGTAAATAATTAAATCCTGAACTCAAAATACGGTCTTATTTTGTATGTAATGGCTATAATAGATGCTGTTTAGCGCGAAATACACATTAGCAGAGAAATACACATCGCTCCTGCTTATTTCGTTCCTAATTGTTGTACATTTCATTCGATCGTATTTAGAACACATTTTTTTATGGATTAAGGAGGAAAAATAGTCAAATTTTCCATATTAAATGATTTTAAAGATCGATTCTTTAACAAATACACCCCCCTTCCTTTTTTGTTTTTGGTCTCTGGGGTAGTGTTCCCCCCGGAGATACAGAACCCCACTTTTCCAGAAAATTTGTATCATTGAAATACACCTCCAGTATAAGTGGCGTTCTGTATCTCCGGGGGGAACAATGTTAAAAAAAAACTTTCCCGTTTTCTACTGATTTCTATGGGAAAAAGACAAGTTTTGACCCAAATATTAGCAATATTATGCCTAATAGATCTAAAATAACTTCAGAGTTTGATGGGATACTGTATTTGTATTAATTTAACGAACGATTTTTCTTAAAATTTCCATTTTCAAAATTCCACTTTTTAGGGCAGATTTCACGTCTTATCTTATCAGCTCCTTTCAAATTTCTTCAAATCTACAGGAGAGATTTTGATGATATTAAGTACTAGGGAGTTTGCTAGTACTAGGGAGTTTAGTTTAGTACTAGGGAGTTTGCCACAAGTTTGCTGTTCGGATCCGCCAACAGTTGGCATCATCAAAGGCCAATATAAATCAGGAGTATCCCCCTCCCTCTGCAAATCTTATCTAAAAATACAACAATTCAAGGTTTATACATGCACATACTCCCTTTACTTGCTGGTTATAAATTGGAACTATAAATCTTGTTTTTATTAAGATACATTTACCAAGAGAGCAAAGGATTCTCAGATGAGTGAAGTTATCCACTTTGGCTTCTTGCTGATTTTTCATCGAATTGTCTGTCAGGCAATAGAAACATGTTTTGTTTTCAGTCAGGAAATTTGCCTGAAAGGAACTCTCTCGTATCAAATACAAATTATCAACTGCGACTTACTTGATCCAATTGAGGAAGAAAAACAAAAAAAGAACCCCCCCCCCCAAAAAAAATACAGCGAAAATTAAAAAAAAAAACCAATATTTCTTCCTTATCTTAGATAGCCCCGATTTTTTATATTTTATATCCTGGAAAAAGTATGTTGATGACAAATATGGATAATGACCATATCCCTGTCTACAGTACAAAATCGATAATTCAGAAAATCAGAAACCGAAGGCATGCAAAATCAGGATAAAAACAGGAACCAAAGCAAACAAAAACAAAAACCTCCACAATATGAAAAGAAGCGAACTCCCGATATGAGAGTGAGACCAGGTGCCCAGGAAGAGTAAGCATCTCCTGCTTGCATGCAACACCCGTCGCTTCAATTCGGTAGAACTGTCACATCCGGTTACTTCCATTTTGGAAGATATAGAGTACAATCTTTGGTTGGATGGTTCAAATGATCAAAAACATTTGCTGAGATTTATTTGAAATGAACGGTCATTTTTCTGTATAATTTTCCTATTAGGTAACTGCCCTTGGACGTGAAACAAAAATATTTCTTCACTATGGCCTAAAATTGCACTTGCGTGGCTACTTCATTTTAGAATATGACTTTTATGACTTTTTGATGTGTCAAACATAAAATGTCAAAAGAAGACAAAGGTGATAAAATTTGAAGATATGATTACATGTTAACTTCCTCTTCAAAGTGAATACTGCCTTCATCGTCTGTAATATCATCGCCTGATTCATCTCTTGATGAAGACGAACAATTGTCGGACTCCTCCATCTCATAGAGTTCATTTGCAATCTATGTAATAGAATCACAAATTATTTGAAGATTATAACTGATTGAAAAAAAGAAGAAACATTTTGAACTAGATCAACTGAAAAGTACAATTTCATAGTAAAATAGTGTCATATGACATATTTGAACTGTTTTAAAACATTTAAACATGTAAGCAGCAATCATAATGCATGTTAAAATGTTTTAACATTTCAAATACACTGCCATCCATATATTAGTATACACTATTTCTGTTACTGCTGCTGTTCAGAAATGAGAATCTATTGCTGTATAACTCTGAAGATGAGCCTTATAGAAACTTGACCCAAATATTTACATTTTATCGAATTCTTATTATTTTTTATATAAAAATGACAATTTTTGAGAAAAAAAATTGTGCGGTGAAAAAAGTTTCTTTTTTACATTTTCTTTATCACAAAAATATGAGTTTTGCTTAACTATGGGTGGGAAAGAGGGGGAGGGGGGTTCCCCCTCTAAATCCGCTACTGAGTGTCAAGACTAATTTGATAACATTCTGTTTTATCTTTGACCTTGACTTCTTAGGTTGACTGTATATGCTGTCGGGGATATCAAACATGTCTTGTTATGCTTGCAACTCAAGCATTCCTTCAAAATCTATCATAATTCGATATTCACCAATGTAAGGCCATGTAAAATAAAATCTATGTTTCTCAGACACCGCCGCGCGCTATAATTTGCCGCCGACGAGACGTTTTAATTGCAACTTCAGAAAAAAATATCCGCCGTGTCTCATTCTCGATCGTCGATTATTTCATTGAACATGTTTATTGTCCTGTAAAATCGTCAAAACTGTACCCGATGAATAAATACTTTTAAAAGCCCGTATAAATCACGACGCGTTCCGTATTTACGTTACGGGTAAAGACTTTATCCACGCGTTGTTTAAAGGGAATTGTATAGGATATACATGTGCTAATAACGTGCGGACACTTGGACGGCTGGCTATTCGTGTGTTTAATACATCGAGTATTACATGTATTAAAACGTTCGTTTAGTTTTCTTTATTGATCTCCACAGCATATGTAAATACCTACGCCGAACAATAGCAAGTGTCCATTGTAATACTTCCGAATCTATTAATAATGACGTTCACGTCGTAAAAAGTATAAACAAGGACCGCCGACGAACGCTAGAGAAGTAGTTTAATCCTTAAATCTATGAATTAAAGAATGTATATTGTACCCGGGCCGTGTACATTATTTTATCAGACGGTGGTTAATGCTGAAAACTTCATTCGATTTCTAAAGATTCTGCTTCATCCAGACTTGACTTCCGAAGATATACGCTATCGGCCAAATGTTTATTTACCATATGAACGGATCCATCCGAGGAAGTGAGGGGGTCGTATTTAATTTGTCGTTTGAACTGGGTTTAAACAAGATGTGAGCAAATAACAGCCGTCGAGTCTCTTACGCGATTCTACTAAATACTCACGGCAATCAAAACATGTCATACTTCGTATATCAAATTTTGAATCGATTAGCTTCTTCCATTCAGACGATGAGCTACGTCTCCCCATTCTCAGAAGGAATAGGTTACATGTATTTTACTTTAAAAAAATCAACTTATTTACAGGAGAAAGCCATAAATTTTAATGTACATGTACCATTATTTTGACTGACGATTCAAAGACAGTTACCTATGAAGAAAACGGGGGGGGGGAGGGGCAGCATAAGATTTTTTGTCTTAATTGAATGATTGGGGGGGGGGGGGTGAACAGGACAGACGACTTCTTTGCCTTACATGAATAATAAGAGCACTCTTGATGGAAAAAAAAAACAAAAAATAAAAACCCTACCTACCTTGCCACTTTTTTAGACCCAATTATCTGAGAAACATAGAATTTATTTTACATGGCCTAATAGCCATAATTAATTTTCATTATTAAAAATATAACACACAGTTACTCCCCTTTCAACTTTATTCTATAAGCGTACACCATGTTTTTTTTCTGTTCACGTTTCGTCTTGTGTATATAACGAAGGAATATTACTAACAAATGTAAGTAATTATGATTCTAAAGTGAATATAATCTTTATTAATTTCATAGTTTATTACATCAAGTATAGAGTATAAATTCATATTTTTTTAATCAGCTTGGTCTCATTGGCGGATCCAGATGAATCCATGAAGTAAAGTAGATGTCAAGTTATGCATTATATATATTTCATTACAATGGAAGTTTCAATCGATAAATTCAATGACTTCAAACACAACACCCATAACAAATCCAACTTCCTGATTTATTTGAAGGCCTGGCCCGCCATTGCAGGATTTTTTATCGGGTGGGTGGGGGGAGGGTCGCTGTACGAACAGAATCAGTTCAAATTGTAATAGTACCAACCAACTAAGACGAATATTTCCTGTAAAATGAATTTGAAAAGAGCATAATCAATAAAATGAGGTTGTACTTTGTTTTCTGTTACAACATATGCGTGGACACCCCTCCCAACCCATGTACCCTTAAAAGTTAAAACAGTGCTGAATTCATATTTTTATGTTAATAAAATATATTCATGAGTGCTGTGCATTTTATTTTACAGGTGGAAACCAATTACTTCTTCATCTGTCTCACTCATGTCGTTTGTTCTGCAAAACCCGGGCTGATCTTCTCTCGCCTATGGACACGGTCCGCAACTCACCTCGACCGTTTATATACTGCAGCCAGGTGGATGGACATGGATATTGGGTCGTACCTTCATTAGTATTCATACGTCACTGGCAGTTATAGTCTGCTCTGTTATAGGGACGAGGATTGTTAGAGTCTATTCCTAACAATCCTCGTCCCTAAAAAAAATTTTCAGAAGGAAGCTTCTTAAAATGTAGGCTCTCAGCTTTAAGGAAAGTTTTGGGATGTTGACTTTTAAAGTGGAGGTATTGTTGTGTGTCTGTTGGTTTTCTATATATATATCTGTTGATATTGTTTCATTGTTTATTTTAATGAGAATGTCAAGGAAAGGAATTTCTTTTTCACTATATTCCATCGTATATTTTATGTTAGGGTGGATATTTTGTAAAATTTGATATAAATCATTAATGTCTCCCCAATTTGGGTCCCATAAAATGATGCAATCATCAATATATCTTTTCCAAGAATTTCTAAAAACGTTAGCATCCATTTTAGGAAAACTAGTATCTACAATTTGGTAAAGAGACCATTCTAAATATCCAAGCGTGAAATTTGCATAAACTGGGGCCATTTTAGTTCCCATGGCTGTCCCAAGGATTTGTATGAAATGTTTATTGTCGAATTGAAATGTGTTGTTATTTAAGATTAAATAATTTTACAAAATATCCACCCTAACATAAAATATACGATGGAATATAGTGAAAAAGAAATTCCTTTCCTTGACATTCTCATTAAAATAAACAATGAAACAATATTAACAGATATATATAGAAAACCAACAGACACACAACAATACCTCCACTTTAAAAGTCAACTTCCCAAAACTTTCCTTAAGTCTATACCATATAATTTGGCACGAAGAATTTGTACGATTGTCAGTGATACTGAGATTAAAAACATACGTTTAAATGAACTAAGAAAAGCACTTTTGCAGCATGCATTTCCCATTTCCCTCATAAATAAAGGAATTGATTTAGCTAAAAATATCCCTTTAGCCGAATTAAGAAAAACTAAAGAAAAGAAATCAGAAGATGTATTACCTTTTGTTACAACTTTTAATAAATGTAATCCCGAGATTTTTCACGAAGTATACAAAAATCTAAACCAATTAAAAATGAGTGAAAAACTAGAAAATATACTAAATGAGACAAAACTTATTAAAAGCAAAAGGCAACCCAAAAAATCTAAAGCAGTTACTCACAAGTGCCAAATTTGAAAGAGAAAACAATTTAATCACTCAAGGTGTTTCTAAGTGTAAAAACAAAAGATGTAAGATATGTGATATCTTAATTGAAGGAAAGTATTTTAAGTTTAAACATTAAGGTATTTCTTTTGAAATTAAAAGAAATTTAACATGTACATCTAAAAATGTTGTTTATGTCTTGCAATGTGATAAATGCAAGGAAGAATAGATAGGTTCCACCAAACAATTAAATCAACGCATTTCCCTTCATAAAAGTAAAATTAAACTTCCTCAAAATAGGATTCTTTTTGTATCAAAACATGTTTGAATGTAGTAAAGGAAATTTTAAAGTAATGCCAATTTATCAAACAGATGATTATTCCATGATCACTATTAAAGAACAAATCTTTATTGATAAATTTAAACCTATGTTAAACAGAACATGATAATTTACGCCCACAATCCTTAAAACATGCTCACTTGACCAATTTATCTGATTCAGCACTTCCTATAGTTAGAACCGATAGTATCATTTATTTACTTTTCCCTTGAAGTAAGCATACGCTACCTAGGAGTGCACAGTACTTAATCTTACATACATATCATGATTTACCATCAATATATAGCATGTATCAATTCTTTGTTTTGTACATTATTGTCTGAAGAGGCTATTGATACAGCCGAAACACGTGTAGCAATAAAAATGTGAATATAATATATCGTTTCTGTGGTACTTTAACATTTTTTGATTATTATTATTCTTTACGTTGGATTCTTTTGAATCATTTTTGGATATTATTTTCAACGCAAAGATGCCACAAAGCGATAAACAAATGTTAGTGGAAATAAGGGATCTACAACTAACAATCAGTCAAAACCAAGATAGATTTGAAGAGGAAATTTTACGACTAAATGAAAAAGTTGACAATCTTCTTCGATTTATTGGTTCCACACCTGGAGAGGAAAATGACACAGGGAATTCTGAATCATTGGTGGAATATTTTGAACAGCAATATGGTCACCTCAAGGAAATGGGCAAATGCTACATTCAAGATGAATGTTACAGATTGAAGAGAACAAAACTGAGAATGTGGAAAAACCTCCTGAATAAACGCAAAATAGCTTACTATAATGCCATAAAGTCCCAGGGAACTGCGGAAGTTTACAGTGAATTTTTCAAAAGAGAGGATATGTACGTTCCAAAGAAATTAAGGGAAAAGACAACACACCAGGATACTGATACCCAAATCAAAATAAAGAAAGACTTGAATGCTTCCAAACTAAATGCACAAATTCAAATTTTGGAGGATAAATTTGTCCACTACACCACCATGTACTTTGAAATCGACCAGGAACTTCGTGCAGAAATAACTAATCAATGTCCTCCAGATACGCATGATTTTCTCGAGGATCTTTGGCTCCAAAATATAAAAGTGGAGGAGGAAAAGTCAAAAAAGATATGGCAGAAAAAGGAGAGTTGGCTGCGAAAATTACCACAGCAAGAAAAAGAGGACGAGAAGAAAAGAGAAATCGAAAGAAAAAAGAGAATTGATAGAAGACGCAATGAGATTGGAAGACTTAACAACCTCGAGAAATCAAAATCAACTGAAGAAGAAAAAATCAACCTAACTCAGCATGAATTTCAGACTTTCAACTCAAATCGCGAGAGAAGCGGAGAAAATGATGGCTACCAGTCATCAAGGCACCAACAACCATCTAGGAAAAGAATAGTCGACAGTTCACGAAACATTTCTTATGCGGACATGGTTGCTAATAAGTACGAACATGATCATTTTCCAAGAAATGAACATTTTGGCAAATATAATAGTGACAGAAGACGGATAACGGAACGAAACTTTGACAATAGAAATGGAACTCTTTATATTGGACAGAGATTTCGAAATAGACCTTTAAGAAGAGAAAATAGACATGAAAATGTGTATCAAAACCAATATTTTTTAGAGGAAGAAACGGGATTAAAACTACCCCCTTAGAAATTATAGATCTGAAACCTAAAGTTATAAATTTGTCATCTCATAAGTTTTCAAAAGATCAAATTAATGTTCTAAAATTAGAATTGAAATTTTGTCCAACTCCGAACTCTAACATCCCCGAATTAAAAAGAGATTTGAAAGAATTCGAAAGAAAATTTCGACTGAAGGAATTTTTCCATGAAACCCATTTTCAAGATGAATCGGTTGTTCGAAATAAATGAAAACTCCATCCAGAAAAATGTAGGGACAAAATTTTGGATAAATATTTTGAAAATTTGTGGAATTCAAATTTCACTGAAAATTCACATGTACCTAAAAACTTATCTTTTAAACAGAGAAAAGCTCTAAAAGAAATTCAAAATATAAAAGACATCATTATAAAAGAGGCAGATAAAGGAAGTGCTGTAGTTATAATGAATAAAAGCTATTATAAAGATAAAATTGATGAAATGGTTAATGATCAAAAAAATTATAGAGCGCTTGATTCAAATAAAGACAAAATTATTGTTTCAAATATCAATAAACTCTGTAATAAATATGATGAAATTCTAACCAAAAAAGAAATAGACTACTTGATCAATTTTGATTATAAAACCAGCAATTTCTATGGACTTCCAAAAATTCACAAATCCGAAAAAATTAAAGAAGCAATTGAATTACAAAAGTCTGAATATATAGAAATCCCCAATCCCGAAAACTTAAAATTCAGACCAATAATTGCAGGTCCATCCTGTCCTACACATAGACTTAGTAATCTTGTCGATATATTACTTCAACCATTTCTTAAACACCTGGATAGTTATGTTAGAGATGATATTGATTACTTAAGGTATCCGATGTACAATAGGGCATTTTTCCATGCCTGATAAGGTACTATAAACTATATATTTTCTGAAAGGTTACAAAGCCTACTTCTCAGCAATAATAATTGGGGCCAGAAAAACAAATGGGAATAACTAATGAAGCATTGAAATTGTCTATTTTCTCTATATAACATATGCAAAATAACAAAGTTGTACAAGAGTTTTTCCCCTTTGATTTTTAAGACGTGGGAGTCTTATATCTGAACTCAGGGCATTATTACCTTTCAGAAAATATATAGTTTATAGTACCTTACCAGGCATAAAATTTACCATACTTTACAATGGAGATGATTAAAACATTATGTAAAAGGACTCAATTGTACAACGGATACCTTAAACCATATTCCGTCCTCAATATCTAAAGGTACTATACTAACAACATTTGACGTAACAAATTTATATAGTAATATTCCACATGATCTCGGAAAGGAAGCCATCGAATTTTGGCTCGATAATTTCCCAAACGAGTTACATCATCGATTTAATAAGTCATTTATATTAGACAGTGTTGATTTAATCTTAAATAACAACACATTTCAATTCGACAATAAACATTTCATACAAATCCTTGGGACAGCCATGGGAACTAAAATGGCCCCAGTTTATGCAAATCTCACGCTTGGATATTTAGAACGGTCTCTTTACCAAATTGTAGATACTAGTTTTCCTAAAATGGATGCTAACGTTTTTAGAAATTCTTGGAAAAGATATATTGATGATTGCATCATTTTATGGGACCCAAATTGGGGAGACGTTAATGATTTATATCAAATTTTACAAAATATCCACCCTAACATAAAATATACGATGGAATATAGTGAAAAAGAAATTCCTTTCCTTGACATTCTCATTAAAATAAACAATGAAACGATATCAACAGATATATATAGAAAACCAACAGACACACAACAATACCTCCACTTTAAAAGTCAACATCCCAAAACTTTCCTTAAGTCTATACCATATAATTTGGCACGAAGAATTTTCACGATTGTCAGTGATACTGAGATTAAAAACATACGTTTAAATGAACTAAGAAAAGCAATTTTGCAGCGCGCATTTCCCATTTCCCTCATAAATAAAGGAATTGATTTAGCTTAAAATATCCCGGCCTTTAGCCGAATTAAGAAAACCTAAAGAAAAGAAATCAGAAGATGTATTACCTTTTGTTACAACTTTTAATAAATGTAATCCCGAGATTTTTCACGAAGCATACAAAAATCTAAACCAATTAAAAATGAGTGAAAAACTAGAAAATATACTAAATGAGACAAAACTTATTAAAAGCAAAGGCAACCAAAAATCTAAAGCAGTTACTCACAAGTGCCAAATTTGAAAGAGAAAACAATTTAATCACTCAAGGTGTTTCTAAGTGTGAAAATAAAAGATGTAAGATATGTGATATCTTAATTGAAGGAAAGTATTTTAAGTTTAAACATTCAGGTATTTCTTTTGAAATTAAAAGAAATTTAACATGTACATCTAAAAATGTTGTTTATGTCTTGCAATGTGATAAATGCAAGGAAGAATACATAGGTTCCACCAAACAATTAAATCAACGCATTTCCCTTCATAAAAGTAATATTAAACTTCCTCAAAATAGGATTCTTTTTGTATCAAAACATATGTTTGAATGTAGTAAAGGAAATTTTAAAGTAATGCCAATTTATCAAACAGATGATTATTCCATGATCACTATTAAAGAACAAATCTTTATTGATAAATTTAAACCTATGTTAAACAGAACATGATAATTTACGCCCACAATCCTTAAAACATGCTCACTTGACCAATTTATCTGATTCAGCACTTCCTATAGTTAGAACCGATAGTATCATTTATTTACTTTTCCCTTGAAGTAAGCATACGCTACCTAGGAGTGCACAGTACTTAATCTTACATACATATCATGATTTACCATCAATATATAGCATGTATCAATACTTTGTTTTGTACATTATTGTCTGAAGAGGCTATTGATACAGCCGAAACACGTGTAGCAATAAAATGTGAATATAATATATCGTTTCTGTGGTACTTTAACATATTTTAATATATATATATATATATAGATTAAAAGATACCAATATCTTATATGTAAATCTTCACATATGTATACTTTGAATGTTATTAAAGAGCAATAACTTTTTACGCAACGTCGAAAATGAAGGTAAAAGGAGTCCATTATGTGATGTCGAAAGGACCATTGCGCGACATATTTTTGGGAAGGTATCTGCGTTACGACACTATGTAGTATATCAATTTGTGCGAAAAGTCAAATTCTATCATGTTATAGGAAAACAAAATTGAACACTAACATAGGGAAAATTATTACGGTCCGCTCACCGGTTTTTAGAGTGAACCAAGAATGCCCAGGATGGAAAAGCTGACATAGGGAAAATTGAGTGGTTTTGAAAGGTGGGTTTCAAGAGAAGACCATCATGAAGGTAGTCTATAATGGTAAGATGCATATTGTAGAGTATATCTGCCTTGTGTAAGAGCAATAAAGTTGTTAGGTCACATGACTTATTTAGTCTAAATATAGATATTTTAAAAGGCGTACCGGATTTTCCCTGTTAATGACAAGACTTCATAAGGGAAACTATGAAGGTTTTGGGTTTTTACACATTTTTTGAGTTACACGTGTTGGAAATTTTTTAAATTTGGCTAGAATGGAGTATAAGATAATAGCTTTAAGGAAATATACGCATTATTTCTTAAATTATTCGAGGAGACCAGAAACAATACACAGAAAAATGGCAAAAACCATGAATTTTAGGCAAATTTTCTGAACCTTTTTTAGCAAACATGTGTGGTATTTATTATGTATAGCAATCTTAACATGACCTTTAGACTAGTATCCTATAAAAGCTGAAGATATAACGACAAATTGATATATAGTATAATAATGAGACATATATGGAAATAAAATAAGATGACTTCGAATTATGTATGATTGCGCAATATCTGGTGAGCGGACCCTTTGTAAAGAGTGGGCGGCTCCATATTTCCTAGGATCGATTCAGTAGCATACATTCACTTTCCATGATATCTTTGGATGAACTGCTGACCACGTGCACAGCAAAAAAAAATGTGTATATAAGAAGATATATGGAGTGTTCCAACATGTAATTTTTACTTAAAGACAGAATGTTTCGCAGCTTTTTTTTTCTGTTGAGGATTTCCTTCTTATTTTTATTTATTTTTTTTTTCAAGATTCTGTTTGCCTTTTTATTTTTGTTTGAGTTTTATGCTCGACTTTCAGTGATATTGATATCGATAAATACAAAATCAAAGTGCCCAATTCTTTTGTTAAGGGATAACCTTATGGACAAATGAATGTTAGCGAGACATGTTCATTTTTTTAAAATCCCCGAATCTTAGTCAGAGGTACTTCTGCAAAATAAGCGAGACAAAATAATGTAGTATGACATCCCATAGTTCAGTTACATTTCATTTCAAAATAGAGCAGTGTCAGGCGGAGTTCCTCTGATTTTGTCTTTTTTCTTTTCAGTAGTCTAGTTAATTGTAGAAATGAAGAGAACATAATTCTGGTTTTGTCTTCAGAGAACGAATTTTTATCTTAAATAGATACCATTTATGTCATCTATACTGTAATATTTACAAAGAGAGAGTTATCTGCCCCTAACCAAGGTGGAGGTGGAAAATCTCAGCTCCAAACAAAATTCGAGTATTGTGGTTAATAACCAGTTTATCAGGTGTTTGATGTTTTATAAGTCTATTATATGATAATATACATACGATTTACAAACTGAAAGCTAGCAATATGGAGGTACAGGCAAGATCTTTTGCCGAGGTTACCACGCCCATGGCTACTGCAAAGCCTCTGTTTATTTTAGAGCAAGACTTTTTCACAAGAAAGCCTATAAAATCTCAGTGGATCACTCACACAGAGATGTATAAATCTATATCTGAACAGGTCCCAAGTGAGCGTATATCAGGTCTGCAAAGGGTTCGAGGCATGTGGAGAATCTACATGGACTCTGATGAGTATAGAGATGAGCTCCTCACCCAGGGATTCTCCTTAAGGGGTAAAAGTATACCCCTCTATCCAACTAATCCCAAAACTACCAGATCTGAGGATACACTGCGTGTAAGGGTTAAAAACATCCCTCTTTCTGCCGATGACGGCCAAATTATTAAAGCTCTACAGGATCGTAAGTGCACCATAATATCTTTCTTTCGGGAAAAGTTAAGAGTTGATTATAAACTGACCAACTGTGAAACAGGTGATCGGATTGCAATCATCAGTCCTATAGAGGAAGCTCTTCCAACATCACTTCGCATTGGCCGTTACTACGCAAGCATATATCACTACGGTCAGAAAAAAGAATCACAAAAATGTAGCAATTGTCTTGAAACAGGTCATCACAGTAGTGTATGTGAAAATGAAGCTGTGTGTCGCAAGTGTGGTAAACCCGGGCACTTAATGGCCAATTGTCCGGATGCTTTTGAGGAGCAAAGTGATAATCCTTGGTCTATTCTAAGTTATGACGAGACTGACACCGCAAACACTGATGCTCAATCCGAGTCAGATTATGATGACGATGATGATGATCATCATACAGAAGATGAGATCAATGATCCTCAAGATGGGACATTGGTAGAGAGTGAAGCTCTTGATGAATGTGGAGGGTTAAGTCAAGTGTCAGATACACCCAAACAGGTAGACACGCAGAGCAACAGTGCATCCACTGCCTTACCTATATCTGATCAAACAAATGCTCATAATGAGCCGCAGACACCTTGTGTAAGCAACCAAGGTAATAACAACACATCAACATCCCAAAAAGCTCACGTTAAGTTCACAGCAAAGCCGAAAACTGCCAATGGTAAAAAAGGCAAAAAGGCCAGGGCTAACAAGCCTCCAGGTACTATTATTGATGCCTTTCTAAAAACACCTGGCACAAACAGAAAAAGTTCGCAAGTGCTACAAGAGGCTCGCACTCCACCAAGCCCTTTGGAAGACAAAGATGCCAGAAATCTTAAAAAACCTAAGGGAATCAGTAATACTTAGACATACATGTATGCAAAGAAAACACAAGTTCAAGTAATCTTCAAAATGATATATATTGTAAATGTTTTGAAACAGAATTCACAACAAGAAATGCACATGACTAGTCTGCAGTTAACAACAATAAATACTCAAGGTTTACGAGAAAAAAATAAAAGACTTAGATTTTATACATGGATTAAACAACAGAAAGCTAAAATAATACTTGCACAGGAAACCCATTTCACTGAAGAAATATTACCAAAAATTCACTCTGAGTTTGATGGTATCAAAATACATAGCACAGGTACATCAAATAGCAGAGGTGTAAGTTTATTCGTACACAAAAGTTTAGATGCAAAAGTAATAAATAGCTTCACAGACAAAGACGGTCGATACATTATCAGTAACATTCAAATAAATGATGTAATATATTGTATAACAAATTTATATGCACCTAACGACAACAAAAAAAGAAACATATTTTACAAACATATTAAAAATATGGTTGAAATGCATAGTGAAGGATATAATATTATAGGAGGAGACTGGAACGACATCTTACAAAAAACAGACAGGAAAACAAAACGCAGTAAAATAGTAATAAATTCAAATCTACGAAAACTAAAAAATGAAAATAAACTAGTTGATCCTTGGCTAGTTATGAATAAAAATAATCAACAGTATACATGGAGAAGAAAACATAATCCAAATGAAGCAAGTAGAATAGACTTCTTCTTAATACATAGTGATTTACAAACAAAAATAAAGAAAGCAGACATAAGACCTGTACCGATTCAATACACCGATCATCAAGCTGTCTCTCTTTTTATAGACATACAAATTGTTAAAAGAGGACCAGGGTATTGGAAACTGAATAACAATCTTCTAAAAGATACAGAGTATTAGAATATTATTGAAAATCTAATTGAAAAATATACAGACAAAATGAATGTGCTAGACTCAAATATACAATTATTATGGGAAAAACTAAAAATTGAAATTAAAGAAAATTCAATACGATACGGAATCTTGAAAGCAAAGAATAGAAAAAACAAAATTCAAAAATTAGAAGAAAAGCTAAAAGAAAATTTAAAAATACTGAATCCAAATGATGAACTTATAAAACAAACAGAAAAAGAGTTGGAAAAAGAATATGAATTTAAAACGAAAGGGGCACAAATAAGGTCCCGTATAAAATGGTTAGAAGAAGGTGAAAAAAACACAAGGTATTTCCTATCATTAGAAAAACAAAGACAGCTTAAAAAATCTATAACAAAACTGAAAGACATAAATGGAATAGAAACAACAGATCAAGACAAAATACTGGAAATAGAAAAAGAGTTTTACCAGGAATTGTATATATCTAAGAATCCAAATAAAGAAGAAATTGATAAATTTATAAATGAAACAAAAGTTGACACAAAACTTTCAGACTCACAAAGTAATTAATTAGAAGGACCAATACAAGAAGATGAATGTCAAAAAGCGGTAATTAGCATGAAGCAAAATAAAAGCCCGGGAAATGATGGCATAAGTATTGAGTTTTATCAGCAATTTTGGCATAAAATAAAACATCTGCTCTTAAATGTACTAAATACAGGATATGATAAAGGTGTTTTGACTTATACACAGCGAACTGGGATCCTATCATTAATGCACAAAAAAAAATGACCCATCGGATTTAAACAACTGGCGACAAATTACCCTCTTAAACAATGACTACAAAATCGCGGCTTACTGTTTGGCATCAAGATTAAAATTAGTGCTACCAAATATAATAAATACCGATCAAAATGGATTTGTGAAAGGAAGAAATATTAATTATAATATAAGACTTATACAAGACATAATTGACCATTCGGAACATTTTCAAATTGAAGGAAACTTACTTTTTTTAGATTTTGCTAAGGCATTTGACACAGTTGAATGGGAATATATGTTCAGTACACTGAAGTTTTTTGGATTTAAATCTTCTTTCTTAAAATGGGTTCAGACTATGTATGATAAAATAAATTGTAAAGTTATTAATAGTGGATGGATTTCCTCAGATATAAAATTGCAACGCGGCATTAGGCAAGGCTGTCCGCTCTCGGCACTACTTTTTGTTGTGACAGTAGAAAAAAAAACAATGGCGGCAAGAGTTAGGCAAGATAAAGATATTGAAGGTATAGTAGTTGATAAAAATCAAAATAGAGAATTTAAAATTGCTCAGTTGGCTGACGACACAAACTTGTTTTTAAAAAATAAAAAATCAATTACAAAAGCTTTAAATCTAATTGAAATATTTGGGAGCCTTTCTGGCCTTATACTTAACCGTTCTAAATCACTAGGAATTAAATTAGGGGATCAAAATAGTATTGAAGATGACTATGAAGGGATAAATTGGGACCCTGATAAAGTTAAATCATTAGGGATTTACTTTAGTAAAAAAGATAAAAACATACTTAATTTCAACTGGGATGAAAAAATAAAGAAAATAAAATCAGTGATAACATCTTGGAAAGCACGTAAACTCACTATGATAGGTAAAATACAAATAGTAAAATCTCTCTTAATACCACATATCACACATTTGGCTTCAGTTTTACCAATCACAGATAAAAAGCTAAAGGAAATTGAACAATTACTATATAAATATATATGGGATTTCAAAAAAGACAAAGTAAAACGGAAAACACTTATTCAAAATTACAACAAAGGCGGCCTAAAAGTACTTGATTTGGAATCACACATCAATACATTACTTATTGGTTGGATATCAAAACTTTCAAATAAAGATACAGCACAATGGAAAGTCATTCCTATGCACTACATCAATCAATATGGAAAAAACTTTTTGATATTAAAAATGAACATTGATAGCTTTGATAATTTTAATAAATCATCACCCTTCATGTTACCATTCTACATAAAGATTATAAAAGCCTGGAATAAATAAGGAGGAGGCCAAAAATTTAAACCAAAAAAACCAATAGAGGTAGTAAAACAATTAATATGGGGTAATAAATTTATAAAATTTAAAGGGAAATTATTGCTTTTTAGAAATTGGATTGACAGTAATATTCTGACAATTAAATGTAAACGTCTTCAAATTGAATAGCATCATTTAAGAACAAATAAATTGGCAACGTGGACCAGACATGCACGTTTCGGTTACTTAACCCTCATCAGTGATCCTAAATCCTAAATCTAAACAATGTAATATGCCAAAAAGTATGAAAGTTACTATGTCGAAAAAGGGTACCGAAAGACGTAGCAGGATGGGTGGGATATGATGCTACAGGACCCACTTTTTAGAAATTTCAAGAAGTTTTGATAACAGAAATTTAGATTGCGTTGAAGAAACGATCAACCGAAATTGATCGAACTTGGCTTAGATATAATAAATATAAACGGTCAAATCAGTACTGAAATTGTGCTTGATAAACTTGAACAGAAAAATAATTGGATAGCAGAATTTGCTATAATAAAAAAATGCATTTCAAATGAATGGTTAAAGGAAATAAAAAATAAGAACTTGGATAAATTTCAAATTCAAATTCCATTACAGATAAATTCACACAAAAAAATAATTCCACTGGACAAGCTAAATAATAAATTAGTTTATGAAATCTATATCAATAATCTATATGAAGAACCTGCTATATTTACACATTGGGCTACAAAATTTGACATTTCAACATCAGATTTTAGCCATACACTAAATTTCATTTTCAATAAGCTAGACGACAATAAAATTAAAATGTTCAAATGGAAACTTTTTTATAAAATACTACCAAATAAGTTTTTGTTACATAAATGGAAGATGAGTGATAACAATTTATGCAATACATGTAGAGTAGTTGAAGACTATGAACATTACTTCATTCACTGTAAATATTTTGAAAACTTCAGAAAATTTATAAAAGAAATATTTTTCAATTTAGGAATAGAAAAAGACCTTTTTACATTAAAAAATATAGTGATAGGATACAAAGTTCAAGATAAAAATTATGATTCCATTAACTATATAATAACAATGTTTGCATATACAATTTATAAGACATATCATTTGAGTGAAACAAAAACAAAAGAAATCAGCTGTAGATGGATATTCATAGATCTGCTTAAAACTGCCATGGCTCTTTGTGCACATAGGAAAATTGGAATTCCAAAGGATATTGCCAAAATCTGTAGGTATCTTTCACTCGAGGTACAATGAAATGAAATGGAAGAAAAAGAAGAAAACATAGCACATGTATTTGAGACATACAGTCATTAGCTTTAATAAAACTGTTATATTATTTGTGTAACATGCAATTCATTCACAATGACAAATATTTAAGTTAACATAAAAAAAAATAGTGCTGCTACTTACAATTTCACACATGGCATATTGCCTTGCAATGGATATCCCTGCAAAACAAACACAAACAGCTATAGCTATTAAAACAGAATATATTTACGATTAAACACATGCACGACATATATAATACAAATCAACTAGGAACAAATGGGCTATATAGCATGTAATATATGAAGCCTATTCGTTTATAATTGTTGATGTGTCTACTGTACCTGAGCCGCATGCAGATCGTTCACATTCATATCCACGTGGAGAATCAAAGTGTCAAAAACTACAAACATTAAAATTACTAAGCTAGTATTCACCGATCTAATTAAGGAGAAAGTTTATTTATGCGTACCTTCCTGTCTGATAATAATTACAATCCGTGTCATCGAATCCTATTCAGATTAAACGATCAATAATAATATAATCCGTTAGAGAACTGTCACTTCTGGCCTAGTTTTAAAACACGTGATGTTTTGTGACCGATTTATCAAGGTCATATCGGTTCGATAACTTTGTCGCACGACTAACACTTCTAATCCCATATTTTCTCTTTTCTTTATTTATTTATAACTATATGCAATCAATGCTATTCTTATAATGGAAACGTTGTTACCACATAATATGTTGTTACCAAATAGTATAATGTACGATTATATGCAATTATGAATTAAAATTTAAAAAAAGAAAAAAAAAAAAAAAAAAAAGGAAAAAATAGTGCAATGATGATGAATGGCTTGGATATTATACCTTGAATGGTACATGTATCCTCAATATACAAGAGTAAAGTGATATATATCAAATGTACACTAACGTATTAACTCCATAACACATATATCTAAAATAACCCTCACTGCACCCTATCATATGTATAACGATTATTTTAAATTTTTGTAAACTGTATACTTACTATATAACTCAAGAGCCAACATATCTGAGCACACGAAAAAAAAAAAAGTATCCTATAAAAGCTGAAGATATAACGACAAATTGATATATAGTATAATAATGAGACATATATGGAAATAAAATAAGATGACTTCGAATTATGTATGATTGCGCAATATCTGGTGAGCGGACCCTTTGTAAAGAGTGGGCGGCTCCATATTTCCTAGGATCGATTCAGTAGCATACATTCACTTTCCATGATATCTTTGGATGAACTGCTGACCACGTGCACGGCAAAAAAAATGTGTATATAAGAAGATATATGGAGTGTTCCAACATGTAATTTTTACTTAAAGACAGAATGTTTCGCAGCTTTTTTTTTTCTGTTGAGGATTTCCTTCTTATTTTTATTTATTTTTTTTTTCAAGATTCTGTTTGCCTTTTTATTTTTGTTTGAGTTTTATGCTCGACTTTCAGTGATATTGATATCGATAAATACAAAATCAAAGTGCCCAATTCTTTTGTTAAGGGATAACCTTATGGACAAATGAATGTTAGCGAGACATGTTCATTTTTTTAAAATCCCCGAATCTTAGTCAGAGGTACTTCTGCAAAATAAGAGAGACATAATAATGTAGTATGACATCCCATAGTTCAGTTATATTTCATTTCAAAATAGAGCAGTGTCAGGCGGAGTTCCTCTGATTTTGTCTTTTTTCTTTTCAGTAGTCTAGTTAATTGTAGAAATGAAGAGAACATAATTCTGGTTTTGTCTTCAGAGAACGAATTTTTATCTTAAATAGATATCATTTATGTCATCTATACTGTAATATTTACAAAACAGCTACTTTGGCTAGAAGGAAAATATAACACAAATTATCGAATGATTGAAAAGGGGTTGAAAAAAAGAACGCTCCTATTATTTCTGTCTCTCCGACGAAGTTACCCTGACAACAATTTAGCGTAAGTTACCTAAGTTTTGTTAAGTATCAAATATTGTTAGATTTTGAAAAAAAGTCGTTGATTTGTTAAATGCTGGTGTGATTAAAAGTGTCACGAAAGACCAAAGTAAGAGTTGTTTTATCTATAGAATGTTCAGATCTAGAATACGGGCCAAACTGTCGGGAGAAATGTGGAGAATGCAAGGATGGACATCAGTGTAATACAGTAAATGGTACTTGTATTGATGGTTGTAATGACGGATACTTGGGAGCTAAATGTTATACAGGTAAAGTGTGCATGTAATGTAATTGTGAAATCAGGTAACATAAATGGGCTAAGTATTGAAAATCCTGTCTGTAATTCTGAAAAGATCGCATTTTTGGTTTGCAGTATTCTTACGCAAGCTCAATAACCATAAGGTTCACTTAATGATTTTTTTTTAAATCTAAGTGATATGTGTTATCAAGTACTTGTTGTACCAATTGTATGCAATTTTCAGTCTGTCCATCGGGAATGTATGGGAAAAATTGCAGTTTGTCATGTACCAGTAATTGCCTTGGCACATGTGATCATGTTTCCGGCTTTTGTCTAAAAGGCTGCAAGGACGGGTACAAGGGAACCCTTTGCATGGAAGGTAACATCTTAATGTCCGTAATTCCTTTGCATATATAAAACTTAACATTGTACATGTCATATGCAATTAAGAGGGTATAATTCATTGAATTTTTACCTGTCTTTCATAAAACCTTTAAAGGGTGTATTTTTATTTCTCAAGTGATGTCAAAATTTGCTAAACCGTTCCAATCGAAACAAAATTTTCTCGCTCTGAAGAATACGTTTTAATCAAATAATAAGCTAAGAAACACTGTCCAAAAGAATTTATATACAAAAAATTGTTTTCCAATGCAAATATGTGATGTTCTCTGTTTATCTCCATTCTCAGAATCATCGTAAATAAAGATAATAGTTGAGTTAGCTTCATCTGTTAATCAAATGCACACTCACGGATAAGCAATGTCAACATGATGGTAGAACGGAGTTAGGGTGATTTGATTTAAACCGAAAACTAAGACTCCAAGAATTTTTCGAGATTGAATCAATACTTTGTATGTCTATAATTCATCATGTTCGTTTAAGTCTAAAATTAAAATCAGATCATAATCAATATACAAAACGAAATCCTGTTCATTCTTCATGGGCGACAGTAAGCTATTCTTCATTATTTTACCAGTTTTTAACTTCAGTAAATGAGATTCAAACACAAAACTCAAGATAAGATTTTAGAAAAATATAATCAAAGATCAAGCACATTCATTTTATTCAACAAAACATAACAATAGAATATTATGCAAAGAATCAAAGATGAATCTCCATTGGCGATGACATCAAGGAAAAATAATTAAGTCAAAGTTGCAATTAATTGACTAAGGGTTTTCTATTTCTTATCAAGAATTTGGTGTCTACTAATGTCTTAACCACACTTCGATGAACATGATGATCTAAAAAGAAATAAATAAATAAAATATGGGTTGCAGGAAAGTATATTGAAAAATGACATTCTGCTACAGTGTATGTATACTTCATTATCAAATATAAACATTTCAGATTAGTTTAAAACCTTAACGAGACAATGATATCCTTCTATCCGTCTTTACGTCTGTTCAGTAGTCAAACTTTGGAATAATATCTGATCACCTCATTGATAATCAATTGTAAGAGTGACGAACAACAAAAACAAAAACAAAGCAAAAACAAAACAAAACAAAACTCAGAACTATTCCATTATCATTTCAAATGAAATGTATCGGCTACAGAGAACTTTGTATTGTTCTTGAGCTGTCATAAACATCTTCTGAGATTACTAGGTTTATAACGTTAAACATCTTCAAATTCAATTGAACTTATAGAATGCTATCTTTTCATTTCACAGGAATAACAAGCAGCACAGAAATGATTATCGGGGTGGTTTCTTCAATCATAATTTTTGGTCTAATAGCCATCATAGTTTTCTTCATCATCTTCGTCAGAAGGTCAGTATACTGTAAAACTTTATTTGAGGTTTTTTGTCGCCTGCAAAGCATAGCGATACTTAGGAATTCATTTGTCCGTTTGTCCGTCCGTCCATCCGTCCGTCCGTCCGTCTGTCTATCTGTCACATTCAGGGTGTCACAACCCCATAACTCTCTTGATTGTTAAGTGACAGGGCTTTAATATTTCATATGTGTATTTCTATTGACAAGACATTTCTACACACATCATAATTTTTGACTAAGTGACCTTGACCTAGATATTTGACCTACTTTTCAAAAAGATTATTTTCATTGGCGTAATCTTTTGATTGGTGAGTGATATGGCTTTTATATTTCATACGTGCTTTTTTATGGTGAGTCCTTTCTTTGATTGACCTAGATGACTGAACTGAAAATTTGAGATTGACCAAAACTTTTTATTGGAAAGTATGGAATGTGAATTTCATTTGAAGAGACGTTCCTACAGATACAAATATTTTTAAACCAAGTGACCTTGGCCTATATATTTGATCCACTTTTAAAAATAAGCCGCTTTGCATGCAACACAAGCATTCCTTGGATTGTTATTTATACCCCCGCCATATAATGGTGGGGGTATAAAGTGATTTGTAGATGTAATTCTTATAAATACTACCTTAAAAAATCATATTTTTCAGCAATGTCGAAATGAATGTCTCAGTGATTTAAGAGTGGTATTGTGAAGATCATCGTGTATAATCTACGATCCTCAGAAAACCCCACAAGACAGTTGTAACAAAAATCATCGGAACTAATCAATATTCTTGAAAACAACCAAGCTCTCTACGAACCAATGAAATAATAACTCACAAGCATTTGAATACAATCGTCACGCTCTTAAGTACCCTAAGGTCAGAAATGCTGGTAATTTTTTACCAGGATACCCTATTTGTTCTCTTCAGAATATTGTTCACATTATCAAAATAATATGGTTTTTGGAAAAGAAACTTTTATAGTTACATTTTATCGACTCTAAAAAGGGATTTTTCATACTTTCCCCATAGGGATTAATGTTCAAACGGCTAAGTTCTTGGTATAATCATGAAACCACGAATTATGTTTTGTTTGTATATAAGATTTAACATATTAAGCTTTGAATATATGGAAATGAAAATATTGTAAAAGTTGTTATTAAGGAAATAGGAGCATCTGAGACCTGAGGGATGCTCTACCTTAAGTGCCAACAATTTGAGCTGAAACTTTCAACATTTTTTTCAAATATTTTCTTGCATTTCCATTTCATACCCGAAACATGGTGCATGCTGCAAATTTATCTGTTCTTTTAAAATGATGCTATTGAATTTGACAGACGTACCACTTGGTTAGCGTCATGCGTTTTTTTTTTCAAAATGCATAAGCCTTTCGATTATTGTTTATGTAATATGGTTAAGGTTTTATTGTCCCCCGCTTTCGCGAAAGCGTGGGGACATTAAAATCGTCCCGTCTGTCTGACTGTCTATGAGTCCGTTTGTCCGTCTGTCCGTCAGTCAGAACAATTTAACCTTGTCCATAACTTTTGAATGGAAAGTGATAGGGTCTCATACTTCACATGTGTATTCCTTGTGACAAGACCTTTCCATGGATACCAAAATGTTTGACCATGTGACCTTGACCCTGAAGTTTGACCCACTTTTCAGAATTTTTAACCTTGAGCATAACCTTTGAATGGAAGGTGATGGGGCTTTCATATTTCACATGTGTATTCATTATGACAAGACCTCTCCATGGCTACCAACATTTTTGACTTTATGACCTTGACCTTGGAGTTTGACCTACTTTTTTAAAAAACTTTAACCATGACCATAACTCTTGTCCGTCTGTCCGTCTGTCAGAAAAACTTTAACCTTGTCCATAACTTTTAAATGGTAAGAGATAGGGCTTCTATACTTCACTTGTGTATTCCTTGTGACAAGACCTTTCATTAGATACCCAAAAAAAATGACCTTGTGACCTTGACCTTGGAGTTTGACCTACTTTTCAAAAGCTTTACCCTTGGCGATAACTTTTGTTTAGAAAGTGATATGGCCTTATATTTCACATGTGTATTCCTTGTGACAAGACATTTCCATGGATACCAAAAATGTTGACTTTGTGACCTTGACCGTGGAGTTTTACCTTCTTTTCAAAAACTTTATCCTTGACGATAACTTTTGAATAGTAAGTGATTGGGCTTTCGTATTTCACATGTGTATTCCTTGTGACGACCTTTCCGTCGGTAACAACATTCGGACCTTGTGACATCGTCCTTGGAGATTGACCCACATTTAAAAACTTCAACATCGACCATAACTTTTGGATGGTAAATAGTTGGACTTTCATATTTCACATGTGCATTCCTTTTCACAAGAACTTTGCCTTGGTAGCAAAGTTTTGACCTTTTGACCTTTCTTGCAGTTTAATGTTTTGATAGTTCGAACTTTGATAGTACATGAGATATATTTTGAAAACTTTAAAACAGTAGGAATGTCTGTAAGAATTTCTTTAAATGCAAAACCCAAAAGCGGGGGACCACAATCCCTAGAATTTGTTTTGTTTTCAAACTACATTCAAATGCCTTTTATACCGTAGATATGATCATACTGTAACCAGACGGACACTCAATATGGTACTTGACCAATCTACAGCCTTTTATGAGCACATGTTTAACACTTGCACTCTTACTGACTGTGACAGCAGGACATCAAGTCGGGCCCTGCAAAATCCTCTCTAATGTTAAACGTCTTCATTTTCACTAGCATCATTAAAGAACAGATAAATGTTAAGTATGGACCAGAATGCACGTTTCGGGTACTGATCCTCAATATAAACAATTTAATGTGACCATAGAGCGTGAAGATTACTATAAAATACTGCAAAGGTTTTATGTTCATAGCCATTCTTTTTAGGCGTAAAAGGCCGCAGGGAAAAGAAAATGAAAATAATGTTTACGAGAACGAAGTACTAAGGACGATGCCATTTAAAAGGGATGACGGAACACCCCATTGTGATGATAGGACAGGCGGAAAAGAGTATGTAGAGACGGCATACGAAGAACTAGATAGAGTAGCTAGGAAAAATGAAGCTGCAGAGAGGACATACGAAGTACCAACACAGGGTGTGAATAACGCCACAGAGAAGTCATATGAAACACTGGGTAACATTTCAGGTGAGACATAACAGATTCATTATATTTCTTTTCTCTCTTCAATCTATATTAAACAATCTAAAAATGATATCAGCATGCTGGAAACGAAGAAATTTTCGCTTGATGATGATTTTCGAGCTGTTCGCGATCGCCTCATTACAACCAGTACATGTACATATATAAAAAACTACAGGTTAAAATACCAATTTCGCCAAAATTACCCCCACGCAATGATCATTTCGCAAAAAAATTCCCCCAAGCGAAAATGACCACGTTAACAGTATTTTTTAGCTCTCCAAATTCCAAACTTGCATTCAGGAAGTCCATATCTCTTCAAATATGTTAAATCAAAATGAATGCAATTTTTTTGTATTACGTACTATGAGAAAACTTAAATCGCGAGAACTTGCAATAATTTCCGTCGAAATGGTGATTATTCCAAGATAAGACCGTACTCCGAAAGCATACATTTGTTAAACCAAGATTTATGTAATTCAAATGGACATTTCAACTCTGTTGTGCATGAATAATTAATAGAGACAAATCAAGTACCCCTTTATACGGAGATTGCAAATTTATCACTGTGTATCAAAGATTTGCAGCATCTTCGACCCGACAAGCATCCTCATTGACTGCAAATCTTTGATTATCGGGTGAGATTTCCCTGTCACTTTTCAAAGGGCTGATATAATCTATTATTTTTTAAACTTAGATCCGGAACACATGTCTGGTGCATGAAATTTGGTTTGAAAATTTCTTCAACAAGGTAAAGAGTTGGAACACTTCGGAGAATTTCCGTATTATTGAATAACTTATGAACAGTTACTGTTTATAAATTAAGTTGTAAGCATTAATTGTTGCATTGCACCCGTTCAAACACATTTATTTTTGTTTCATCAAATCTATTCTAGAATGATAATCAGTTTCATGAAAAAATAGTCATGTTTTCAAAATATCCTTCAACAGACAAAATTGTCAGGTAAAACAACACATATAGTCATTGTCACTAGTGATTTTTTTCTGAAAAATACTTGGTTTCAATCATAATAAGAACTGGGAAGTGAAAAACCTTAAACGGTCAGGAAGGGAGCAACCTGAAATGATGTTTTTATTTTATACGATATTTTTGAAACAGCGATACAACATTTAAAATTGGAAACAAATATTAATATTTGCAAGGACGATATATAGAAGTATCTCAATGAATACAAGTATCTTGGAAATCCTATATCCGCATGGATTTCTCATATGCATACATTTCCATCATTTAATGGAGTGACATTAAAGAAACACGACAGCATAATTGTAATAAAACAAATTTAAAAATTTCAATACACAACATCATTTAATAAAAAACAAAAAACAAATTCTCATAATTTTTGTTTAAATCTCATTTTAAAGAGAAAACAACTTTAGTAAAAAACAAACAGAGAATGCTATGAATAATACACGTTGGCCTCTTCTAAAAATTATATAAATCATTTGAAATGAAATACACATAAAGGAGTGACAATGAAATGAAAAGAAAAGATTAGGTAAACTAAAATCCTAAAGTAATATCTCGACCTCTATTTTGAATTTACCCTTACCTTTGTAAAACCTTTAAAACATTTTAAAAACTGATACCAGGTTAAGAACAAGTACTTATTTTGTCCAATGTTTACACACAGACAAAAGTTAAGCAACAGCATATTTGTTTCTAATGCAAAATGCTGGCTTCGTTAAAAATATTTGAAAATTATGTATCATGATATAGATCTGACCCTTGACAAAGACAATATAACTTTATTTAACACTTTTGTATTATGCAACTTATTTAAATCGGGATCGAAATGGGGACGGGTATGATTTTAAACAATTCAAGTTAGACATTAAGCTCAAGGAATTCATTTATTTTGTGGAATTCGCTGTTCAGTATGGTTGCAATGAATCAAATTGTTAATGTGGTGGAACTCAAACCTGAAAAATGCAAAGATAATCTTAATTATCTCTTAAGAATTGGGAGTAAATGTCTTTGAAAAAACTATCGTGTCAAAAAGTGCGTTCATGAAACCGGAAGTGAAGTTAGGCGCCTACGTACCGGTAGAACTATTTTTTTTATCACACAAATATTTAGACCATGAATAAGATATTTTGGGGTTGTATTTTTATAACTATAGTTTTCATTAAAGAAATAAAGTTTGACAACGATATCTTTATGGTTGCTTTTTCTGTTTTTTCTTTAAGATAACACTTTTGTGACCACTATTTTCTGGAAGTTTTTATTTAATCCTAGTTCGACCAATATCAATCTTCATGTAGGACAACCACCTGCCAAAATGTCACTTCCGGTTAGGAGATGAATCCGTCGAATCGCAAAAGTTCTCTTTATATGTCAAAATTAAAAACCGGATGTGCATCCCATTCGACCAAATAGCGGAATGATTTGGTTGAAAGTCATCATTAACATCGGTGAGCTTGGCATATAGAGCAAATATGAGCAACAAATGTCTTTAACGGGAATTATCGGAAATTTATTAACAAGAGCGATTGAAAGAGGGTAGTTGTGATAAACCTCAACCGGAAGTCGACTGAGAGAATATAATACAAATTCTTTGAAAGAAAACATTATCAGATTTTTGAATCTTGAGCCTAATTTGGTTGATCTCTTTTTCAAGTACCTGTTATCTTATCATTTCAATACTTCTCTCCAAACTTTATTCTACATCATTTTCCCTCAAAAAAGAAGGGAGGAGATCTCCAACAAGACCCCGTTGCAGTATCAACAGTAAAACACGAAAACACCCGATGCAAAAACACAAAAGACGAGTACAGCACGAGACGGAAAAGAGACACACGACATGTAAACATCAAACACAAAAGACTACACATAAACCGACGAGACCAATGGGTAACCGGTGCCGACTTTGGACGGCCATCTGTCACGCAAGTAGCAAATGGTGTGGTTATCCTGGATTACGTGCGCACAACCCTCTCACTTCTCCAATTACCCAGAGGTCTCGAAGAACGTACAATTGTGGTGTAAAACAACCTCCTCACTGTAAGATGACATCACACAAACACGACCGCAAAACACAGAGGCCCCAGAGACACAGATGAATATGTAAATGGATATAAAAAGAGGGCATGCGTTATACAGTCCGTGCTCTGCCGGCTGTAGCGAGCTCATGTATGCAATCACCCGAGGAGTCCGACTGACATTCAGAGAGGACAGGTGGTCGGGGCCCTGTCTTCTCTAAAGAGGTTTGGACAGGGCCCGTCATGGAGTCCCGTCGTCACAGTCAGTCAGAGTGCAAGTCTCAAGGATGCGCATGTACAAGACTGTAGATTGGTCAAGTACCAAGCCTAGTGTCCGTCTGGTGACATTAGGATCATATCCACGGTATAAAAGGCGTTTGATGATTCTGACGCATTTTCGATGGTTATGCTGCCTACCTTTGATCCTCTTTATTTTGTTTATCATATCACCATAAAAGACAGGCTGTGTAATACCCATAGTAATGTACTCTGTTGCATGTATAGATCCGAATTTTAAAAGAAGTTGACTGTAATTTTTGTAAAATTTCCAGAAAGTCTTAACTAGTTTATGAAAGCGGAAACCTTGACCTAAAAGTTTTTTGGTAATTTGTAAATTTCTACTGTGAAAATCCAAAATATCAGTACATGCTCTAGCGTACCGGATGAGCTGTGATA
Organism: Pinctada imbricata; assembly: GCA_033119305.1. Lineage (NCBI taxonomy): Eukaryota > Metazoa > Mollusca > Bivalvia > Pterioida > Pteriidae > Pinctada > Pinctada imbricata. The sequence continues at coordinate 48,900,120 of VSWD01000003.1, read as the reverse complement.
TGTAAATGCCGTATGACGGTAATCTTGGAACATCACCGTCAAGCCAAGGGAAATTTACTATGTTGAATCCAAAATCATCCCTTTTGTCATATACACTTGTATGAATCTTTCCGTTTACAATTTTGATATTTAGGTCCAAAAAGGGTGTTTCTGTATTTGAAAGGTTTGCCTTGTTAAGGGTTAATTCTTGTGGATAAATTTCATTCTTATATAATTCAAAAGCAGGATTGTCAATGGTTAGAATATCATCCAGATACCTAGAAGTATTATTGAAACATTTCAGCTCATCAAATTTTCTTTGCTTTTGAAGATCTTGGATAAATTCTTTTTCATAAAAGTATAAAAATAAATCTGCAACAAGAGGCGCACAGTTAGTACCCATAGGAATCCCTACAACCTGCTTGTATAGATCCTCACCAAATCTAACATAAATATTGTCCAAGAGGAAGGACAAGGCATTACACAGGTCACTACATGTCCATGATTTGTATGATTTGTAGTCTGTCGAGGAAAAGAAACCCTTCGATTCAGATGTACAAATGTAAGTTTTTCGCTCTCGATCAAAACACCATTTAATGAGATTAGATAATCGATCATTAATTTTGTCATGAGGAAGTGTGGTGTACATATTAGAGAAGTCGTATGAAGAAATCGTATTGGCTTGGAAATTTCCAGATTTCATTTTTTCAATCACATCCCCTGAATTCTTAATAGACCAAAATAAATTTACATCGTTCCTGTTTAGAACCGTTTCACAATATCTAGTTATGTGTTCTTTAATAGCAGTAAGTGCTGACGTCAGATTTCTAGACAAAATTGTAGTGGAGCAGTTACTAGAATTAGCAATAAATCGAAATTTGTAAGGAGACTTGTGCAGTTTCGGTATGCAATATAGTGTTGGGAGATCCAATTTAGAAATAGAGATATTGAATGAAGACAGTTCACTGTTATGCTTGCCTAAAATGTTAGATGCATTTTCATTGCTTTTGATATATGTATTAGTAGACGAAAGTTCCGAAATCAAAGTTGATATGTAGTAACGTTTTCAAATGATAATGGTGTTGTTGGCTGCTTTATCAGCTGGTGCAAAGACATATTTTTCATGTAATTTACTTAGTTTGGATTTGAAATATCTTTCTGATTTGGAACGTGGATTTAAAAAAAGATGAGGGTTTTTATGGAAGTTATCTATTCGAATATCCGTTATATCTAAAATGAGGTTTTTCCAGTCATTCAGAGCATGCGGTTCGACTCCTTCTGATTTACACCATCTTTTCGTATAATTATCTAAGGCTTCCGTAAGCACTTCACGGCATTTGACAAAATCTATCTTGGATGGGATTCTATACTTAGGTCCTTTTTTAAGAAGACCACGGAGCTGTCTGTCTTGGATAATTGAAAAGTCACCTGTAACAACATGGCCAGCTGGTTTGTAGAGATATTTAGAAGTTGCACATTCTCAAGAAGCAGGACACGATTCAAGTATGTCAGGATCCGTTGTAACTTTATTATAGTTAAAAACAAAGTTTCGAATAGGTTTCTTGTACTTATAACAAATAAGAGGTGGCTCTAAATTTTCAAAATATTGAGGAATGGTACTTTGTACGCGATGATCCCGAAAAATATTAGAGATGTTTAGAAGATCAAAACCTTTGTTAATAAACGGGATTTTTATGAATCGTCTTTTAGGTGAGGTGTTTTTCACAATAGGATAAAGTTTATACTGTGCGAATGAGACAATGATATTAAGTCTGAATCAGTCAGTGTTTCTTGAGAATGCAACCTCTGCTTCATCCAAGATAGATTTCAAGTGCATAACTGGTATTGACGACAGAGCATGTAACAGCTCATGTCTTCCGCCATTGCGTGCTATAGTAAGTAAATCGTTGAGAGAGCGGTACATTCTGGATCGTTTTCTTTTTTGTCTGTTTCGTCTTTTCCCGTGTGACCTGTATTTCCTTTTAGTGTTTGGGCGAATTGAAAAGATGTTGATATTGGTAGAAGCTGAGGAAATGTTTCCTTGTCCATAAATTTGATCGTTTAAACCAAGAGGGTACGCAGTCTGAAGTTTGGTGATCCAGGCAAGTTCAGCTTGTAGTCGGCGTTTTTTAATTTCGGTCTTACTTTCATTTTTACGTTTTGGAAAAGTCTGAACTGGGGTAATGGTGATATCCGAAATAGAATGATTATATTTAACAAAGTGATTATAAAGAAAGTTTCTGTGTTTTTGTTGACGTGAGGTTCTGATCTTATAAGAATGGTTCCTAAAACGAGATTTTAAAGGTTGGCCTGTCTCACCTACATATTGTGCGCCACATCCCCTGGCATTTCAAGTCATCACGTAAATAAGATCTTGAGACGATCAATCGATGTCTTGGTCTACCTCGATTTTGAATTTCTGCCCATTTACACTAGATGTTATTAATGAGTCGCAGTTGATGAGGTGACACAACGAGCATCTTTTACTTTTGCACTTAGAAATAATTGAGAACCCTCTGTGTCTGTTGTTGAATGTAGAGCCTGCAGATGGAGTAGTGCGTAAAATACGACTGTGGGGTCTAAATTTAAGAGGTGATAAGAGTACTCTTGGTGAGGAAAAAAGTTTTTTAGTGTTGAATGTCGGTGATGGTAAAGTGACTGTAGTGACAGAGGGTAATCTCAAGGGGGATAGTTTGATACGAGGCGACCTTAAAAATGCCATAATGCGATAATGGAAGAAAAGTGAATTAGAGTCTTACGTAGAAGACACTACAACAAAGCTAAGTTAGAGAACACAATGAAATTAAAACATTTCAAACATAAACAAATACCTTCTTTTCATTTGATGCCCTATCCAAGCCAAATGTTTCAATTTCGATATCATTTTAGTGTTATATGTTAACAAAAGGTGTAAAGTCATCTACAAAGAATTGGTATTTGATATATTTAACGAATACTCCCCGGTGCTATCGTTTAAAGTATAAGGACTCCTAAATATTGGGGTGTTGCTTAACTTTGTCTGGGTGTATACATTAAACACTAAAAGAATAACAAGAAGTTGAATAGACATCAATCTCAAAAGATTAAATGGCAATGAATCAATATGATCCAGCTATGACATGAAAAAACAAATTTCCAACTATTTTGCAAGAGAGCAGTTTTCTAGGATCTCTTCTTTTCACATGACAAGAAAAAGAAGTTTAATTCAGCGGTTGGGGAAAGGACGAGTGTTTTCAAATGATTATTGTACATGTAAGAATAAACAGTATTAGTTTACCTTTTTAATCAAAGGCATTTTTTACTGAAATGATTTTTATTTCACAGGAACCAGTGATTACGAAGCTCTGTCAAGCAATACACTCTGCAATGAAAACCTTAATAATTAATGAGGAAGGACAAAAAAATATGATTAGACGATGACTATGTTAATATCAGGATGAGGATGATGAACAAGAAACAATTATGAAAGACATCCGATTACATTCTCTTTATATTGACCAGAGGAAGAAAGAACAGGTGACCGATCTTTAATTGATAAAAGATTCCATGGTCGTAAAGGACTGGTTCTCTTTAGAGATACATTACAATATCGAACTCAACATTCACAACTTTTTAGTTCACCTGAACGAAGCTCAAGTGAGCTATTGTCATAGCGCGCCGTCCGTCTCCGTCCGTCCGTCCGTCGTCGTCCGGCATAAACTTTTTTCGACATTCCCTCTGCAACAGTATTTAACGAAACCTTACAGGAAGCAAGAACTATAGGTCCTCTAAAATGATTCTGTTTTTGGTCAACAAATACAGTGCTCCCCCGATATAACGCCAACATCCGTCCAGAGAAAAAATTGGCGTTAAAGTGAGGGTGGCGTTACATCGAGGGAGTAAATAAAAGGATCATAGACAGCTATACGCTTTAAAAAATTCTTATTTTCGCATTTCAAGAATGCGCAGGGACAAAGAAAAATGCATGTACATGCAGAGTGTTCAAAACGATTTATTTGAGGTGGCGATTGAGAAATTTTAGAGCAAATAAACGATCAGAGGAAATTCAAACCGGCGACTTTTATCATCTGAGTCGGCGAAATTTCGCCGGGTGCCGCCCCTTATAGAGTTCAGTCTTAAACAGTAACATGAAATACATGATACAGGTTTATTCGTATTTTAGAACATGTAGGCACTGATGAGGACATTCCTTGCATTGGCATTAGTAGCGCCGAGATACGCGCACAACGCATCTTTTACTTTTTCGTCTATAGTCGGTTCAATGACGCTTGAATTTAATGCTTGGCTAAATGCCGTTTTCTTTTTTAAATTTCTGCATCCTCACTAGACTCTCCATAAGTATTAATTTAAGTTCAAATTACACTATCTAGGTAAACGTACATATTGATTGTTTATCAAAACATTCATTTAAACGAAAATAAACCCAAGCGCGATAATTAACAAGACAGTGCACCTATAAATCTAAGTTGTTTGTTTAGTTATAACAACTCAATTAATTAAATGGCATTGTAATCGGGGGTTTTATATACTAAATACGAAAATTTGTATGCCGAATTCAGGGAGTTGGCGGATGGCGGTATGCGGGGGTTGGCGTTACAACGGGGGTTTATAATGTAAGGAAATCTGTACATTGGGAGTTGGCGGTTTAAAGAGGGGCAATAAATCGGGGGAGCAGTGTATTGCCACCGAGGGTTCTGATTGGCTGACGCATTTTCGACATCTCCTCTGCAACCCCTGCACAGTAGTTCATGAAACCTTACAGGAAGCAAGTGCTTAAGGTCCTCTACCAAGTTTGTGTTTGTCGGCGCTGTGGTCTAGCGGATACAAAAATGTCCTTGTCTGTGTGTTGTTTACTTGTCTGTGGTGTTTAAAAAATGTGTTTCTGGTGCCGATCGGTAAACAAATATGGCTGCCGATGGCTCTCATTGGCTGTTGCATGTTTGACATCTCCAAAACTGATGCTCATACTTTCATGAAACCTTAAAGGAAGCAAGTACTCGAGGGCCTCCGCCGAATTGACCGCTACCACTCTTTTGTTTGCAACTGAGGTGAGCGATATTGCCCCCTAGGGCCTCTTGTTTTATTTCCTCATGCCTATTTCTTTTTGAGATGTTTTAATATGATGCCTATTGCCAATCGATTGAAACTGGTATGCGTGTGAGTTGTTACATTTTGTATTGCATTATTTTTAAAGCTCATGTCACACGGCGCCGACTCGACTCCCCGATTCTCCCTAACTTGAACATTTGCTAATGTCGGGGAGTTCGGCAGTGAAGACTTCCAAATGTTTCATTCCGAAGACTCCGCCCCGACATAGAGCCGACTAATGGCGACATAGCCCGGATTTCACGACGACTTTTCGCGACTTAGCTACGACCTGTCCCGATCAGCCCCGACTTGTGTAACACCGATTCATAAGAACCTGTCCCGACTGGACTTCAACATATGCAGATTGGAATCCGACCTATGCCTATTTGACTCCGACCAATGCCGACTTGACGTCGAACTACACTACAATTTATTTATATATATATATATATATATAAGGCATATATCATTTTGTAAATCTTTCACATGCAAATTTACAAATAACTTGTTTTAACATGAATTCAACGACTTTGAATTCTATACCGTAATTTGTAGAGTTCATTTTTTAGCCTTTTGACCTCTAGAGTGCCTTGGTAATACTGTAACTAAATTCTTCAGTTTGAAATGGTATTGAAAAATCTGCTCTAGTCGGAGCTACGTCGGAGTTAAATAAGGACAGTCAGTATAAGGTCGGCGTTAGTCGAGCAGGTCATGACAAAGTCTTGATTGAACTTGGCGTAAATAATGGTTACTGAATCGGGGTTTACTCGAAGTGAAGTAGTGTTGAATCGCACTTATGTCGGCAGGAACGCTTCATCCCGACTTAGCAAGTCTCGACTCCGACCTATCCAGACTAGGCTCCGACTTAGATTCGATTTACCCCGAGCTCACTCCGACTTAGTCCCAACTAAAATAAGACTGGACTCCGTTGAAGCATTACATATAATACTTTGTCAGAATGCCTTCAAGACCTATTCCGACCCGACTGACTGCCACATACTTACAAATGTACCTGTACACGACTGGAGCAGACTGAACTCCAAGTGACGCCGATTTCATAGTTGGTTTGAGTCGGGAAGCCAAGTCTGCCCAGTGTGACCTGTGCTTGTGCTCCCCGAATTTTTATGGAGGAACATATCGTCTCTATTGTATATATCTGGGGTTTTTTTTTAATGTCCGTCCGAGTTCAAAATCAGATTTTTTTTTTCATATCTCAGACAATGGTTCATTAAGATATATTTTATACGATGGTCTCAAATGTTTATTACAAATACATGTACCAGTAGAATACTAACTTTAAATTATAAATAATATGAATTATGGCAAAGCCATTGTGAGGACGCAGATGAAATATAATTTCAATGAATTAATACCCAATTTTCACCATACATCATTGAATATTTTTTTTACTAATATAAGTTAATAAGAATAAAATATGTCATACAATATGTGTTCTTGTTTTTTTTTCCAGCATCATTTTTACCGTCTTTATCAGTCTTACATTAGTTTTTTTCTTTAAATCCAGAATCATCTACAGGAGAGGGGATATTATAGACAATTTCTAAATCGACAGCATGCACATAACTCGTAAATGCGGGGAAACAAATCTCAATGTCACAAAACAATCAGTTAAAACATGAAATCGCAATGCTTAATTTTGAAACATAAATGACAGATAAGAAAAGATCAAGTGATGTCATCTTAATCTTTACATTTTAATTCCTTGGACCTTGACGAAAACCAAGGAAAAGAGAACTCGGGCAAGAAAACTGTGGGCACAAACCATTGAAATCAAAAAAAGAAAAAAGAATTTTACTGTTTTCTAAAGTATTTATATATTGTAAGATTAACATGTATCTTGATTATTCAATGAATTCAATTAAACTTTTAAATGTTTACTTTTTAAATTTCATTGGGTGATGAAATGTCACTTGTCGTATCAGGAATATGTATCCCCCCTTGCACCCACCCACCCCTCTCCCCATTTACTTTCAGCGGAAAGATTAAGCATTCAAAATGTAGAAGAGAGAGAAAACTTCCTTTTCGGCGCCGTTCATAGTATTAGTGTATCAGCAATATATCATTTTATGGGATGATCTGGAAAAAGGGGTTAAAACTTACAAATTAAGTACAGTATAACATTAGTATTACAGGGTTTTCCCTTCTAAATAATGTAAATGATTTTCCAATGTAAATTATGTAATACATGTATCTGAAGACAAAATTCTTGCTCATTCCTTTACTTTAAAAGAGGGTGAAAGGGAGGGGGAGGGGCGGGATGGAGGAGAGAGGGGGAGAGGGAGGGAGGGGAAGAAGGAAGGGTGTGGGAGGGGAGATAAGGGGGCGGAGAGAGCGGGTACCCCATGTCTGCTCCCCACCCCCATAATAGGCACTTGGATGAATGGGAGGGGGAGGAAGGAGGCAGAAGGGAGGGAGGCAGAAGGGAGGGAGGCAGGCAGAAGGGAGCGAGGGAGAAGGTAGGAGGTGGGAGAAGGGAGCGGGACAGGGGAGAGAAGGAGAGACGTTAGTAGAAAAGTACCCCCTGTCCGCCCCCCCTTTGAATTCAATCAACCCCCCCCCCCTTTCTAAAAAAAATCTGAAGCCTTCACCCCTCTACCTTGGATCCGCTTTTGATTTACCTCCAAGGGAAAAAAAAATACCAGCCTTATTTCTGACAGAAAAAAAGATATACTTCATGCTTTGAACAGAGCCCAAGCTGTGTTGACCTATTTGTACTAAATACTGTAAATGATGACGTAAGTTGTGACGCGTTGTAAACAGAACCAAAGGCAGCAGACATTTAGAAGTTTGTGTTGGGATTTACACTGCATAGATTTCCTGTATATTCTACATGTAGATCTTATATATGTGGAGAGAAACCACATTATTCGATCTACAGGTATCAAAATATCAGCTGCAAATCATCCTCGAAAGCAGAATGAAGTTCGGTAAGTCGCTGATCGCGCTGATATTTTTTTGTTTGTTTTTTTTTTCTCCTAGCATTATGAGTTTATCCATGGATTTGTCGATGAAAGAAAGTCCGCGAAACAAAGTTGTATGCTGACGTCGCGTCGCATGCTGACGTCACGTTGTAATTTTCAAAGAGGGTATTCGGACTAAACATGATATATGTTGGAAATGATGGTGCAATGTCAGTATTACGTGAAGCAAAGTACAAATCATACATTGGGACACTGGAGGAGTAAGCCAAATGAAGAATATTCAAAGGAGATTGAGAAATCTTGGTCATCGATGAGTTTAATTCTGTTGTCAAGTGACATTGTCAAAAAAATAAGCTTGCGCTTCACGCCGATCAAATGGGCAATGGGGAGAATGACGTCATTGACCACGGTTTTGGAACCTATAGGTATAGCATAGAATTCAATTAAAAAACACGATTTTTCCTATATATATGTATACACGTGTTACCTTGATGAGGACTACGTCCGCGCCTGCGGCGCGAACTGCGTCCTCTACTAACTTTAAATGAAACTAAATTGACATTTCGTGCAATATGAAAAATGAAAATTTTATCGTACGAAATTTCCAAAGACTTCTGAAATAGTGTGTATATATGTTAATTAAGAATCTTTTTATTTTAGTACCAGTAGATAATTCATTTTTCAATCGCTTTTATAGTTTAACATTTACTTTGTATCTTATTTCGAAATTATTTCCAACCAAAACGTCCTCCACTATATTGTATATATTGTATGTAGTGTGTAAAAAAATTGAAAAATTTGAACTTTCGAGGGACGCTTAAGTTTTGAAAAGAAAGTATAATGTAAAATTTGAATTTAAAAAAAGCCAAATTTTTATCACACATTATGAATATAAAATGGAAAAGACATGTTTCTTTTTAATAACTTTTTGGAATCCCTTTTTTGTTATTTCACAATTTTTGTTAAACTTACAATTTTTACACATATTTCTAAAATTATTCAAAATCTGTTAATACTTGATTTAGTGCATCAACTTTGGTATCGATAGATTCGATTATCGATCAGGATTTCAAATTCAATATTTTTATTTTGAAATTATTTGTATGTAAAAAGTTATTTGAAAAAATCATTTTTGATCATTTCTATATTTTGGCATTTAATCTCTCATTAATCTCTGAACAATAAACTTTCCTTTCCTTTTTGTGACTTTACCTTTTCCGTCTAAGAAAACAAGCAAATTACATGACATCAGAGGAAAGTTTGGACAGTACGCCGAGAAGAGTAAATTAATCCTTGACATAAGTGTGATAGTCAATTATCTGTTCCTCAGTCGGTTTCGTCTTCTTTGTCCAAAATTCATAAATTTCATTGGTTAATTTTCATTTTTCGGAATTCGGGTAGATATGTCATTCAAAATTCTAAGAAAGTCATTGGTTAGTATACTAGTACCTGGGACGGTTGGGGCGTTTTCGGAGACGGTCAAGCCGCAACCATTTTGGTCACTCTCCGAAAAACACCTTCAGAATAAAGATGGGAAACTTATTTCAGTGCAAACCACAAGTTTGCTGTTAGCGCAAGGGAGATCGATATTATGGCGCGCTCGCAGCCCCGACATAACGTTGCTCTGACGTGTGTGCAACGTTTTAATGTGTCATAACAGAAAACGTATCAAAGGGTATTTGCATGAGAAGTAATCACTTCAAATCCAAAACTGTTCACTTCTTTATTCCCTAAATACATCGCATGTTGAAACTGTTGCACGTTCGTTAAAAAAATAGCTCGTTTCCCATTATAGTGACATCATCACTATTCATAAAGCTCTTTATTCATATAATGGATTATATTTTCGAAATCCTATAATGCAGTACAATGTTAAGTTGTTTCAAGTACCATATACTCACATAGCGATTTACATGATTCCCGCGTGTACATCTTTAAAAAATGTTTACGACAAAAGCCATTTTAAGCCTATAGAATTATGTATCATGAAGGACCCGTTTCAGGTTTCACAAAAGTATATACCGACTTCAAGAACTTTCATAAAGTCTTTGGATTGAATACTTTCTCTAACTTCTTTCTTTTAATGTATCTTATCGTTTCTGCGGGTGCTGCAACCGGGTGTCGTTAGAGATCCTCTCTTTTGTTTTAAGCTTACTTATTTATGGAAAAACTTTGTTGTAATTAATGATTTATATAAAACTCTTAGAAGAGAGTACATCGAAAATGACACATTCTATATATCAAGTTGATCTTAACCAAAGCTTAGAAAAATAAAGATTTTGTTGTGTTCGTCTTTGCAATGTTTGTCTGTATTGTTTTTGGTAAAAGTTATCAAATAACGGCCTCTCAGAGTTTGCAACATTCATGAAAGCTGTGAAAATAAAATATACCCGCTACCGTTCGATCTCTCGATAAGACTGGTGTAACACGAGACCTGATAGTCTGACCTTTGTAAAAACTTCTATGAATCGTCACAGAAGGTATATAATAAATAAATATATCCAGAAAGACAGTAGGAACACACTTTTCTCACCAACGATCATTTGACAGCATGGCCAAAAGTGGGTCTGACTGATTGATGTATTTTCTATCCTCTTCCTTATCTAATGCACAATACTCATACAGTGTTCTATGCTTTAGCTAACTCGACCCTTCTTGTCCATAAAGTCTAAGTTTCTTATTTGCTAATTACTTTTTTATCCTCAAATCTTCACATCTTCTACACACAGTCTCATGAAGCCTTCAGGTGAGAATATATTAAACACCTTTTTTTTATTTTGAGGTGTGCAAATTAACATTGGTTATATAAAAGTTTTGATTTTGTATTTTCAAACTTTATTGCACTGATTCGACCCATAAGTTGAAGATGATGGACGCATATTGATCAAATGGGATGATTTATTTTCGCCACTTATACAAAAATAATCAAACAAATGTATATTGCCCTTCTTCTATTTATGCCATACTAAAATAATAAATTGAATTTGGTATGTTAATAAAATGCAAAGACGTTTTTTGGATCTACTTTCTTTAACCGAATTTTACCAATTTCCGATCCACTGAGTACTGAAGTACTCTATTTTAATTCCATTAATGGCAACTAATGTTCTGATTTTCTTAGTTAGATTTAGTTAGAACTTTTAAGTTAATACTCTCTCGTAATATGGTCTTCCTACTTGTGATTCTTCGACTTTCGAGCATACAACATCGAAAATAATCGTACTAAAATAAGAAATATGGATTTATTTCGGCCTTTTTAAGATGATTATCATACAATTATACATGTTCTTTCCTCAATTGTTTTGATACGTTGTACATTCATTTATTGTACATGTACTCGTTCGTATAAAATAGATATTTCTTCCTTTTGTTTTTAGAGTTTACAAAAGAAAGACAGTGAAACCTATTTGCTTTCTATTGTTATGATGAATGGATGATCCGTAATTCAAATAATTTTCACTAAATATTCACACTAGAGCAACAAAACACATACACTCCTTGTTATAGAGGAAATAATATGAAAAACTGAAAGGTTTCAATTAAGCCATATCTACATTTATCAAAGCTGAAAAGGTTGCATATAACAGCAAAACTACTTCTTGGTAACTAAGTGATTTACTGACTATTGACAATCCTATTTTTGAGACATATAAGAATAAAATTTATTAACAGGAATTGACAATCAGTAAACCAACTATACAAACAAAGAAACACCATTTTTGGACTTTGATAGCCAAATTTCAAAACGGAAATGGTAAATTTCCCCTGGCTTGACGGTGATGTTCCTTGATAACCATCAATCGGTAATAAGATATCAAAGCTCATCCGGTACGCTAGATCTGGCACTAATGTTTTGGATTTTCATTGTAGCAATTTAAGAATTACCAAGAAACTTTTATATTAAGGTTCATAAACTAGTAAGGACTTTCTGGAAAAAAATACAGTCAGCTTCTTTTAAAAGTCGAATCTTTATAAGCAAAATTACAGTCACCTTTCGGATCTATACAAGCAACAGAGTACATTACTTTGGGTATTTCACAACCTGCCTTTTTTGATGACATAATAAACAAAATTAGAAGAATCAAAGATAAACATACTTACCATCCAAAATGCGTCAGAATCATCACACAGGGCCCGACCACCTGTCTGTTCTGAATATCGGTCGGACTCCTCTGGTGATGAGATGCCTGAGTTCACTACAGCAACCAGGGCACGGACTGTATTTTGTACGTCCAATTTTTTTCCTGCATGAAGTTACATATTCATATGTGTGTTGCTTTGGCCCCTGCGTTTTGCTTTCCCTGGGTGCTGCAACCGAGCCTGCTTGGATATCCCTTTTTCTTCGAAAAGCAGTAAATATCAAAGCAAACACACAGCTGAAAAGAACGCGACAGAAACTTTTTCGCTATTATTTAAGCAATAAACAAACTATGCAAAGATTATGATTACTTTTGTCGTTTTATACGGAGGAAAAGGAGACCAAATTGCACAATTTGATATTATAAATATCTTCTTAATGTTTTGTGCTGTAACAAACGAACAAATAGAAAATTAAAGAGTTAAAAAAATTGACCGCTTGGTTACAAAGCAAATCTGTAAATTGTTACTGAAACTTTTTGTGAACGGCCAAACGAAAAGCAATCTGTTATCTTCTGGTTGAAGCATGTTGAAATAAACATGTACCATATATATAAGAAAAGGGATACAACAAGATATGCACCAATGTAACAGTTATCACAAAGGAGCAATTACCCTGTTTGCAGCAATGAATTGACAATGCAACAGAAACAAGGTCAAACTCAAACAATCAGATTAAACAACAACACCGACGCCAAAACAACAAAATTAGATATCATTCTAGGCAGAAGGACATGAAAGATAAGGAGGGAGATCAATGCAAACTTTGGACGGTCTTTGCTACCTTCATGGAAGTTACTCGTTCCAAATAAGCCAAACTTATCATAGTATACAATTTTCTCCCTTGATTTATTGACCACATGTATGGTCCCTAGGGAATTTCTGTATGCAACCTTTCGGAATTTATTTTCGCATCTTTCAAAGTGAAATTTTATTTGTTGAGTGTGTAAGGATTTAAATAACGATTGAAAAAAACTATATAGAAATATTTCTTTATTGATGTGTGATTCCTACATTTTGACATTAGACTGTGCATGCAACACCCTCCGCTTGAATCTGGTTACTTTCATTTCAGAAGAGAGAGTACAATCTTTGGTTGGATGGTTCAAATGGTCTATGGTCTAATATTCCTCATCATCACAAGGAAGTGTATGTAGTGAGGGATTACTTAAATCAGTAGACTGCAAGAATCGTTTGTAATTGTAAATTTTAGATGCAACTTTTGGTGTGTAGCTATAGGAAATACAAGGAGTTTCTTTTCTATTGAAATATGGTGGGATTTTTTCCGTGACAGTTCTCAAGCCTATTATATTTACGAATATCATGACTTCGAGGTCTTTTTGTGGTCTGTTGAAGTAACTAGTATTATCGTTGCACCCATAGGGCGCTGTAGTGTTGAGATTTTTTATCCAGAACCCTTCTCTGTTGCGACGGAAAGGTGTGCTCAAATTGGGATTGTTTGTGGGGTGATATATTTTCTCCAGGGTTCTGACTCTCATAGATAAGACAGAATGATCGGCCTGGTCAAAATGGCGACAAAGAAGTTCCTTTATTATTTATTTTTGTCCGATGTCCTGTCATTCTGGTACGGAGCTGACCTTTGGTGTTCACCCACATAAATCAATCCAAAAAGTGAGCACTCTATTCCGTAGACAACATTATATGTCTTACAGTTTAGGTTTTCAAAACTATGAGTGTTTAATGTTTGTTTTGTGAGATTACTTGAGAATGAAGTGTCTGTTATGAGGATGTCACAAGTTTTACAGTTCTTCGTGTCGCACTAAGAAATTGAGCAATCGCTTGGTGAAAATTGGAGCTTTTTTAGTATATCGACGACTTCAATCTTTCAGGGCTTGATTTTGATATACTCATAATTCATTAGTTATTGTTCATGCATTGGGATACGTTTTATATCATATTGATGTTGTGTGATGTTATTTCAAATTTGATAGCGCAATCTCGAAATAAATCTTAAATTTCACAACATTGAATAGATACTTTATTTATAAAATGAGCGATCAAGTGGTACGAAGACAAGCCTCATACTCATAATAGGTTGAACTTCCTCCGCCAATAATATAATGTATCGTATCAAGGAAGTATGATGGGAAAGAACTTGTTTTTGGCATGAATGTTGACATTGTACCTCATACGTTTTATTACTGGTAAATCAATATTCAAGTATATTGCTACATTTGAATGAGATTTTAAAGTATTATAAGTAGTTATTTGATAATATTTTGTATAAAAGTTATTAGCAATGTATACATGGCATACCGTTTTTTTTTATTTGTATCTATGAAAAAGTTGCTTTGGACAAAATGAAACCAAATATACTAAGAAAATTTGTCCCCAGCTTTCGCGAAAGATTTCCCATGGTAATATAATTTCTTACTCTTATCTTTGAATATTACCTACTTTGAAGAAAACCTTAGGCATAATTTTGAATTATATGTGATAAGGATTACATAATTCACATGTATATTACTTGTGACAACACCTTTCTGTGGCTACTCTCAAGTCTTTGAATTGATTTTCCCCGTGAAACATTGTATCAAAAAGAAAGTATTTCATTGATACATGTAGCTGATAGATACATGTAGCTTGATACATGTAGCTGATATCCCACTTACACCCCAACAAACCTTTCTTGCTCTGAAATAATAGATAACCACAAATCAGCTCTTGCTTCCTTTGGCTTCGACACTACCAATTTAGATTTAGATTTACCATACTTATACTGCATACCTAAAATGCATAAGAATCCGTACAAACAACGTTTCATCGCTGGTTCCTCAAAATGTTCTACCAAATCTGTATCGATCTTACTCACGAAAGTTTTATCTGAAATCAAATCTGGGCTACAAAAATATTGTTCGACAGTATATTCTCGCAGTGGTATCAACCAGATGTGGATTTTAAAGAATTCGAAGGAACTTTTAGAACATCTGAAATCCACTCATTTTAGTAGAGTCCATTCGATCAAAGCCTTTGATTTTTCGACACTTTACACTACAATTCCACATTCTAAATTGAAAGAAAGACTCGCAAAAATTATAAGTAATGCGTTTACAAGTAAGAACGGTAATCGCAAATACAAATTTATTGTTGTTAACTATGACAAAACCTACTTTGTAAAAGAAAAGTCAGATTCTGAAAATAAGTACACTGAAACAGACATTATTCAGATGTTAAACTTTCTGATCGACAACATTTTTGTGGTGTTTGGAGGAAAGGTCTTCCAGCAAATTGTCGGAATTCCAATGGGGACCAATTGTGCCCCACTCCTTGCCGACATTTTCCTTTACTCGTACGAAGCTGAATTCATTCAATCTTTGGTCTCTGAAGGGAAAAGATACTTAGCTTCTGACTTCAACTTCACTTACAGATACATAGACGATGTGTTGTCCATCAATAATCCAAAATTCGCGGATTACCTGAGCAGTATCTATCCTTCGGAGCTTGAAGTCAAAGAAACTACAGAGACAAATAATTCAGCATCCTATTTGGACATAATGTTGTCCTACGACACTGATGGTCACATGAACACCTCACTCTATGACAAACGTGACGACTTCAATTTCAGCATTACGAACTTTCCTTTTCTGAGTAGCAACATCCCTTTATCGCCTGCTTATGGCGTGTTCATATCTCAGTTGATACGCTATGCCAGAGCAAGTACCAAATATACGGATTTTGTTCTGAGAGCTAGGCGTCTTTCAGATAAGCTTCTCAGTCAGGGATATGTTTGTGACCGACTAACATCGTCACTGAGGAAGTTCTACGGTCGATATGGGGAACTCGTCATACACTATGATGTCCCACTATCCAGAATGGTGGATGATATTCTGTCATAAACCATTTGAACCATCCAACCAAAGATTGTACTCTATATCTTCCAAAATGGAAGTAACCGGATGTGACAGTTCTACCGAATTGAAGCGACGGGTGTTGCATGCAAGCAGGAGATGCTTACTCTTCCTGGGCACCTGGTCTCACTCTCATATCGGGAGTTCGCTTCTTTTCATATGGTGGAGGTTTTTGTTTTTGTTTGCTTTGGTTCCTGTTTTATCCTGATTTTGTATGCCTTCGGTTTCTGATTTTCTGAATTATCGATTTTGTACTGTAGACAGGGATATGGTCATTATCCATATTTGTCATTCTAAGTATTTAATCTTACACCAATTCATTTTATGTCATTTGTTGCCATTTGCCTCCACTAATTCATACAATGACTATGTAACACATTTTATCGACCATTCACCAATTTTAATATTATGCAAGAAGAAACTTGACGTCAATGTTGATACCGTCAATCGGACAGAAAAAATTGTGAAATCACAAATCCGGGTATTAAAATTCCAGGCATCCGATAAAATAAATACTTGGCCAGATTATTTTCAATTTCATTTTATTTATGTATGAAATTACCATTTTAATTATTTTTTTATTCACTTTACGATCCTATGAATTTACGATAAAAAACAAAAATGAAACGATTTCATACGATTAAATTCTACAATGAAAAGAATATATATCCAACAAGAATCAAAACACTCCAAAACAAAACACAGAGAAGACACACAAACAAAGAGACTAAAAAGTAACACTGGACACCATATACGACATCTAAACACAGAAGACTACATATAAATCAACGAGACCAATGGGCAACCGGTGCCGACTTAGTTTATCAGTTTATCTCACGATATTTGCTGGGTTATTCTTCTCTCGGAGTACATATTGCTTAATATATGTGAGGTAGTTTAAGACGGGTATATATATATATATTTTTTCTTTGCACGATTTGTTGCATGATGAGTCCCCGAGGGCACATGTAGCCTAGTTCGATCAACTTCGGTTGATCGTTTCTTGAACGCATTTGAACATTTCCGCTATCAAAATTTCTTGACTTTTCTTAAACGTTGTTCCTCTAGCATTATATCCCACCGATCTTTCTACATTTGTTTGGTATATTTTTTGAACATAATAACTTTCATAGTCTTTGGTCATATTACATTGTTTAGACTGAGGATCACTGACGAGGGTTAAGTACCAGAAACGTGCATGTCTGGTCAAATTTATATGATCTGAAATGATGCTATTAAATTTTGATGCTGTTAAACATATCCCGAGACGTTTCATGAGAAGTATATTTTTTGTTTGTTTGATTGTTTTACTAGGTGTATAAAGCTTTTATTAAACCAAGGTTTATATTGTTCTTTGCTGTATTCGAATGTGACCGTTATGTGTGCCAGTCGCTACATATACTTGGCATTTCCCGGCTTTTTTTGTCAGTGAGTGGGTAGATTGTTTGAGTTGTTGTCCCTTGAGAGGTTTCTGGGGAAGTTTTGTTTGATCTTGTGAATGTTTTACGCTGTGTATATGAGGTACTTTTGTGTGTTTGTCTCTTGTTGAGCATATAATTTGTTTTTATGTTTGTCTTCCGGGACGTTTATTACTAATGGAGATGGCGACTGAAAAATTCGCCTAAGGTTTATTCAACCAGTTTTATTTGAAGTACTACTGACCTGATGTCTAGTACCATAAAATGATAAATCATGTTTTTCAATATTGACAATTTTACCACTAGGTTCGTATCGCTGCAGGTGGACTGTATCACTCGCCTAGTTTTTGTGTTTACACAATGCATTGAAATATATTCTAAATGTTCTGTCATCAAATGAGGCCTTTATTTCTAAAACTAAATGGGTATCCCCTACATGGCATAGCTCTGTCCTTAATTGGGAACATGTTTAGATTTAATCTCCTTGCGCCTACCCTTAAACCAGTTTTCGGTCTTACTATTAAATCAAATATGCATCTGAATACTCCGTACACAAACTTTGGATACAATCATTTTTAGCGGGAGGAAATTAAAAGTCTATATTGTAGATGGCAAGAAAATTCCCTGAAGCTTTATTGAACTTATTTCATATTAAGTACTACTGACGGGGATTTGATATACGAAACACATGTCTAGTACAATAAAATTGGTACTATAGAACATGTACTTCAATATTGACAATTCTTTATGTAGCGGTGAGGAGAATATTTTATATTTGTTGTTTTGACAAAAGTATTATTTGCAAAATTTGTGTTATTCCACAGTTTATATTTTCGAATCTCGCCGTGCTAATCCGATGTAACCACTGTGAGCGTGTATGTGTTTTTCAATTATTGTATTTTTTTCTAACCTTGTATTTCAATTTTGAATAATAAACGAAGGGATACTATTGGTAATTTGAGTAAGTGATGAAGGAAGTAAGGATATTTTCATTTTACATCTTTTATATTTTCGAGAAAAAATAGCTTGCAAGGACTCTTCATATATTCTTTATCTGATTAGTGAGGAATTGGAGTGTGAAGTAGAACATCCGTATCAGCTGTTATCTTCTTCTCCTCATGTAGATGAAGTGATGTATTCGATAACTGTTTGGTACACAAGGAAACTTTTTAAGGAGAACTCTTAATTCTGTGTACGCGAATATAGTAAATTTGAACAGATTTCCCACTACCTTATGTATGTTAATTTTACCTCAATGAAACGTTTTATAACTGTTTACACGTTAATCGCATTTTAGATAGTAATATATTAACGTTCTTTCATGTGATTGATATGATATTTAGGGGTTACCATGCGTGTGTTTTACAAAAACTGACAGGGTATCGGCGAATCCCCTGTCAGAAATTGAGTTTCACCGCGAGGCGTCAGCCGAGCGATAAAACGGATATTTCTGACAGGGGATTCGCCGATACCCTGTCAGTTTTTGTAAAACATCAGTATGGTAACTCTATTCTAATGCTTTAGTCAGTAAGAAGCTAGAAAACGTCTGCTTTTAACGACGTCGCCATAGCAACGCATGACGCCATGGCAAAAACTGCAGTGAAACGTGAATCCCCTTGCAGTTTTTTAATCGCTCAGCCAATCAGAATGCGCGTTACAAACGGAGTGCATTAGAATTCCCTATCTATTACAATGTTTTGTTAAGTATCTGATCTAATAAATTTCACTGGGACTTTGAATCCTGAACTACGATCGGTACTTCCGTACTGGTATACTTGAACAAACTTGTTCTATAGTCTCACATTATTTATACATCTACTGGAAAAAGCTGGTAAAAACTAAGGGACAGCTCACTGGTGGCATTGTTTTGTCCTCAACCAGCTCTTTGGCTTAAGTTTAGGAAACACATGTATCTGAAAAAAGGAGGTTATCTCAAACATACCTAGGTTGCAGCACCCACAGCAAAACACAAAAACACCCAATGTGAAAACACAGGGCAGACTAGCATTAAAAGAGACGCAAAAGAGACAAGGAATGCCAACTCACACCAAAGAAACATGAAACACAAAAGACCACACATAAACCAACGGGACCAACGGGCAACCAGTGCCAACTTAGAGGGTCATTTCCCACGCAAGTAGCGGACGTCGGTGTGGTTGTCCAGATAAAATGAGTACAACCCTCCCACATTTGCCGAGGTACAGATTTTATTTTCAATGGACTTCTCAACATCTTTTTTGGAAATACAAATGTATGCACTCACCGTGGCGTATCACGTGATGTGCATATAATCTCTTACAAGGGAATCCCCTTCGATTAAACAAGGTAAATATTGTCTAAATCTACTTTATTCGAAACTAGTTTACGCCTATCATATGAGCATCATTATTATAAATATGATAGTAATCTTTTCTGGCCAAGAATAGCGGAATAATTAGAGAACAATTAAACAGAAAATTTTCTGTTTTGTTTACATGTTATGATATGGTGCACGTAAATAAACAAAACTTTCTGTTCAAGTGTTCTCTGGGCATACCTCTATTCTTGACCAGAATAGATAACCATCATATAATTTATAACGATGATCGTATGATAGGCCTAAAATAAATTCATATAATGTAGATTTAGACAGCATTTACCTTGTTAACCGAAAGGGATTCCCATGCAAGAGATTATTTTCATATCACGTGATACGCCACGGTGGTACTGTATTCTTACTATCGATTAACAAATACTATCGGAAGAGTATAATCGATATCACAATGGGAATAATAGGATTTTTTCTTGTTTAAAATTGTCGAATGTTATATTGCTTCTCAGACAGAGAATACTCGGTGCGTACGTTCGCAATAGCTGATCATGCAAACATCGGTATTCATCTCGATGTTTGCTATAGAAGGAAGGCCTTCTTTTTTTTAAGCCAAAATGGTCCGACACGGCGGACATAGTACACCTGGGATATGGATAACACTCTGCTCCTTCTTGACCGGCAACCGCGTTTAGATTTTCGTTTTGAATTATAGCGAGACCTTTCGCACTGAGATTGTTTCGAGACCTCTGGGTAATCGGAACAGTGGGAGGGTTGTACGCACGTAATCCAGGATAATCACACCATTTGTTACCTGTGTAGCAGAAGGCCGTCCTAGGTCGGCACCGGTTGCCCATTAGTCTCGTTGGTTTATGTGTAGTCTTTTGTGTCTCTGTGTCGTGTGTCTCGTTTTCGTCTCTTGCTGTGCTCATCTTCTCTGTGTTTTCGCTTAGGGTGTTTTGTTGTTGGTACTGCAACCAGGTCTGGATGGAGATCCCCTCCCTTCTTACATTCAAGGATATAGGCCGTATCAATATATCCTAGCATTAAGCGGTCATTTTTTTTCCTACGCAGAATTACAGGTTGGAATTTCATTGTTTTTACTTTTACGTCACGATAATGGAAATATAATAAAGCTGTTACGTTTCGAAATATTGGTACTGCAACCAGGTACGGTTGGAGATCCGCTCCCTTCTTACACTCATGGATATAGGCCGTATCAATATACCCTTGCATTAAGCGGTCAGTTTTTCCTTCGCAGAATTACAGAGGGAATTTCATTGTTTTTACTTTTACGTCACGATAATGGAAACACGATGAAGCTGTTAACGTTTAGAACTATTGATAGATTTTCCCCGCAAAACCAACGTCTTTCTTGGTCACAAGATTTGAACAGCAGTGCCTGAACATTATCTTAACGCAAAATTAAAAAAAAAGTAATAGCTTGCAAATACCAAATTTAGACTCGAAATTTACATAGCAACCAGCCAAGCTATATAAAAAATTCAAGACAGATAAGGATGAGATCTCGCGAGGCGCAAAGAGTTCGGCTTTATAATGAAAGCTATAGATGGCATTTGCCATTGTTTTGGTGGTAACTCTCTATATTTTTGAGAAATTAGTATTTCCATCAATCTTTTTCTAATATTATCCGTTTATCTAATCGATTATTTTCCGGAGACCACAAATCTTGGTTCTAGTATACAAATGTGCCCCTGATGTGGTGTAGGGTTGGTCATCGCAGGGATTCAAACCGGAAGTAGTTCTAGACGGTTGTAATATTTTTTTTTCAATGAAAACAGTATCCAAATCTGAGAGCATTCGAAAATTTCTGTTCCCAAAATTTTCTCGAAATATTTCAAAAATAGGTCCTGTACAATGATATCCAACCAGTCTTGCTACGCCGTTCGTCGTTCTTTTTTGTTTTACATATCACAGTTTTTCGCTATAGTTGATTTTATTAGATTGATGGTCACCTACGAGGGTTAAGTACCCGAAACGCGCATGTCTGGTCCATGCTGCAAATTTATCTGCTTCAAAATGATGCTAAACGTTTTAAGATGTAACGATTAAATTGAATGAGATAGGTGAGATGTTCCCTTGTAAGATATAAGTCGATGTGTATAATATCAGTCGATTGACAACTTAAAAGATTTAATCGACTTGTTCGTTATAAGTCGTATGTATATTTATAAGATATAAGTCTATTTGTAAGGGATAAGTCTACAAAAAATATCAGTCGACAATCAGTATACGAGATAAGTGGTCAATAACATAATTTATGATCCAAATTACAACATACTTGAAACATACCGTATAACCAGAAATTTTCGCGAGGTTCTAATTTTCGCTTTATTCGCGAGTGATTTGGGAATCGCGAAAATAAATATCGGTGAAAAATTGTGTTTGATAAGGTATATGATAAATTTGTATATCAGTAACATTTTGTTCGTATTGTACATGTGCCGTTCTTCATTCTTTTCTTATTAAACGTTAAGAGAAGTGAATTGAGTATATTCTTATGTTAGAACTAACTAAATGTTTAGTTACCATCATTTAAGAGCAGAAAAGTTTATAGAATGGACCAGACATGCACGTTTCGGGTATTTAGCCCTTGTCAGTGATCCTAAATCTAAACAATGTAATATGGCCAAAATATGTGAAAATTGTGTCCTAAATATACCGAAAGACGTAGCAAGATGGATAGGATATGATGCTACAAGAATATTCAATAATGAAACGTACAAAACATGTGTTTATATTTCTTTGTAATTTGGGAATCGCGAAAAATTGTACTCGCGAAAATAAAGACACCCCATTATACCATAAAATCGCAAAATTTGATACTTGCAAATAAATCTGGTTATACGGTACATTGTTTAGATGGAGGATCACTAACGAGGAATAAGTACCCGAAACGTGCATGTCTGGTCCATGCTGTAAATTTATTTATCTGTTCTCAAATGATGCTATTGCATTAATGTTTAATATTTAAACCACTTGGTGAGTGTCACTGCTGGTGGATCAGGAGTTCCCAAGGGCACATTTAGCCAAGTTCGATCAACTCCGGTTGATCGCCTGTCTCTTCAACGTATTCGAAAATTTCTGTTATCAAAAAATCTCGAAATTTCTAAAACGTGGGTCCTGTGGCATCATATCCCAATCATTCTGCTACATTTTTCGTAACATTTTTGACATAATCATTTTCACATTCTTTGGCCATATGACATTGTTGAGATGGAGGATAACTGTCGAGGGTTAAGTACCCGAAGCGTGCATTTCTGGTCCATGCTGTTAATTTATCTGTTCTCAATTGATGGTATTGAATTTTAAGATGTTTAATATATAGTTTTTTTTTCAGGCGGACACATACATTTTGACCCGAGTCATGTAATCTTAATCGCCCTCAAGTCGACATACTTGCTTCACAAGTAGATGACAGTAATATGCCACCTTATATAGTCTTGATGTATGTAAAAGATAAATCGAGAATACAATGGCGTGTTACAGAGACAAGCCTCATATCCTAGTTAGCGCGTACCCTTTCCTTCCGCCACATATAATGATCTTGACGTAAAAGATAGAAGGAAGTATTATGCTAAATATGATATCTGTTTTCCATGAAAAACATATGATTAATTACATTCGCAATGTTATAAATTTAAGCAGTGATTTATATCAAGGTTGATTGAACTTCTTTTGCCTTTCGACCAGCTTTAATTAAATCAATTAAAAAAGCACACTTCAAGTTGAACAAAAATAGAGACTGCATGTATAGCATCAAATGAGATAGATTATTTTCTGAAACCTGAAAATTTGTTTTGCCAGCATGACAGTTTTGTTCCTAATAATTTTACGTAGATCAAAATATAACAGGAATAATGAAAAATCCCTTTATTCAAGAAACAGAACCTAGGGTATTTCCTGCTGTTATATTTTCCCATTAAATCAGAATTGATATACATGTAACACACTGACTTAGTTATTTCATTTACACATTTATGATTGCAAACGGCCAATATATACCTTAGCAATCATGTATGCCATATTTTTATTCCTCTGGTATCTTGTGAAAGAAGCTGGAACATTTCTTTTTATAATTTGATATGAACTACATGTCCTTTTCAATAAAGGAATATTTATGAATGAATATCAGCTTATTCCAGAAATGGAATCAATCAGATGTGGATCCTAAAAAATTCTGAGGAACTTTTGGAAAATTTAAAAGCCACCAATTTCACCATATAAATAGCATTAAGTCTTTCGACTTCTCCACGCTCTACACTACCATCCCACTCCAAAAACTCAATACAGACTTGCCAATATTATTCGCAACACCTTTCTTTCAAAAAATGGTAATAGGAGATACAAATACCTCGTCATAGGGCGTGAGGATACTTATTTCGTGAAGGAACACTCTGATTCAAACAAAAAATATACCGAAGACGATATCATCCGGATGCTTGAATTTTGATTGACAACATTTTTGTGGTGATTGGAGGAACCGTATTCCAGCAGATGAATCCCCATGGGTACCAATTGCGCCCCACTGCTTGCGGACCTTTCTTATATTCATACGAAGCTGACTTCCTCCAGACCTTGCTCTCGACTGGACGAAAGCAACTCGCATTTCAGTTCAAAATTACGTGTTGTCCATCAATAATCCGAAAGTATAGGACCATCTTCATTTTATCCTTATGAACTAGAGATCAAGGAAACAACAGAGAGCGACATATCCGCTTCGTAATTGGATATACTTCTATCTTTCGACGCAAACGGCCATTTGAACACCTCCCTGTATGACAAGCGTGACGATTTCAGCTTCCACATAACTAACTTCCTTTTCATGAGAAGCAACATTCCGTCTTTTCCTGGTTATGGCGTTTTTGTTTCTCAGCTGATACGGTACACCAGGGCAAATATGAAGATTTCATCATTAGAGCCAGATGGCTTGCAAGTAAGCTACTTGTTCTGGGTTATATTACACAACGGCTGGAAGTTCTTCGGTAGCTACGGGGAAATTATTAAAGTTAGGGTTGCGACTACAGGGAGATAACTCTATTTTTATATCACGTAATATTTGCATTAAGCGACATGGACGATAAATGGTATTAGCTCAGTTTGTTGCATTATTTCAGAAAAAAATGATTCTCCTTGAAATTTTCATTGCTGAATGGGTATTTTGGGGAAAATGCATATTTTCAATAAAAAAAAATCGCCGAAAATACGGAAAAAATGTCATTTTCGCATGAGTTCTGCTTCTAAAGACACAAACATCAGAATATATCCTATTCATTCTACTCTTTTAAAATAAGAGAATTAGAAATTTGAACGTCGAGTAAATCTCTATGTTTTTTGGTCAAAATGCAGATTTTTTTAGCACAAATTTTATAGAAACAGTCATTTTACTATAAAAGAATTGGTGTACATGTTGGTTTGACTGCTTTAGGATAAAGCAATACGATAGCTCTATACATAGAAAAAAAGATGTCAACCTGGCGACCTTCTAGCTATTAATAAGAATAGCGAGTTGTTGCCATGACAACCAGCAAAATCGTTTTATAAGAAAATACACTACTTAGAACTGTTTATTTTATCAGAATTTTTCAAAATAGGCTTATTTAAAATTCATACACAATCTATAAGAATCAAGAAAAATAAGGGTATATATATATCTTTTTTCAATTTTTCTGCATTGCAGAGGTATGTAAAGTTATGATGAAGAATTCTTTAAACTGAGGCCAAAAATTGACGTTTATAGCCAAAAAAAATACAAAAAAAAACGAGACGGGCTAATTTTGATTTTTTGGTCTGAATAGTTCGAGGAGATGTTCCTCTTCATGTGGACACATCCATGTTTCCTCTACCCCATTTCTATTAAAAGTCGCCACCCTGACCTTGAAGCATATCAGATTCCCCTTTTCAGAATGATCAGTGACATTCTACATTGTGATTGAATGGCTGTCGTCATCACCAAACAAGACACACTTACCTGATCTGTACATCAAAATGTACATCGGGACAATCAAGGAATTTTACAGGTTTCCATGGAGCTGTTGCGACGGGCGTTGCATGCAATCAGGAGACGCTGACTCTCCCCGGGCACCTGGTCTCACTTCGGAATGTTTCGATGGGACTTCTCACGATTTTGTCTTGCCTTCCCGACGTTGAAATTGAATAACTGTTAGGTACTTCTTTGATGTTTATTGTCTATGTGTTTAACGTCTTCAAATTAATTAGCATCATCTTAGAGCAGATAAATTTACAGCATGGATAAGACATGCACGTATTGAATATTATTGAAATTGAATATTATTGAATATATTGGATGATTTATAGATGAACAATTTTGTACTTCTTGATACGGATATATTTTTGTATCATATTTGTCATCTATTCAAGTTATATTTGTGTCACAACTCAAATGTCACTAAATCACTGCTGATGTATTATATAGTATATCTTTTTCAGTACTACCAAATGTTAGAAGGAAGGGCATGCAAATGGGCAATGATTATAAAATTAGCACCCGGGCCTGTTTTCAATTAAAACAAAATGAACTATTAGTGCTGTCTTGAACTATGGTAACACTCTTGACAGGGATATCATAGTATGGTATACATGTATTTTCTTCTGAAAAAGCATATCTTTATCATGAGTATTCGATAACCCAAGAAAAGGAAAGGATCTCCAGCATGACCACCCTGCACACATCCAGCGAACCACCGACAAGAAAGTAACGCATAAATGACATCAGACAAAACGACGAACCGCAAAAAGATACGCAATATTTACAACATCATATAGACGTATAGAAACATCAAACATTAATGGCAACACATAAAAGGAAGAATACCAATGTACACCCGGCGAAGTATGGAAGAATGAAGTATCGATAACACAATTTGCTTATCGAAATGACATCAAGTTGAAATTTACAGAAATAGGAAGTTCTCATATACTGCTCCACTTACACACCTCATACTCTACTTGAAATTTCACAGAAATTCAAGTTCTCATTGTTGTTGTGAGAATACAGGAAAACTACACTAGAAAATGTATTGTTAAAATCATATATAGTAACCAGAGATATATAGGACAGCAATCGCATTGTTTAAAGCCAAAAGACACCCACATTTTGCCTGAATATCAAAAAAGATGTAGATTGTAATGTACATCATCTTACTTTGTAATGTAGATGTATGTATTTTGACAAATCATGTGATCTTATTGAACATTATCGTTTAAAGAAAAGAAAGAAAATCATACGTACAATAAAGTCTACATCAATATTAGATCAAAAACTAGTTCATACTATTGTACTTTTTTTGGGGTTCGTTCCCTTCACATTTGGGACGGTATCTGACGTTAAGTAACTGTGACTTTTATCAATTTCCATGGGACCAAGCATAAGTTAAGGGAAAACATGCACGACGTTTCTACAGGATTTTCAGAACGCCATAATGCGTTTACGTCAGATACCGTCCTATGTGGAAATTAACTATGCATATCGAAAAGACGGAATAGTAGTTACATTTGTACATTATAATTAAAATAAGTTTTAAGAAATGGATTTAAGTTGCATGTTTTTTTTTTTTTTTTTTTTTTTTTTTTTTTTTTTTTCGTTTTCGTGTCGTTAAATACATTTTCAAGTCCATGTCATGTAGTTACCGTATACTTAAACTAGGAGTAAAGAAATGTGTCACCTTTTCTCCGATTACGCCAGTGACGTCTATTTTCAAAAATGACGTAAGTCATTTGTATTCCTTTTTATGTGTAAAATACGTGTCTGATGCATTAAAATTGGTTGGAAATTTTCTTCAAGGATGTAAAGAGTTTAAACACTTCCGTATTCTTATTATAAATACTTATTTCCTTTTGCAGTGTGGAGCAATTAAATCTGTTCCCCATGACAGGATGTTTAAAGTGTAATAATTACTTCTTTCCATCTCTGTCTCCTGAAAGAAGCTTTCGTTTCGGCCCTATATCAATTTATCATCATATATACCATTTAAAAAGTAACACTGATGAGGTGTTTATAATTATGTTGAGTTGAGTGCATGGTTTTCTTATTCTTAACGTTCTTCTAAGAAAAAGAAAACCATGCATTCAAAATAACAGAATTATAAACACCTCATCAGTGTTACTTTTGAAATGATGGAATAATTTCTAACACAATTGTGTTTTAGAAGCGCCCTCTGGTTTTATTTTATTTTTTGAATTTAAATTGTGCATTTACTTCGCATAAAGTGCGCTGCTCCAAATGTTCTGCAGGGTCGATTCAGAAGCATAGTTAAAAATATATGACCAAAATAGCACTGGAGAGATGGTGCTAAGATGATTACCTCCTTTAATTTTGATGGTCAAAGCATTTTCGCAGAACAATGCTGAATTATCTTTAGATCAGTGCTCAAATATCTTTGTATGAATAAATATAAATCATTTATCCGATGTATATATTGATGTATATATCAGGTAAATATTTCTTGTGTGGCCATAATGACAGTCATTCAGATATCATATCTGGACATGAGCATATATCTCCCTCTTATCTGGTTACAAATTGGTCAAGATGAAATGAGATTTATGACATTCAAATCTCTACATATAAGAGAAAGTCCGTAAAGGCTCAATATGCCGTAAGTGTGATAAATATATTATCGCTTCATCGATAAATGAGTTTTTGATATGTTCCTTGTGCGTCTCTGCTGTGCATGTCAACTCTGTGTTTTTGCATTGGTTGTTTTGGTGTTTTGTTGTGGATGCAGCACCCAGAGATCTCCTCCTTTCTTTTACCTTTTATCACCAATTTTGATTGTCATGGGTTAACAAAAGATACAGACATATGAAATCGGACTGAAGTCAATACTCGGTTAACAACAGAAAAGGGGCATCGGGACCAAGATATTCACAATGCAAATCGTAGAGACCCGTTGTCAATGTTAGACGGTGTATCATGCTAATAACTGTGTCCAATACCATACATGATGTTATCTTAGTGAAACCAATATAACATTTCGGATTAACAACTTCAATCTTTTCACATTCTTATCAGACTTATAATAAAGTTACCCTGGTCATCTTGACTTGCATAGCATTTAATCTTTTTATTTTTCGAATTGGATGTGTTTTATATGTATAGCATAATAGGATAAAATTATTGATTGAGTAGATGTCAAACACAAAAAAACCTATGCTTAGATGTCCAAACTCGTCATGAAGGAACATACGAAATCTTGAAAAATCCTTGAAAAAATAACAACTTCATGATTCAAACACCTTAACAGAAACTATCTCTACACCCGTTTGACCGTCTTTTTCCTATTTGGACATTACCGGATTTGACACGTTTCTAGTTGGTATTCGCGTCCCTGTATACAGCACAAAATCAATAACCCAGTAAATAAGAAACCGAAGGCATAGAAAATCAGGACAAAACAGGAACCAAAGCAAACAAACAAAATCCTCCACCACATGAAAAGAAGCGAACTCCCGTTATGAAAGTGAGACCAAGTACCAAGAAAGAGTAAGCATCCCTTGCATTCAACACCCGCCGCTTCAATTCGGTAGAACTGTCACATCCGGTTACTTCCAAAGCATTCCGCCCAAAGCATCACTGATGAGAATTTAATATTTGAAACACGTGTCTGGTGCATGTAAATTGATTTGGAATTTTCTTCAAGAAGGTAGAGAGTTGGAACCCTTCGACATTATTCCATTTCGGAAGACATAGAGTACAATCTTTGGTTGAATGGTTCAAATGGTCTACGACAGAATATCATCCACCATTCTGGAGAGTGGGACAACTTATGTATGTCGAGTTCCCCATTTCGTCCGAAGAACTTCCTTAGTGACGATGTAAGTCGGTCGCAAACATATCCCTGGCTAAGAAACTTATCTGAAAGACGACTAGATCTCAGAACAAAATCCGTATATTTGGTACTGCTCTGGCATAGCGTATCAACTGAGATATGAACACGCCATAAGCAGGCGATGAAGGGATGTTGCTATTCGGAAAAGGAAAGTTTGTAATGCTGAAATTGAAGTCGTCACGTTTGTCAAAGAGTGAGGTTCTCCTGTGACCATCAGTGTCGTAGGACAACATTATGTCCAAATAGGATGCTGAAATATTTGTCTCTGTAGTTTCTTTGACTTCAAGCTCCGAAGGATAGATACTGCTGAGGTAATCCGCGAGTTTTGAATTATTGATCGACAACACATCGTCTATGTATCTGTAAGTGAAATTGAAGTCAGAAGCTAAGTATTTTTTCCCTTCAGAGACCAAAGATTGAATGAATTCAGCATCGTACGAGTAAAGAAAAATGTCAGCAAGGAGTGGGGCACAATTTTTCCCCATTTGAATTCCGACAAGTGCTGGGAGACCTTTTTTCCAACACCACAAAATGTTGTGGATCAGAAACTTTAACATCTGAATAATATCTATTTCAGTATACTTATTTTCAGAATCGGACTTTTCTTTTACAAAGTAGGTTTTGTCATAGTTAACAACAATAAATTTGTATTTGCGATTGTCGTTCATACTTGTAAACGCATTATTTATAATTTTTGCGAGTCTTTCTTTCAATTTAAAATGTGGGATTGTAGTGTAAAGTGTCGAAAAATCAAAGGCTTTGACCGAATGGACTCTACTAAAATGAGTGGATTTCAGATGTTCTAAGAATTCCTTCGAATTCGAAAATCCAGAATGTAGCATATAGTCAGAGGACGGTCACTCCTTTGGCACCTGGTCCTGTCTCTATTCGGAGGTTCTCGATTGCCTTATGTTTACTCTGGCATCAATTTTACACTGACAGGAAACATGTCACAACATTAAAATAACCTTAAATTAAGGTATGCTTCAAAACAAATCATTAAGAAGTTTAGAAGAGTATTCAGATAGCATAAATGTTAGATGGGTGAATCAATTATTCATTTGTACATCTACGGTTATAGTGATTTGTAACCTTAATAGTTGGGTTGCACTACACAGTATTGGCCATTGAAAATTGAGCGTTTTCAATGAAAGGCATGCAATAGTTGACGTCATATTAATAATTTTCTATTGCTCATACATTATAAAGCTACATATCAATAAAAAGTACTCTCATTGCTGATTACTTCTATAATCCTTGATTTCATCTGAACAAATTCTGTCAGTCAGACATGCTGCTCAAAGTCATAGCAGTACATTAGAAGATGGCATGGAAATGGGGCATGACCCCTCAAAGTGACTCAAATTTGACATTCTTCTCAAATGATTTTCTTAATAAACTGTATGTCTATTTGTTGTGTATTTCTCATTCTACAATATGTGCAATTTATTTGAATTTTCACCTGATGCAATTCGAGAAATATGACGTCCAAGTTTTCTTACCTAAATACAGCACTCGTTTCTTTGCAAATGGCTAGTCACATAAACTCTTACTTTCACATCCGGTCATACTATACATATGAGGAATACAATGGAAATAATGGGCTTACATCAAGACAACAAGCTTATTATTTCTTCCAAATATCAAAAATCATAGTTATTTCAATTATAAAGCTCACATAATGAAGCTGGACCCCATCTGTCCCCTATTTAAAAAATCACCCCTAGCCAAATTCCAAATGCGACACTGCGGATACTATGTAGTGTAACCTTGTATATCTGTCATGTTTCACATGCACTATTCCTTTATATCTTGATAAGCATTCATTAGATAAATATTTTATAACATCATAAATCATGTGGAGATTAACAAGAAGTCTTTAAAGACTGATTCAAAATGTGATTCTATCATTTACGACGACATCAAAACTTCATACAACATACATATAGCAGTCATTCCAGAAATTATTGAATTTTATTAAATAGTCATGTCGCCAACCTTTTACTTCAAAAGAACAAGCCATTTTACGATTTTTACTTAACAAATCGTTATATTTCAACAAATGTCCATCATCTGCGTCAAAAAAATAATTTTTAGTCATACTTTGAAAGAAATATAGAATGTAGACAAGCGTAAAGTATGAATAAATTGACAAAATCACGTGTCGCTCGATAATAATCATAAGTAAAACCTCCAATTTCGAATGTTTGAATATCTCTCACATCTATTGGTATCGGAGTTCGTACCATTATGGATGTAAATAAAGATGAAAATTGTTAATGAGGTATGACGAAAAAATTGTCTATTGTCAAGATTGTTGTCGCCAATTGTTCAATAACTTCCGTTACGGTCCTTAGAAAGCATTGACATAAGACACTGGTTTCTTCAATTTGTATTGTATATATAATATAAATATATCTAATAAAATTGAGAATATCACATTTTGATCAGTTTTCTTTATTCCGTAAGCGCTTTCACCTTGCGGCTCTTCAGACAGAATATTGTAGCTAAGTAATTTCTATTGTGACGTCACGCTATTGTATATTGCGTGACGCTTTGCTTATCATAATATAATGATGCTTGCGTTTACATTATTTTCTGTTAAGGGGTGGTTTAAAAAGTTCAATAAAGTAATCTTCTTTCACACGACGAAAATTTTCGTCATTGTTTTTCATTTTATAGAAGGGAAATATTTTAAATCTCCCTTTACCGCATTCATCGAAATGTTTTGAGCACGGAGTGTTCCTGATGGACGGATCTTTAATTTGCTGTTTGTGTACTCCGACTCGATCTATCAATCTACCAGTTTGTCCAATATAAAAGTCATTGCACGTAGGACATGTTGCACAGTAGATTAAGTTTTGTGATTTGCAGTTCATGCGGTTATTTGGTCTTAGAGTATGGCCGGATTTTAATATTTTCGAGCTTCCTTCCTCGATAATTTCGCATGTTCCACATCTTGGATCACCGCATTTTTGAACGCTTGTTAAGCTCGACGTCTCGTACTTTGCCCTGGTTAATAAGCATTTAAGATTTGGTGCTTGGCGGCGACTATTTATTATTTCTGATTCTTTTATAAGGTTTTTCATGTTCTGTGATTGTTCTAGAATCGGGAAAAATATTTTTGCCGAACTAAGAATGTTATGATTACGGGGATTGAAAGTGATTACGAAAGGAATGTTTCCCGATGGGTTTTCATCTTTATCTCGCGTTCTTCGTAGTTTGTTGATCGGAATATGTGATGCGTTTTCAATTGCGACATCGATAAGGCCTTCCGGATAGTGTTGTCGTTTGAGGAAGATTTTTAATTCATGAAGTCTCTTTTGTTTCAAATCGCTTTCTGAGACAATTGTGCATATTCTCCTGGCCAAATTGAATGGTATGTTCCGCTTTGTGTACGATAGGTGACATGACCTGAAGTCCAGATATTGGTGGGTATCCGTTGGTTTGCAGTAGAGGTCTGTTTTTATTTTTGCCCCTTCCTTAATTATAAGGATGTCTAGAAACGGAAGTTCGATTGTGCTTGACTCGACTGTGAACTTTATGGACTCGTGCATATTGTTAATTGTGCGATGAAATGTTTGCAATTCCTCTTCAGATTTGGTCCAAAAGATAAAACAATAATCGAGGTACCTTTTCCAGTTTTCTTTTATGTATTTCGCGAAGTTAATGTCAAATAAGGTAGGTAACTCGGTATATAATTTCTCCTCCAAGTAGCCCATGACTAGAGTTGCATAGGTCGGTGCCACTTTCGTTCCCATGGCTGTTCCTTTCACTTGAAGATAAAAATTGTTATTGAAATAGACATGATTGTTTTCGAGTACTAATTTCAACCTAGATATAATGAAGTCCATTGGGAACCGTGTTGGTATTTCGTTCTGGAATTTTTCTAACCAAAATGTTACGGCTTCAATTCCAAGATCATGCGGAATATTGGTATAAAGACTGGTAACATCGAAGCTTACCAGAAATGTATTTTGTGGTACGCTCTCTGAGATATAGTTCAGGAAATCCATGTCGTCTCGTATAAAACTGGGTACTTTTTTGCATAGCGGTTTAAGTAATATATCCAGAAGATTACTCAGTCTTTGCGTACTGCAAGGTGGACCGGCAATGATCGGTCTGAGTTTTAGATCTTCTGGTTTGGGTATTTTGACGTGTGCTTCCCTGCAATTTTGGATATTTTCCTGAATGTCCTTTGATTTATGAATCTTTGGGAGGCCATAGAAGTTGCTGGTTATGACTTCAAAGTTAGTAAGATAGTCAATTTCGTTTTTGGTAAGTTGGTGGTCATGAACTCTGATAAGTCTTCCTATAAGTGACATCGTTTTTCTGTCTTCATTTTTCGGGAGCTTTTTGTAAAAACTAGTGTCATCAAGTTGATCCAATGCCATCTGTTCATTTGATTTGCATCCATGATTAAGACTTCTTTTATAACAATTGAAGTATCCTTTTGCAGATCCTTAATTGCTTTTTGTTGTGAATTATTTATGTTTGATTTGATATGGTTATCTACAATGTTACTATTTGCTGACTGGCGTAGACAATGGATGTACTCTTCTAAATGTTTATCCCTGTTTAGAGGGGGTTTGAATTCTTTTTTGTTTTTCACTAAAGATTTGTCCTCATAATTTTGGGATAGGAAAAATTCTCTTAATCGTAGTTTTCTACAGAATTCTTCCGTGTCTTTCACTAAATCTACTTTGTCGGACATCGGTGTAGGGGTGAATTTGAGACCATGTTCCAAAAGCTTTTTTTCCGTTTCTGTTAAATTCCTTTGTGAAATATTTATGATCTTTGGTTCCGTCCTTGTTTCTTCCGTTTGTTCCGTTGCTGGCCAAATCCTAAAAAAGAATTTGCGTTCGACTGTGGTTCTCCATAGCTTTGATTTCCAACTCTGTAATCCTGAGTATTTCTCCTTTGAGTTTGATTTTGAGTTGGGTTTGGTTGTGTTGGTTCTTGTTGTATTTGACCATTTTGGCGACGCATGTTCCTCTTAAACGCTTATTAACCAGGGCAAAGTACGAGACGTCGAGCTTAACAAGCGTTCAAAAATGCGGTGATCCAAGATGTGGAACATGCGAAATTATCGAGGAAGGAAGCTCGAAAATGTTAAAATCCGGCCATACTCTAAGACCAAATAACCGCATGAACTGCAAATCACAAAACTTAATCTACTGTGCAACATGTCCTACGTGCAATGACTTTTATATTGGACAAACTGGTAGATTAATAGATCGAGTCGGAGTACACAAACAGCAAATTAAAGATCCATCCATCAGGAACACTCCGTGCTCAAAACATTTCGATGAATGCGGTAAAGGGAGATTTAAAATATTTCCCTTCTATAAAATGAAAAACAATGACGAAAATTTTCGTCGTGTGAAAGAAGATTACTTTATTGAACTTTTTAAACCACCCCTTAACAGAAAATAATGTAAACGCAAGCATCATTATATTATGATAAGCAAAGCGTCACGCAATATACAATAGCGTGACGTCACAATAGACAATTACTTAGCTACAATATTCTGTCTGAAGAGCCGCAAGGCGAAAGCGCTTACGGAATAAAGAAAACTGATCAAAATGTGATATTCTCAATTTTATTGGATTTATTTACTCTGTGCCAAAGAATTTATTAATACTACATAATATAAATATATATATATATATATATATATATATATATATATATATATATATATATATATATATATATATATATATATATCTAAGGTTGTACAATTGTTTTTGTTTGGACAAATCATATTACATACCGACTTGATTCACGAACAAAGACAGCAGATAAGGGATTTACTTCCGTGATCAACATTTCAGCAATATAACTTCCAGAAGCAATATTTTTACATTTACTTTTTTCTTCTCTTGTCTGAATCATTAAAAACAATACTAAATATTTCAACAAATACACTAACATTTGGACAAATGAAGTCGAATGATACGAAAACTATAACTTCCGCTACTTTTAACTTCCGATACCAAATTTCCATTCTATGCTTTTTGGCCTATACAATCAGGTAGGATATCACGACTTTATAATTCTGGATGCAAGAATGAAGAATAAAGCACAAAAAGTACTTCTTTACGGAAAGGATATCATCGGGAAGATTTACTTATGTATCGTGGAAAATAAAACGTAAATTTATATACTTCATGTATTTCTGTTTTATATGCAATTCGGATCATATTAATATTAAAACAACAACAGTATATTATCCCTTTATGACGATATTAATCAGATACGTACCAGAAAATGATTATAACATTAAGTCCAAAGCTTATTCTTTGAACTTCCGTTACATGCTTTGGTCGTTAAATTCTGCCATTCTAAAGTCGTATGTTATGATTCCATCCATCTTCTTTTCTTTTTATTTGTATGCATCCATTTAAAATGTAATTTTGCGTGCTTTTATTCGATGTGAACTAAAAGAACATGACAAACCCTCTCACTTCTCCAATTACCCAGAGGTCTCGAAGAACGTACAATTGTGGTGTAAAACAACTTAAGTACCCGAAACGTGCTTGTCCGGTACATGCTTCACATTTTTTTCTGTTCTGAAATGATGTTATGAATTTGAAAAAAACACTTCTTCTTCGAACCAAATATGATACTCTTGCAACAATCCATAACAGATGATTCACAAAGGATAAAAGCTTCATATACATGTACAGAAGTCAAAGTACCAATTTTAGAAATTACTTTTCATGTAGAGTGTACATATATCTCACACTCTTTGGCCATATAACAATGTTTATATCGAGGATCCCTGACGAGGAGTTAGTACCTGAAACGTTCATGTCCGGTACATGCTGCATTTTTTTTTTGTTCTGAAATGATGCTATAAATTTGAAGACGTTATCTTTGTACCACTAATGTCTCTGCTGGTGGACCGAGGCGCGAATGAACAGGTACTTCGGTTGATCGCTTCTTCTAACGCATTAGAAAATATCTGATCACAAATATTTCATGTAAATTCTGAAAAATAGGTCTTGTAGCATCATATCTAACTTTTTAGATATAAAAATAGGTCTTGTAGCATCATATCTACTTTGTAAAAGAAAAGTCCGATTCTGAAAATAACTACGATGAAACAGATATTATTCAGATGTTAAACTTTTTGATCGACAACATTTTTGTGGTGTTTTTAGGAAAGGTCTTCCAGCAAATTGTCGGAATTCCAATGGGGACCAATTGTGCCCCACTCCTTGCCGACATTTTCCTTTACTCGTACGAAGCTGAATTCATTCAATCTTTGGTCTCTGATGGGAAAAGATACTTAGCTTCTGACTTCAACTTCACTTACAGATACATAGACGATGTGTTGTCCATCAATAATCCAAAATTCAAGGATTACCTGAGCAGTATCTATCCTTCAGAGCTTGAAGTCAAAGAAACTACAGAGACAAATAATTCAGCATCCTATTTGGACATAATGTTGTCCTACGATACTGATGGTCACATGAACACCTCACTCTATGACAAGCGTGACGACTTCAATTTCAGCATTACAAAATTTCCTTTTATGAGTAGCAACATCCCTTCATCGCCAGCTTATGGCGTGTTCATATCTCAGTTGATACGCTATTCCAGAGCAAGTACCAAATATACGTATTTTGTTCTGAGAGCTAGGCGTCTTTCAGATAAGCTTCTCAGTCAGGGATATGTTTGTGACCGACTAACATCGTCACTGAGGAAGTTCTACGGTCGATATGGGGAACTCGTCGTACACTATGGTGTCCCACTCTCCAGAATGGTGGATGCTATTCTCTCATAGACCATTTGAACCATCCAACCAGAGATTGTACTCTATGTCTTCCGAAATGGAAGTAACCGGATGTGACAGTTCTACCGAATTGAAGCGGCGGGTGTTGCATGCAAGCAGGAGATGCTTACTCTTCCTGGGCACCTGGTCTCACTCCCATATCGGGAGTTCGCTTCTTTTCATATGGTGGAGGTTTTTGTTTCTTTGCTTTGGTTTCTGTTTTATCCTGATTTTGTATGCCTTCGGTTTCTGATTTTCTGAATTATCGATTTTGTGCTGTATACAGGGATATGGTCATTATCCATATTTGTCATTTTTGCTATGTCTTTCGGGAATGTTTTGAACAAAACTTTGACAGATATTAGCTATATTTCATTGTTTTGATTGAGGAACAACGACGAGGGTTAAGTACCCGAAACGTCCATGCTGCAAATTCATATGTTCTTGAATAATGTTATGAATTTGAAGACGTTATATTAGTACAAAGTATTCTCACATGTAATTCACATGCTTAATGTTCAGTACTACCATTCAACATTTAAATATCATGTCCAATGAGTGAATAAAAGTCGAACACAACATCCAATATCAGAATACGAAAAATACGAAAATCACAACCAAACTAAACTTTCTAACGAGTAAAGTGGACAAACGTACTTCGAAAACGCGAACAAGCAAAAGGTAAAATAACATTTCTTGTAAATTACACAGTGACGAACGGATGGACTAGCTATATTGTAAATTCCCATCCTTAATAGTGAGGAACAAAACGATAACAGAAGTAAAAGCAATGATCTTCCCCGGAATTATCATGTATCTCTATGCTTTAGAATTGTCAAAGTACTCGAGTGAAAGAGTCAGTATATTTGAATGAGAACAAATGAGTTAAAGAAGATCCTGACGATAATCTCAACAGCATTAACAATAGAGCACTATATTGAGCATCGACGGACCCCTAGCAAGCTAGAGGTGGGATCAGGTGCCCGGGAGGAGTAAGCATCCCCTGTTGGCTAGCCGCACCCGCCGTCGATGTTAATGCACGATGAAGAACACAGTATATAAAATACATGTACTGCTTGACCTTATCTCTATATAGAAAGTGCTATGGCGACCATGTCAGGGAAATATATTCAAAGCACTTACTGTCAAGTTCTTTATATAGCCTCCATCATATCACGACTTTTTGATGTTTTTTACAGACGAAAAACCCCAAAAACGATAATTATATTTTCATGCTTTTGATTTTTAATAATTTCAACTTACCTAGAAACTGTTCCATCAATGGTTTATTTGTGAGCAAATGACTTTGTCCCTGCAAACGGTTTAGGACGATACAATGAGAATTATTTGACTTAGTTATTTTTAGTTTGGTGAGTTTGAACATGTTGAATGAAAGATTCGCTGTAACTGTTTATCTACATTTGTATCTGTATAGCATAGAATAATATTTCAAGTTACCATGAACATTTTCTTTTTTGCATATAGTTTGTTTTCTCAATGAAATGTGCATATATTTAATTCGAGAAGAAAGACACATTTGTACGGTTTGACCACAACACTTCCGCATTGGAAGGCCTAGGGCTGTTCATCTCTTACATCCCAAAAGCTGATTGAACAGCTTTTGTATAAAGCTTAAGTCCCTTTTCCTCTTAATAAAGTACCTATCATTAATGTTTATCATGGTAAAGCTATTTAATTAGTATGTGAATTTTGAATAGTCAAAATAATTTTTACCGTCCTGCAAAAGAATATCAATTTTGTGAGCGTTCCCTTTCGTTTTCTATATTTATGGTATAACGAATTGTAGAAACTTGTCGGCTAGATACAATGTATCCCAATTTGTAAAATATGATCAAATCCCCCCCCCACCTGAAAATCTACTTTTTGTTCTACACTTTGGCATTTCTCATCTCAAAGTAAAATGGAAATATAAAAGCCCGCTTTCACGGGTCATGGATAGCTACGGATCGGGGTAAATTACGCATTCGTAGCTATCCTTAGCAAATTTATTCATTATCTGATTATGCGGAAGTGTTCCAACT
This sequence comes from Pinctada imbricata, assembly GCA_033119305.1. NCBI lineage: Eukaryota > Metazoa > Mollusca > Bivalvia > Pterioida > Pteriidae > Pinctada > Pinctada imbricata. The sequence continues at coordinate 48,860,681 of VSWD01000003.1, read as the reverse complement.
TCCTGTTACCTCTGACGATTTTTGGACAGCGCCCTTCATTGCGTCTCGTCGCAAATGTAAATCATAAAATTTACACCTTTCCAAGAATTGTAGAAATTTACACCTTTTTATCTTAAGGAGCATCATCGCCAAACCATGGATATTTACCAAATATTGAATGTGAAATCTTCTCTAATGTCAAACACTCAGTTTACACATAAATTTTAGTTATCCCTATCGTTGACCGTTTATTAGATAAGATTTTGCATTTGCAACATAAATGATAAAGTTTGAATTGTCAATATTGAAATACATGTTCTATAGTACCAATTTTGTTGTACTAGACACGTGTTTCGGATATTTTAATCCTCGTCAGTAGTTTGCTCTTTTATTTAGGTTGCTTGATAGCACCATTATGAATCTTTTATGGTAATATGTGTTGTGTGCCATGTAAAAAAGGTGAAACCAAGATTATACAGAGGGAAATGACAACAGAGATAAGGACTCCCAAAATGGAATATCTCAAACTCAGTATACATTTCTTCATTGGCCAAATAATTACAAACTAGGGTTCAATAAACTGCCTTGCATTTAAATCCCATAATCTAAAATGTCTTCTCCTTTGTCCATAACTCTGTATATATATAACAACGTTAAATTTACTTCCTGCTTCATTTTGTGAGTAACTGCATACCAATAAGTATGTTTTTATTTCACCTTACAAATACATTGTGGATTGTCTGGTGTTTTTCTGGATGTAACAGTTCCCGTGAGTATCATTCGTTTATTCTTAACATGATTTTTAAAAAGTACTTTCTGGACGTATCCATTAAGCTAGAATGACGAGAGTGTGTTTAATGTGCAATGCTTTCAAATTATGATAAAAACCGTTCAATTAATTAATTTCATATATCTTACTTGCAGTAGATAGAATTTTACATGATATTGAACTTACTAAGAATTGTTCGTATTTCATTCGAAAACTAGATGTAGTGAGAAATAAGTGGTGACTGACTTTCTTTTATGGCATATAGTTTACGATATAAACGAATGTTTGTTCAATAATAGAGATCGTAAATACATAGTACGTGACTGAACATGTTTACAAAAGCTAAATTCAACGGTTACCCTTCGACTCATTTGATAAATTTGGCAATATCTGAATGAAAATCCGTTAATATCACTTATTAAAGTGAAAAACGTCGTAATCGTCTTTTCTTGAATGACGTATTTGTAGAGAGTTTCATCATATTTGATACTTTTAAAATCATGTATACATTCACTTAACATTTTTGCAGAAATATGTTATATTAAAAAGGACAAGTTACTTGATAATCTTGATGATAAGATTCTTTATATTGAGCTAATGTAATGCATTTCCGACAAAAAATGTGGAAGGGTTCCAACTTTTTACCTTCTTGAAGAAAATTTCAAACCAACTTATTATGCACCAGAAACGTCTTTTTGATCCACCAGACACGTGTAAATATTAAATTCTCATCAGTGATGCTTCCAGCCAAAGTGCTTTTCATATGCCGCCAAAATTCATTGAGAATCGTATTGTAAAAATCTTTTATCTCTCTGTTTAAAGGTGAATTGAATACTTGCATAAAGATAAAGTAATAAATCATAAATATCTAGAGTTTTGAGTAGAAATACTCAATAAATAATATTTGAAAAATATATCGATTTGAATTAGAAATTTCTCATTTTGATAAGATTTTGCCGTCGGCATTTCAAAATTTCAGAATTTATTACATACATGTACGTTATTTTCAAATGATGCTGCACTTTCCTATATACAACACATATACATTACACCTAGATCAATAAACAAGGGCACTAAGGAAACGAAAAGAAACAGAAAAAGACACGAATAGTGGATTTTATTCCAATTCTTGGCAAAAAATTTCGCTGGCTCGCTATCGCTCGCTATTTGTTGTATTTACATATTAGAACTGACAATCAATTTAATCAATTACTAAGATGTGAAAATTCAAAATTTTAAGATGTTAGCTCGCCATTGCGCTCTAGTCACCTGTTCTATTAATAATTAGAGACAGAACTAACAATCATCAATAAATAACTTTATTTTCTCGAGTTTTTTCTCCTTTTTTTTCTTTGCTCTTCAAACAATTCGGACTGTAGGACCCCCCCCCCCCCTGAAAAAATTCCTGGATCAGGCCATGCTGATATGATCAAGTTTTGTCAAATCTTGGGAGAATAAGAAAGATTTTTTTATTCAATATTACCGCGAAAAACTTCAAATCCTTGAAACATGACCTTTTGATCTCTGATAATTTTAACCCCCTTCCCCTTTGACGGACAATGGCAGAGGATTGAGGAGGCTCTCTCTTAAATTTTCCGTGTTCAATATTCAGGACTGACCAGGCGCGTAGACAGGCTAACGCAAGTACTCAGATGCTTCCACATCGTTTTGCAAAGAAAAAAAAATAGATGAAAATAAAGAATTGTACACGGGGTCGTTTTCAATTAGGAAATTACCCTGTAAATATGTAAAATACGTTAGATTCCCTTGGATAATCACAAGGGCTCAGTAGGCGCCTTAGGGAATAATTCCATTTTCTTCATTTGCATCACAATTTTAAAGTTTTGAAATTATTAACAGCCGAAGATCATCATTAAGTGTCCTTCCTTTCACACGAATACTACCAGTTTTACTTTCAGAATAAGCCATTTTAACGATTTCTCTCCGAAAATATAAGGACTCTCTTGAAGATTCAAATATAATTAATGAGGCCAGTGCAAATCACCAGAGGCGGATGTAGTTTTGGGTATTGATCTTTTCAACGTTCGTCTAACGACCTACCAATGACCTGTCAGTGACCATTTTTATCACTTAGAATCTTCAAGTAGTTTGTTTTCTATTTAGTCAGCCATTTCAAAACAGACTTCCATGAGGAAGGATGCCACCATGAAGAGATAAAAGAGGGGTTAGAGGACGTTGACAAGTCACAGTGCCCCAACATCGACCCTCTTCTCTCCCAACTTATTCTGATTATGATTACGTTAACAACATTTTTTCTTATCACGCATAGCAATAAATCCATAATGTTGTTCCGATGATTTAGAAGAACTAGCTGTATAAGTGTGTATTACAACTCATGACCTGCCACTCTCAAATAACTCGGTTATAATTTAATAATATTTGTTACAGCAAAACTTGTTTAATTTTCAGAAAACATTTCGTTAATTCTATTATAAAAATACATTCAAAATAAAAAAAAATCTTTACGGTCGTTCTGAATACGTTATGCACACGCCAAAGACGTTAAGGATGCGCACTACTTTGATTTTCGAACTTTCTGCGCATCAAAGATACGACGTTACGACGTAAGAGCTATCCTCCCATTTGCACTTTACGTCATTTCGTCTTTTAGCCCAAACCGCATGTGCTGTACAAGTATAGTAGTACAATACAATATCTGTGTACATATTCTTTGTAAAAATGACATGGCAAGAAAGAAAAATTGCAGTACTCTGGATTTTTAATGCTTGATGACACGAAATTAACATGATATTGTGTGTAGCTCAACTTCGGTAAAATCATCCGTTTCTTCTGGAAGTACATTTGTAATAAGAATACAGTAATGCAAAAATCGAGAACAGCCGCGGAAAAGGTAACTTACTGGACTGATACACGCCTTACCTCAACAACATGGCTCAAGATTCGCTGATTGATCTATTCGAAATAATTCCATTAGAAGCAAAGATAAATTCCCTGTTGATTAATGACACAAGTGGATCAAATCCTCATCCTGAATATTGAATATTTGATCCACTAATGTATGACAAACATGGGACCTTTCTGCAGACAGCAGCACAGACAGTATTGTTCGTCCTTGAACTTCGTCTGGTGTGACGCGTGATCGACTTACTTCGTCACACGTCTTTGAAGTGCAAGTACGTGACCTAGATCTTGACACGTGTATCACTTGGGTTAGACGGCATAGTTTGATAATGGAATATACATGTTTTGAATCTGTGTAAAAACAAGAAATAAAATAGAAAATAGGCATAAGTTTCGATACTTTAACATGGTCCAAAATTTTTAGGGGGGTGGGGTGGGTCTATTTTAAAGTTATCAAGTTATCATGTCATGCTCTATTAAAAAACTGAGAAATTAAGGTAGGTCAATGAGCTAAATTTTAAGATAATAGACATTTTCTCTAATAAGAGGCAGATAACTCTTAAAATTTCCCCAAAAAAATGCTTTTCGTGCCCTACTACCTGTATTTATGATCTGATATCAATGAAACTTCACTCACTGATAACCCATTGACCAAAGATCAGCACCAATTATTTTGGGTTCAATAGGTCAGAGATCAAGGTCATTTTGGGGCTAAAAATAGCATTTTTTTGTAGAAATACTTTAAAATTCAAGAAAAGCTCTTGTTTTGACCGAAACATTCTTCAATTTTCTTATTCAATAATATGATAAATACATTTTCTTTTAAATATATATGGTTTTATTACCTTTTAAAGAATAATTAAGAAATTGATCGACGTAGAAGTGGGGAAAAAGAGAGGGGGGGGTTAATACATGCACCAAAATGTTTCCAAACGCTGCAAGTATAGGCTGAACCATAGCATCTTCAAACTTTCCATGTAGAAGGTCCTCAACAGAGGAATAATGTTCAAGATCAGGATCAAAGATCATAGACATTTGGATCCATTAAAATTTTGAAAACATTTTGAGAATGTTTTAAAAATCATAAAATGTCTATTTATTTTCAAGATTACGGGGTCTTTCGGAATACATGCAACTATAGAGTGTTTGGGGAACAAATGTATTGCTTGCAATAGGTCATTATAAGCAACAAATAAAGCCCAAACAATCTTGTTACAAAGAATATACAAAGTATAAAGAAATTCTTCTTTACAATTCAAGGGTAATGGAACATCCTTGGTATTAAGAAAAAGGTCAAACAAATATGTCAAGGTCACAAAATTATCCAGAGAACTGCTGAGTGCTTCATGGACACCGCAATTTCTATACCACAATTTCTATTTTCTCAGTGTCCCTTTTAAAAGTTCAACTTCTCATTTTAAATGACAAATATGGATAATGACCATATCCCTGTCTATAGTACAAAATCGATAATTCAGAAAATCAGAAACCGAAGGCATACAAAATCAGGATAACACAGGAACCAAAGCAAACAGAAACAAAACCCTCCACCATATGAAAAGAAGCGAACTCCCGATATGTTAGTGAGACCAGGTGCCCAGGAAGAGTAAGCATCTCCTGCTTGCATGCAACACCCGTCGCTTCAATTCGGTAGAACTGTCACATCCGGTTACTTCCATTTTGGAGGATATAGAGTACAATCTCTGGTTGGATGGTTCAAATGGTCTATGACAGAATTTCATCCACCATTCTGGATAGTGGGACATCAAAGTGTATGACGAGTTCCCCATATCGACCGTAGAACTTCCTCAGTGACGATGTTAGTCGGTCACAAATATATCCCTGACTGAGAAGCTTATCTGAAAGACGCCTAGCTCTCAGAACAAAATCAGTATATTTGGTACTTGCTCTTGCATAGCGTATCAACTGAGATATGAAAACGCCATAAGCAGCATAAAAGTAGCATATATAGTGTTGTAACCTTGCAATCGTCTTTCTAGGCGAAGTTCAAATATCTCGACCTTTTGTTAACATGATAAAGAGCACGCCCCTATCTAAATGTAAACGTAGATTCTGGTTTTATTGAAGGAGTTATTGCCCTTGGAAAAATGGTCAATGATGACTAACAGCGGGGCATTCGTGTCGCACCGCCACCCCATGTATGGCGCCTATAGGGTTTTTTTATAGAAAATGTTAAATATCAAGGTCAAAGAGGAAAAATCATGACCAAAATTGTCACAAGTCTGAATTTAATGTACATGATTATATCACATACAAATTGAATCAAAAGTTACCAGTCGAAAGAAATGACCAGGTTAATTCCTTGCGTGAGAAAAAAAACCCCATACGGAAACACGGACAGATGGAGTGACTAAAATGTCGCCAAAGTATACAGGTAGACAGAAGTAACGAAATGAGATGTTAACACATACAGTTACCATGGTTACGATCGAGAGTCGAGGGGTCACAAAGGAATTACCTGTGTGTAAAATCCGTAGATAAGTTTAAAGAACTTTATACAGTTAATGAAAGAAAAAAAATGCATTTGCGGATTTTACACACAGGTAATTCCTTTGTGACCCCTCGACTCTCGATCGTAACTCTGAAATAAGAGGGGTTCGAACATGTGCACGAGTCTTCACTTATAGCTTCAAATATTCATTTGCCCAAGCAAAAAATAAGTAGCCTATTGGCTTCTATGAGAGGAGTGCCCAGGCGCGCAGCTACCATGTAAGCAAATAAGACCGGGCTTGCAAATCAGCTCGGCCGTATCTTTTTTTTGTGATTGCATGAGAGAGAGAGAGAGAGAGAGAGAGAGAGAGAGAGAGAGAGAGAGAGAGAGAGGAGGGGTGGGGGGTGAAATTTCGACAAATCAAACCGTGTATGGACATGGACTAGACAATCAGTATTAAAAGACGAAGACCAGTAGTCTAGACCGTAACAAGGAAAGGTCAATCTTTGATAGCCCATTTCATTTCGAGGCTATGAACTCTATCTCTTTTTAATGATCAGACAACCATCTCGTTATACTTTGCTGAGCAACTCATACGAATTCAATCACACTGCATGTAGCGACTTTTAAAAGAAAAAAGACAGATGAAAACGATAGAGAAAGTGCGTGTGTTGTCATTGGTCAATCCATATGCAATAAAATCCAACTACATAAAATTTCTTTTGTTCTTGGACTCTAGTTTTGGCCGTGAAACACGGGAGTGATCATTGTCAGCGTTGCGACCTTCATATTTGACCATTATTTCAGACACAGTATCTGGATTCTACGTCTGCAAGAACCAGTTTGACATTGAGCACTGTCGCATCGTCAGGAACACTCAGTTTGTTTCTACAGACTGTCCGAAAATTTTGAATTACTCGACTCGACCGCAAATATTCATACAAAGATCCCACTACAACATACTAGTATATAGCGCCTGTACTTCATATCTTTCAAACATTTGAACACTAAGTTTACTTTCAAAACTAATTTTGTTTTATTTAATGTTTCAATCATATTTCCCGAAGAAATGCATTCGAATATTTAAAATATTCTCTTGATAAAGAGTTATTTTCAGTATATTTTCTAGGACTCTGATTATCTTAAATCGTTTCCCGTCGGGGTGGGGGGACCCTACCAAGGCTCTGCCCTGGACCCGCCTCTGTGAACCTGCATTTCAAAACATGCCTAGCTAAGGGCCTAGCTAGTGCTTATGGATTCTCGACTTTTGAATGATTTAGAAAAAAAGAAGATTCATATCATGTTGATAACTTGAAATAAAATAGACCCACCCCACCCCCCTAAAAATTTTGGACCATGTTAAAGTATCGAAACTTATGCCTATTTTCTATTTTATTTCTTGTTTTTACACAGATTCAAAACATGTATATTCCATCATCAAACTATGCCGTCTAACCCCAGTGATACACGTGTCAAGATCTAGGTCACGTACTTGCATTTCAAAGACGTGTGACGAAGTAAGTCGATCACGCGTCACACCAGACGAAGTTCAAGGACGAACAATACTGTCTGTGCTGCTGTCTGCAGAAAGGTCCCATGTTTGTCATACATTAGTGGATCAAATATTCAATATTCAGGATGAGGATTTGATCCACTTGTGTCATTAATCAACAGGGAATTTATCTTTGCTTCTAATGGAATTATTTCGAAAAGATCAATCAGCGAATCTTGAGCCATGTTGTTGAGGTAAGGCGTGTATCAGTCCAGTAAGTTACCTTTTCCGCGGCTGTTCTCGGTTTTCTTATTACAAATGTACTTCCAGAAGAAACGGATGATTTTACCGAAGTTGAGCTTCCCACAATATCATGTAAATTTCGTGTCATCAAGCATTAGAAATCCAGAGTACTGCAATTTTTCTTTCTTGCCATGTCATTTTTACAAAGAATATGTACACAGATATTGTATTGTACTACTATACTTGTACAGCACATGCGGTTTGGGCTAAAAGACGAAATGACGTAAAGTGCAAATGGGAGGATAGCTCTAACGTCGTAACGTCGTATCTTAGATGCGCGGAAAGTTCGAAAATCAAAGTAGCGCGCATCCTTAACGACTCCTTTACTAACGACTGGACCTTGGGCAGTCATCGGCTGTTTTGTGCATGCACAAACTTTATCAAAAACCACAGCGCACGCCAACGTACTCCAGCGTTAATTCAGCGACCACACAACGACTTCAGACGACTACACAACGACCAGCCAGCAACCTCAACGTTCTCTCAGGTGTTAGGAAATTTACTTGATTGTTACTGGTGCGTTGGTCGAAAAAGTGCAGGTGTGACGGGGCCATACGTAAGACGAATAAGAATGACAATTGTGGTCGAACTATTCTCTATTTTATGGAGGTATCACCAGAATGAACACTTTGTAATGATACGCTTCGCGTTTTGATGCGGTTTATTGATTTCTTAACTAACGGATTTTTTTTTTTGCTGTTTTCGATCAACTAAGATACATTGTAAATTCACATTATTGATCGTAAGACCAGATTATTTAAATTGAATACCCCAAAACATTTATATCTGTTCACCGAAAAGAGTTGAAATGATAAGAACACTGCGAAATTGTAAAACACATGCATAAGTACTTATACATTTTATCACATATAGATGTGAACGAATGTAACACCAATTAAGAGCATTTTACAATAGAAAAGCTGCTGTTCACTTGAATGTCTCTACTTCTTTTACTTTTGCCTCATTTTGAATACTCTCGATTCGTGCAAATTTGTACGCCTTCTTTTCGCTTTCGTTGCAACTGGTGATAAACGGTAGCGAAAAAATCAATATAACTGTATTTCAATGTCTCCTTATTGTTACATTTGAAGCCGATCTCCACATTCGTATACACTAAGGGGAAATATGCATTTGTGACATGAAATTACAAGAATGTCACTATTAGACATTTTTCATCGTGACGAACTTTGCGCTTCGAACTTCGTACTTCGCACTTCGAACATTGAAGAATAAGTGGCATAGCTGTCGTTCGCGTATAAACTCATAAGCAGAGTCATCTACATTTTGATTAATAAACTCAATGGTATGGTATATTGGACTTCCTGTACAACTGGCGCGCTTTTTTCGGCAACCCACTTATGAAATTAAAGTGCGAAGTTCGAAGTGCGGAGTGCGAAGTTCGTCACGGTGAAAAAAGTCTATTATGTTCATTCGTCTCTATATGAAGCCCAGTTATCGGTGAAATTCCAGCATATCGAATACGAAATGACTGAGAGAACCTTTTCTTTGTAATTGTTCGTTACATTCGATGTCGATCTTCTAACATGCACGGAATGTCCGACTTCACTGCTTTTGATAAAAAGCTATTCACAAATTTCTTGGTGCATGGTCATCGAAGAAGAGGTCATGGAATTGTTTCAATATGATTTAATGCCGTATAACTAATGTTTTCTAAAGATGTGTGTTCCACTTGTATACTCTTTTTTATACAAAATTTAGTGATCTGTTATCTTTACATACGTCTGTAAGTTCGAGTATAGAACACAACATAACGGGTTCATGGCCCATTATTTTCATTTTGAAATGAATATCATTTTAGGCTTCGATTAAAGGCGGTTGGAGTTACACTTTCATCGTGGGGGCTCTTTTTCTTAAAATCACAAAAATGCCCTTCTAAATGTTTTATCCCTCTCCGATTTCAATACTACAGAAACAAATTCTTCTTTTCAAAATGTAGTTTAAGGTACTTATCTTATTGTACATTTATGTTTTAAACTTATAAATGGTATTCATTATATTTTTGATAATTTGCCTTTCATTTTGGTAATTATAATTTGATAACTGGAGAATTTATGAAATGTTGTTTTAAACTATAGTAAAGAAATGTATTTCTGGAAAGAAAGCTAAACCGTCTGCTATTTACTTGGCAGATGGCCGTCCTAAGTCGGCACCGGTTGCCCATTGGTCTCGTTGGTTTATGTGTAGTCTTTTATGTTTCTATGTTGTGAGTTGGTGTTCCTTGTCCCTTTTGCGTCTCTTTCTGTGGGTATCTGTTCTGTGTTTTTTGCATGGATGTTTTGGGATTTTGCTGTGGGTGCTGCAACCTAGTGTTGTTGGAGATCCCCTCCTTTCTTTTATATCTACACTTATTTCGTGTTGCAGTTTGGAGTTGGTAATACAATTCCCCGTGACCCGATGTTTGAAGTGTTTTAATTCCATTTCGTTCTCTAACTTGACTTTGTTGTAGTGTCTTCCATGCAGGATCTCTACTCACCCTTCTTTGATCATCTCACTATGGCATTTTAAAGGTCGCCTCGTATTAAACTTACTCCTTTGAGATTACCCTCTATCACTACAGTAACTTTCCCATCATCGACTTTTAACAGTAATAAACTTTTTTCCTCACCCAGAGTACTTCTTTCACCTCTTAAATTGAAATCCCGTAGACGTATTACACCTACTTCTCCATCTGCAGGCTCTACATTTAACAACAAACATAGAGGGTTCTCAGCAGTTTCTACGTGCAAAGGGAAAAGATGCGGTATGTGTCCGCTCATCAATTGCAATTCCACAATTAAATCAAGTGTTAACGGGCAGACTTTTAAAATTGAGATTGAAAACGACATCGATTGATCGTACCAAGATGTCATTTATGTTATAACATGAAACGCTAGGGGATGTGGCGCCCAATATGTTGGAGAAACAGGTCAGGCCTTAAAATCTCGTTTTAGAAGTCATTCGTATCAGATAAGAAACTCACATCACAAAAAACAAAGAAATTTCCTTTATAATCACTTCGTTAAATACAATCATTCCATTTCGGATATAACTATTACACCGGTTCAGTCTTTTTCTAAACTTAAAAATCTTAGTAAAACGGAAATTAAAAAACGCCGACTACAAGCTGAACTTACCTGGATCACAAAACTCCAAACTGCGTACCCCCTTGGTCTAAACGATCAAATTTATGGACAAGGAAACATTTCCTCGACGTCAACTAATATTAATGTATTTTCAATCCGCCCAAACACTAAACGGAAGCATAGGTCTCACGGAAGACGACGAAACCGAAAACTCAGAATAAGATCTAGATTACACCGTACCCTCAACGATCTTCTGATCATTGCTCGCAGCGGCGGCAGACATGAACTGCTTCATGCTCTCTCGTCAGTTCCAGCAGTTCAATTGAAATCTATCTTGGATGAAGCACTGGTTGCATTCTTAAGAAATACGGATTGATTCAGACTTAATATCATTGTTGCATTCGCACAGAATAAACTTTATCCAGTTGTTAAAAACATTCTCCTAAAAAACGATTCTTAAAAATTCCATTTATTAACAAAGGATTCGATCTTCTTAACATCTCTAATATTTTTCGGGATCATCGTGTACAAAGTGCTATTCCTCAATATTTTGAAAATTTAGAACCTCCTCTTATTTGTTACAAATATAAGAGACCTATTCGAAATTTCGTTTTTAACTACAACAAAGTTACATCAGATCCTAAAATACTTGGAACATGTCCTGCTTCTTGAGAATGTGCAACATCTGAATATCTATATAAACCAGCTGGTCATATTATTACAGGTGACTTTTCAATTATCCAAGACAGGCAGCTCCGCGGTCTTCTCAAAAAAGGACCTAAGTATAGAATCCCGTCCAAGATAGATTTTATTAAATGTCGCGAAGTACTAAAGGAAGCCTTAGATAACTATACCAAACGATGGTGTAAATCGGAAGGAGTCGAATCGCATTCTCTGAATGACTGGAAAAACCTCATTTTGGACATTACTGACATTCGAATAGACAACTTCCACAAAAATCCTCATCTTTTTGAAAATCCAAGTTCTAGATCTAAAAGATATTTTAAATCCAAATTACGTAATTTACATGAAAAATTTGTCTTCGCTCCTGCAGATAAAGCAGCCAACAACACCATAATCATATGAAAACTTTACTATATATCAACTTTAGTTTCGGAACTTTCGTCTACAAATACTTATATCAAAAGCAATGAAAGTGTCCCTAAAATTTTGAGCAAGCATAGCAGTGAAATTTCTTCATTCAACATCCCTATTTCTAAATTGGATCTTCCTACAATATACTGCATACCAAAACTGAACAAATCTCCTTACAAATTTAGATACATTGCTAATTCTAGCAACTGCTCAACTACAAGTTTGTCTAGACATCTGACGTCAGCCCTCACGGCGGTAAAGGAACACGTTGCAAAATATTGTGAAACTGTTCTTAACAGGAATGATGTAAATTTATTTTGGTCTATAAAAAATTCCGGGGATATGATTGACAAGATAAAATCTAGAAATTTTCAAGCCAATACGATTGCTTCATACGATTTTTCAAACATGTACACCACGCTTCCTCACGACAAGATCAATGATCAATTGTCAAAACTCATTAAATGGTGCTATAATCGAGAGGGGAAACTTTATATTTGTACATCTGAATCAAAGGGTTTCGTTTCCGCTACAGAATACAAATCATACAAATCATGGACATGTAGCGACCTGTGTAGTGCCTTGTCCTTCCTCTTGGACAACATTTATGTAAGATTTGGTGAGAATCTCTACAAGCAGGTTGTAGGGATTCCTATGGGTACAAATTGTGCGCCTCTTGTTGCAGATTTATTTTTATACACATATGAAAAGGAATTTATTCAAAATCTTCAAAAGCAAAGAAAACATGATGATGTGAAATGCTTCATTAGTACTTCTAGGTACCTGGATGATATTCTTACTATCGATAATCATGTTTTTGAAAAGTATAAAGATGTTATTTATCCACAAGAATTGACTCTAAACAAGGCAAACTTTACAGACACTGAAACACCATTTTTGGACCTAAATATCAAAATTGTCAATGGAGAAATTCATACAAGTGTATATGACAAACGAGATGATTTTGGATTCAACATAGTAAATTTCCCCTGGCTTGACGGTGATGTCCCTAGATTACCGTCATACGGTATCTATATCTCACAGCTCATCCGGTATGCTAGAGCATGTACTGATGTTATGGATTTTCATAATAGAAATCTGCAAATTACAAAGAAACTTTTAGGTCAAGGTTTTCGCTTTCACAAACTAGTAAAGACTTTCTGGAAATTTTACAAAAATTATGATCAACTTCTTTTGAAATTCGGACCCATAAAAGCAACGGAGTATATTACTTTAGGTATTTCACAACCTGCATTTTATGGTGACATAATTAACAAAATAAGAAGGATCAAAGGTAGACAGCATATGTATCGAAAATGCGTCAGAGTCATCAAACGCCTTTTATACCGTGGATATGATCCTAATGTCACCAGACGGACACTAAGCTTGGTACTTGACCAATATACAGTCTTGTACGAGCGCATTCTTAAGACTTGCACTCTGACTGACTGTGACGACGGGACTCCATGACGGGCCCTGTCCAAACCTCTTTAGAGAAGACAGGGCCCCGACCACCTGTCCTCTCTGAATGTCAGTCGGACTCCTCGGGTGATTACATACATGAGCTCGCTACAGCCGGCAGAGCACGGACTGTATTACGCATGCCCTCTTTTTATATCCATTTACATATTCATCTGTGTCTCTGGGGCCTCTGCGTTTCGCGGTCTTGTTTGTGTGACGTCATCTTACAGTGAGGAGGTTGTTTTACACCACATTTGTACGTTCTTCGAGACCTCTAGGTAACTGGAGAAGTAAGAGGGTTGTGCGCACGTAATCCAGGATAACCACACCGTCTGCTATTTACTTGGCAGATGGCCGTCCTAAGTCGGCACCGGTTGCCCATTGGTCTCGTTGGTTTATGTGTAGTCTTTTATGTTTCTATGTTGTGAGTTGGTGTTCCTTGTCCCTTTTGCGTCTCTTTCTGTGGGTATCTGTTCTGTGTTTTTTGCATGGGTGTTTTGGGATTTTGCTGTGGGTGCTGCAACCTAGTGTTGTTGGAGATCCCCTCCTTTCTTCTAAAAGTACATGGAGATCAATTCAGTTTTGCCGCTAAGATTGATTAAAAATCAAATAGTGTTGAAAAGAGCCTTCAAGTTTTCAAGCCTTCAAGCCTTCAAGTTTTCAAGCCTTCAAGCCTTCAAGTTTTCAAGGCAATGTCAGTTGAAATAGAATTTTCAAGAAAAAGAGTCCAAGTACATGTGCGATTTTTTTTAGTGAACATTTCCCTATATCTACATGTGATACCTGTTCGAGAGCACACAAATATTTCTTAGTGATAAAACAAAACTGTATACAAGACATGGGCGGATCAAGTGATTTTTTTCAGGGGCGGGGGGGGGGTCCTAAAGTCCGATTTCCTTGAAGAGCAAAAATAAAAGAAAAAAAGGTAAAAAAAAAGGCAAACGCAAGAAAATAAAGTTTAAGTCAGTTCTATTTTTCTAATTATAAATAGTACTTGATTATTGATTGGGAGTACTACTGTGTAAATACAATAAATGGCTAGCCAGCGAAATTTTTTAAGTCTTTTTAAGTTTCTTTTCATTTTCTTAGTGCCCTTGTTTATTGACCTAGGACAGGTGTAATGTATATGTGTTGTATATAGGAAAGCGCAGAATCATTTGAAAATAACGTACATGTACGTAATAAACTAATAAAATTTTTGAAATGCTGACGTCAAAATATTATCAAAATAAAAGATGTCTAATACAAACTCATGATATATTTTTCAAATATTATGACAACAAAAGGGGAATTGGGACTTAATCTTATGAAATATGTATATTAATTTAAAAATTGTTTTAGCTACATGTATGCTTCGAAAATTTCAGCCCCCCCGCCCCCTCTGGATCCGCGCTTGCAAGAGTATAACTGAATAGATGAAAACCTGTTCTAGAAAACGTTTGAATACAAAGAAAAACCATCTTCTTTTTCGTTGAAGGAAATATTGCTCTACGACAGAGGGCTGAGTCTAGTCCCGTCCTGAGTGGTTATGAAACCAGATGGGGTCCAGACAAGACAGTTGATGGCAATACCAACCAGAATGTATATTGTAACTCATGTCTACATACGCAGCATCATATTGATCACCCTGCGTTTTTGAAAATCAGTTTTCTGAATCTTTCCTCTATCAACAGGGTAGAAATTTATTATAGGCGGCCATTCGTTGCTTCGTGCAGTAACACTACAGTGAATAATACACTACGTACGTACATAAGTTGCTTACCTTTTGATAGATATTTCTTATTATTCATAATCTCTTTTGTATCAAAAGAATGAAAATTTGTACAGCTTCGCAATGACTTTACAATGTTTTTTTTATAAGATCAAGTGTGTGCTTTGCATCTGATATCAAAATGAAGAAAGTGATTTTAAACAAACACACACAATATATAAACCAACAAGAAAGGAGGGGATCTCCAACAACACTCGGTTGTAGCACCCACAGCAAAACTTCAAAATATCCAAAGCAAAAGACACAAAGCAGACATCCACAGAGAGAGACGCAAAAGGGACAAGGAACACCAACTCACACCATAGTAACGTGTAACATAAAAGACCACACATAAACCAACTAGACCAGTGGGCAACCGGTATCGACTTAGGACGGCCATCTTCCAAGTAAGTAGCAGACGATGTGGTTGTCCTGGATTACGTGCGCACAACACTCCCACTTTTCCGATTACCCAAAGTCTCGAAGAACGTACAACTATGGTGTAAAACCTCCTCACTGTCAGATGACCAAACACAAACAAGACCGTAAACGCAAGGGCTCCAGCAACATAGATGAATATGTAATGGATATAAAAAGAGGACGCGTGCGTAATACAGTTCGTGCTCTGCCGGCTGTAGCGAGCTCATATATGTTATCACCCGAGGAGTCCGACTGACATTCAGAGAGGACAGATAGTCGGGGTCTTGTCTTCTCTAAAGAGGATTGGACAGGGCCCGTCATGGAGTGAACGAGACCAATTGGCAATCGTTGCCTACCTAGGACGGCCACATGCCAGCTAGAAGCAGGTAGAGTAGTCATCCGGATTACGTGCACACAACCCTCTAACATTTCCGTTTATCCAAAGATCTCGAAGAACGCGCAATTAATGTGTACAATGACCTTTTCACTATATGGTGACCATACAAAAAAGTCAGCGACATGCAGGGACCAAAGCAACATACATCTGAATGGATATACATAACAAAAGGCATACAAAAACAGTTCGTGCTCTACCGGCTGGAGCGAGCTCATGCATGGGGAGTCCGACATCCATACATACGTAACAATACAAAACACTAACGACTATCGAAATAATACAAATATACTCAATTTTTCAGAAAACAACCGTTTTAAGGAATATAGAATAGATCTAGATGATAAAACATGTTACCAGGATACTAGTGATCCATATCCAGCACTGTATCAGAATAATAGTTGTCAAGGAACGGGAACTTATCTTCAAATAGTACAAAACAGAGGTACTTCAGATAAAAATGGAAGATATGGACCAATATTAGAAATTTGTGAAGTAAAGGTACAAGGTATGTTGAAATTTGATATATATGTTTTGAAAACTAAATTTTTGCCAAGGAGGTTGCGCATTTGCAATAAAATAAGACTTATTCATCAATTAAAAATGAATACAGATATCTAAATTTTTTTAACAGGTTGTCCTGCAGGTACCTATGGTAACGAATGCCTTCAAAAATGTCCAGTAAACTGCTTAAATGAAACGTGTGAACCTGATACCGGAGTTTGCTGGAACGGGTGTGATAGAGGATGGATAGGAAATGAATGCAAAGAAAGTAAGTACTTTTTCTTGAACGTCTTCATCTTGCATATCATTTAATTTTTAGAATCAATTTAGTAGTTTTATTGAGCATGATTAAGATATGTTCATTTGTTTTTTTAATTAACAAGTCCAGTTATTAAATGCGATACAGTATTTTCACAACGTACGATTCTTATATCGGCAGAATGTCCACAGCAGACATTTGGGATGAATTGCACAGGTATCTGTAGATGCTATAACAGTAATAACTGTCACCATGTCAATGGAAGTTGTCCAAATGGTCTGTGTGACTCTGGATGGAGAGGGGAATCTTGCCAGGAAGGTTAGTTTGTCTTTGTCGAAGATTAATTTTTATCATTTTAAATTTTGTCTCTGAAAGATAGATCTGAAAGGCCAAGTTGAAATAAATACATTTAAACTTACATGCAAGCAGGAGATGCTTACTCTTCCTGGGCACCTGGTCTCGATCCCATAGAGTCAGAATTATCTCATCTGTCTAGAAAATGATTTCATAGGCTATCCCAATATCCCAACACAAAATCGATAATTCAGAAAATCACATACCGAAGGCATACAAAATCAGGGTAGATTAAAAAAAATGTTTTTCAGAAAAAAAAAAACAGATGTCTCCCCCTCCCTCTAAGTTACTTTGACCTTAGGCCAAGATGATATTGACTTTGGTCACATAACCTTGGATATAGGTGATCTGAAACCTACATTGTATGGATCATGAGCAACAAAAAACCGAATTAGTGATTGAATACACGGTTCAAAACATAAAGCCTAAACATGATAAGCATAGACAATTTCAGCCTGGACATGATTAGCATATACAATTTCATTACCAAAGTAAGAAGTGACCTTAATCATGTGACCTTGGGACAATGTGATAAGAAACATTCAGTCCTGAGAAACAACATACTAAAATATGAAAACAATTGTAAGAAGGATTCAGGAGATATAGCCCAGACAAGATTAGTACGTACAATTTCATTAAGAGAACTATATGATCTTGACCTTGGGCCCATGACCTTGGGTCAAGATGATAAGAAACCCTCCAATTCTGAGTAACAGCACAATAAAGTATCAGAGTGATCCAGTATACGATTCCACAGATATAGCCCAGACTCAATAGCATTTACAATTTCATTGAAAAATGTAATACTTGACCTTGACCTTAGTCATATGACCTTGGATCATGGTGATGTGAACCTTTTGGGTCATCAGCACCATCATACTGAAATATGAAGTGATCTCATCACGGTTTTCAAAGATTAAGCCTTAAGATTTCATTTAAAATTATACTAATTGACCTTGACCATGATCTTGAGTCAACGTGATGTGAAACCTTAAGGTGATAAGCAACAACATACTAAAATATGATAGTGATTTGATAAATAGTTAAAAGACAGCCCCAACGGGACAGCATGTACAATTTCATTCAAATGTACTAAGTAACTTTGACCTTGATCAAATGATCATGGGTCAAGGTGAAACATTTTGGTCATAAGTAAATACATACTAAAACGTGAAAGCAATACAGTAAGCGTTCCAAGGGATAAAACCTGAACAGGAATGTACAATTTCAGTAAAAATGTGGTAAGTAACCTTGGCCTTTGTCACATGACCTTGGGTAAAGGTGATGTGAAGCCTTCGGCAACATACTAAAATATAAAAGTGATCCGGCAAACAGTTCAGGAGATATTGCCCGAAAAGAAATGTACGTACAGTTTATCAAAAATGTACTAAGTAACCTTGACCTTGGTCACATGACCTTGGATCAAGGTGATGTGAAACCTTCGGGTCATAAAGAACAAGATACTAAAATATGAAAGTGATCAGGCAAAGGGTTCAAGATATATAGCCCGGACAGGAATGTATGCATTATTTCATTAAAAATGCACTAAGTGACCTTGACCTTGGTCACATGACCTTGGGTTAAGATGATGTGAATCCTTCGGGTCATAAGCAACAACATACTTAAATATGAAAGTGATCGGGCAAAAGGTTCAAGAGATATAGCCTGGACAGGAATACATGTACAATTTCATTAAAAATGTACTACGTGACCTTGACCTCGGAAACATAACATTGGGCGAAGGTGATGTGAAACCTTCGGGTCATAAGCAACAACATTCTAAAATATGAAAGTGATCCGGCAAACAGTTCAAGAGATATTGCCCTGACAGGAATGTATTCATAATTTCATTAAAAATGCACTAAGTGACCTTGACCTTGGTAAAGTGATGTGAAACCTTCAGGTCATAAGCAACAACATACTAAATATGAAAGTTATCCGGCAAACGATTCAAGAGATCTAGCTCGGACAGGAATGTATGCATAATTTAATTAAAAATGCAGTAGGTGACCTTGACCTTGGTCACATGACCTTAGGTCAAGGTGATGTGAAACCTTCGTGTCATAAGCAACAACATACTAAAATATATAAGTGATCGGGCAAACGGGTCAGGAGATATAGTCCGGACACGATTTGTGACAGACGGACGACGAAGGCAAAACCAATATGTCTCCTCTTCGTTGGGGGGAGACATAAAAAGGAACCAAAGCAAACAAACAAAAACCTCAAGCGAACTCCCAATATGGGAGTGAGACCAGGTGTCCAGGAAGAGTTTGCATATGCATGCAACATCCGTCGCTTATTTCGGTAAAATCGTCAAATCCGGTTACTTCCATTTCGGAAGATACAAGTACATTCATTGGATGGATGGTTCAAATGGTCTACGACAGAATACCATCAATCATTCTGGACAGTGGGACATAATAGTGTATGACGGAAATTAAGTTTACACGGAAAACCTGCCCATACAGGGAAAGTCATTACTAACTTTCCTAATTGTGTGAAGAGAAAAGAAATGTTGCTCCTTATTTCTCAAGAGTTCTTTTCATAAGTTGTCTTGATTTTTTTCTGTTTTTGTTATCCACTGCTTTTTGTTGGCATCTTACGTGTTGTTCCCTTTTATTTGACTCATGTGTCATGAAATACAGGTTCCATTACGATCACTGAACTGGATGGAGTTGTGTGAATAAACCCTGAAATTATTCGATTATTTATCGTGCACTATCTTTCCTATGTACTGAAACAAGCTGGTTAGGACAAAAAAAAATTATTTGTACCAAAATATTCTTTATAAGGATTTAGAATATGTTTATTGCAACATGTTATAATTACGGTTGAAGAGGTAAGAGATATTCAACTTTATCGTAAGTGGTTTCCTATTTGGGGGAGGGGGCAATGTTGTTAAATAGGTTTTCGTTATTTATTGATTTCTATTTAAAACACTCATTGAAACCTAAATATGGGTCCTATCATGCATATTATATTAAACTTGTCAGTAGATTCTTCAGTAGTTACCTTCTACTGAAAAAAAATTATTAAGTTTTCATTTTTGAAAGTATCCCGGACCCGGTTTTCGAAATTTTCTCAATTTATTGATTTGACCTAATAAATTGTTTGAACTATGACTAAACAACAAGTTTCTCACTCCTTTCTGTCATAATAAGATAAACGCTGGTAAAGTCAGCTAAAACCTACCCATCCTTCGGAAACTTGAAATATACATTTAAACCCAGGTAAGTCTGGTGAATTTTTTTTTTTTTTTACAAAATAAGGCATGGACGTCGCATGTTAGAATGTAAAATTCAAAAAAAAAGTCAGGCAGACAGCTATTTGACAAATTCTCTCTGAAGAGGATTTCGCCATTCTAATATGCTTTCATGTTGAAATCAGAGAAACCCCAGGAAAAAAAATAGTATGCAGAATAACATAAAGCCACACCTCTAATATAACGCAACGGACAGTATCGATAAATCAGCATCTATTGATTTAACCTGATTGTGCCGTGTTTACAAAATATATGTGTGCCGTGTTCACAAAATAAGTAATCAGTAGACAATTTCGATCCCTCTCAAGCATTTGTATTCGGAAACAATATTCAAGGCCAGTGTTATGTAGTAGTTTTCCCCCATAGAAGTAGCCCCGGGAATAAACTGCTATATAGTAGTTTTTCCCCGTGGCGGAAAACTGCTATATATTTGTTTTCCCCCATAGCAGATTTCCCCCTATCGTTACTGGTTTGAATTTTATCTTTTTTATTATTTTGCGTTCAGTAAAGATTTTCGGTTAGTTATAAATATGGACCTAACTCGAAATTCTCACTCAGTTTGTCTTATATTATCTTTGTATCTGTCTGTTTGTCTGTCTGTGTCTGTCTTTATGTCTGTCCTTTCCTTTCTTTCTTACTATCAATAAAAATAACTTTTCTTGTCTGTTTGTGCGTGTCACTGTTTATTTACTTTCTGTATCCATGTGTATGTCCATTCGTCTGTCTGTATGTCTGTCTGAGAGTGCATCTGTGCTTTATGTATGTCTGACTGTATTTATGTCTGTCTGTCTGTGTGTCTGAATGTTTACATTATATGTTTGTGTTTCTTTGTCTTTGTGTTTGTCTGCCTTTGTGTCCCTTTATATATGTGTCTGTCTTAGTGTACCTTTATTTATGTGCATGTATTTGTATCTACTAGTGACTGTCTGTGTGTATTTAAGTGTCTGTCTGCATGTCTATCTATCTCTCAGATTTACTGTTTGTCTGCCAGTCCGTCTGAATTCTATATATCTTTTTGTTTTTATGTCAGTAAGACTGTCTGTCTTTAAATAATTCTTTCTCAAAAATATGTCTAAAATGTCAAGGGCAAACGTGTGGGTACAGTTTAAACCTTTCAGTAAATGTCAATCGTATGGGTTAAGGTAAATTCTTGAAACTTATCAAGTTGATGTCAATGTAATATTTCGTATTCAAAATTTTGATACAAAATGTCAATGTAATATTTCGTATTCAAAGTTTAGATACAAAACGTGTAAAACAAAAGGTGAAGGTCAAATTTCAAGGTCAAGGGAAATATTTGAAATAAGGTAAATCTGCTTAAATATATCACCAGGTATCCTCTGAGCCAAAATCGGGCAAAATTATGCATGGATATCCTTTATTTTTTCCTTCTTGTTATTGCGCATTGGGTTAAGCTAATAGAGGTTTCAAAAATATTTTTTGTTAAAAAAAATGGTGTAATGTTAAAGTTGGGGTCATTAGATTAAGATATCCCTACAATCTAGGATTTATTTAAAACATTTTAATGAAAGGTTAAAAAATTATATATGGGGTGAGGATAGAAGGGGCCCTATGATATACCACGGTTTTCAAGGCTCCATCTAAAAGTGATCAAAACATATCTGAATGAAAGCTGACGTATTGACAGACGAAGCTATTCAATAATATTCATCACAAAAGTGAGATTCCCTTACGAAAAAATTTTATATGTGACATATAGTTCTCTTATAGTCTTTACATATATGTGACATATAGGGATTTTAAATGCAAATTAGATGCAAATGAGCTTCAACCTATACTTGCTGGCAGCTTCTACCTATATCACCTATAGTTCATCTATATGTCTTTCACCTTTATGTCCTTTATACTCCTCCTATACTTGAACTATACATGCATGTAGGTCACTTTCAGAGGTACCTGTATTCCCCCTATACTCTACCTATACATAGATAGGTAGATACATAGGTCCCATTCAGAAGCTCGCCTATACTTCCCATATAGGGCAAATATATGGGAATTTTAAGCATTCTAATTGGTTCTTTACCAAGTATTGAACATTACATGCTGTACAGACATCTCAACATATGACAAATATTCCCAATTATTGATGGTAAAAATAACTATCAAGACATAAAATTGAATTAACTTTTTATCTCACATTAACACAACAAAGCAGTTGAAGTTCAAATCAATTTTAAAATGTAACATATTCATAGTTTTTCTGGTCTGGATCTGGATAGTTATGTCGCCTGGCCTTTTACAGCATATGCGATGGAGGAAAGAGCACAAGTGATGTTAGTTTCGCTGCTGGATGGCCGATCGAAAGGCCCCTGAACTTTTCACAAGCATGATTGTGTCTTCAAGTGGGTTCCAATCAGTAATGGTCTTTGGGAAGTACGAATTTCTGTACGGTTCTGTATTACACTGGATGATCTTATAATATCCACGAGAATTACACAGAGAATGATTATGATGTTTCACAACATGTAAAGAAGTTTGGAAATTGTCAAAGCGTTTTGGTACAGTATCTACACATTTTTCTGTCCTTAATTTGGCCTGGTTCTACCTCTACTTCTACTTCTAACAGTCAGTGGCCTCTGTCATCTAGCTGCATGACTATTCTGCCACGTTGGTTCTCCCTCTACCGGTACAATTGTACAGTACCCCGTAGTCTGAAAGTCAAAAAACGAGCAAAATTTATGATACTAGATTCAGGAGAAATAGTGATGAACAATTGGACAAATTTTACCATTGATTATCTGGACACTATCTGAGGCTAGCTATTGATTCTGTACCGGTAATTATTGGAACCATCAAAGTTTTAAAAATGATGTTTAAAACCAGTGAAATACCATTCATGCTGTGTTCTTTTATACATCTACGCGCACTAGTGTTGTAACGATTATCGCCGACATCATCGCTAATACCCTTCTATTTCGATTAATCAATTATGTTTTTAATAATCGATTATAATCGGAAATATTCAACGTGGAAAAGAATGACATAGTTTTCGGTTATATTCGCGTATGACAAGTACGAATAAAACGAAAGTAGATCAACGATCGTTTCTACGAGTTAGAGTTATGGGCGTAGCGTAAATAATTGAAAAGGATACACTCTCTAAGGCATACAATGGATGGAATTAGGATTCTAATTGAATTTATTTAATAGTAATGACAAGTACTCTTATAGAAAACTTCAACGTCAGATGCGAAACGGGCCTGCGATACGTCAATATCTACTCGTCTAGAAAAAAAAAACTTTTTAGTTTTTACGCCAAACTCCTGAGCTTTGTAAGAAGGACAAGGTCAGTGAATTTCACAGTACTGTTACCACGAAGATATTGCTTGATTCCTTGAATGAGCAAAATCTTAAGTTAACTCATGGATCGTATTAGTTACAGTGGCAACAGAGAACCGTTTGCTATTCGGTCTTTCCTTCCCTCTCTGTTAGAACCCCCCCTCCATCCCTGCATATGCTGTATAAAGTCGACTATAACAATCACATATTTGTTTTGACTCCATTACTGCTGTGATCTTATGACAAAATATTTCATTTACTAGACAGGATTTTATCATTCTGTGGTTGGAGTTCTTCCTAGACATTTTGCTATGTATATTATAGCATAAGATTTAGTGAAGTTTATTCATTACTTGTCATATTTCGTTCTGTAAGAACAAGAAAGAATTATTTCCGATTAAATCGAAATAATCGATTAAAATCCTCTCCGATTATAAACCGATAATCGATTATGAAATTTTTCCGATTATACAACACTAACGCACACTGCAAATGCATGAAACAGTGACACACAGTGACACTCTTCATATACATGTAGGTGCACATTTGCCCACTATTCCCTTCTCCCTCCAACCCCAATTCCTTCCCCATTCTGTCCTCTTCCATGATCCCTCCATTCCTCTCACTTCCTGGCCCTTCCCCGGATTTAAAGTCATGTTTCCACTGTAGAATTTTTCAGTCCCATGATGCAGTAGAGATAAGACATAAAAGTGTATTTTCTCCGCCCTTTTGTTAAGATTTAGCTCCGATTACCTCTGTTCAGCTGTTAATTTACAACTAGCGAATCAATTATTTCTAATACACAAGGAAAACATAGCTGACCTTCTTGTCGGTCTAACATCAAAATTTCTCAGCTCTTCTAGTTCTACTGCATCTTTTCACAGAAAGTAAACAAAGATCCCATCGACTGAGGTGCTTAGTATATCGACGTGCTCAGTAGACCGTGGGAATTTTCACTTGGCTTCATGGTCGTTTACTTTGATTTATTCACTTGTCTTTAGTGTATCACATAAATGCAGACGAAATTACGATCCAAACTTCAACTTTTCCGCCCGGAACTTTTTTTAAAAATCCGTCGTTTTGATTGGCTGTCTTCTAATCATGGACGTGTCGTACACAAACATTTCAAACTAAGATGCTTCTTAAGATATACCATATTATTCATAAGTGAGTGTCGTGGCTCAGTTGGGTGAGCGTCGGACTTCTGATTTAGGGGTCCAGAGTTCGAATCCTGGCAAGGTTGGACTTTTTCATTATTTTGTATTTCATGGTCTATGAGCCTTTTCTTTTCATATATTCAGAGCAGGAAAAGGGGGGAGGGACTTGGATTAATAAACATTCTTTGCTTTTCTGATTTGTCATATTCTTTTTATTAGGCTGGACCCACTTCCATGGCTGTAAACAACCGCCACCCCACCCCACCCCCAAACTAAAACCAATTACAAACAGATTAACTGATAATTAAGGTACAATGTGAAAACAGTAAAATGTGAAATACTGTTAAATTCCAGATTGCTTTTCTTTTCTAACAGATCTCGGAAAAATACACATTTTGATACCCATATTGCCTTGTATTTCATGTCATATAAGTTTAAACACAATTTTTAAAGAAATTGTCATGGTTCTGGACTTAGAAATTTTCCCTCAAAGATGCAGAGCAGTACAATTTTCTAAGTCTAAAGAGAAGCTAAATTAGACTAAGTTCAGTATTCATATAGTTGCACTATAACCTCCCTATAGCTCCAGCAGACATGGTATGCTGTATGCATTTCCCCTATTTTTAACATATATATCACCTATAGGTTAAATTCAATTTTACCTATATGTTACCTATACCTATAACCAACCTAGACACAAAAGCTGGAAACCTATAGGAGAAATATAGTTTACATATAGGAGACATATAGTTTTGTATAGATTTTTTTCGTAAGGGTTAGTGAGAAATTATAGAGAAAAATGAGCACAGACACTGCACAAACTGTCCAAAATACCTTACCACCAACAAACATGGCGGATAAAAACAATATGGCGGACAAGGGTCCCAAATTTGGTCCCAAATATAGGTCCTATGCCAAGGCCATTCAAGTA
The DNA here is from genome assembly GCA_033119305.1 of Pinctada imbricata. Taxonomy (NCBI): domain Eukaryota; kingdom Metazoa; phylum Mollusca; class Bivalvia; order Pterioida; family Pteriidae; genus Pinctada; species Pinctada imbricata. The sequence goes on along the minus strand of VSWD01000003.1, from coordinate 48,834,830 downwards.
ACTCATGATGAACAGAGTATTAGCAGTGTAAAACCCGTTTTCATCTCCGAATCTGACCTCTTTGGAGACAATAGACCCAGTAAAGATCAGTTCCTAACACACGTTGAGTTGTACAAAGCAATTGACATTAAAGTCCCTGGAAGTCATCTTAAGGGACTTCAGAGAGTACGAGGACTATGGAGGATATACCTCGATTCAGAGAAGGATAGAGAAGATCTCATTATCCAAGGTCTCGCTCTGCGGAATAAACAAATACCGATCTCATCTGAAAATCCCAGGAATGCGCAATTCAATAACCCTGAGCACCTCAAAGTGCGAGTAAAAAACATTCCTTGCTCTGCCGAAGACGGCCAGATTGTGCGCGCACTTGAGAAATTAGGATGCATGATACACAATTGCTATAGGGAACGACTCCGAATAGACGGCATGTTAACTAATTGCCAGACGGACGATCGAATCCTTATGTGTGACCCCGTTCAAAACCCACTTCCAAAAAGTCTCATCATTGGGAAGTATCGAGCAGCCATCCACCACAGAGACCAAGAGGCCTTAAAACGGACCATTGTTTGCAATAAATGCTTCAGAGTAGGTCATCGTTTGAGTGAATGCCCCAATGACTGGGTTTGCCACACCTGTCATGAATCTGGTCACAAGCAAGATGAATGACCGCTTGGCTTTTCATGTGAGGAAACGGAAGATGAATCCTCAGAATCCGAGTCTGAACAGTCAGAGCCATCTCAATCCATACTCAAACCAATATCTGAACCGGCAACCGAAACTGTTTCAAACGAAAGCTTGACCCAGCATAGTGTTGTCGAAGCCCTAGCAAGTGGTAATGCAAGTGTAACACCAGCGAACATTACCTCAACTGACAATAATAATAGTGAGGAGAATACCACTATTGCTAGAGCAAAGCAAAACAAAACAAAGAAGAACAGCAAAAAAAATGCGTCAAAGAAACAAGGTCACTTAGATTCTTTCTTTAAGTCAGGTGACAACACACAGACAACCCCATCCATGAAAGGAACGGGCACTGGAAAAAGGCCACCGACAACACCTACTGATGAACTGCACAATCGATCAGGTCGAAATAAGACCCAGGATGGTCCAGCAAACAACACTTAAATCTGTGTAAATGAATAAACTTGTATATACAAAATATATTGAACTCTTTAATCAGTTTTATCTATATGGAAAAAAATACACAAAAAAAGAGTGTGATACAAAAATGTTTGTATACATTCAGAGTAATAAGGTGTCAGTCACATGTAAAATTCATGAAAGTTAATGTTTTTCTTGTGAATCCACTGCAAGCTGTTTTGCATGATCATAACCTGAAATATAAAACATTGTTCATCAAAGCAAACAAAAATGAAAAGCTATTTGCATATTTGTTCTTTAAACTGTCAAGGTTTAAGAATTAAAGAAAAAAGACTAAGACTTAAAACATGGATTATAAACCAAAAATGTGATATTCTTTTCATACAAGAGAGTCATTTTATTGAATCTGATCAAGAAAAATTAAGATTTGAAACTAACGGAACATTTTTTCATAGTTTTGGTTCAACTCAGTCAAAAGGTGCAAGTATCTGGATGCGAAAAGATTTAGAGTATAAAGTTATAAATAGTTTGAGTGACAAAGATGGTAGAATTATTATGATTAATATTGAAATTGAAGATAATATTTACACACTTGTCAATATCTATGCACCAAATTCACCTAAAGCTAGAAATTCATTTTTCAAAAATGCAAAAAAATTGATTGAAAATAATTCCCTTGGGCTTCTGATAGTTGGTGGTGACATGAATGACACACTAACAACAAAGGACAGTAAAAGTGCAGTGAAACAAAATACATGTAAATCAAAGAGACAGAAAAAGCCAGTAACATACTTAAAATCCTTGATAAAAAGCAATAAACTGATAGACATTTGGAGAGAACTTAACCCTAACAAACAACAATTTACATGGAGAAGGAAAAATAAAATAAATGAGTCAACAAGAATAGATTACTTTTTAATATGTGAAGAGCTTAGAGCTAAAATAGTTTCTACTGACATAAGACCAGCAACAATTTCACACACAGACCATCAAGCAATATCGTTAAAGATTGTTTACAAAAATACAGAAAGAGGAAAAGGATATTTTAAACTAAATAATAGTATATTACAAGATGAAGATTATAAACAGATTATAACTAAACTAATAAATAAGTACACAGAAAAATCAAAACATACCCCTGAACTGGATCGAGTTTGGGATCTTCTTAAAGCTGAAATCAGGGAACAGACGATATACTACTGCAAAAGAAAATCAAGAGATCAGATAAATGAGATAAAAACACTGGAGAGTACCTTAACGAAATTAAAATGTACAGAAGACTCTGAAACAAAAGAAGCTAATGATGAATTATCAAATGAAATTGAAACAATAGAAAACAAATTAGAAACATTATATAAAACAAAAACAAAAGGTGCACAAGTTCGTTCACGTATCAAGTGGGTTGAAGAAGGAGAAAAGAATACAAGCTACTTTCTAGGCCTTGAAAAAATAAGACAAACTAAAAAATCAATTACCACACTTAACGATGTCAATGGAAAAATGCATAAAAACTCGGATAAAATCTTAACAATAATAAATGACTTTTACAAAACAATATACACCAGTACTGAACCAGATCAAGAGCAAATTAAGGAGTATATTTCAAATACTAATATAGATTATAAATTATCAGAAACAGATGCCAATACACTGGAAGGAAGTGTAACTGTTGAAGAATGTGAAAGTACATTATTTAAGATGAAAGTTAATCGTGCCCCCGGACGGGATGGTCTGAGTGTCAAATTTTACAGAACATTTTGGAATGAAATTAAAAACATTTTAACAAATACCTATAACTATTGCTTTAACAAAATGGAAATGACGGAGTCTCAAAAATTAGGTGTCATTACATTATTACATAAAAAAGGAGATCCTTTTGAAATAAATAATTATAGACCAATTACTTTACTTTTTTTTTTTTTTTTTTTTTTTTTTTTTTTTTTTTTTTTTTTTTTTTTTAGGTGCTCAGAAAGTTAAGGCTCTTAACAATAAGTATAATTCATAATTCAATTCCTTTTAAATATTTACGTATATATTAGTATGTTAGTCCTATGTGTTAGATAGTGTTTGTTAGGTACATAGTGAAAATCAGCATATTAAACTTAATGAGCCTTGATCATCACTGCACCTTTTTTTTTTTTTTCTTTTCTTTTTCTTTTTCTTTCTTTAATGTTTACTCTTTATTAACCTCAATACAAAGCTTTTATATAACAATAATTACAACCATAACTTCATTTTCATATTACGTATTGAATCTTACTATAGATACAATCTAAAAACAAACCTGGTTATAGTGTTGTTAGTAGTTTGTAACATAATGACATTAAGATAGTTTTAAGAAAATATTTTCTTGAATTTTACAAGAAATGTGTTATCTTTATAAGATTTTAACCAAAGCTTTTTAACTAATTCATTTCTAAATAAAGCAAAGATATTTGTAGATTCTCTTCTTTGGTTACTTAAATGAAACCATTTATATATGGTAAATCCAATTAAAGATAAGACGATATTAATGTCATTATATTCTTTAATACATGATTTGTATCCTAAAACTATATATTTTAATTTGTTTAATGGCGTACTATAACCTAAAATTGTTAGCGTATTAGTAATTCTATTCCAAAAATACTCTAAAGCAGTACATTCTAAGAAGTAGTGTTCGTAAGTGTCTAATTTTTTACAGATATAACATTTATCCATATCAGTTAAATTCCATCTCTTCAATAAGATTTGATTCGGGATTATATTATGGAAAAGTTTCCAACGAAACACTTTCTCATCATTTTCTTTTATATTGTAAAAAATAAAATCAAAGAAATTTTTAAAATTACATGTACCAGTAAATTTCCTCTCCCAAAATTTAAAATTATTCGAGGGTATTCTGTTACTTTTAATGAACAATCCATAAATAAATTTGTTGTCTATTTCCTTGAGTATGCAGACCTTATTACAATACTTAGAACTGAAGGTGAACTCATCGTCATTAATCTTTACAGTATTTTTACTTTTTAGTTTTTCTTTCCAAATTCGTGGTATTGCATTTTTTAGCATATACAATTCACTTACCCAATTTTTACTATTCTTCAGATTATTATAGAGAAATTCTTCATCTAATCTTCCATTCTCATCGATAATGTCATTCAAATAAATAAATCCCGAGTTTATCCAATTATTGAAAATAAGTGTTTTGCCCTCATAGAGAATATTTTTATTACCCCAGATAATTTCCTTTTTATATTCAAAATCATGTTTAAACGTGCTTTTAAATCTTTTAACTTTAAACCAAGCGTCTAAAATTGACTTATAAAATTCAGGTACATAGTGTGCAATTATAGTTTTGGGTATTGAGTCATTATTCATCTTAAAGATCAGAAAATTAGTACCAAAAGAATCAAAATAAAATCTTGGTAAAGCTTTCCAATTAGCGTCTGTTGGATCGGTCATTCTTTTAATCCATGATATTTTTAATGTATCTATATGTGATTTAACATCTCTTATCTTCAAACCTCCGTTTTCGTATTCATCAATTAAAGTTGCTCTCTTAATTCTTTCTACGGAATCGTTCCATAAATATGAAAATATCATTTTGTCTAATTCTTTGATTTGTTTATTGGAAATGTGTTGTACATTGGCTAAAAAGGTGATTTTTGGGATTATAAAAGTGTTGATTATGAACGTTTTTCCGATTAATGTTAGTTTTCTCTTTTTCCAATTTTTCAAAAGTCTATCAATAGAAGAGATAATATTCTCCCAATTTAAATTGTCGCAAACTTTTTTATTTGTTCCAAAATAGATTCCCAATGCTTTTACTTTAGTGTTCCATCTAAGACCTTCATAAAACTTGTCTTTGTTTTTATTCATCCCTAAATAGATTCCCTCTGTTTTTTGCCTATTTAGTTTGAGACCAGAAATTTTACCGAATTGTTCAACAATTTGCAACGCGCGTTTGATATCTTTGAATTTCACAAAAAGAGTAGTGTCGTCGGCCAGTTGTGTTATTTTAAGATTATATTTTTTGATATTAATCCCACTCAAAAATCTGTCAGATCTTATCTTTATTGCCATAATCTCCACAGCAATTACAAACAAAAGACATGAGAGCGGACACCCCTGTCTAATTCCCCTAGTGATTTCATAGGTATCTGATATCCAATTATTATTTTTAACACAACCATTAATGTTTTTATACATTGTTTTAACCCATGACATAAACGATTTGCCAAACCCAAAATGTTGTAAAGATCTAATCATAAAATTCCATTCAATAGTGTCAAAGGCCTTGGTAAAGTCTAAAAACATAATGCAAGAATCAATATGAAATTTTTCGGAATATTCAATTATGTCATCAATTTGGCGAATATTGTAACCAATAAACCTATTCCTTATATACCCGTTTTGATCAGTATCTACAATTTTATGAATAACTTTCTTCAGTCGTGTAGACAGAACATATGCGGCAATTTTGTAGTCCGTGTTCAAAAGCGATATAGGGCGCCAATTGCTCAAATTTGAAGGATCTCCTTTTTTGAAAATAAGTGACAAGACCCCTAACTTTTGTGAATCACTAAGCTCACCTTTTCGATATGCAAAATTTAGAGATTTAACAACTAATGTTTTGATTTTAGACCAAAATGATTTATAAAATTCCGATGTTAAACCGTCACTTCCAGGACTTTTATTCAGTTTCATTTTCTTAACCGCTGCCTCACATTCTTCAAAAGATAACTCTCCTTCACATAATAACCTCTCTGATTCGGATAATTTTTTGTTAGTGTTACATGTTTCTATATACTTATTAACTTCATCATCAAGTACATTTTCAGATTTGTATAATTTAGAGTAAAATTTTGAAATTTCCTGAAGAACTTCATCTTGGTCTTTAACAATACCACCATTTTCTTTCTGCACTGTTTTTATGACCTTTTTAATTTGACGCTGATTTTCCAAATTTAAAAACATTTGAGTGTTACGCTCCCCTGATTCGACCCATTCTATTCTGGCTCTTATTTTTGCACCATCTGCCTTTTTTTCGTAAAACCGTGTTAGTTTTGTCTCAATATCATTTATTATATCCTCGTTATTTAGATTAGTGTTTATCTTGCGTTCATATTCAATGCTTAGTGTCTTTTCTAATCTATTGATTTCATCCTTTTCTCTTCTATTTTTTGCTTTACAGTATTCGATCGTTTTATGTTTAATATATGTTTTACAATAATCCCAAAATTGTGCATCGTTTAAGTTGGCATGTGTGTTGAAATCTATGAGTTTGTCTATTAGTTGGTCTATCGTACGTTTATAATCACTGTCTTTTAAAATACTATTGTTTAATTTCCATAATCCATTTCCCTTACTCTCCAAACTCTCTACGTTAAGTTTCATATATACTGCTTGATGGTCAGTGCATTTAATTTGCGCGGGTCTTATATCAATGGACTCAATATTTGACATATCATTACTTATTAGAAAATAATCAATCCGACTAGCTTCTTTTAATGACTTTCTTCTCCAAGTGTATTGTTGTTTTGATTTGTTAAGATATCTCCAAATATCGACTAGCTTATTGGTTTTTATTAATTTAGTAAGACCATTACTTTTCTTTAACCGTTTAGATGTACTTTTACTTACTCTATCTCTTTTATCTAAAATTTCATTAAAATCACCACCAATGATAAGGGAACCTTCTTTAAATTCTTGCAGCTTCTTTAATATACTTTTGTAAAAGATATTTCTGTTTTTGTCGTCATTTGGTCCGTACAGATTTACTACAGTGTAATGATAATCATTGATCTGTACATTAAGAAAAACATATCGTCCCTCATTATCTATTTTGAACCCATTGACCGATAGATTTAGATTTTTTGAAATAAAAATTGATACACCTTTACTTTTTGATGTACCAAAGGAATGGTATGCATAGCCAAAATCAATAAATTCGTTTTCGATTTCGTTTACAATATCTTCTGTAAAGTGTGTCTCTTGAATTAATGTTAATCCTGATTTTTGTTTTTTTAAATATTGATAAAGTCTTAATCTTTTATCTTTATTTCGAAGGCCCTGACAATTCAGGGACATAATGTTTAGACTCTTCATTCTTAATTAAATCATAACTAAGTAGAGCCCTGAAAATACAGGGTATGCTGGTTCATTATTTTAACCATTTTTCCCAATATTCATTTTCTTTTTTTCCTTTGTCTCTGGCGAAGGTGGGGTTCTCTGTTTAGACTTGCTCCTATCCCGAGGGGGAATTGGAGTGGTCATACCACGTGCTGCCCTGACAAAGTGATCCATTGGACCAGCAGCACCCTGTTCAGAGTCTGACTTTTTTGTTTTGTCTTTCTTTTTGTTACTCTTTTTTCCGGTTACACGGACTTGACTTTGTGTTTGTATTGTACCTGCCGTTTTACCTACCAGAGGAACTTCTTTCGACATTATTTCTGTTTCCTGATCATCTTTTTCATTCGATGAGGGAACTTCTTCAGTTTCCTGCTCATCTTTTCCATCTGAGGAATCACATTCCTCATCACTATCAACACTTTTCTCTTTAATGTTAAACTCACAATCATCCTTCTTGTGCCCCTCTTGCCCACAAAAATCACAAACCCAATCTTTTGTACATTCACTGGTGTAATGACCTTCAGACTTACACTTTGCACAGTGGGGGGCTTTCTGTATTCGTATTTCCTTGGGCTGACCGTAGTACCACAGATTTGCATGGTATTTGCCTACTCTGAGGTACCTCGGTAAGTCTTCCTGGAGTTTCTCTATGTAAACAATCCTGTCCCCGGTGTCACAATTTGTTAATTTATTGTTTACACGCAACTTTTCACGATAGATGTCAAGAATCTTGCAACCTTTCAATGCAATCGCTCTTTTGATTTGGTTGTCATCTGCAGACAAAGGCACATTTGAGATTCTAAGCTTTGTTGTAGTTTCAGGGTCAAATTTTGGAGTATTTGGGTTTTCAGGTAATGGAAAAATAGTTTTACCTCTGATTTGGATACCCTTTGATAACAAAGTAACACGATCGTTGACAAATTCCGCGTATATGCGCCAATTACTTTACTTAATGTTGATACAAAACTTTTGGCATATACACTAGCTCAGAGAATTAAAGAAATATTACCAAAAATCATAAATAGTGACCAAAATGGATATGTTAAAAATAGATATATAGGATATAATGTGCGGCAAATACAAGATGTAATAGATTATGCGGAAAAATTCAAAGTAGAAGGTGCTTTACTATTTTTAGACTTCTCAAAAGCTTTTGACTCCCTAGAATGGTCATTTATGTATGAAGCTCTTAAAAAATTTGGATTTAAAGATTCTATGCAAAAATGGGTAAGATTAATGTATACGGATATAAAAAGTTGTGTTATAAATAATGGGTGGCTCTCAGAACCTATCAAAATACAGAGAGGAGTAAGACAAGGCTGTCCGTGCAGCGCCCTAATCTTTGTTATAGCTGTTGAAATATTAGCTTGTAAAATCCGACAAGATAATAACATCAAAGGGTTTAGGATAAAAATAGATGGGAAAACTTGTAGTATAAAAATAAGTCAACTCGCAGACGATACAACTCTTTTTCTAAATACAAAGATAGATATTACTAATGCACTGAATTTAATAGAACAATTTGGGTCTTTATCGGGATTAATTTTAAATAGAAGTAAAACAGAGGGAATTTGGCTTGGACCTTTAAAACATAGTAGAGACAAATTCTATGAGAACATAAATTGGACAGATGAACCTTTAAAAAGTTTAGGTATCTACTTTGGTAGAGATAGAGAAATTTGCCTTAAAAAGAATATTGATAAACAATATGATAAAATAAATAAAATATTGAATAACTGGAAAAAAAGAAACTTAACTATGATAGGAAGAATAACAGTAATCAAATCACTAATCATACCTAATATTACTTATATAGCATCAGTAATTGATATTAATAAAGGACAACTGAAACCATTCAAAAGCCTAATATATAAATATATCTGGGATGGAAAATCAGAAAAAAATTCAACGAAATACATTATCTCTACACTTAAAGGAAGGAGGGCTGAATATGACAGACATAGACAGCTATATAGATGCAATTAAATTAAGTTGGATCAAAAGATTAACATCAAATGAAGATTCAAGATGGAAAATACTACCTAAATTTTGTCTGAATAAATTGGGCAAAAATTTTCTTATATTCAAAATCAATTTAGATAAAATAAGTTCAATAACCAATATAAAAGAAATACCAGACTTTTATTTGGAACTTATCAAAACATGGATAAAACATAATAAATTAAATAACTCACCTAAAAACTTTGCTGCAATCAGGCAACAGATTCTGTGGGGTAATCAGCATATTAAACTGAAAGGAAAATGTCTTATTCTAACCAATTGGATAAACAGTAATATAATCTTTGTAAATGATATTATAGATAAAGATGGAAAAATATCAGAAACTGTAGTGGCAAATAAATTAAAAGAAAAACATAATTGGATCAGTGAATTCATAAAACTTAGAAAAGCCATACCTAAACTATGGACAGATAGATTAAGAGAAGATATGTCTATTAAAACATCTGTAAAAACTGAGTCAAAAATATTGTTAGGCAAAATAGAAATCAAAGATTATACATGTAAAATGATTTACAATTATATCAGGAAAGACATGAATGAAATGCCATTAGGCTTCTTAAAATGGAAAAGATACTTTAAAGAAGATTATATTAAGGTAAAATATTAGAGAATCTATTCTTATTCATTCATTACTATGTTAAAGAAAATAAACATAAAATTTTAAGGTGGAAAATTATTCATTACACATTACCTTGTAAAGTACTGCTAAAACAATTGAGAATTTCTGAAACAGATAAATGTAATTATTGTACAGTCAAAGAAGATTATGAACATTATTTTCTAAATTGCAGTTATCTTGATAAATTTTGGACTAAAATAAAGGAAATTACTAAGAGAATTAATATTGATAATCATATTTTTTCAATGAAAAACTTTGTATATGGTTATAAAATACAAGAGAAGGGATACAATGAGATAATTTTTTTCTTAACAATCATACTTTTTTCAATTTACAAAGCTTATTGTAAGTCAGATGGAAAAACTAAATATGTAAACATTTACAGTATATTCAAATGTGAATTTCTTAACTCTTTAGCATTGCAAAATAAAAACTACAACTGGCAAAGCCAAAATCTTATACAGAATTAAAGATATATTAGAGCAAGTGAAACTTTGAAAAAATACTTATCGCTATAAGCAACCTTTTTCACAAACACACTCTGGCTACAGACCGCTACATCATCAACTGCAAATCATTCAAGAATTCTAATAATTTCTATAGCTATGTTACATTGCAAATCATAATGTTCATGAACTGTCATGTATACTTTCAACTTTCTTCAAAATTTTAAAAATTCTAGTATTTTCTTTTGTATAGCTCTATAGATTTTGTTTGGGTGAATTCTATGTCTCTCCCCTATTGTTCCGCTGTTCCGTGTTCGAGGAAAACCCAGTTGTTCCGGCGATGTTCATGTTACACGAAAGAAAGCAGCAACATGTTCATGAATTGTTCTTCACCCTGTTTACAAAAATGGTTAAGAGAACAGCAGGTCTACCAATTGGATAGTCTACCAAGTCGATATGGAGCAAGGCATCGTTGGAGCTATTCGGACCAAAACAAGTTTGGATATCGCTGGTTGTTGGCGTCATTTAAGGGAAGATTTACAACGAAAAATGATTGCTGACGGTGTTCCGCAAACTTCTAGAGTCATCATCATCAACGACCTGTACAATCTTCTTCGCTCCAATTCTCAAGCTGAATACAACGCCAAGTTAGAACAAATATCAACACAATGGCCGCCTGATTTCAGAAAGTATTTCCTGGATTCCATCAATCCAAAAGCGGAACACTTTGGGATGTGGAGAATTCAAAATAAATTCCGCAACTACATCACAGAATATGGAGTAACAACAAACCAGTCCGAAGGCTTTAATTGGCTACTCCATGATCTCCAAGGCTGGAAAGAGGCGCCTATCGACTGTGTGATGTTAGGGTTTAAGATGCTCCAGTCATATTACCTTAATGAAATACGGAGGGGCAAATCAGGATTGGGGAACTATACACTTCGCCCACAATATCACGATATGTTGGAGGATTTGGAGACATCTATGCCAAATACATCATGCCACCCAAACGATATTGTTCAATCTATCAAAGAAAAGAAAGTCATATTAAAATCCCCCCAAGAACAACAAACCCCCGGTGACAATAGCAGAGTTGTTAGAGCACAAGAAATCAGGTTGAAAGATGGAATATCTCTGTCATCAAGGTTAGGCGTTTTTACTGTATTCGATGAAAGGAATTTCAACATAGTAAAGCTCTTTCCACCATCGTGTAGCTGCCCCCTAAAGGATGGATGTGTACACATTCTTGCAGTAAAATTAAGCCTCAATATGCCGATTTCTGATGACACTGGCATACGTAATCTTTCAACCGTACGGAAAAACGCAAGAGCCCCAAAGAAAGTGAAACCAGGCAGGAAGAAACCAAGGCACGGCGATGATGATATACCGGAACAGACGGAACAATGCAAGGAACGGGTAGAATATCACACGGAACGTGCAGAACATCATACGGAACAGGCAGCAAATCAAACGGAACAACAAACGGAACAGGAAGATCCACAAACGGAACAGACAGAACAGCAAACGGAACAAACAGAACAACAAACGGAACAGGCAAATGAGAGCATTCAGAAGGACATATTGTACAGCCAGGAAGTTTGGGTATGCGCAGATGGGTCGTTGATACGTGAAAACCTTAATGTCAGCGATCGAAGGTTGATCACAGATCCATGTGGTTGGCTAAACTGCACCATCATCGATGCCTGCATGGATTTAATCAAAAGCCAATTCACAAACATCTCCGGCTTAGAATCATCATGCTTAGGAATTCAACTTGATTTTACGCGACACACAGATGATTTCATCCAAATCATCAATAGAAACCCAACGAATGGCGGAACACATTGGCTAACAGTATCTAATATTGGCTGTACACCCGGAACAGTCAATATTTGCGACTCCTCTTTTTTCCGATGTTCCGTCAATTGAACTTCAGTGCATAGCCACCCTTGTACAGCCACCATCAATGGAACTTAAAATACATATGCTGGATGTTTTTCCACAGAACAACGGCTATGATTGTGGTCTGTATGCAATAGCAAATCTTGTAACTATTGCATCAGGCCATGATCCAACAAAGATGAGATATGACAGGCGAAAAATGAGGTCTCATCTATTCCTTTGCCTGGAACGTAAATCTCTGACTATGTTTCCAACGATTGGACAAAGGAAAGTAAAAAAATCCAGTGAAACGGGAAATTGTTGTTCAGTTACATTGTTACTGTAAACTACCTGAAACACACACATTATATGTAATGTGTGATGGGTGCGATGGCTACTTCCATCCTCAATGTCTTGGTATGACAGACGACCAAGCAACCGCCATGGACAATGTTTATCGCCATGAATGCAGTATCAAATATAAATAAATCCATCATGATACAACATAAAACAAACAACAGCACATGTCTTCTTTTATTTAATTAGTTAGTTTTCAAAACACGGAACAACTTGCGGAACATTCCGTATGCATGTGTTCCGTTTTTTAGTCTGTTCCGTCGTTACGTTGTTCCGCCATTCCGTCTTTTAGTAATTGCCAGATTGTTCTTTATTCTATTTTTTCTCTTAATGAAATTCCCTAATTTATAAACCTGGATTAAATATACTCATACTTACTGAACCATACTGTCTATCACAGCCTGCATACATGTTCATGTATACAGGTACATGTTTCATGATCTTGTTCTTAACTTTTTTTTTGTTAATCATACAGTAATATTACTATTTTTCCTTACAAATATGTGCCTGTGTCGTCGTCCTCAGCACGTGGTATTGTACGTCGCCACTAAATCAATGTTTCGAAATTATAAAGCCTTCTTTGAGATATTAATAATTTTTGTTCTATAAAGACAGTATGGATAATAGAAAAAATAAAGTATACTTACCTAAAAACCACGAAATTTCCTCTTTTAATCTGCATAACGGTTTGTCGTTCCGGTGCATGCATTCCACAGTTACTTCGTGATAAGATCAATTGATCGTGACACGTTCGCCTTCAATTTATTTCGATCATAAACTCTTCACGTCTATTTCTTACATGTAAGCTTCTTATTCCATTAAAAAATGCAGTTATATAAATTCATCAATCATTATGATTATTGGCAAAAGAACAACATATATTTATTATCCATACTCTCTTTCTTAGTAAATATACACACGAAAAAGAATTGATCTTTTTGTCACAGTAATTACATCTATGATATGATTCTCGTTTATGTTGAGTATATGTTATGTGTTGAATTTATGTTATATTAGAATTATATGTATAAAGATGTAAATAGATAATAATAAAAAAAAAAAAAAAAAATTATAAGCACGGACATGTCAAAAAATTATCATAGGGAGAATACCAGGGGTACGAGCTTCATTAAACGGAATATTATATGTACATTACTAAGGGGCGGACAGGGGGTACCTCTCTCCCCCTCCCATCCCCTTACCTCCCACCTCCCGCCCCTCCTTCCTCCCCCTCTTTTTCATCCTGTCCTTACCTCGCCTCCCGCCCCTTTCGCCCTCCTCTCGCTCCCTTTTCCCCCTTCCCTACCTCCTCCCTCTCTTCCTCCTCTCGCCCCCTTCCTTCCCCCTCCCTTTCACCCTGCCCACCCCCTCATTACTACCATATAGTCAAATTCAGAATTGTACCTTCGAGGTCAAATTCCATGCTGAGGTCAATACTTGAATCAAGTCACCTCATTATTTTCTTTATAAAAGTCAATTTAGAACTCAAAATTGATTTTTTTTTCAATGACAATGTCAAATATCAAGGTTCATGTCAAAACCAAGATCTACTTTCAAAACCTCTCCCTATTCATGCTTTTTTTCAACATGGTTTAAATGACATTCCAGAATTCATTCGAAGAGGGTAAAATGGCTATTTTAGCAGTTTCCCCGGGGAAAATCAACTATAACATGGGAGAAAGTCTTCTATATAGTAGATTCCTCCGGGGGAAAACTTCTATATAGTACATTTTCCGGATGGAGCCACTATATAGCCATTTTCCAGGGGGTGGGGGGTGGAGATGTCTAGGGGAAAAGACTACTTATACCCCTTTCACAAAACAAACATCACACACTTCTTTAAATACTAGCGAAATTTTATATGATTATTTGATACAGGAAAGGTCTATTTTTCATTATATATAAAAATCAAATTCAAGGAATTGTGGTGCCCCGCTTTTGGGCGTTTGTCTTTAAAGAAATGCTTACAGACACCCCCCTTCTTAAGTTTTCATAATATATCTCATATATTATCAACATTCTAAATACGAAAGATTAAACTCAAAGAAAAGGTCAAAGGGTCCTAACTTTTGATTTGTTACCAAGGGACACGGCTTATGAAAAGGTTTGCACATGTGAAATATTAAAGTCCTATCATTTAAATTACCATTCAAAACTTATGATCGAGGTTGAAGTTTTTAAATGTGAGTCAGCCTCTTAGGACGAGGTCACAAGGTCAGAATGTTGTTACCAACAGATAGGTCTTGTCACAAGGAATACACATGTAAAATCACCATCACTTTCTGTTCAAAAGTTATAGTCAAGTTTAAAGTTTTTGAAAAGTATGTCAAACTCCAAGGTCAAGAGGTAAAAAAAATTGGTATCCATTGAAAGATCTTTTCACAAGGAATACACATGTGAAATATCAAAGCCCTATCACTTTCCATTAAAAAGTTATGGACAAGGTTAAAGTTGGTTAAAGTTTTTTGAAAAGTAGGTCGAACTCAAAGGTCAAGATCAAAAATTTTGGTATTCATGGAAGGCTCTTAAAATTGTCACAAGGAATACACATGTGTAACATGAAAGTCCTACCACTTTTCATTCAAAAGTTATGTTCAAGGTTAAAGTTTTTGATACTTAGGTCAAAGTCCAAGGTCAAGGTCAATAATTTTGGTATCCATGGAAAGGTCTTCTCACAAGGAATACACATGTGTAATATGAAAGCCTTATCACTTTCCATTCAAAAGTTATGGTCGAGTTAAAGTTTTCGATAAGTACATTTTGTAGGTCAACGACCAAGGTTAAGGTCAGAAGGTCAAAAATTTTGGTATCCAACGAAATGTCTTGTCACAAGAAATACACATGTGTTATATAAAAGCCCTATCACTTTCCATTCAAAAGTTATGTTCAAGGTTAAAGTTTTTAATAAGTAGGTCCAAGGTCAAGGTCACAAGGTCAAAAATTTTGGTATCCATGGAAAATCTTGTCACAGGGAATACACATGTGAATTATCAAAGTCCTATCACTTACCATTCAAATGTTATGAACAAGGTTAAAGTTTTTGTGACTGACGGACAGACAGACGGACAGAAGAACCGGTTTTAATGTCCCCGCGCTTTTGCGAAAGCGAGGGACAAAAAGTAACAAAAGTTTCATTGAATTCTTCGATTTATGAGTGTTCAAAAAGGGACATTATTGTCCGGGATCCATTCTACTATTTCATGGCAGAATTTACGCCCTTCTTGTTAGATACCCTCTCTTATCACTGCAACGTCATCTCGTTTTAATTGTAAATATTGAAATATTATGTTGTATTATTAATTTTAACTAGTAATGTATCATCAAAGTTGCTCGGGGCCGAAATTGAGGAAATTCAAATACATATAATATAAATTTATTAAGAGCTTTTAAAAACATTATAAATTAAGATATCATAAAAAAAAGTCTGAAATTGACATATTTTCCTCATTTGTAAAATAATTTGTTTAGTTTAAATATAAATGCTTGATCAATTGAGGTTTCATCGATCATCGTGTTAGAATAAAGCCTGTTTGTGAAACACGAATGCCTCCGGTGGCATCCTTGTTAGCATTAACACCATTTTCTGTTAAGTACATGTATGTGAAAGGTCAAAGTCAGGGTCACTGGGTTAAAAAAAATTGTATCGATGGAAAAATCTTGTGACAAGGAATACACATGTGAAATATCAAAGCTCCATCACTTGACCATGCAATGCCCAGTGATTAAGTTTCTAACTTGGTCAAATATCAATGTCACGAGATCACAACTTTTGGTATCAATGGAAAGGTCTTGTTACAAGGAGTACACATGTGAAATGCAAAAGACCTATCACTTACCATTCAAAAGTTATGCACAATGTTACCGTTAAAGATTTTGAAAGCTATAGCTGACGAAATTTCGTAAACTACAGCTTTCAAATTTTTTGAAAGCTAATCGATGACGAAATTTCGTTAACTATAGCTTTCAAAATTTTATAGCTGACGAAAATTTTGAAAGCTAGGGAATCGCTGACGAAAATTAGTTAACGACAAATCGCTGAAGAAATATCGTCATCTCTCGAGTATTCAAAAAGCTAAGTTTTCAAAAAGCTTTCAATTCGTTCACGAACTGAAAGCGAATATTAAACTTTCGACTGGTCGGGGTTGTACCTATCAAAAGTTATGCCCAATGTTAAAGTTTTTGAAAAGTAGGTAAAGGTCAAGGTCACGAGGTCAAATTTTTGGTATCAATGGAAAGGTCTTGTCACAAGGAATACACATGTGAAATATGAAAGCCCTATCACCTCACACTCAAAAGTTATGTCCAATGTTTTTCTGACAAACAGACAGGCAGACAAACAGACGGACATGCATAAAGCTATATGCCCCAAATTTGATTCGGGGACATAAACATACTGTATACGTAAACGTTCCTTATCAAATGTTTGCTTAGAATATCTTCAACCTGCCTAATACTTCTATCTAATCCTCAGAATTTTTGCAGAGCATTCTGTGGTCATTAATCTCTATTTTTGAGCAGTTATATATTAATTTCTTTTATTCACAGCGTGTCCTGATTATTATTACGGTTATAACTGTACTCAGAGATGTCATAACTGTAAGAACAATGTCACGTGTCACCATGTCAATGGAACATGCCTGGATGGATGTAGGGATGGTTACACTAGCCATAAGTGCGATAGAGGTACTGTAACAGTGTATCCGATGGAAAAGTAATATCAAGACATATGTAATGATAATATTTCTATTTGATATATATAGGATCTCCAATTGATTTTCATTTCATACGATGTATTATGAAACGAGTTGTGCATTTTATATCCCCGAGCCTTGGCGAGGGGATATAAAACGCACAACGAGTTTCATAATACATCGTATGAAATGAAAATTCATTTGATATTCCTTTTATCACATGATATTGCCAAAAATGTGTATTTCTGACGTGAAATCAACGATTCCGAGAACTACAGAGGCGACTCACGCCGTGATCTAGAAGTCGTCTGCTACGTCATGAGAAGTAGTTTCCCCCATCGTATAGATATTCTGTGCGTAAGAGAAAAGTATTTCAATTTTGAATAGTATTTTAATGCAAGAATTAATTCAACAACAACAATTCTAATCATTGATATTGACTCCGGGTCTGAATTTAACAGTTGACCAATATCTGAAAGGTCACATTTGTCAAGGTTCATGTGATTAGGTTCCAAACTTGACCAATCGCATTCAAGCAGAGCGATATGTAACGTGTTATCATGTCATATATTTATGAAATGGCTTTATGAAACTGCATAACGGGTGTATCATGTGATAAATTGTCTTTATCAGTGTATCAAAATCTTGTTTTGGCATTCAGATTCATGGATTGGCAGATTTGCAATTTGCTTATCAAGCTACGATAAGATCGATATATAAAAAAAATCAGTTTGATTTCTTTGAATAATTAAAGAAAGGATGGATAATCTCCACTTGGTTACATAACATCGAATTCTCCTACTGTCTTTGTTCATTTCTTGATCCTTATCTTAACTTGACTCTCGCTGTAAACTTTTCCTATTAAAGTAAGTACTGATAATTACTTGTCACTGCTCCATGTGGAATTCCTAGAAATGACCAGAAAAAATACAAAAATTAAACCTGATCTCATTTTATTTCATTTCTGGCGTAGCCATTGTTTACAATTATTTTTAAATACTGCTGTAACATACCGCTCCGTGGTCAAACGAAACGGATGTATATTTTTGCTTCATTAAACGTATTTCAAACCAATGTCTACCTTCAAAAACACATTACTCTTGCCTTTCCCAGAGTGTCCGATAGGTTCTTATGGCCCGGGCTGCTCGTTGAAATGTGTCAACTGCTTTAAAGATTCCTGCCGAAATACAGATGGATTATGTCAACAAGGATGTGATAAAGGTTACAAAGGAACATACTGCAGAACAGGTAAATCTGTTCACAACGTTTCATTCACTTACACGAGCTTAGCTTGTCATTGCATTTTAGACCTGGATGGTCAACCTAAAAGATCATGTTATAACCTAAAATGTATTTGATCCACGTTAATACATTTAAGGTAGTTATTACAGTTTAAGTTGCGACAATTTACTCCTTCTAAATCGATCAGTCTTCCCTAATACGTTTTTATGGATACCCAAAATGGAATCTCATCAACACGGTTGATCTGTAAGCAATTCTTCGAAAGATGATGATACACAACTAAGACAGTTCACATCAAAATTCTTTTAAGTGATAAGTCAAATTGACCATATGGTTGTCATATAGATAAGGAAGACATTGAAAATGTTGGCGGATCTTATGCGATTCCTTAATTAAAGATTCCTTGATTTCTGAGCAGCATTAACAACGAAAGATGAAATCTATTAATGATCAAGTTGAGAGGATAAAAATGTTCTATTTTAGCTCGGTATTATCCTTACTTTCTCTAACGAAGTCGACATTTTGAAACAGTAATTGACAGATCGAAGGAGAGTCGCTAAAAACAATGCTACATGTATGTTTAATCTTTCAAGAGCAGTTTGCTCAGGTCAGTTGTCATTTGTAATAAAAATATATAATACTAATTAAAGATATTTTGATCCAGTCTGTGAAAATGGAACATACAGCTATAACTGCAACACAACTTGTGGTAACTGTAGAAACAGTGCAATATGTGACAGGGAATCTGGTAATTGTCCTGGAAATGACTGTGAAGACGGTTTTAAGGGACCTAATTGTAAGGATGGTAAGTTGATTTACCATAAGAATATACATCAAATCTAACTTCATTATTTGATTATGGCAATCAAATTCACGATTTTATTCTTGCGTCTGAAAATGTTACTGATAATTCAAGGTATGCAGGCAAGTAGAGAAAATAGTCAATGAATTGGCCTTAATATATTCAAATGCAACTACATTCGTACATAATTATGTAATATCCTTAATTCTTATCAGACAGCCGAAAGCCAATAAACGAAAATTATAAATCACGCGAAATCATTTTCTCCAACCTCTTCCTTTGCGAAAATATTTCGAAACTCATACAGTATTTGAGTTTGTGAAAAAGGTTTGATAAAATGTTAAACGTCTTTAAATTCAATATCATCATTTAAGACCAGATAAATTTACAGCATGGACCAGATATGCACGTTTCGGGTACTTAACCCTCGTCAGTGATCCTCAATCTAAACAATGTAATGTAGCCGAAAAAAGCGTGAAATTATTAGGTCCAAAAAGATAGGATCATCAAACAATTCATAAATTTAGCAAAATGCGAGTACTTTAAAACTCAGTATAGAGTTCTAAAATCAGCGTCGTTATTATCTAAAATTAGGTATTTTTTACATAAATATCAGAAAGTTTCAGAAGAAATAAACTTAAGACATAAGTTTTGGGGTATATGCTTTGAACCACCTTTCATAAAGCTTATAAACAGAGGTTTTACAAGCCATGCAACTGTTGCATTTACTATTGATATAATATTATTTTTTGAAATTCACAAATTGGACAAAATATGATGTGATCTCCGTCTATTTGTTTGTAACTAATGTCTGGCCCATGCTGTAAATTTATCTGTTCTGAAATGATGCTATTGAATTTGAAGACGTTTAATATTGTGGAAAATATGTTTAAGAATGTGTTACCGGTGAATACGGGCAAAACTGTAGAGAGAAATGTGGGTCCTGCAAAGATGAAGTCACGTGTAACAGCGTGAATGGTACCTGCACAAATGGCTGTAAAGACGGATATCTTTGGGATGATTGTAAAAGAGGTTTGTTCATTGTAAATATTAATGTCTCTCTTAGCACATATCTGCAATAATATTCCAAAGTGAATTTTCTATAAACTGAATTCATTAGCTCAACTCTCAACGTTTCTGCGACAGGCCTATATTAAGAAAAATAAACTTAAACTATTGTCACATACTTCACAGTTCTCAATCCATCAATTGAAAACAATGTTAGTTTTTTTCTCCTTTTGTACCGTCTACAGCGTCTAGAAAGCTCGTCGCCGTGAATTATACCGTTTGTGCATCGGCTTTTGGGGGTTTTTTTTTCCCATAAACAAAAAGAATTTTAGAAACATTCCTTATAATTTAATTTTAAGTTATATAGTACATTTTGTGCATCTTATAAGATCTTGAAAAATCGTGAAAATGCTTTATGGAAAGTTCCTGCGTATCCATGGATTATCTCCCTCTTTGCTGATAACAGCAGCCGACAGACTGGTAATTGAACGGCTCCTGTGTTTGTTTTCATACATTTCAGGCCGAGTCATTTGATATATTTTCAAAGATGAATATAGAATGACTATGGATGGGATGGAAAGGCATCTGACAATCAGGTAGATGTTTGATACTGGTAAATTTTGTTTAAAATTCAATCTTTCAACAGCGTGACCTATCATCGCACCGACGCGATATGTTTTCCTACAAATCTCGTGATAAGTACTTCATTTAAAAAGTTTACCTGTTGGTACAATCGATTATTTTTGTAAATTTAAACTTAAGATGAAAATTGTATAAATGACGTGTATCTTGTGTTTAGTCTTCGTTTTCTAGGTAAATTTCAGTGTATCAAGTTTACGGGATCAACCATTTTGCTTAATTTGGGAAGTGATTCCAGAAAAGGGGGCGTGTCCTAATATTTTTCAGGTTATGAAAAATAACCTCAACTTTTAAGCCAATGAAAATACTTGTTACATGCAAAATTCAATTATTTGCAAATATACAAGTCCATGGGAAGCATAATAAGGTATTCAAATATACAAGAGAAGAGAGATGCTCCAAACACAAAGTTATATAGTACATTGTACAATTATATATGTACAATTTGCCCAATCAGTACTTGTGATGTTCCAGTCGCCACAAAAATAAGTACAGATAGGAGGAACAATTGCGAAACAACAAATGTAATTCATGGTTTAAGCTGCGAATAGTGTAAGAAGATCGTATATGTGGGAGAAACGGAGATACACGGGGGAACGGATAAAAGAACACATCGCCGATAAAAGTCATAGGAGGGACAAAAGTGTAGCAAACCATTTTAATTCCGGAAATCAAACAATCAAAGACTTAAAAATAATAATCATAGAACGATGTAGGAATAAGTTTGATTGGTTTATTTTTTACTTGATAAAAACCTGTGGCCGAAACGTTGATAGATGAGCTAATAAATACAGTTCATTTCACACAGTTTTGCAATTCTTAAAGTTTCATATGGTCTCGCAGGGATTAAATTGTCAGTAACTACGTTTTACCATTTGAACATCTATTACTAGCATAAATTATCTCTCACATTTTTGTTTTGTAGACCTTTTTATTCTCGGGTACACATGATTTCGGTAAACTTCGGAATTTGTTATTTACATATACACAGATTCAATCGCTTCAATGAACTTTACATCATGGGATTACTACGAAACATGTAGTAAACCAAGTGTTTACATTTGCTTATTCACTGTCTTTTTAATGAAATGAAATAATAAAATTCTCACAAAAAAAGAAAAAAAACAACTTATTTACTTTAGGTCGATCTAATATTTCATTAATTGCAAATGCAAGGTTGATCTGATATAGAGATATTATATTGCGTTCAAATAACCATGTTGAACATGGACATTCGAACACTTTCGAATGACCAACAGCGGGTACGACGGCTAGAATGGAAGGCAGGTGTAGTCTGCTATAGATACACATGTGCGTTTGCTTACCAAATCCTGAATGAAGTTTAGCCATTATTTAGTTATTAATTTAAGTTCTTTTTTAATATTTGATATAGACTGGGAATATGTATAATTTAAAACAATTCTTTATTGATCAAATACCATGACATGAGGCGTTCATCATACACAAATTAACATTTCAATGAAATAAAATATTTTCTTTTCTCATCTTAAAACATTCATATAAATATTTGCACAAATATTTGGTGAATTGATAATTCACAGGATCTATAACATCTTCAATATTAAAAATATCAAAATGACCAAATGATTCTTCAAATTTATCTCTTATGCTTCGATAAAAGTTACAGTTTAACAGAAAATGCTCTCCATCTTCAACTTTAATAATACAGAACTTACAATATCCATTTGAACGATTAATAGGAGGTTGACAATATCTACCAACTTCAACATTTAAAGGGTGTGCACTTATTCGTAGTTTCGAAAGTTATGATTTTAAGGTTTTCTGTAATGGATATGTTATATATTCTTGTATTGTAAATTTTGCTAAAGAATAATAAGTTACCCTCCTCTAAATGTTAAGTATAAAGAAGTTGATCAAAAATGGATTTTCAAAGAATTTTCTGGGTTGATTTGAAAATTTTTCATAGGAAACACTCAAAGATTCTAGTCTAATTAAAGTTTTTATATTATCCAAAGTTTTCCTAATGCTAGGACAATTCCCTTTTTGAGACAATTTTATATCTTCAATGAAAATAATAATGTCGGAGGGCTACAACTCTATACCATCTTGAAGAAAATTCCAAACCAATTTCCATGCACCAGACACGTGTATCGAATATTAAATTCTCACCAGTGATGCCCCCAGCGGAGTCACCAAAAATAATTTCAGTAGCGCCTTCTTTAATTTTTTTGAAGTTTGATTTTTACATTTACATTACGGAGCTTGCGCGGCTCCACATTTCCTATGGGGTCGATTCAGTAGCATATCCAAATAAAATCTATGTTCAAAATAGCATTAGAGGGATGATGCTAAGATGTTTAACACCTTTAATTTCGATGATATTTATTGGCGAAATGGCTAGTTTCCGAAATAGCAAAAAATATATATGATGTCACATTGATAAAAGGCCAAAACAATGATTTTTTCAGGTGAAAGAGCCGGAAAGAAGTAATTTAATCACTTGACAAACATCAGGCCACGGGGAACGATTTTAACTGCTCCACACTGCAACGTGAAATAAATGTCTATTAAAAGCTTCTTTTAAGATTTCATTACTAAGAGAATTGTCAACATCCTTTAATCTTGAATAATATTTAAACATAAGTTCATACATTCTAATACATAACGGATATATTCCTAATTCACATAAAACAGCAACATTGGAAGCTTTTCTATGCACCCCAAGAATATCTTTTAAAATCATATTTTGAATTTTCTCTATAGGAATTTTACTTATATTACTGATGTCTATTTTACAATCTGCTAATCATATTTCTGAAGAGTAAGTAAGAATAGGCATAATCAAGGATTGGTAAAGTTTTAGCCTTACTTCCACTGAGAAATTTGTATTACAAGGTTTTTCTTATTTTAGAGAATAATATGCTTTTCTTGCTTTGTCTTCAAGGCTTGATGTGGGGTATTTAAAATTTCCATTTGGTAAAAATGTTAATCCTAAATATTTGTACTTATCTGTTATCTTAACTATATTATGGCCAAAAAAGAAGTCCCGAGAAATATTATTTCTTCCTTTACTAGATACCATGTTTACTTAGTTTTATCTGAATTAATATCAATGACAGATATGGATAATGACCATATCCCTGTATACAGCACAAATCGATCATTCAGAAAATCAGAAATCGAAGGCATACGAAATCAGGACAAAACAGGAACCAAAGCAAACAAACAAAAACCTCCACCATATGAAAAGAAGCGAACTCCCGATATGGGAGTAAACCAGGTGCCCAGGAAGAGTAAGCATATCCTGCTTGCATGCAACACCCGCCGCTTCAATTCGGTAGAACTGTCACATCCGGTTACTTCCATTTCGGAAGCTTCCATTGTTGACAGTATTTCTGCAATCTATTGAGACACTCTTGAAGACCAGCAGATGACTCAGATATCATGACTAGGTCGTCAGCAAAAAATAAATGATTTATTTGTGATACATTTAGTAAAGCAGGATCTGTATTTGAGTGATCTAAATAATCAGAAAGGTCATCAATAAAAATGTTGAAGAGAATAGGGCTCAAGTTATCCCCTTGTTTTACACCAATATTTGTTACGAATATTTCACTGTGAAATGTGGCGTCTTTACAGGCACATTTTGAAGTAGAATACATGTTCTGTATAGGTCTTTTAAAATTCCCCCTACTCCCTTTCTCAAAAGTTTCAATATCATAGTTGATCTCCAAACATAATCTTTTTTTTTAAACCTACATAGCACACAAAAAAGTTGCACTTTGACGACAAATACTTATTAACAAGAATCTTTAAAATGAAGATGTTATCTGATGTTCTGTGATTTTTTCTGAATCCAGACTTATGAGGACTTATCTTACCATTATTTTCAATAAATTTGTTTAAGTGCTTCTGTAGAACACTATTAAAGAGTTTTCCTAAGCAACTTGATACACTAAAACCTAAATGTTTGTATTACAAGGATCAACTGCTTTATAAAGTGAGGATATAAATGGTAAATTCCAGTTTTCAGGCTTTGATTCCTTCACTTAGTACTTCATTAAAGAGTTTAACAATAGTGATAATAAGGATTGATGATCAGCTTTAATAAATTCATTGAGAATTAAATCTAGGCTAGCACTTTTCTTACATTTTAGATGAGAAATACTCTCCTTGATTTCTTTACAAGTAAAGGCAAAATCCAGAGGCTTTGCGGTATTTGCAAATAAATTTTCTACTTCTTCATCATATTGATTATAAGAGTTATCTTCCTTATTAAGAAAGTTTTTGTAATATATAACAAAATCTGAGATTCCTAATGATTTGGAAACTTCTTCAAGGTTTTTTTTTTGTTTACAATGATCAATCTCTCAACGTGTTATCCGTCCGATATGTGTTTTGCTTTGCTACAGTACTAGTCTTATGCAAATCAGTGCTTACACGTGTTCGCATTCAGCCTTCTACGGAGAAAAGTAAGTTATATTAGGGTACCCTTGTTACAAGCAATAATTGATCATAGCTCGGTAGCCAGGGCATATGTGACTGTTTAAACCAGTTAGTTTCTAATTTCTAAGCATGATAGACTCGCTTCCATAAAAAATTTGACAAAAATAGTTTATTCATGATTTGATCTTGACGAGACCAAATGTACCTTTAAGTAGCTATAAAATTCTTAACAAACAGTATCCTTTTAGGTATCTGTTGTACAAATGAATATTATATGTATTATATACATTAGATTCACAGCATATCTTTACCTATATATACTATCACTCAACTAAGAAGTTTGTTTCCTTCATCAAACGCAAACCGCCATATTTGCCCGAAAACTATCGAGACACTGCCGAAGATTACCCAGAAAATGCCAACACTGTTTAAATGTATGATATTTCTGCGAGATAAAACTAGAGATATATTTGTAAAATACGAGGACGTCTAACTGAACCTCATATAATCTAATATTTACTATAGGAAACAAAAATAAACTTTATAATACAAATATTTCAGAATGTTCGACTGGTTACTATGGATTTAACTGCAGTTTGTCCTGCACCGGTAATTGCCTTGAGACATGTGATCATGTTAATGGCTTGTGCCTTAAAGGTTGCAAAGAAGGGTACGAGGGAAAGCTCTGCATGGAAGGTAATTTTTCTTTGAAATCAATTCTAACCTCACATAAGAAAGAATATTTAAAGAGTTGAAAACTGTATGTAAAGATTTGAAAAAGAACAACAGAACTTAGCTACATTATTAATTTAGCAAGAAACAATAGGCATCGGGAAATACAACTACTTTAGCAAACAACCGGGAACGATTGCAACAAAATGCATGAAGTCACACATTTCTGTAGAACGAACAAATAAACAAACAAAGCAGACATATTGACAAATATGGCATACAGAATCAGGATAAAACAGGAACCAAAGCAAACAAACAAAAACCTCCACCATATGAAAAGAAGCGAACTCCCAATATGGGAGTGAGATCAGGTGGGACATTACAGTGTATGACGACTTCCCCATATCGACCGTAGAACTACCTCAATGACGATGTTAGTCGGTCACATACATATCCCTGACTGAGAAGCTTATCTGAAAGACTCTCTCAGAACAAAATCCGTAAATTTGGTACTTGCTCTGGCATAACGTATCAACTGAGATATGAACACACCATAAGCAGGCGATGAAGGGATGTTGCTACCCAGAAAATGAAAGTTTGTAATGCTGAAATTGAAGTCGTTACGTTTGTCATAGAGTGAGGTGTTCATGTGACCATCAGTGTCGTAGGACAACATTATGTCCAAATAGGAAGCTGAATTATTTGTCTTCAAGCTCCGAAGGATAGATATTGCTGAGGTAATCCGCGAGTTTTGGATTATTGATGGACAACTCATCGTCTATGTATCTGTAACTGAAGTTAAAGTCAGAAGCTAAGTATCTTTTACCTTCAGAGACCAAAGATTGAATGGATTCAGCTTCATACGAGTAAATGTCGGAAAGGAGTTGGGCATATTGAAACATGAACAACAACACATAAAAGGAGAGAGACCAATGTTCATCCGGTACGAACATTGGATTTCCATCTCCTGAAAGCCATAGTGAACAGTAAGGCTATCCAAAATACACATTAGTGGAGAGATAAACATTGCTCTTCCTTATGTCGTTCCAAATTGCTGTATATTTCACTCAATCACATTTAGAATACATTTTTTTGGATTAAATAAAGAGGAAAAATAGCCAAATTTACCATTATTTTATGGTTCTTAGAAGATGCACCTCCTACCTTTTTGTTTTTTGGTCTCTGGAGTAGTATTCCCCCGGTGAGAAAAAAACCCTACTGTACCTAAATATACAATTGTAAACGTCTTCAAATCCAATAGCATCATTAGAGAGCAGATAAAATCTGCAGCATGGACCAGACATGCACGGTTCGGGTACTAGGATGCTACAGGACTCACTTTTTAGAAAT
The DNA here is from genome assembly GCA_033119305.1 of Pinctada imbricata. Classification (NCBI taxonomy): domain Eukaryota; kingdom Metazoa; phylum Mollusca; class Bivalvia; order Pterioida; family Pteriidae; genus Pinctada; species Pinctada imbricata. The sequence continues at coordinate 48,807,458 of VSWD01000003.1, read as the reverse complement.
TTCAAGGAATTTTGATAACAGAAATTTTCAAATGCGTTGAAGAAGCGATCAACCGAAGTAGATCGATCTTGGCTATAGGTGCCCTTTGGGACTCCCGGTCTACCAGCAGTGATACTCACCAAGTGGTACAAATGTCAAACGTCTTCAAATTCAATAGCATCATTTAAGAGCAGATACATTTTCAGTGTACGATCTAAAAAATCCGATTTCTATTGATTTCTATGAGAAAATGACAAGTTTTTACTTATATTCTAGCAAGATTATAAGAGTCAAATCAACAAGTATATGTATAAATCTTACGGATTACTTCTTGAAAATTCCATTTTTATAAATCCACATTATAGGGCAGATTTTTAAGAGTCATATCCTATCAGCTCCTTCAGATTTTAAGATCATCATATATTTTATTTAAGATTGAAGAAAAACAGCATCAGTCAATGATTCTACTGAAAATTTGCCGAGTGTGGTCAAATAATTAAATTGGAAATTAATACAAAACCTTCGGCAATTAAATAGGAGCTAGATACACCATGCTTATCATGCTTATTATAGAATAATTTTGAAATGTTACGACATGCTGGAGATCCTTCCCTTTTCTCTTCGACAAATAATCGGAATGTGTTTTTTCATTCTACACGTAATACTATTATTAAAATGTCTTAAATCAAATGTTTTACTATATAAGAGCCGTAATCTGCCAATTTATAGTTGCATAAAATATGTTCTTTTCATGATTATATTTCAAGTCTTCTTAATCAACTATGAGAAATAAACTATATTTTACGTAGAAAATGAGTCTTTTTCATAATATGATATATTGAATGCTATGTCGAGAAATAACAGTATTTTTGGGCAGGTTTTACCTCATATACTTGAAGGTACTTTTACTTTATAATGATTCAATTTAACTAAAAAATAAAACATCGCTTAAGACGGTATGGCCGGATTGCAAAGCAGGTTTTTGTCACCAACTGGGCCAAGGTCACTAGGTCAAGTATTACAGCATACATTGAGAGTTCTTATCAGGGGCAACCTACATGTATAGTTTAAAGTTTCTACTGCATACAGTTCCTTAGATTTTGCTTCAACCAAAAATTTCAACCAAAATCTTCAACTAGGTCAAAGTCAAAGGTCAAGGTCACAATGTCAAATATGACAGCATACATTGAGAGGTCTTGTCATAGGCAACCTACATGTAACATATAAAGATTATATTGCAAACAGTTCGATAGATTTTAGTTAAACCAGGAACTTTAACCAAAATCTTTAACTAGGTCAAAGGCACTAGGTCAAATGTTACGCCATAAATTGAAAGGTCTCATCATGGGCAACCTAAATGTATTAGATAAATTTTCTACTGCATACAGTTCCATATATATTGCTTAAACCAGGAACTTTAACCAAAATCTTTAACTAGGTCAAAGTCACTAGGTCAAATGTTACGGCATTAATTGAAAGGTCTCATCATGGGCAACCTAAATGTATAATATAAGGTTTCTATTGCATACAGTTCCATATATTTTGCTTAAACCAAAATCTTTAACTAGGTCAAAATGCAAGGGCAAGATCACTAGGTCAAATGTAACGGCTTAAATTGAAAGGTCTTGTCATGGACAACCTATATGTATAATATAATGTTTCTACTTCATACGGTTCCTTAGATTTTGCTTTAACCAGAAACTTTAACCAATATGTTGACGACAGACGAGCGGACTGACAGACGGACAGACGAACGTAATCAATCTATAGACCGGAATTGCTTTGCAATCCGGCCAATGACTACATAGAATAATGTGCATTTCTTTTCTTATTGTTTTCGTATGGTTGTTCTTTTATTTTTTATTCTATTATTTTTTTGGTCGACGCGAATGTTTATAGTTTTCTGTAACAAATGGTTTTCAATGATCATCCTTTAACATTATCTTTCGTTAGAAGAAGATCTTCATATATTAACCTTTTTATTATTGTTTCTCTGTTTAAGCCCCAATTATCACTAATTTTCATTTTAATTGTTGAAATACGATTGTTGCATATGGGACACTGGAATAATCATTTCAATATTCTATGTTATGAACATTATCATGAATGTCAAAAAGAACATATTTTAAAACAGTTATTTTTCTGTTAGGACTTTTTATTTATCAGGATGTATAACATGTATAATTTTGTATAGCTAAATGGAAGGGTGCATGCCCAAACCTCTTTCGAATTATTTTAAGAGATTGAATCACTAACCACATATATTTCCCGGTATTTAGAAGGACCGCTTGGTTTAAAATTCATCAATTGATAGCCCAACAGAGCATAAATTAGTTAAGTACATAGTTTATGCTTTAAAGAAATTTGGAGAAGGTATTTAGGATTTTTTTCAATAGTTTTCAAATTGTATATATTACCAACTGCTGACTGATCTGCTCAGAGTTCTATACATATGATTTTCGGAAATGACAACACTATAAACAGTGATAAGTGTGAGAGAATCTTCATTGAAATGCATTTTTATAAGATTCTAATGAATTCTAGGTTTTCCTTCATTTTATTTTGTTCATATTTTGTAGAAACATCTAATAGCACAGGGATTGTCGCCGGTGTGACTGGTGCAGTCATTGCTTTCGTCATTATCATAATCGTTACCATCTTCGTGAAAAGGTCGGTTATAACTTCTCTCTTAATAGCATTTTATCATAAAGGAAGTACATTGTGTACGTTTACGGATTACGTGCGCACAACCTTTCCATCTGTCCGAAGAACGCACAAATGTTGTGTACAAACGCCTCCTCACTTTAAGATGAACAGACAAACAAAACAGCAAAAATAAACCAATTAAATACAAAGATATATGAATATGTAAATTGATATTCAAAAACATAGGACATACAAAAGCAGTCCTGTGTTACTGGGTTCATGCATATTTTTCTACTTACGAGCATGCATGCTTTTCTATTTACGAAAGCATGTCCTCACTAAGGTGTCCGACTGATATTCCAAGAGGCCACGTTGTTAGGACACTGTCTGTTATACAGTACCGTCGCCATAGTCAGTGAGAATTAATTTTTTATGAATACACTGGTACAAGGCTGTTGATTGGAAAAGTAACATGCCGAATGTTCCTCTGAAGACAACAGGATCATATAGATGGTTTGAAAAATGATTGATGATTCTTACTTTAGATGGAAACATTGTCTACCTTTGATACTTCCTAATTTGTATATTATGTCACCATATATAGGTCCGAGAAACCTTTTTATTCAGAAATACAAATATAAGACACTCGATCATAAAGTTTGTTCCGAGGAAGCAAGCTGAAAATATTAGAGAAATCCTTCAATAAAAATCCAGTACATATTTTAGTTTATAAATCCTTCAATAAAAATCCAGTATATCTTTTAGTTTAGAAATCCTTCAATAAAAATCCATTGTTTCTTTCAGTGTTATCATCACTGATGAGGATTAATATCCGAAACACGTGTCTGGTGCATTTAAATTGTTTGCAATATTCTTCTAGAAGGTATAGAGTTGCATATTATTAGTTACGGTTCATATGTTTCAGACGCAGGAACAAAAAGCATAGAGAAGGCACCTCAAATCGCTATCTAAATTCAGATGACACAAATGGTTTGTATGACTGTTTAGACAATAATATTCATCTTCGCTATGTGTAATATCATGTATTAAAAGTTTCAAGTAACGAAGACTGTCAAAGAAACGCGATATTTCCACTTTTTGAGTATTGGATGAGTATCAGATTTGCATTAGATGGAAACCACGCAATAATGCACTAGCATCAACTATATGATGGCATGTAGCTTCTAGTCTATCGGAAGCTTTCTTAGGAATAGTACTTGAATTTTCCTTCCTTACCAAATAATGAATTCTTTATTTCCAGTGCGTAAAATCGATACAATTGAATTTTGTAGTATACACTAATCAGTATGACTCTCCGAACAAGAAGAATTTCAGCAACATAATAGGTAAAGACCGTACATTGGACGATGCTGACGATAGCGGTACTTTGGTTGACGAAGAAAACGGAATGGATGGAGAAACATATGTGAATGTTGCATCCGTCAAACTAGGAAATACAGACATGAAAGTAGACCAACTCAGAGATTGTATTCCAGAGAAAAAGGCTCAAGGAATACTGGGTAGTGAGTACATGGTAAGCGAGAGGCATAATATCATTACTGTTGTTAAGGAATACTTAGTAGTGAGTACATGGTAAGCGAGAGGCATAATATCATTACTGTTGTTAAGGAATACTGGGTAGTGAGTACATGGTAAGCGAGATGCATAATATCATTACTGTTGTTAAGGAATACTGGGTAGTGAGTACATGGTAAGCGAGAGGCATAATATCATTACTGTTGTTAAGGAATACTGGGTAGTGAGTACATGGTAAGCGAGAGGCATAATATCATTACTGTTGTTAAGGAATACTGGGTAGTGAGAACATGGTAAGCGAGAGGCATAATATCATTACTGTTGTTAAGGAATACTGGGTAGTGAGTACATGGTAAGCGAGAGGCATAATATCATTACTGTTGTTAAGGAATACTGGGTAGTCAGTACATGGTAAGCGAGAGGCATAATACCATTACTATTGTTAAGGAATACTGGGTAGTGAGTACATGGTAAGCGAGAGGCATAATATCATTACTGTTGTTAAGGAATACTGGGTAGTGATTACATGGTAAGCGAGAGGCATAATATCATTGCTGTTGTTAAGGAATACTGGGTTGTGAGTACATGGTAAGCGAGAGGCATAATATCATTACTGTTGTTAAGGAATACTGGGTTGTGAGTACATGGAAAGCGAGAGGCATAATATCATTACTGTTGTTAAGGAATACTGGGTAGTGAGTACATGGTAAGCGAGAGGCATAATATCATTACTGTTGTTAAGGTATACTGGGTAGTGAGTACATGGTAAGCGAGAGGCATAATATCATTACTGCTGTTAAGGAATACTGGGTAGTGAGTACATGGTAAGCGAGAGGCATAATATCATTACTGTTGTTAAGGAATACTGGGTAGTGAGTAAATGGTAAGCGAGAGGCATAATATCATTACTGTTGTTAAGGTATACTAGGTAGTGAGTACATGGTAAGCGAGAGGCATAAAATCATTACTGTTGTTAAGGTATACTGGGCAGTGAGTACATGGTAAGCGAGAGGCATGATATCATTACTGTTGTTAAGGTATACTTGGTAGTGAGTACATGGTAAGCGAGAGGCATAATATCATTACTGCTGTTAAGGTATACTGGGTAGTGAGTACATGGTAAGCGCGAGGCATGATATCATTACTGTTGTTAAGGAATACTGGGTAGTGAGTACATGGTAAGCGAGAGGCATAATATCATTACTGTTGTTAAGGTATACTGGGTAGTGAGTACATGGTAAGCGAGAGGCATAATATCATTACTGCTGTTAAGGTATACTGGGTAGTGAGTACATGGTAAGCGAGAGGCATGATATCATTACTGTTGTTAAGGTATACTGGGTAGTGAGTACATGGTAAGCGAGAGGCATAATATCATTACTGCTGTTAAGGTATACTGGGTATGTGAGTACATGGTAAGCGAGAGGCATAATATCATTACTGTTGTTAAGGAATACTGGGTAGTGAGTACATGGTAAGCGAGAGGCATAATATCATTACTGTTGTTAAGGTCTACTGGGTAGTGAGTACATGGTAAGCGAGAGGCATAATATCATTACTGTTGTTAAGGAATACTGGGTAGTGAGTACATGGTAAGCGAGAGGCATAATATCATTACTGTTGTTAAGGAATACTGGGTAGTGAGTACATGGTAAGCGAGAGGCATAATATCATTACTGTTGTTAAGGAATACTGGGTAGTGAGTACTGGTAAGCGAGAGGCATAAATCATTACTGTTGTTAAGGAATACTGGGTAGTGAGTACATGGTAAGCGAGAGGCATAATATCATTACTGTGTTAAGGTATACTGGGTAGTGAGTACATGGTAAGCGAGAGGCATAATATCATTACTGTTGTTAAGGAATACTGGGTAGTGAGTACATGGTAAGCGAGAGGCATAATATCATTACTGTTGTTAAGGTATACTGGGTAGTGAGTACATGGTAAGCGAGAGGCATAATATCATTACTGTTGTTAAGGTATACTGGGTAGTGAGTACATGGTAAGCGAGAGCCATAATATCATTACTGCTGTTAAGGTATACTGGGTAGTGAGTACATGGTAAGCGAGAGGCATAATATCAATTACTGCTGTTAAGGTATACTGGGTAGTGAGTACATGGTAAGCGAGAGACATAATATCATTACTGCTGTTAAGGTATACTGGGTAGTGAGTACATGGTAAGCGAGAGACATAATATCATTACTGCTGTTAAGGTATACTGGGTAGTCAGTACATGGTAAGCGAGAGGCATAATATCATTACTGTTGTTAAGGTATACTGGGTAGTGAGTACATGGTAAGCGAGAGGCATAATATCATTACTGTTGTTAAGGTATACTGGGTAGTGAGTACATGGTAAGCGAGAGCCATAATATCATTACTGCTGTTAAGGTATACTGGGTAGTGAGTACATGGTAAGCGAGAGGCATAATATCATTACTGCTGTTAAGGTATACTGGGTAGTGAGTACAGGGTAAGCGAGAGGCATATTATCATTACTGCTGTTAAGGTATACTGGGGTAGTGAGTACATGGTAAGCGAGAGACATAATATCATTACTGCTGTTAAGGTATACTGGGTAGTCAGTACATGGTAAGCGAGAGGCATAATATCATTACTGTTGTTAAGGTATACTGGATAGTCAGTACATGGTAAGCGAGAGGCATAATATCATTACTGTTGTTAAGGTATACTGGGTAGTGAGTACATGGTAAGCGAGAGGCATAATATCATTACTGTTGTTAAGGAATACTGGGTAGTCAGTACATGGTAAGCGAGAGGCATAATACCATTACTATTGTTAAGGAATACTGGGTAGTGAGTACATGGTAAGCGAGAGGCATAATATCATTACTGTTGTTAAGGAATACTGGGTAGTGAGTACATGGTAAGCGAGAGGCATAATATCATTGCTGTTGTTAAGGAATACTGGGTTGTGAGTACATGGTAAGCGAGAGGCATAATATCATTACTGTTGTTAAGGAATACTGGGTTGTGAGTACATGGAAGCGAGAGGCATAATCATTACTGTTGTTAAGGAATACTGGGTAGTGAGTACATGGTAAGCGAGAGGCATAATATCATTACTGTTGTTAAGGTATACTGGGTAGTGAGTACATGGTAAGCGAGAGGCATAATATCATTACTGCTGTTAAGGAATACTGGGTAGTGAGTACATGGTAAGCGAGAGGCATAATATCATTACTGTTGTTAAGGAATACTGGGTAGTGAGTAAATGGTAAGCGAGAGGCATAATATCATTACTGTTGTTAAGGTATACTAGGTAGTGAGTACATGGTAAGCGAGAGGCATAAATCATTACTGTTGTTAAGGTATACTGGGCAGTGAGTACATGGTAAGCGAGAGGCATGATATCATTACTGTTGTTAAGGTATACTTGGTAGTGAGTACATGGTAAGCGAGAGGCATAATATCATTACTGCTGTTAAGGTATACTGGGTAGTGAGTACATGGTAAGCGCGAGGCATGATATCATTACTGTTGTTAAGGAATACTGGGTAGTGAGTACATGGTAAGCGAGAGGCATAATATCATTACTGTGTTAAGGTATACTGGGTAGTGAGTACATGGTAAGCGAGAGGCATAATATCATTACTGCTGTTAAGGTATACTGGGTAGTGAGTACATGGTAAGCGAGAGGCATGATATCATTACTGTTGTTAAGGTATACTGGGTAGTGAGTACATGGTAAGCGAGAGGCATAATATCATTACTGCTGTTAAGGTATACTGGGTAGTGAGTACATGGTAAGCGAGAGGCATAATATCATTACTGTTGTTAAGGAATACTGGGTAGTGAGTACATGGTAAGCGAGAGGCATAATATCATTACTGTTGTTAAGGTCTACTGGGTAGTGAGTACATGGTAAGCGAGAGGCATAATATCATTACTGTTGTTAGGAATACTGGGTAGTGAGTACATGGTAAGCGAGAGGCATAATATCATTACTGTTGTTAAGGAATACTGGGTAGTGAGTACATGGTAAGCGAGAGGCATAATATCATTACTGTTGTTAAGGAATACTGGGTAGTGAGTACATGGTAAGCGAGAGGCATAAAATCATTACTGTTGTTAAGGAATACTGGGTAGTGAGTACATGGTAAGCGAGAGGCATAATATCATTACTGTTGTTAAGGTATACTGGATAGTGAGTACATGGTAAGCGAGAGGCATAATATCATTACTGTTGTTAAGGAATACTGGGTAGTGAGTACATGGTAAGCGAGAGGCATAATATCATTACTGTTGTTAAGGTATACTGGGTAGTGAGTACATGGTAAGCGAGAGGCATAATATCATTACTGTTGTTAAGGTATACTGGGTAGTGAGTACATGGTAAGCGAGAGCCATAATATCATTACTGCTGTTAAGGTATACTGGGTAGTGAGTACATGGTAAGCGAGAGGCATAATATCATTACTGCTGTTAAGGTATACTGGGTAGTGAGTACATGGTAAGCGAGAGACATAATATCATTACTGCTGTTAAGGTATACTGGGTAGTGAGTACATGGTAAGCGAGAGACATAATATCATTACTGCTGTTAAGGTATACTGGGTAGTCAGTACATGGTAAGCGAGAGGCATAATATCATTACTGTTGTTAAGGTATACTGGGTAGTGAGTACATGGTAAGCGAGAGGCATAATATCATTACTGTTGTTAAGGTATACTGGGTAGTGAGTACATGGTAAGCGAGAGCCATAATATCATTACTGCTGTTAAGGTATACTGGGTAGTGAGTACATGGTAAGCGAGAGGCATAATATCATTACTGCTGTTAAGGTATACTGGGTAGTGAGTACATGGTAAGCGAGAGGCATAATATCATTACTGCTGTTAAGGTATACTGGGTAGTGAGTACATGGTAAGCGAGAGACATAATATCATTACTGCTGTTAAGGTATACTGGGTAGTCAGTACATGGTAAGCGAGAGGCATAATATCATTACTGTTGTTAAGGTATACTGGATAGTCAGTACATGGTAAGCGAGAGGCATAATATCATTACTGTTGTTAAGGAATACTGGGTAGTGAGTACATGGTAAGCGAGAGGCATAATATCATTACTGCTGTTAAGGTATACTGGGTAGTCAGTACATGGTAAGCGAGAGACATAATATCATTACTGTTGTTAAGGTATACTGGGTAGTGAGTACATGATAAGCGAGAGACATAATATCATTGCTGTTGTTAAGGTATACTGGGTAGTGAGTACATGGTAAGCGAGAGGCATAATATCATTACTGTTGTTAAGGAATACTGGGTAGTGAGTACATGGTAAGCGAGAGGCATAATATCATTACTGTTGTTAAGGAATACTGGGTAGTGAGTACATGGTAAGCGAGAGGCATAATATCATTACTGTTGTTAAGGTAGTTCATGAATCAAAATATATTTAATACATGATGTTTAATGTTTATTTACCCATTTCATCAAATACTAATATACATTTCTATGTGAATTTCCTAAAGCAATTGATACGTGGAGCTGTCCATCCGCATGAGATCGGGAAGGATCCAAAAAATAAGAACAAAAATAGATTCCTGACAACTTTTCCATGTAAGTTATATTATGCTTGCTTCTCTACTTGAAGAAGATAACACAATAAGGGTTGATGTATCTAAAGAGGGATAGAAAGACATACATATCGATATTTCGACACATACTAATCACAAAATTCGCGGCCTCTCTTGGTAAATTTTCCTTCTTTTTATCACTGTATAATATTCTTCAGAATATTCTGTATTCACAACCAGATGATATATATGATTATATTTTACTTCTTGTCTAGATGACCACTCACTTGTAAGTCTTTCTAATGGGAACTACATTAACGCAAATTTCATTGACGTAAGTATTTTCGGTGAACTTTCTTTTCTATATAGATATTTATCTAAATGCGATCAATATTCTTTTCTTCTTATAATGTAGCCTACCAATGGATCTAACAAAGATATTCATGAATGGTCATCCATGAACTGGTATTTACATATAAAAACAAGAAAAATGTATTTATCTGTTCTTAAATGATGATAATAATTTGCAGACGTATAATATCGACACTGATGTAACTTGAACACCTCACTCTATGACAAACGTGACGACTTCAATTTCAGCATTACAAACTTTCCTTTTCTGAGTAGCAACTTCCCTTCATCGCCTGCTTATGGTGTGTTCATATCTCAGTTGATACGTTATGCCAGAGCAAGAACGAAATATACCGATTTTGTTCTCAAAACTAGGCGTCTTTCAGATAAGCTTCTCAGTCTGGGATATGTTTGTGACCGACTAACATCGTCACTGAGGAAGTTCTACGGTCGATATGGGGAACTCGTCATACACTATGTCCCACTTTCCAGAATGGTGGATGCTATTCTGTCATAGACCATTTGAACAATCCAACCAAAGATTGTACTCTATGTCTCCCGAAATGGAAGTAACCGGATGTGACAGTTCTACCGAATTAAAGCGGCGGGTGTTGCATGCAAGCAGAAGATGCTTACTCTTCCTGGGCACCTGGTCTTTTCATGTGGTGGAGGTTTTTGCTTGTTTGCTTTGGTTCCTGTTTTATCCTGATTTTGTATGCCTTCGGTTTCTGATTTTCTGCATTATCGATTTTGTGCTGTATACAGGGATATGGTCATTATCAAATTTTTCATTTGTCTGCTGGTGGACCAGGAGTCCAAGAGGGCACATGTAGTCAAGTCAGCTTTGGTTGATCGTTTCTTCAAACTCATTCGATATTTCCTCGAAATTTCTGAAAAGTGGGTCATGTATCATCATATCCCACCAATCCTGCTAAGTATTTCGGTATTTTCTTTACATCTTTGGTCATATTTAATTGTTTAGGTCGAGGATCATTGAAAAGGGTTAAGTACCCAAAATTTGCATGTCTGGTCCATGTTGCAAATGTATCTGTTCTTAAATGATGCCAAGAACTTGAAGAAGTGTAACATTTTTACCACTTGGTTTGTGTCACTGCTGGTAAACAAATATCGTTTCTTCAAATGCATTCGAAAAAAAACTATTCACAAACAAACCTCGAAATTTCTTAAAAGTGGGTCATGAAGCACCAAATCCCACCATCGTGCTACGTTTTTTAACATAACTTTTATAGTATTTGGAAATATTTTAAAATTGTTTCGATTGAGGATCACAGACGAGAGTAAAGAACCAGAAACGTGCTACAAATTCATCTTCTCTTACATGATGCTATGAAATTGAGGACATGTAACATTCAGACCGAATGGCTCTTCTTCGGCGTCCAAGACAACACTTCAATATTGTATCCTATAGTAAATTAAATCGGGTTTTGTACTTGTCGATGAAATAATTTCCTTTTTGTTTAGGATGTTGAGGTCAAGAATACATATATTGCTGCACAAGGTAAGATCGCTTTGTGTAAATACTTGTACTGAATCAACTTAAATTTTTCTCTGGTTTTGATCAATGCTATTTTCAAGGAACAATTGTATTAATTTTATTTCGAATTCTAGGACCGAAGAAAAACACGTTAGAAGACTTTTGGAGAATGATTTGGGAAAACGGAAGCAGCAAAATTGTTATGCTTGCAAATCTTGTTGAGCTTGGAAAAGTAATGTATTTATCAAGTTTCTTTTTCATTTTTATTAAAGCACGATTCACAAACATAATGGAGGTGTGCCTAGATTAAACTTATCCGAGCTCGATTAATTATTAGCTCTAGTGAGCTATTGTCATAGCGATCCGTCCGGCGTCCGTCGTCCGTCGTGTGTCGTCTGTCGTCTGTCTGTCGTAAACGTTTCACATTTTCAACTTCTTCTCAAGAATGGCTTAAGGGATTTTGATGAAACTTGGTAGGTATAAAGTACTAATGATCCCCTACAAGTGTTGTTGTTTTTCGTCCGGATCCCTCAACAGGTGGCGCCACCACAGGCAAAAGTAGGTCACAGGGGGTACCCTCCTTTGACAAACTTCTTCTTCAGAACGGAAGCACGTATCGACAAACCGAAAGCATCAGGATGATCTAGAGAGATGTCTTAAGAAGTGTTGTTATTTTTGGTTCCACTCCGAAGTCAAATTTTTGACGCTTTTTTGACGTCTCTTCGGACTTAGTCAGAAATGCTAATTTTTGCACTATTTCTTTAAATAACTCAATAAGTGTATGATTTTACACACTCATTTACTGCATATTTATCATATCTAACTTAATCATTGCTTTGATATGAATTTTATGCTTAAATTTTATTTTTTGATTTTTTATGATTTTTTTTCTTATGTAAAAAGGAAGGGGGGGGGGGGGGTGATTTTCATACATTTTCTGCTTCTTTTCTATAACCACTCTTCAGATTGTCATGACATTTTGTAGATATGAGGTACTCATGCATGGTACCCTTCAAGTGAAAGAATTTTGTCAAGATATCCACTTTTGGATTTTTAAGGAATATTTTTTAAGATTGTACATAGGTATAGTGTATGTTTTCCATGCCCAATGGACCCATGGGGAGTGGCTTCAAACCCCGGCGGGACCCCAACAAAATTTTTTCCCTTTTTAGCTCACCTGAGCCAAAGGCTCTAGTGAGCTATTGTCATAGCGATCCGTCCGGCGTCCGTCGTCCGTCGTCTGTCGTGTGTCGTCTGTCGTCTGTCGTGTGTCGTCTGTCTGTCGTAAACTTTTCACATTTTCGACTTCTTCTCAAGAATGGCTAAAGGGATTTTGATGAAACTTGGTAGGTATAAAGTACTAATGGTCCCCTACAAGTGTTGTTGTTTTTCGTCCGGATCCCTCAACAGGTGGCGCCAAAGTAGGTCACAGGGGGTATCCTCCTTTGACAAACTTCTTCAGAACGGAAGCACGTATCGACAAACCGAAAGCATCAGGATGATCTAGAGAGATGTCTTAAGAAGTGTTGTTATTTTTGGTTCCACTCCGAACTCAAATTTTTGACGCTTTTTGACGTCTCTTCGGACTTAGTCAGAAATGCTAATTTTTGCACTATTTCTTTAAATAACTCAATAAGTGTATGATTTTACACACTCATTTACTGCATATTTATCATATCTAACTTACTTTTTTTCTTAGATTGTCATGAAACTTGGTAGGTATGAGGTACTCATGGTTCCCTACAAGTGAAAGAATTTTGTCAAGATATCCTCATTTGGATTTTTACGGAAAAACATTCATAGATACAATGTAGGTTTTCCATACCCAAGAGTAGTGGTTCAAACCCCGGCAGGACCCCACTTTTGCAGTTTTTTTTTCTCCTTTTTTTATATCTATCGTTAGAATAGAAAGTGTGAAAGAATTCTGTCAAAATATCAACTTTTAGATTTTTCATGATTTTTTAAACAGACAAGCTAGTTTGGCTTTGTGTACTTATTTTCGTACGTCGAGATAACTCAGGCACACATGCAATCAAATATATACTCTGAACTTATTTTTGAGATGTTGACTTTTTCCATACATGCATATTATATAACAATTTCCCTATATAATGATTATTTTCTCCGCTTTATTTTTGTATCTATGGTAAACAAAGTCGCCATATATCTTGTGTTACAGATTTGATTGGTTAATTCCTCCATGCCCATTTAATAGTCACGGTGGGTAATCTCGCAACGCAGAACACTAGGTTTATCTAAAATTTCGTGTATTACAAATTATTTTTCACAAAAAGGGGAATGTGATGCAGTGTAAGGATGCCTTAGATACGAGTTTTATCGAAAGTAAGAGAGGTAATATCCTTTTATAAAGCCGAAAAACTATCGGCATGATTGGTGTAGATGAAAGTGAAAGTAGAACGCCGATCGTGTTTGTGCATTATAAAAAGCTATAATATCCATCTTATTTTGGATACAACTCATAGTTAGGGCGTTGTTACACTGCATCACATTTCCCTTTTTGTAATAAATTATCTATTTTGCGCAAAAATATTGAAAAATAAATTGTTCTGCGTTGCGAGATTAACCACCGTGTTAGTACTGTACACGTGATACATTTCAGGAGATTAATAGATGATCTATCGTGCAAACAAAATAGTAGTGCCGGTATTTAATAGATTTTATCTAATGTGCATATACTGGGAACACTTTCATGCTTGTTATTATTCATGTACTTGGAACAATTCCATACTTGTCATCATTTATAAACTTAGCTCGAATTTCCTTTGTCTTAGACTCTCTTAGATGAATTGTATACGGACTGATTTCTTGAAGAAACATCTAATGAGTAATCCCTTCCCGAGGATTTTGAGAATGTATAGGATATTTGATATATCTGAAATTCTTGAAAACAAATGAGTAATTTCTTCCGGAGGATTTTGAGAATGTATAGGACATTTTATATATCTGAAATTCTTGAAAACAAATAATTCAGTTCAGAGTTCTTGAAATCTTTCAATGAAATGTTGGACCACAGGAAGCTGTTGTTTTAAAAGAGGAAATAAATTATGATTCACAACCTTAAGCCACTGTGTTCGTTATCTTGTATGTATACAACATTTCTAAAGACGAACACAAGAGGCTTTGAAGGTCGTGAATAATAAAACATTTTCTCTCATAAAACGACAGGTTCCTGTGGTCAGACATTTGGGAATTTTTATCTGTCCAAATAATAGATAGAACATGAGTTTTTATGGGACCAAATGATTTTTTATCAGCAAATCCGATGCAGCTGATACTTTTCATGAACTCTGTCAGCTAATAATTTGTCCATGTAACAGTCCTATCATGAGGCGAAACATAGTTAACAGTAAATAACGATGTGGTAGGTCTGCTAGTTGGACAAGCTTTACAGTATCATGGGCCTATTAATTTGTTTCCCTAAAAGCAGCATACACCAGAGTATTAAGTTTATTTCATTGTTTTATTCTTTTTGTCTGTTTCTTCATCACTTGCTGCATTAATGTGGAATTTTACAAAATGATTTTTTTGATGTTTAATAATTGAACTATACACTAGCTGGGCATATGACTTTGGATCACATTATCCGTCTATTCAAATCAGTAAAAAAGATAATGTTTTGAAATGTTACTATTTCTTCTTGTTTGTACTTTTAAAGGCTGTAAAAAAAATCTTGTCTGCATCCGGCAAAAATCTTTTTAGAAAGAATGTAGGCTCAAATCGTGATGGCACTATCAATTTTACGTCTTATTCAATGTCAGTATGTCAATTAGAGCACCCATGGGTATCAGGTGAGCGTTGTGCCCTCCTGGGACTCTTGTTAACATTTATGAAGAGAATAATGAACTTGGCTACTTCTCCAGCTGTCCAGGAGAATACTGAAAACAGTTATATTACTTAAAACTGTAATTTTACAGTTAACAAGATTGAAAACAGTGATGCTGCAACCTTATATTACATCTTTCTGTTGTATAGACAAAGCAAAGTTTTAAAGCTACAGGCACAGTTTCTATGATACAATTCTTTCTTCAACAAGAAATTAATTATATATGAACATTTGTTTTTTACTGAAAAGTGAAAATAATGTCCATTTGGAACCAATTTTTCACTTTTTCTTCTTTGTGATATCACATTTTCTTCAAATATGTATAGGAAAAAAATCTGATGTTTTGAATAATTCATATAAATATATTTCAATGAGAAACATCTCCTAATCACCCTCATTTCTCACCGAATTCACTGGTATAAATTACTGCTTACAGTAATATAAAGACATAAATTTCCAAGAAAGATGATTCGAATTTAAGTTATACTGTTGTTTTAAGTAATATTACTGTTTCCAGTATTCCCTTGGATCCGTTCAGATACTTTACTGAAATGAACATCTATAAAAAAGATCAACTCCAAACCTATCCATGTTATGACTGCACTGTATAACCGGCATTTTTTCATCTTTTTAAAGAACAAATGTGAACAGTACTGGCCCAATGAAAAACAGGAAAAGATTAACGTTGGTACCTATGACATCATCATGCAAAATGAGAAACTCTACGGAGCTTACAATGTCAGAGAGTTACTTCTGAAATACAAGGAGGTACTGTTATTTCAACGACCCTGATATTATAAAAAGAAATTTAAAATTCAATGTTTATTCAAAAACGACCCAGGATACATGTATATCTGAGAAAGAGATAATTTCTTCATATGCAATACATTTAATTTTAAAGCAAATCGTAAAACGCTGTATTTTTCTTCATACTAGACGAGGGAACAACGCAAAGTTGTTCAGTTTCATTTCACAACCTGGCCAGATCATGGTACCGCCGACGCAATTCAACTTGCTATCTTTCAACACGTCATTGACTGTAAAGCTACTCAAAACACTGGTCCAATGGTTGTCCATTGCAGGTAAGGTACATTCTGAAGTGAATTGATTCTCAGGTAGTTAAATATTTAAATTCATATCATCAAGGAAAAATGAATTGTTCAACTGCCAGAGAACACGTAATGGAAATGAAGGAAAACATCGTTATTAACTTCTCTTAACGTATCCAATGTCCAAGTGACGTCTTGTCCATTCATTATCTCGATAATCTTCGGCAATTTCTCGATAGTTTCCATGATTTAGATAGCGGTTGGCATGTTGACCTATATTGTTGAAATGTTAAACGTCTTCAAATTGAATAGCATCATTTAAGAGCTGATAAATTTGCAGCATGGACCAGACATGTACGTTCATGTTTCATAATGGCTTATTCAGGTAAAGATATGCCGTAGTATTAACTATATAACACAACTGATATTTATTTGTAAAACGGATACCTTTAAAGCAAATTTTACAACCAGCAAAGCAATAATGACAATCAATTTGAAAACATCAAGATGAAGACAATCAACGATGTGGATATGAGGAAACACATAGAATACATATACTACAAATGTAGCAAGTTATGAAAGGGTGGAATACTGATATATCAACGAAAATATAACAATACTTTATTTAATATCGAAAAAGTAATGTGTAACGGGTATTATATAAAATTGATCAATCAATTCCTTGAAATTGACATTATCAAACCCATGAAAATCCTGTACACAGTTTAATTTTTGTTTGATTTATAATACAGAAGTGTTCCAGCTCTATGACTTCTTGAAGAAAATTTCAAACCAATTTTCATGCACCAGAAACGTGTTTCGAATATTGAATTCTTATCCGTCATGCTTCCAGCCAAAGTATTTTTCATACGTCGACCAAATTCATTGCACTAGTACCCTCTGGTTTTATTTTTAGAATTTAGATTACAGAGAGAGCGCGGCTCCAAATTTCCTGAAGGGTCGACTCATTAGCATATCTAAATAGAATCTATATTCAAAATACAAAAAATCAAATCACTGGGAAGCATAATGCATTACTCTTTAACGGTAATATTTAAACTGAATTAGCTATAAGCAGATGCTTCTTTTAATGCAATATTTCTGTCTTGACATGCTCTTGTTGTATAATAATTAACCATTCGTAAATGTACATGTATCTTCACAGTGCTGGTATTGGTAGAACAGGGACTTACATTGCACTTGACGCCATGACGAAATGGATCCGGAACCACAGCAAAGTGGATGTGTACTCATTCGTTAGTTCCATGAGAAACAATCGTATGAATATGATACAGACTGTGGTACGATATTCTTAAAAATTTGTATCTTATTAGTTCAGCTTGATTTTTTTTCATGGTCATTAAAGTACTGCATGAAATACGTATTCTACTAAATACGTTAATATATACTTCGTATCTTTCAATATTGAAGAGTATGCAGAATTATCAGTCTGTATTTTGTAGGAGCAATACATTGTTCTTCATGAAGCTATGCTTGAAGCTCAGCTGATGACAAATTCGGCGATTAAACGTGAAGACTATGGAAATGTCTGGAGAAATATCTCCAAGTCAGATTTTCCCAAAAATGAAGGCAGATGTCGGAAAGAGTTCCAAGTAAAATATTTTCGATTTCCAAGTCTCTTTAGGTATAACTCTATCTTATCTTTCTGTGAATGGGACTGTTTTCTGGAAAAAGTGTCTATATTGGAACATGCATATGAAGTATGAGATGGAAGCTTTCCTTGCTATTCCTCAATCCAAAAAAATTAGTTTGTATTAAATTATCTATTGTACATTCTACATGTAGAACCCACACGACTTTTTTTCCATTTTTGATTATGATAAATTGTATGAAAAAAAAAACAGGATTAAAAGAGTATAAGTGGGTTCTCCTGGTAAATCGTAGTTATCAAATTAGCTTCAATAAACACCAAAGAAGTACCAAACAGTTATTCATAAATAAGATAACAGTGATTCTTTAAGTCATTTCCATTTTCCAATAAACATTTTTAGAAACTTAGGTTGGCTCTTTCAAGTGTGGATGATGACAGTATAAATGAAGCCCTCAGCAACCAAAACAAATCAAAGAACAGAGATGAACATATAATTCCAAGTGAGTCTCCAGTAACACATCATTAAAATGATACTCACCTTTCCGAATTATGAAAATTTCTGTGTTTTGTAATCGTATCATAGTTCCAGCAATTCAGTTCAGATTCATATTTATCGAATATTTTAAATTTAGGAGCAGAGTATTATATAATCATTTTGCCTTTGTCTCCTATCCTTATCGACTCCTGTTTGAATATTATATTGAATAACTATTGTTTAACCAAAAATGTTCTTTTACAGTTCGTATTTACCGACCATTCCTCTCAAGCAATTTGGTTAAAAGATCAAACTATATAAATGCCGTGGTACTTCCGGTAAGCAGTTAAAGTTGTTTTTTATTTTCTATAGAGGGGTGATTGAGTAAAATCGCTTTCAATTGTTCAATTGTGTTCACTTAAATTGTTCCTTTTTTGTTAATTTCAGAGTATGAAAGCTAATGTTGGTATGATAGCCACACAGTATCCTACACCAGACACGGTACAGGACTTCTATAGTCTCATATATGATCATGTTTCACCTACGATTGTCATCCTTGAACCAAATGAAGAGGTAAGAGATTTGCTGAAAATTTACTTATTATTTCTTTCCTCTTCCAAATGATCACAACGATGACCTGTTATGTGATTTTTAAAAAGATGGAGAAACAGATAAAGTAACTTGGTATGACATGTCAATATAATTATTTGATTTTGTTGCACGTAATCCGGATAAACAACCCTTCGCTATGGATATTGATTAGTGATCGTCCAAGTCAGCGCAGGTACACATTGATCTTTTTCCAGTTATGTGCTGTTATCAATGATTCCATTGATTGTTTTTTCTTTGTTTTCCGATTGTGTATGTGTGTAATCACGTGTTTCCTCGTATCCCTTTGTGACTTGATTTTGTCTTTTTGTTTTATGGCCCTTCATTATTGTTTCATAAAGGTTGGGTTCCACTGTGATCATAGTGGAGCGTGTGGGACTTGATAAAAAATAAGCATATATTGAAGCTAAGGCTCAAACTCCTTACACATTTTTTATGAAGTCATTTTATAGGGTACGTAAACTGCTATAGTGAAGGGAACTCCAGCGGCTGTCATACAGCTTTGTTCGAAATTGATAATTCCTAATCAAAATAAAAAGTAAGCTTTATGAAAATAATACAAAAGTGTTCCAGTTGTTTACTTTCTTGAAGAAAATTTCAAACAAATTTATGAAGGTTATTTGTTCGTTATCAGCCCTACTGCTTTGAAATATTTGCCTTATTTACAAAAATGATTTTTACTAATAAAACAAGTAACAAACTTTGTCCTGAAATAAGACTTAGTTTCAAAAATTTATACAAATGATGAACAGAAACATAGGTGATATTTCAATCCTTCTGAAGTAAAAACAAAGTCATTGGTGTCTCATTAGTAAACCGAAAACGTGCACGTCTGTACATTCTCATAATCAGGAAACTGATTCAAACTTTACCCAGAATTTTAAGATAAGATTTAGTACATGTGACTAATTTAAAAAGACACAATGTCAAATAATAAACCGGTATGACGAAAAAAAACTTACAAAAGGGGTAGGGCCACGAAGCCCCTAAAACGTTCCTGTAATTTTCCTTAAAATTAAACTTAATGAGAAATAGTTGATATAAAACATAAAATATAATGAATGTTTCCCGCTTTTAATGAAAGGAACACATCACCAAATGAGACACCATAGGACGTTTTTTGACTGTCATCAAGTGACGCCATTTTGACGTTATTGAGTAAACATTGTCAAAAATGCTCGAAAATAAATGTGCTTTACTGGATAATATTGACTTGGCCTCATGCGTCGAGAAACATAAATATTTTATGAAAAGAAGATATAAAGATAATCTTTCATTTGTAATTTTTTCATGTTTCTCGACACATGTGGCCAATGCTAATTTTAAAGAAATATGTAGGTTTTTCAGCAATTTCACGGAAAATTGCCGATTTTGGGGTTTTCAAACGGCTTAAAGCTACTGATAAATGCATCATTTACATAATCTCAACACATAATTTTTTTGGGGAACTTAACAAAGTATCAAATTACAAAAAACTTGGTATGACAAGTAAAAAAATATTCAATCAATTCAAATGTTAAGAAACAGGGCCGATTTAGGGGTTTGATCGTGACCTTACCCCTTTGATTTTTAGTAGCATAAAATGAATGGAGGGAAAAGGGGATTAAGAGTTGAAGAATTAATTAATACATGTAAGAGTTTCCAAGCAATCATGAGGATTTGATCGGAGATATCGTATCAGTTCACCTACACATAGAATTCGTGGAAATAGAAATCTGATTTAAATCATCCTGTTCTGGATATGATTATATAGAGTATTATATTGGTACGCAAAATAATAAAGTCGTAAGGATGTAGAGAGATTGTTATTGCTTCATTTTATGGGTATTCATCTGAATTTCTTTAAATACGAGCATTTAATCGTTTTCATTAAAAATCACATAGATACAGGAAACGTAATTTTGAAGCAGTACCAGTTTTTTTTTTCATCCGGCACAAAAAGAGTTACTTTAGATACATATGACTCAAAATGTATATTACAAATGTTACCTCTATATGTTTATTAATGCTTAGATACCTCATAACGTATCTACATACAAGGGTAGTTTCAATGTGTTCACGCACCACTCACCCTACTTTTTGTAAAAAAAAAATTATCTATAAATGTAAATGTGTGATAGAAGACGTGTAACATCCTATCCTTACCTTTGAGTATCTTGTCTTCTTTTTCTCTGATTCGCAGCTATTTATTTGTCTCCCTGTACTTAAGTTTTTGTTTTGCATTTTTTTGCCCTCTCTGTTACTCATTTTGATGTGAATTTACTATTTGCGTATGCTGACATTATGTTTTTCTCATCTCATGTGTGTTAGATCCGTTAGTATCGCTGCATTGTATTATATTTATTTATTTTTCATTTATTTTTTTTTTTATTCTAAATTAAAAAAAGATCCATACTTTTAGGATAAAAACATGTTTTGTAGCGCACGATCCTTAACTGGCATTTTGTATACATGTCCTTAAGATTTTGATTTTATTTTCGTGATAGAATGTACCATTGCTTCCTGAAAACAAACAGACATCTGTCTATGGTGTTGTAAATGTGTCATACAAACATGGGGACTCTGGTAAAGATTTCAACGAAAGAAAACTTGAACTAAGAAAGAAGGTAATAAAAAGTACTTTGAACTATTCTTCTCTTGTGAAAATGGAAAATCTTTACACCATGTATTTTGCCTATTTGTTTGAATCTATATTTCTTTTTCTGAGGCAGCTAATAAATTGATATAATTTCAATGGTAATATCAGTGCTATTATTACTTTCTAGTATCAGAAATCATCCTTAGAGATCATTTTCATTGTTGATGATTTTGCAATTTCGGTGAAGTAGCATATGTACAAAGTGTTGGACGTCAATTACATCACGGTACAATTAACATAGAAATCGTCGCATCTGAATTGATATCCATCATCAAAGATAAGCATACCCTTGCGCGAATAATGAAAAATATATTATAAAACATAAAATACAGTATGATAATACTGTCTTCTGTCTGTAGTAAAAAAAATCATTTTGTTCTTAATAGTATCTCACATATCCCTTTATAAGAAGAATTACATTCTTGCACAATTCAATTATGAAGCATCTGCTTTATTAATCTCATCGTACAGAAAAAATGAAACATTTGAATGAGAAAAATCTAACTTTCACCTCAATGATTACAATGGGAATTAATTCTACCGACAAACAAGTTACACGTCTTTTATTCTGAGCAGCTGTGCTGCTTATCTCATGAAAGAAAGAAGGGGATCTCCAACAAGACGCGGTTGCAGAGCAAAGTTTAGTCTTTCTGCCTTTTGTTAAGAACGCACCATCTACATCGAAACAGTCATACAAGATCAAAATTTCAATTGACTAAATAACGTTACGATAAAGATAAAAAGAAAACTTGGTTTTGAGTTTTGTATGTAATATTTGAAATACTAAATGAATACTTAATTTCTACTAACTTTCCAGGAAACACGTTAATGATACTTAATAAAATATTTTATTTCTCTTATTTTGAATACAACTCACAGCTAGGACGTTTTCCCACTGTGTCATATTCCTATTCTTGTGATGTTTTCATATTTGCAATTCATCCTACGAGAAGATATATCAAAGCTAAATATGCGGCGTTAAAACTAATTCTTTGTATTATTTATATATTGTGTTTCAGGATGATAATGAAACAAAACAAGTCGATGTTATAGAATGTACATCTTGGCCATGGAGACAGAGTTTGCCCTCCTCTCCATTTGTTGTATTATCCTTGATCCAGCGTCTGTTACAAACAAGCCATGGCGAAATGCAATCCTCTTATCCAATAACTATCGTTTGTTTGTAAGTATGAACATAGAAAATCAGTATTACTGTAGAAAACAATGTTTACACGTAATTGTACAATGATACAGTAAAGAAATTGATTTGTTCCATTGGTCAGACATATTGGGCTGTTGATCATGAGTCCTCTTCAACCAGCAGAGCAAGGGTTGTTAATCCTGTAACAATTGCTTTGACATCTCCAGGTTTTTTTAGTAACATATGGCCCCTGTGTGAGTAAAAGAAGGAAGAGGATCTACAACCAGACACTGTTGCAGCAACAACAGCAAAACACCAAAACACCCGATGCGAAAACACAAAGACGAGAACACCAAGAGACGAAAAAGAGACATATGACATAAAAACATCAAACACAAAAGACTACTCATAAACCAACGAGACCAATGGGTAACCGGTGCCGACTTTGGACGGCCATTTGCCACACAAGTAGCTAATGGTGTGGCTATCCTGGATTATAGTCATATAGCCCTTTTACTTTTCCTATTACCCAGAGGTCTCGAAGAACGTACAATTGTGGTGTAAAACAACCTCAACACTGTTAGATGACCACACACAAACAAGACCGCAAAACGCATGGGCCCAAGAAACACAGATGAATATGTAAATGGTTAGAAAAGGAGGGTTTACGTAATACAGTACGTGCTCTACTGGCTGTATTCAATGACAGTGAAAGAGTATATAAATGATAAGTTGCCGTCTTTTTTATATTTGTTTATCACTTCTTAATTATTCAATCTGTTATCTCATCATATGTAGGTCATTTTGTTTTCATGAAATGATGATTTTTTTAAATTCTATTTGTTGTTTGAATGTTCATGTAGCAATGGTGCAACAGAATGTGGACTGTTTTGTTCCTTATTCGATATCATTGAGAGTCTAAGTGACAGTGGAGAAGTTGACATATTGAGACATGTTCGCCAGCTACAGATAAGGCGGCCGGAATTCATATCTGAATCAGTAAGCTTTATATCAATATTTTAGATGAATAATAATTCCCTTAATGAAAAGAGACAAAAATCTTTTATCATACAGAACATATATCCAAAATATTTTGAATATTCTAAGATACATTTTACTTGATTTCCATTTGATTGATAATGAAATTGTTACTTTTTAAGCTTGAATTTTAATATTTCAATCTCTTAGATACATTGTACATGTTCATGTATATATGAATGATTGAAATACGAAATTCATTAAAAGCGCTGCACAAATGATTCAATTAGATAAAAAGACTCTTGAAACAAATGCTATCTTATGTTGGAATTTGTCGCGAAAATCGGATGATCAACTTTCAAAATGGATCAATTTATTTTAAGCTGTGTATCGATGGGCGTAACTTGCTGCGTTAGCATTTGTTTTAAGAGCTCTATGATAAAATGGTCTAATAGTTATTTTTAACTATGAAAACAATTCACAAGCTGCACCTAATCCATCGAATCAGTGATAAGATATGTCATATCCATCTAACTCATAACTTATATATTAATAGGCACAGTATGAGTTCCTATACGACGCCGTCAACGACCATTTGGAACAAGCAAATATCTACGCCAACGTCTGAATGTTCCTGGATCAAACTTAACATTCCTTTGTTCGTATGCCATATACATTCAAGTATATACAGTAGTAGAATATCAAACTTAAGGTCAGGGTGGCGACTTTTAACAAAATCATCCTCGAATTATATAGACGAAAAAAATCAAAATATGTTCGTCTCCTTGCTTGGCTTAAGACGTCCATTTTCAGCCAATTTTAACATTTTCGTCTGTGTAGAGATTGCCATATCATAACTTTACACACATACCTCTGCAATGCATGGAATTTTATAAAATTCATATATTATCCATATTTTGTGATTCGTATAGCTTTTGTATGAATTAATTACTCTTTTGAGAGGTTTTA
The DNA here is from genome assembly GCA_033119305.1 of Pinctada imbricata. Classification (NCBI taxonomy): domain Eukaryota; kingdom Metazoa; phylum Mollusca; class Bivalvia; order Pterioida; family Pteriidae; genus Pinctada; species Pinctada imbricata. The sequence goes on along the minus strand of VSWD01000003.1, from coordinate 48,782,595 downwards.
ATAAAATAACCAGTCTTATGGAGAGTAATTTCTTATGTTAATAACCACAATAATTTATGCAAAAAATCAACATTTTGACCCAAAAACATGAGTTTAACTCCAAGTTCAAATTTCTAATTATCTCGCTTTTAAAGAATATAATAAATAATATATATTCTGATGTTTGAATCGTTCGTAGCAGAACTCATGCGAAAATGATTTTTTTTCCCTATTACCTGCGATTTTTCATTGAAAAATATACATTTTTTCCTAAACTACCCATTCATCAATGAAAACATTAATGACTATTATTTTTTTCCTAAATAATGTAACAATCAAAGATGATACAACTAATCGTTTATGTCGGTTCCAAATATTATATGATTTGAAAATAGAGTTATATCCCTGTAGTCGCAACCTTAACCTTAAAGAAAGCAATATTTTGTTACATTTATTAACGACCATTTATTGTACTTTGAATAATTGTTTATGTAGCTTGTTTATTTTATTTTGCTTAGTTTATATCATAACGTAAAACTCACGAATGGATTCTTAAGACATCTAAATATGCATTAGTGTCTCAAAATATTTTATTTGCGGTGGAAATAATGCACAGAAGAGAATTTATTTCAATATTATACAACTTAAACAACATTGAACAATGGAAGATATACATCGGTAATTGTTGGAAAGGAAGATATATTCTAGATGTGACTGATACATTTCTTTTCATGTACATTTTACATATACTAAGAACTTTTATATGACTGTAAAATATTTTCTATGATTCATTATTTACTTTATCTCCCTTATTTTATATATGTTATATATATATAACCAAGCCTATGTTAGAAAAAAAATATTGTTTCCTTTTATCATGTCCATTATTCTTATTTATTATGTAAAGCATTTCTCGTACAAATTTAGATAACGAATATTCTGTCGTACAAACGTTTCCATTTATATGCATCTATCTTAATATATGATGATTGTCACTCTATGGATTCGAACATAACAGCCGTTGTATTTCTATTTATTTATAACAGAGAAAAAACAGATTTGGCAAATATAAAGGTAATGATATGATCTCCAACATCACTAGACTGCATCCACAGCAAAACACCAAAACACCCTTGCTAAAACACAGACCCGACATACATGCACTGCACGAGATGCAAAAGGGACAAGGAATACAAGTCACAACATGGAAACTTCATACACAAAATACTACACATAAATAAACGAGACCAATGGACAATCGGTGCCGACTTAGAACGGCCATCTGCCAAGCCATTAGCAGATGGTGTAGTTATCCGGATAATGTGCGCAGTACCTTCCATTATACCGATTAGCAAGAGGTCTCGATAAACGCACAATTGTGGTGTAAAATGATCTCGCAGTAAGATGACAGCATAACGCAGAGGCCCAAGCAACACATATATGGATATGGAAATGAATGTAAAAAAGAGAACGAAATACGGTTCATGCTCTGCCGCCTCTAGCGTGCCCATAATTGTTATCACCCGTGGAGTCCGTCAGACCGACATTCAGGGAGACAGGTGGACGGGGCCTTGTCTTCTCTAAAGAGGATGGTCAGGGCCCGGCTAAAGTCATGTCATCACAATAAGACAGAGTGCAATTCATAAGAATGCGCTGGTACAAAGCTGTAGATTTGTTAAATACTAAGCAAAGTATCCGTCTAGTGACAACAGTGCAAAAGGCGTTTGATAATCCTGACGCAATTTCAATCAAAATTATGTCGACCTTTGATATAAGATCATTCACACTGATTCCTTGTTGAAGTGTAGAGCTCCTTAAATGCTCCACGCAACTTGGTGTTTGAATGATGTTGAGTATCAATGCTGATGGACCAAGAGTCTCCGAGGGCACATGAAGCCAAGTTTTATCAACTGCGGTTGATCGTTTCGTCGAAGCATTCGAAAATTTCTTTTCTCAAAATGTCTTGAAATTCGTACAACATTGGTCCTGTAGAATCATATCCGACCAATTCTGCCACGTCTTTCGGTACATTTTTGGACATAATAACTTCAAACTTTCTGGCCATTTTACATTGTTTAGATTGAGGATCACTGATGAGGGTTTAGTACCCGACACGTGCATGTCTAGTCCATGCTGAAAATTCATCTGTTCCTAAATGATGCTATCGAATTTGAAGACGTTTAACACATGTCTTTTCAAAAACGGCTGCCAGATATACGTTTCGTAAAAAAAAAAACGAAGCAATGATATTTTGAAATCCAATTTATTTAAGGAGGTATTGAACATTCTTACGCCAAATTCAATTTTTCTCAAAATTTCTGAAATAATTTATTTCTGATCTGTTCTTGATTATACAAACTTTTATTTGATTCTATCCACAAGAGACTATTTCATGATACTTTGAAATATGCATTTTTCAACGTATCCGTCGATTTACTGATGTCGTCATATTATTAAAAGTGTCGTTCCGGTCCACAAAAAGCTATTGGCAATTAATCATAGTTTAACTTCCAAAATCTTCATAAATGTATTGCACTTACATATGAAAAAGATAAGATGTATTGTGTATTAGACAAATGCAGGGTACTGGATTAATTATGACACTTTCGTTCAAAGAATTCCAATTTGAGTAAATTGCCAGTAGTTGATAGTTAATGATAAGGGAATATGTGGATGAATCTTCATAAAAAAAATTACAAAACGATCAACAATGTCCAGAGATGATTTCATGATTAAAGGAGAAAAATTGAATTTAGGATTAAAATATTACAAGGCTTTATATTTTCCAATTTTATCTTCCAACATCGTTCGTTTTCAACGATGAGACATCCGCTTTCCTGTAATGTTAAATTGTCAACGAATGCAATGTGATAAAGATTGAATTTTCTATCTTAAACATACAAAGTTTCAATGCAATCAGTTTAATTAATGCTTTAATTGCATTTTGAATGAGACGATTTGTGATTTCATTTCCACTCGATAACGTTGAAATGGCGTCGTAGTTTGGTCATGGATAAAATTCTAAAGTAAAGAATTCTAAAATCGCTATAATTTCTTCACTTGACTACATCAGGATAGTAAATTTTGTAAATCAATCAGTTTTTCAAATGTTTTAAGGAAGTTAAGACTATACTTTTCCTAGAAAGTGAGAAAGCAAATAATGTCACTATGGCACGCCAAAGTTACAAAAATTTGATAAACTAGGTGTCACAGCTGTTAACCCTAGTTTACACATGGAAGCCTAGTTTTTCGAGTGTAAACTAGGGTTTACAGCTGTGAAACCTAGTTTTTCTGTTGTGAAACCTAGTTTAATGAGCGAAAACCTAACTTTTCACTCGTAAAACCTATTTTTTCTAATTTTCATCGCATCGGCACAATAATTCTAATTATTGATCATTAGCACGTGTAAAATATAGTCTACACGTCAAAAGCCTATTTTATTGCATGAAACTTTGATTAGCAAATGTGAAACCAAGTTTCTCTAAATAATTTCTTGCTATCACCAATTTCCACCTATCAAAATGCATTAATGTGAATGTGAATATATATTTCATCCAATCAAATGAGCTCTTACTCGTGTTAATGGATTTTTCTTTCGCGTTTTAGAATTAAAATTTTGACCAATCAGGATAATGTTTACTTGTGGTAATAGAAATTTCATCCAAGCAGAATGCGTTTAACAAACACTTTCGATATATATCAGTAAATTAACCCGACAATTATTAGTTTGTGTGTATGTTGTTGTTTTTTATTTATTTATTTACAGTTACTGTCGTCTAAATTTTATTGTTAGGCACTACGTTGTACACCAAGTAAAATACTATTCAAGCGATCAAAGACAAAATCTTTTTAAGGTAAATCAGCCCGCTAAAGTCGATCCATGTCTACAAGATTTCAAAATGGTAGTTTGACGGAAGTCTAGCTATTTCCTGTTTGCCTCTGACTGGTTTAATTTTTCTTCAACGAAATGAAACAAGCAACGTACCAGAAATAGGAAATTACCATTAACAGACTGTATCAAGCAAGTTCATTGGATAAAATTACCATTACCAGAATGAAAGGGTTTATCTGATTGGCTAAAACTTTTGTTAACAGAGATGAGGAAAATTTCCTCTTTTACTGAGTTGCGTCAGTTTTGATGGGTTGAAACAATTTGTTAGAAGCTATCTCCAAAATAAAATATCGAAGAAGTACCATTTGAGGTCATGGCCGATTTTGTGTAACGAGAGTAGCTTCCGCAGTGGAATTGAGTACAGATATGCACGAATGTCACGAAGAGGAAGTTTTAATTGACGAATGTTGGATGAGTATCAAATGAAACATCCTGGATTTCGAGTCTGTTTTATGCTGTAAATTTATCAGGTTTGAAATGATGCTATTGAATTTAAAGACGTTAAACATTTGAACTACTTGGTGAGTGTCACTGCTGGTGGACCAAGAGTCCCCGAGGGCACATGTAGCCAAGTTCGATCAACTTTGGTTGATCGTCTGTCTTTTCAACGCATTTGAAATTTTCTGTTACAAAATTTCTTGAAATTTCTAAAACGTGGGTCCTGTAGCATCATATCCCACCCATTCTGCTACGTCTTTTGGTACATTTTTGGACAAATAATTTTCGTACTTTTTGGTCATATTACATTGTTTAGACTGAGGATCACTGACGAGGGTTTAGTACCCGAAACGTGCATGTCTGGTCCATGCTGTAAATTTATCAGGTTTGAAATGATGCTATTGAATTTAAAGACGTTAAACATTCATTATGTCTTCCATAGCTACGATGCCTTCGCGTTGTTCTGTAAAATAAATCAAGTGCACTGACTGACTGCCACCTTGAATTCTAAGGCCTCCTATGCTGTCAATGTGATGGTTGCAGCCATATGCTGCATCAGTGCCAATGTCTCATCCATATTATTCTTCTATTTAGCTCACCTGAGAACCACTGAAGGGATTTTGATAAAACTTGGGAGGAATGAAGTACTCATGATCCCCTACAAGTGTTGTTGTTTTTCGTCCGGATCCATGAACAAGTGGCGCCGCCACAGGCAAAAGTAGGTCACGGGGGTACCCTTTTTTGACAAACTTCTTCTTCAGAACCGAAGCACATATCGACAAACCGAAAGCATCTGGATGATGTAGAAGGATGTCTTAACAAGTGTTGTTGTTTTGGTTCCAGTCGGAAGTCAAATGTTTGACGTCTTTTGGTACTTTGTCCGAAATACACATTTTTGCACTATTTCTTTAAATAACTCAATATGTGAATGATTTTACACACTCATTTACTGCATATTTATCATATTTCAATTGCTTAATGCTTTGATATATATTTCATACTAAAATTTTATTTTTTTGATTTTTTATGAATTTTTCAATGTAAAAAGGAAGGGAGGGTGATTTTCATACATATTCAACTTCTTCTCCAGAACTGCTGAATAGATTTTCATGAAACTTTGTAGGAATGAAGTACTAATGATCCCCTACAAGTGTTGTTTTATTCTTCCGGATCCATCAACAGGTGGCGCCACCACGGGCAAAAGTAGGGTACGGGGGTACCCTCCTTTGACAAACTTCCTCTTCAGGACGGAAGCACGTATCGACAAACCGAAAGCATTTGGATGCTCTAGAAGGATGTCTTAACAAGTGTTGTTGTTTTTGGTTCCAGTCCGAAGTCAAAATTTTGACGTGTTTTTGACGTCTTTTTGGACTTTGTCAAAAATGTTCATTTTTGAACTGTTTCTTCGTTTCATAGACGGCGGGTGCGACTAGCCAACAGGGGATGCTTACTCCTCCCGGGCATTTGTCCCACCTCTAGCTTGCTATGGGTCCGTCGATGCTCAATTTGGTGCTCTATTGTGAGTGCTGTTGAGATTATCGTCAGGTTCTTCTTTAACTCATTTGACTAAATCTGTAAATGTGTGGTTTTGTGCCCTCGTTTAGTACATGTTTATTATATTTAAGTTACTATTTGCTTTGATAAACATTACATACTTTAATCTTCTTTTTTTAACTTTTTATGAATATGTTTACTGTGCACATGGACCCAAGGGTTGTGGGTTCAAGTCCCTGCTTCGGCACCCCAATTTTTTTTCTTCCATTTTCATTTCTTCATCTTGTCACCTTTTTATGCACTTTTAAATCAGCTGAATGCCGGTAATTTTATTTTGACCAAGATTTGTTTTCTTCCATTTGCGCTATGAATAGGTGTCGCCATTTCCTTGTAAATAATCTGAATTGCTAACTCTGTCCTTTAAAAATGCTATCGAGGTCATGTGATGCACTAAACCTATTAATGCCCATTTGTCTGGGAACTATTCTCTCATAGTGCTGCTTTTGAAAAAAAAATAAACATAAATGAGATAAAGAAGATCCTGACGACAATCTCAACAGCACTCACAACAGAGCACAAAATTAAGCATCGGCGGACCCCTAGCAAGCTAGAGGTTGGGCCAGGTGCCCGGGAGGAGTAAGCATCCCCTGTTGGCTAGCCGCATCCGCCGTCGATGTTTAAGCACGAAATGAAAACAATATATGAAACTCATGCACTGTCTGACGTTGTCTATATAGAAAGTGCTATTGCGACAATGTCAGGGAAATATATTCAAAACACTAACTGTCAAACCCCTCGCTGGGACCTTTTTTAAGGCATACAAAATCAGGATAAAAAGGAACCAAAGGAACAAAGAAATACCTCCACCCATTGAAAAGAAGCGAACTCTCGAAACGGGAATATTGTTTCACAAATGCGATTAATTTGTTTTTCTAATGAAATGGACACATAAAATGAAAGAAGTAATTTTAGAACATTCTTTCATATTCCCATGTTATCCATCATGAAACTTCCTCATTAACTACATGTATCTCCTTCCCAAAAGCTGATTGAGCAGCTTATCAATAAGTACCCTTTTCCTCTTAATGAAGTACATATTATATGATATTGTCTATCCTTGAGAATCGAATTTTAACAATTAATAAAATATTATGAAGTACTATGAATACTTCAAGTCAACTCAACTCAGATTTCAATGGCATCAAACATGTTCATGGCCGAATACATACAAAAATACTTACTATAGAATATAGTAACGATATGTTGAATACTCATTGCAGTTTCTAACAGGCATTGTAGAGAAAAAAATTCGTGTCGGAATATTGTTTCAATTGCCACTGCTATCACATTACGAATTGAAGAAACCTGTCGACTGGGTAGTCCAGCCATACATTTCGTCTAATCATATACGTACACGCTCCCAGGATCCCAGGCAATTTCTCCTATCGATTTCTGATGAAAATTATACTTTTCTTAGGTCAAGTTGTTTCTTATTATCCAATAAAGTCGAAGGGTTCCAACTCTATACCTTCTTGAAGAAAATTCCAAACCATGCACCAGACACGTGTTTCGAATATTAAATTCTCATCAGTGATGCTTCTAGCGGAGTCACCAAAAATCATTTCAGTAGCGCCCAACACATAGATGACTTTCACTCGACTATTAAGATTCTCGTTAACTTTAGTGAAAAGAAACACTTTTGCGAATCGCAAAAATGGATTCATGAAACAAGTATCACATACAAACTGATTTTTTTTTTTCTTATTGAAATTGAAAATCGAACTATCTTAGTAGGTGATGTAATAATATCTTATTTTGTTTGTAGTATGTGGATGGAAAACCATGAAACACCACAAAACTGTTAAAATGTATGCCATTCAAATTCAGTTAAATATATGATTTTACACTCAGGAAAAACAACAACAAACGGAAAAAGCAACACTTACTCCAGATCATCAGTTTATGGAACAAAAATGAATCACTTAAAAACTTCCCTGTCGAGCTCCCTTACTGAAAAGAATCTTTCCCATATGAGGCGTTACGGAAAATAATTACGAGTCCGCAATAAGCACTAAATAGTACGCCAAGAAATTAACATCCATCAAGTTGATTTAAATTGCTTTGGTACATGATAAACAATTTTGATCAAGAAGATGATATAAACGCCTTTCTAATGGATCTTTGTTTGTTTGGGGATTTGTTTTTGTGTGTCTGTGTGTTTGAGGGAGTGTACATGTGTGTGCATGTTTTTGAATGAAGGTAAATGACACAATTTGAATTTCTAGTTTCATTTTTCCAACGTGGACAGTGCACGGATACTCATAGGAAAGGAGGGGATCTCCAACAACACGGTTGCAGCACCAACAGCAAAACCATAAAACACCAACTGTAAATGACAAAGAAGACACTCACAGAATAAGACGGAAATGGTACAATGAACGCCAAATCACATAGAAACACCAAGCATAAATGACTACACATAAACCAACGAGGCTAATGGGCAATCGGTGACGACTTAGGACGGCCATCTGCCACGTCAGTAGCAGACGGTGTGGTTATCATGGATTACGTGCGCACAACCCTCTCATTGTTCCGATTACCCAGAGATCTCGAAGAACGTACAATTGTGGTGTAAAACAACCTCCTCACTGTTAGATGACCACACACAAACAAGACCGCAATGCGCAGGGGTCCAAGGAACACAGATGAATATGTAAATGGATATAAAAAGAGGGTGTACGTAATGCAGTCCTTGCTCTGCCGACTGTAACAAGCTCATGTATGTTATCACCAGAGGAGTCCGATGACAGTCTTCTCTAAAGAGGTTTGGACAGGGTACGTCATAGAGTCCCGTCGTCACAGTCAGTTAAGTCTTAAGTATGCGCTGGTACAAGACTGTAGATTGGTTAAGTACCAAACCTATACTAGTGTATATATAATACAAATATAAGAAAACTCGCATTTGCCACAAACATCAAATAGAAGTGATTGTTTATTCAGATAAACTATTTGGGTGAATCCCTATTTGAGTGAATCACCACAGAAGGAATAAGATCAGGTTCACGTGGTAGAGTGAGCATGTTCTGCTTGCTAGTTAGATATTTCATTATTCTGAATTCATATTGTCAGTTCAGTGACTCAAAAAAAAATGTCAAATCCACATCCATAGAACTGAAACAAGTACTACACCAAAATATGTTTCAGCATTTTAGATAATGCAATTTCATGTTATGGTAAATGTACAATATGTCTCATAGCGACTATATGACTTTTTCGCTGATACTTTCGGATGTTTATAAACATATTATTATTTTTATTTTCTATGGATTATTTTCCATATTTTTGTTATAAGATAAATGATTACTGACTAAAGTTGAACAGTTTTAACTTCCGATTCAAATCTCAAAATTAAAAAAAGGTTCTTCGTATATCAATGTATTCACTTCCCTTTGTCATATACTTATATCAACGTACAATTTTCTTCCTGGTTCATTTTTCAGTGTCCGCATATCTATGAAGATGTTTTTATATCACTTTACAGTAGCATTATCGATTATCTCGTGTTTTTCTGGATATAACTGCTCAAGTAAGTATTTAATTTTGTTAATTACTGGCATGTTAATGTTTTATCTAGTCGAATTCATATAGCTAGAATGGATACCTTTTAAGTTATAGATTATAACCTAGCACACGATATATGTTCATTTGATCACAATACATATTGAATAAAAGTTATAAGAGAATGAAGTCATTAATGAATAACTTAATTCAGATGTATATCAGGTAGGGGAAAGCCTTCTTAACAGGCATTTGATTTTTAATTTCACTACCGCATTCTTGTTCAGTAATATGATATTTGTAGAACATTGCGCTTGAGTAAACACTTTCACATTGACTGAATTCAGCAAACGAATAATCAAGACGTGCTCGACAGTGCTCGCTAAATTTTGCAATGTTTTGAATAACTAAGAATTTTTTTTACAATCAAATTTATCGTCCGTAGATTTATTGACAAGCAAACCGTATTATCTTTATGAATGACTTTAGATTAAACTAACTTTAGATTTGGTAGAGACGTTCCATAATTTGGATTGTTTTATAAATCAAACATCATTTTCATAAAGCTTATGTTTGTAAAACGAAACCATCCGTGGATTCATCATGATACGGAAGGATAAATTATATATTTTGTTCAATGTATAACCCAATTTGGAAAGAATTTAGATGCTATACTTCTGGCATGTCGTGATTCGTCATGTTATGTAAAAAAAATCATAATGTTTCGATTAAAAACCTTGGATTTATTTTTCTTTTTTCTTTTTTTGAGGGGGGGAGGTCACATTTGTTTTTCTCTAGTCTTTAGCTAAAACTACAGTACTTCTGTATCTGAATAAGAACGAGGGGATATTCTACAAGACTCGACTGCAGTACCTACAAGAACATATAAAAACACGCCTTACATCGGAAACATAGAGCAGCGTCAAAAGACTAATGCAAAAGACTACACATAAACCAATGGGCAAGCGTTACCGACATAGGACAACAATCTACCACGTTAATGGCATATTGTGTGGTTGATAATTTGCGAATACCTTTCTCACTTGCCTGGTTACCTAGTGTCTCTTGAATTTTGAACAGTCGATGTGAATAAAAGCCTCCTCACTGTAAGATGACCACACGAACAAGAAAACCGTGGAAGAATATGTAAATGGATATAAAAACATAGGGCGTGGTCTATGAGGTGCCGTTTACTATTTATTCCCTATTTTTTGATATCACAAATTCGAATTTTTATATAAAAAATTACGTCATATTTTGTGATATCAAAACATCGATTTTTTAAATTGAATTATATTTTGTGATATCAAATACTCGCATTTTTTATATCACAAATTCGAATTTGTGATATCACAAATTCAATTTTGTGTTATCACAAAATGGAATTTGTGATATAAAAAAACCCGAATTTTTTATATCACTAAATATGACGGAATTTGTGACATCAACAATTCAAATTTTTGATATTAGAAAATCGACTTTGGGATATCACAAATTCTATTTTTTGATATCAAAAAGTAGGGAATATATAGTTAAACGGCTAATACAAATTGATTTTTTGATATAAAAAAATTCCATCATATTTTGTGATATCACAAAATCGATTTATTTTTTTTGATATCACAAATTTTATTTTGTGATATCACAAATTCGATTATTTGATATTTTGTGATATCAAAAATTGTAATTTTTGATATCACAAAATCTTATCGAATTTTTATCACAAATTTTATCACAAATTTTTATCACAAATTTTATCACATATTTTTATCGAATTGTTATCACAAATTCGATTTTTTGATTTCAAATATTCGATTTTGTGATATCAAAAAATGAAATTTTGATATCACTAATTATTTTTTAATATCAAAAACTAAATTTGTGATATCAAAAACTTAATTAGTGATATCAAAAAATAAATTTGTGATATCGAAAAAAAGGGAATAAATAGTAAAACGGCGCCTTATTGTGGTCGGGGTCACGTCTTCTCAAACAAAGTTTGAACAGGTCCCATCACAGAGTCTCATCGCCACACTAAGAGTGTTATCCTTTCAAAGAAAGGTACAACACTGTAGATTGATCAAAGATCATGCAGAGTGTCCTTCTGGTGACACCAGGCTCATATCCTTGGGATCAAAGTCGACTGATTCTAACGGTAGTTAATTTTAACTTGCCAAGTCGTTGTGTTTGTGTGAGATAAATTGGTCTACTAGAAATGCAAATGCCTTTATTTGTTAACACCAAAATAAATATAATACACATGGATATAACACCGGGTGAAAACGAGATGTGGTGTTACGCAGGGATGTGTCCTTATCCCTAAAGTGGAACCCTAACTTGGTGCGGCGTGGTGCGCTGTTAGGTACCGTACAAAAACGTTGAATATGAGGAGGCTTATGTGTGCTCCTAGGACGTATAGGTGTCCGAACGATGATGTCAGGTGATGACGATGACAATGGCGTACATAACATACGAATGGACAGGAAATCGATAAATATGGATTTTACAACTTTAATATAATTCCGAAATGTAGATGGGTACTACTAGTCCAAGTGTCTAGTTCCAACTGCCGATAAAAGGCATCGAGAATAATAAAAATAACAAGTTACATGAAACGAGCAAATAACAATTCGATGAGGATCCATAGAGGTTAATTTACATTTTCTCAGTATTAAAGTAAATAATTCAATTGACAATAAACCTATTCTGGCCTCTACTGGCCAGTGACGTAAAATACCCGACCAGAACAAAGACAGGCTCTTGAAGGAGAATTACAATTCATTATCTTAATATATCTGATTGAAATCAGTAATCAAAACCTTTCGTGGGCCTCAATGTCAACATAAAGAACTTCTTTGGCCAGAGTCTTAAAAGAGTCCTAAAGGTGACCAGAGTAATCAAGTTGCGCAATGCGCGTAAACAGAGTACTTACACATAAAAGACCCGATTTCTTTACCTCAATTAAAGTGTCAGCTTAATTATGCTTAGAGATTAACTGACCGCTCTTGGATAAAGATAAAATTATTTACAACGATATAAAGAAATTTAGATTAGAAATTTGTATTTAAATTTGTAAATTAATCAAACTTGAATTTAAAATGAAATTTTGAAATAAACAATTTCTCAAAAAACTAAATATCATGAAGATGAAAAATACTTCATGATAAATCCCTCCTTGGTCCGGGAATCTTCGTCCCCGAAGATTTAAATGAAAATTATACAACATTTTTAAGAATAACGTAAATTTTGCGATAAATAAACAGAATAAAAGTTAAACTTTGGTATAAATGATATAAATGATAATTGAAAAGAAAGTCAGAAATACTTTCAGAAATGAAATGAAACATCAATGTCCAAAATAATAAAGATAAATGTTTCTAATGTTTATTTATTTCCCGGTCGTAGCTCAAATGCGTCCTCGCGTCTGGTTTAATAGCGTCCGCGTCCTCTGTAATTTCTGCTAGATCGTGAGTGGTTACGAAACGGATTTGTATGTGATAGGTGGCACTGATTAGTCTGATACATGTTAGATCCGTTCGGAAGTCCTTGTGGTTCGTTTTGATTCATTCGGTGTTGTCTCAGAATTTCTATGTCTCTTTCAAGGGAGGCTTTCAGATCTTCATATTTCTTCACCATATTCTGTTCAACTTTAGCATGGCATTGTCTCTGTAATTCTGAAATCTCTTTTTCTTCCTTTAGCTTTCTCTCGTAGCTAGCCTCCGTGTCACAAAGATATTGTAGTACATAATCACAGTGCTTATGTTTGTCCTCAAGTTGTTTTCGTAAATCCGCGATTTCGGCGGTCAACTTTGAAGTCTCTGTGATTTGGGTTTGGACCTTTTCCTGTGAAATGCTTTGTAGACGCACTGATAATTCTGTATTCCGATTTTCGGTTGCTGATAATTTCTGTTCGAGTATTCTTTCTCTTTCGAGCGCACATTGTAATTCTTGTTTTAATGCACTAGACTTCACTAATTTTTCTTTCACATTTAAGAGTTCTTCTTTTAAGATATTGTTGTTTTGTACAGTTTCTCTAAATGATCCAAAACGAAGCGAAGAAAATGGTAACTCTCGCATGATTCGCTTTCTGTCTAGGTACGAAGATAAACGTAAAGAGTCTCTTACTTTCTTTTTCGAAGATTTTTCCTTAGATGTCCTTATATTCATACTTTTCCGTGTTGGTAGTAAAGTTCTACACATTCTTCCGTAGTGTCCGTAATTGTGGCATTTGAAACACTGTCTGTTAACGGCATAACAATTATCGCATGCGTGGGAAAGTCCACAACGTCCACACGCTGGATGCTGACAGGTGACGTAAGTCCACTGCCTCCACTGTGGTCGCAAGTTGTATTCCATGTTCTGTGAGTTATTCATCTGTCCATTGTGATTGGGGGAATTCTCGCTTGGTAGCTTGAGGTACGCAGGATCGGTATTACGCTAAAATGGTAATACGCCGGATTCTATCACCAACTGACACCGGGTGAAAACGAGGGTGCGGTGTTACGCAGGGATGTGTCCTTATCCCTAGAGTGGTACCCTAACTTGGTGCGGCGTGGTGCGCTGTTAGGTACCGTACAAAAACGTTGACTATGAGGAGGCTTATGTGTGCTCCTAGGAGGTATAGCTGTCCGAATGATGATGTCAGGTGATGACGATGACAATGGCGAACATAACATAAGAATGGACAGGAAAACGATGAATATGGATTTTACAACTTTAATATAATTCCGAAATGTAGATGGATGCTACTAGCTTGAGTGTCTAGTTCCAACTGCCGATAAAAGGCATCGAGAATAATAAAAATAACAAGTTACATGAAACGAGCAAATAACAATCGATGAGGATCCATAAAGGTTCATTTACAGTTTCTCAGTATTAAAGTAAATGATTCAAATGACAATAAACCTATTCTGGCCTCTACTGGCCAGTGACGTAAAATACCCGACCAGAACAAAGACGGGCTCTTGAGGGATAATTACAATTAATTATCTTAATATATCTGTTTGAAATCAATAATCAAAACCTTTCGTGGGCCTCAATGTCAACATAAAGAACTTCTTTGGCCAGAGTCTTAAAATAGTCCTAAAGGTGACCAGAGTAATCAAGTTGCGCAATGCGCGTAAACAGAGTACTGACACATAAAAGACCCGATTTCTTTACCTCAATTAAAGTGTCAGCTTACTTACAATTAGGGATTAACTGACCGCTTTCTGATAAAAGATAAAATTATTTACAACGATATAAAGAAATTAAGATTAGAAATTTGTATTAAAATTTGCAAATTAATCAAACTTAAATTTAGAATGATATTTGGAAATAAACGATTTCGCAAAAAGCTAACTATCATGAAGTTGGAAAATACTTCATGATAAATCCCTCCTTGGTCCGGCAATCTTCGTCCCCGAAGATTGAAATGAAAATTTATACAACATTTCTAAGAAATACGTGCATTGTGCGATACGTAAAACAGAATAAAACAATCACTTCTCATAATTGCAAAATCTGGAGTAACTGATATAAATGAAGATTGAAGCTCAGAGTCTAAATTAATGTAATACATGAACAACATAATGCGAAATATGGTTACCATGGTGATGAGCATCATAGCAACAGGTCATTTACACTAATGTAATAGATGGTTGTCATTGTTACTATAAACTGACCAATTATTATACAACAATGGTTGTCTAATCATAATAAATTATTATGGTTACCACAGAAATAATTACCATGGCAACAGGCCATTTACATATCCTTAATATGTAACAAATAGTAAACAAAAACAAACACATCAATTGACTTATCAAAATTTGAATAATGAATGCAAAATCTTTAAACGAGATCAGTTCCAAATGAACATAGAATAGCTCATAATTTGTAAAATCAAATGTTTGGAATATCTTAAAATAATTAGGGACGAAAATCACACATAATTGTCCATGTCAGAATAACTGCGGGTCCGGGAAAACAGGAGGGGGTGTTAGAAGCGTCCTCGCCCGCGGAAATGGCGTTTATGTCGTGAACTGTAGTAGGTACGACTCGCTGGATATGGCTGATCGTAGTGACATTGTTCGCACAGATCTGGTTGACGTCCACTGTTTTGATAACGTTGTTGTAGTTTCTTCACATTTTCTTGCTCGAATTTTAAATTCAGTTCATACTCGTTTTGCATTTCTAAGAATTGTTTAGATATTCTTGCTAACTCACGTGATTTGATGTCAACTTGATTTTGTAGGTCCTGAATTTGAAACATTTGGCGAGTAACAAGTTCCGAATTTTGAGCACTTCCCTTTTTCTCGAGTTTGACCTGTAATTCTTTCTCCTTATTTGAGGCACATTTTAAATCTTGCGCTAATTTTGAGTTTAATTCCTTGGTTTCGGATAAATTCTGGTGATGTGCTTTCTCGCGCATTTTGGAGAGTTCTAGCTCTTCGGTAGCAGATTTTAGTCGCTCTTCTAGGAGATTGATACGGGCGGATTGTTCCAAATTTACTTTCAAAAATTTCTGGTCTTTTGATTTCAAATGGTCCGTAAAATCTCGTCTGTTTAAAACACTTTCCCGAAATTGTCCAGCTCTAAGTGCTGAAAATGGTAGTTCACGCAACATAGCTTTCTTATCTAAATAATACGATATGCGTTTAGAATCTCGCACTTTCTTTCCTTTTGATTTCTTTTTCGAATCTTCTTCTTGCGATGAATTTTTAGAAAGTAAATTTTTCCTACACATGCGTCCATAATGTCCAGGTTTGTGACATTTAAAACACTGTCTTTGCATGGCATAACAATTGCCGATTGCATGTGAAAGTCCACAACGTCCACACGTTGGATGCTGACAGTTGGCGTAAGTCCACTGCCTCCACTGTGGTCGCAAGTTGTATTCCATGTTCTGTGAGGTGCTCATCTGTCCATTGTGATTGTTTGGGGGAATTCTCGCTTGGCGGCTCAAGGTACGCAGGATCGGTATTACGCTAAAATGGTAATACGCCGGATTCTATCACCAACTAACACCGGGTGAAACGAGGGTGCGGTGTTACGCAGGGATGTGTCCTTATCCCTATCTAGAATGGTACCCTAACTTGGTGCGGCGTGGTGCGCTGTTAGGTACCGTAGAAAACGATGACTGTGAGGAGGCTTATTTGTGCTCCTAGGACGTATAGCTGTCCGAACGATGATGTCAGGTGATGACGATGACAATGGCGTACATAACATAAGAATGGACAGGAAAACAATGAATATGGATTTTACAACTTTAATATAATTCCGAAATATAGATGGATACTACTAGTACGAGTGTCTAGTTCCAACTGCCGATAAAAGGCATCGAGAATAATAAAAATAACAAGTTACATGAAACGAGCAAATAACAATTCGATGAGGATCCATAAAGGTTAATTTACAGTTTCTCAGTGTTAAAGTAAATGATTCAATTGACAATAAACCTATTCTGGCCTCTACTGGCCAGTGACGTAAAATACCCGACCAGAACAAAGACGGGCTCTTGAGGGATAATTACAATTAATTATCTTAATATATCTGTTTGAAATCAATAATCAAAACCTTTCGTGGGCCTCAATGTCAACATAAAGAACTTCTTTGGCCAGAGTCTTAAAATAGTCCTAAAGGTGACCAGAGTAATCAAGTTGCGCAATGCGCGTAAACAGAGTACTGACACATAAAAGACCCGATTTCTTTACCTCAATTAAAGTGTCAGCTTACTTACAATTAGGGATTAACTGACCGCTTTCTGATAAAAGATAAAATTATTTACAACGATATAAAGAAATTAAGATTAGAAATTTGTATTAAAATTTGCAAATTAATCAAACTTAAATTTAGAATGATATTTGGAAATAAACGATTTCGCAAAAAGCTAACTATCATGAAGTTGGAAAATACTTCATGATAGATATATAGGATCCTAAATTTGAAACTACATGTAAAAGTTTTGAGTGCGATCAGCGTCTTACCGCGTGTCATACTTACCGATCTTTTCATTCCTATTTAATTCCGAGTTCATTCTGATTCCAAAGAAATAATATACAGCTGATATTCCAATGTAAGTCTAATTATGTAGTTTTTCTTCTCACATAACATCTACAAGTAGAAGAAATGCTGCCTGAAAGTCCGTTGAAACCCCAATACAAACTGCTTCATGCTGTACTTTCTACTAGTGCTGGTAGCGTAGTGAATAGCGTGGTGGACTACGAACCCATAGGTCGTAGGTTCGAATCTTACCGTCGCCGATCATTCCAAAACCATTGTAACCTTGGACAAGTTACTTTACCCTACGTTGCACTCTCTGCACCCATGAGTAAACCAGGCACCTGACACATGCGACGAGATTGTAATGTGAATGAAAATCATGAGCGCCTAAACGGCAGCTCTGATTATATACTCCCAAGGGAGTTGGGAATGCACTAGATTGTACAGGTATCGTCAGGGAGGTGATCGTAGAAGTCGCGTGAGACTTAGGCGAACGAGACTATAAACCCTACCTTTACCTTTGCTTTCATGCTTGCTGCCTTCGATAAACAATGCGCCATAATTTACGTCATCATACAGTACTTAGTGCAAAAAAAAGAGTAAAATATGGTGAGGTTCAGAAGGAAGAAATTCCTTTTCCTAGAATAAGTGCTGGATTGGTGATTTTTTACGCCTCAGCATATTTTGTTGTTAGGGAACTAATTCGTGCAAGTTTAATATTTTCATACGCCATGTACTCAAACATTACTTTTCTTTTGAATTTATACGAATTCGGAATAAATTCATATGTAAGGTAAATATAAGAATTGAATAATAAATATGGATAATGACCATATCCCTGTATACAGCAAAAAATCGATAATTCAGAAAATCAGAAACAGAAGGCGTACAAAATCATGATAAAACAGAAACCAAAGCAAACAAACAAAAACCTCCACCACATGAAAAGAAGCGAACTCCCGATATGGGAGTGAGACCAGGTGCCAAGGAAGAGTAAGCATCTCCTCCTTGCATGCAACACCCGCCGCTTCAATTCGGTAGAACTGTCACATCCGGTAACTTCCATTTCAAAGGACATAGAGTACAATCTTTGGTTGGATGGTTCAAATGGTCTATGACAGAATATCATCGACCATTCTGGAGAGTGGGACATTATAGTGTATGACGAGTTCCCCATGTCGACCGTAGAACTTCCTCAGTGACTATGTTAGTCAGTCACAAACATATCCCTGACTGAGAAGCTTATCTGAAAGACGCCTAGCTCTCAGAACAAAATCCGTATCAACTGAGATATGAACACGCCATAAGCAGGCGATGAAGGGATGTTGCTACTCAGAAAAGGAAAGTTTGTAATGCTGAAATTGAAGTCGTCTTGTTTGTCATAGAATGAGGTGTTCATGTGACCATCAGTGTCATATGACAACATTATGTCCAAATAGGATGCTGAATTAGTTTTCTCGTTAGTTTCTTGGACTTCAAGCTCCGAAGGATAGATACTGCTCAGGTAATCCGCGAATTTTTTATTATTGATGGACAACACATCGTCTATGTATCTGTAAGTCAAGTTGAAGTTAGGAGCTAAGTATCTCTTCCCTTCAGAGACCAAAGATTGAATGAATTCAGCTTCGTACGAGTAAAGGAAAATGTCGGCAAGGAGTGGGTCACGATCGGTCCCCATTGGAATTCCGACAATTTGCTGAGAGACCTTTCCTCCAAACACCACAAAAATGTTGTCGATCAAAAAGTTTAACATCTGAATAATATCAGTTTCAGTGTACTTATTTTTAGAGTCGGACTTTTCTTTTACAAAGTAGGTTTTGTCATAGTTAACAACAATAAATTTGTATTTGAGATTACCGTTCTTACTTGTAAACGCATTACTTATAATTTGTGCGAGTCTTTCTTTCAATTTAGAATGTGGAATTGTAGTGTAAAGTGTCGAAAAATCAAAGGCTTTGATCGAATGGACTCTACTAAAATGAGTGGATTTCAGATGTTCTAAAATTTTCTTCGAATTCTTTAAAATCCACACCTGGCTGATACCACTGCGAGAATATACTGTCGAACCATATTTTTGACGCCCAGATTTGATTTCAGACAAAACTTTGGTGAGTAAGAGCGATACAGATTTAGTAGAGCATTCTGATGAACCAGCGATGAAACGTTGTTTGCACGGATTATTATGCATGTTAGGTATGCAGTATAAGTATGGCAAATCTAAATCTAAATTGTTAGGGTCGAAGCCAAAGGAAGCAAGAGCTGAGTTATGGTTATCTATTATTTAAGAGGCAGAAAGGTTTGTTGGGGTGTAAATGGGATTTCCAGGTGTCGAATTTAAACCCAACTCTTTAACTAGACTGTCGAAATAGTACTTTTTGCAAATAAATGTGTAATTATTTGAAGCTTTGTCCGCTGGTGTGATGACATAATATTCTTGGAGGTAGGTAAGCTCTGTGATAACATCAGGGTCTTTAAATATAGACTCGAATCTGGTGTTCACAGTTGATTTTAATCGGTTATTTCTAGATAAAAGTAACCCTCTGATGGATTTTATCCATTCGGAAAGTGTCGAGTTGTACATCCTCTTTCTTTGCCCAACGTCTTGCATATTCCCTACAAGAGTCCATGATATTGATATTTTGGTTCCATGTAAAGGACATACTTTCTCTGCATTTGGGACCCTTTTTAACAATTCTCTGAACTTGTCGTTCTTGACAATACTAAGGTCACCAGTAAGAACGTGTCCACAAGGGGAGTAGTAGAAAATCCGACGAAGAACATTTGCAAGGAAGTGGATGTAGTTTGGGATTACTTAAATCAATAAATCGTTTGTAATTGTAAATTTTAGATGCAACTGTTGGTATGTAGCTATAGGAAATACAAGGAGTTTCTTTTCTTTTGAAATATGATGGGAATTTTTCTTTGACAGTTTTGTGATTCAATACCAAGATTCAATTAATCAATACCTTTGTTTGCAAATCTTACTTTAATGAAAGGACGGTTTGCTTTCTCCTCTGATTTATCTGATCTAACTGCTTGAAATAAATGAAAAGTAGAAATGTCCAAGATGACTCCTTGTAGTCTGTATTCTGGGGAACGTGTATTGGTAAATGTGAGGTCCTTCGTATATTCGTAAATTTCGTGTCACTTCCGTAAAGGAACAGAGTATAATTTGGTACGAATATAATGCAGGCCTAGAAGCCCATTCAAAAATGGAACCAAGTCATCGAAGGAGAACATGAAAATTTCAATAATTTACCAGCATACACTGTTTTTATAGCGTTAATCGGTTGCATTGCGCCTGTTTTTGAAGTTCCTTACAGTAAACCATTCCCTGTCCATAAATTATGAAAGACAGAAAATGCAGTAAAATGACCAGAAAATGCAGTAAAATAACCAAGCTATTTTCTTCAAAATTACATTCCCGTCGTAACAGTTACATGCTGTTTGGTCGAGCATCGCGCATCCTGCGTTTGAAATTTTCCAATGACTGACGACTGTCAACGACAGCGTGCAAACATTTTGCATGAAAAGGACCGAAGATCCCTGTTTCAAATAATTTCAATGACAAACAATCGTTCCGAACCTATGAATTATTGAAACTAGAAACTTTTTAATGATGTACATGTATTTTTACCGGGATGAAGAATTTAGAACAAAAGCGAACAGAAAATGAGAGATCAAAAGACGACGACCTACCTCGGCCTCGATCAGGATACGATATCTTCATTAATTTTCACAATTAACTTGTCACTTATGAAATAACTAAATGCTAGGAAGATATTCTGATACCAATAGATTGTAACCATTCCGTTTTCTGCAAGAATTAGATCTATAAGTACAGAAAATCTGTTTGTGTAAACTCCCAGCTCCTGCGTGTACAATCCAATAACATCACCGCCATGTCTGCGAATTTGAACTTGAACTGCAGAACGCGTAATCAAAGAGCTACGTCAAATCAAACGATGATGTAATGAAATGGTAAAATGGGACTCCAGAAGGGGAAACAAAATTAATATATTTTACACATTTGTGGCTTTCAACCACGCATTACCTTATTTTTGTTTTGTTAGGGAACTACTTCGCCTGTGGGAACTACTTCGCCGATGGAATTGATATTTTCATACGCAATATACTAAATTACTAATTTCTTGAGTATTTTTGTGAAATTTAGAATAAATTGGGGTCTGGAAAGGACCTCGCACGAATTTACGGGAAATTCGCCCAGATAATAAAATCTCCTCCAGGGTTACTAAAACTATTTTAAGATATAAAATATATATTTATGGATAGAAAAACTTATAATCTTTAATATTTACTCAAATGTTTATCATTGACATTACCTACTTGGCATTTATTCGAAATCAAAGCAACGCGGGGTCCACCATTTAGAGTACGTGGTATTATGTTATAAAATTCAATAAGATGAGATGAAATTGAGAAAATCGTTTTACTCTGAGTTATGTTAAGTTATCGTACATTTAGTTATTTAATAAACGGTAGAATTATTGTCCTCCTTCAAAAACTAGTATTTCTTTTCCGTATTCAGAACTACATTTTTGGTTCATCACTATACTCCCAATAGTTTACAATAAATAAATGCGCTTAGTGCATTTACATTACTAAAAGATAGTATTACATATACGAAAAACTATCGAAAAAAGAGATTTTTTTTTTGTGGTTATTCGTAAAAATAAATAATAGAGTGTTTGATAAATAGATGAAAATAAAAATATAATCGAGAACAGTATTTTTTGTTGGAAGTGTTTGAATGAATATCTCAAAAGAAAAAAATGTAGACATAAAATGTTTACTACTCCCCAAACCATAAAATGACATCATAAAAATGATAAATTAATTAACATATTAGATATAATTGCAAAGTATCATCACTCTAAACCCATCGAAAGAAAACGTGATAGATTTATGTATAATTACTAAAGATTTTGAGCCTTCTCAACCCCCCCCCCCCAATTTTTTTATATTTTGATCGCCTGGTTGACATCGTTCCCCACCTTGCTACAGGATCTTACTCGCCCTGCTGGAAGATCTTGTCAAACTTCAGTTTCTATTGAAAGGAAATCCTGTAGCAAGGTAGGGAACAATACTCTAAAAAACTTTTCCAGTTTCCATAGGCTTTAGTGTTAAAATGGACTGTTTTAACCCAAATTATACACAAAATATAGGTCGCATGTTTGAAATATTACTATTTTCATAAAATTCAGCAAAAATCTTACCGAATTCAGAGTTTTAATTTCTTTTAATGAGGAAAATTTTTTTCGGTCCCAACTGGGCGGAATTCCATACTTATCGTTCGAGCTCCTTACAAGAATTAACTGTTCGATTTTGACAGTTTATTGGAGTATGAACTTTGGTTTGTCGCATCACAAATTTTGCGTATACAGCCTAGCTACGCTACGCGGTTTTACACAATTTCTGATGCGACAAACTAAAGTTCATAATGCAATAAACTGTCAAAATTGAACAGTCAATTCTTATATGTGTACTGCTAATAGATTTTATAGAAAATTCTATCAAGATCAATAAATTACTTTAAGACGTTTGTGCCAGGCTTCCAGCTTCATCGAAATTTAAAGTTATATGTCGAGAAGGCTATTATGTGACAGCAGAGATGGGACACTTTTTTAGCAAATACACGGGGAGGAATACTTTAAAACGGTTTTATCGCCGTTGTTTTCAAAACCTTTAAAGTTAGGCGAGTTAACCGTCCGGGGATAGAAAAACACAGGTGATGCGAAGCCATCACCGTCCGTTGTTTAACAATAATTTTGTACGAAAAATTATTTTCATCGATAATTGAAACGATGCTGAACAATTGGTCGAGTATTTAATATCAATGGGAAATCCAGATGGCATTCTTCCTTACATCTATACTAGTTTGGAGGTCATGTCTGCTATTGTTTTATTTAAAATGGTTCATTTATGCAAATGATAACTTTCCTTAAACTTTTGCTTCATGAAAGAGATTAAAAATACGAAAAATTGATTTTAACGTTTTGATGTCCGCGACTAGTTGTGATACGATATTTTGTCTGTTGCTAGAAGTCTTATCATTTATCAGCAAATCTCAAACATGCACAATCTCGTCATTATCACGCGTGTCGTTAAAATATATAGAAAAGGGAGGGGTCCCAGCATGGCCACCCTGTACTCACCCAGTGGAAAAACCCCATAGGAAAGCGACACATAAATGACATCAGACAAAACTACAAAACAGTCGAAACAGACTTACGGAAACTTCAAACATTAACGACAACACATAAGAGGAAGGAGACCAATGTGCATCCGGTGCCGACTTTGGACGGCATTCTGCTACTTTATTATGGCATGCATATAATAGTCTGTACTCTTCTTGCTAAAGCGAGCTTAAAGTATGAACAACTTTCAAATAAGACAGACGATCAGGACACAGTCTTCTCTGACGATATTTGAACGAATGAGATAAAGAAGATCCTGACGACAATCTCAACAACTCACAATAGAGCGCGAAATTGAGCATCAACGGACCCTTGGCAAGCTAGAGGTGGGCCAGGTACCCGGGAGGAGTAAGCATTCCCTGTTTGACTAGCCGCACCCGCCGTCGATGTTCAAGCATGAAAATGAAAAGAAAAAACAAAGACTGTCATGGATGAGTTAAAGAATGGAGTCACGATTGGCGAATGTGCAACGTTTGGAAAAAAATCTGGTACAAAACTGTAAATTGGTCCAGTACCATGTCCAGTGTTATTTTATTGACTTTAGGATCATATCCTTGGTAAAACATGCGACCCACTATTTTCTTGCATTTTTGATCTGCCTTTGATCCTTCTGATATTGTTTATTGGGTTACCGTAAAATGAAGGCAATATATACTGTCAT
Organism: Pinctada imbricata; assembly: GCA_033119305.1. Classification (NCBI taxonomy): domain Eukaryota; kingdom Metazoa; phylum Mollusca; class Bivalvia; order Pterioida; family Pteriidae; genus Pinctada; species Pinctada imbricata. The sequence goes on along the minus strand of VSWD01000003.1, from coordinate 48,758,372 downwards.
GGTGGAATTGTCCTAAATGTATTAATAATGCCGATCACATATTTAATGTATCTGTGAAATCACTGATGCGTTTCCCACGTCAGCTAAAAGGCTAAGGGCTCAAGAAAAAAAAAGATTCAGTCATTTTTGGTTTAAAAAAGAGGGATAAGATGTCATAAAAGGGATGGCAAAATTCAATACGAAATTCATCAGTATCTCGGTTTGGGTGAACCCTTAGAAGAACTGTTAAAGACAATCATTATGTCAAACCAACAATGGGTATCAACGAGTTACTCGTTTATCTGTTGAAGAGTAACAAAACTAAGTGAAATTAGGCACCTAAGAGTTAAGTAAGAATAAAGGAAGACTACAAATGATTCAATGAGCAAAATTTAGCAATATACTTTTTATTATTTCCAGGAGGATAAGACCCCATTAAGCGTCTATTTTTCCACGCCGAACTCCCTGAAAAAGTATATCTCTCTTCATCTTCATCTTCCTATGTACAAAGTCACTGATAGCTACCTCATAATCATCAACATCTCCCTCCTCAATTCCAAGAAAGAACAAGTTCTTTCGCATCGATCTGCACTTAAGATCTAAGATGTCCACTCGTATATCCTCTAGACAGATCTTAACAGATCTATACTTCCCTATTCAAATCACTTCACAACATGGATTATCGAACAAATCACTGTATATACTATCATTCTAAGTATCATTTTTCTCTTGTGCCCTTTTATTTATACTATTTCTGTGTGACTTTTTGACTTTCATTTCCAAACTATCCATCCTCGAAACTTATCCTTCTGCATGTATCATCACCTCTTATTCTAAAATTTTATTCAGTTTTCAGTCAACATTTTCTAGCATGCTATACATGTATCATTTAGATCCTTGTTAGTTATTGGTTATCACGATTTCAAATAAACATTATATTATTAAGTGAAATTTAATCATAAAGATAAACAAATCAATAAATAATCCATAAAAGTTATATTTCTTCGACTTTCTCTTTTGAATTTCCACAAAACACGTTATGAATGTAAAGTTGTGTTTTCACTAATTTTCTGTAGTAGTTAAATTTGTAGAAGCTCATAAAAACACGACTGTTCCGGGTACTTAACCTAGACATTTTTTCTTTATAAAACATATTTTTTAGAAAAATGCTCTAATTCATTAGATTATGACTAGCAACGGACATCTAACAACGGACCAAATTTCCTATACTGTCTAACAACGGACAGCTTTATTGGCATGTATAACTTTCTTCTTTTACATTACAGTGTATTGAATGATTATTTATTAGCGTAATGTCACAATTATAGGAGCAACATGATGAAACTTATGACAAAAATACATATTTTACAAAATAGACACAAGTTGACAAGGTATAAAGTGGTGTAACGTAGATTGTAAACTCTTCTTAGCCTACGACATTCCACGATTCCGGATTTCTGCAAAAGAATCTATCATATTAGATAGGTTTCCCATTGAATAATGCTCATAAAGTTCAAAATGCTATTTATCATTCATAAATTGCAAAAGTTGCTTACGAAAGTCTACATCCGTACAATCAACGGACGGTCATGGCGTCGCGTCACCTCTGTTTTTTCTATCCACGGACGGTAAACTCGCCTAACCTTAAAGATATTGAAAACAGCGGCGATAAAACCGGCTTAACGAATTCCTCACCGTGAAACAGCAGAGATATAAAGAAATAAGCAATTTTCAAGTGATGACAGGATGTAGTATGATAACTCCTATTCTCAGGCCTCTGACTCCGAGTTTTCGAAATTCTCTGAAGAAGTCTTCATTGAAAAAAATATTAAAATGAAATGTAACATCCGAATATCATTTTATGATATAATATGGAAAACGGTGTGTTCCAATGAAAATATTACAAAGCTTCCATTCATAAAAAAAATACACAAAATCGTCCATTTTATGCGTTTGTCTAACAAGATTTTTTTTGATAAGCAATGAATTTCCAACATCGTATCTGCAAACGAAATGTCATATTTGTTTCATGATTTTTTTTTTCATTTTGAAGGATAGGGTATGGAAATCATTTCTCTTGATAATATCATTACTTGCGTTCTGGTAAAAGCGGAAAAGACCACATTTTACAAATAAAGGACATTTCCTTGAAATGGCGTCGATTTGTCTTCAAGCTTCATCAGTTGAGCCCGTTTCATGTATGGGTCCATGTTTCAAATGTTTTGAGGTCATAAAGATTGTATTGAAAACATACTTTACTGCTGCGATTGTTATTTGAATATGTACACAAATAAAGTAAAATACATCGTCATTATCCTTTTAGAAAACATTGCCTTAAATCGGCCAGCAGAGTCTGATTCAGTCTATAGTTCGAGTTGGGGTCCAGATAAAGCAGTTGATGGAAATACCAACCAGAATATGTTTTGTGGTTCGTGTCTTCATACGAGAGGTGATAGATCGACTGCATTCTTGAAAATCAATTTCCAGAGTGTTTCTTCCATCAATAGGGTTGAAATATTCTACAGACGCCCATATTCTGGTTCAGGATGCAGTGAAATTCCAGGAGGAGGCAATCGTAAGTAATTCCTGTCTTCGAAGTACAGTTTATAAAATAGAAATACAAAGGAAATATCTTTATTTGATCATAATTTTGGTTACTTTGGAAACGAATACAAAGACAACGTGAGTGTTTTAACTCCTCACCTTCTTGAACAAAGCTGCTAGCCAATTTTAATTTACCAGACAAGTGTTTCGGTTAATGAATTATCATCAGTGGTACATGTACTTGAAACAATGTATTAGTTTACGTCTTTTGTTTCTTTAAGTTATTTCGTATGGTATCCATTGTTTGCTGCAATAGTACCTGTATATTCTGCTGTTGTAAATAATTCTATATCTGATTGATATGTGACCAGAGTGTAGATTTCGACTTTGTTGTCCCTTGCGCACTGAACTCACAATTTTCTATTCAGTGTAAGACGTGTTTAAAAGTGTTTACAAATGATGCGAACACGTTGAAGACTTAATACATTTGCACCACTTGGTGAGTGTCACTGCTGGTGGACCCATAGTTCCCGAAGGCACATGTTACCAAGTTTTTGATTTTTGATCGGTTACTTCATAAGCATTCAAAATCACTGTCATGTGTTCACGTTATCTGGTGTATTTGTATGTATTGTATCCAAGGACTTTGATTATAAATAAGCATACCAGCTTTACATGTATCATCTTTCATATGTCCTAAAGGTTACATTAGTGTAAAGATCTGACCTCAAAAACTACTGTTCTACACCCAAAAGCTGACGTCATTTACTGACTAAAAATAAATGGATTATATAGGAAGTGATACATCCAAAGAAAGATCATTTTCTATAGATTTCATTTAAACTAAATGATATATATCTTTCCAATACAATTTTTGTTCTGAAAACGAAAGTGAAACCGAAAGTAGAGATATTTTGACAAGTCATTTAAATGAACGTGGTACCATTTTCACTATTGTTTCAAAAAATCATGCCGATTTAAAGGCCATACATGTATCTCTCTAAATTATATACAATGAATGACATTTATATAGTGTTTCGCCGATTCTTTTTTGAGAAATCCACAATACACCATATGAAAAACCAACTTTCACAACTCCCCATATGCATTCTGAGCACCTCACGGGAATTCACCTCTACTGTGTGACTCATTCCTAGTTGATACTTATATGTGCATGTCTTATCATAAAACCCATGAAAATCTTTCAAAAATCGTACAGACTCTTATGATATATTATAATCTCTATAGCGATATCAGTCTCTGACACTGTATATAAAGGAAATTGACCGGGAACAAAATAGCTTGGAGACTAAAGAGTTAATACTATAAAAACCAAAAGGGAGGGAGGAAGGAGGAGGGGGAATAGATATGGTGGGGAGGGTAACAATTACTGAACAATCAGGAGATAACTTTTAAGGATCCTGGACCTTAAGGAAAGGCTATAAAAATCAGTTTCAAAATTTTCATAATTTATTGAACTGACATTATAAATTGTTTGAACTATCTATAAACAACAAGTTTTTTATCCCTTTCTGTAAAGATATTGTTCGAAACGCTGGCAAATTCAGCTTAAATCTACCCACCCTTCAGGTAGTCTGATAGTTTTTTTTTCATTTAGGCATGGATGCATGTTAGACCTTCTGCTATTTCCGTGGCAGATGGCCGTCCTAAGTCGGCACCGGTTGCCCATTGGTCTCGTTGGTTTATGTGTAGTCCTTTGTGTTTGATGTTTCTGTGTTGTGCGTTGACGTTCCTTGTCCCTTACACGTCTCTTTGTGCTTGTCTGCTTTGTGTTTTTGCATTGGGTGTTTTGGGGTTTTGCTGTGGGTGCTGCAACCTGGTGTTGTTGGAGATCCCCTCCTTTGTTTTAGAATGGCTAATTCAGAAAAAAAAGGTAGATACTTATCTCACAAATTCTCCATAAGAAGGAATTAGCCATTTAAATCGGAGAAAACCCACGAAAAAAGTAGCATCAAAAGTATACACATTAACATAAAGCCACTCCTCTAATATCATGCAACCGATAGTATCGATTCATTAGCATAATTATATTGATTTTAACCTCATTGGTCGTGTTCACAAAATATAGTTATTTAATACACGAATGGTCAATTTTTCATTCTATTTAAAAAGTCATACAAATAACATTGAATTCTTCGTTTTATGAGTGATCAAAAAAGAGGCCTTCAGGTCCAGGATCCTTTATATAATTTTGCTCTTATGCGTTAATGTATACAATCTCAATTTGAAGAATATATATAACCACAAAATGCAGATTTATATTCCTGAAAAATTTCCGGCTTTCTTCGCTCAGCATAGTTTTTAATCTAATCAGTACTAGGCTTTATTTAAGGATTGTTTTCAACTTTTGCGCTTTACTGGCAGTAGGGAATGAAACTCAATACGTTAAGCACGAAGTGCTTTCATTAATTTTGTTTCCATTCCCTACTGCCAATACATAAGAATTGACTGTTCAATTTTGACAGTTTATTGGAGTATGAAGTTTGGTTTGTCGCATCACAAATTGTGTAAAACTTCATACTCCAATAAACTGTCAGAATTGAACAGTCAATTTTTATAATTTCCAAACCCAAATTTATCCCAAATTTCATAAATATACTCAAGAAATTAGTAATTTAATACATTGCGTATGAAAAAATCAACTATGTAGGGCCTGTAGGCGAACTAGTTCCCAGACGAAATAGATATAATGCATAAAAGAAAGGAGGGGATCTCCAACAACACTAGGTTGCAGCACCCACAGCAAAATCCCAAAACACCCATGCAAAAAACACAGAACAGATACCCACAGAAAGAGACGCAAAAGGGACAAGGAACACCAACTCACAACATAGAAACATGAAACATAAAAGACTACACATAAACCAACGAGACCAATGAGCAACCGGTGCCGACTTAGGACGGCCATCTGCCACGTAAATAGCAGACGGTGTAGTTATCCTGGATTACGTGCGCACAACCCTCCCACTATTCCGATTTCCCAGAGGTCTCGAAGAACGCACAATTATGTTGTAAAACAACCTCCTCACTGTTAGATGACCACACACAAACAAGACCGTAAAACACAGGGGTCCAAGCAACACAGATGAATATGTAAATGGATATAAAAAGAGGACGTGCGTAATACAGTTCGTGCTCTGCCGGCTGTAGCGAGCTCATATATGTTATCACCCGAGGGGTCCGACTGACATTCAGAGAGGACAGGTTGCTAGCATAAGTTGCTAGTTAAAGGCTGGGTTTTAACTAGCATAAGTTGCTGGTTAAAGGTTGGGTTTTCTTACCGAGTGGTAATTGATATGCACACCTGAGTGATATAAGCTTGGTAGGCATGATAAACGCGGGGTCTACTGACCAGTGATATTCCTAGAGACGCAAGCGGTGAGTGACATCAAAGACATACCGACAGGTATTGTTGATTATGCTTATTAGATATACCACAATTTTAGCCATTTGAAGTTGTCAATCAAAAATTGAGAGGGTTATAAAGGATACATTGGACCAAAAAGATTGCGATTAGAGATGTTAACCCTACATTGGTCAGCGTGGAAATGACAGGAAAATTACCTGTCTTCTTTTATAGTCCCCACCCGGCCTTTAAAGGCAGCAAATGTGTCAAAAATATTCGTTCCCCATCTGGAGCCCCATTTTACCAATCCATTACATCATCCGATGATATGACGTAGCATTTTGATAACGCGTTCTTCAGCTCAATTTCAAATTCGCCGACATGGCAGTCATGTGTTTGGATTGTACACGCAGGTGCTGGGAGTTTATACAAACAGATTCTCTGTACTTATAGATCTAATACTTGCAGAAAGCGGCATGATTATGATCTATTGGCATCAGAATACCTTCCTAGGATTTAGCTATTTCATAAGTGACAAGTTAATTGTGAAAATTCATGACGATACTGTATCCTGATCGAGGCCGAGGTAGGTCGTCTTCTTTTGATCTCTCATTTTCTATTCGCTGTCAATATTTTCTTCTAAATTCTTCATCTCGCCGAAAATATATCATTAGAAAAGTTTCTAGTCTCAATACTTCATAGGTTCAGAACGATTGTACCTCATAAAAATCATTTGAAACAGTGATCTTCGGTCCTTTTGAAGTTCTCAATCAAAACTTTTGCACGTTGTCGTTGACAGTCGTCAGTCATTGGAAAATTTCAAACGCAGGTACTTGCTACTGTTACGACGGGAATGTAATTTTGAAGAAAATAGCTGGACGTTTCTGTTTTTCTCGTCATTTACTGAATTTTCTGTCTTTCATGAAATTTTAAGGACAGAAAATTGTCTAAGAAACTTCAAAAACAGCAGCATAGCAACTGAACAACGCTGTAAAAACCACGTATACCGACCGGTACATCATCGAAATTGTCATAAAATTTTCATTAATTCTGATATCGTATTTATATCTAAGGGCTACTGTTAATAAAACTATTTTTTCTAAGCATAATTATCATTCGAAAGCCGATCTTAGCAACATACTAAATGATTTTGATGGAAGTAGTTCCGGCTACTCCGGTATTTTATCGTGTTCATTGGGGTATGAAGGTGTATTTCGCCATTTTTCTGACGATCAATTAACCAATCAAAATGCATAGATTCGTGTAAACAAACTTATTTGGACAGTATATACCAATAAAGCGCATTTTAAGCTGAAAAACAATTTCAAATTTTTATATACATTTACGTGTTAATAACGTTGTATCTGTCCTTTTTTCATCTAGTTTCTTTATAATTGAAATATCACTACGGTAGGAGAACGTCACTTAACATAACAGCAAACGAACGTTCGACGTTTTTGCTAGCTTCGAAGTAGTACCTTCTGAACGGAAACATTGTAGAAAAATAAGATATTGTAATATGTTTTTGGTTGTATTTTTAAACTGAATGAAAAATGAATCGTGAAAAGGACCTCGCACGACTTGACGGGAAATCCGCCAAGATAAAATCTCCTCCAGGGTTACTAAAACTATTTAAAGGTATAAAGTATATATTTATGATCTAATCTATAATATTTACTCAAATGCTTATCATTTACATCACCTACTTGGCATTTATTCGAAATCGAAGCAACGGCGGGTCCACTATTTTTAGTCCGTGGTATTACGTTATAAAATTCAATAAGATGAGAAGAAATTGAGAAAATCGTTTTACTCTGAGTTATATTAAGTTCTCATACATTTAGTAATTTAATAAACGGTAGAATTATTGTCCTCCTTCAAAAACTAGTATTTCTTTTCCGTATTCAGAACTACATTTTTGGTTCATCACTATACTCCCAAAAGTTCACAATGGATGAAATCATGCGCTTAGTGTGCATTACGAAAAGATACATGTACGCGAAAAACTATCGAAATAAGAGATGTTGTTTGTGGTTATTCGTAAAAACAAATAATAGAGTGTTTGATAAATAGAGGGAATAAAATATAATCGAGAACAATATTCTTTGTTGGAAGTGTTTGAATGAATATCTCAAAAGAAAAATAAATGTAGTCGGAAAATGTTTACTACTCACCCAAAGCATAAAATGACATCATAAAAATAATTAATCAATTAACATATTAGATATAATTGCAAAGTATCATCACTCTAAACCCATCGAAAGAAAACGTGATAGATTTATGTATAATTACTCAAGATTTTGAGCCTTTTCAACCCCCCCCCCTTTTTTATATTTCGATCACCTTGTTGACATCGTGCCCCACCTTGCTACAGGATCTTACTCGCCATGCTGGTAGATCTTGTCAAACGAAAGTTTCTATTAAAAGGAAACCCTGTAGCAAGGTGGGGAACAATACTCTAAAAATCTTTTCCAGTTTCCATTGGCTTTAGTGTTAAAATCAACTGTTTTACCCCAAATTACACACAAAATATAGGTCGCATGTTTGCAATATTACTATTTTCATAAAATTCAGCAAAAATCTTACCGAATTCAGAGTGTTAATTTCTTTTAATGAGAACAACATTTTTTTCCTTATCGTTCGAGCTCCCTTGCAATTGACCAACATAAATTAAAAGACCAAGCGGAGGGGTAAAACTGGAGAAATGTCACGGAAATTAGAAGGAAAACATGCAAAACCTCACATTAACACACTCTGTTAAACTGTTTAAATGACAAATAGGGACAATGACCATATCCCTATATACAGCACAAAATCGATAATTCGGAAAATCATAAACCAAAGGCATACAAAATCAGGATAAAAAAGGAACCAAGCAAACAAACAAAAACCTCCACCACATGAAAAGAAGCGAACTCCCGAAATGGGAGTGAGACCAGGTGCCCAGGAAGGGTCAGCATCTCCTGCTTGCATGCAACACCCATCGCTTCAATTCGGTAGAATTGTCAAATCTGGTTACTTCCATTTTGGAAGATATAAAGTATAATCTGTGGTTGGACGGCACAAATGGTCTATGACAGAATATCATCCACCATTCTGGAGAGTGGGACATCTTAGTGTATGACGAGTTCCCCATATCGACCGGAGAGCTTCCTCAGTGACTATGTTAGTCGGTCACAAACGTATCCCTGACTGAGAAGCATATATGAAAGACGCCTAGCTGTCAGAATAAAATCTGTATACATGTATTTCATTATTTGGTACTTGCTCTGGCATAGTGTATCAACTGAGATATAAATACATGTACGCCATAAGCAGGCGATGAAGGGATGTTGCGACTTAGAAAAGAAAAGTATGTGATGCTGAAATTGAGGTCGTCGTGCTTGTCATAGAGTGAGGTGTTCATGTGACCATTAGTGTCGAAGGAAAACATTATGTCAAAAAAAATGCTGAATTATTTGTCTCTGTAGGAAGGATAGATTCTGCTGACAGAGGTAATCCGCGAATTTTGGATTATTTATGGACAACACATCGTCTTTGTATCTGTAAGTGAACTTGAAATCAGATGCTAAGTATCTTTTCCCTTCAGAGACCAAAGATTGAATGAATTCAGCTTCGTACGAGTAAAGAAAAATGTCGGCAAGGAGTTTGGCACAATTGGTCCCCATTGGAATTCTGACAATTTGGTGGAAGACCTTTCCTCCGAACACCACAAAAATGTTGTCGATCAGAAGTTTAACATCTGAATAATATCTGTTTCAGTCTACTTATTTTCAGAATCGGACTTTTCTTTTACAAAGTAGGTTTTGTCATAGTTAACAGCAATAAATTTGTATTTGCGATTGCCGTTCTTATCTATATACGGGAGTTATCTCGACCTGTTATAAATCTTTTTACTATACAATAAAACAATTATGGACATTTTACTCAGTAAATATGGTGTGATAATTTACTGAATTTGAAAGTACTGACCTCGGCTTCGCCTCGGTCATTCTTTCAAATTCAGTAAATATCACACCATATTTACGAGTAAAATGTCCATAATTGTGTATTAACATGCTGCCGAGGAAAATTATTTCAGTCTCTGTTTCATTAGATATCACAAAGTTGGAGGCGGGGTGTATTAGTTCTGCTATGCAGAAATCTCTAGTTTTATTTTGTATAAAAACAACTGTTCAAAATTTTACGTATACATCAGGTTTTGATATGAATCGCCTTACAGGATAAGCTTAAGACTGCTCGGCTGGAATTTTCATGTGTTTTGCACTTCAATCCTGCCTTTTCCCGACTCTAATATGTCGGGGGGGGGGGGGGGGGGTGGGATTAAAATAGGCTTCAGTATGTAAAGACAAACAGGATACTATAGGATACATGCACTTACAAGTCGATTTTCCTTTCCTGCAAAAATATATCCTTTACATACCTGTATAACATTCATGAAGCAAAACTGAATGATGTATTTGTCTAGCATATCACCTCTGAAGAAGTCATTGCCATCTTGTCCCAAGTCCGCAAATAAATCCATGTAAAATTGCGCCATTTCTTTTCGCAAGAGACCCCAAAACCATTCAATTCTTTGGTTCAGTGTACTCCTACCCGACATGTAACTTCGATCGCCTGATAAATCATCTTCATGATTCCTACGTAGAAATTTTTGCATATTTTCAACGTAAACATTTTCTGTTCCGAGGTCCCCTCTCACGCGTTTTGGACAGCCACCCCTTTCTTTCACAGCATTAATGAAATAGTTCCCTATGACTTTTGGATCGTTGTTAGTTGAAGCTGCTTCCAACCAAATCGTACATCTCGAAAATCCGTCCATACAGCCGTTAATAGCAATACCAAAGGGTTTAAGTTTGTCATAGCCATCAATGTGTCACACATAATTTGGCCCGCGACTCGCATATCTCCGTCTTCGTAATCTTCTTCGCAGCCTTGATTTCATGCCATCCGGGTCCAACACTTTCATTAATTCGTACACTGTATCTCGCGGAACTGAAAAACCAGCTTGTACACACTTCAGATGCATCCATCTATAGCCGTGTAAAACTCCTGATGTCCCTTGTTGATTTATTAAGAAAGTGGCCACATCCAATAAATCATCATGATTTTTCCTATGATACAAACCCATAGATTTCATTCTTCTTTTCAGTGTCGAAATACTTATTATTATTTTCTCAGAATGTGCTAACAATTGAATAATTTCCTTGTTACTGAATCCTATTCGGAAACAAGTTCTTATGAACTGGTTCAATTCAAACATGTTTAAACTCTAAAAAATGCATATAAATAAATCATGCTTTATTCATACATATTCACCTCATAACTAAGTCGTAATAACGCGATAATCATCTCGTAATAACGAGATCTTTTCTCGTAATTACGAGATAATTTTCTCGTAATAACGCAATAATTATCTCGTAATAACGAGATCTTTTCTCGTAATTACGAGATAATTTTCTCGTAATAACGCGATAATTATCTCGTAATAACGAGATCTTTTCTCGTAATAACGAGAAAATTAATTCGTTATAACGCGATAATTATCTCGTAATAACGAGATCTTTTCTCGTAATTACGAGATAATTTTCTTGTAATAACTAGATAATTATCTCGTAATGACGAGAAAAGATCTCGTAATCACGAGATAATTTTCTCGTAATAACGCGATAATTATCTCGTAATAACGAGATCTTTTCTCGTAATTACGAGATAATTTTCTCGTAATAACGCGATAATTATCTCGTAATAACGAAATAATTTCTCGTAATAACGCGATAATTATCTCGTAATAACGAGATCTTTTCTCGTAATAACGAGAAAATTATCTCGATATAACGAGATCTTTTCTCGTAATAACGAGATCTTTTCTCGTAATAACGAGATCTTTTCTCGTAATTACGAGATAAATTTAATTTTTTGTTTGACACTATTCGGCTTTCGTAAGTGCATGATAAGAAAAAAATAGAAAATTGCATTGACCTTTCACTTTTGTCTTACACAATTTATCTAAGTATCATTTGTTACTGCGATTATAAAAGTTGGTCTTTTAAGCTCAACGAGCGAAGCTCAAGTGAGCTATTGTCATAGCGCGGCGTCCGTCGTCCGTCCGTCGTCTGTCGTTAACTTTTTTAAAAACATTTTCGACTTTTCCCCTGAAACCGCTGCATAGAATCTCTCGAAACTTCACAGGAAGCAAGAACTCAATGCCCTCAACCAAGTTTGTGTTTTTCGAGCCGCTAAGAAATCCAAGATGGCCGCCACAGGCTCTGATTGGCTAACACATTTTCGACTTCTCCTCTGAAACCGCTGCATAGAATCTCTCGAAACTTCGCAGGAAGCATGAACTCAATGCTTTCTACCAAGTCTCTGTTTTTCGAGCCGATAAGAAATCCAAGATGGCCGCCAGAGGCTCTGATTGACTGACACATTTTCGACTTCTCCTCTGAAACCGCTGCAAAGAATTTCATGAAACTTACTGGAAGCAGGTACTCAATGCCTTCTACCAAGTTTGTTTGTCAAGCCGATCGGAAATCCAAGAAGGCCGCCACAGGCTCTGATTGACTAGCACATTTTTTACTTCTCCTCTCAAAACGCTGCATAGAATCTGTCGAAACTTCACAGGAAGCAAGAACTCAATGCCCTCTACCAAGTTTGTGTTTTTTGAGCTGATCAGAAATCCAAAATGGCCGCCATAGGCTCTGATTGGCTGACACATTTTCGACTTATTCTCTGAAACCGCTGCAAAGAATCTCTCGAAACTTCACAGGATGCAAGAACTCAATGCCTTCTACCAAGTTTGTGTTTTTGGAGCCGATCGGAAATCAAAAGATGGCTGCCGCGGGCTCTGATTGGCTGACACATTTTCGATTTCTCCTCTGAAACCGATGCATAGAATCTCTCGAAACTTCACAGGAAGCAAGAACTCAATGCCATCTTCCAAGTTTGTGTTCTCCGAGTCTATTAGAAATCCAAGATGGCCGCCAGAGCCTCTGATTGGCTGACACATTTTCGACTTCTCCTCTGAAACCGCAGCACAGAATTTCAAGACACTTCACAGGAAGCAGGTACTCAAGGCCCTCTACCAAGTTTGTGTTTGTCAAGTCGATCGGAAATCCAAGATGGCCGCCACAGGCTCTGATTGACTAGCACATTTTTTACTTCTCCTCTGACATCGCTACATAGAATCTCTCGAAACTTCACAGGAAGCAAGAACACAATGCCCTCTACCAAGTTGTTATTTTTCCAGCAGATCGGAAATCCAACATGGCCGCCACAGGCTCTGATTGGCTGACACATTATCGACTTCTCCTCTGAAACCGCTGCAAAGAATCTCTCGAAACTTCAAAGGATGAAAGAATTCAATGTCTTCTACCAAGTTTGTGTTTTTCGAGCCGATCGGAAATCCAAAGATGGCTGCCACAGGCTCTAATTTGATGACACATTTTCGACTTCTCCTCTGAAACCGCTACACAGAATTTCATGAAACTTCACAGGAAGTAGGTACTCAGTGCCCTCTACCAAGTTTGTGTTTTTCGAGCCGATTGGAAATCCAAGATGGCCGCCAGAAGCTCTGATTGGCTGACACATTTTCGATTTCTCCTCTGAAACCGCTGCAGAGAATCTCTCGAAACTTTACAGGAAGGAAATACTCAATGCCCTCTACCAAGTGTGTGTTTTTCGAGCCGATCGGAAGTCCAAGATAGCCGCCACAGGCTTTGATTGGCTGACACATTTTCGACTTCTCCTCTGAAACAACTGCAAAGAATCTCTCGAAACATCACAGGATGCAAGAACTCAATGCCATCTACCAAGTTTGTGTTTTTCGAGCCGATCGGAAATCAAAAGATGGCTGCCACAGGCTCTGATTGACTGACACATTTTCGATTTCTCCTCTAAAACCGCTGCACAGAATTTCATGAAACTTCACAGGAAGTAGGTACTCAGTGCCCTCTACCAACCTTGTGTTTTTCGAGCCGATCGGAAATCCAAGATGCCCTCCATAGGCTCTATTTGGATGACACATTTTTCACTTATCCTCTCAAACTACTGCACAGAATGTCACCAAACTTTACAGGAAGTTAGTACACATTGTCCTTCTCAAAGCTTCACTAAAAGCTATGTTCTTCAAGTCTTATTCTGACTTTTGATTAAAAAACATACATACAGTCTCCTCAGGTGAGCGATGTGGCCCCCTTGGGCCTCTTGTTAATTTATACTGTCATTTAGCATACATTTCTTTGATTTCCTTTGATCTTGATTACCTATTTTAGCCATAAGCTGTAAAGCTTATACATTCATAAATTTTCACCTTATATAACCAGGTTTATTTGACTTTGACAGAGTCCAACAATCGTTTCAAGGGATACAGAATAGAAATAGATGGAATCACGTGTTACCAGGATACAAGTGAACCATACCCAGAGCTGAATCAGAATAATAGCTGTAAAGGATCTGGCAGTTATCTCAGAATAGTTCAAGTCAATTCTAGTCCAAATGACAAAAATCCTCTCTTAGAAATATGTGAAGCAATTGTGCATGGTAAGTATGATTGTCGAAATAATAAAAAGAGAATTTTGGTATCAGAGTAGCAATTACAACAAATTTTTATCAAGCACAAATGAAAACTGGTTTAGAAACCCATGTTTATCTTCACAGGATGCCCAATAAAAAAGTACGGCACCAATTGTTCTCAAGATTGCCCAATAAACTGCTTGAATGGAACATGTGATCCCAATACTGGTGACTGTTGGAATGAGTGTAAACCCGGTTGGCAAGGAAACAGATGTCAAGACGGTAACTCTATATGCAAATAATTCATTCATCATTATTATTATCCTTTTTCAATTGAGGTGATGTATTTCCTCCTACATATTTGCGCGATGATATTTGTTCAGCAAGTGATATTGGGTATCAATAATGGCAAACTACATGATTTTGTATAAATCAAAATGTATATTTCTCATAATCAAGTTACCAAATCGTACACAAGTTCCTTACCTTTCTTATTCATTCAACTCAAGATTTTTTTTTCTTGAAAACTCTTATAAATTCAATACAGTAATCAATCAGTGAATGAAAGTCAAACACAAAAATGCTGAAACCAGATTCCAAAACCACAATCAAAAGGCTTACGAGTTTGGGTAAAAGTACAAAACAGAACTATCTCATGGGGAAAAATAGGACAAACCGACGGAGACAGTGACAATGACACAAGCTTTACAGAAATACCATTGACAGCTTATCTAATGAACCATCTCCAGTGCAGGGGCGGGAGACATTGTAGAATACATTGTAGGTGGCGCTGTTAAAACGTGCCGCACTAATTATTTACATACACAACATAATTGCATCTAAGCAGGCAGTACAAAAAAGGAAGTACAAAGCCCATCCAAACCTATTACATATACTATAAACATTTATTTTCAAAGACCATGACGCATCATGGTATGGAATATCTGTCCAGCAAAGACAAACGATTATCAATACATTGATATATTATTTTTCAGTCGGCACAAATAATCAATTGGTATTGTTTGCTGATGTTTATTGAAGTGTTCAAATTCTTTACCTAACCAATTTAATGCACCATACACATGTTTCGGATAATACATCCTCATCCGTGGTACTTACTTAAACGCAGAATTGAGTCATCCTCCGAATTTTGTGTTTTATAGTCCTACTTGGTGTTTGTTGTCCCATTTGTTTTTTGTTTGATTACTCTGTGTTTTCACGTATATTTAAATGTGATTCGATGTTTTGCTGTTACTATGGCAACCAGGTCTTGTTGTAAGCTTCTCCTTTGTTATGCATGTTATATTGTGAGTAAGTTTACTTTGCAGAATTGGAAAAAAAAATACAATTGACTTAAGAAATTGCCTCGATCTATAATTTCTCAAATCTAGATTTCAATCTTATAAAAATTCAAAAACTCTATCCTATGGAAAGAAGGAGACGAATGAGCTTCAGTTGTTGTTATCAAAAAACAAAACACACATCACAGGGGAAATGTACATGTTACAGTTGTAGACCCTATTGTAAATATTTCTGGCTCACAATATTTACACCGAAAATGGAAAACACCAAGTTACGCATGCGCATTACCATGATTACAACTTTAAATAACGACGTAGATTATTCAACTTGATTAAGATTAAAAACAAGGGTAGATTTTCACGGATTATTTAGTCGGTAGTTAGCAAACTTTCAAACCTTTCCAGATTGATGACTAGAAAGCTTTGTGAGATAAAGCTCACCTTTTACGACATGAATTATTTATAATTATTATGATTATTAAGATTGTGAATTCGCCGGCAAAACACATGTTATGGTTATATATCCTGGACAAGTGAACTTTTTGTAGGTTTCTTTACCCAATAAAACAAAAATAATGAAATAAGATAATATAATCTATTTTCTAGAAGATACAGGTAATACATCTTTAAACTGTTAAGTAAACACACAGACGACGCTACGAGTGCGATAAGAATAAAGAAAACTGACAAATTAGATAACAATTGTAATTATTAAAATATATGTTCTATTATTAAAGGGGTTGGGCCACGAAGCCCGATATTGGCCCTAATTTTGAACATTGTACTTCGTAAAATTTTTAACTGTTATTTGACATTTTGAAACATTCTCTACTGAATCACGAATCTATCTTTTGTAAAATTACGTTCATCAATAGCTTTTAGCCCTTTGAAAACAACAAAATAGGTCATATTCCGCGAAATTGTTGCAAAAAACAACATATTTCTGTTGAATTAGCAATGGCCGCATGCGGCCACATTGAATTCTTCCACGAAAGACAAAATTCCCAACAATGTTTGCCATATTTTGTCAATAACGTCAAAATGACGTCACTTCATGACGTCATAACAGTAAAACGACGCTTTCTTTGTAGATATTTTTCTTTTCATTAAAAGCGGTAAACATTCGTGTATTTTCATAAGAGATACCAAGTATTTCTCTTGAAATTTATTTCTAGAGAAAAATTTAGGGCCGATTTAGGGGTCCCGTGGCCCTACCCCTTTCAGTGCATAATATTTGTATCACGTGTACCATTAACAATTAATGTTTTGACGGCGCAGTAATCTAGTGGTAAGGGCGTCCGGCCAGTGACCGAAAAATTGCTGGTTCGAGCCTCACGAAGACCACGGGTCGGCCGACATATACTCTTCTGCATTGAAATGTCATTGTCCGTGTATTGTTTACATGTCTGTGGTGTTTTTTTAATTAATGTTTGACGATGTGAAATGATTGAAAGAAGGAAATCAGAAATTTCAAAAATATTCTGATGGAGTGAAATTATTATCGTGACTGTATTCTGTTGATGATACATATATTTGTCTAGATATGTCAGATGTGGCTTGACAAATTTTGATAAAAAAAACAAGATATACTGAAATTTTCTGCATGCTACATGCCAACAACTCTATGCATGAACATGTACGAAAGACAAATTCTACATCTGATTGATCAGATAAACAATAAGCAATATTTATTGATTCTTCTTAAATGTTTTATCAACTCCAATTTACAGCATGTTCGAGTCAGACTTTTGGTTTGAAATGTTCAGCAACCTGTAGATGCTACAACGATGCAAATTGTAACCATATTAATGGAAGCTGTCCTAACGGTCTTTGTGATACAGGTTGGGAGGGGGAATCATGTCAAGAAGGTAAGACCAATAACAATCTAAAATAGTGGATCTTTTCCATCATTTTTGGTCAGCAACTTGTCTGATGTATCTTAGACACGGTCCATTCGATATTCCGGTATGGGGTGGCTTTGTGTTTCTTCCCAAGATAAAAGAATTTGCTGGGAATAATGATGAAGGAATAACTTTTGCGTATGGTATGACGAACAAAAAAAATAATCTTGCTCTTGTGAGTCCTGTACATAATCTGAAATTCAAGGATTACATGTTCCCAAAATTCAGCTTTAAATTCTTGAACATTTTCCTTTTCTCTAGCAAGCCGCAGTTTTCAATTAATGTTTCAAAATTCACTTTCAAGGTGCACATATAAAACAATGTCCTAAATTACAATATCACAAGATAATGTGAAACCAAAGGCATGTAATTATATTCTCGACCCCTATGCTTCCAACTGTAAACTCATTTGTAATTAAATGTTATTTAAAATTGTTCGAAAATCCATTTGCCCTCGATGTTCTTTAGAGGTTTACTTGTCAATTTTTTCGGAGATTCGTATGCGCTTGTAATCCGTTTATAATTTTGATTCCATGGAAAACGAATACAGCATACTATACAGCAGCAATTCCATAATTGCGATATCATGACGCATAACGCAATTTCACTCTTATGGCGTCATTCAAGGATAGGTGAATTCCAGGAATTTGCGAACAAGTTTTATCGGGAGAATTTTGTTTCATTATCAGGAAATGGCTCTATATTTAACAATTTGATCCTTAACTTTACATATTTTTCTCATTTACGCGTGATAGTCATTCGATTAGGTCTCGGTGTTTAAAGACCTTGCATCGCATATTTTTTATGAATTGCATTGAAGCTGATGTAACGTAAAGGGGTTAAAGTTCCATAATTTTTATGGGCAGGAATAAAATTGACTTGGATTCCACTGAAATTATTCATAAACACAAATAAAAGATGAAGCATTCATTTTTTTTTTATCTAATTACATGTTTTTAACAAAATTTTCACTCTGAGAATCACGAATCTGACATAAACTGAAAACTGTTCGTCCTTTTACTCATTATCATTTTAAATGCACGAGATAAATCAAGAATTCGGGGACATATAGTTTTTGGCCTGTCCGTCTGTTTGTATGTCTTTCTGTTTGTCCGAAAAACTTTAACATGAGGCATAACTTTGGAATGGTTAGTGATAGGGCTTTCATTTTTTCACATGTGTATTCCGTGTGACAAGATTTTTCCATTGATACCAAAATTTTTTACCTCGTGATCTTGACCTTTGACCTAGTTTTCAAATACTTTAACATTGGGCATAACTTTTGAATGACTTTCTTATTTCACATGTGTATTCGTTATGACAAGACCTTTCTATTGATACGCTTTTTTTTTACCTTGACTTTACCAAACCTTTAAAATTGGGCATAACTTTTGAATGGTAAGTGATAGGGCTTTGATATGCCACATGTGTATTCCTTCTCACAAGATTTTTCCATTGATATCATTTTTTTAAGCCACTGACCCTGACCTTGACCTTTCACATACGGTACTTAACAGAAAATGATGTTTATACTAACAAAGATACCATCGGGGGCCTACGTGTGTCAGAAACACAGGCTTTATTTTTTCTGCGATACTAATCGGCTTTCGTAAATACCAATGAGCAGCAAAATGTTAAAATACAATATTTCCTCACATTATTGTCAAACTCAGTGACGGAAGGTATTACTAAGCACTATTTTGTTCAAAAGCATTTCAATGTTCAAGCACAAAATTAATGTAATAAGATAGTCGGTCGCCTGCTTTACAGAGGCAATAATACAACAGTCATCAAAAGGACACATGGCATGGTTCTGGACTAATTACAGATTTGTACCAGTGTCTTTTCCAATGTTACACACTGGCCAACCGTGACGACTTGACTACTTGATGGGTCCTGTCCAATCTCGTCAGAGAAGACTTGGTCCTGATCCTCTGTCCTATCTGAAAGTTGGGCATACTTCTCAGATAATTCATCTTAAGCTCGCTTTATCCATCAGATCACAGACTGTAGTATGCATGCCATAGAAGCCACAGACCAGGAGTCCCCGAGGGCACATGTAGCCAAGTTCGATCAACTTCGGTTGATCGTCTGTCCCTTCAACGCATTCAAAATTTTCTGGTACTAAAATTCTTGAAATTTCTAAAACGTGGGTCCTGTAGCATCATATCCCACACATCCTGCTACATCTTTCGGTACATTTTTGACATAATATTTTCACCCTCTTTGGCCATATTACATTTTTAGATTGAGGATCACTGACAAGAGTTGAGTACCCGAAACGTGTATGTCTGGTCCATGCTGCAAATCCATCCGTTTATAAATGATGCTATTGAATTTGAAGACATAAAATCTGTGTTACCTAAGGATGCTGCGTTTGATTTGTGATGTCACCTTACAGTGAGAAATTATATGTTTATAGAGAAATTGTGTGTCTATGGAGACCTATGTGTATCCAGATAAGTGGGAGGGTTGTGCGTACGTAATCCAGATAGTAAGTCAATATGTCCAAAGTCGCATCCTGTTGCACATTTCCATTTATGTGTTGTCGTTCATGTTTGATGTTTCTCTGCGTCTGTTTCGACTGTTTTTGTGTCGCCTGCGAAGCATAGCGACACTTAGAGATCACTTAATCCATTGTCTGTCTGTCTGTCTGTCTGTCACTTGGATGTCACACCCTATATAAGTGATTCCTGAGTGTCGCTTTGTTTCGCAGGCGACATGCATTCCTTGGAATGATTTTTCTTCAATATTTTTCTCTGTTTTGTATGATATTCTAGTGCATATTGTTGTTTCCTGTGACGGTTTGTAGTTATGACTTATGTCATTTATGTGTTACTTTCTTTTGGGTATAATCCGCTGGGTCAGTTCTACTTCTGAATTTTTTTTCAGTATGTCCCGATTATTACTACGGTGACAACTGTACTCAAAATTGTCATAACTGTAAGAATAACGAAATATGTCACCATATAAATGGAACATGCCCGGATGGATGCATGGACGGTTACACTGGCGACAAATGTGATACAGGTATTTATAAATATTTTTAAAGTATCTTATTCCACTACTAAGAGATTTCTTCCAAACAACAATGTATGCTTGCTTTTGGTGTAAATGCAAGATTGCTTCAGTACATTCCATCAAATCAAAATATAATATTAATGTACGTTTACACAAATTTATAGTATTTTTTTTATAATCATCTATCAGGATAGAGATTGAACATTTCATCATATGCTCATGAGTGAACTTATAGTACATGTAGTAAAAGCATATTTTCAATAGGTTTCTTGTTTCACGAACTCGGCTTCTACACCAGAATTACAGAGCATATGAGACTCATACTAGTATAGTGATGTTTTAGATTCCCAAACTAAATGATTAATATATAATATTACGTCTATTAAGAATATTTTAGAACATTACTGTTCAATGTTTGTTTCAAAAACTGTTTTGTTACCAAATGTGAAATCAATCTAGAGTCTGTTATTTGTCGATGAGACAAATCTCGATAGTCAGCACTATTTATTGATTCTTCTAATAAATCTTGTATCAACTCATATCTACAGTGTGTCCGAATCAGACATTTGGCCTGAAATGTATGGAAACTTGTAGATGCTTCAACAATGCAAATTGTAACCATATTAATGGAAGCTGTCCCGACGGTCTTTGTGATACAGGTTGGATAGGGGAATCGTGTCAAGAAGGTGAGACTCATTCATCGGGAATGAAAGTCCCTAACAAGCGGAACCCCTCAAGAAAATGTTCTGTCGCGAATCAAAATTATCTAAAAATCACTTTTAGAAAAATCACTTCTACACCTTCAAAATTATCTTAAAAATCGCTTCCTTTCATAAACTATGATGTCACATTGTCCAGAATGGTGGATGATATTCTGTCTTAGACCATTTGAACCATCCAACCACAGAATAACTTCTACGTGTATCTTCCGAAATGGAAGAAACCGGATGTGGTATTTCTTTCGTATTGAAGCAACAGATGTTGCATGCAAGCAGGAGATGCTGATTCTTCCTAAGTACCTGGTCTCGCTCCCATATTGGGAGTTCATTTCTTTCATGAGGAGGAGGTTTTTGTTTGTTTTCTTTGGTTCCATTTTATCCTGATTTGATATGCCTTCGGTTTATGATTATCTGAATTATCGATTTCTTCTGTGTATTCGGATAGGGTCATTGTCCATATTTGTCATTCCAGAAAAAAACAGTCAAATTTGCAAACTTTGAAAGAATAAACCGAATTCGTTAATCTTGTCATCATATTTTCTAAAGGTCTTCATTCAAGTGATTTTTTTGCTGTCTTGGACTATTCATAGAATTTCAAACGTTGATATTTATCAAAGAAACATAGGTGAATTATACAGATTTTTGTGATATGTG
Source organism: Pinctada imbricata (assembly GCA_033119305.1). NCBI lineage: Eukaryota > Metazoa > Mollusca > Bivalvia > Pterioida > Pteriidae > Pinctada > Pinctada imbricata. The sequence continues at coordinate 48,736,372 of VSWD01000003.1, read as the reverse complement.
TTAATATATTTCTTTAAAAAACGTGTAAACAAGAAAAACATGTTTCCATCAATTGTCACTCGTTTAGTTTTATTTACAGAATTACGTGTACAAATGCATAGAGTAATATAAGTTTTTTTTTAAGCCTGCCTTATAATTTTTGGAACAGAAAAGGCAAAACAAGACTGATAAGTCTGTCTTCCTGACATTCTCGCGGAAAATGTACGTCACAACCACTGTCGGTCAAGAGATTGCATTATTAAACGTATTTTATAAGTTAAATATCAGAAGCCTCTCGAATTCTTATCATATCATAAAAACTTCCGAGTAATATCTTCTTTTTTTTTGAAAAGTCATAATTTTACAAATCGAAGGTGGTCGACCTAATCTTGTGTTCTCCGACATTCTTGTATTTATTACATTGTTTTATCCATATTAAGTTCATGAAAATTGACAGATCGATAAAATTGATTATTCATGTTGCATTACTGTGCATTCATTCTATGAGAAAATCATCAATATAATGAAATATCCGTTCACAATTCCCAGTGTTCTCAGATCAGCCATATGTCTCCCTTTATGTTTTGATGTGTCTTGTCGGTTTTCGCATTTTCATTAATAATACCAGTGACAAGATTTGAGCAAAAAGTTTTAAAAGGAACACTTCTCTTCCTATATTGTCTATCTTTTTGAAATATAACACTGTTAAACGAGGTAAAGTTCATACCTTAAATTAAATGTTATCAATGTTATCAATTTGGTGAGATGTACTATTCTCTTCTGACATATTGCTCTAGTGTTGAATTATTTTACAGCATGTCCTGATTATTATTACGGTTATAACTGTACTGAGAGATGTCATAACTGTAAGAGCAATGTCACGTGTCACCATGTCAATGGAACATGTCCGGATGGATGCATGGACGGTTACACCAGCGATAAATGTGATGAAAGTATATTTATTACTTTTATCTTAATATTTTCATTGTACTCTTTACATATTTCTTTCTAAAAATTATATATGATAGCTTTTTAGTATAAAGGCATTGGTGTTTCCGCACAATCAAAGAAAGCAATATTTTTGAACATTTACAAAAATGTGTAGAATTATTTCTTCATTTAAATGGATTTTGTATGAGCACATTTCCGACATGTGTTAGGTTTCATAACTCTTGCATTACAGAATGTATGATATTCTCAAATTGAACTGATTTTTTAATATATATTACGTTCATTTAGATAACTATTGTTCACTTTTTGTATCCATTGTTTTGTCATTACCAAGAGTGTCCCGTAGGATATTATGGTTCAGACTGCTCATTGACATGTGGTAACTGCTTCGAAGATTTGTGTCGTAACACAGACGGTGAATGTCAGAAAGGATGTGAAAGAGGCTACAATGGGACACTCTGCAAAACAGGTAGATGAGCTCTGTACAATCACTTTTGTATAAAAGAATATGAAAACATGTACTTAAAAAGGATCGTTGGTAATAATAAAGTTTTCCAAAACAAACGACTATATTTTTTAATCACTTCAGCATGTGATGATGGGACATACGGCTATAACTGCAACACAACCTGTGGTAACTGTAGAAACAATGCCACCTGTGACAAAGTCTCTGGAAACTGTCCTGGAAATGACTGTGAGAATGGATTCAAGGGAACACTATGCACGGATCGTAAGTAAATTATCTCTCAAAATTGTACAGTTTTAATTCTTTTCTACATGAATTGATTTTTGATAATTACTTTTTTCTTCTCCAGTTTTGCTCGTACCCTGTGAGACAGCCTATGTGAGATACATAAGTTGTCTCATAGGCTTTATTGACCTATGATATAAAACAGAATTTTATTTTGACGTCACAGTAACGTCGTCAGAAAACATGGCGTTAGATGGCATGAAACGTTGTTTGAATAAACTTTTCTCTTTTGTTTCATGGACGAAGAAATAATTTTTTTCACTTCCTACTGAACATTTACACTCGCGACGGATTTTTTTTATCTTTTCCATCGTTCAGCTACGCTGCACTCAGGAAAAGATGAAAAATCCGTCATTCGTGTAAATTTTTATGTCTCACTCAGTAGATCGTGATAGAACCTATTAATCTTCGGCCTATATATAAATTAGAAATTAATCTTTTCATATGATTATAATTATTTCTGAATCTGACATTTTTGTGTCGAGAGGGTTACTTTATGATGGTGTCATCCCGATTGTCCCACATTTATATATAAAAGGTATAAAGGTCATGTGGGACAATCGGGATATGGTGTGCAGGTTAATTGGGTAATTGCGGCAATTATCTCATTCAGAGAACAAAGGGTGAAGGTTAAAGTCTGATTCATGATTTCTTAATTAAGGGCATGAATGTTTTGTACTTTCTGGTGTGCTCTTATTTATTTATCTATTTTATTAATTTTTTTTCGGACTTTAGGACCATCCCTCTAAAAATCGTGCATCCGCCCATGAAATCTACTAAGAGATGTGGTTTGTAGACCGAAATTACTTCGACCACTTTCGGGACACCGAATTTTAAAGCTGTCAATCTCGATCAATTTCAGGCAAAACGGAATGATTATTTAATATTAAAAATCATGTAGATTAAAAAAGGACGGGTCTCGGCGACTTCCCCCTGTGTGCGACATTGTAGATGGCGCCAGGAAACTACTGACGAGGATTCAATATCCAAAACATGTGTCTAGCACAATGAAATTGGTACTATAGAACATATATTTTAATATTGACAAATTCAAAGGGGCGAAAGGGGTCAAAAGGCGAAGTGATTAAGCAACTTAGATGCAAGATTTTTGAAAAACTTCAAAATTGTCACAGAATTTTGAAAATAAATTTCTTCAAATTACTTCAAAAGGACGACGTCTGTCCGGAAACCGTTTTGACACTAGTATATTTTAATCATGACAGTATTACAACGAAGTTTTTGCGTATAATTGTTAAGAAATAGGAAAGGATGAAGATGCAATCAATGACAGGTATGATATAACATAAAATCGGATGTGAAGGTGTCGGATAATTGTCCGGATTGTCACATTCCTATGAAAACTAAGAATTAATGGAGTTTTAAAAATAAACGAAAGAAATATCCATATTTGTCATACCAATCAATTTGAAAATGAAAATGCCTATTGTAAATTGTTGCTGGAACGTAACGTGACAACAGTATGACTCCTCTTTGCATTGACATAAAGATATTTTCATCACTATATTGCTTACGTTTCGAAACTAATTTTCTGTACAGATACGATTTAAGTACATGTATATATGCTCTTTACGTTGAAATGTGCAATTTCTGAACTATAATTATAAATCTTGATCACGTATGAAATCTATGAAATACGGCATAAGAAACTAATCCTTTAGAATCCACAAGTCTTAGATTGTTTTTATCGATAGTAGATTCATATTTATTATTTTCAGTAGTTATCCCATTTAATTAATTAAATTCCTGATGCAAAAAAAACCCTGATCATTATATCCAATATAGCTTTAAATTGAATCAATAAAGGTGCCAAAAACGAAGATCATCCATGTCTTTGGAGTGAAATATTTTTTTGCAAAAACTACTTATTTTGAGAAAATAGTAGGCTTATTTCTGAAAATATAAAGAGTAAAATTAATGTATGTCCATATGAAAGTGTCCGAGAGAGAGAAATACACAAGAACATTTAGCCAGAAAAAAGTTAACAAAGGGGTGGGGGGAGGTTGTCTCTTAATAATAAAGAATGTATCGTATTTGATCATATTGATATCATTTTCAAAAGTGTAACAAAAACCTACAACAATAAAATAGACTATAACCTGTATGTTTGTATTATCATTATGCATGTGTTTGTTTAAAAATGTAGGACAATCGGGATATGATTTTTTCCAAATGTGGGACAATCGGGATTAAACCCTTTATGATTAGGTCACTTCTTTTTTTGTTATTGTGAAAATAGTACAAATCATCACATACTTTTTAGTGTGTCTATCGCATGCTAAGAGTGTATTTATGAGTCTGTAACCTCTTGAATAATATTATTATAAACGTCTTCAATTCAATAACATCATTTAAGAACAGATAAATTTGCAGCATAGACCAGACACCCGGAAGTAAGGAAAATATACGGAAAAAATAAGGAAATTTGGACTTAGATTTTCTGTGATAAGGAAAATGTATGGAAGTCAACACTTAGTTAAATTTTGATGCGGAATTATATGTAACTCTGGACTTAAACTTTTTTTCATACGGAAAAAATATGGCAAAAGTGCGGAACTTGTGACATCACTTACTGTGACATCACTTATGACATCACAATTTTCAAATAATGCGGATGCACATGGAAAGGAGGAACCATGCTGCTTTTTCTCCTGTTATGATATTACTGGCAATTTTTTGTGTCAAAGTTTTTTTATCATGAAGAAAAGATTACCTGGAGGACTCAAAGAATTCAAAGAAAGACAGGTATAACAACATCAGTAACGTGAATATCTCATGGATTTCGGAATTTCCTCTGACATCAATACTTCAGAACATTTCATACTGCAATCAGTTTTTTTAATTAATGCAGGTCCTATCAATTTGTTTGTAGTTCTTTTTGGATTCCTAAAAGTGCCTATTTTAAAGTTTCAGAATTTAGAAATTAAAACAATTCATTTTTACCGCATAAAAGAAGCGTTAGCGCGGTTTCCAATTTATTTCGTTGCATGTCATATCCGTGCAGTGTCATGTTTCGCCCCACGATTAATGCGATTTATGATGAAAATAGTTGTATTTAGGTCATTTAAGCTCATGATGTTGTCCTCCGTAAACACTGAGGAGTTAGATGTAAACAAAGGTAATACTATCAACTCAACTTTGAGACTCCCCTATTGTAATGAAAGCACGATGCGAAAGAGAACCTGCAGTTAACTTCGTTTTATTTATTGTTTTCCCTCAGCTCACATTAGCCTATGGCAGTAATGTGGGATCTTTCGTGCCGATACCTTTTCGTTCATGATTTTTCGTACTTGCAACTTGGATCTTTCGTACTGGATGAGAAAAAAATGTTGTGCTTTGGCTATAAAGAGCTGATTTACTTGAGCTCCTCATAAATTTTGATAGTGAGATCTTTCGTACGTGTAAGAAAGAATAAAGAAATACTTTCAAAATTCTAATATACAGCATTATACACCGTCATTTGACGGGACGTATTATGGTATGGCGATGTCTGTCCGTCCGTCAGTATGTCCGTCCAAATTTAGACTGTCCGTCCGTTTATGGAATGCAATAACTTGAATATGCGTCAACGGATTTTCACAATATTCATACATTATTAATGGACTTTGGAGAGGAAGCCGCCTTTCGATTTTCAGGTTCATCCGATTTGTCGTTACAGAGTTAAGGGACTTAGATTTTTAAAATACAGTGAAAATATTATAAAATAGTTAAAAATTCTTTAAAAATCTATCTCTTGGTGAAACGTTTTGAAAATTTGTATATTTCAAGAAGAAAGGATATTCTTTTACATATGTAACGGGTTTTTAATTTTTTTATCGTATAATTGAGAAATTATGTGTAAATTGGGAGGGTGGTGTTACATTGTATCTGCACACATAATATGTTAAGCTACATTTTAAGGGCAACGTATAGGCATATGGAATGCAATTAATGACTTGAATATGCGGGAGAGCGGAGATATGGGGGCAGGAGGTAGGAGGAGAACAGATGAAGGCGCGGGAGAGGGGGGAGCTGAAACGTTTCCATATTTTTCCGTGTTTTGTCTGCATATCCGCATTTTGTCCATGTTTCCGTACTAGATGCGGAAAGTAGTCTAAATACTCCGCATTTCCGTGTTTTTTCCGTATTTCCTTATTTCTTCCACATTTTTGCAGATACGGATTTTTTACGGAAAAAGGAGTCTAAATACTCCGCATGTAACATTTCCGTGGATTTTCCGTAAAATTTCCACGGAAAAATTACAGAATTCTGAAGTACGGGCATACACGTTGCGGGTACTTTAATAAAAATCTTTTTTATCTTTAAAAAGAGATCATCTCCAACAGGGCTTGCATGCAGTACCAACGACAAAAAATCGAAACCTCCAAAAACATGTTGCTAGAACAAAGTCGACAAGTTCAGAAAGAAACACTACAGGACAAGAATGACCGAATTAAAAAGAAAATATTTAAAATGTTTGTTCGTGATATTGAACCCTTAACTGATACATTTTTATTTGCACACTTTTACATAAAGCAATTATCATTACACTATTTCCGACATGCATAAATTAAGATATATAGGTCATAATAAAGTTGATGAAGTTTACAAAATATTTCTTAAAAGTATTGATGCCTTTTCTACTAGAATGCAGTGACAATGAATATGGTCAAAATTGTCTTGAGCAATGTGGAATCTGTAGAGACGGCGTAACGTGTGATGCAGTGAATGGTAATTGCAAAAATGGCTGTAGTGTGGGATATTCTGGTGCTAGATGTCAATCAGGTAACTACTGTTTCGAACGAACAAAAAGACCGATGGGCAATCAGTGCCAAGAACTGATAATCATACGTACATGTAAGACTCCAGTATACTTTGACCCAAACACAATCTCCTTTGCGTGCTGGTGACGCATAGGGTACGTAAAGAGCAGAATTTTGATCAGATTATAAAAAGTATACAGCCCCGACCAGTCAAAAGTTTAATATTTGCTTTCAATTCGTAAACAAATTGAAAGCTTTTTGAAAGCTTAGCTTTCAAAATTTCGTCAGCGATTGCTTTCAAAATTTTTAATACCCGAGAGATAACAAAATTTCGTCAGCGATTTCTCGTTAACTAATTTTCGTCAGCGATTCTCTAGCTTTCAAAATTGTGATCAGGGATAGCTTTCAAAAATTTTGAAAGCTATAGTTAACGAAATTTCGTCAGCGATTAGCTTTCAAAAAAATTGAAAGCTATAGTTAACGAAATTTCACCAGCTATAGCTTTCAAAATTTTTGAAAGCTAATCGCTGACGAAAATTTCGTTAACTATAGCTTTCAAAATTTTTGAAAGCTAATCGCTGGCGAAAATTTCGTTAACTATAGTTTTCAACATTTTTGAAAGCTAATTGCTAACAAAAATTTCGTTAACTAGCTTTCAAAATTTTTGAAAGCTTTTCTCGTAAGCTATTTTGTGACGAGAAAACCAAGATGGCCGAAATCAAAGCAATCATACTCATCATTTGCTTGATAAATAGTATTGATAATGATGTTTATTCAGATTAAATTATGAAAATATATATTCTTGGATTAAATGAAATATTGTATCTTATTTATTTGTTATAAGTTTATCTAAAGATTCCGTGATCGGACTAGATTTTAATTACACAATTTTTGATATATCCAGTGAAACCCTGGCTTCTCTGTGACTGTCGGAAGCTTTGAAAGATATTTCAAAATCGATGAATTCTTAAAGTGCCACGCCAGTAATGAGACGGCTTCTTTGATCCTCCAAACTATGCAGAGGAATTCGCCCGAGGCGTACCGCAGCCATTGCAAAATCAATATGGCGCCCGAGCGTTCAAAAAGCTTTCAAAATTTTCGTCAGCGATAGCTTTCAAAATTTTCGTCAGCGATAGCTTTCAAAATTTTCGTCAGCGATAGCTTTCAAAATTTTCGTCAGCGATAGCTTTCAAAACTTTTGTCAGCGATAGCTTTCAAAATTTTCGTCAGCGATTGATTTCAAAATTTTCGTCAGCGATTGCTTTCAAAATTTCGTCAGCGATTGCTATCAAATAATTTGTACGCTCCGAGATGACGAAAATTTGAAAGCTCATAGCTTTCAAAATTTTCGTTTACAAAGATTAGTTAACGAGATTTTCGTCAGCTATTTTTCGAAAGCTTTTGAGAGCTTTCAAAATTTTGTCATCTCAGTTGCTTTCAAAAAATCGCTGACGAATAGTTAACGAAACTTTCGAATTTAGCTTTCAAAATTTCGTCATCTCGGCGTTAAACTTTCGACGGGTCGGGGCTGTACGTCCGAGAAATGCAAGTAAAAGAATGTAAATACATACATGTACGATAACAACTGAAAGTCCTTTCTTTAATCCAATCATTACAATGTCTGTATGTTTCAGTCTGTTCTAAGGGACTCTATGGAGACAATTGCAGTACGTCTTGTACAAGTAATTGCATCGATACCTGTGATCACATAAGTGGCTCGTGCCTAAAGGGTTGTATTGACGGATACATGGGGGACTTTTGCATTGAAAGTAAGATTTTCCTTTTTGGATAGATCCATTTTAGGTGAGAAGTAATTAATGTTATATAAAATGATCCAATATTTAAAAAGGAAAAATAAAACTCAAACATGGCGGAACAATTGCGTAACACGAATTCTTTTTCATTTGAAAATGTTGCTTAAGAAATGATATTCGTTATAATCTTATGATGCAAAATTTATTTTAGATGTTTGTTGTTGCGTAAAATTGTGAAGTGTAAGGAAATTTTTTTTTAAGTCTACCTAGGTCTTATGTACTTAAAAATTGAAATCTCTCTCTATAAGAAAAAGGAACAGATCTCCATCAAAACCTCACTGCATGCATTTACAATGAATCACATTTGCACTAGACGGGAACAAACTACATGCATCACTCTAAACTGTCGCATCAACAAATGCACGAATACAATGAGAAATATATCAAATTTACCAGTTAAGATAAAATACGTTTGTTTTTCTAAAGTATGAGAAACAATATGTAAAAGGATAAATTAAGTATGTTGCTGATGAAATATAAAACTTTCATCATACTAAATCTTTGTTAGAAGTATATTTAATTATTCCATCCACTTACCAGAAAAAGTAAGCAAATTTGAAGATAAAAGAAGGGAGGGGATAAGTACATGTAGCCATACGTCACAGTTCTCTATCTTGTTCTTCTGACGAATGCAGAAAAACAGATGAGACAAGTTAAACAATAAATTGTAGATTTTCAACGAGTGTAAATTATTGAAATAATAAGGAAGAGCTCCATTTCTATACCTCCTTGCCTTGAAGAAAATCTTAATACCAATTTAGTTATTTACCAAACACGTGTTTCGGATATCAAATCGGATATTAAAGTATCTCCATTTGCACGTTGCCAATGAATTTGATATTCTGAAATTATCCTGGAAACGATCGACTGATAGGTGTTTGTAATCAATTTATTTTTGTATATGCTAGCAATAACAATACATGAACAAAGCCCTCGTCTTTAGAAGGTTTTCTTCTGAATTGTTCGAGTCTATAATGTAGGCTTTGTTAATTTTTAGAAGTATTTTATTGAAAATATTTGCATCGGTCTTAGAAATTGATTATAAAATTTATTATAAACAACATCATTATCATTATCATTATTATTATCATTATTGTTATAATTATTATTTTGTTGTACACACTTTGTTTTTATTCTATTTTGCATAGTGATATATGACAGCAACACAGGGATAATTGTTGGGGTTGTTATTGCTACATTGATTGCTCTCATTGTCGTCATAATCCTTGTCATTGTCCTGAAAAGGTAAATTATATCTTCTTTAGATGCATTACATAAGTCATCTTAAGATCATCGATAAACGTTAGAAATGGAAAATACTTTTTCAACACTCTATTTCTACAGAAAATACGCCAATAAAGAAACATTTAAAACTGACCACCAAAACTATAGGAGAAAAAAGCGTTCAAACTCTTTACCTTTTTGAAGAAAATTTCAAACCAACTTTCATGCACCAGACACGTGTTTCGAATATCTCAAAAATTAATTCTCATCAGTGATGTTTCCAGCCAAAGTGTTTAACATAAGCCGCACAAATACACTGAATCAAGGATGACATGATTCCAAGAATATCTCTACAATTCGTTATTCATACTTTAGAAAATATGGAATTTTTGTTCACTTGTATCTCACTTAAGTTTGAACGTTTTTCAATGAAAATAAACATTTTGAATCAATCAAGATGATGGAAAAAAGTGACCGGTGGTGACCAGTAGTGACCAGTGGTACAAAATCTACAAACATTATCCAGAATATTTTGTTTCATTCTTCACTAGCTAAACGATTTATCAACATATATAATGGGGTCTTTTTTTTTTTATTTAATGCCGTTAATTTCATCAGTTGTTTGAATAATTGATGCATCCATGTTTTTCGGAGTAAAAGAAAACCCTCTTTGAGTTTTGATTTTTTTTTTTTTCAGGCGTAGGAACAATAAGTATAGAGAAAACACATCGAATTGTCATGTAAATACTGGGATAAAAGGTTTGTATTATGTATCAGTAGTGTCTGCTAGATGAATTGGAATAAGTTTCATATACCCAGCAGTAATTCATTATTGCATTTTTCGTTAAGATCGTAGATGAAATGTTAGATACAGTGTCATCGAAGAATTGTCTAAGTTGTGATGTGATCTTACTCTTTTGTAAAACTCATACCGGTATATTTTGTAAAAAGACAATGTTTGCGAAAAAAAAGTTTTTAATATTGTACAAAGTGTTCCATTAATTTAATTTCTTCTTTGAAGAATTATGACGAAAACAAAATGAGACACAAGTATGGATTTCGCATTTCAGGAAAAACTAGAAATAATTTCAAAGCAAACGATATCCTACAGAAATTGATCAGAACTATACTCATTACATATAAAACTCAACTCGTATGTTCTGATTCTAATTCGCAAAGAATAAAACATTTTAATCAATCACCTCCTTCATACGTACATTATCTGGATATCCTTTATTTTTGCCCCGAGCAACCCTGATAAGACATCCCTTGTTGAAATGCAGTTACGGCATCCAACTTTTTTTACAATAGAATATATAATACGTTATGGATTATTCTGGGTTTTTTTCTCTCTCTCTCTCTCTCTCTCTCTCTCTCTCTCTCTCTCTCTCTCTGTGTGTGTGTCTCACACACACATTGTAGGTATGCAATTTTCAAATATGTCCTGTACGTAAAATATATCGTTGCTACGTATAAGGACTTAGTTTTTTTATAAAAACATTCTTTTTGTTTAATGAGAAAAGCAATACTCACCTAATGGGCATCCCTCAAGTACAACGAATCCATCTTAATGCATAGATAGGTCATTTTAACCTTCCCTTCTTGGCTTAAGTATCGTAGTTTACTAAAACGCATGGATGACATGCTATAAACATAATATTTCTATACAATAGGAGATGAGAGAAAATAAAATGACTCAACTTTATTTAAAAAATATGATTGATTTAGTCCGTGAGCCAGAGGGGTTGGTCGGTACCATCTGGGGTGAATACATCTTATGTTGATATTATGATAGATATACCCAAGAGGTTTCAGAAAATGCATGATAGCATTTGATCAAAGGTAGCTAAAGGGGTAAACAAGAATTATTGCCCTTGCGTACTTGCCAAATAATGATTTTTTTCTGGAAAAAAAAATAACTTAAATATGGATGGTGATTTTAAAAATTGGAAAGTGAAGATATGTAGTATCTTTTGTTCTCTTTCAGATGAAATAAGTTGCATATTCAAATTCCTATTTTTATTGTGTCTTTTGGGGTAAAAAAGTTGAATTTTAGCAAATATTCACAGAAATTCGAGGAATTTCAATTTATTCCTGCTTCTCAGTTCCTCGATATTGCATATGATCGTCCAATGATGATTTCAAAACGTATTTAAAGTCTCCTCTTTCAAATGACTTACAATTTTCATTCTTATTTGCAAAATCCTCGAAATTGATGTTTTTATACACTGAACACTAATTTATTAATTTAAAGAACCCTTATTACTTATGAAAGCAATGGAAAACTATTTTCTAATGTAACTTTTCACACTCTTTAAAATTATATATGTTTTAATAACATTTCATTCAAAATCAAAGTGTTTTTGTGGAAAAAACGTATATTTTCATTTAAAAATCGCTGATTATTAGGGAATATTTACAATCTGATTAAAACCAGATCTCTTCATGCTCCCGATTTTGTTATGTCGCGTAGAGGATCTGGTATCACCCATTAGACATCAACGTGCAGGTGACCTTAGCTGAGAAATTTCTCTGTCCAATCAAAAAAGTTTCAAGCGAAAATCTTCAACCAATCTCATAAGCGTATCAAACGCAAGTCGGTTCTGCAAAAAATCTGCCCAACATAAGATGATTAGAATTAAATGACCACAGACCAGCTTTCCCGTCTTATCAGACGGACACATCTGTATCACTACACAAGATTACAAGACGCGGAGCCATAATGATCTGTATGATAGTTGCAGTACGATATCTTATCGTGTAATAAAATCAAACATAAATATGTACGTAGTACTTCAAATGGTTTACTATGAATTTAAAATCAGTACCCTTCAATTCACAAGAATTAGAATTAATGAGAAATAATTATGTTGAAAAAAACAAGAGGCCCAAGGGGGCCACATCGCTCACCTGAGGAGACTGTATGTATGTTTTCAATCAAAGTCAAGACCTGAAGGAAATCGCTTTTAGTGAAGCTTTGAGAAGGACAAGGTGTACAAGTTATTACTTCCTGTAAAGTTCAGTGACATTCTGTGCAGTAGTTTAAGAGGATAAGTCAAAAATGTGTCATTCAAATAGAGCCTATAGAGGACATCTTGGATTTCCAATCGGCTCGAAAAACACAAACTAAGTAGAGGGCAATTAGTACTTGCGTCCTGTGAAGTTTCAAGAAATTCTGTGAAGCAGTTTTAGAGGAGAAGTTGAAAATGTGTCAGCCAATCAGAGCCTGTGGCAGCCATCTTGAATTTCCGATAGGCTCCAAAAACGCAAACTTGATAGAGGGTATGAGTACTTGCATCCTGTGAAGTTTCATGAAATTCTGCACAGCGGTTTCAGAGGAGAAGTCGAAAATTTGTCAGCCAATCAGAGCCTGTGGCGGCCATCTTGGATTTCTGATCAGCTCGAAAAACACAAACTTGGTAGAGAGCAATCAGTACTTGCTTCCTGTGAAGGTTTGTGAAATTCTATGCAGCCGTTTGAGAGGAGAAGTCGAAAATGTGTCAGTCAATCAGAGTCTGTGGCAGCCATCTTGGATTTCCGATTGGCTCGAAAAACACAAACTTAGTAGAGGGCATTGAGTACTTGCTTCCTGTGAAGTTTCATGATATTCTGTGCAGTGGTTATAGAAGAGAAGTTGAAAATGTGTCAGCCAATCAGAGCCTGTGGCAGCCATCTTGGATTTCCGATTGGCTTGAAAAACACAATTTGGTAGAGGGCATTGAGTAGTTGCTTCCCGTGAAGTTTCATGAAATTCTGTGCAGCGGTTTCAGAGGAGAAGTCGAGAATGTGTCAGCCAATTAGAGCCTGTGGCGGCCATCTTGGATTTCCAATCGGCTCCAAAAACACAAACTTGGTAGAAGGCATTGAGTACTTGCTTCCTGTGAAGTTTCATGAAATTCTGTGTAGCAGTTTCGGAGGAGAAGTCAAAAATGTGTCAGCCAATCAGAGCCTGTGGCGGCCATCTTGGATTTCCGATCGGCTCAAAAAACACAAACTTGGTAGAGGGCATTGAGTACTTGCTTCCTGTGAAGTTTCATGAAATTCTGTGACGCAGTTTCAGAAGAGAAGTCAAAAATGTGTCAGCCAATCAGAGCCTGTGGCGGCCATCTTGGATTTCCGATCGGCTTGAAAAACACAAATTTGATAGAGGGCATTGAGTACTTGCTTCCTGTGAAATTTCGTGAAATTCTGTGCAGCGGTTGCAGAAAAGATATCGAAAATGTTAAAAGTTTACGTTGGACTGACGGATGATGGACGGACGACGCGCTATGACAATAGCTCACTTGAGCTTCGCTCAGGTGAGCTAAAAACAACAATACTTGTAGGGGACCATGATTTCTTCTTTCCTACCAAGTTTAACGAAAATCTGTTCAGTGGTTCTGGAGAAGAAGTTGAATATGTATGAAAATCATCCCCCCTTCTTCTTGAGTAATCTAAGTAACCCGAGAGAGATAGTTATACAGAAGCTAAAGCAAAATAACAGACCCCCTCCCCATCCCTTCACTGTGTTATTGATAACATTGATCTGTTCTTACATTAATATTTTGAGCTGCTCTCAATATTGTAATTTCATAGTTGTATATCTAAGTCTTCACAAGATAAATTTGAAAATACTTATTCATCTTTTTAAAATAATTTAGTTTCCTTTTCCATACCTATTTAATAATTCAAAATATATAACATTCAAATGAATCGATAATCCAAAAATTTAAACCTCAAAAACATAAATCTATATTAAAGAAAGACAACTCTTGCATACATGAACATGTACCAACTTATACGAAACTAAAGTTACCAGGGTACCAGAACTTGAACTTACAAGCCTTGGGTCCATGTTCACAGTAGACATATCTATTCATGATTGAAAAAATACTCATAAAAATCTGTTCAGCAGTTCTGGAGGAGAAGTTGAATATGTATGAAAATCACCCCCCCCCCCCCTTTCCTTTTCACATAAGAAAATAATTCATAAAAAATCAAAAAATTAAAATTTCAGTATGAAATACATATCAAAGCATTAAGTAACTTAAATGTGATGAATTTGTAGTAAATGAATGTGTAAAACCATACACATATTGAGTTATTTAAAGAAATAGTGCAAAAATGTGCATTTCCGACAGAGTCCGAAAAGACGTCAAAAACGCGTCAAAAATTTGACTTCCGAGTGGAACCAAAAACAACAACACTTCTTAAGACATCTCTCTAGATCATTCTGATGCTTTCAGTTTGTCGATACGTGCTTTCGTTCTGAAGAAGAAGTTTGTCAAAGGAGGGTACCCCCTGTGACCTACTTTTGCCTCTGGTGGCGCCACCTGTTGATGGATCTGGACGAAAAACAACATCACTTGTAGGGGACCATAAGTACTTCATTCCTACCAAGTTTCATGAAAATCTTTTCAGTGGTTCTGGAGAAGAAGACGAAAATGTTGAAAAGTTTACGACGGACGACGGACGACGGACGCCACGCTATGACAATAGCTCACTTTGAGCCTATGGCTCAGGTGAGCTAAAAATATTCCTTAAAAATCCAAAAGTGGATATACTGACAAAATTCTTTCACTTGTAGGGTACCATGCATGAGTACCTCATACCTACAAATTGTCATGACAATCTGAAGAGTGGTTATAGAAAAGAAGCAGAAAATGTATGAAAATCACCCCCCCCCCTTCCTTTTTACATAAGAAAAAAATTCATAAAAAATCAAAAAAATAAAATTTAAGCATAAAATACATATCAAAGCATTAAGTAAGTTAAATATGATAAATATGTAGTAAATGAGTGTGTAAAATCATACACTTATTGAGTTATTTAAAGAAATAGTGCAAAAATGTGCATTTCTGACTAAGTCCGAAAAGACGTCAAAAACGCGTCAAAAATTTGACTTCGAAGTGGAACCAAAAATAACAACACTTCTTAAGACATCTCTCTAGATCATCCTGATGCTTTCGGTTTGTCGATACATGCTTCGGTTCTGAAGAAGAAGTTTGTCAAAGGAGGGTACCCCCCGTGACCTACTTTTGGCTGTGGTGGCGCCACCTGTTGACAGATCCGGACGAAAAACAACAACACTTGTAGGGGACCATGAGTACTTCATACCTACCAAGTTTCATCAAAATCCCTTCAGCCGTTCTGGAGAAGAAGTCGAAAATGTGAAAAGTTTACGACGGACGACGGACGGACGGACGGACGGACGCCGGACGGTGCGCTATGACAATAGCTCACTTGAGCTTCGCTCAGGTGAGCTAAAAAGGGGAAAAAGTTTTTGTTGGGGTCCCGCCGGGGTTTGAAGCCACTCCCCATGGGTCCATTTGGCATGGAAAACATACATTATACCTATGTACAATCTTAAAAAATATTCCTTAAAAATCCAAAAGTGGATATCTTGACAAAATTCTTTCACTTGTAGGGTACCATGCATGAGTACCTCATACCTACAAATTGTCATGACAATCTGAAGAGTGGTTATAGAAAAGAAGCAGAAAATGTATGAAAATCACCCCCCCCCCCTTCCTTTTTACATAAGAAAAAAATTCATAAAAAATCAAAAAAATAAAATTTAAGCATAAAATACATATCAAAGCATTAAGTAAGTTAAATATGATAAATATGTAGTAAATGAGTGTGTAAAATCATACACTTATTGAGTTATTTAAAGAAATAGTGCAAAAATGTGCATTTCTGACTAAGTCCGAAAAGACGTCAAAAACGCGTCAAAAATTTGACTTCGAAGTGGAACCAAAAATAACAACACTTCTTAAGACATCTCTCTAGATCATCCTGATGCTTTCGGTTTGTCGATACATGCTTCGGTTCTGAAGAAGAAGTTTGTCAAAGGAGGGTACCCCCCGTGACCTACTTTTGGCTGTGGTGGCGCCACCTGTTGACAGATCCGGACGAAAAACAACAACACTTGTAGGGGACCATGAGTACTTCATACCTACCAAGTTTCATCAAAATCCCTTCAGCCGTTCTGGAGAAGAAGTCGAAAATGTGAAAAGTTTACGACGGACGACGGACGGACGGACGGACGGACGCCGGACGGTGCGCTATGACAATAGCTCACTTGAGCTTCGCTCAGGTGAGCTAAAAAGGGGAAAAAGTTTTTGTTGGGGTCCCGCCGGGGTTTGAAGCCACTCCCCATGGGTCCATTTGGCATGGAAAACATACATTATACCTATGTACAATCTTAAAAAATATTCCTTAAAAATCCAAAAGTGGATATCTTGACAAAATTCTTTCACTTGTAGGGTACCATGCATGAGTACCTCATACCTACAAATTGTCATGACAATCTGAAGAGTGGTTATAGAAAAGAAGCAGAAAATGTATGAAAATCACCCCCCCCCCCTTCCTTTTTACATAAGAAAAAAATTCATAAAAAATCAAAAAAATAAAATTTAAGCATAAAATACATATCAAAGCATTAAGTAAGTTAAATATGATAAATATGTAGTAAATGAGTGTGTAAAATCATACACTTATTGAGTTATTTAAAGAAATAGTGCAAAAATGTGCATTTCTGACTAAGTCCGAAAAGACGTCAAAAACGCGTCAAAAATTTGACTTCGAAGTGGAACCAAAAATAACAACACTTCTTAAGACATCTCTCTAGATCATCCTGATGCTTTCGGTTTGTCGATACATGCTTCGGTTCTGAAGAAGAAGTTTGTCAAAGGAGGGTACCCCCCGTGACCTACTTTTGGCTGTGGTGGCGCCACCTGTTGACAGATCCGGACGAAAAACAACAACACTTGTAGGGGACCATGAGTACTTCATACCTACCAAGTTTCATCAAAATCCCTTCAGCCGTTCTGGAGAAGAAGTCGAAAATGTGAAAAGTTTACGACGGACGACGGACGGACGGACGGACGGACGCCGGACGGTGCGCTATGACAATAGCTCACTTGAGCTTCGCTCAGGTGAGCTAAAAAGGGGAAAAAGTTTTTGTTGGGGTCCCGCCGGGGTTTGAAGCCACTCCCCATGGGTCCATTTGGCATGGAAAACATACATTATACCTATGTACAATCTTAAAAAATATTCCTTAAAAATCCAAAAGTGGATATCTTGACAAAATTCTTTCACTTGTAGGGTACCATGCATGAGTACCTCATACCTACAAATTGTCATGACAATCTGAAGAGTGGTTATAGAAAAGAAGCAGAAAATGTATGAAAATCACCCCCCCCCCCTTCCTTTTTACATAAGAAAAAAATTCATAAAAAATCAAAAAAATAAAATTTAAGCATAAAATACATATCAAAGCATTAAGTAAGTTAAATATGATAAATATGTAGTAAATGAGTGTGTAAAATCATACACTTATTGAGTTATTTAAAGAAATAGTGCAAAAATGTGCATTTCTGACTAAGTCCGAAAAGACGTCAAAAACGCGTCAAAAATTTGACTTCGAAGTGGAACCAAAAATAACAACACTTCTTAAGACATCTCTCTAGATCATCCTGATGCTTTCGGTTTGTCGATACATGCTTCGGTTCTGAAGAAGAAGTTTGTCAAAGGAGGGTACCCCCCGTGACCTACTTTTGGCTGTGGTGGCGCCACCTGTTGACAGATCCGGACGAAAAACAACAACACTTGTAGGGGACCATGAGTACTTCATACCTACCAAGTTTCATCAAAATCCCTTCAGCCGTTCTGGAGAAGAAGTCGAAAATGTGAAAAGTTTACGACGGACGACGGACGGACGGACGGACGCCGGACGGTGCGCTATGACAATAGCTCACTTGAGCTTCGCTCAGGTGAGCTAAAAAGGGGAAAAAGTTTTTGTTGGGGTCCCGCCGGGGTTTGAAGCCACTCCCCATGGGTCCATTTGGCATGGAAAACATACATTATACCTATGTACAATCTTAAAAAATATTCCTTAAAAATCCAAAAGTGGATATCTTGACAAAATTCTTTCACTTGTAGGGTACCATGCATGAGTACCTCATACCTACAAATTGTCATGACAATCTGAAGAGTGGTTATAGAAAAGAAGCAGAAAATGTATGAAAATCACCCCCCCCCCCTTCCTTTTTACATAAGAAAAAAATTCATAAAAAATCAAAAAAATAAAATTTAAGCATAAAATACATATCAAAGCATTAAGTAAGTTAAATATGATAAATATGTAGTAAATGAGTGTGTAAAATCATACACTTATTGAGTTATTTAAAGAAATAGTGCAAAAATGTGCATTTCTGACTAAGTCCGAAAAGACGTCAAAAACGCGTCAAAAATTTGACTTCGAAGTGGAACCAAAAATAACAACACTTCTTAAGACATCTCTCTAGATCATCCTGATGCTTTCGGTTTGTCGATACATGCTTCGGTTCTGAAGAAGAAGTTTGTCAAAGGAGGGTACCCCCCGTGACCTACTTTTGGCTGTGGTGGCGCCACCTGTTGACAGATCCGGACGAAAAACAACAACACTTGTAGGGGACCATGAGTACTTCATACCTACCAAGTTTCATCAAAATCCCTTCAGCCGTTCTGGAGAAGAAGTCGAAAATGTGAAAAGTTTACGACGGACGACGGACGGACGGACGGACGCCGGACGGTGCGCTATGACAATAGCTCACTTGAGCTTCGCTCAGGTGAGCTAAAAAGGGGAAAAAGTTTTTGTTGGGGTCCCGCCGGGGTTTGAAGCCACTCCCCATGGGTCCATTTGGCATGGAAAACATACATTATACCTATGTACAATCTTAAAAAATATTCCTTAAAAATCCAAAAGTGGATATCTTGACAAAATTCTTTCACTTGTAGGGTACCATGCATGAGTACCTCATACCTACAAATTGTCATGACAATCTGAAGAGTGGTTATAGAAAAGAAGCAGAAAATGTATGAAAATCACCCCCCCCCCCTTCCTTTTTACATAAGAAAAAAATTCATAAAAAATCAAAAAAATAAAATTTAAGCATAAAATACATATCAAAGCATTAAGTAAGTTAAATATGATAAATATGTAGTAAATGAGTGTGTAAAATCATACACTTATTGAGTTATTTAAAGAAATAGTGCAAAAATGTGCATTTCTGACTAAGTCCGAAAAGACGTCAAAAACGCGTCAAAAATTTGACTTCGAAGTGGAACCAAAAATAACAACACTTCTTAAGACATCTCTCTAGATCATCCTGATGCTTTCGGTTTGTCGATACATGCTTCGGTTCTGAAGAAGAAGTTTGTCAAAGGAGGGTACCCCCCGTGACCTACTTTTGGCTGTGGTGGCGCCACCTGTTGACAGATCCGGACGAAAAACAACAACACTTGTAGGGGACCATGAGTACTTCATACCTACCAAGTTTCATCAAAATCCCTTCAGCCGTTCTGGAGAAGAAGTCGAAAATGTGAAAAGTTTACGACGGACGACGGACGGACGGACGGACGCCGGACGGTGCGCTATGACAATAGCTCACTTGAGCTTCGCTCAGGTGAGCTAAAAAGGAAAATTTGACAAAAAAATTTAATTCTAGGTTATCTGGTTACCATGGCAACGGCCTTTAAAGTTGAGAAATAGGCAAAATTGAGCTAATTTGAAGCTCTATAATTTGGTCTATATATGACATCAATGGAAGATTTTTTATGCATCCTAAAGATTAGGACATAAGATTTTAAATAAGATCACTAGTAGTGTCTGATATTGTGAAAAAGGCTGGTTACCATGACAACATAATTAGCTAATTTTGATATATTGATTTCAAAATGCTGTTTGTATTTTCCAATTTTCCTTCTCTCTTGATGGGTAGATGATAAGGAAATATGATTTATTTTATAAAATGAGCAAATTCAAGATAAACCCACTTGTTGCTATGTACATAAGTTACCTTGGCAACGGTAACTATGGTCTTTAATATTACTTATTTTGCAACTTCAGAGTCATTTAAAAAAAATTGCATCATGATGAACTGATAAAAATTGTTTGGAAATATTCAACACAAGGAGCTCTTTCAAAAACCGTGAAAAAGCTATGGAAAACATATATTACCATGGCAACCATTTTTTATTATTTATATAAAACAGTAACTATTAATCCCAGGAAGTTCAAATTCAATAACAATAAAGATCAAGTAAGCCTCTATCAAAATACAATAAAAAAGTTTCAAATAATTAATGGTTCCTATAGTAATTTGGCCATACATTATAAAAATAAGCATTTTTTTACTGTTTTTCGAAGCCTTTTCCTAAAAAAACGAAACATGCTTACAAAACCTTTTTTACATATACGATAAAGCAAAGTCTAAATTTTATTTTAGATTTAAAAAAAATCAGATTACTTAACTTTTGATGCCCGTATCCAAGGACTCAAAGTGGGCCTATGTGCAATTTTAAACAATCGTTCCCATAGCAACGGGCTATTTCCTGAATATTTAAATAAAATTTTCGTATAATGAAAGATCTACTTGAATACATTAATTAATTTTCATCACTTTGAATTAAAATTCAATGATCTAGTAAAAAAAAGGACTCTGAATATTGTCAAAAATTGCTTTCATTTTTGCGATTTGAGGTCATGTT
Organism: Pinctada imbricata; assembly: GCA_033119305.1. Lineage (NCBI taxonomy): Eukaryota > Metazoa > Mollusca > Bivalvia > Pterioida > Pteriidae > Pinctada > Pinctada imbricata. The sequence goes on along the minus strand of VSWD01000003.1, from coordinate 48,715,379 downwards.
GCCATAGCAACGAACAGAAACTTTGTCCCAATGTGAATGCTTATGTTTTTATTTGCATAAAAACTAACAAATGTAAGTAATTTATTGTTGAATTTTGAGAAAATGCCAAAAGTACTATTTTGATAGGGTACCTGTGTTGTTGCTATGGAAACATATAGATAAGACCATAAACCCAACATTATCATTACTTAACTTGAAAAAGTAATGACAGGGTACTGATAGTTCATCAGTGTTTGTTTTAGATTATGCTGCATAAATTATGTATGTGACTTCAAAAACGCCCCAAAATGCATATTTTCAATATTCAAAGTCCGTTTCCATGGCAACCGGATGTGATATTAAGAAAATTTTTGACAAATTTTTACTTTTGGGTCAGACCCAACCTTATGTACAAATTTTATAAAGATCTGAGACGTGCCGTGCCATGTGTCCTTCATAAAAGTGCAAATGCTTACAGAGAATAGCTATTAATTAAGAGAAAACTGACAATATATTGTGTTTAAAATGATTGATTCTTACCATTTTGACAATCAGCAATCCAAAGGTATGCGAATTTTGTTTCTCTGAAGAGGGGTCTTATTTCATCAATCTTCTCTTTTGAAGATATGTCACTCCATCGAAGAAGCGAAGTACTTTCGTTAAGACAGTGTTTCTCAGCTTCGCTATAAGTTCCATTCCCTCTCTTGATAATACACGACACAACTGCAAAAATTCCTTTAGAAAAACATTTTTAAAAAAGAATTTAAGATAATTTCATCAATCTTCTCTTTTGAAGATATGACACTCCATCGAAGAAGCGGAGTACTTTCGATAAGACAGTGTTTCTAAGCTTCGCTATAAGCTCCATTCCCTCTCTTGATAATATACGACACAACTGCAAAAATTCCTTTAGAAAAACATTTAAAAAGAATTTAAAATAATGACCACGAGAAATTATTCCTAACGCCAAATCATTTGTTCGATTACACATAGTACCTTACCTGATGAAAAGGAAAGATATACAAAATATGACCAAGTAAGTTTTGACATTTTGCTATGAAACTGCATTTACACATGTATAAAATGTTATCTGAATCAATAGGAAAACATTCAGGAAATATATAAACGCGCAATTATTACATTTTATTGTGCAATGAATAAGGAAATAACGTTAGTATATCCCTTACTTTTGACCTGAAATCATTCATAAATTTATTTCCTGGTCGATCATGAAACATAAGTTGTAAATGTGAAAGACACGCGAGCGTGGATCTACAAGAACACGCCCACATCCGTCTTCTCGCTGGTGTTAAAAAGAAAATAATTACCAAAGGTGTTTTGTTTATCTGATTCTAAGCATTTTGATTGGTCGATTGCATATTTTCTGACTTCTGTTATGAGGTGATAAAATGTTAATATTGACCGGAACTATTTCACACTAACGCAAAAGAAATCAAGAAGTGTCTAACGCATGAAATAAACAATACAAATGGTATCAAATAATTCATTAAAACTTGAAACATTTCCATGTGTCGACTTATAAACATCACAGCACAGTACTGTAAATTTTACGCAGTGATTACATCAGTTGCTACGCGCATAATCTGAAAACTGCAACAATGAACATAACGGCAGTTCGTTGACGGGTTTCTTGTGTTTCTAGGGAAATTATGACATACCTTTTATGTATCCATGGAAAACACTTTTCCTCTATTTGTTTTCACCAAAATTAATCTGATATACACATGGATATAGGATGAATAAATTTGAAAAATACAAGCAAATCGATCACGACTTACCGAACTTGTCATGCCGATTTCGTTCTGATTCCCAAGAAATAATAAACAATCAAAGCCTTTGATTTTTCGACACTTTACACTACAATCTAACATTCTAAATTGAAAGAAAGACTCGCAAAAATTATAAGTAATGCGTTTACGAGTAAGAACAGCAATCACAAATACAAATTTATTGTTGTTAAGTATGACAAAACCTATTTTGTAAATGAGAAGTCCGATTCTGAAAATAAGTACACTTAAACAGATATTATTCAGATATTAAACTTTCTGATCGACAAAATTTTTGTAGTGTTTGGAGGAAAGGTCTTCCACCAAATTGTCGGAATTCCAATGGGGACCAATTGTGCTCAACCCCTTGCCAACATTTTCCTTTACTCGTACGAAGCTGAGTTCTTTCAATCTTTGGTCTCTGAAGGGAAAAGATACTTAGCTTCTGACTTTAACTTCACTTACAGATACATAGACGATGTGTTGTCCATCAATAATCCAAAATTCGCAGATTCCCTCAGCAGTATCTATCCTTCGGAGCTTGAAATCATAGAAACTACAGAGACAAATAATTCAGCATCCTATTTGGACATAATGTTGTCCTACGACACTGATGGTCACATGAACACCTCACTCTATGACAAACGTGACGACTTCAATTTCAGCATTACAAACTTTCCTTTTCTGAGTAGCAACATCCCTTCGCCTGCTTATGGCGTGTTCATATATCAGTTGATACGCTCTGCCAGAGCAAGTACCAAATATACGGATTTTAATCAGAGAGCTAGGCTTCTTTCAGATAAGCTTCTCATTCAGGGATATATATGTACCCGATGAACATCAAATAAGTACCTAACCGCTATTCTGTCTCAAAGTCGAGAAGGCAAGGCAAAATCGTTAGAATTTCCATCGAAACGGTTGCGAACCCCGGAATGAACAACATTCCGAAGTGAGACCAGGTGCCCGAGGAGAGTCATCGTCTCCTGATTGCATGCAAAGCCGTCGCAACAGCTCCATGGGAACCTGTCGAATTCGGTGACTGACATCGTCACTGAGGAAGTTATACAGTCGATATGGGGATAATCAAAAAATCAGAAACCGAAGGCATACAAAATCAGAATAAAACAGGAACCAAAGCAAACAAACAAAAAACCTCCTTCTGAAAAGAAGCGAACTCTCGATATGGGAAGGAAGAAAAGCATCTCCTGCTTGCATGCAATACCCGCCGCTTCAATTCGGTAGAACTGCCACGTCCGGTTACTTCCATTTCGTAAGACATAGAGTACAATCTTTGGTTGGATGGTTCAAATGGTCTATGTCAGACTATCATCCACCATTCTGGAGAGTGGGACATCATAGTGTATGACGAGTTCCCCATATCAACCGCAGAACATCCTCAGTGACGATGTTAGTCAGTCACAGACAAATCCCTGACTGAATAGCTTATCTGAAAGACGCCTAGCTCTCAGAATAAAATTCGTATATTTGGTACTTGCTCTGGCATAGCGTATCAACTGAGATATGAACACGCCATAAGCAGGCGATGGAGGGATTTGCTAATCAGGAAAGGAAAGTTTGTAATGCTGAAATTGAAGTCGTCACGTTTGTCATATGACAAAATTATGTCCAAATAGGATGCTGAATTATTTGTCTCTGAAGTTTCCTTGACTTTAAGCTCCGAAGGATAGATACTGCTGAGGTAATCCGCGAATTTTGAATTATTGATATACAACACATCGTCTATGTATCTGAAAGTAAAGTAACAGTCAGAAGCTAAGTATCTTTTCCCTTCAGAGACCAAAGATTGAATGAACTCAGCTTCGTACGAGTAAAGGGAAATATTGGCAAGGGCACAATTGGTCCCAATTGGAATTCCGACAAATTGCTGGAAGACCTTTTCCTCCAAACACCACAAAAATGTTGTCGATTAGAAAGTTTAACATTTGAATAATATCTGTTTCAGTGTTCTTATTTTCAGAATCGGACTTTTCTTTTACAAAGTAGGTTTTGTTATAACTGATAAATTTGCAGCATGGATCAGACATGCACGTTTCGGATACAAGACCCTCGTCAGTGATCCTTTAATCAAACAATGTAATATGACCATATAGCATGAAAGTCCAAAAATGTACCGAAAGACGTAGCAGAAATGGTGGGGTATGATCCTACTGGACCCACGTGTTAGAAATGTCGAGAAAATTTGAAAACAGGAATTTAAGAATACGTTGAAGAAACGATCAACCGAAGTTGGTCAAACTTGGCTGCATGTGCCCTCGGGGACTCCTGGTCCCACAGCAGTGACACTCAGCAAGTGGTACAAATTTTAAACGTCTTCAAATTCAAAAGCATCATTTCAGAACTATTAAATTTGCAGCGTGGATCAGACATGCACTTTTCGGGTACTTAACCCTTGTCAGTGATCCTCAATCCAAACAATGCAACATGACCAAAGATTGTGAAAGATATTATGTCCAAAAATGTACCAAAAGACATTTTGGGTTGAATATGATACTACAGGACCCATGTTTTAGAAACTTCAAGAAAAGTTGATACAAGAAATTTTCGAATACGTACGAAGTTGATCGAACTTGGCAACAAGTGTCCTCGGGGACTACTGATCCACCAGCAGTGGCACTCACCAAGTGGTGCGAATTTTAAACGTCTTCAAATTCAATCGCATCATATAAGAACTTATAAATTTGCAGCAAAGATCAGACATGCACGTTTCGACGTTTCGGGTACTAAATCCTCGTCAGTTATCCTCAATCAAAACAATGTAATATGGCAAAAGATTGTGAAAGTTGTTATATCCAAAAATGTTCCGAAAGACGTAGCAGTCATTTCTATTACATATCTTTGGCTTGTGATAATAAAGTTAACGTTACCAATAATAGTTTTCCTCTCTTACACATTCTCTACAAATAGAAATATCCTATAAATATAATAGATATTCAGATACGATAGAAGAAATATGTTTGAAAGTTTTAGAAAATATTAAAATAATCTTAATTATTATTGAAAAGTCAGCGTCCATGTTGTTGAACCGTTCCAACTATTATTAATTTTCCTCACAGTATACGTATCATCTTTGAAAAACAAACAAAAAATAGTCGAAATGAATATTCATTTTACAAACGTGGACAGAAATGAACATAGGTATAAGTGAGTAGAAACATATTGCTTTAATACTGTGCTCTAGAGTCTGTGTCTATCAATTTCAAGACATAAAACAACAATTGTCTCTTTAGCTTAACCGAAAAGTTAATTACAACAAATGGTCGACAAAGTTTGTTTTCTCTGATATTGTTGAAGTAATCCATGTTATATGGATCCAGTAACCTTTCTCGCTTTTTGTTACAGAATAACACAAACAGCTGGTTGTGTATTGGCATTTGAGGTTCCCTCTAATGGATCTCTGTTCCCTGTAAACAAAATAACACTAAAATTGAACATATTTCATATATAATAAATAACAATGAACACTCTCTATATCCAAACATTTTCGGCCACTTGGCCTTTATCAAGTGAAATGACAAATATGGATAATGACCATATCCCTGTATACAGCACAAAATCGATAATTCAGAAACCAAAGGCATGCAAAATCAGGTTAAAACAGGAACCAAAGCGAACAAAAAAAACCCCACCATATGAAAAGAAGCTAACGCCCGATATAGAAGTGAGACCAGGTGCCCAAGAAGAGTAAGCATCTTCTGCTTGCATGCAAAAGCACGAATATAAAAGAATTTTACGTAATATCCATAACTGCTGGTAAACAAAGTTCAGCGTAAAATAAACAAGGTATGACGTCACATATAACAATCAACAATGTACTTCTCTTTTTATCTTTCATATTCAAAAGCGATAATGTTTCATATTTGAATCGCTATTTTGTCTCGTCGTTATTGATTTCCTTGAGACGTCTATTAGTTTAGAATATGTAAAGAAGATAATAGAGTTTCTCCATAGAGACTTATGTTATATGCTTATAGCAAAATATTACCTGCATTTAGTTTAGACATAATTTGCTTCGCTTGATCTTCCTTTAATTTTAAGTTTACCCCAAATATATCTTGATGGAAAGAATTGTTCGCCTGTAGTGAGATGAAATATATGACCAACATCGAATGATATTCTCATGAAATGACAAACAGCTATGCAAATCATTTCTTTGTTGCTGCTCTGAATCTCCTTTAGTGATACTTTCAAGCCATGATTTGCTATTTGCACTCGATTTTATCATATTGCTGACTGATTATCTTCGTTTAAAGACATCAGTTATAATTAACATACTAATAAATGAGTGGAAATCAGGGGATGCTTACTCCTCCCGGGAACCTGATCCCACCTCTAGCTTGATAGGGGTCCGTCGATGCTCAATATAATGCTCTATTGGGAGTGCTGTTGAGATTATCGTCAGGATCTTCTTTAACTCATCAGAATCAAGAAATTACAATCAAGAGGCATAAAAAAACTGAAAAATACCAAACAAAACATATATTATTAGGAGATACCAGAAAGTGAAAGCAGCGGCACACAATTAGAAAATCATTGAATTCAACACTATTTCAAAATATATATTGATTACTTGACCTTCAAATCAGAAAGACATTTGGCTACGTCTTCTGTGCTCATATTTCCTTTGTTCTGTAAAATCTGTTCAAGTGTCGATTCCACTTCTGACGCCATTATGACGTCACCGCATACATAGGAATGTCCGCCTTTTCTCATTAACTGGTGGTATATCCTGTCTTCATTCTTCAGAATAAAGTCTTGGACGTATGTCTATAAAGATATGATAGGTATTTATTTTTGAAATTTAAATATTAGGCATGGAAAAAATCGTTACAAATCGCAAAAGAAGATCCTGACGCTCGCTTATCTCAACAGCACTCACAACAGAGCACAAAATTAAGCATCGACGGACCCCAACAAGTTAGAGGTAGAACGGGTGCCCGGGAGGAGTAAGCATCCCTGTTGGCCAGCCGCACCCGCCGTCGACGCAAGTTGTAAAAGACATAATTCATGCCTCTATATTAAATAGCATTCAACATAAAATTCTACATATGGATCAGATTATGTAAATATAGTGGTAATGGAAACGACGAAAAAAATTTTTTTTAATTAGGTTCGAACAGTGCACATGACTCTGATCGAGACTTAGAGATCCCTCCCTTTGAAGCCCATTTTTATGATGACAATAAGAAAAAAGACAAGTTTGAAGACGTTCACATTTATACCACTTGGTGAGTGTCACTGCTGGTGGACCAGGAGTCCCCGAGGGCACATGTAGCCAAGTTCGATAAATTTCGGTTGATCGTTTCTTCAACGCATTCTAAATTTCTGTTATCAAAATTTCTTGAAATTTCTAAAAAGTGGGTCCTGTAGCATCAAATCCCACCCATCCTGCTACGTCTTTCGGTACACTTTTTCGACATAGTAACATTCATATTTTTTGGCATATTACATTGTTTAGATTTATGATCACTGATGAGGGTTAAGTACCCGAAACGTGCATGTCTGGTCCACGTTGCCAATTTATCTGTTCTTAAATGATGCTATTCAATTTGAAGACGTTTACATTTAAAATCATGTATTTATCTTAATAACCATGATTTGATATACTTAACAGTGCAGTATAAATAAATACACATACTTTTTTGACTCCTGGTTCACTGCTCAGAGCTACATTGACTTCACTGAAGACCCTGTCATTTTTACAAACATCAAGGTCAGCTCCATAGATGTTATCAAAAGTTGATTGTCGACATCCAAAGTAAATGTCCATATCACCCCAGCGTTTTGTGTTTCCAACTTGAAAGGAGGAATACAAATTTAGTATTGAGGTATAAACGCAAACATCTAGTTTTCAAATATCTCAGTGAAAGCTGTTATAAATACTTACATAAATCAAAGTTTCATTCAATATTTCTTTAAAAATGGGGTTTTTAATGTGAGCACTCCTGGACCAATAGACAATCGGTAATGCAAATGACCTATAAATGCATAGGGATAGAAAGAACCCTCATTTAATGCATCCCTTTCATTATGCGTTTCGAATTACTACTCACAGGGTGACGGTAGAGTTTCTCTGTCCTTCTGTCTCTGCTGCCAGAAGCTCCTGAACGGTGCTACACCTGTACCTGTACCAACCATTATAACTGGGAGTGTAGCGTCATCAGGTATGTGGAAAAGAGGATCCCTGAGATAGATCAATATAACAGTATCTAAGGGAAGTTTGAAATGTAGTAAATATTCTTAAGTAGTTAAGATTATATTAGAATCAAGAAATTATTGAAATGACATTATTTCATTATTACTGATTGTGATAACTGTCAAAGGTTTCGAAGTATATAGGTAAGCATCCTTTAGACAAATGCCGATTCTCAGTTTCTGAAGTAATGTATAACCTTAGAGTAAAAAATATTTCACCAAAAGCAAAGTTTAAAATCATATTATTTCAAGCAAACTTTGTTCCTGTTATGCTTCGAGAACATTGTTTCAACTTCTGATGTACTTCCTATGCAGTTTTTTGGTCTAGTGCTTCTATTGGAATTCAATTGAATATAATGAAATAAAAATTCAAGAAAAAAATCAAACGTGTTTCTTCTGTCTCTTTTGTTTCTACCCTTTGACATTTACTCACTCTCGTATTGCACAATGTATACTTTCTCCAATATCACAGCTATTCAGCCAAGATGAACACACCCCATGATGTTCTGGACCAGTCCCTCCTGGATTTTGATAAGATAACGTTCAATTTCATTAGGAAAACTATGAAAACAAAGCAAATATAGGCATCAAATTCTCCCTGGTTATTGTTAGATAAATATAAGAGCTGCTCTACTGGTTGTCCAACCATCAATCAAATAAACAAAGTTGTTCCCTGTTAGTTCAGTATGGCAAAAATAGATAGAAAGGTATAGTACAGCTTTAATGGACTTTTTGATATACAAGAAAATCATTTTCTACGAAATTATTGTACAAAAACTGTTATCTGAAATGAAAAAAAAATTACCCATTGTATTATATTTCAGTACAGCGATTGTTGCATGTATTTCCCTCGGATAGGATTTTGCTGAAGAGCTTATACTATAATATCGCTGCTGTAAGATCGGTAATTGTGTCAGAAGAAGTGTGGGATCCACCCGTATCGAAGAGAATGTCTCCAGAATCTCTAAGATATTCGGATCTTTTACGAGCTTCCATTCTTCATAGGATTGAGCATCCTGTCATTTGAAAAAAAACTTCTGTACTTTCTTTGCATTGAGGCATTTCATAACATTCTTCATTTTTTCATAAATTAAGGGGATTGTATTTTAAATGTTTAGATTATGGCTCCATACTGTAAACGTGGTTATTTTCGGTGGGGAAAAATTTCGCTAGTATAACATCAAGACATTGCGCATGGGGGGGAAATTTGTGATTTAAGAAATTAATCTTCTTTTTTTCTGTTAATGCAGGTATAACCCGAACTATTGGACAAAAAACTGCATCAATGTCTTTGATATCCCCGCTTTCCCATTGAAAGAATGCAGTGGGGATATTTTCGCGAATTCCCTTTGTTCGCGAAAAACGCGAATTACCCCACATGCGAAAATTTCCACTAACGAATGAAAACAAAGTAGGATCATGTTTAGTCTTTCGCTCGATAAAATCATAGTTTGATATGATTTATATGCAAAGGAATCTTCACTACGTTCTCTCTTATTCATGAAAATATGATTTTATCATTACAACATAATTGAGACTATATTCAAGTTTAATGAACATACATTTGATAGGTTTTCCAACAAGGCTATATCTTTTCTGGATCCAGACTGTAACGCCATGGCTTTCAAGAAGTCTATGGATGGCGGCGTTGTTATATCAAGAAACCTCGTTAATGCTGTTCTTACTGAACATAGAGGCAGTCTCTTGAAGTCACCCCATTCTTCCGTTGAATCTACACGAGGAAAATACGAATAGTTGCATTGTTATAACGGTTCTAATTGAGGCTAAAACATCACATTTTATCATATTGATCATACTGGATTTGCTATAAGGAGCGATATTGAAAATCTACCCCTACAAAAGAAAATAGCTATATCATACCATACTCGGTTACAGTAACCACAGCAAAGCAGTAAACACCTTATATGAAAACACATGATAAACAAGTACAGCCAGAGAAAACAAATAATACACTAAACTTAAGGCATTTGGGTTATAACACTCTACTTCCGGTTGTTTTGAAAACAGAAAAATTAAAAACCACGACGTTGGGCGAAGACGCACGACTTCGGCAATGTTCGGGTCCATACATTGCGAGTTGAATGAAACATTAAAAAACATCAACTATCGAAAAATATGTAAGATATGGAAGTACATAATTTCTAGCTTTTCGATGATATTGTTATTATACCTCTAATACCTTAATTAAATTATGTAGATATCACATTCTTAGCCTGTGATAAACGGAAAATGAACAACGGAATATTGAGATGTTCGATGATATTGTTATTTTAACTCTAATACCTTAATTAATTTATGTAGATATCACATTCTAAGCCTTTGATAAACGGAAAATGAACAACGGAGTATTTCTAATTTTCCTCAGTTTAAGTATGACACCAACCATTCTGACCTTCCGTTCTTGGGGAGACATAGACTTGGATAATTTTATCTGCTGCTGATGGATCCTTCAAATGGTTAATGATTCCGTCAACAATCTTGCCAGAATTGGCGGGATAAATTGCCACGTGGTCCCCGGGTGAATATCTCATTTCTGATCTCCCTGAAGTATCTAGCTTGACGAGGATTGTTTGCCGGCTGAAAAGAAATGCAATTTATCATTCAAGATACAGGTATGACTTGTGAAAAAATGTCATTAACTTAGAAGGTAAAGGTAGAGATAAAATTGAAATCAGTAGACAAATATCACATATCGTAAGGGAAGGCAAAATGAAAAAAAAGCATCCGAATAAATGAATATGAGTGCACCACAACATTTTTATACAATGGTAGAACTTCAAGAAATAAGCAGAGTTGTATATCAGTTATGCCCATGATAAAGTGTCCTTTTATTTCATTTTTATCAACTATTATTATCCTCATACATTTCGATGAAATAGTGAATGTGAAATCACTGCTTCAGCTAAATTTACATACATGTACCAAATTGCCAAGAAATTGCTTTAATCTATTTTGAACCTACTCTGATGTCTTGGATTGCAGTTGCTTTCTTTGAACAAGTTCACAAGAAAGTACCGTTCGATTGTGCAGTTTGCTGAGAGCTGAAAAATGAAAATGACTATTCAACATATAATCAGGAATACCAAGTGTAATGGTTTTGTATTCTAAATACCAAAATGTAGCTGTTGATTTTTGTTTCAATGAAGGTAAATTTATTCTTTATATTTTAAGTATTGTCATTTTAAATCGAATGTCAAATATTCTAAAGTTTAGAATATTCCCCCTTTAAAATTTTCTTTCTGTCGATATTGTGATTTTTTTCATTTCATAACAATATCTTAATGTAGCGTAAATATCCCAAAGGAAGTATCTCTTCTCATGTACTTACATTCAGTTAATGAAGGTTCCTCCGTCTGTTCTATAACTGAATATTTGAATTTACCAGGACTCAATAAAACGTCTGCCTCAGGTATTTCAGTATTACCCTCCGTTTCGGACACTTGAAACTTCTCGCATGTGTCCTGTAAAATTATGTTCACTTGTGGCTTTGGTTCTTGTACACGAAGAAATGGGAAATTCCACATTATTAAGTTACATGTATTAAGCTTACCAGGCTGCATCAAACCACTATGTTTCGTGTAGGGTTTTTGTTCTTTGACGGCCACCAAGGCATAACTCGCAAGGACATGGGCTTAGCTTTCTTTCATTCATTTTTAAATAAAAGAGGAAACTCCGACAAAAATCGGTTGTAGTATCAACTGCAAAACATTGGAATACAATTCTGCACTTCTTTCTTAATTTGGGACAATTCCGGCATCAGTGTATGTATCATTTGGAACTTCATTGCCTTCATTTTACGGTGACATGATACAAAAAAATAAGAAAGATAAAAGGCAGATCAAAGTTCAACCACAAATGTAAGAAAATAATCGGTCGACGGTTTTGCAGAGGATATGACACTAAATTCATCAAAAAACACTGGGCATGGTACTGGACCAATCTACAGTTTCTTACCAGTGTCTTTCCCATCGTTGCCCATCGGCCAACAACGACGAGAGGACTCAATGACGGGCGTTGTCTAAATCTTGTTTGAGAAGACTGGGTCCTGATTCTCTGTCCTATCTGAAAGTCGGTCAGACTTCTCGAGTGATTGATCTTGAGCTCGCTTCAGCCAGCAAAGCACAGACTGTTATGTGCATGCCATAGATTTACATAGAATTTGTGTTACAGAAGGTCGCTGCGCATATCTGTCTTGCCTGTGACGTCATCTTACAGTGAGAAGTTATATGTTTCTACAACAATTGTGCGTCTATGGAGACCTCTGTGTATCCGGATAAGTGGGAGGGTTGTGTGCACGTTATCCGGATAACCAAACCTTTTGATAATAGTAGAATGTTCTTCAAACAAAGGAGAGAATCTCCAACAACACCAGGTTGCAGCGCCCACAGCAAAGCCTCAAAACACCCGGTGCAAAAACACAGAGTAGACAAGCACAGGAAGAGACGCAAAAGGGACAGGGAAGGTCAACGTACAACACAGAAAAATCAATCACAAAGGACTACACATAAACCAACGAGACCAATGGGCAACAGGTGCCGACTTAGGACGGCCATCTGTCACAGAAATAACAGAAGGTGTGGTTATCCTGGATTACGTGCGCACAACCCTCTCACTTTTCCGATTACCCAGAAGTCTCGAAGAACGTATAATCGTGGTGTAAAAGAACATCCTCACTGTCAGATGACCACACAAAACCAAGACCGCAAAACGCAGGGGCCAAAGCAACACAGATGAATATGTAAACGGATATCAAAAGAGGGCGTACGTAATACAATCCGCCGCGAGCTCATGTATGTACATCGAGGAAATTTGAATTTGGCAAGTTTTCAACTGCCCCTATGGGTGATGCATGCAAACAGGAGACGCTGACTCTCCCCGGGCACGAAGTCTTACTTAGAAATATTGTTTATTTCGAGGTTTTTAACTTTTCCAATGGAAATCCTAATGCATCGCCTTACCAGACTGAATAATTGATGGTTACATTCTATCACTCCTCCCTTTGTTGACTCAAACTAGGATGATATGAGCTGTCAAATACATGCATATGCATTGTACATGTAATATTCGTCATTTTCCCCGCTCTCTTATACTTCTCATCTGTTCAAAGAACATTTATCAAATTCCACTGCTAGAGAGCAGAAACTCTTTTGACCTTAACGATGTACCAGCCATTCATGCATATCAAAAGTAGTACTGGTTTTAGTTTCACGCCTTAACACGTGTACATTGTACATTTGTAACCATATGACATCTCCCCTACAATATTCATTTGTTATACTTATTTGGTGTTGTGGAGTTTGCAAACGCAGAAAGAGGGACAACTCTAATCTTAATTTGATACATTAAAGTCACTTAATTCCCTTACACGAAAAAAGATTGTGGGAATTATAACTTCATATTCGAAACTAGATAATAATGATAGATTTCAGAAATTCTAATTCAAAATTCTTTCGCAATATTTTAAAGAGATACATTTTAGGTCATAGTAAATAAATGTTTTGGTTACGTCAGGATTTTTTTTCTAAAAGTTCTCTCCATCCAGACTCAATAACAAATGAACACTAGTAAAGAAAAATATATTTTTTTCAAGACAGTAAGCGTTTTGAATATTTCCCCTGACATGGTCGTCGTAGCACTTTCTATGTAGACAAAACCTCAGACAGTGCATGCATTTTAGATATTGTTTTCATTTTCGTGCATGAACATCTACGGCTGGTGCGGCTAGCCAAACAGGGGATACTTACTCCTCCCGGGCACCTGGTCCCACCTCTACCTTGCTTCAAGACGCACTACTGTCGAAAAGACAAAATTCTTTGTCACTGTGAAAAAAGACAATGAAGCGAGAAGGGGTATAGGTTCAAGTACTCTTATCTCTCAATGTTCCGGGTGACAAGTAATAAATTACGCATGTTTTACTTAAGTTATTTGATTGTTATAGGCGTTAAACACAAATCGTCCTATAACCTACTGTCATGTTCACTAAATCCAGAGCACCCTGTTTTTGGCAATTCATTCTGTCCTCTGAAGAATTAACTTATTAATTATTGTTTTCAAGAATGGACCTCGTTTAGTCGTAACTGGAAATTAACTTAAACTTACCCTATCAGCTGCCTTCAACCCGCAATATGAAAAACAAAATGTCTACTGGAAATATTCATGACAAATATTGATAATGACCATATCCCTGTTTACAGCACAAAATCGATAACCCAGAAAATCAGAAACCGAAGGCATACAAAATCAGGATAAAACAGGAACCAAAGCAAACAAACAAAAACCTCCACCATATGAAAAGAAGCGAACTCCGGATATGAGAGTGAGACCAGGTGCCCAGGAAGAGTAAGCATCTCCTTCTTGCATACAACACCCGTAGCTTCAATTCGGTAGAACTGTCACATCCGGTTACTTCCATTTTGGAAGATATAGAGTACAATCTTTGGTTGGATGGTTCAAATGGTCTATGACAGAATATCATCCACCATTCTGGAAAGTGGGACATCATAGTGTATGACGAGTTCCCCATATCGAACTTACTCAGTGACGATGTTAGTCGGTCACAAACATATCCCTGACTGAGAAGCTTATCTGAAAGACGCCTAGCTCTCAGAACAAAATCCGTATATTTGGTACTTGCTCTGGCATAGCGTATCAACTGAGATATGAACACGCGATAAGCAGGCGATGAAGGGATGTTGCTACTCAGAAAAGGAAAGTGTGTAATGCTGAAATTGAAGTCGTCACGTTTGTCATAGAGTGAGGTGTTCATGTGACCATCAGTGTCGTAGGACAGCATTATGTCCAAATGGGATGTTGATTTTAAGCCGCCACCATATTGTTCTCCGTTTCAACAATAGTATACCATGACGTCAAAGCGTTCGACGTCGGACATTTTCAGTCATTTTACTATTATAGAAAATCCCCGTAGACTTTTTATTTTCCGTCCAATTTCTGACTTAATTGACGTAATACCAAAATCAATGGCATTTTCTATTAGGACCAAAGGAGCACTATAAAATTGCTCTCTTTTTTGAAAGATGACAATATCATATTAGGAGAGCACGGGGAAAATAGGGTGATCTGGATTTAGTGAACAGGACAGTGAAGACGTTTTCGTTGTAACTATGCGTAATCTATTGTGACAGTCTGTCTCCTGGAACTTTGTTTCAAATTCAGTACCACGGATGTGAAGGGTCTATCTCCCTATATCAACTCTCTTCAATTCATATATAATAAAAAATGGTGTCAATTTCTTTTCCTGATTTATGATTTTATTGTACTAATTCTTTCTTTTGAACATTAATGATCAACCACACTTACTTGCTGACATTTAGCCTTTGAAATAGTGTCAATTTCTTTTCCTGATTTATGATTTTATTGTACTAATTCTTTCTTTTGAACATTAATGATCAACCACACTTACTTGCTGACATTTAGCCTTTGAAATAGTGTCAATTTCTTTTCCTGATTTATGATTTTATTGTACTAATTCTTTCTTTTGAACATTAATGATCAACCACACTTACTTGCTGACATTTAGCCTTTGAAATATAATTCGTTAAATTGTCTTTCGTAAGAAAACATCGGTACCTCACAATGTAATAGCTCTATATAAAGATTTGCCTCGTTGTTCTAACCTAAAACTGAACACGAAATGTCCTTATTTTTATTGCATCTTTTTACATGGAGAGCAAAAGAAGGGAGGGGATCTCCAACCAGCACCGGTTACAATATCAAGAGCAAAACACCGGAAAACCCGATGCGAGAACACAGAAAAGACGAGAACAACAAGAGACGAAAATGATACATACGACATAGAAACATTAAACACAAAAGACTACATATTAACCAAAGTTGGACGAAACTGTTGAAGTATGATGAAGTGAAAGACAAGAATTGTAGATGAATAAGCGTAACCGAAATGCAAATCCCCTGTGTATACTTCCGCTTTGTATATTGATTATGAATATAGTATTCCTTGTATATCATGTCTATGTGGTATTGAGTGACGGACGGACGACGGACGGCGCGCTATGACAGGTGAGCTAAAAATGTGAGGGTAGAACGCACGTAATCCGGATAACCTCACCGTCTGTTATTTGTGTGGTTGCTGGCCGTCGTAAGTCGGCACCGTTTGCAACCGAATGTTGTTGGAGATGCCGTCCTTTCTGAATATGGTGTGCGAAGACAGCTGTATAGCCAATTTCTTACTGATGCATGTACAAGCCGTTTCACACGTTGCCATAATACTCTGAACTTGTTGAAATATCTGATATTTTCACAAACCGACGGAAATGCTTATCCTCTTAGAGTTTGAAAGACGAAAATAATTCTTTTTTTCTAAATTTTTATTCCACACGTTAACACAATTTCAACCGATTAAACCAGAGTAATCATCAAGATAATAATAGTAAAAGAGAAAAAATGTTAATGATGTAATTGCAGTCTGATTACACTGTATATATAGGGTTCTAAAACTAAAAGACAACCCATTGAAATGAACAAAAGTACATCAAAACATGGATAGCTCAGGTATAAGTACAAACACAGAAATCTATTACTTTGAATAATACGGAAGTGTTCCAACTCTATACCTTATTGACGAAAAGGATCCTGGACCTTAAGGAAAGGCTATAAAAATTGGTTTTCAAAATTTTCACAATTTATTGAACCGACCTTATAAATTGTTTGAACCATGTATAAACAACAAGTTTCTTACCCCTCTCTGTTAAGATATTGCCCGAAACGCTGGCAAAGTCAGCTAAAATCTACCCATCCTTTGCCAAATTTGGTTGAACTAAAAAACCCAGGTAGTCTGATAGATTTTTTTTTCAAAATAAGGCATGGACGCATGTTAGAATGGATAATTCAGAAAATGACAGACAGATACTTATTTGACAAATTCTCCCTGAGAAGGAATTAGCCATTCTAATTTGCCTTCATGTTCAAATCAGAGAAAACCCACGTAAAAAGTAGCATCAAAAGTAAACAGATTAACATAAAGCCATACCTCTGATATCACGCAACCGACAGTATCGATTCATCAGCATATATTGATTTTTACCTGATTGGTCGTGTTCGCAAAATATGTGATTATGTGACAATTTGTTCGATAACTCTCATGTACACAGGAAAATGTGCAACATACGTGTCACATATGAAAAACATATAAGACACATACGTTAAGCAACGTATAATTCACGCAAAAAAAATGCCCTGGGCGTGAAACGTGCGTGATGAAATATACGCTTTTCATATGTTATACATACGTGAATCGTACGTTACTTTTTTCAGATGTGTAACATGCGTGACTAACATGCGTGACACATATGGTTACTATACGTGAAACGTGTATTAAATTTTTCATGTGTGTTTCATATGTGATGGACGTATGGAACTTATACGTTTAATATACGTTTAACATGTATTTTAGATTTTCATGCGTGTTTTTTATGTGATAGACATGTGGAAAACATACGGTTAATATACGTGAAACATGCTTTTTAATTCCTCATTCCTGTTGCATACATGAGCCAATATTCCAATGTTAATGTTACTCTCACTATCGAGCTCCAACGTTAATTCAGTATGAATCACAAATGTGGTTAACATGCGTTATCAATCTAACGTCATAACTATAGACTCCACTTGTCCAAATTCAGAGTAAATCTAGATTGTTATAAGAACCAGATGAAGACCCATTTGATAATAAAACAAATGTTCTAGAAAGAATAAGATGCAACATCTTTAATACACAGTATCCAGGCTTAATACAATATAATATTCTAATATGTATTTCTTGATCTTCATGAGTTAATCTTCTTAAATAGAATATCCATTGCTATACAATGTACCATATATGTTGATTAGGTCTCTGAATTATTTAAGAGTTTTTCAAGATATCTTTAAACTTTGAGGATCCAACAGGTCTGTGCTCTGTCTCCTGCAAAGGATTAAAAAAATATATTCCTGACTTATATGCCTGATTTATAAACAATACAAACATGGATGAAAAATCATTAAAGCTATGCATACGATCATGTACTTTTAACTGTAGTCAATTTATTAATCTTCCAAATCAACATATTATAGTTCAGTTGTGTATTAAAGTAAAAACTGCCTGTAAGCTAGAGGGACTCATATTCAAACAGGTAAAGGTAAGACAAAGATATCTGAGCCCAAATAATAAGATTTGGAAGACAAATGTCAATTATGTCAAAAATGATATTGTGACCATGAGTTTTTGATAGGTAAAAATTCCACTGGACGAGAAAGTCTCTGATGAGCTCTCCTTGTGATTTTGTTAAATGCACTCAAATGAATACATGTTTATTGAAACTATTTTGTGCTGTGTATATCAAAACCTTATATAATTACTTGTAAATAACTTTATTTCTAAAAAAAAATAAGCCTGTGTTTGTGAAACACGAATGCCCCTGGTGGCATCTTTGTTGGTATAAACACTATTTTCTGTTAAGTATGTGAAAGGTCAAGGTCAGGGTCACTGGGCATCAAAGTGTTGGTATCAATGGAAAAACCTTGTTACAAGGAATACACATGTGAAATATCAAAGCCCTATCAGACCATTCAAAAGTTATGTTTTTGCAAAGTAGGTCAAAGGTCAAAGTCAAGGTAAAAACTTTTGGTATTAATAGAAAGGTCTTGTCATAAAGAATACACATGTGAAATATGAAAGCCCTATCAATTACCATTCAAAAGTTATGTCCAATGTTAAAGTTTTTGAAAAGTAGGTCAAAGGTCAAGGTCAGGTGAGCTAACAAAACATGTGTTTGTGAAACATGAATGCCCCAGTTGGCATAATTTTTTTATAGTAAAACAGCTGTAATTGAAAAAGTATTTTGGAGTATTACATTCTCTGGCCTTCAGGTAAAACATTTAGGTATCGATGGAAGGATCTGTCACAGTATACTCATGTGAAATGTGAAAGCCTTATAACTTACCATTCAAAGATAATGGCCAAACTTAGAATTTTTTTAAAAAGTTGGTCAATCTCCATGATCAAGGTCATAAGGTCAAAATATTGTTATCCATGGAAAGGTCTTGTCACAAGAAATAAACATATGAAATATGAAAGCCACATCACTTACCATTCAAAAGTTCCAACGTTAAAGTTTTTCGTAAGTACATTTTGTAGGTCAATCTTCGAGGTCAAGGTCACAAGATAAAAAACTTTGGTTTTTGGGGACAGATAGACTAAGGGACTGACAGACGGACATGCCAATAATTATAATATGCCCCCCCCCCCCTTAATCTCTGATTATAGGGGCAACTTTGTTCAAGAATAATTCAACAATATAATGATTTCAATCTTTATCAAAGATAATTGTTCAAGAACAGCATACTCATTTCAATACTACATGTACCTTCACAGCGTCAAATATCCATTCTGTCCTTTTTCTCTCTTAGAAATGAATTCCTATATGCCATTTCAAGTTCTACCTGAAATTTTAAGATTAAAATTACAGGATACTAGTAGTTCATTTACAGGGTATAAATGTATCACATGTAATTTCATGTAATTTCATGAAGTTTTCTATATATGAAAATTAACATTGTACAAGAAGAGGTACAGGTATCATACCACCTCCTAGATACATTCCTTTCTGATACCATTATTAAACATTAACAACAATTAGTTAGTCAATTACCCAGCACTTTAATAATTAACAACTTACGTCGTGTAATTATGCACTAAATCCCTAAAACAAAAGGCCCAAGGGGGCCACATTACTCACTTACTGAGTTGCAGACAAAGGGCTGAAAGTGACCAATTTGGTAGAGGACCTTGAGCAGACATCGCAATTTAAAGTTTTTTTTAAATTTTTGTAGAAATTCACACATGTTTATTAAGAAAAAATTGAAATATGAATTCAATACTGATATGTAAGGGTGGAACATTTACAAGTGTAAACCGAGCTGTTTCATTTTGTGGCTGTAAACATTTACATACTTTCTAAACATGTACACGGACTTCTATACATCTACTTGAAAGATCGTCTTTAATATCTTTATTACTCTTAAAAAAGTTAATCAAACATGGAGATTCCTTAGCGTAGTTAAGCAGCGGCGTCGATCATTTTGGAGATATATAATGTTTTAAACCAAAAGAAGACAGAATTGACACCCCGCTACTCTTTCATCGTCATTGTTGCCTAAAAATAGTTCATCACGTCAAACAATGTGATTCCTTAGAGTAGTTAGGCAGCAACGTCTACCAGAAGAAAAAAACAGAGCCGATATCTCTGACAAAATTGACAACCCTGCTATCGTCTCTTTCCTCATCAATCATTGTTGTATATGTATATTTCCCCCGTCACTGCTGCCTCTTTCTTCACGTACAATGTATGCATTTGAACCCTGAATCTGACGTTTTTGTAGCATGTACTTTTAAATAGTGGAAATTTTTCAAACACGTTTAAAATACTAAAAAAGTTTGATTTATTACAGATGTAATGTTTCCAGCTTTGAATCTTAGCAAGTTCTTTTATTGCCTAGAAGCATCAGCAATATACGTCTTATCTTATTTAAGTTCTGAATTAAAGTATTAAATCTAGTCAAGCATTACTAAGTCGTATTTATGTGTCAACTTTGACAAGTCCACAAATTTTAGCACTACAAGAAATCACTTCTCACAATAGAAACACAAAGAAGCGTTTATATATATATATAAACGTTTACGTTTCGTTTACAGCCTTCCGTGTACACGTTTAGGAAATTTAGTAAACGATTCACCCTTACTGATATGTACATCGTATCTTTTATCTTTATATCCAGAAACTCATACACGACGTACTGAGCCTTTACCTTATAAAAATGCCTTTTCAAACTTCAAACTTAATATGGATTCTCTGTAAGGCGACAGAAATTTGATTTTTAGCAGGGTTTTTTCTAGCCCCTGATGTCAGGGGCCTGGGCCGTTGAAGTTGGGAATTTTGTAACATTTCAGCCTAAATTGTGAAATAAATTTCAAACAACAAAAAGATATATTTATGCAAATTATCCCTTATCAAATCAATTGTCAATATTTTGAATCCCTCTTAGAGTTAAACTAACACAATATGTTTGTTCTACTTTCACTTTCCTTTCAGTAAATGATACATAAATTGGAAATGAATTTCTCGTTTTGGACAATTGATGAAATTGGGAATTTTTAGGTCTAAAATTGGGAAAAAGTACCACTTTTTGGCATTGGGAATGGGGCCGAAAATTCGGCCCCCTACAGACCCTAAAAAAATCCCAGTTTAGTTTTACGAATTTTATTTTTCAAAATAGGGTAGGAGGAGGAAATAAAAATAAAATAAAAAAAAAATCAGTATACTTCAACATTTCATGTTTCGTGCCACGATCACAATCTTAATTCAGCTTGTCTATCATATTTTCAAAGCCACATTCTCTTAAAGACTTGTATGATAAAGATTAACATGATTAAGTGAGAATGAAAAGTTAAAACCTATAATTTCGATAAGCGGAAGAAAACATAGGGTAATCAAAGATTACATAGCTCGCCTATACATGTTTTTGTCAGAAACCAGGTTAAAGTTTTTGAAAAATAGGTAAAAGTCAAAGGTCAAGGTCACTAGGTCAAAGGTCATGGTCTCAAATGAAAGGTCTCTTCACAAGGTACATTTTTTATCTACATGTGAAATATTAAAGCCCTACCCCTTATAGTTTAAGAGATATAGCCCAGGTTAGAGTTTTGTCTACGGACGACGATGACGACAATGAGTCGTACGACAACGATGCCGAGGGTATGGCATAAGCTCTGAATAGCTCTCCGGACTTTTTCGTCCCAGAAAGCTAAAAATTGCATTAGCTCTCCGGACTTTTTCGTCCCGGTGAGCTAAAAATTGTCCAGTTTGGGCTGATATTGATTGAGATTGAAAGCTTTAAAATCAGGTGTCCAGAAACTGTTCCAGTAATTTGTGAAAAATGGCCAAAATATAGACTATGCGTACCAATGCTCGAACGGGCGAATGCTCGAACGCTTTTTTAATTAAAGATAATTATAAAGTATAAAGCATGTGATTTCCAGTATATTTTTTCACATATGTCTAATACCGAGTCTGGTGCAACCTGAGTGTTAAGGTACCTTACTTCCGTTTTACAAAATATAGACTTAAGACGAAAATTAGGTCAACATATTTTTTTTTTAATCCGGATGACCCTTGTACATACCTGTCAACTTTTTCAGACAAAAGAGGGTCAATGACCCTCTTTGGGAAATGAAAAAGAGGGTCATAGCGCGCGAAACAAAATCGCGACCTTTTGCTTGTGTCATTATGAATAAAATATAACCCCTCCTCCAAAATACAGGTCAATAAAGTTCATTTTATTGTAAGACATGTAAAGCATTTATTTAAATTGTAATACTGCATAATCATGATAATGACTAGCACATGTGTAAAATTTTTAATCAAGGCCTGAAGGTTCATAGTTGAATTTGCTAGGCTAGATATATTTTTATTTAGTTATTGCTATACCATGATGAAGATTTTGTATGAAATGAACTCTACATTTCAGTGTCCACAGCTTCAATTGTTTTAAACACTATAAAAACACTTGTCCCTTTTCGTCTGCATAAATCTCCATGTTACGATCGTCTTCCCATAATCCAAGCCCAGGTCGTTATAATCCAAGCCCAGGTTGTCATAATCCAAGCCAAGGTCGTTAAAACAACATGAAAGTGGCTAATTACTTCCCATATCACTAAACAAACAACCCAATTTACCTGTAACTGCAGGTGTTTTAATTGAAAAGTCACAACTGGAAATTTAAAGTCCCAAGTAATAGACGAAACCAATTCGGAATCGGGTGATTCCCGGGTCAGCAACGAAAAATCGGGTGAAAGACGTGACCCGCGCGGGTGATAAAAAATAATCGGGTCAAAGGGTAAAAAAGCGAGACTGACCCGCCGAAATCGGGTCAGTTGACAGCTATGCCCTTGTAACAGGTACCGATATTTAATGAAGGAAACATTCTAAAACTCATTTTTACAAATATGTATGGAGAAAATATTCCAATTTTTCAAAATCGGATTTAATTTTTAGTAACTCCTCAATATTGACCCCTTACGGCTTCATATTGAAGAGATGGAATGGTCCATTTTTGACTCTTGTGCCATCATACATATAATTTTATTTAATAAATAATAGATATTCCTATGATATGACATAAATCTTTGTGGAAAAAATTGTTCAAATCTGTCAGAAAAATCAAATAAATATAGATAATTATAAATTTGCAAATTATCTTACAGAAAAACACGGATAGTTTAAAATTTACCTATCCGTGAGAAATGCAATTTTTCCTTATACATACAATTTTTTAAATGTTTTATTTAATGGCATGTTGTGGAGTTTCATTCAATAATTTCAACATATTCTAAACAACAATTGTATGTATTTAGAAGTTCCATTACAAAAAATGCATAACATTTAAAAAGATCGACAATGTATCAGTCTCTTTTAACCGTTCGAGCATTCGCCATTCTGCCGTAAAATAGGAACGGCCTAGAGGTAGGTCAATTAGCGCCCTCTATCGTTGACATGTGATATCATGTGACTTATTTTGCATAAAGGAATAAACGTCAAGGGTGAGTCATCATTGACATGTGCACTGGTTATGTGTACATTTGACTTTCATCAAGTTGAGGACAAAGATGATAGGAAAACGTTCGAGCATTGTTACGTACAGTCTACATGTAGGGTCATATACCATATTCTTGATAGATTTATTATTTTCTATCAACATGAGTGTCTGTGCCACAGGCACTCATGTTGATAGTGTCAGTGTGGCATGTAGCATGTAGCATTATTTGAGAGAAATTTGAATTATTTCTATCAAAGGACAAAAATTGTCTGGAAACTGCCCGACACCAGTACATGTCTATGATGTTACGATTTTGTGAGAATAACTTACATAAATGGATAAAATTTTGATTTTGGTGAGAATTTAACTCTTCTGACCAGCTGAAAATAAACCCAGCCTGGACACATCAGTTGTCTTGGCCACGACAACCGTTTCACACTACAGTATCGTAGTTTCGTTTTTTTCTGGACAGAGGAAGCTCGAGCAAATTTTGTTAAATCGTTTTCTTGGATTTAAAATAATTCTGATACAGTAACGATTACTTTTTCGTATCAGAAAAAACATATTCACACCTTTTTATAAGGGTTACACGGCTGATGTTCCCGATCCGATGACTTCTTGGTCGTTCCAAGTTTCCGACAGGTTCCCGTTGATCGTCTGCTGTCTCTGAGTCTATTTCGAGCACGCGCTACTTCGCGCCGTCAATGTTTCATTTCGCATTTCAGTTCTTCATCAAAATAAAGTAAGTTTTAATTCGATGTGTTTCGTGTTGAAAGCTTTTTTCATCAGTTTTAAATACATATATAGTTTTTTTTTTTGGTTAATACGCCCCCTCCCAATCTACCCCTGCCCTGCAAGTGGTAGACTCCGTTTTGTAAAAGGTATCACAGAGAAACAGATTCCAAAATCATTTCAAAATTTATTTCATACACGTAGGAAAGCAAAAAGGTTGTTAATATTACATTAAATTAATGTGATTCTTATCTCCATCTAATGTATTTTAATCAATATGAATGCATCAGCTTTGGCATATGCACACATATGTAAAACATATGTCAAATTTACTATATGTAAAACACATGTAACACATATGTTAAACATATGTGAACATCAATGTTGACATATGGATCATAGAACAAATATCTATTGGAAATTTTGCAACTTTGAATGCTCAAATATTTTACATGATAATCATGAGTTAGCATTCACATATGTAAAACATATGATTCACATGTGATGCACATATGGTGAAAATAACAGGTGATTTACATATGTTAATGCTTTACATATGTGGGCTAACATATGTGAAACATATGTCTGTCAACACATGTTATACATATGTCTTTATCTTACATATGTTAAACATATGAATTTCATAAGTGTCACATATGTTTCAGCCAAACATATGTGACACATACGTTGCACATTTTCCTGTGTATATGTATTGAAAAAACAATATTCAAGGGCGGAATCGATGGCGATTTATCCGGATTTGGCAAATACCCCTGTCACATTTGAATAAAAGCGAAACTTTAATAGCCATATAATACACGAGTGGTCAATTTTTCATTATATGTAAAAGTCATGCAAATTACATTGAAATCTTCGATTTATGAGTGATAAAAAGCGGGCCTTAAGGTCCGAGATCCTTTCAGCCTAATTTTCATGTACAAAACACGCGTTTCGGATATTAAATCTTCATCAGTGATGCTTCGAGCCAAAGCGTTTTTTAAGTACCCGAAAGGTTCATATCCATGCTGTGAATTTATCTAGTTGTCTTAAATGATGCTATGAATTTGAAGAAGTAACATTTGTACCACTTGGTGAGTGTAGCTGCTGGTGGACCATGGGTCCCC
Source organism: Pinctada imbricata (assembly GCA_033119305.1). NCBI lineage: Eukaryota > Metazoa > Mollusca > Bivalvia > Pterioida > Pteriidae > Pinctada > Pinctada imbricata. The sequence goes on along the minus strand of VSWD01000003.1, from coordinate 48,689,917 downwards.
GAGGGTACATGTTGCCAAGTCCGATAAACTTTTATTGATCCTTTCATCAAACGCATTCTAAAATTTCTGCTCACAAAATGTCCTCGAAATTTCTGAAAGTGTGGTCCTGTAGCATCACCTGTGCCATCCATTCTGCTAAGTCTTTCAGTATTTTTGGACATAATTTTTACAGTCTTTGTTTGGATTTCGGACTAGGGTTAAGTACAAGAAGCTTCCATGCTGTAAATTTTCTGTTCTTAAATGATGCTGTGCATTTGAAGACGTAACATTTTCAAAGGGAAAATTAGATAATACAACTGATTACATGCGAAAATGTATTTATTATGCAAATTTGATTTTATTGGGTTTGGAGGGGGTTTGGGGCCATTGGAGGGATGGTTGATTGTTTATTTGGTATTTTACAGCAAGTTCAACTCCTTTATTATTAATTATTGGCTAATCATTATACTGTATACTAAAATAGAATTTCCCCTATTTGATGCATATTATCACAAGTTGATAATATACTTGTATACTCTTTCACATTCAAACACAATTTCAATTTTAAGTAAATCGACAATTTATATTGTAATGTATGCTTTAAACTAAAGGAACACGGAACCATATTTTGGGAAACGATGAATAAGGAAATTTAATACGTATCTTTCCTTTTCATGACTTTATTTACAGAGGTCCTTCCTGTTTTCGTGCGTATTAAAAGTGTTTGTTTGAACTTTGTCCTTCACTTCAGTGCAAAAATTCCAATCGTGCTTTTTTGGAAACGTGCATGTTTCCAAATATTTTCTGTTTGTTATTATATAATCGAGTAAAAAAATGATTTGTCAATAACAAAATGTTTGTAACCCATTTCAATGCTAATGAAATGACGGGTTTTGTTTTTGGGTTTGTTTTTTTTTTTTTGGGGGGGGGGTAATTATTTACAACTACAGTACAGTACCAACAAGTAGGTTTCATGATAGAAAAAGCGAATTAAGTTCATTGTGACAGTCATTCCATGTAGATACATTCGACATTAGAATCAATTAATGTCTTCCTGAACAAAAATCAAAATATGAATGTTGTTAGTAATGAATGTATTGAAACCTATGTAACAAATTTCGATAAAACATTAGTTATAATCATAATTTACAATGTACGGCATCTTTTAAATTCACAAATGTAGATTTCAATTGGCTTTTCTCAAATGTTGTAATATGCTCTCCCGTAAAATATTGGCAAGGCTTTAATCCCCCATTACTGCTCCTGGAAAAACGCGTCTGCATATGTTGAATTTTATTCTCTTTCCCATTATTTGTACCTTAAAGTACTCCTAACATAAGATGTAAGGTACAATTTCCATGTCTCAAAAATATATAAGAATTATGTATCGTTGATCAACATTTTAACGTTGTATTGTAATAGCAGTTTTCATTGATTGCAAGTGATCTAGAATGATTGTATCTGCATGTGTCGTTTTCAATCAGTACTGAGGCAACATTTCTGTAGTAGGATGCTATCTGATCGTAAGCGGGTTCCTCCTTCCCATTGTCCCTTGATGAACTGTTATATTGTTGCTCGGAAAAAGCTTTTGAATAAATACCACCATCTACTGATTCTGCGTATTCGGCGTGTTTTGAACATGTAGCTCCGGCTTCTGTTTCGGGGTCTTCGCTAAGAATTCTCTCGTCCATCCCTGGTTTTCCAAAACTAGATGGAAAAATGTTGAAAATAGATTTAACTTTGAAAACAGTGAAGTGAACTGAAAAGGTCGTAAGGATAGATTGTCTTACAGATGTGACATGTTGAATTGCTAATCAATTAATTCACAGGGATTTATCACGCTAATACCGTTTTCAGTATTTACTATATATATAGTAAATACTGCAAACGGTATTAGCGTGATAAATCCCTGTGAATTAATTACAAAGAAATAAATTGGCTGTCCAGAGTCATAAAAGAAACTTGAACGGAAGATTTGTCCAGAAGTATGATAAATGATTTTGTCTTGTTCAAATTACTGTTTGAACAGTTAAAAAAGTTGCCTCTTTCGCCAAGTAACAATGTCAGTTTATCTGCATTTGATGGGAATGGAAGAAACAAGAGGCTCATATTTCTAGGAACACTATGCACTCTTAGCATAATGCTACAATGTACGTACTTCAGTGAAATGAGGGCAGAATCATGAATTTTTCTATTTTCATTTTGATCTAATAAAATGTTATGGTTTGGCGAAATCTTTAATAAGCGCGATTTTACACACACTTAATCCACTTAAATATATTCAAAAATAGCAATGCAAGGAATGTTTTTGTCGCCTGCAAATGGGCATATTTTTCAAAAGTGGATCAAATGTGTTGGCCAAATTCGCTACGACAAAATTTTTAGTATCAGTATGAGAATAATTTAATCTTACACCATCATGAGGGAGGGATGGCGATTTCTCAACCCGAGTGTACAAATTTTGCAAGTCCATGACGAGGCTTGCTGAGTCATGGACAAGCAAAATTTTTACATGAGGGTTGAGAATTCGCCATTCCTCCCTTATGGTGGTGTTTGATTGTTTTCCTCTTCCGCTATCGACTATCTAGAGTGTCTGTTATAATCACCAGTTTGCCTTACTTACGCTTTGGTAGCGATGACGTCAGAGGGTGAGATCGATGACGTCAGAGGGTGAGATCTATTTATCTCACCCCAGGGAAATTTGAGAGTTCTCAGTCTCAAGTGGGAAAAATATCAGACCTATTACAAAGGTGATTTAAACATATGGTCAATCTCAAATTTTCAGAAAACAAGAAGGTCATTTGAATCATCGAAGTCAAGAGAGCATGGTCTAAAACTTTGTTAAAAAAGAAAGTTCCCATCATACGAAATATATACGAGGGTTGTCTGTAAAGTTCATGGACTGCCTGAATAAAAGCTAGCAAACAATGGTAAAATAAATGAAAGTATCATTATTATTAAATTCAAGTTTCATATCAATAAAATGCAAAATTTCATCAGGAACAAATCACAAGTAGTTATATTTCTATACAATATAAAAGGACACTTGCTCATACCCGGAGCAGTAGCATGAGAATTCTTGACGTTATCCGTTATCAACTGTTTTGATAATTCTACTCTTCTCGCTAAATTTAGATTTCTAAGAATTTTCGGAACCCACCCAACAAAGACATGACTCGTTGTAGGATTATGGGATAAGATCTTATGCACGATTTTTTTCTAATTTCAAAGTTACCTACAATTTCTCGAAGAATTATTAGTTGCCGATCACTATGAGTTAAAGAAGATCCTGACGATAATCTCAACAGCACTCACAATAGAGCACATAATTAAGCATCGACGGACCCCTAGCAAGCTAGAGGTGGGACCAGGTGCGCGGGAGGAGTAAGCATCCCCTGTTGGCTAGCCGCACCCGCCGTCGATGTTCAAGCATGAAAATGAAAACAATATCTAAAAGTCATGCACTGTCTGACGTTATGTCTATATAGAAAGTGCTATGGCGACAATGTCAGGGAAATATATTCAAAACACTTACTGTCAAACCCCTCGCGGGGAACTTTTTTACGAGCTCCACACGGCAAAGGGCACAAGTGTGACACAAATGAGTTAAAGAAGATCCTGACGATAATCTCAACAGCACTCACAATAGAGCACATAATTAAGCATCGACGGACTATGAATCACGTCACGTTCTTCATTTAAAGCATTTCTGTCATTTACAGAAAGTATTCCCTAGCGCATACCGTCCTGCAAACTGTCCCTAATGTCCAAAAATCCACGTTGCCACTTGAAGACTTCGAAGCTTTGTATCATTTGTCCGCCTGTTTAAGGAATATATGTGTCTCTGTCAGTGTCTTTCTGAAGCCGATACAAAATTTTATCACTTCTGTCTGCTCCGCCTCTCCAGAAAACGTCATTTTTCTGAACAATGACGATCACGTCTTATTACCTTCAGATCCGGTTTTCTCTGTCATCTTGGAACTTTGAACGTTCAAATTTTGCATGTATGATGTCATAACTATTGTCAACATCGCAATGTAAAAATTATCGTTTTATCCTCGGGATTTTACAAAATGAAAATGAAATGAATAAAGTGATAAACAACATATATCGGTAAAAATTCACCGTGCTCCGGGTCACCATCCAATGTCTAAATACCAAGTCAAAGTTTTAACAATGTAATCAAAATATGATAATTTTTTACATTTCGTAATTTGCAAATAGTATATGATAATAAACATACTAAAAATAAATATCCTTGACTCTAATTTTCCTCAATTTAAGACTTGTCCATGAACTTTACGGACAGCCCTCGTATGTCAAATATAAAAGCCCTATTGAATCCATATTCACTTACCAATCAAAAGATAAAGTCCATCTTCATTTTTAGAGAAAGAAGGTCACATATTCAGGTCAAGGTCACTTGGACAAAAACTATGGTATATGTAGAAGGGTTTTGTCACCAGGAATACCCATGTGAAATATAAAGCCCTATCACTAACTAATCAAAAGATATTGCCAATCATAATTATTTGAAAAGAAGATCAAATATGTAGGTCAAAGTCACTAGTAAAAACAATATGGTATGTGTACAAAGGTCTTGTCAACAGTTATATACTTGTATAATAGCAAAGCCCTATTACTTATCCATCAAACGATATAGCCAATCTCAACTTTTGTGAAAAGAAAGACAAAATCTATGTCAAGATTATTAGGTCCAAAATTATGTTATGTGTACAAAGGTCTTGTCACAACTTATGCACATGTGAAAGCCCATCAAATATCAAAGCCCTATCACTTACCAATCAAAAGATATTGCCAATCGTTTAGGTCAAATATCTAGGTCAAGGTCACTAAGTCAAAAATAATGGCATTTGTAGAAGGGTCTTATCACAAGAAATACACATGTGTTATATCAAAGCCTTACCAATCAAAAGTTACGGGTGTTTAACGTCTTCAAATTCATTAGCATCATTTTGAAGCAGATAAATTTACAGCATGGACCAGACATGCACGTTTCGGGTAATAAACCCTCGTCAGTGATCCTCAATCTAAACAATGTAATATGACCAAAATCTGTGAAAATTATGTCCTAAATATACCGAAAGACATAGCAAAATGGCTGGAATATGATGCTACAGGACCCAGGTTTAAGAAATTTGAGAAAATTTTGTAAACAGAAATTTTCAAATGCGTTTGAAGAAACGACTAACCGAAATTGATCGAACATGGCTACATGTGCCATCGGGGACTCTTGGTCCAACAGCAGTGACACTCAGAAAGTGGTACAACTGTTTTACGTCTTCAAATTCATTAGCATCATTTAAGAGCGGATAAATTTACAGCATGGACCAATGTGACAGACAGACGGACAAAGTCCCTATGCTTCACAGGCGACACAAAAAGTATCAAAATAAATTATACACGTCTTCAAATTCATAGCGTCACTGAAGTACGGATAAATTGGCAGCATGGATCAGACATGCACGTTACGGGTATTTAAACCTCATCATGATCAAGGTAATCTTTCCATCGGTGAAATAGGTTCAACATTTTTTTTTCTCTGGTAAGCGTCAGGTGTTGTATCAAAAATCAAACTATCTATTAGGCAAAAGAAAGAAAACAAAACCCATTAAACCACAGACATTGCCATTACGGTAATATTCAACAAAAATTGTATACACATTAAAATATAAAAATTTCTCTGAATGTCACCTCTCTACAACAGGGTGTATTACTTTGATAAATATTCTTTCTTTTCTTATCGTAAGATTTGTTTGTTATCATTCATTGTACATGTTTTATAAAGTAAAAGTAAAAACATTTTCGTTAAAAAAAATATCGCACGTAAATATATGATCTGTTGTAATTATTAGTGCATCATATTCATATTCCAACCAAAAATATCTCTGATGCGCAAACCTATACATTAATCATACATGCACATGTCTACAGACAGTATTTTCTCTCACTTCAGACTGATTTGTCTGCGAATAAATGTGTCAGGAAAAATGGTGTCTCACCCTACCGGGTGAGATAAGCCCATTCCAGAAGTGTTTTAACTGTAACGTCATTGTGACGTCATACATACTTGCTGCGTTAGCCGATAATAATATGAAAAACAAAACATGAAACCTCAATGTTATAGCTCTTTTAGACATTGAGAGAAAAATAATCAATACCCAGATGTGATCAGGGATCAAGCCTCGTTGTGGTACAAGCAAATCTTTGACAATCGGGTTGGATTTCCTTGTCCTTGATGACAAATGAGGATATATTCTATTACAAATGTCTCTTGCAAAGGATATTTATATTCTAAAATACAATTAGTATGAATTTGAAGACGTTTAACAAATGTATAAATATGTGAAACACATGTTTCAAATTTGTTACTTCACAAAACAGGTTGTATCTACTGCTAAGTTTTCTATTATCTTTATAACTTCGAGTTTGTATGAGTCTATGAATGGGTAAAACATATATTCCTTGTAATTGACTATTCTAGAAATATACTGTTAACCCACCTTAGGGAGGGTATTATGTAAATAAAATCCCTCTGGAAATCCATTATCTTCATGCTGGGGTGGTTAGATATATGGAATAGCCTAATCCTCATACGTCAAGATGGGTTACAACGTAACTTTTCTTATACTTAATAATGCAGATGGGTTCCAACTCTATTCCTTCTTGAAGAAAATTTCAAACCAATTTTCATGCACCAGACACGTGTTTCGAATATTAAATTCTCATCAGTAATGCTTCCAGCCAAATAGCTTTTTCTAAGCAGTCCAAATTAATTTCACTAGCGCCCTCTTGCGTTATTTTTAGAATTTAAATTTCTGCATTTACTTTACAGAGAGTGTGCGGCTCCAAAATTTCTTTAGGGTCGATTCCGTAGCATATCCAAATAAAATCTATGTTCAAAATAGCATTGGAGTGATGGTGCTAAGATGTTAACTTCCTTGAATTTCGGTATTTTTCGATGAAATGCCAAGTCTCCGAAATAGCAAAAAATATAGATATGATGTCACATTGATAAAGAGCCAAAATAAAGCTTCTTTCAGGCAACATGTCTTTCTTTACTTTGTAGGCAGACTGCTCTAAGCAACCCGTAATGCAATGATATTCACTGGTAATCGTAATGCCATGCAAGGAAAATTCCTAAATCATTTCAGAAAGCTGACTTGTTTTCTTTTTCGTCCTTAAGCAGCGTCAAATTAAAGTTTTCTTTACTGATTCATTGTAAATGTAAAACCCAAACGTCTGAGGGATCTTTGATAAAACAATAAATTTCAAACCCATAACGGACAATAAATTCAGGATTTTTTTTTTATTTTTGTACTTTTACCATGTAAATGCTACCCGCCCGCTGTCGCTTAACAGAGAAAACCATTGAATGAAATACTGTAAACGTGGAAATTTTTGAGTGGGGATCATCGTCGCTTTTTTTTGTAATTTTATTGTTATTACGAAAATAACCCCCGCGTAAAAATTACAACCAGAATGAAAGACTAAAGGAAATATTCCCGATTTCTCCAAAGTAACCCCCACGCGTACTGTTGCAAAGGTCATGCATTTCGCAAACATTCCCCCAGCGAAAATAACCAGGTTTAATGTAATGGAAAATGGAAATGTCACAAATATGCATTAACGTTTAGCAAGCGTATATAATAACCTGAATTTAGGTGTTTAGGGAAATAGTACAAAAATGAGTATATCTGACAGAATCCATAAAAATGGTCCAACGCTTCAAAAGTGCGGATATAACCTTCTTTAGACTAATAGAATGTTTCTTGTGCTTTCAAGGTGTCGATATAGGTTTCGGTTAGGATCTATATGTAGTAAGTTCATGGAGGCTTTGTTCTCCGTTCTACTCTTGCCCTCTTGGGTTCAATCATTCGACGGAAAACAAAAACATTAATTAGGAGCTCTCCGTACACCCCCAACATTTCACAGGAAATATTTTTCATGGTTCTGATACAGAAGTTGAAAGTGAGAAGCTCACAACAATAGATGGTGAAAATCATGTTATGGCTATGTACATGTTTGAAGATAAAACTTAAATTACACACTTTCTATTCATTCCCTCGTCCTTCTTCTTTTTGTATTTCTTACAAAGAACCGCTACTACACACAGGAGGATAACAAGAACAGCAGCCAGACCAATTAAGGCTGAAAATATGCAAAGTACATGCATTTCATCAAAATCACATTTAAATCCTATACTTAAAAGGTTTCAATGATAGAGCAAAGAGATTTTTCTGCTCAAAAACTGCACATCGAATTACCATTCATCTTTGGCATTGCAAACAGCCATGAGAAAATGTTAACTTTATTTAAATCATTTGATCATCATCATAATCGTGGATTAAACACGTCCTAACCGTCCTACTTTTCTCCTTTGTCTACTGCCTCGTCCTTGATGTGGTCGTATTGACATTAAGCAGACATGGTTTAGATCAGTACGCGATTTGATTGGATCAGACGCTATGACTGCAGCCGATCTTATGGCGTGATTTTTATGCATACGACGAACGACATCCGAGATTCATTATGATGTCATGTGGTAAGGGATATTAATTTCGAATTAAAGAACATTCTTTTACCATTAAATTCGATGAAATAGAGAAATTCTGCATTTCACAAAGTAACGAATAATGAAAGTAATCAAGTACATACCTATATCAAAATGTGTATTTTTCTTCTCATCTTTGCTTTCTGTTCAGTCATAAAAAAAAACATGAAATGATGGTTTCTCGCATACATCAAACACTTATTATGTAAACGTCTTCAAATTGAATATCAGGAAATAAGATTTGAGCTTCTTGTGTCCTACAGAGGGAACGTTTAAATTATGTTTTTCAATAATAATAAGTCTGTGTATTCGAAGAGATTAAATACCTTTTAGCCTGGAAAAATCATTTCCTTGAAGCTATCTATCGTCCTCATAAATAAGACCTGGCTCTCCAATCAGTTCTTTGGTTCATGTTATTTTCTTTATTCTATGTAACGCTTTTGCTTATTCCTGTTGTTTTGAAATTGGTAATGTGTGTGTGTTTGTCTTGGTCGAGCAATGTACAAATGTAACTATGCTGTGTGTATTCTCTATCTCTTAATGAAATATCCGCTTTCATATGTTAAACGTCTTAACGAGGCTGTGTCTAATTAGAAAATGATGAACTTCTACCCAAGGTATTTTGACTAAATTCGGATCATATAATTGCAGTATTATAAAATGCATTTTATGGGAAAGAAAATAGAAGTTGACCGTTCAGTATTATGTAGGAGTCATCTGAAAGATAACGGCATCTTACAATGAGACTTTATGGAGGGTTTTACTGCAAAATAATGATTTTTCTCAAATTTTTCACATTTCTGCGCAAGAGATTTTAATTCAATTCATGTTATTTATTTGTTGTACATCAAATATCATATTAAGAAAAAGAAATTGAAATTTCACCGTCATCAATTTTTTTTCTAATTGTACTCAGCCTCGTTAAGGAAATATCCGTTCATCTTATTTTTCCACACACAGATTAGGTATATCACACATGCATGTATTGAGATAGAATTGTCAGGAAATTATTTAACCTTTAACGGTTGAAATCGACTTAGAGCTTTTAGTTGATGCTGCAACGGGTTCTTGTTGGAGATCTCCCTTCTTTCTTACTTCGAAGGCATTGACTCACTTCGACGGGTGTTGCTATTTCCGTGGCAGATGGCCGTCCTAAGTCGGCACCGGTTGCCCATTGGTCTCGTTGGTTTATGTGTAGTCCTTTGTGTTTGATGTTTTTGTGTTGTGTGTTGACGTTCCTTGTCCCTTATGCGTCGCTTTACGTGCTTGTCTGCTTTGTGTTTTTGCATTGGGTGTTTTGGGGTTTTGCTGTGGGCGCTACAACCTGGTGTTGTTGGTGATTCCCTCCTTTGTTTTGCATCCAAACATGCATTCACTTTGGAATATTGTTAATTCCGGGATTAGCAGCGGTTTAAATGGGGATTCTAATAGTTTCGCCTTGCCTTCTCGACTTTTAGATTGAAAAACTGATGGGTAGTTTTCTTTAAGTTCATTCGAGAAAAGATTTTTATCATAGGACATAGTATTTACGCATTCCAGTGTGCATGTGTTATTCTGAAAGTATTTCGAATTAATCTAGCATACTTGCATGTTTATTTCATACATTCCATTTCTAGTGAATTACCTTTTTTAGGTTCTGAATCGTCATCAGCCGAGGGACTTGAAATATGAAACTGTGTTGCGTTTTGATGTACTACAAATATAAAAGAAAAACAACAATCCCTTTTTTGTTAGTGTGATAACTTTTTGAACGCTGCAATTGTTCATACCTGAATGCAGTTTAAATTCTCATAAATCAGAAAAAAATAATCTTTCGATGATTTTGAAGAAGACTTGAAGAAATAAAAATATCGATATTTTGATGTCATGATTCAATTTTCTTATATACGAATCATAGAGGTATCACTGGGTTTTCATCCTATCGCGCAACTTATTTGACTAAGGAATATAGAAATGCCACCGTGTGTTACTGGATTTGATAGTGCGTGTGTGCGTGCGTGCGCGGATCCACAAACCCTTGATGTCACTCTAGAGGTCACAGTTTACTTCCAATCTTTATCAAACTTTGCATGTAATTTGTCCATTGTGAGAAAACGATACCTATTGATTTACAAAGTCAAAGGTCAAGGTCACAATGGACGATAATAAACAAAACCACGCGGACACTCTAGAGAGGTCGCTTTTTTCCAGTCTTCATTAAATGTTGCATGTACTTTGTCCATAAAGAATAGACTATACCTTATTGCACAAATTAATTTAAATTCAAAACAATGAAACCAAAGAGCGCTACTAAAATGAACCTTGGCATGATAACCACACCGTCTGCTACTGTCATGACAGATAACCATCCTAAATCGGCACCGATTGCCCATTGGTCTTGTAGGTTTATGTGTGGTCTTTTGTGTTTCATGTTTCTATGTTGTGAGTTGGCGTTCCTTGCATTTGGTCTTTTATGTTTGATGTTTCTACGATGTGAGTTGGTGTTCCTTGTCTCTTTCTGTGGGTGTCTGTTCTGTATTTTAGTATTGGATGTTTTTGGGGTTTTGCTGTTGGTGCTGCAGCCGAGTATTGTTGGAGATCCCTTCCTTTCCTTTCTGTGAAAATCACTTTGTCTGGAAGCATCACTGATGAGAATTTCAATCCGTAATACGTGGCTGGTGCATTAAATCTTTTTTAAGAAGGTAAATAATTGGAACATCTCCGTATTACTATGTATTTTCAAGCTCGGTAATAGAAAAAGGTTACAATCGGCGAAAAAGAAAAGCGGTGTTGACACTCTAGATGTCAACCTTTACATTTTAAAAACTCTTCATCAAACTGTGCATCTTATTTGTCCATTAGGAGAGAACAATATCCATTGATTTTTAAGATCAGACGTCAAAGGTCAAGGTCACAATGGGCAATAATAGAAAAACCATTTGGACACTCTAAATGTCACAGTTTACTTCCAATCTTCATCAAACGTTGCATGTAATTTGTCTTTGGAGGAGGAGGAGGAGGAGGAGTGAAATAATGTTTTAGTGGTGGTGGATACTCAATGATCTTCAGATGATACCTTTGTTATTTTGCACCTAATGACCCCGAACCACCCCGGGCAGTATTGTACTCTTCGAGACCTTTCAATTGATATGCCACATGTTATATTTTCGATGACTTTGTTATTTTGCACCTAATGACCTTGAACCATCCCCGGGCTGTAATGTACTCTTCAAGACCTTTCATTTGATATGTCACATGATATACTTCCGATGACTTTGTTATTTTGCACCTAATGACCCTGAACCACCCCCGGGCTGTAATGTACTCCTCAAGACATTTCATTTGATATTTCACATGGTATACGTATGATAATTTTGTTATTTTGCACCTAGTGACCCCGAACTACCCCCGGCCTGTATCATACAGGTAGACCTGGTCAAGCCCTGGGGGTAGGGGTGGAGAGGGAGAGGTGGGTAGAGTATGGAGGATTGATCAATCGAATTACTCGAAGGTCACGAATGGTCAGTGTAGGGGTCAGATCTGGACTGGACCCGGTGACGTCAGTGCGCCACACGTCGCCACAGTGTGAGTGTGGCGTCCCATGTTACATGTAAGTATATGTCCAAAAAAGGGAACTTTCTCAGGTATTGCGTTTCTGATCGCGGTGAATGAACTATTTAAATCCCAAATAATAGGTCACGCGTTCATAAATAGCATGTCTATACATGTCAGGATTATGTAACAGTCCGTAAATAGGGTTCTTCAGGTCACGCCTTTGGTCGGTCGGGATAAGGGATGAAAGGGAGATGGGAAGGGGGGATCCGTAGAGTATCTGTTCCAGAACCCCCAGAAATATACTACTCCAGTTTTTGGTTTCATCATAATAAGCAGTTAGATAATATTCACCGCGCATCGTTTTTCTTTTTCTTTTTCTATAGAAATCAATGGAAAAGGGTTTTTTTTAAAACATTCCCCCCTAGCTTTTGAATGTCACTTATGCAGGTGTATATCACTAAAAACATAATATGGCATTGTGTATTGGGTGTTTTGGAGTTATGCAGTTGATGCTGCAGCGGGGTCTTGTTGGAGATCTCCTCCCTTCTTCTGTAGTTAGAGGGAGAACGATGCCCCAGAGACGAAAAACGGAAAAAGGAGGGGTTTTTTTTACAAATCTGTGTTTTAAACCATAATATAAGCAAAACAGAGCACGGACTGCATTTCGTACCAATCCACCCCACACCCACCCGCAAACACATTTTATACATTTACATATTCATCTATGTGGGCCCCAACCATCTGTCCTCACCAGGGGCGTAGCTGAAGCTTTTTGAAATGCACGCCAAATATATAAAACATACGAAGCCGAAGGCTTCATCTGAGGCGCGCAGCGCCGAGAGGGGGAGGGTGCGGGAGGGGGTCACCCCTCCTGCAGGTGGGGGTTTGGGGGGCCTCCCCAAAGAAATTTTTCAAAATTTCAACCAAAATCATTGCTTTTGAGATTACATCTTTACAAAAGTGAGACTTTTTTTCAAAAGAAATTATTAAGGAACTGCAAAAATTTAAGTTGTGACTTGAATCCATCTTTCAAGGTTAAAATCGTCTCATTGATAGACGTGGAAAGAGTTTACTTAAATTAAGTCAAATGCACAAACGCTGAACAGGTCATTTAAAAAAACCTGTCTCATCATTCTGAATTTTCAGAAAAAGAATGAAGCTGTTGGCCACATTTTTTATTTGATAACGCCTCGGTACTACTAAAAATTTGAAGCCGCTCACTTTTGACGAAAAAGTTTTCTGATTTCATGTGGGTGCTATATACAAACATGTATACTTTTTAATCATTTTGTCATCTTGGGAATCATGATTACTTGAAGTATACCCCTGATGAGGATTCATTTCCGAAACATGCATGTCAAAAACGAATTGGTATTTTTTGCTAATTTTAGAGAATATGGCGATATTTGATGTGTAAATTGTATGTCGGGAGAAATCTTCTTGTGGGTTGTTTTCCATAAAGGGCAAGGGGCGGTAAGGGCCAAAATCGGCCCAATGTCAAAACTGGGACAAACATTGATCAGTGAAAATACAGGATTTACAGAGTATAAATCAATTTAAATTTTGAGAATCGGACATCCCGTTGCGATTCTACACTAATTTGAAGACAGCATGGTCTGCTATAATTTTACACAGATTTTGACGTCATATGACGTTACGATCACATCGTAATGTAACGCTGTCTGTAAATGACTTGCTGCTATATTCTAATACTATTTATACTATTAATTGTGTAGAATTACTATCAATACCACGATATAATACTATTATATGTACATGGTAGGTTTCACTATAATATAATGAGGAGTAATTGGGACACCCCTTTGTTGACTTATTGAATTCGTAAGTGACACATTAATGTTATGATGATACTTTTAACCAAGGCCTTAAAAAGTATGTGTATTACCGGTAACCCAGCAGACCCTATTTTAACCCCACCTTTTCCGGCTCAATTTTTTTCTCGTCCGATTCATCCCCAGATGAAGCAAAAAAAAAAAACGAAGCCCCCCTTCCCCCTTTGCATAAAGACATTGATCCAGAATTGTTTGGCAGAATTTGATACTTTTTTTCAGCTTACTTTGCATTGTGATATCTTTGCTAATGTATTTGAATTGTGAATAGAGGGGTATGAGTGGGCTCCGATCCCCTCTGTGTGGTGGTCAATATTGTCTTTTCTAATAGAAATCTTTTTTTTCTTCCTATTTTAAAAAATTCGTTGGCTAGCTACCGCTCGCCAGTTTCAAGAATTACTTCGCATGTCTCAATTTCAACACAACCTTTTGATGCACCCCTTATAAAAAAATATAAAAAATTAATAAATGAAATATTGAAATCATTCAATTATGCGTTGGCTACCATGACAGTATCGCTCAGTAAGACTTCTTGATTTTTATCTCCCTTTTTTCTATGAACAATTTTCTTTAAAACTTGTCTTATCGGCCCCTTTTCTCTGAGACCCTAGATCCGCCACTGCATGGTTATATAATTACACGCGTTGTTTTTACATAGAAAAGGGATCGATATAATAAAAGTGTTTATCATAGCGCCACCTATAATACCTTCCAGTTCAGCACTCAATAATTTCTAATGTACATGTACTGCTTGCATCATTTTACAGTCTAATTAAGATTCACCTCTGACTAGATAGATTACGAAATAAAGAGAGCTGAATTTAAATTAGATTGATTATTTCAGTATGTACGTTTTGCTGTCCGTAAAGTAGGGATATTCCTACTTTCTAAACGCCCTGATTGTATGCTGACTGAAATTATCAATAGATGTTAAACTAAAATCTCCCCGAATTAAGGTGATGATTCTTTATTTATTTTTTTTTTTTCTTATTTTATTGAAAATGTTTTATAGAAAATATCTTGTCAATATTAACGAAATTGTCCAAACGCACACGGCGCGTCATTTCACGGTAACGGACACTCTGCGAGTATTGTGTAACATACAATTTTCGTTAATATTGACAATATATTTTCTATAAAACATTTTCAATAAAACAAAAAGATTTTTCTCAGTCGAAAATGAGACACGGCAGATATTTTCCCCCTGAATTTGCAAAAATAAGTACATCTCGTGGACGGTAAATCATGCGCGGTAGTGACTATGTTACATGGCCTTCATTTCTCAATTTGATTTAATTTCCAAATATGCTTGTTTACACGAATCTACGCATTTTGATTTGTCCAAAATACACGTTCATATAAGAATTGACTGTTTAATTTTGACAGTTTATTGGAGTATGAACTTTAGTTTGTCGCATCACAAATTGTGTAAAACCGCGTTTGAACGGAGGGTTATATTTCACATCTTCATGTAATATGATAGTTTTTTTGGTTGATTTTTTTGTGTGCTGGGGGTGTTGATGTTGTTTGTTTAGTTTTTCTCCTTTTTCTTGTTTCTTTTTCGTTTGTTCAGGGTTTTTATTTTAATTTTTGAATTATTTTAATTCGTTGATTCAGGCTTAAAGTTTGACATTTTTTTTATAAATGCCGACTGTACCGTTTTAGATACTCTGTCATTTCGATTAAATATGCATATGAAATGATAACTTTGACTTTATTTTTTCGCAAAATACAAGCAATATCAAAGTCGCGAACATATATGACGTCATATATTCAATATGACGTCATTCTGTCGTCCTGAATATCCGTTACGTTACGAGGATAATAAACATTTGAAAGACATTTTTGTCTGTATTACAATGTATCTGATTTCGTGCATGTGGGAATAAATAATCAATATCATCAATAACAACAGAACAAAATATATTTAATTGTATCGATTTTACTCAAATAATTCTTGTATTATAGAAGTTAAAAGGTGTTTTCTGTTTTAAAAACGACCCGCTCGTATGGTAACAGTCATTGATTTCCTTCCGTTTTCTATGTGGCCACATGAAAACAACAGATTCATACTTTCACAGCATTTACAAAATACTTATACGGATATACAGAAAAAATATGAACTTGTTGTTTTGATGTGGCCAAGTCTAATTTTGCTATCATATGTGAATATATATTGATTTTTTGTTCATTTCCGGTTTCATAGGTGATTTCAAGAGGGGATTATTCTAACGAAAAAATGAAATTAATCATTTTTCATGTTGAATCTATTAAAGACAAGCTTCCTTTTACCAGTTTTAGTATCAATTTCAATATTTTTAAATCTTTGGAATTAGCAACGATTTTGGGCCTAGAAACCACCTTACCGCCCCTTGCCCTTTCACAGGAACTCTTTCACTCTCTCTCTGAAAATTTCGTGCACATTTTTTTCTAACTCCGCGATGTGCACGCCATGGCGTGCTGGCGTATGGGCAGCTACGCCCTGCTCACTGAATGTCAGTCGGACTCCTCGGGTGATCACATGCATGAGCTCGCTACAGTCGATAGAGCACAGACTGTATTTCGTATGCCTTCTGTTTTATATACGTTAACAAATCCATCTGTGCGTTTTTTGGGCCCTTGCGTCATGCTGTTTGTTTGTGTGTTAATTGAAGAGGTTATTTCACACCACAATTGTGCGTTATGTGGTCTTTCGTGTTTATGTTTGATTTAGGGGTTACCATGCGTGTGTTTTACAAAAACTGACAGGGTATCGGCGAATCCCCTGTCAGAAATTGAGTTTTACCGCGAGGCGTCAGCCGAGTGGTAAAACGGATATTTCTGACAGGGAATTCGCCGATACCCTGTCAGTTTTTGTAAAACATCAGTATGGTAACCCTATTCTAATGCTTTGGTCAGTTAAGAGCTAGAAAACGTCTGCTTTTAACGACGTCGCCATAGGAACGCATGACGTCATAGCAAAAACTGCAGTGAAACGTGAATCCCCTTGCAGTTTTTTTAACGCTCAACCAATCAGAACGCGCGTTACAGACGGAGTGCATTAGAAGACGTGGTTCTCTTGCTGTGTGTGTCACCTCTGTCCCTGGTGTTTAACCGATGATAGTAACTGAAGCAAAAATAGGCAGAACCGATTTTTTCCAAATATTGTCTTTTATGCGATGTATAACAAAAAGATGAAGCGGCCAATTTGAAGAGAATTGATATAACATTCCAATTATACCATTAGAGTTAATTGTTTCAACGTCATATTTGACAAAATGCCAGATCAAAAAATCATCGATGATGATAGTAACGCAAAAATGCCAGACAACGCATGTTGATAGTAACTGGAAATGAAAATGATAGTAACTCTATGAGCAGCGATGTTGAAAATCGCCTTTTGTGATAGAACGAATTGATTTTTTTTTTTTTTGGTTCAAAAGCCTAAATTTAGCTACATCGCATCTACATGTAAATCGTAAAACACTTTAGTTTGAAATCCTGATCTGTTATGTCGTTATCAAGGCCTTGGAGTTTCAGTTATAGATGAATTATACAATTTTACATACTTTTCAAACATCGCCTTTCAACAAAGAAATTGTTATAATTTAATTCATGTATGTTACGACGTTACGAGATTTGTTGACGTCATGCAGCAAAATTGATGTTTGTTCTTCCCGCCATATACGTCGCAAGTGCTACAGTCATACATTGTGTAAGAAAAGAGCACAAATAAATAATAACTTTTGAGGGATTTCAAACGGATAACGGCTGTAGACAAAATTTTTTTTTTTAATTTTAGCAGAATTTTAACGCGTGACTTCAGAGATTTAGATGATGTCTAGAATTTTTCATGGCTTCCTCTTATTTCTGACTTCGTGATATATACTAGTACATGTTTACAAGATTAAATTTAAAATACCAATTGAATCCATTGTATTGGGGTAATCAACGATTTTGATGACTTCTAAAAAAAATCGGCCTCACCAAAGTTCTACTGTGAAATAAACATGCATGTTTGTTACATTTTTAAAACTTTTTACGACTTTAAAGTATCTTTTTGCATCAAAAACAGCTGTTTATGACATCACCAGGCGCGTGGCCAGTGTGGAAATGATGTGTATTCATATCAGTCTAGGCCAAGGTCAAACTCCTTTCCTATCTCGATTCAATGTTAAAATATGAAATTCCACGTATAATTTGTACAATAGAACTACATGTATATAAAATAAATTTTTCTAGTTCAATATCAAACCTCAAGGACAATACGCGTGCATGTTCAGATTCTCTAACTTTGCTTTATATATTCTGAGGCCCTTAACGTTCTAAACACAACGGCTGAACAAAATTGTTGACACATACAGATAGACGGAAATCGCCATTTCATAGGCCGCAATTAGACCAAAAAAAGAAAAATATATGTGTGGTTTTTTTCTTTGGGGGGGAGGGCCTTAAGTTTGAATTATTCATGTATTCTATTTATCACTCATATAAAGGTATCGAGTAATTATACATCGGCGGATCCATACTTTTTTAAAGGGAAATTGAAAGCTCCAAATTTTGAAATTCAAAATTGTGTTTTTCCTGTCATTTTTTGAAAATTTACATGTAAAACTGGAAGCGCGGCGAACCGAAAATTTTCAAGTTTAATATCATATTTCAGTTCTTGTAGTATATTAAGATGATTTACTTGCGTATGATATTAGAAAACATAATAAAATGTAAATAGAAAAAATTAAAACCTTTTATTCAATGATGAAAGTTACGAAAATTCCTGATTTTTTTTTTTTTTTTTTTTTTTTTTTGCCTATCTAGGGAATGATTGTAATAAATTATTTTTTCCACCAAATATTACACAAAAAAATCTACATTTAAAAAGATCTGACACTTTCCTAACTTTTAAAATGAATCGCTTATTAAATAGTGATTAAAAAACGTAAGACACTGATTGTCCGTTTAAAACCTAACAAATATAAAACCACGTAAATTTCCGTATGAAAGAAAAGTTCGTTTGGTGGGATTATTTATCATTTATTTGTGTAGTTTTACATAGAGAATAAGTGTCTTAATTTGTGTTTTGTTACGGGTATGCAACACACAGCAAGTGCATTTATCGTACATGTAATGCGCGTTAGCGCATTTCATGCGATAAATGCACTTGATGTGTGTTGCATACCCGTAACAAAATACAAATTATGACATTTATTCTATATATATGCACCATAGTTGTCTGTTTCATTCTTTTTTTCTGAAATTGCTTTTTCTAGGTAAAAGGGTGACGTCAAAATTCATCTCGACACGGGTTCAGTTTGCAGGTAAGAACGGCCGTCGCGGCATGTTTCTTTAGATCTTATGCATTGTGACGTCACGAGTGTTAATACACAAATTGCAGCACGTTCCTTTCAATAGTAACATCCCAGGGACTTACATTGGCTGTGCATATATGTGGTCAAGGAACGCAGGTATTATGAAAACTGAAGAATTTCAATGCTTAATATTCATCTGAGTATACATGCTTCATATAAATCCAAATTGGTGACCATATGAGCTGTGATTACTGTAAACAACTTTGAGCAACCTTGGATAAATAACGATCGATGTATCTGCATTTGCAGTATTCACTACATGTACATAATGATATTCCAGTGGTGGATCAATGATACTTACTTTAAAAGGTCGTTTTCTACTGCAGAATAATCTGTGGCAGTCATTAAAGTGAATTTACGTAGAAAGGAAACATCTTGCATGCTCGATTCTTGGTACGTACTGGTTAAAATGTCCCTTCTGGATTTTTGAGGATGCGTAACTATAATCTCATGAATTTCGGGAGTTTTGAGAAATTTGCATTACTATCGTCTTGGCTAAAAATTTCGCTGCCTATTTTCTGCTCTAAATAGAAAGATAATAGATTTATGAAGGTTCCCCTTAATAATACTTTGTATATGAACATTTCCATCGCTTCTGATTGTTTATATACATTAGAATAAGTGAAACAAAAGGGAAACATCGTTTCTGCCTGTTTTTGTGTCCGCCATTTTCGGATGATAGTAACTAAAGATACTATCATCGGTTTAACACCAGTGCTCTGTGGAGGGATCACTCTGGATGTTTTGGTGTGTTGCTGTTTGTGCTGCAACCGAGTCTTGTTGAAGATACCCTCCTGTCGTAGATATTTGTTTCAATTTTGAATATATCTTTACTAAATGTACCACTAATGAACTGTTGCACCGCATTTAGAACCTTCTGTTCAGAGGGCTGTTGTCTAACTAGGTTTTAGTGTTTTTCTTTTCTTTTCTAACTAACCTTTAATTCTGCTGGTGGGCGAAGGTCGAGAGAACCAGTGACTCACATTCAATTTACTTGTTGATCTCGATATCGTAGAGGATATAGAACTTCTCGTGCTCGCTTTTCTTCTTATTTTGTTACTTGATGTTTTCAATTGAGCCCTTGATGTGGTTGATAAATGGAACGTTGTCCTGTCTTTTACGACAACAAAATGTAAGTGTTATTGCTACTGAATGTGTGGTATACTTAAGAATTTGTCCATATATATAAAACGGAATTCTATATAAAATTCAGTATAATGTAGTCTTTTTCTTTGTTTTCATTCATTCTCTCTCTCTTTTTCGGATTAGGATATCAGGGGGGGGGGGTATCCGTTACATCATGTTTACCAATGCCTTATAGTGCAGTTATATAACGACTTGAAATCGAACTTATTGCAAAAGAAATGTTTTTAATTTTTTGATGTACTTTGACTTTTCTAATATGTACACCACTCTTCCTCACGACAAAATAAATGCTCGACTGTCCAAACTCATTAAATGGTGTTTTGATCGACAGGGGAAAATTTATATTTGTACTTCTGAATCGAAGGGTTTCTTTTCCGCCACAGATTACAAATCATACAAATCATGGACATGTGCTGACCTGTGTATTGCCTTGTCCTTCCTTTTGGACAATATTTGTGTAAGATTTGAAGAGAAACTCTATAAGCAGGTTGTAGGGATTCCAATGGGTACTAATTGTGTGCCTCTTGTTGCAGATTTATTTTTATACACGTATGAAAAGGAATTTATCCAAACTCTTCAAAAGCAAAGAAAAAATGATGATGTGAAATGCTCCATTGGTACTTCTAGGTACCTGGATGATATTCTTACTATCGATAATCCTGTTTTTGAAAAGTATAAAAATGTTATTTATCCACAAGAATTGATTCTAAACAAGGCAAACGTTTCAAACACAGAAACACAATTTTTGGACCTAAATATCAAAATTATTAACGGAGAGATCCATACAAGTGTGTATGACAAAAGAGATGATTCTAAATTTAACATAGTAAATTTCCCCTGGCTTGACGGTGATGTTCCTAGATTACCGTCCTATGGTATCTATATTTCACAGTTCATCCGGTATGCTAGAGCATGTACTGATGTTTTGGATTTTCATAGTAGAAATTTACAAATTACCAAGAATCTTTTAGGACAGGGTTTTCGCTTTCACAAACTAGTAAAGACTTTCTGGAAATTTTACAAAAATTACTGTCAACTTCTTTTGAAATTCGGACCAATACAGGCAACAGAGTATATTACTTTGGGTATTTCACAACCTGCATTTTATGGTGACATAATTAACAAGATAAGAAGGATCAAAGATAGACAACATCACCATCGAAAATGCGTCACAATCATCAAACGCCTTTTATACCGTAGATATGATCCTAATGTCACCAGACGGACAACAGGCTTGGTACTTGACCAATCTACAGTCTTGTACAAGCGCATTCTAAAACATTGCGCTCTGACTGACTGTGACGACGGGACTCCATGACGGGCCCTGTCAAAACCTCTTTAGAGAGGACAGGGTCCCGACCACCTGTCCTCTCTGAATGTCAGTCGAACTCCTCGGGTGATAACATACATGAGCTCGCGGCGGCAGAGCACGGATTGTATTACGTATGCCCTCTTTTTATATCCAGTTACAGCCAAAAACAGTGTCGAGATTTTCATTTTCAGAATAAGATTACATGAAAACGAATAAAAATATCACCTCATTGTCATAAAAGTGTAATAATTTATCTAGCAAAATAATGATTATGCACAAACTTGTATGTCACGATGAATTTTAAAAATCGCCTCAAAACCAGCTGGTTGCATCATTTGTTCGTGTAATCCTCAAATTTTAGCGATAAAAATGAAAGCAGTAAAGCTGAATTTCACGCTGTTTTATCAACTGAAAATTGCCATTTTTGCCGTATTTGATAAGTCATTTTTCTGTTTTTGCTCACATGCTTGAATTTTATTAAATGTCTTATATCGTTACTAAAGATGTAACAAAACAATTAAAGGCCAAAACTGAATATTTCTCTTGGTTATCTTACCAACTGAACATGCCACATTTGCAATTGATCTTTTGCATTTTTACTAAAAGGAAGGGGGTCATAATACGGAACTTTCCGAAAATTAATAAGTGAGGACTTTTTATATGTGTTTTGTACGCGTGTTTAGACATTAAATCAAGTCTAAAAAATTGTTTTGCAATTACTGTGATTTCAGCCCATTTTATTGCATAATAGGACTGGACTATTTGCTGTCGGATTATAGATTTGATATATTTATTAACATATGTATTATCTTATCTTATCCTCGTTTTTTTTTTTAATAAGGATGATTAATTTTCCTAAACTATTTATATAAAAATAGTTGTTATCCTTTTACAGATGTTTTAGTGCAAGTACATGTAGTACATTTGTAAAATACAAATGTATAGTATAAATAAATGTGAAAAGATAATACTAGTAGATAAATACCAAGGTATATGAAAGAAGGGAGGGGATCTCAGACCAGACTCTGTTGCAGCACCAACACCAAAACATCCGATGCGAAAACACAGAGACAAGCACACGAAGAGACGAAAAAAAGACATATGGCATATAAATATAAACCACTACACATAACCAACGAGACCAATGGGCAACAGGTGCCGACTTATGACGGCCATTTGCCAAACAAGGAGCGAATGGTGTGGTTATCCTGGATTACGTGCGCACAACCTTCTCACTTATCCGATTACCCAGAGGTCTCGAAGAATGTACAATTATGGCATAAAACAACCTCCTCACTGTTAGATGACGACACACAAACAAGACTGCATAACGTAGGGACCCAAGCAACACAGATAAATACGTAAATGGATAAAAAAAGAGGGCGTACGTAATACAGTCCTTGCTCGGCCGACGCGAGCTCATGTATGTTATCACCCGAGGAGTCCGACTGACAATCAGACAGGACAGATGGTCGGGGCCCTGTCTTCTCTAAAGAGATTTGGACAGGGCCCGTCATGGAGTCCCGTCGTCACAGTCAGTCAAAGTGCAAGTTTTAAGAATGCACTTGTACAAGACTGTAGATTGGGCAAGTACCAAGCCTAGTGTCCGTCTAGTGACATTTGGATCCTTTCCACGGTTTAAAAGGCGTTTGATGATTCTGACGCATTTTATATGGTTATGCTGTCTACCTTTGATCCTTTTTATTTTGTATTTCCATATTTATGAAGAACTAATGACAAATATGGATAATGACCATATCCCTGTTTACAGCACAAAATCGATAATTCAGAAAATCAGAAACCGAAGGCATACAAAATCAGGATAAAACAGGAACCAAAGCAAACAAACAAAAACCTCCACCATATGAAAAGAAGCGAACTCCCGATATGAAAACAGGAATTGAGATGTCATGAAAATATTTAAATAATTCCATTTTATTGTCGAAAACAATGAACCATGTTAAGTAACTGAAAGTGCATGTAACAATATTTCAAAAAAACTGAAACACACTAATACATCAGTAAACTGAAGATAAGAATTTTTTCTCTTTCAAGATAAAAACTTTGACTGCTTACCTTTCTTTTTACATAGAATGACATTACTTCGCCTGCACTCCGTCTCATTACAATTTATTTGTAATGATCTAAAGCTAATATATCCATAAATGCACTGATTTGCAGAAGGCTCTATCCAGATTCCATTATCTGTAGTGACAAAATGTTTGTTTTGCACTCAAGATATCAAAGTCCGTTGACTTTTAAAGATATTGCTTTTTGAAAAAATATAGGTGCTGTTTTTGCCGAATGCATTGTGGGTTAGTAGTTAAGGTATTGGGTCCGTCTTAGTAAGCTGAAGGTTTTTTATTTCATCTTTATTAGTACCACGTTTCTGTCGACATGTGTACACTTGCATATCATTTATAAATATTGTGTTGTGACTATATGGCTGTGTACATTGTTGTGCAGTAGTGTTTTCAGCTTATGAGTTTATCTCAAAAATGCTCAAGCATGATTGATGAGACATAATTTAACGATAAGACGTAAAATCTTCCCTGAAGACTGAAATTTCAAAATAGGAAATTTCAGTAGAAATATCAATTAACTAAATGCATATCTGAATCTGATGACTGATTTAATAAATGATCAATAACAATACGGATATTTTTATTAAAATGTGCATTTTTCTGTAGAAATCAATAAAAAACGAAAAAGTTTTCTACAACATTGTTCCACCCGAGTTACAAAATGGCACTTTCACCAAAAGTGTATATCATTAATACCAATTTTCTGACCAAGTGTGGTTCTGCAACTCGGGATGGAACAATGTCCCATGGCCGAAAACGAATAAAGGGGGAATGGATTATTTTTAAGAATCTGACCTAAAATCGGCTAAATAGATAGAAATTGCCAATTTCTTCTTGTTATTCAATGGATCAATCTATTCTGAGTGGATTCCGATGAAATATACAATATACACGAATGAAATAATCGATATAAAGATGTATATTTCTACACAGTGTGTATTTCGCGCCTGAAAGCTTAATATAACGGTTTTCAGTCTCCGGATTGCTTATTTTACCGATAACATTGCCATAATGCTTTAGATGTTATCATTTTCTTTTTCATTTTTAAAATAAGAGAGGATTAAAACATAAAACACTCAAAATTTATGTGAAAAATGCATATTTTGTATATATTTTGTATATATTTTCGTTCGCTATTTGGCGTTTTCAGACATTGTTACCCCTTACCTATTAAAGCCGTAATTATGAAATCTTACATCAACTTTTTTAAATGAAATCTTCTAACAATGATATTTTTCTCCTCAACAACCTTTTCCTTCATGATCGAGAAATAATCGAATGATTTCAGGGCTAAATCAAGTCCTCGTTACAGCTCCTTCGCATATGTAGCTTTAAAATGTTATAATAGAACATATAATTCACCGTTGACAATTTCAATAGCTAAAATTTATTTATTTTACAACGTTTAACAAACAAGTTACAGAACTTATATTAATGTCTCACGTTGGCTCAAATGTTGGCGTGAGGGGGTCCAAGGAGCAAAAGGAAACCGGAGTACCCGGAGAAAAAATCCCCTGCAGAGGCCTGGGTGGGGGACCACCTACCCTCCCACATAAGACCCTTCGCCGAATCTGAGATTCAATCCCGGGACCTTAGAGGTGAGAAGCGAGCGCGCTACCACTGCGCTAACCCGGCCTTTCAATAACTAGATAAGTATCTTTGCTGGTGTCACATTTTTGATAAAAATTTGGAAAAGGGTAGATTTTTCTAAAAGAGTTTTAAAAATACGTTTTACATCGTAAGTAAATAGGCATGATCGGTCCTTGAAGTTAGTTATCCCTATGTCATTTCAGAGATTAAGCTCTCAGATTATAAATGATTATGACAACATACAATATATGTGACTTGTAATCGTATCTATCTTTACTATTTTTGATACACAATTCATAAATATTGTAATGCTTGAATAATAGTAAGAAGGGAGGGGATCTCCAACAAAACCCTGTTGCAGCACCAACAGCAAAACAGCAAAACACCCGATGCAAAAACACTAAAAACGAGCATACCAAGGGACGGAAAAGAGACACAAGACATAATAAACACGAAACATCAAAGTCACATCTCAAGAGGACAGTGGCTGCAGAATACGCCATTTCTAAATGGTTCATACATCTACCTACCTTTTTGACAGTTATCAATCCAAAAGTATACATCATTTTTATCTTCTATGAGAGCTCTTATTGGAGTAATCTGATGTACGGAAGATATCTCACTCCATTGAAGAAGGGAACCATTTTCAAGGAGACAGTGTTTATTGGCTTTATTAAAAGTCCCTCTCCCTCCGTTGATTATATACGCCAAAGCTGCAAAAGTACCGGGTGTAAAATGCAGAATTAATGAAAAATATGGTACTAAATTTCAAATAAAAAATATTCTGAAATCAAATTAATCTTTTGATAACGCATAGTACTTTACCTGATGAAAAGAAAAGGCACACAAAATATGACCAAGCACGTTTCGTCATTTTGATATGAAATAACATATGTATAAAATTTTATCTGAATCAAAAAGGAAACATTCAGGAAATATATATACGCGCAATTATATCATTTTATTGTGCAGGAACGAGGAAATAACTTGAGTATATCCCTAACTTTCGACCTGAAATGTTTAAAAGATTTATTTCCTGGTCGATCATGAAACAAAAGTTTTTTTTTTTGGGGGGGGGGGGGGGGGGTTATTCACATATATACATATGATATCAATTAAAATACATTTCATTCATCGGCAATCAACTTTGAAGTAAAGCTAATAACAAATACATTTCTTTCATCAATATAAAGATTTTGCGCAGAAGTGTAAGCAGTTTCACAAATTCTATAACATGTATAATGCGCTCAGTAGTGTTTTGACATAACGGTAACATTGATTGACCGCTCAATGTAGATAAAGCGCTTGTAAAGGATCAACGCACATGTTTATCGAAGGAAAGCTATCGAAAAAGGTTTGTTTCTCTAAGATAATCTAATAAATCTAAATAGTTTCACATAATTTAGCAATAATAATTAAATAAAGTTTGCTTTTCAAAAGGGCAAATGTATAATAAACATGATAAAAGGATAAAAGGAAAGTATTTTTGATAGCAGAAGACAGACAAATTTGGGCAGTCGAGATGATTCCAATACTATTTGCAGAATAACAAATACTTATTATGTTTTACAAAATTGAGTACTGTAAAGTAAACTATGTTTCTTTTTCTGAACTTTTTTATAAATAAATATACTTGAAATGAATTCATTTTTACATATTCCAAACACATTGACTGTGTTCTTATTTCGCTCTGACACATGATTTTTTTATGAATTGTGAAGAAAATAATTGTTAAAAGATAGTTGATATCATTGTTATCTTTTTGGTTAATTTTGTAACCCCATATCATATTTTTAGAGTGAATATTTGCTTACCAAGATGAACCTTTCCAAAGATGAGATACAGTCTGCTCCATAATTATCGTATATAATCACAGGTAAGAAATAGATGGTTATAATCTTATACGACATTACAAAAATTACAATAACTTGTATCGCTTAATTTCCATTGGAACAAAAGTGCTTGATTAGGTAAAATATTATGAAGCAGTTTCTACCTTACCATTTTGTGTTTATTTTCTATAAGATAGCAGTGTATGAATTTTAATGTATCTATTGAATTTTGTGTTAGGTTGTTATCGCTGAATGTTAAACGTCTTTAAATTCAATAGCATCATTTAAGACCAGAAAGATTTACAGCATGGACCAGACATGCACGTTTCGGGTACTTAACCCTTGTCAGTGATCCTCAGTCTTAACAATGTAACATGGCCAAAAAGTGTGAAATTATTATGTCCAAAAATGCACCGAAAGGTGTAGCAGAATGGGTGGGATATGATGATACAGGACCCAAGTATTAGGAATTTCAAGACATTTCGTAACAAAAAATTTCAAATGCGTTGAAGAGACAGACGATCAACCGAAGTTGATCGAACTTGGGTACATGTGCCCTCGGGGACTCTTGGTCCACCAGCAGTAATACTCACCAAGAAGAACTTCCTTAAAGATGATTTCAGTCGTTGTGCAATACAACCTTGAAAGAGTAGCTTAGATGCAAGCCTTCTGGCCCTAACGATGAAATCTTCATATTTAGAACATGCCCTGGCGAACCCTATGAGTTGAGAAACAAAACGCCATAATCAGGAGAAGACGGAATGTGGCTACTCTTGAAAGGGATGTTAGTTATGTGGAGGCTGAAATCATAACGGTTGTCATACATTGAGGTGTTCAAATGACCGTTTGCGTAGAAAGTTAGATGTATATCCAAGTACGAAGCGGATCTGTCGCTCTCGATTGTTTCCTTGATCTCTAGTTCATGGGGATAGATTTCATGTAGATGATCCTTCAATGTCGGATTATTGATGGACAACTCGTCATCGATGTATATCTCTCACTCATTTTATTTATTTTAGGTATTTGTAATCTATTTACGTTGAATCTCAAAGTCGCGATTAGCTCAGATCAACAATCGATCTATTGTTGATGGCTATATGGCTTCAACAACACCTAAGTTATGAGCCAAGTACTCCAGTAAAGCCCATTATATCATCTGACGATAGATAATTGCTCTTTACTTTCCGAAATACGTGTCAATTCACTAAAATTTGCTTGAAATATTGTACAAGAAGATAACGAGTTGTAACACTTCCTTCTCCTTATCTTAATTTTTGCAGTGTGGAACGATTCAAAACGTACCCTGCGACTCGATGTTTAAAAGTGTATTAATTACTATTTTTCAGCTGTTTATCATTTCGACATATTTACAATCTTCCTATTTAGGAAACTTCTCATTTCATCTTAAACTTCGAAATTATCAAAGAATATTTAAAACTTCCCTAGCACAATCTCTCAACGCTGTTTTGGTCATAAAGTTTATTCAATTATGCTACTGAATCGACCGTACAGGAAATTGGAGCCTCGCACTCTCAAGTCAAAGTGGAGGGCGCTAACTACACTCATGAAAGAAGGGAGGGGATTTCCAGCCAGAACCTGTGGCAGTACCAACAGCAAAACCCCAAAACAGCTGATGCGAAAACACAACGACGAGGACAGCAAGATACGAAAAAGACCTCACATGTACCAACGAGATCAATGGGTAACCGGTGCCGACTTAGAATCGCCATTTGCTTCCAAAGTAGCAGCAAATGGCGTGGTTATCCGGATCGTGTGCACAAGCCTCCCACTTTTCTTATTACCAAATTGTCTCGAAGAACGCACAATTGTAGTGTAAAACAACTTCCTCATTGGTGAAGATTTACTATCCAAAACACGTGTCTGGTGCATTAAACCTCTATCCTAATGGAATATAAGAAGTCGAATGAAAAATCAGAACCAAAAAACATCCAATTATTACTTTGAAAGCCACCTAGATGCAACTGGATAGAAATAAACCTGATTTATCTATAAAGGGGGGAATCGTGCATGTCTGGTCCATGCTGTAAATTTATCTGCTCTAAAATGATGCTAATGAATTTGAAGACGTTAAACACTCCAACAACACTCAGTTGCAGCACCAACAGTAAAACCCGTAATACCAACTGCAAAAACACAAAGCAGACACGCACAGAATGAGACGCAAATTGTACAAGGAACGCCAAATCGCATATAAACAACATAAATGACTTCATATAAACCAACGGGACCAATGGGTAATCGGTGCTGACTTAGGACGGTCACCTACCATGTCAGTATCAGACGGTGTGGTTATCCTGGATAACAAGTGCACAACCCTCCCACTTTTTTAAAGATGAATATAAAAACATACAGCATGGCACAGGACCAAAGAAACACACAGATGGATATGTAAATGGATATTAAACAGAATGCATACAAGATACAGTCCGTGCTCTGTCGGCTTTAGCATGCGCATGTATGTGATCACCCGAAGAGTCCAACTGAGATTCCGAGGTTTGCAACCGTTCACTTTGATGTTTATTAGTTCATCTTTATCACAATAAGTTCCGAATGTCAATACCGATGAGTCTCGTTCATTTATATGTATCTTTTGTGTTTAGTGTATTGATGTCGACTTGGTCTTCCTTGTCCCTAATGTATCTCTTGTTAATTTTTTACACTCTGTGATTTCGCGTTTGGGTGTTTTAGGCTTTCGCTGTAAGTTATGAATGTTTTGTTTCTTTTCTTTATTTCTCATACCTTCAGGGTCTTTTATTTGCCTTCAAGTTAAAAGCGATGAAAGTTATTATGCCCAAAATGTACCGAAAGTCATAGCAGGATGGCTGGGATATGATGCTATAGGACCAACGTAATAAAAAAATTTTAAGAAAGTTTGATGACTGAAATTTTAGAAGACACGATCAACAAATGTTGATCGATGTTCAACGCTTTCAAACTTATATAGCATAATCTTAAAGCAGATTAATTGACAGCGTTGACCAGACATGCACGTTTCGGGTATTTCACCCTCATAAGTGATAATCAATCCATAGAATGAAATCTGGCCAAAATATATGATGATTAAGTCCAAAATATACCGAAAGACGTAGCAAGATGGCTGGGATATGATGCAGGACCAAGCTTTTAGAATTTTGAGAACGTGGCTACATATGCCCTCGGGGACCCCTGGTCCACCAGCAATGACACTCGCCAAGTAGAACAAATGTTAAACGTCTTCAAATTCATTAGCATCATTAAAAAGCAGATTAATTAACAGCATAGACCAGACATGTACGTTTCAGGTATATAACCCTCAACAGTGATTCTCTATCCAAACAATGAAATCTAGCCAAAATAAGTGATAATTATGTCCACACTATACCAAAAGTCGGAGCAAGGGGGCTGGGATATGATGGTACACGACCCATGTTTCAGAAATTTGAGAAAAATTTGTAAAAAGACATTTTCGAATGCGTTTGAAAAAACAGCTAACAAAAATTGATCGAACTTGGCTACATATGCCCTCAGGGATTCCTGGTCCATCAGCAGTGATACTCACCAAGTGGTACATGTACAGATGTTAAACGTCTTTTAATTCATTAGCATCATTAAAGGCAGATTGATTTACAGCGTGGACCAGACATGCACGTTTCGGATATTTAACCCTCGTCAGTGATCCTCAATCAAAACAAAGAAATCTGGTCAAAATGTGTAATCATTATGTCCAAAATATACTCAAAGACGTAGCAGGATGGGTGTGATATAATGCTACAAGAAATGTTGATAACTGAAATCTTCGAATGCGTTTATTAATCGAAATTTTTGTCCAATTTTGAATCTAAAAAATATATACAAATTTTACTAAAACTACAGTTAATACTGACCATTTCGTTTATTATACCCATAACTATGATAGGCGAACCACTTTAGATTAAATGGCGGTCAAGTGAGCTATGATCCCCTCGTCTTGAAAGATGTAGGATTACATACTTGCGGGAATGACAATAATTTCACAGTCATTTTAATTACATCTGTTTCTATTACATAAAGAATGTTGGGTCCAATATTTATCGTGAGCAATTGAAATATTTCAAAATCTTAGTGAAATCGTCATCGAATTTTTTGTCCAATTTTGATTCTAGAAAAATATATACAAAGTTGCCTCATTCTAGAGCAAATACTGACCATTTCATCTATTATATCCATAACGGTGAAAAGCGAACCACTATGGATTAAATGGCGGTCAAGTGAGCTATGATCTCCTCGTCTTGAAAGATGTAGGATTACAAAAGTCATACTAGTGGAAATTACAATAAATTCAGTAATTTCTATTACATCTGATGGGCTGATAATCATGAAGTCGACGTTACAAATAAGAGTTTTCCTCTCTTACACATTCCCTACAAATAGAAATATCCAATAGATAGGACAAATAATCAGATACGACAGAAAAAAATGTGTTTGAAAATTTTAGTAAATGAAAAAAATATGAATAATGACTATATCCCTGTATACAGCACAAAATCTATAATTCAGAAAATCAGAAACCGAAGGCATACAAAATCAGGATAAAACAGGAACCAAAGCAAAGAAATAAAAACCTCGACCATATGAAAAGAAGCGAACTCCCGATATGGGAGTGAGACCAGGTGCCCAGGATGGGTAAGCATCTCCTGCTTGCATGCAACAAAGGAGGGGCTCTCCAACAACACCAGGTTGCAGCACCCACAGCAAAGCCCTAAACCACCCAATGCAAAAACACAAAGCAGACAAGCACAGAAAGAGACGCATTAGGGACAAGGAACGTCAACGCACAACACAGAAACATCAAGCACAAAGGACTACACATAAATCAACGAGACCGATGGGCAACCGTTGCCGACTTAGGACGGCCATCTGCCACGGAAATAACAGAAGGTGTGGTTATCCTGGATTACGTGCGCACAACCCTTCCACTTTTCCGATTACCCAGAGGTCTCGAAGAACGTACAATTGTGGTGTAAAACAACCTCCTCACTGTCAGATGACCACACACAAACAAGACCGCAAAACGCAGGGGCCCAAGCAATACAGATGAATATGTAAATGGATATAAAAAGAGGGCGTACGTTATACTGTCTGTAGCGAGCTCATGTACGTTATCACCCGAGGAGTCCGACTGACATTCAGAGAGGACAGATGGTCAGAGTCCTGTCTTCTCTAAAGAGGTTTGGACAGGGCCCGTCATGGAGTCCCGTCGTCACAGTCAGTCAGAGTGCAAGTTTTAAGATTGCACTGATACAAGTCTTAGACTGTAGATTGCAACACCCGCCGCATCAATTCGGTAGAACTGTCACATAACCTAAATTATTACTGTAAAGTCAAATATCACGTTGTTTCTCTGTTCCAACAACTGTTAATTTGTTAATTTTACTCTCAGTATCACTTTTGAACGATAAACAAAAGTAATAGTCGAAATGAATATTTATTTTAAAAACGTGGACATAAGTAACATAGGTATAAGTGAATACATGTAGAAACATATTGCTTGAATACTGTGCTCTAGAGTCTGTGTCTATCAATTTCAAGACATAAAACAACAATTGTCTCTTTAGCTTAACCGAAAAGTTAATTACAACAAATGGTCGACAAAGTTTTTTTCTCTGATATTGTTGAAGAAATCCAGGTCATATGGATCCAGGAACCCTTCTCCCTTTTGTTACAGAATAACGCAAACAGCTGATTGTGTATTGGCATTTGAGCTCCCTCTAATGGATTTCTGTTCTCTGTAAACAAAATAACATTAAAATTGAACATCTTTCATATACAATAAATAACAATAAACACTCAATATCCACAATCAAATGAATAGCACGATAATAAAAGAATTCTACGTAATATCCATAACTGCTGGTAAACAAATTCCAGCGTAAAATAAACAAGATATGACGTCACATATAACAATCAACAATGTACTTCTCTTTGTATCTTTCATAATCAAAAGCAATAATGTTTCATATTTAAATCGCTATTTTGTCTCGTCGTTATTGATTTCCTTGAGACGACTATTAGTTTAGAATACATAAAGAAGATAATAGAGTTACTCCATGGAGACAAAATATTACCTGCATTTAGTTTAGACATAATTTGCTTCGCTTTATCTTCCTTTGATTTTAAGTTTACCCCAAATATATCTTGATGGAAAGAATTGTTCGCCTGTAGTGAGATGAAATATATGACAACATCGAATAATATTCTCATGAAATGACAAACAGCTATGCAAATCATTTCGTTGTTGCTGTTCTGAATCTCCTTTAGTGATACTTTCAAGCCATGATTTGCTATTTGCACTCGATTTTATCATATTGCTGACTGATTATCTTCGTTTAAAGACATCAGTTATAATTAACATACTAATAAGTGAGTGGAAATCAGAATCAAGAAATTACAATCAAGAGGCATAAAAAACTGAAAAATACCAAACAAAACATATATTATTAGGAGATACCAGAAAGTGAAAGCAGCGGCACACAATTAGAAAATCAATGAATTCAACACTATTTCAAAATATATATTGATTACTTGACCTTCAAATCAGAAAGACATTTGGCTGCGTCTTCTGTGCTCATATTTCCTTTGTTCTGTAAAATCTGTTCAAGTGTCGATTCCACTTCTGACGCCATTATGACGTCACCGCATACATAGAAATGTCCGCCTTTTCTCATTAACTGGTGGTATATCCTGTCTTCATTCTTCAGAATAAAGTCTTGGACGTATGTCTATAAAGATATGATAGGTATTTATTTTTGAAATTTAAATATTAGGCATGGAAAAAATCGTTACAAATCGCAAAAGAGGATCCAGACGCTCGCTTATCTCAACAGCACTCACAACAGAGCACATTATTAAGCATCAACAGACCCCAACAAGCTAGAGGTTGAACAGGTGCCCGGGAGAAGTAAGCATCCCTGTTGGCCAGCCGCACCCGCCGTCGACGCAA
Source organism: Pinctada imbricata (assembly GCA_033119305.1). Taxonomy (NCBI): domain Eukaryota; kingdom Metazoa; phylum Mollusca; class Bivalvia; order Pterioida; family Pteriidae; genus Pinctada; species Pinctada imbricata. Next base: position 48,655,691 of record VSWD01000003.1, on the reverse strand, counting down.
GTTGTAAAAGACATAATTCATGCCTCTATATTAGATAGCATTCAACATAAAATTCTACAAATGGATCAGATTATGTAAATTGAGTGGTAACGAGCTGGAAACGACGAAAAATCTTTTTTTTTAACTAGGTTCGAACAGTGCACATGACTCTGATCGAGACTTTGAGATCCCTCCCTTTTGAAGCCCATTTTTATGATGACAATAAGAAAAAAGACAAGTTTGAAGACGTTCACATTTATACCACTTGGTGAGTGTCACTGCTGGTGGACCAGGAGTCCCCGCGGGCACATGTAGCCAAGTTCGATAAATTTCGGTTGATCGTTTCTTCAACGCATTCTAAATTTCTGTTATCAAAATTTCTTGAAATTTCTAAAATGTGGGCCCTGTAGCATCATATCCCATCCATCCTGCTACGTCTTTCGGTACACTTATTCGACATAGTAACATTCATATTTTTTGGCATATTACATTGTTTAGATTTAGGATCACTGATGAGGGGTAAGTACCCGAAACGTACATGTCTGGTCCACGTTGCCAATTTATCTGTTCTTAAATGATGCTATTCAATTTGAAGACGTTTACATTTAAAATCATGCATTTATCTTAATAACCATGATTTGATAAACTTAACAGTGCAGTATAAATAAATACACATACTTTTTTGACTCCTGGTTCTCTGCTCAGAGCTGCATTGACTTCACTGAAGACCCTATCATTTTTACAAACATCAAGCTCAACTCCATAGATGTAATCAACAGTTGATTGTCGACATCCAAAGTAAATGTCCATATCACCCCAGCGTTTTGTGTTTCCAACTTGTAAGGAGGAATACAAATTAAGTATTAAGATATAAACAAAAATATGTAGTTTTCAAATATCTCAGTGAAAGCTGTTATAGATACTTACATAAATCAAAGTTTCATTCAATATTTCTTTAAAAATGGGGTTTTTAATGTGAGCACTCCAATAGACAATCTGTGATTCAAATGACCTATAAATGCATAGGGATAGAAAGAACCCTCATTTAATGCATCCCTTCCATTATGCGTTTCGAATTACTACTCACAGGGTGACGGTAGAGTTTCTCTGTCCTTCTGTCTCTGCTGCCACAAGCTCCTGAACGGTGCTACACCTGTACCTGTACCAACCATTATAACTGGAAGTGTAGCGTCATCAGGTAGGTGGAAAAGAGGATCCCTGAGATAGATCAACATAACAGTATGAAATGGATGTTTGAAATGTACTAAATATTCTTAAGTAGTTAAGATTATATTAGAATCAAGAAATTATTGAAATGACATTATTTCATTATTACTGATTGTGATAACTGTCAAAGGTTTCGAAGTATATAGGTAAGCATCATTTAGACAAATGCCGATTCTCAGTTTCTGAAGTAATATATAACCTAAGAGTAAAGTATATTTCACAATAAGCGAAGTCTAAAATCATCGTATTTCAAGCAAACTTTGTTCCTGTTATGCTTCGAGAACCTTGTTTCACCTTCTGATGCACTTCGTATGCAATTTTTTGGTCTAGTGCTTCTATTGGAATTCAATTGAATATAATGAAATAAAAATTCAAGAAAAAAATCAAACGTGTTTCCTCTGTCTCTTTTGTTTCTACCCTTTGACATTTACTCACTCTCTCGTATTGCACAAGGTATACTTTCTCCGATATCACAGCTATTCAGCCAAGATGAACACACCCCATGATGCTCAAGACCAGTCCCACCTGGATTTTGATACGATAGCGTTCAATTTCATCAGGAAAACTATGAAAACAAAGCAAATATAGGCATCAAATTCTCTCTCTTATACTGTTCAAAGTTAAACTTGAATATGTTAGATAGATATAAGAGCTGCTCTACTGGTTGTCCAACCATCAATCGAATGAACAAAGTTGTTCCCGGTTGGTTCAGTATGGCAAAAATAGATACAAATGTATAGTAGAGGGCACGTGTAGCCAAGTTCGATCAATTTCGGTTGATCGTCTCTTCAACGCATTCTAAAATTCCAGTTACCTAAATTTCTTGAAATTTCTAAAACGTGGGTCCTGTAGCATCATATCCCACTCATCCTGCCACGTCTTTTGGTACGCTTTTTCGACATAGTAACTTTCATACTATTTTGGCATATTACATTGTTTAGATATGAGGATCACTGACGAGGGTTAAGTACCCGAAACGTGCATGTCTGGTCCATGTTGCCAATTTATCTGTTCTTAAATGATGCTATTCAATTTGAAGACGTTTAAATTTATATCACTTGGTGAGTGTCACTGCTGGTGTACCAGGAGTCCCCGAGTGCACGTGTAGCCAAGTTCGATCAATTTCGGTTGATCGTCTCTTCAACGCATTCTAAAATTCCAGTTACCAAAATTTCTTGAAATTTCTAAAACGTGGGTCCTGTAGCATCATATCCCACTCATCCTGCCACGTCTTTCGGTACGCTTTTTCGACATAGTAACTCCCATACTATTTTGGCATATTACATTGTTTAGATATTAGGATCACTGACGAGGGTTAGGTACCCGAAACGTGCATGTCTGGTCCATGTTGCCAATTTATCTGTTCTTCAATGATGCTATTCAATTTGAAGACGTTTACATTTAATGAACTTTTTTAATACACAAGAAAATCATTTTCTACGAAATTATTGTACAAACACTGTCATCTGAAATAATTTTTTTTTATCGTTTTTATTCACCACAGATTTTATGTTATCATGACAGAGTGCACATTACTTCAATGACATCGTAATATTGCATATACATGTAAGACAATACATCAAATATTTAAGGTTATATACCCAAGAATTTGTATATAATTTGGTTTCATCTCAGGCTCTTACAAGAGAATATCAATGTATTACTGTACAACACATATCCTAAGTATTTTTATCGTGATAAATTATTGAAATTCACAAGCTGTCGTGATTAATTTTCAAAGATCAAATTTGAATTATCCCATCTACTTTTAATTCGTTTACTCTTTTGTTCTGACACAAGATACAATGAATATAATTCTAAATTTCTATATGATTTGATAAAGGCTTTGGCATTTTCCCATGATGGCTTAATTGTTTTCGCTCTGCAAATAGTTATGTATTTTTTTATAAGTAAGGTTAATAAATAAAATCCCGAAATTTTTTCATGATCTTTTAAGCCAAGAACAAAAATTTCCACATTTTTCTCTCTATATTTATATTATACTTTTGTCTCAGGATTTCGAGAAAACATGTCCATATCGTTTGTGTGTGAATACAGTCCCAAAATAAATGTTTTATTGTTTCTTTTGCAGATGAACAAAAATTACATAATTCGGTTTCTTTTAATCTACATTTCATTAGATAGGAGTTTGTGACAAATATTCTGTGATTAATTTTAAATTGCAAGGATTGTAGATTAATGTCATCTATATATTTAAAGGGAGCAATGAAAATATTATTCCAGATTTCCATTTCTAATGATTGATCTAGGATCGCTTCCCATCGATTTATTACTTTTATGGGGACTACATTACATTTAGAAAGAATAAGCTTATAGAATGGTTTTGAGACTTTTTCATATGATTCTAACAATTTGATAATTTCATTTTTCGGAATATGTATGTTTTTCCCAGATTTCAAAATTTTATTTCGCCATTCAATCGGGATAGATGATTTAATGCTCAAATAATGTAAAAAAAATTAAAAGTCATCCCATATTTGCAATTTAAATCAGTTGTTGAATAAAAGTCACCATTTTCATTTACCAAATCCTTTATAAAGAAAATGCCAGAGTCATTCCATGATTTGTAAAAAAAGGCTAATTATTAATTTTTAATGCTTCATTATACCATAGTGGTTGGGACAAAATCTCATCTGGGGTTGTGGCGGGGGATTCTTGCAAACTCGACCAAAATGTAAAGACATCTTGCCAAAATTTATTTTCAAATTTGATAGACTTTAAACCAAAATTTGTTAAGTGCAAAAGCTTCTGAATATCAAAATGTTTAACTTTTTGTGTAAACAACAATTTCCAATGATTGCAATTCTTTGTATCATTTATTCTTTTAATCCATGTTAATTTTAATGATGTAGAGTAGGCTCTAAAGTCTGGTACTCTTAGACCTCCATCTTTATAATCTTTTATCATGACCGATCTTTTAATTCTATCGATACTACTTCCCCAAATGAATTTATAAGTAACAGAATCTAGAGCTTTAAAGAAGTGCTCTTCTGTGATAGGTAGAACAGTGAATATTTGTACGAGAATTGGGAAGGCTAGAATGCGAATAACAGTTACTTTTCCAAGAACTGACAGTGACCTAAAAGACCAGTCATTAAGCAATTGTTTATATTTAATGAGTTTTTCATCAAAATTTTCTTCAAATATGTCATTTTTTGATAGATTAAATCTTATTCTTAAAAGTTTAAATTTACCAGTTTCATTCCATTTTATCGGCGCCGTTGTTTGAATTTTCCCGCCACAACCCCTTTCGGCCCCAATCCAGACAGCTTCCGTTTTGTCAAAGTTTGCTCGCAAGCTCGGAAGAGGTAATAGTTAAAATAGCTTTGTTTAAGGAAACTTCATCATCTTCTAGAATCAATGTTGAATCATCTGCATATTGGTTCAAAAGAAATTCAATACCATTTAATTTGATTCCTTTAATTTCAGGATCTAATTTTAGGGCCGCGCTTAAAAGTTCAATAGAAAGAATAAATAAGTAAGGGGAAAGAGGGTCCCATTGGCGAACACCTCGTTGGATATAAAAAAAAATCAGATAAATGTCCGTTATTTTGTATGGTGCTGTTAATGCCTGAATATAAAGTGCAGAACCACCTAATTTTCTCTTCCCTAAAATTTAAAAAAAGGATTTTTTATGAAATTCCACTCAAGACAGTCAAATGCTTTTTCGTAATCCAATAATAATAAAATTCCAGGAATATTTTCTTTTTCTGTATTTTCAATCAAATCGCTAACTAATCTTGTGCACTCTCCTATGTATCGTCCTTTCATAAAGCATAACTGTGTTTCACTTATGAGATAATCTAATTTTGGTTTTATTTGTTTGCAATGCAAGCCGAGCCAATTTGTAATCTACGTTAAGCAAAGATATGGGTCTCCAATTTTTCAAGTATATTTTAGATTTTCCTTCCTTTGGCAAACATGTAATAAGACCTTGTTTTTGACTTATAGACATTAATTGATTTTGATAAGAATATCTAAATGAGCGAAGTATATGAATTTTTAAGTCTGTCCAAAAAAATTTATAAAATTCAACAGTGAGTCCGTCAATACCTGGTGATTTCCCATTGTCCATATTTTTAAGAGCCTTCAAGCATTCTTGCTCAGATATATCAGGATTTATTAAATTATTTTCATTTGAAAGTCTCTTTATGTATGGATTATTTTCATTGAAAAACAAATTTCTATTTTCCTCATTTATATGCACATTATTTGATTTGTATAAATTTTCATAGTAATCTTTTTGTTCTTTTATGATTTCCGGCAACGTTTCAATCACATCTCCTTTCTCCGTTATCAATTTTTGAATGCTTTTATCAATATGATTCCTTTTTTCGAGGTTACAAAAATACCGAGTACTATGCTCTCCCTCTCCCTTCCATTTTGCTTTTGTTCGCATGATGATGCCTTTTTCTTTTTTGTCTCGAATTTCTTTTAATTTGAGTTCAGTTTTGTAAATTTCGTCCTTAACAATTTCAATGTCATTTTCATTGTAAAGTGCTTTCAATTTCGACTCTAAATTTCTTTCTTCTTTATCTTTTTCTTTCTTTTTAACTGTTGAGTATTTAATCGTGTTGCCCCTAATTTTCATTTTTAATACTTCCCATAATAAATTATCATCTATGACAAATATGGATAATGACCATATCACTGTCTACAGTACAAAATCGATAATTCAGAAAATCAGAAACCGAAGGCATACAAAATCAGGATAAAACAGGAACCAAAGCAAACAAAAAAAACCTCCACCATATGAAAAGAAGCGAACTCCAGATATGAGAGTAAGACCAGGTGCCCAGGAAGAGTAAGCATCTCCTGCTTGCATGCAACACCCGTCGCTTCAATTCGGTAGAACTGTCACATCCGGTTACTTCCATTTTGGAAGATATAGAGTACAATCTTTGGATGGATGCTTCAAATGGTCTATGACAGAATATCATCCACCATTCTGGATAGTGGGACATCATAGTGTATGACGAGTTCCCAATATCGACCGTAGAACTTCCTCAGTGACGATGTTAGTCGGTCACAAACATATCCCTGACTGAGAAGCTTATCTGAAAGACGCCTAGCTCTCAGAACAAAATCCGTATATTTGGTACTTGCTCTGGCATGGCGTATCAACTGAGATATGAACACGCCATAAGCAGGCGATGAAGGGATGTTGCTACTCAGAAAAGGAAAGTTCGTAATTCTGAAATTGAAGTCGTCACGTTTGTCATAGAGTGAGGTGTTCATGTGACCATCAGTATCGTAGGACAACATTATGTCCAAATAGGATGCTGAATTATTTGTCTCTGTAGTTTCTTTGACTTCAAGCTCCGAAGGATAGATACTGCTCAGGTAATCCGCGAATTTTGGATTGTTGATGGACAACACATCGTCTATGTATCTGTAAGTGAAGTTGAAGTCAGAAGCTAAGTATCTTTTCCCTTCAGAGACCAAAGATTGAATGAATTCAGCTTCGTACGAGTAAAGGAAAATGTCGACAAGGAGTGGGGCACAATTGGTCCCCATTGGAATTCCGACAATTTGCTGGAAGACCTTTCCTCCAAACACCACAAAAATGTTGTCGATCAGAAAGTTTAACATCTGAATAATGTCTGTTTTAGTGTACTTATTTTCAGAATCTGACTTTTCTTTTACAAAGTAGGTTTTTGTCATAGTTAACAACGATAAATTTGTATTTGCGATTACCGTTCTTACTTGTAAACGCATTACTTATAATTTTTGCGAGTCTTTCTTTCAATTTAGAATGTGGAATTGTAGTGTAAAGTGTCGAAAAATCAAAGGCTTTGATCGAATGGACTCTACTAAAATGAGTGGATTTCAGATGTTCTAAAAGTTCCTTCGAATTCTTTAAAATCCACATCTGGTTGATACCACTGCGAGAATATACTGTCGAACAATATTTTTGTAGCCCAGATTTGATTTCAGATAAAACTTTGGTGAGTAAGATCGATACAGATTTGGTAAAACATTTTGAGGAACCAGCGATGAAACGTTGTCTGTACGGATTCTTATGCATTTTAAGTATGCAGTATAAGTATGGTAAATCTAAATCTAAATTGGTAGTGTCGAAGCCAAAGGAAGCAAGAGCTTGTGGTTATCTATTATGTAAACGTCTTCAAATTGAATAGCATCATTTAAGAACAAACAAATTGGCAACGTGGACCAGACATGCACGTTTCGGGTACTTAACCCTCATCAGTGATCCTAAATCCTAAATCTAAACAATGTAGTATACAATATTTCAGAGGCAGAAAGGTTTGTTGGGGTGTAAGTGGGATTTCCAGGTGTCGAATTTAAACCCAACTCTTTAACTAGACTGTCGAAATAGTTCTTTTTGCAAGTAAATGTGTAATTATTTGAGGCTTTGTCCGCTGGTGTGATGACATAATGTTCTTGGAGGTAGGTAAGTTCTGTGATAACATCAGGGTCTTTAAATATAGACACGAATCTGGTGTTCACAGTTGATTTTAATCGGTTAATTCTAGATAAAAGTAACCCTCTGATTGATTTTATCCATTCGGAAAGGGTGTCGAGCTGTACATCCTCTTTCTTTGCCCATCGTCTTGCATATTCCTCACAAGAGTCCATAATAATTTTGACATTTTGGTTCCATGTAAAGGACATACTTTCTCTGTATTTGGGACCCTTTTTTAACAATTCTCTCAACTTGTCGTTCTTGACTATACTAAGGTCACCAGTAATAACGTGTCCACAAGGAGAGTAGTTGAAATCCGATGAAGAACATTCGCAGGGAAGTGGATGTAGTGAGGGATTACTTAAATCAATACACTGCAGGAATCGTTTGTAATTGTAAATTTTAGATGCAACTGTTGGTGTGTAGCTATAGGAAATACAAGGAGTTTCTTTTCTTTTGAAATATGGTGGGATTTTTTCTGTGACAGTTTTGTGATTCAAAATTTGACCAAGATTCAAGTTATCAATACCTTTGTTTGCAAATCTTAGACATGTCGGCGGTTTGTTTTCTCCTCTGATTTATCTGATCTAACTGCTTGAAATAAACGAAAAGTAGAAATGTCCAAGATGACTCCTTGTAGCCTGTATTCTGGGGAACGTGTATCGGTATATGCGAGGTCCTTCGTATAATCGTAGATTTCGTGTAACTTCCGTAAAGGAACAGAGTATAATTTGGTACGAATATAATGCAGGCCTAGAGGCTCATTCAAAAATGGAACCAAGTCATCGAAGGAGAAACTATGTATCTCAGGCCTATTATATTTTCGAATGCCATGACTTCGAGGTCTTCTTTGTGATCTGTTGAATAAGCTAGTCACATTTACCGATTGACAACCGGGACTTGTTAAGTTTCCTATAGTGCTGATGTTATCGTTGCACCCTTAGGGCGCTGCAGTGTTAAGATTTTTTATCCAGAACTCTTCTCTGTTGCGACGGAGAGGTGTGCTCAAATTGGGATTGTTTGTGGGGTGATATATTTTCTCCAGGATTCTGACTCTCATAGATAAAACAGAATGATCCGCCTGGTCAAAATGTCGATAAAGGAGTTGACTTCCTTTATTATTTATTTTTGACCGGTGTCCTGACATTCTTTTTCGGAGCTGGCCTTTGGTTTCGCCCACATAAATCAATCCACAAAGTGAGCACTCTATTCCGTACACAACATTAGATGTCATGCAGTTAAGGTTTTCAAAACTATGCGTGATAAATGTTTGTTTTGTGAGATTACTTGAGAATGAAGTGTCTGTTATTAGGATGTTACAAGTTTTGCAGTTCTTCATGCCACACTTAAAAATTGAGCAATCGCTTGGTGAAAATAGGTGCTCTTTTAGTATATCGACCACTTCAATCTTACAGGGCTTGATTTTAATATACCCATCTGCATGTTTATACCAAAACTCATGGTTGTTACTAACTACAAATGTTTCATCTCTAATGTCGTGTAAGCTAATTCTGGGGACACCTAAGTTACCTGTTGCGTATGTGTCCGTAGACGCAACAGGTTGGGGCCTTTTTATAGTGGGCGACGCCCCAGCCACTTTGTAGGTCTCTTGAGTTCTATCCATTTAAGCAAAAGACTGCTCGACAAGTGCCCTCGGGGACAATTTGTCCACCAGCAGTGACACATGAACAGTGGTTAAAATGGCAAATATGGATAATGACCATATCCCTGTCTACAGTACAGAATCGATAATTCAGAAAATCAGAAACCGAAGGTGTACTATATTCTGCGTTTTCAAAATCTAAATCATCATCTGTTCTATAGTCGCCCAGAGTTTCATTTATAGTACTTTTTACTAATGCAATATATTCTGGATCACCAAGAAGACTGTTGTTAAACTTCCATGTGCTTCTGCCACGTTCTTGATTTATGAATTTTAATTGAATTAAAACTGGTGAGTGATCAGATTTGTATGCGAAATCAATCTTCGAATTTATTAAATGTTGTTGTAGATCAGATGACAGAAGAAAGTAATCTAGACGGCTTTGCTTTTTATTAGGACCAAACCAAGTAAATTTTCTTTTAGATGGATGTTGCTCACGCCATGCGTCTACTAGATTAAAATGTTCAGTCAAAGATAATACGGTTTCATTGGATTTGACATTGTTCCTATGTAAATAATTTTTAGTATCTATATCGTAATTAAGTGGTACATTCCAATCACCAGTCATTATAATAGTAAGATTTCCAATAAGCTCCAGTTTATGTCTAAGATTTGTAAAGAAGGTAGGATCGTCCTTATTTGGCCCATATAGTGCAACGAAAGATAAGCGGACATTTTGAATTGATATATCAAGTATGATGAAGTTTCCTAAACTATCTGTAAGACTGTCATGAATTGTATATTGAAAAGAATTCCGAAACAAGATTGCAACACCTCTACTATTTGATGAATGTGAGCTAAATATGCAGTGGCCGCCCCATTCGTGTTTCCATAAATGTTCAATATTTTTCTCTGAATGTGTGTCAACCAAGACTGATATGTCATAAGCATTCCTACATCTATTAAATAAATTTCTTCTTTTCACCTGATCTGAATTTAAACCTCTGCAATTCATGCATCCAATTTTCAAATCAGCCATGCATTGTTAAGTTTGATTACTAATAAATACTGATCTTGGATAATGGCATTTGATAAGATATGAAGAATGTTGCGTACAAACAGGCATGTGGTGGTTTTTAATTTCTTGTATTTTAGACAAAAAAAGTCGACACAAAACACAAATATACACAATACCAAAAAAAAATGAAAAAAAAAAAAGACACGCACACACACGCACAAAACAGGAAAAAAAGAAAAGGGGAAAAATAAAAAAGGGTGAAAAAGGAAAAAGAAAAAAAAACAAAACAAAACAAAAAAAAAAACGAAAGAAAAAATAAAGGGAAAAAACAAATCACCTTCCGGATTGGTGACGCCTTTGTCTCCATATTCACCATAATCTTTATATATATATAAGTTTTATGCTTTGAAAAGTAAAGATAATTTAAAGATCCAACTTTTTGCATTAGAAAGAGAGAGAGAGAGACAGAGAGAGAGAGAAAGAGGGATATGTACATTTGCATTATTTTGGTATGTAATTATGTATACGTATTTGTATAAAAAGGAGGAGATTCCCCGTTGTCATGCATCCGTAACGAGAAACTAAACTTTTATGCAAAAATCATGCATTAAATGAAGAAGGAAAACAAACCAAAATGGAAATAAAACAAAGGAAAAAAATCCGAATATGTACACGTAATTAGATACAATCATACACGAGAAAAGGCTCCTACTATCCTCATTCATCCTCTTTAGGCTGATCAGGGCTATTGTGCAATTTATCAGGTTTTTTATTTCAACGTTGTTTTTTTATCACATCAAAGATAATTTATATGCAATAGATATTTAAAATCATAAGCGTGGCCATGAGGTACCGAAAAGAACCTTATCTCGTGGCGACTCAAACAATCACATATGTAAACGAAAACCAGAAAAGTAACCAACATGACAAGGTCAAATGAACAACAGTATAATCGTCTGAAAATCGTGTGAAAAGACAAATACAATTTGTAGACCTTTCAAACTAAATTTTCAAATCTAAGAAAATTCCTTTAAAAGTGCTTCACAACATTTGAATCTGTGTCTGGAGAACATTAAAGAACTTTGAATTGATAAAGACATGCGAATTTTTGAAAATTAATTGATTTTAAATACCAAGTTCTACATAAAATCTGCTAAAGAAGGGAAACAATTCAAACTGACCTTTTTGACAAACACTTGGTTTCCGGGACACCTCTTGATAAACCGAGTTTAACGGGCTCCTTTAAATTGTGAAACGCACAAGAAAAGAAATGAAAAGCAACGAAACGAAATGGTTTTTTTTTTCTTTGGCAAAGAAAATATTTATACAGATTTTTATAATTGGAAATTCATAACGTAGAAAAGGAGAAAAAGTAACCGGATTATTTACATGTACGTTCAGGTATGGTATCTATGAGTTCAACCTACATGCGTACCGTAAATAATTTGAAAGGTCCGGTACATTTTCTGTCAGTTTCGTTGTAAGCCCAGGAATACTATGAATAGGATCCGGATTCTTCTCAAGATACTTTGATGCGAAGTTCCCTGTTCTCAACTCGAGATGCGTGACCGAAAAATGTTACGCGGACCAAACGCTTCGTAGAATTTAAAGAATACATGTAGGTCATTGGTGTTCATTCGCTCGAAAATCGCATGAATGTTTTGCTTTGTTCCCATAAAATTACTTAAACAAGACACTAAGGTTGGATGTAACCCCCCCCCCCCCAAATACGTAACATTAAAGTGATATTAGAACATATGAGATAATACTTTTACCTAAAACTTTCCACAAAAATAAACCATAATACGCCAAAAATAGTTTTCAGCTCTTACCGCACACATGCGTAAATCAGTTTTAAAGTTGCTATTTTTAGCCATTTACAGAAACCCTGATTCTATAAATGATCACTTCCGGTAAATATGATGGAGAGACTTATGACGTAGAAAGTTGTACATGAAAGACGAAAGTAGTGTAAACAATGCAATGTACCGTAAGGTATTGAAGCTGAATTCGCATTTTATTTGCTCAGTTTCACATCTTTTGATAATTTCTTGATCATGTCGAGTATTAATATGTAAATGTTTAATGTTAGTAATTTTCATGCGGCCAAGCATCTGTCCGTGAGAAAAAAAAAGGGGGGAGGGGGAAAGGGTCTTGGGATGGACGATTTCACACATGATGTCACATCATATCTTCTGTCTCTCCTATTTTACTATTTGTTCTAAACACGCACGATTTGAAACTATGGTTGAATATACAGCCCGACCTGTTTCAAACGCAGAAGTGGGGGGGGGGGTAACCTGGAATGCATGCGACTGGAGTTTCAGACCGGGAGGCCCCCTGTCCATCCTTTTATTGAGATTAGTGTACAACATAGTATTACCTATATTCATATTGTCATATACATTCACTTTAATGACAAATGACAGATTGAGATATCTTTGACATAGACGGATTCAGGAATCTAAAATAGGGAGGGCGGATCGTAGTGAACATTGAAAACAATCTTTCGGAGAAGCGTAGGAAGGGAGTGAGGGGTATAATGACTAAAATAAAACGTTATTAATTTATTTTTACATATATTTTTTTGAATTCATCTTTATAAATAATTATTTCAAAATTCACCTGCATTGGCCGGTGCAAGGGATATAGGGTAGACCTTATTTCACGAACTCCCCAGTGGGTAAAACACTCAATAAATTTAAATATTATCCTTAGGCTCCAAGTCGATGTCACGGAATCTATTTTGATTAAAAGAAGGATCAAATTTTATTCTATCAATATATATGGTCACAATTTTAGGGATTAACAACGAAAAACGATTCGACATTATTCTTTTTTTTCTAAATTATTAAGTTATGGTCACAGCTAGTTTTTTTTATGGAATAACATAATAATAAAAGAACGAAGCAATAAATTTATACTGATCTGAAAACATTTTTGAAATACGTTTTCAGGATGATAGAAAAGATTGGATGATCTCTCTCTCTCTCTACGACTCAAAACGGACAAATGTGTGTGTGTGTGTGGGGGGGGTTACCCCCTTCAAACCACGATCTAAATATTCGAAAATTAAGTGCTAGATCCATAATTCCATATGTAGATACAGAATCTATCATAAAATATCGACCAGCACGATTATTTTTCTTAATCAGAATATAAATTATGTCAAACTTCTGTCCTGAATCTCCTGATCGCCAGCCATGAGCATGTTTAGAAACGGTGCGCCCTTTATTTATTTATTTCATTTATTTATTTGCTCAATAAATAAAAAAACTATGTTTTAGATATTGATTGTTTTATTCTTGAAATGGTTACCACATGCGTATACACATGTGCGTGTACAGGCAATCACTTTGTCGTGTACAACTTCTGACGTCATTTACCGAGACCCACGAAGAATACAGTCGATCCCGAAAATTTATTTCGTAAATTGACAAAAATATCGATTTCCTCTAAAACCAGGAATTTTTTTTATGTGATTACAGCATGAAAAATTTCATTTTTAAAGAGCTAATGCTATATACTATTTTCACAGATGTTCTAATATCACTTTAAAGATTAACGGAGTTAACAGTTATGCCGAGTTTTTTTAGTAGTAAGGACAAGCTAAGAGATAGTTCAGTTTTGCAAAATTTACCCGTTCTTTGCATGTACTGAGCGAATTCTTATCATTTTGTGGTAGAAATATTTTCTAGACTGTTTTGCCATGCATAGGAGTATCTTACTTATTGAAGTTATATCATCCCTTTTTGGTAACTTTTTTGTGAAAATATCAAATATGAAAACCCAATTGAATTTTAAAAAATCGATTAGAATTCTGATTATGAAATTTGTACGATTATACAACACTAATGAAAATCAATAAATGAAAAAAAAATTACTCTGAATTGTCTCATTGTAGACAAAAAAGTCATTCAGTGGCGCCATCTACGACACTCCCTCTCATGGGAATGCAGGAAGAACCGGTTTCAGTGGCGGATCTTGGATTTCAGAAAAGGGGGGCACAAGGTTTCAGCTCGAAGAAAATTGTTCACAGATAAACTGACAAGCAAACAAAAAACATACACTTTGATGTCATTTCGTTTACAAATAACGATTCGCATTATAAACCAAATTTCGGTGCGTTTTTTGGGGGATGTATGTATTACAAGACAGCTAGATATGTTTTTTTTTTTCTACATATTTCTATCCCCTCCACTTCCACTAGATATTTCTTCTATTCTGTCAAATGAAATTACATGTACGTCTGTCAGTCTTTTAAGGGTCAACACTTAACAGTGTCGGTATAGCAAGTCTGTTAAAACGCGGAAGTCTCTGAAAAATAATCAAACAGGTGAAAATAACCAAAGAACTAACCGACCCCCAGATATAGCAAATCCAGTCTTTTAAGTTTAGTATGAAAAGAAGTGAAAAAAAATCTTTCAACTTTGGTTTTTTTTGCGTTTTGTTTTAATTTGTTTTGTTTTGTTTTGTTCTTTTTTAAAGATAGAGTTTCCCTGAAAACAAATCTAATTGAAAACGTAAATTTTATTCCGAAGGGTCTAGATTGAGGAAAAAAGGAGCCATAAAAAGTTTTATTTGAAAATATGCAGTAACGACCTCAATATTGCCGAATTTGTATAATTAAATCTCTATATATCTCTATTGTAAAAATGCAATACAATGTAGGTGGTGCCAGTGGAATGAATTAAAGCTGCACTCCCCAAGTTCGAAAGGATATTTTCAAACGGCTAAAACTGCGAATGTATGCGTTAGATTTGTCTGAAAAGAATTTATACAAATGAGAATGTAAACTTTCATATGAAAAGAAAGACCATTATGAAGGCTCAGCCGATTCTTTTTTGTCATACCTATGATTTTGAAATAAAAATCTGGAAAAGTCTCTTCTTTTTGCAAACATCACTGCGGATGGGTTGGGGGTGGTTCAGACCCCCTCTCAAACCCATCATACTCTAGATCCACGCTTGCAAGTTTAGGTGACATGTTTTGAGTATACTTTTATTCAATTCAAACTTATAAAGATGTATAATAGCGTTCTTTAAATCTATAAAGTATTGAAACAAGAAAATATAACAAAATGAATGCTATAAAAAGACGATGCATATCATGAATATTGAATTTTCGCAGATTTTATCATTTATCGCAGGAGATAGGGCGGGGGAGGAGGGGGGGTGTTACACCCTACATCTTTTTTTTTTTTTTTTTTTTTTTTTTTTTTTTTTCTTCAGTGCTCAGATGTTTGGCTTTTTATCATTTGTCCAATTCCTTCCTGTTAGATTATTAGTATTAATATGTCATTATGAGTGTTTTTTGATGTATAAAAGAAAAAGCTATATTAACAACCTGTATTCTTATACAATGATACATGTAATCCTAATTACTGGTATGTTTTATTTCTTACAATTTAAAAACAAGAGAATAAAACTAAGAGGAAAGAAGTGCTAGTTATTAGTCAATGAAAAATATGAATAGGTGATCAATGCAATATGCGGAAGATACGGACAGTTCAGTACAGCCATTTGTCATTATCATAGCACAATTATTCCTTGTCATTTAGTTTTGTTTGATGACCTTTCTTAAAACACAGCTGAAATGTAGACACTACAATACGCACTTGTTCCCGCGGCACACGGGAGCAGAATACAAGGGAAAATATCACCACTGTTTGATCGTAAACGAATGATTTAACGGTAAAATTCATATTTATTTTTTTCGTTTCATTTCGTTCCTTTTCATTTCGTTTCTTAGTTTAAAGGTCCCCGAGTTTGACTGATATTATCAAGGAGTTACCTCCCTTTAAATGTTTTACCACAAAGAATTTTTTTTTCGGCCTAAAAATCGAATGTGCAAATTTGTGCTATCTTTCTCTGTCCATTTATTGTTTTAAGTACATGAAACAAATCAAAGTATTGAGCTTAATCATACCAACTTTGTCCAACAACCATAAAGAGATAAATAAACGAGAAATTTCATGATTTGTAGTGATTTTTGCCCATTATGTTTATGAAGAAGCTCGAAATGTCCCGATTTCTGACACTTAGGGTACGAGTTGTCGTTACTCTCAGTCGAAACCTAGCGGTCGTTGAAAGGCCTACAATTTGTACCTGCTTGCGTACCTGTAAGCAAAGAGAAAACGTGTTATCATACACAGGTCTGGACGATTACTCCATATGGTATTTAAAGCCGGAAAATACCGAGTACTATTTTCGGAATTTATCCGAGTTTTCTCGAGTGAAATGGCGTTTTTCGACCAATGAGTGCTTCAGTATTTGACACACCTCCAGAATTTGTAAATAAATACCACGTGCTTCTATTTACTTAACAAAGTAATGTTTTAAAATGCTCTGGGATAAATCTGGACAGGCTAAATCTAATTCTATTGGCAATTCCCTATTCATTGATATATTTTCAAAAAATCTACCGAGGGATTTCATCATACAGTACAAAATTTTAACAGCAACATTATGTATCAACCGTGATAAGTAACCCGCTTATATCGTACTTTTGGGAGTATGAAAATAAAACTTAGTACTGTGATGTGTTAGAGCTCCAATGGTGGATACAGAGGGGTTTCCAAGTCGGCTGGGGATCGAATGGGTCGGTGTCCTTCTCATCATTTGAGAGATTTTTTTACAAACCCCTAATACCAGTAACGTTTTAGTATTAGAAGGATTCCAAAAGAAAAAAAACCCTATAAGTTCTAATACATTACTGTTCAAATTCACATCTCACACGTACATATGAGTGAAATCGAGAGCAGGAATTTTACAAATTTAAACTGGTCGACCATGTTCATGTTACTTGTACTAAAAGGGATACTGAAGCTCAAACCCTTAAAATAAATCAAATCATCATGATCATACTGTCCAGTCTTTCTTTGTCTGACTTTCTCACATCCTTGTTTTTTCTTTGATTCTACACATCTTACATATTACAAATTCAGACGAATACATCTTATTTTGAGGATCACACGGGAAAAATGTTGCTGGCAAGGTCGATTACGAAAAGAGAACCCCTTCTAATTATCTGTTATTTAAAGCTCCTTTATTTAAATTATCATTTTTCTTTGCTTCTTTATTTCTTCGCTTGTTGGTTAAAATATAGATTAAACCCTAGAATCGAGGGATTTAGATCTTTGTATGTCTAATAATGAAAATAGGGTGATTCCTCCTTGAAAATATCTAGATCCGCCTATGACTCAATAGAAGCTGCAATTCGTTTGATGGATGCCCTGAACGGTACGGGTACGCAGCTTAAATTCATTGCAGTGGCGCCATCTACAATTAAGTCTGTGTTTACAATTCGTGGAATTGATCTAAATTATCTGTATTTTCCATCTTAAACGTACAGTTTGCGTGACAGCTAAATGAATTTATATGCAGTTTTCTTTTTACATTTCATCAGAGCATCATGTGGCGCAAAAATATTTTGAAGAGTCAGGCAAACATGTACAATGTGGAAAAAATATAATATACATGTACATGTATTTGATTTATGCATATTTTGGATGAACATAAACGTCGGATGCTAGTTTTGAAGTTATAAAAAAATTCGACGAAACAAGTGGGTAAATGATAAGTAAGCACAAAGAAGTCGCATGTTTTGTGGCAACGGTATGTATTATCGATATCAAGCGAAGATATAGAGGGGGGCACAGGAGTCAGGACCAAGTCTCTGGAATTTGCCCTATACCGTTTTTTTTTAAATGCCGATTTTCTCTATTTGACGAATATTTTCATTAATTTGACTTATAATATATAATATACACGGTTTGGACCAACTTTGTGAGAAAAATAAATGTACATTTATCCTCCCGCACGTCTATCCAAGAAAAGAAATGAGGCAGACAATTATATTAAATTCCGCATCGAAAGTTGCGATAAATATTATTGACTGTATTTCTTAGTAGTACTTTCGAATAAGATTTAAATCATTGATGAACCGCATTTATTCGTGTATGAATGTGCCTGTCGACAACTCACCATGTTAAACCTGTAATTTACACTGTTCTTATGTGTTGAATCACAAAAAGTCAACGGTAGATTTCAAGAACATATATCTAAGAATAAGGGATTACTGATAAACCAAGAAAAAATACCTATAATTTTATCCCAGAGCATTTTACATCAATTCTTCCAAAAGTAAACATAATCACGTGTTATTTATTTACAATATCCGTAGGTGTGGCAAATATTAAAGCGTTCATTGGACGAAAAACGCCATTTCACTCGAGAAAACTCGGAGAGTTTCCTAAAATAGTACTCGGTATTTTCCGGCTTTAAATACCATATAGAGTAATCGACCAGACCTGATACAAGTAAGCGACGATATAGCTCAGGTAAATTCACACTTGAGCGAGTTTATATATACAGTCGCGGAACTGCTTGCAAGCACTTCGGTCCCATAATCATGATGACGGAGGAGTACATACTAAGCAATTCTACTTGGAAAAAATCACTTGTTCTTTTTTTCCTTGAGCACAACGAACGGTTCCTGTTTGATATACACTATCTTGTGCTTCTTCCTTTCGTCTGGGGGCATCTCCCATCTCTGCTTCAGGAGTTTTGATCTGAGGTAGTTTAGGGAGGGTGGGAGGTCAGGGGTTACGCTATAGCCCGACCCTGGCGAGAGCTTAATCGCAGCATCTAGTACTTCATCTCTGTCAATTAGGCTAACGAAACGTATTATGATGTTTTTCACACCATGGTACTGACCAGGAAGACGGTGCGCAGCTTGAAACAGCATGTTCTGTACATTTGCCCCTGGCAACTTCAAAACGTCAACAAAGAAGCCTTGACATAATTTAATAATGTCCCTCGGACTTTCATTTTCCTTTCCGACGAGGCCCCTAATGATTAAGTTCCATTTTCTCCCCCATAGATCTACCTTAATTCGTGCATTCTTTTCATCTTCTAATTTCTGATCAAACTTTGGGGTCATCTGATTAAGTTCAGTGTTTGCGTGGTGGGCGAACTTTTCAAGCTCTATAACTCGACCGTCAATATTTGTCACTTTTTCACGGACAACATCTAGTTCTTTTCTAAATGACATATGCATGTTTGCAAAACATTCTGCGATGTCCTTGTTTTTATATTGTTCTACCAAATTCTTGTACTCACTATCGCTCTCCATAAAGGTAGCCATATTAGAGTGTTCGACTGGTCGTGTGAGAGTTCGAATTTCCTCTGACTAAGTGAGCTAAAGTCAAACCTTTACAAACAGTAAAATTTACGAAAAATGACCACAAACGGGCTCCAATTTTGTATCAATATGAATTTGACACTACTTCACAGTATCTAAACAGCCGGAACTTTAAATTTTCTCTAATATACCTCGAAAAATGCAGGAGACAAAAACAGCGTGTCTGCTCAACGTGCCATGTCACCGAAATAAAAAAAAATAGTTACCCATTGTATTATATTTCAGTACAGCGATTGTTGCATGTATTTCCCTCGGATAGGCTTTTGGTGAAGAGCTTATACTATAATAGCGACGCTGTAAGATCGCTAATTTTGTCAGAAGAAGTGTGGGATCCACCCGCACCGAAGGGAATGTCTCCAGCATCTCTAAGATATTCGGATCTTTTACGAGCTTCCATTCTTTATAGGATTGAGCATCCTGTCATTTGAAAAAAAAAACTTCTGTACTTTCTTTGCATTGAGGCATTTCATAACATTCTTCATTTTTTCATACATTAAGGGGATTGCATTTTAAAAGCTTAGATTATGGCTCCATACTGTAAATGTGGTTATATTCGGTGGAGGAAAATTCCGCTAGTATAACATCAAGACATTGCGCGTGGATGGGGGATTTGTGATTCAAGAAATCAATCTTATATTTTTTTTTCAGTTAATGCAGGTATAACCGAACAATTGGACAGAAAACTGCATCAATGTCGTTAATATCCTCCTTTTCCCATTGAAAGAATGCAGCGGGGATATTTTTGCGAATTCCCTTTGTTCGTGAAAATGCGAATTACCCTCATGCGACAATTTCCACGTTTAATTTCAACTAACGCATGAAAAAATAGTAGGATCATGTTTAGTCTTTCGCTCGATAAAATCATAGTTTGACATGATTTATATGCAAAGGAATCTTCACCGTCGATGCTCAACATAGTGCTCTATTGTAAGTGCTGTTGAGATTATTGTCAGGATCTTCTTTAATTCACTATGATCTATCTTATTTTTGAAAGTATGATTTTATCATAACAACTTAATTGACGTTATGATCAAGTTCATTTAACCTACACAAAAAGATGGTGTAAATCGGAAGGGGTCGAATCACATTCTCTGAATGACTGGAAGAACCTCATATTGGATATTACCGATATTCGAATAGATAACTTCCACAAAAATCCTCATCTTTTCGAAAATCCAAGTTCTAAATCTGAAAGATATTTCAAATCCAAATTACGCAATTTACACGAAAAATATGTCTTCGCTCCTGCAGACAAAGCAGCCAACAACACCATAATCATTTGAAAACGTTACTACATATCAACTTTGGTTTCGGAACTTTCGTCTACAAACACTTATATCAAAAGCAATGAAAGTGTTCCTAACATTTTGAACAAACACAACAGTGAAATTTCTTCATTCAAGATCCCTATTTCTAAACTGGATCTTCCTACACTATACTGCATACCAAAATTGCACAAGTCTCCTTACAAATTTCGATACATTGCTAATTCTAGCAACTGCTCAACTACAATTTTGTCTAGAAATCTGACGTCAGCACTCACGGAGATAAAGGAACACGTTGCAAAATATTGTGAAACTGTTCTAAACAGAAATGATGTAAACTTATTTTGGTCTATTAAAAATTCAGGGGATGTGATTGACAAAATGAAATCGAGAAATTTTCAAGCCAATTCGATTTCTTCGTACGACTTTTCAAATATGTACACCACGCTTCCTCACGATAAGATTAATGATCAATTGTCCAAACTCATTAAATGGTGCTTTAACCGAGAGGGTAAAACTTATATTTGTACATCTGAATCAAAGGGTTTCTTTTCCAATACAGAATACAAATCATATAAATCATGGACATGTAGTGACCTTTGTATTGCCTTGTCCTTTCTTTTGGACAACATTTATGTAAGATTTGGTGAGAATCTCTACAAGCAGGTTGTAGGGATCCCTATGGGTACTAATTGTGCGCCTCTTGTTGCAGATTTATTTTTATTCACGTATGAAAAAGAATTTATCCAAAATCTTCAAAAACAAAGAAAACATGATGATGTGAAATGTTTCAATGGTACTTCTAGGTACCTGGATGATATCCTTACTATCGACAATCCTGTTTTTGAAAAGTATAAAAATGTCATTTATCCACAGGAACTGACTCTAAACAAGGCGAACGTCACAAACACAGAAACACCATTTTTGGACCTGAATATCAAAATTATTAATGGAGAGATTCATACAGGGTGTATGACAAAAGAGATGACTTTGGATTCAATATAGTAAATTTTCCCTGGCTTGACGGTGATGTTCCTAGATTACCGTCTTATGGTATCTACATTTCGCAGCTCATCCGGTATGCTAGAGCATGTACTGATGTTTTGGATTTTCATGATAGAAATTTACAAATAACAAAGAAACTTTTAGGTCAAGGTTTTCGCTTTCACAAACTTGTCAAGACATTCTGGAAGTTTTACAAAAATTATTGTCAACTACTTTTGAAATTCGGACCCATACAAGCAACAGAGTATATTACTTTGGGTATTTCGCAACCTGCATTTTATGGTGGCATGATCAACAAAATTAGAAGGATCAAAGGTAGACAGAATTACTATCGAAAATGCGTCAGAGTCATCAATCGCCTCTTATACCGTGGATATGATCCTAATGTCACCAGACGGACACTAGGCTTGGTGCTTGACCAATCTACAGTCTTGTACCAGCGCATCCTTAATACTTGCACGCTGACTGACTGTGACGACGGGACTCCATGACGGGCCCTGTCCAAACCTCTTTAGAGAAGACAGGGCCCCGACCACCTGTCCTCTCTGAATGTCAGTCGGACTCCTCGGGTGATAACATACATTAGCTCGCTACAGCCGGCAGAGCACAGGTCGTATTACGCATGCCCTCTTTTTATATCAATTTACATATTCATCTGTGTTGCTTGGGCCCCTGCGTCTTGCGGTCTTGTTTGTGCGTGGTCATCTGACAGTGAGGAGGTTGTTTTACACCACAATTGTACATTCTTCGAGACCTCTGGGTAATCGGAATAGTGGGAGGGTTGTGCGCACGTAATCCAGGATAACCACTGCTACTGACGAGGCAGATGGCCGTCCTAAGTCGGCACCGTTTGCCCATTGGTCTCGTTGGGTTATGTGTAGTCATTTGTGTTTTATGTTTTTCTGTGATTTGACGTTCATTGTACTACTGCGTCTCTTTCTGTGCGTGTCATTTTTGTGTTTTACACTGGGTGTTTTGGGAGGTTGCTGTTGATGCTGCAACTAGGTGTTGTTGGAGATCCCCTCCTTTCTTTGATAAGTTTTCCAACCCAGACTGTAACGCCATGGCTTTCAGGAAGTCTATGGATGGCGGCGTTGTTATATCAAGAAACCTCGTTAATGCTGTTCTTACTGAACATAGAGGTAGTCTCTTGAAGTCACCCCATTCTTCTGTTGAATCTACACGAGGAAAATACGAAAAAATGCATTGTTATAAACGTTCTAATTGAGGCTAAAACACCAAATTTTTTTCATATTGACCACACCGGATTTGCTACAAGAAGCGATATTGAAAATGTACCCCTACAAAAGAAAGGAGGAGATATCATACCAGAGTCCAGACCCGGTTGCAGTAACCACAGCAAAGCGAATGTCAAATATTTTAAAGTTTAGAATATTCCCCCTTTAAAATTTTCTTCCTGTCGATATTGTGATTTTTTTCATTTCATAACAATATCTTAATATAACGTAAATATCCCAAAGGAAGTATCTCTTCTCGTGTACTTACATTCAGTTAATAAAGGTTCCTCCGTCTGTTCTATAACTGAATATTTGAATTTACCAGGACTCCATAAAACGTCTGCCTCAGGTATTTCAGTATTACCCTCCGTTTCGGACACTTGAAACTTCTCGCATGCGTCCTGTAAAATTATGTTCACTTGTGGCTTTGGTTCTTGTACATGAAGAAACGGGAAATTCCACATTATTTAGTTATTAAGCCTACCAGGCTTTGGTGCATCAAACCACTGTATTTCGTGCAGGGTTTTTGTTCTTTGACGGCCACCAAGGCATAACTCGCAAGAACATGAGCTAAGCTTTCTTTCATTTATTTTTCAATAAAAGAGGAAATTCCGACAAAAATCGGTTGTAGTATCAACTGCAAAACATTGGAATACAATTCTGCACTTCTTTCTAAATTTGGGACAATTCCAGGATCAGTGTATGTATATCATTTGGAACTTCATTGCCTTCATTTTACTGTGACATGATACAAAAAAATAAGAAGGATAAAAGGCAGATCAAACTTCAACCACAATGTAAGAAAATAATCGGTCGACGGTTTTGCAGAGGATATGACCCTAGATTCATAAAAAAAACACTGGGCATGGTACTGGACCAATCTACAGTTTCCTACCAGTGTTTTTCCCATCGTTGCCCATCGGCAAACCGCGACGAGAGGACTCAATGACGGGCGTTGTCTAAATCTTGTTTGAGAAGACTGGGTCCTGATTCTCTGTCCTATCTGATAGTCGGTCAGACTTCTCGGGTGATTGATCTTGAGCTCGCTTCAGCCAGCAAAGCACAGACTGTTATGTGCATGCCATAGATTTACATAGAATTTGTGTTACAGAAGGTCGCTGCGCATATCTGTCCTGCCTGTGACGTCATCTTACAGTGAGAAGTTATATGTTTCTGCAACAATTGTGCGTCTATGGAGACCTCTGTGTATCCGGATAAGTGGGAGGGTTGTGTGCACGTTATCCGGATAACCAAACCATTTGATAATAGTAGATGGTTCTTCAAACAAAGGAGAGAATCTCCAACAACACCAGGTTGCAACGCCCACAGCAAAACCTCAAAACACCCGGTGCAAAAACACAGAGCAGACAAGCAAAGGAAGAGACGCAAAAGGGACAGGGAAGGTCAACGTACAACACAGAAAAATCAAACACAAAGGACTACACATAAACCAACGAGACCAATGGGCAACAGGTGCCGACTTAGGACGGCTATCATCTGCCACGGAAATAACAGAAGGTGTGGTTATCCTGAATTACTTGCGCACAGCCCTCTCACTTTTCCGATTACCCAGAGGTCTCGAAGAACGTACAATCGTGGTGTAAAAGAACATCCTCACTGTCAGATGACCACACACAAACAAGACCGAAAAACGCATGGGCTCAAGCAACACAGATGAATATGTAAACGGATATCAAAAGAGGGCGTACGTAATACAATCCGCCGCGAGCTCATGTATGTACATCGAGGAAATTTGAATTTGGCAAGTTTTCAACTGCCCCTAGGGGTGATGCATGCAAACAGGAGACGCTTACTCTCCCCGGGCACGAAGTCTTACTTAGAAATATTGTTTATTTCGGGGTTTTTAACTTTTCCAATGGAAATCCTAATGCATCGCCTTACCAGACTGTATAATTGATGGTTACATTTTATTACTCCTCCCTTTGTTGACTCAAACTAGGATGATATGAGCTGTCAAATACATGCATATGCATTGTACATGTAATATTCGTCATTTTCCCCGCTCCCTTATACTTCTCATCTATTTCAAAGAACATTTATCAAATTCCACTGCTAGAGAGCAGAAACTCACGTGACCTTAACGATGTACAAGCCATTCATGCATATCAAAAGTAGTACTGGTTTTAGTTTCACGCCTTAACACGTGTACATTGTACATTTGTACAATGTAACCATATGACATCTCCCCCACAATATTCATGGTGAATTATTAATTCTATTGTAATACTTATTTGGTGCTGTGGAATTTGCAAACTGCAGAAAGAGGGACAATTCTAATCTTAATTTGATACATTAAAGTCACTTAATTCCCTTACACGAAAAAAAAAGATTATGGAATTATAACTTCATGTTAAGATGTTCGAAACTATATAATAGAGATAGATTTCAGAAATTTTAATTTAATATGCTTTCTCAAGATTTTAAAGAGATAAATTTTAAGGTCATAGTAAATAAATGTTTTGTTTTACGTCCGGGTCTTTTTCTTAAAGTTCCCTCCCACCGGACACAATAACACACAAACACATGAACACTAGTGAAGAAAAATGTATTTCGTCAAGACAGTAAGTGTTTTGAATATTTTCCCCCGACATGGTCGCCATAGCACTTTCTATATCGACATAACCTCAGACAGTGCATATATTTTACACATTGTTTTTATTTTCGTGCGTGAACATAGACGGCTGGTGCGGCTAGCCAAACAGAGGATACTTACTACTCTCGGGCACCTGGTCCCACCTCTATCTTGCTACAAGACGCACTACTGTCGAAAAGACAAAATTCATTGTCACTGTGAAAAAAGACGATGAAGCGAGAAGGGGTATAGGTTCAAGTACTCTTATCTCTTAATGTTCCGGGTGACAAGTAATAAATTACGCATATTTTACTTACGTTATTTGATTGTTATAGGCGTTAAATACAAATCGTCCTATAACCTACTGTCCTGTTCACCAAATCCAGAGCACCTTGCTTTGGAAATTCATTCTGTCGTCTGAAGAATTTACCTATTAATTATTGTTTTCAAGAATGGACCTCCTTTAGTCGTAACTGGAAATTAACTTCAACTTACCCTTTCAGCGGCGGGTGTTGCATGCTAGCAGGAGATGCTTACTCTTCCTGGGTACCTGGTCTCACTCCCATATCGGGGATTCGCTTCTGGTAGAGGGGGGTTTTTTTTGTTTGCTTTGGTTCCTGTTTTATCCTGATTTTGTATGCCTTCGGTTTCTGATTTTCTGAATTATCGATTTTGTGATGTATACAGGGATATGGTCATTATCCACCTTTGTCATTCAACCCGCAATATGAAAAAACAAAATGTCTACTGAAAATGTCCATGTTAATTTTAAGCCGCCGCCATATTGTTCTCCGTGTCAACAATAGTATACCGTGACGTCACAGCGTTCGACGTAGGGCATTTTCAGTTATTTTACTTTTATAGAAAATCTCCGTAGACTTTTTATTTTCCGTCCAATTTCTGACTTAATTGACGTACAACCAAAATCAATGGCATTTTCTATTATGCCAAGGAGTACTATAAAATTGCTCTCTTTTTGAAAGATGACAATGACAAATATGGATAATGACCATATCCCTGTATACAGCATAAAATCGATAATTCGTATTTAGAGAGCACAGGGAAAATAAGGTGATCTGGATTAAGTGAACAGGACATTGAAGACGTTTTGAAATTCGTTGTAACTATGCGTAATCTATTGTGACAGTCTGTATCCCGGAATTTTGTTCCAAATTCAGTACCACGGATGTGAAGGGTCTATTTCCCTATATCAACTCTCTTTAATTCATATATAATAAAAAAAAATGGTGTCAATTTCTTTTTATGATTTATGATCTTATTGTACTAATTCTTTCTTTGGAACATTAATGATCAAACTTACTTGCTGAACTCGAAATGACCTTATTTTCATTGCATCTTTTTTACATGGAGAGCAAAAGAAGGGAGAGGATCTCCAACCAGCACCGGTTGCAATATCAAGAGCAAAACACCGAAAAACCAGATGCGAGAACACAGAAAAGACGAGCACAACAAGAGACGAAAGGGATACATACGACATAGAATCATTAAACACAAAAGACTACATATTAACCAAAGTTGGACCAAACTGTTGAAGTTTGATGAAGTAAAATACAAGAATTGAAAATGAATAAGCGTAACCGAAATGCAAATCCCCTGTGTATACTTCCAATTTCCTTCCGCTTTGTATATTGATTATGAATATAGTATTCCTTGCATATCCTGTCTATGTGGTATTGAAAGAAGGGAGGAGATCTCCAACTAGACCCCGTTGCAGCATCAACAGTAAAACACCAAAACATCCGATGCAAAAACACAAAAGACGAGTACAGCACGAGACGGAAAAGGGACACACGACATGTAAACATCAAACATAAAAGACTACACATAAACCGACGAGACCAATGGGTAACCGGTGCCGACTTTGGACGGCCATCTGTCACGTAAGTAGCAAATGGTGTGGTTATCCTGGATTGAGTGACGGACGGACGGACGACGGACGGCGCGCTATGACAGGTGAGCTAAAAATGTGAGGGTAGAACGCACGTAATCCGGATAATCTCACCGTTT
Organism: Pinctada imbricata; assembly: GCA_033119305.1. Taxonomy (NCBI): domain Eukaryota; kingdom Metazoa; phylum Mollusca; class Bivalvia; order Pterioida; family Pteriidae; genus Pinctada; species Pinctada imbricata. Next base: position 48,628,083 of record VSWD01000003.1, on the reverse strand, counting down.
GTTATTTGCGTGGTAGATGGTCGTCGTAAGTCGGCACCGGTTGCAACCGAGTGTTGTTGGAGATACCGTCCTTTCTGAATATGGTATGCGAAGAAAGCTATGACGCCAATGTCATACTGAACATGTACAAGCCTTTTCATAAGTTTCATAATACTCTGAACTTGTTGAAATATCTGATATTTTCACAAACCGACGGAAAAGCTAATCCTCTTAGAGTTTGAAGGAAGAAAAAAAAAATCTTTTTTTCAATTTTAATTCAACCCGTTAACACAATTTCAACCGATTAAATCAGAGTAATCATCAAGATAATAATAGCAAAAGAGAAAAAATGTTAATGATGCAATTGACCTTATTGAAGAAATTTTTTTTCAAAATTTTCACAATTTATTGAACTGACCTTATAAATTGTTTCTTATCCCTCTCTGTTAAGATATTGCCCAAAACGCTGGCAAAGTCAGCTAAAATCTACCCATCCTTTGCCAACTTTGGTTGAACTAAAAAACCCAGATAGTCTGATTTTTTTTTCAGAATTAGGCATGGACGCATATTAGAATGGCTAATTCAGAAAATGACAGACAGATACTTATTTGACAAATTCTCCCTGAGAAGGAATTAGCCATTCTAATTTGCCTTCATGTTCAAATCAGAGAAAACCCACGTAAAAAGTAGCATCAAAAGTATACAGATTAACATAAAGCCATACCTCTGATATCACGCAACCGACAGTATCGATTCATCAGCATATATTGATTTTTACCTGATTGGCCGTGTTCGCAAAATATGTGATCATGTGACAATTTGTTCGATTACTCTCATGCATATTTATTGAGAAAACAATATTCAAGGCCGGAATCGATGGCGATTTATCCGGATTTGGCAAGTACCCCTGTCACAAAACAGACATTACATAAAGTAACATCTTTGAATACAAGCCAAACTTTAATAGTTATTTAATACACGAATGGTCAATTTTTCATTATATGTAAAAGTCATACAAATGACATTGAATTCGTCGATTTATAAGTGATAAAAAGGGGCCTTAATATGGATTAAATGTAAAAACCTAAAAAAATCAGACATGTTCGGCCACGACATGTCTCAGATTTTTGATATCTTTTGTGTATAAGGTAAATATGATGTCCTCAGAGCGAATTGACCTTCCATTTTTTCTCTCCGACGTTCCGTTGCCATGGTAACCAAGGTTTTCTATAAAAACACCTTTTAACAAGGCATTTTTATACATCCCGTTACCATGGAAACAAATGTTGAATGTATATGCAATTTTCCGAAAAGATTATCTAAATCCTCTTAAGTTGATACAATTTGATTTTTCGATGCTCCTTCTTTCTGTGTGTCATGTAAATTTGCTTCAATTTCAAGAAAAATTGCTTACTAAAAATGAGCCATTTTCGGCCAATTTAGGCCTTATTTTACCTATATTTTACTTACTTTTGACAAGAGTAATAATGCAATTGCACATGATTTGAAATACAGTTGACTATTTCCTGAAGAGTATTATCCTAGGACTTCATGGGAATCGAAGGAAATTTATCTAGAAGTGAAATTTTTCTGTTTACATGCCTTTGAAATAGGTTACCATGGCAACATTTGGTACGAAGGTGTTAATACATGTCATAAGTAAAAAGCTAATTTCTACAGATGTATGCCTGCTATTGTTACAAAACTTGGTATGTATAGATGATTTAAAGACCATTTGATGCTATCATGACCTTGAGAAAATGTCAAGGTCATTTGCTCAATTTTCAAGGTCATTTAAAAATATATGCTATTTTCAGGCCAAATTTTGTTGTTTTTCACTAAAAAGAGACATGATTAACAGTAAACAGTATGGAACCTTGGCAAAACATGTACAATCAATCATCTGTAAAAGTATGATAAATGTATTATTTGTTGGGATGAGTATCACATTTATCAGAGTCCAATGAAGACCCCAAAAAATGTCACATATTTTACGAGAAAATTTTAGAAAATCGCAATTTTATGCTCTTTTGAAAGTATGTCATACATAGAAGTGAAATACAATTTAACAAAATTGTGATGAATTCTACTTCTTTTGATCGGTTGTTCAACTGTCAATATTTGAAATCAAAATATCTAATGAAATAAGTTAGAGAAATCAATTTAAATTAATTTTAAATCCTGATTTTTGTCTTAATTTTAGTCTTAAGTTAGAAATGACCTTGAGATTTGGACAGATGACCTTGAGATGATTTGAAGGTCAATTGATAATGATAAATATAATTTGTATACAGGTATGCTATTTCATAATCATAGGACTCAAACATGAGGAAAAACAATGTTTTTAAATACATGAAATATGCGGTATATGATAATATGGATTCCAAGTTGCTATAGCAACGGATTTTGATTGGCATTCATGACAATAGGTCAATTGTGAGTTTCACCATAGATTTCATTTCTTGATTTTTTTCCAGCTATATACATTTGTTTTTGCAAGGTGATGTTAAATACCCATAACATTCACCGAATAATGGTTTTCAACCTTCAAAATATTCAAAAACAGGCCAAAAATGACCCTAAAATAAGACCTTATTTTTGCTCAATTTTTCACATAATTTGCCTGAATATCAACAACTACCTGATAGCCCCCTCACCCGAAAAAATTATTCTTGTCAGAGTTAAACTTACAAAGAAAAGTTTTTGTGTTCATAAAGTAAATTTTGACCATGGTTTCCATGGCAACAGAATGCCACAATATGTCTTATCTCTCATATTTATGAGGGTGTCAAATAGATTGACCCCGTTACCATGGTAACCATTGTTCAAATATAACAATATGAATTGTTTTCATTGTTTTTACATTCAGTATGATAATTACAGAAAGTTTCATAAAAATTCATGACATGCCGTGGCCAGCTGTTTAAGGTTTTTACAGAGAATCCATATTAAGGTCCGGGATCCTTTAAAACCAATTTTCATGTACCAGACACGTGTTTCGGATATTAAATCCTCATCAGTGAAGCTTTGAGCCAAAGCGCTTTTTTAAGTACCCGAAAGATTCATATCCATGCTGTAAATTTATCTGTTCTTGAATGATGCTATGAATTTGATGAAGTAACATCTGTACCACTTGGTGAGTGTCGCTGCTAGTAGACCATGAGTCCCCGAGGGTACATGTTGCCAAGTCCGATCATCTTTTATTGATCGTTTCTTCAAACGCATTCGAAAACTTCTGCTGACAAAATGTCCTACAAATTTCTGAAAAGTGGGTCCTGTAGCATCATATCCCATCCCTTCTGATACGTCTTTCAATATTTTTGGACATAAAGTTTACAGCCTTTGGCCAAATTTTATCGTTTCAATTCGAAATAACGGACGAGAGTTAAGGTATCCGTTGTACAAATAAATATCAAGTGTATTATATAGTTCGAATCATGGCATATTTTTACCTAAATATACCTGATACAACATAAATAATAGTTTCTATCATCAAAGGTCAACATGCCGACCGTCACTCAAGCCACGGAAACTATCGAGACACTGCCGAAGATTACCGAGATAATTTTTACACTGTTTAAATGGACGAGACGTCCGCGAGATTTTCATTTGTACATTGGATACGTTAAGTACAAGAATCGTCAATGCTGTAAATTTATATGTTCCTAAATGAAGCTGTGTATTTGAAGACGTAGCATGACAAATATGGAATACAAATACGATTTTCAAAGGGAAAATTAATTAAGATAATACACTTGATTACATGCCAAAATGTATTTATGATGCAAATTTTATTTTATTGGGTTTGGAAAGGGTTTGAGGGCATGCTTGGTTGTTTATTTGGTATATACAGCAAGTTCAACTCATTAATTGTTAAATATTGGCTAACCATTATATTCTATATTAATTTACATAATAGAAATTCTCATATTTGATATCATATTATTACATGTTAATTATATATCTGTATACTCTTTCAAGTTCAAACATAATTTCAATGTGAGGTAAATCGACGATTTATATTTCAATAAACGCTTTAAACTAAAGGAACACGGAACGATATTTTGGGAAACGATGAATGAGGAAATTTAACATGTATCTTTCCTTTTCATGACTTTATTTACAGAATTCCTTCCTGTTTTCGTGCGTATTAAAAGTGTTTATTTGAACTTTGTCCTTCACTTTAGTGCAAAATTCCAATCGTGCTTTTTTGAAAGTGTCGTATTTCCAAATATATTCTGGTTCTTTAAATATTCGAGTACAAAACTGATTTGTCAATCATAACAACATGTTTGTAACCCATTTCAATGCTATTGACGGTTTTTTTTTACAACTACAGTACAGTACCAACAAGTAGGTTTCATGATATAAAAAGCGAATTAAATTCATTGTGACAGTTATTCCAGGTAGATACATACGACATTAGAATCAATTAATGTCTTCCTGAACAAAAATCAAAACATGAATGTTGTTAATAATGAATGTATCGAAACCTTCGTAACAAATTCCGATAAAACATTAGTCATAATTATAATTTACAATGTACATCATCTTTTAAATTCACACGTGTAGATTTCAATGGGCTTTTCTCAAATACTGTAATATACTCTCCTGTAAAATTATGGCAAGGCTTTAACTCCCCCCCCCCCTCACTGCTCCTGGAAAAAATGCGTCTGCGTATGTTGAATTTTATTCTTTTTTCCATTATTTGTACCTTAAAGAATTCCTACCATAAGATGTAAGGTGCAATCTTCCATGTCTCAAAAATATATAAGAATCATATATCATCAACGATTCAACGTTGTGTTGTAATAGCAGTTTTCATTGATTGCTAATGATCTAGAATGATTGTATCTGCATGTGTCGTTTTCTATCAGTACTGATGCAACATTTCTGTAGTAAGATGCTATATGGTCGTAAGCGGGCTCCTCCTTCCCATTGTCCCTTGATGAAGTGTTATATTGTTGCTCGGAAAAAGTTTTTGAATAGATGCCATCATCTACTGATTCTGCGTATTCGGTGTGTTTTGAACATGCAGCTCCGGCTTCTGTTCCGGTGTCTTCATTTATGATTCTCTCGTCCATTCCTTGTGTTCTCAAACTAAAGAATGAAGTATATTGACATAAAATAAGACTGAAAACAATGTGAGTTTAGGACGTGAAATTCTACAATTTCGTAAGGATAATGGTTTAACATTTAGTTTTAGCTGAGAGGGTAATCTGTTTTTGAACACAGGGTGTGGGGTAACTCGCAATAGTTTTGAGTTCAGGCAATCAAGAAAAATCGCTTTCCCTGGCAATTTAAGAATCAAGAAAATATTTTGAGAATAAACCCCGGCTAAAGACGGAAGATATTACACAAATTTACAAGAGATCTCACAAACAAGCTATGAGAACAAGAGGAAGGAGAAGTCATTTCGAAAAATATTCAAACCAACACTGAAATAAGAAACTAACAGTTCAAGACCTGAATAGAAGATATCATTGTATGAATGAACTGATGGATTCATGATAGCATGTGAATGAAGCTAATAAAATCATATGTAGAAATGTTGATAGTCATACTCACTTCCCATCATTGCCTTTGTCCTTCTTTGTTTTGTATTTCTGACACAGAACTGCTACTACACATAGGAGGATTACAAGAACAAGGGCCAAAGATATTGTTGCTGAAAAGTAGAAAAAAATCTTTTGAATAACAAAATAATGACAACCTTTTAACTGTTTGTAAATGATGCTTTTGAATTTAAAGACGTTTAACTCATTTATCTAGACCCATATTCTTTTCAATATAGATTAAGAATTCTCTCTTCATGCAGGGAAATCATGTGACTTTGCGAAAATTCTCCCTTGCGAAAAATTACCCGGTTGCTTTCTTTCATAGGCAGAGATGTTTTCATCGCAAATATGTGTTCACCAAGAGTCACGACTTGATGTTGTAGTTGCAGAAATTTCCCCAACGATTCCACATTAACAGTTTTTCATACGGGTAAGTGAAGAATACTGTAAACATTGTCATTTTCGCTGGGGGAAATTTTCGCGAAACGACCATTGTAACAGTAAGCGTGTGGAAATTTCGGCGAAATAGTGAGTATTCCCTTAACTTTTATACTGGTTGTAATTTTCATGCGGAGATCATTGCTGCGATGATAATACAACCGTCAAAAGCGCGAAAATTACCACAACGCAAAATATTCACGTTTACAGGTATCTGTACTAGTTTCTACTTACCGACGCTAAAATTTGCTTTTTCTGAGTTCTTATTGTTTTCTGTTCAATTCAAAGCAGAATAACAATATATGAGAATTTGGAATTGCTAATCCTTTGCAAAACAATAATGGATACCTGTTCATGTTATTACTGTAGTAAATGTTCTAAATGATAACAAGCTCATTCATTAGAGTGCGAGTGAGGGAATACACTCTAAGTAATGGAGCTTTATCTATAATTGTATAAAATTAAAAAAAAAAACATTCAGATGCAGCAGACACAGCATACCACCAAAAACACAGAGTAGACTAACACAACAGATGCAAAAAAGACAACAGAGGTTCATGAAAACATTAAGTTCAAAGGCTACACATTAGCACGCAAAACCATTAGGCAATCGGTGCAGACTTGTAATATTACGGAAGTGTTGCAATAAACACGCAATAAAACAAATATCAAAAATTTTGATAATAGGTAAAGAGAAGCACTATCTTTACATTAATGCGACTCTATATTCTCTGATTAATTTCTCCTGTTTTAGAAATTAATATTTGGAGTGAAGGACTAATGCTACCTTGTGTACAATGACAAATATTGGCAATGACCATGCCCCAGTACACATTACAAAATCGATAATTTAGGAAATCACAAACCGAAGGCACACGAATGTTTAACACGTCTTTAAATTCATTAGCATCATTTTAGAGCAGATAAATTTACAGCATGGACGAGACGTGCATGCACGTTTCGGATATTTAAGCCTCGTCAGTGATCCTCAATCTAGACAATGTAGTGTGGCCAAAATCTGTGAAATTTATGTCCAAAATAACATCAGGACAAAACAGGAATCAAGGCAAACGCACAGAAACCTCCACCACATGAAAATAAGCGAACTTCCAATTTAGGAGTTAGACCATCTGCCCAGGAAGGGTCAGCATCTGCTGCTTGTTAATTCCATTCCGGAAGATATAAATATAGTCTGTGGTTGAATGGTCCAAATGGTCTAAGGCAGAATATCATTCACCATTCTGGACAATGGGATATCATAGTGTATAACTAGTTCCAGGTATCGACCGTAGAACTTTCTCAGTGACGATGTTAGTCGATCATAAACGAATGAAAACTTATCTGAAAGACGCATAGCTTTCAGAATAAAATATTTATATTTGTTACGTGCTCGTGCATCACGTATCAATTGGGATAGGATATGAACACACCATAAGCAGGCGATGATGGGATGTTGCTACTCAGAAAAGCAAATTTTTGCTTCTGAAACTGAAGTCGTCATGTTTGTCATAGAGTGAGGAGTCCATGTGATCATCAGTATGATAGGACAGCATTATGTCCAATTAGAAAGCTGAATTATTTCTCTCTGTAGTCTCGTTGACTTCAAGCACCGACAGATAGATTCTGCTAAGGTAATAGGCGAATTTAGGATTATTGATGGACAGCACATCGTCTATTTATCTGTAAAAAGAAGGGAGGAGATCTCCAACAAGACCCCTTTGCAGCATCAACAGTAAAACACCAAAACACCCGATGCAAAAACACAAAAGACGAGTACAGCATGAGACGGAAAAGAGACATACGACATGTAAACATCAAACACAAACGACTACACATAAACCGACGAGACCAATGGGTAACCGGTGCCGACTTTGGACGGCCATCTGTCACGCAAGTAGCAAATGGTGTGGTTATCCTGGATTACGTGCGCACAACCCTCTCACTTCTCCAATTACCCAGAGGTCTCGAAGAACGTACAATTGTGGTGTAAAACAACCTCCTCACTGTAAGATGACATCACACAAACAAGACCGCGAAACGCAGAGGCCCCAGAGACACAGATGAATATGTAAATGGATATAAAAAGAGGGCATGCGTAATACAATCCGTGCTCTGCCGGCTGTAGCGAGCTCATATATGTAATCACCCGAGGAGTCCGACTGACATTCAGAGAGGACAGGTGGTCGGGGCCCTGTCTTCTCTAAAGAGGTTTGGACAGGGCCCGTCATGGAGTCCCGTCGTCACAGTCAGTCACAGTGCAAGTCTCAAGGATGCGCTTGTACAAGACTGTAGATTGGTCAAGTACCAAGCCTAGTGTCCGTCTGGTGACATTAGGATCATATCCACGATATAAAAGGCGTTTGATGATTCTGACGCATTTTCGATGGTTATGCTGCCTACCTTTGATCCTTTTTATTTTGTTTATCATATCACCATAAAAGACAGGTTGTGTAATACCCATAGTAATGTACTCCGTTGCATGTATAGATCCGAATTTTAAAAGAAGCTGACTGTAATTCTTGTAAAATTTCCAGAAAGTCTTAACTAATTTATGAAAGCGGAAACCTTGACCTAAAAGTTTTTTGGTAATTTGTAAATTTCTACTGTGAAAATCCAAAATATCAGTACATGCTCTAGCGTACCGGATGAGCTGTGATATGTAAATGCCATATGACGGTAATCTTGGAACATCACCGCCAAAGGAAATTTACTATGTTGAATCCAAAATCATCCCTTTTGTCATATACACTTGTATGAATCTTTCCGTCTACAATTTTGATATTTAGGTCCAAAAAGGGTGTTTCTGTATTTGAAAGGTTTGCCTTGTTAAGGGTTAATTCTTGTGGATAAATTTCATTCTTATATAATTCAAAAGCAGGATTGTCAATGGTTAGAATATCATCCAGATACCTAGAAGTATTATTGAAACATTTCAGCTCATCAAATTTTCTTTGCTTTTGAAGATTTTGGATAAATTCTTTTTCATAAGTGTATAAAAATAAATCTGCAACAAGAGGCGCACAGTTAGTACCCATAGGAATTCCTACAACCTGCTTGTATAGATCCTCACCAAATCTAACATAAATATTGTCCAAGAGGAAGGACAAGGCATTACACAGGTCACTACATGTCCATGATTTGTATGATTTGTAGTCTGTCGAGGAAAAGAAACCCTTCGATTCAGATGTACAAATGTAAGTTTTTCGCTCTCGATCAAAACACCATTTAATGAGATTAGATAATCGATCATTAATTTTGTCATGAGGAAGTGTGGTGTACATATTAGAGAAGTCGTATGAAGAAATCGTATTGGCTTGGAAATTTCCAGATTTCATTTTTTCAATCACATCCCCTGAATTCTTAATAGACCAAAATAAATTTACATCGTTCCTGTTTAGAACCGTTTCACAATATCTAGTTATGTGTTCTTTAATAGCAGTAAGTGCTGACGTCAGATTTCTAGACAAAATTGTAGTGGAGCAGTTACTAGAATTAGCAATAAATCGAAATTTGTAAGGAGACTTGTGCAGTTTCGGTATGCAATATAGTGTTGGGAGATCCAGTTTAGAAATAGAGATATTGAATGAAGACAGTTCACTGTTATGCTTGCCTAAAATGTTAGATGCACTTTCATTGCTTTTGATATATGTATTAGTAGACGAAAGTTCCGAAATCAAAGTTGATATGTAGTAACGTTTTCAAATGATAATGGTGTTGTTGGCTGCTTTATCAGCTGGTGCAAAGACATATTTTTCATGTAATTTACTTAGTTTGGATTTGAAATATCTTTCTTATTTGGAACGTGGATTTTGAAAAAGATGAGGGTTTTTATGGAAGTTATCTATTCGAATATCCGTTATATCTAAAATGAGGTTTTTCCAGTCATTCAGAGCATGCGGTTCAACTCCTTCTGATTTACACCATCTTTTCGTATAATTATCTAAGGCTTCCGTAAGCACTTCACGGCATTTGACAAAATCTATCTTGGATGGGATTCTATACTTAGGTCCTTTTTTAAGAAGACCACGGAGCTGGCTGTCTTGGATAATTGAAAAGTCACCTGTAACAACATGGCCAGCTGGTTTGTAGAGATATTTAGAAGTTGCACATTCTCAAGAAGCAGGACACGATTCAAGTATGCCAGGATCCGTTGTAACTTTATTATAGTTAAAAACAAAGTTTCGAATAGGTTTCTTGTACTTATAACAAATAAGAGGTGGCTCTAAATTTTCAAAATATTGAGGAATGGTACTTTGTACGCGATGATCCCGAAAAATATTAGAGATGTTTAGAAGATCAAAACCTTTGTTAATAAACGGGATTTTTATGAATCGTCTTTTCGGTGAGGTGTTTTTCACAATAGGATAAAGTTTATACTGAGCGAATGAGACAATGATATTAAGTCTGAATCAGTCAGTGTTTCTTAAGAATGCAACCTCTGCTTCATCCAAGACAGATTTCAAGTGCATAACTGGTATTGACGACAGAGCATGTAACAGCCCATGTCTTCCGCCATTGCGTGCTATAGTAAGTAAATCGTTGAGAGAGCGGTATATTCTGGATCGTTTTCTTTTTTGTCTGTTTCGTCTTTTCCCGTGTGACCTGTATTTCCTTTTCGCGTTTGGGCGAATTGAAAAGATGTTGATATTGGTAGAAGCTGAGGAAATGTTTCCTTGTCCATAAATTTGATCGTTTAAACCAAGAGGGTACGCAGTCTGAAGTTTGGTGATCCAGGCAAGTTCAGCTTGTAGTCGGCGTTTTTTAATTTCGGTCTTACTTGTAAGTGAAGTTAAAGTCAGAAGTTAAGTATCTTTTCCCCCTCAGAGACCAACGATTGAATGAATTCAGCTTCGTACGAGTAAAGAAAAATGTCAGCAAAGAGTGGTTCCCATTGGAATTCCGACAATTTGCTGGCAGACCTTTCCTCCAAACACCACAAAAATGTTGTCAGGAAGTTTAACATCCGAAAATATCTGTTTCATTGTATTATTTTCAAAATCTGACTTTTCTTTTACAAAGTAGGTTTTGTCATAGTTAACAACAATAAATTTGTATTATCGGTTGCCGTTCTTGTTTATAAACACATTCCTTTTTTTTTTTCGATTCTTTCTTTCAATTAGGATCTAGGATAGTAGTGTAATGTGTCGAAGATCGAATGGACTCTACTAAAATAAATGGATTTAGATGTTTAAGATGCTCGTTCGCCTTCTTTAAATTCCACATCTGGTTAAAACCCTACGAGAATATACAGTCGAATCATATTATTGAAGTCCAGATTTGATTTCAGATAAAACTTCGGTGAGTGAGATCGATACAGATTTGGCTGAACATTTTGAGGAACCAGCGATGAAACGTTGTTTTACGGATTCTTATGCATTTCAGGTATACACTATAAGTATGGTAAATATAAATCGAAATTGTTTGTGTCAAAGCCGAACGAAGCGAGAGCTGATTTGTGATCTATTATTTCAGAGACAGAAAGGTTTATTGGGTTGTAAGTGGGATTTCCAGGTGTCGAATTAAACCAAAGTCTAACAAAGCTGTCGAAAAAACAATTGAAATATTGCCTCAAGCATCAATTTATTGACCAATGAAATTCCAAGAATGAATAAAGGTAATATTTTTTTTCTTTTGACGAATGCATTAAACGGTTTCGGATGAAAAAGACGAGTAAATTAGAATAAATACTTTATTGTTGTCTTTGAAACTGTCATTTTCTAGATGGTTACCTTGATGAGGTGTTGAATTCTTGTCATTAGTACTTGCACCGGTCGGCTGAGTGGAGTCTGGATATAGTTCTACAAATTTAAAACCGAACTTTAAACTGTTTGGAGGAGCGACACATACTTAATAAATGAATTATATGCAACAATATTGTAAACGTTAAAATATGAACTGCAGAGGTGAGGACACCATATCCTTTATATTATTTGATTGCATTGATACGTCTCAAACATATCATTTCGATTCATTTCAAGAATAAATTATTTTATTTTGTGGTATTTTCTTGTTATATGGAGATCTGCATTTGAAACAAGTGTGATACGAAAAGCTATATCTCACCTTTGTTACCCTTAGTTTGTATACTCTTGGTAGAGATTCGAGAAGAGCCACGAGTAACAGCTAATGAAGTTTTCAGTCTAGACGTCGTAGAATATCTTTAACTTGTCGTGTTTATTTTTCTTCTAGTATTTAAACTTGTTGTGGTCGGTTTTTGTCTCAGTTTAGTAGTTGACTCGAACATCGCCCTGTCTTTAAAAGTTATTTGACTTATGATCTTAATTCAATTGCTGCTTTACTTTTATCGATGAATTTCGTCCAGATTTATAAGAAAGCCTGTCCAATCTCTTTTGTCAGAGAGCTGTGTTCTGGACTACGAAATATACCATAGAAGATGTACCAAACGTAGTTCAGGTGTGAAAGATCCAGGGGAATATGACATGATGTTGTGTGTGACTCCTTTAACAAGGCAATCGTGACACCCCCCCCCCTCCCAAATGGAGGCAGGATCGTGCGCCTGCGAGGAGTAAGCGTCCTCTGACTGTATACAATACTCACCATTTATGAAATATGGAATTCGAGTCAAAATAGGTAAAACAAACTAGACAAACGTCGAAATTCGCAATATATTTTTTGTAATGAGGTCTTGTGTACATTTCTCCTTAAATTCTTTTTTCCAGCGGATGTAAAATACAATGTTCTCTTTATTTTGGCCAAATATTTATTATAATAAAAATATTTCACACCCGCTACCGAAACAATTTTCTGTTCTCCGCCCCTTATTATTTTTAATTGACCCCAACACCTCACTGAACGCTCATAAAACTTCCTAACGTTACAATCGACTGCTGTCTTTATGGAATAAAATGACCGATGAATAGCAAAATAATCCCATTTGAAGGTTTGTAAATCAAGGTAGGAGACTGAAGTGCTGCTCGCATTTGTTTCTTTGATTTCCAGTTCTCTGGGATTTACTGCACCAATGTAATCGAATAATCATTAAAGAAGCATCTATAAGTTATTCAGTCTCAACGTCGAGAAGGCAAGGCAAAATAATTAGATTTTCCAAAGGATCGGTTGCGAACATCGGAATGAATAAAAATACGAAGTAAGACGCGGTGCCCGGGATGAGTCAGCGTATCCTGATTGCATGCAACACCGGTTATTGTCTCCATGTACATATTGATGTACACATCAGGTAAGTCTTATTTGTTTGGTGATGATGACAGCCGTGTCTTTGATCATTCTGGAAAGGTGGATCTGATATGCTTTTATTATATCCCCGTAGCGACCGAGAACTTCCTCAAAGATGATTTCAGCCGTTGAGCAATAAAACCCTAAACAAGTAGCTTACTTGAAAGCCGTCTGGCTCTAACGATGAAATCGACATATTTGGAACATGCTCTGGCGTACCGTTTGAGCTGGAAAACAAAAACGCAATAAGCAGGGGAAGACGGAATTTTGCTACTCATGAAATGAAATTAGTTATGTGGAAGCTGAAATCATCACGCTTGTAATACAGGGAGGTGCCCAAATGGCCGTTTGCATCGAAACATAGAAGTGTATCCAAGTTCAAAGCGGATCTTACAAAGTAAAATTGTTTGCCGCTTTGTCAGCAGGAACAATGATATATTTTTCATGGAGATCAGAAAGTTCTTTGGCAACAACAAGGTCATGAAAAATTGACTCGAGTCTGTTGTTAACTGAGTGTAGAAGACGCCGTATACTTCTTTTAAGTGATTCTCCGAGCGTGTGTCTAGTTCCATGTCCTCCTTTTTTGCCCACCGTCTAATAATTTATTATTGATGTTCGTTTATTTATGTTTTTATTATAATCTGGCTGAGGAAAAAAATTGATGTGAATAGAATATGATCATATGATGGAAAAGGGGAGGAGAGGATAGGATATGACAGGATATAAAAGAAAGGATTGGAAATATGTGGGTAGGATGACGTTTGATTGAGGTGTATAGAAAAGGATGAAATAAAAAAGGATTGGATTATGTAGGAGAAGATAGGATTCGATATAATGGATAGGAGGTTGGTATAGGATAGTCGATTGGATAGGATCGGATAAAGACAACATTGTCGCAGTACTCGATATAGCTGATAGTTTCAAATTACTGATGATTGTAGTGATTTCTTTTTACTAGGAAAAAACACATTAAAGCGTACCTTTAGTTTTACATAGACTGTGAAAAGGATGTCCGCAGTCAGACTGGCTACATGATGTCCTTAATGTTCCAGAAGGCCTAACATTGAATTCAACATATCCATTAATACAATTGTTGTTTGACGAAAATATCCATGTTCCATTACCTAAAACATAGAAAACTTTCATTTTTACCACTCTTTGTTTAATGTATTTTACTCACTGGAAGCATGCTAGCATATTTAACTATTTTTCGAGTGCCTGAAGATGAAGTTTAGACTTTCGATATTTTTAGGACAAAGCTTGCTCAGTCTTTTGCCATATCACATTGTTTGGATTAAGGATAACTGACGACGGTTAAGTATCCAAAACGTGCATGCCTGATCAATGCTTTAAATTCATGTGTTCTTAATGAATTTGAAGACTTAACATTTTACCAATTGGTGGGTGTCATTGCTAGTGGACCAGGAGTCCCCCCGAGTGCACATGTAGCCAAGTCAGATAAACTTCGATTGATCGTATCTTCAAATGTATTCGAAAAGTTCAAAATTTTCTCTAAATTTCTGAACAGTTAGTCCTGAAGCATCATATCCTATCCATCCTTCTAAGTCTTTCTGTATTTTTGGACATAGTTTATTCCGTCTTTCGCCATTATCTAGGGCAATATGGCACAATTGTGTAAGTCTCCATTAACAAGGCAATCGCAAACCCTCGGATGGAGACCAGACACCTGGTCCTTCCACGAAAGATTAAATTCCAGCAAGTGTTTTATACCTGTTTAAGGTCGGACTTTACTTTATCTTTTTAATTCTATGACCAAGGTTATCGATATATTTAGCACTAATCTCCTGAACATTTCAAGTTTTATTTTTAGAAGTTGAGATGCTTTTAGGAATAATTTGTATTACTCAAAACCATCAATACACACTAATGATGCAACGGATTCTAAAAGCAGACATGAAAAATGCAGACACATTTACATTTCATTCTTACCTTCTTCACAGTTATCGATCCAGAAATATACATGATTGACCTCCCTCTCCTTCGTGAGACGTCTTATTTCGGCAATTATAAAACTGTTAGATAGGTCATTCCACTTGAGAAATGAACTTTTGTCGTTGTCGCAGTATTTCACAGCGTCATTGTAGTCGCGTGTTTTTCCCATCTTAATGATGTTCGTCACAACTGAAAATAAAGCATACATGAATTATGAGTTGTGAGAAAATACAATTTTTATTTCAAATCATTTGATAAACCAGTGTGTTAGATTTATCAATAAAAAATAAAAATTAAGTTACCTGATGGAATGGAGATACATAAAAGTAATTGCTGTATACGTTCCATCCTTCTTACATATGGTATTTATTAACTGTTTGAGAGGAAAATATTCAGGATATGTAAATATATATATTTATATATGAGCACAGGAATAAAGATAACAATGTATCAATGCATTTTGCGCTTTCATTGAGGAAATGAATTAACATGCCCTTGAACCGAATTGTCTTTATTTCCTTTATATACAATGATCGAATATACATGTATGTATATCATGGTCGATTACAATGAATTAAATTTTCATTATCAATAGAAATATAATTGACAACCAAAGTAATTTTAATTATATTACATTAAAAGTATTGGTGACCTCAAACTAAAAAACTCAAATCTTGGAAAAAGTAAGAAGGGTATATGTTGAATACTAGGTAGTTAAAGGTACTACATATTTTTGAAAGGAAATATTATCCTTGATACAGATAGATGACTTCCATATATAAAAAACCAAAGGAAAACTTTGTATTCTGTAGAAAATATATAGAAATATATAACAATTTATGCAAAAAAGTCAAAATCAAAATATTTATGGTTGTCTTTCTAGTATCAAGGGTCATTTGTACCGTGAATATTATTATCTTTCAGAAATTATCTTACATGAAAACGCCCTTTTGTGCAGATAAATGCCTTGCGATGTGTTAAACGAATGTTAAACGTCTCCAAATTCGTTAGCATCATTTAAAAGCAGATAAATTTACAGCATGGACCAGACATGCACGTTTCGGGTATTTAACCCTCGTCAGTGATTCTCAATCTAAACATTGAAATAATCTATGAAAATTATGTCCAAAATATACCGAAAGATGTAGAAAGATGACTTTGATATGATGCTTCAAGACCTAGGTTTCAGACATTTTAGGAAATTTTGTAAACAGAAATTTTCTTATGCGTTTGAAGAAAAGACTTACCGAAATTAATCGAACTTTGCTACATGTGCCCTCGGCGACTCCTGGTCCACCAGAATTGACACTTACCAAGTGGTACAAATGTAAAACGTCTCCAAATTCGTTTGCACCATTTATAAGCAGATTAATTCAAAGCATGGACCAGACATGCACTTTTCGGTATTTAACCCACGTCAGTGATCCTCAATCTAAACATTGAAATGAGGCTAAAATCTATGACAATTATGTCAAAAATATACCGAAAGATGTAGAAAGATGACTTTGATATGATGCTACAGGACCCAGGTATCGGAAAGTTTGTTAACAGAAATTTTCGAATATGTTTGAAGAAAAGACCAACCGAAATTGATCAAACTTTGCTACATGTGCCCTCGGCGACTCCTGGTCCACCAGCATTGACACTCACCAAGTGGTACAAATGTTTAAACTCTCCGAATTCGCTAGCATCATATAAAAGCAGATTAATTTACAGCATCACATGTAGCCAAGTTCGATCAACTTCGGTTGATCGTCTGTCTCTTCAACGCATTTGAAATTTTCTGTCACAAAATTTCATGAAATTTCTAAAACATGGGTCCTGCAGCATCATATCCCACCCATTCTGCTACGTCTTTTGGTACATTTTTGGACAAATTTTCATGCCTTTTGGCCATAATACATTCTTTAGACTGAGGATCACTGACGAGGGTTTAGTACCCGAAACGTGCATGTCTGGTCCATACTGTAAATTTATCAGGTTTTAAATGATGCTATTGAATTTAAAGACGTTTATCATTTGAACTACTTGGTGAGTGTCACTGCTGGTGGACCAAGAGTCCCCGAGGGCACACGTAACCAAGTTCGATCAACTTCGGTTGGTCGTCTGTCTCTTCAACGCATTTGAAATTTTCTGTTACAAAAGTTCATGAAATTTCTAAAACGTGGGTCCTTTAGCATCATATCCCACCCATTCTGCTACGTCTTTTGGTACATTTTTGGACATAATTTTCATACTTTTTGGCCATAATACATTCTTTAGACTGAGGATCACTGACGAGGGTTTAGTACCCGAAACGTGCATGTCTGGTCCATGCTGTAAATTTATCAGGTTTTAAGTGATGCTATTGAATTTAACGTTTGTCATTGACCAGACATGCACGTTTCGGATATTAATCCTCGTCAGTGATCCTCAACCTAAACATTTCAATAATACCGATATCTATGAAAACCATGTCCAAAATATACCTAAAGATGTAGCAAGATGACTGTGATATGATGCTTCAGGACCAAGGTTTCGAAAATTTTAGGAAAGTTTGTAAACAGAAATTTTCGAATGCGTTTGAATTTGGTGCTCTGTTGTGAGTACTGTTGATAGTCGTCGTCAGGACCTTCTTTATCTCATTTGGACGACGCAATTCACTTTTTTGCATTCATAAACACATTGTTTAATCTGAAAATGTAATGATCGCTGTGCGATATAAGTCCCCTACCGGCGGCATAAATTTATGTCCTGCTTTTCTGTTCATCAGTTCATTATCTGCAAGAACAGCCAAGAAAAGTCTGTGTAACTAAATTCACGAAATTTACTAAGTCCAAGGGCCATAACTCTTGTGAAAATTAGTCAATCTAAATTAAACTCGAACTTGATCTGCATCACACTATAATATATTCACATTCAAAAAATCAGATCATTATCTGCAATAACAGGCATGAAAAATGCCGGAAAATTGATGACTGAAAATTTTATGAATTTGCTAAGTCCTAGGGCCATAAGTCTTGTGAAAAGAGGCCAATGGAAACCAAACTCAAACTTGGCCTGTATCACACTGAGATGTATTCATATACCAAAAATCAGTTTAATATTTGCAATAGAACCGAAGAAAAGTCCGGAAAACTGAAATTTTCATTAAATTTGCTGATTCAAGGGCCATAAATCTTGTAGAAAGAGATCAATCTAAAGCAAACTCAAACTTGATCTTTACCATATTGAGATATATCCATATACCAAAAATAAGTTCAATTTATGCAACAACAGCGAAAAAAAGTCCGGAAAACTGATATTTTCATAAAATTTGCCAAGTTCAAGGGCCATAACTCTTGTAAAAATCGGTCAATCAAAAGCAAACTCAAACTTGATCTGTTTAACATTGAGATTTATCCACATACCAAAAATGAGTTCAATATATGCAACAACAGCGAAAAAAAGTCCGGAAAACTGCAAATGGGACTGACAGACATACGGACGGACAGACAGACAGACGGAGAGGAAACTAAGAGTCACCTTCGGCGTTGCCGGTAGGAGACTAAAATGGGTTTGAATGCGAATGAATTAAGCGTGTAACTCTTTTCATTTGAAATTAATCCATAAAGAACAATCCAATTCAAAACTGCCATACTGACTCCATAGCGACGACTGTTGCGTAGTTATCAGTATTTTGTACATGCACATAAAAAATAAATCCGTAGGTCTCCTTAAAAGTGACCACATTGTCTAGACATCAACGTTGTTAGATTTCAAATCAATCGTAATAAAGTCCATTTATAAAACATGAGTTTAAAGAAATTAAATAGGAGGATAAGAAACTTATATCTTTCAAGATTGAATTATATGATAGGGGTCCGTGTAACAATTAACCATTCAAATTTCATGGACCCAAAATGATACAACAAATACATTGAATTACAATTTACACGGTTTTTGCTTGTCTGAATAACTCTGCGTCATATCAAAATCTCATTTTATCTTTTGACGAAAATGATGACTTAAAAACTTAAAAAAAAAAGATGAATAAGGCGACTTCAAAATTACAAATTTCCGTTTCCTAAATATTAACATTATAGATATCGTAATCGATACACTATTGTAGTGCAAGCTAAAAATATGACAATTTCTGATAGCAAGGATACTAACCGAAAAACTATTAAACAAAGGGAACATTGTGAGCGACTGGCTTTGCCAATGCCAAAATATTTGAGACAATACAATGAACATATCTTAAAAGCAGATTTGTTGCATGCAAGCAGGAGATGCTCACTCTTCCTAGACACCTGGTCTCACTCCTTCGTATGGAGTTCACTACTCTTCATATGATAGATTTTTATCATTTCTGTCCTTTTGCCTTAGTTCTGGTTTTATCCTGGTTTTGTATGCCTTGGTTAGATCCGGCACAACCTTCTTACTTTTTCGATTACCCAGAGGTCTCATAGAACGCACAATTGTGGTATAAATAACCTCATTGTAAGATGACAATACAAGTCGGCGCCATGGTCTAGTGGTTAGGGCGTCGGGCCAGAGGCCGTAAGTTTGCTGGTTTGACTCTCACTAGGACCACGGGTCGGCCGACATATTCTTATGTATGTTCTGTGTTAATACAAAAACAAGAGCCCCAGGAGGGCACAACGCTCACCTGATACCCATGATCACTAGAGCCTTTGGCTCAGGTGAGCTAATAAGGGAAGAAAAATTTTTGTTGGGGTCCCGCCGGGGTTTGGAGCCACTCCCCATGGGTCCATTGGGCATGGAAAACATACACTATACCTATGTACAATCTTAAAAAATATTCCTTAAAAATCCAAAAGTGGATATCTTGACAAAATTCTTTCACTTGAAGGGTACCATGCATGAGTACCTCATATCTACAAAATGTCATGACAATCTGAAGAGTGGTTATAGAAAAGAAGCAGAAAATGTATGAAAATCACCCCCCCCCCCCCTTCCTTTTTACATAAGAAAAAAATTCATAAAAAATCAAAAAAATAAAATTTAAGCATAAAATTCATATCAAAGCAATGATTAAGTTAGATATGATAAATATGCAGTAAATGAGTGTGTAAAATCATACACATATTGAGTTATTTAAAGAAATAGTGCAAAAATTTGCATTTCTGACTAAGTCCGAAGAGACGTCAAAAAAGCGTCAAAAATTTGAGTTCGGAGTGGAACCAAAAATAACAACACTTCTTAAGACATCTCTCTAGATCATCCTGATGCTTTCGGTTTGTCGATACGTGCTTCCGTTCTGAAGAAGAAGTTTGTCAAAGGAGGGTACCCCCCGTGACCTACTTTTGCCTGTGGTGGCGCCACCTGTTGAGGGATCCGGACGAAAAACAACAACACTTGTAGGGGACTATTAGTACTTTATACCTACCAAGTTTCATCAAAATCCCTTTAGCCATTCTTGAGAAGAAGTCGAAAATGTGAAAAGTTTACGACAGACAGACGACACACGACACACGACAGACGACGGACGACGGACGCCGGACGGACCGCTATGACAATAGCTCACTAGAGCCTTTGGCTCAGGTGAGCTAATAAGGGAAGAAAAATTTTTGTTGGGGTCCCGCCGGGGTTTGGAGCCACTCCTCATGGGTTAATTGGGCATGGAAAACATACACTATACCTATGTACAATCTTAAAAAATATTCCTTAAAAATCCAAAAGTGGATATCTTGACAAAATTCTTTCACTTAAAGGGTACCATGCATGAGTACCTCATATCTACAAAATGTCATGACAATCTGAAGAGTGGTTATAGAAAAGAAGCAGAAAATGTATGAAAATCACCCCCCCCCCTTCCTTTTTACATAAGAAAAAAATTCATAAAAAATCAAAAAAATAAAATTTAAGCATAAAATTCATATCAAAGCAATGATTAAGTTAGATATGATAAATATGCAGTAAATGAGTGTGTAAAATCATACACTTATTGAGTTATTTAAAGAAATAGTGCAAAAATTTGCATTTCTGACTAAGTCCGAAGAGACGTCAAAAAAGCGTCAAAAATTTGAGTTCGGAGTGGAACCAATAATAACAACACTTCTTAAGACATCTCTCTAGATCATCCTGATGCTTTCGGTTTGTCGATACGTGCTTCCGTTCTGAAGAAGAAGTTTGTCAAAGGAGGGTACCCCCCGTGACCTACTTTTGCCTGTGGTGGCGCCACCTGTTGAGGGATCCGGACGAAAAACAACAACACTTGTAGGGGACCATTAGTACTTTATACCTACCAAGTTTCATCAAAATCCCTTTAGCCATTCTTGAGAAGAAGTCGAAAATGTGAAAAATTTACGACAGACAGACGACACACGACAGACGACAGACGACAGACGACGGACGACGGACGCCGGACGTATCGCTATGACAATAGCTCACTAGAGCCTTTGGCTCAGGTGAACCAATAAGGGAAGAAAAATTTTTGTTGGGGTCCCGCCGGGGTTTGGAGCCACTCCCCATGGGTCCATTGGGCATGGAAAACATACACTATACCTATGTACAATCTTAAAAAATATTCCTTAAAAATCTAAAAGTGGATATCTTCACAAAATTCTTTCACTTGAAGGGTACCATGCATGAGTACCTCATATCTACAAAATGTCATGACAATCTGAAGAGTGGTTATAGAAAAGAAGCAGAAAATGTATGAAAATCACCCCCCCCTTCCTTTTTACATAAGAAAAAAATTCATAAAAAATCAAAAAAATAAAATTTAAGCATAAAATTCATATCAAAGCAATGATTAAGTTAGATATGATAAATATGCAGTAAATGAGTGTGTAAAATCATACACTTATTGAGTTATTTAAAGAAATAGTGCAAAAATTTGCATTTCTGACTAAGTCCGAAGAGACGTCAAAAAAGCGTCAAAAATTTGAGTTCGGAGTGGAACCAAAAATAACAACACTTCTTAAGACATCTCTCTAGATCATCCTGATGCTTTCGGTTTGTCGATACGTGCTTCCGTTCTGAAGAAGAAGTTTGTCAAAGGAGGGTACCCCCTGTGACCTACTTTTGCCTGTGGTGGCGCCACCTGTTGAGGGATCCGGACGAAAAACAACAACACTTGTAGGGGACCATTAGTACTTTATACCTACCAAGTTTCATCAAAATCCCTTTAGCCATTCTTGAGAAGAAGTCGAAAATGTGAAAAGTTTACGACAGACAGACGACACACGACTCACGACAGACGACAGACGACAGACGACGGACGACGGACGCCGGACGGATCGCTATGACAATAGCTCACTAGAGCCTTTGGCTCAGTTGAGCTAAAAATGTCATTGTCTGTGTTGTTTACAACAATACAAACAGACAGCATGACACACGGGACCAAGAAACACACATATGGATATGACATAAAACAAAAAATTTCTTTTCAGCTTTAACAGATAAATTATTTACAACAAATGGTCGACAAAGTTTTTTTTTCTCTGATATTGTTTACGAAACCAAGGTCAAATGGATCCGGTAACCTTTCTCCCTTTTGTTACAGAAAAGCGCTAACAGCTGATTGTGTATTGGCATTTGAGGTTCCCTCTAATGGATTTCTGTTCTCTATAAACAAAATAACATTAAAATTGAACATCTTTACAATAAATAAATACTCAATATCCATAAATTTTCGGCCACTTGGCCTTTATCAAGTGAAAAGCACGGATATAAAAGAATTCTACGTAATATCCATAACTGCTGGTAAACAAAGTCCAGCGTAAAATAAACAAGGTATGACGTCACATATAACAATCAACAATGTACTTTTCTTTTTATCTTTCATATTCAAAAGCAATAATGTTTCATATTTGAATCGCTATTTTGTCTCGTCGTTATTGATTTCTTTGAGACGACTATTAGTTAAGAATATATAAAGAAGATAATAGAGTTACTCAATGGAGACTTATGTTATATGCGTATAGTAAAATATTACCTGCATTTAGTTTGGACATAATTTGCCTCGCTTGATCTTCCTTTGATTTTAAGTTTACCCCAAATATATCTTGATGGAATGAATTGTTCGTCTGTAATGATATGAAATATATGACAACATCGAACAATATTCTCATGAAATGACAAACAGCTATGCAAATCATTTCTTCGTTGCTGCTCTGAATCTCCTTTAGTGATACTTTCACGCCGTGATTTGCTATTTGTACTCGATTTTATCATATTTCTGACTTATTATCTTCGTTTAAAGACATCAGTTATGATAATAATCGACATACTCATAAGTGAGTGGAAATCAGAATCCAGAAATTACAATCAAGAGGCATTAAAAACTGAAAAATACCAAACAAAACATATATTATTTAAGAAATAAAAAACGACAAGCCGGGCTCTATTGTCTCATAATGCCCGAGCGTCCTCAGCCAATCACACGTCAGCGGCGAGGTGTTGAATGTGATTGGCCGAGGACGCGAGGGCATTATGAGACAAAAGAGCCCGGCTTGTCATTTTTTATTTCTATTCTAATGATGACCATCGATTCTTGGTAAAAACCAGTTCCTGCCGGTTTGTCTGCTTACAGATAATGGGTAGGCGTGGCTTATCGCTATAGGTCCTATATTGGAGAATAGAGCCCGACTCGCGTCTGTTGTCTTAATAGGGAAAAAGAATCAAGTCATATTAGAATAGGAGATACCAGAAAGTGAAAGCAGCGGTACACAATTAGAAAATCAATGAATTCAACACTATTTCAAAAAATATTGATTACTTGACCTTCAAATCAGAAAGACATTTGGCTGCGTCTTCTGTGCTCATATTTCCTTTGTTCTGTAAAATCTGTTCAAGTGTCAATTCCACTTCTGACGCCATTATGACGTCACCACATACATAGAAATGTCCGCCTTTTCTCATTAACTGGTGGTATATCCTGTCTTCATTCTTCAGAATCATGTCTTGGACATATGTCTGTAAAGATATGATTGGTTTTTTTTTTAGAATTTAAATATAAGGCATTGAAAATGATCGTTACAAATCGCATGTTGTAAAAGAGTTAAAGACGATCCTGACGATTATCTCAACAGTACTCACAATAGAGCACATAAATGAGCATCGACGGACCCCTAGCAAGCTAGAGGTGGGACCAGGTGCCCGGGAGGAGAAAGCATCCCATGTTTGGCAAGCCGCAAACCAATTCATGCCTCTATGTCAAATGGCATTTAACATTCAAATCTACATATGGATCAGATTATGCAGATGATGTGTAAACGAGCTGGAAACAACGAAAGATCTTTTTTTTAAATTAGGTTCGAACAGTGCACATAGATCGCAGGTAGTGCTTTTTCACAAATTCAGATTTCTTCATTATTTATTGAAACAATTTCCTCGGGTCGAGACTTTGAGATCCCCCCTTTTCTTTTTTAAGCCCATTTTTATGATGACAATAAGTTTTAAATCATGCATTTATCTTCATAACCATGATTTGAAATACTTAACATTGCAGTATAAATGAATACACATACCTTTTTGACTCCTGGTTCTCTGCTCAGAGCTACATTGACTTCGCTAAAGACCCTATCATTTTTACAAACATCAAGCTCAGCTCCATAGATGTTATCAACAGCTGATTGTCGACATCCAAAGTAAATGTCCATATCACCCCAGCGCTTTGTGTTCCAACTTGAAAGGAGGAATACAAATTATGTATTTAGGTACAAACGTCTAGTTTTCTGATATCTCAGTGAAAGCTGTTATAGGTACTTACATAAATCAAAGTTTCATTCAATATTTCTTTAAAAAGGGGGTTTTGAATATGAGCACTCAAATAGACAATTAGTAATGCAAATGACTTATAGATGCATAGGGACAGAATGAGCCTTCATTTAATGCATCCCTTTCATAATGTGTTTCAAAATACAACTCACAGGGTGACGGTAGAGTTCTCTGTCCACTTGTCTCTGCTGCCAGAAGCTTCTGAACGGTGCTATACCTGTACCTATACCAACCATTATAAGTGGGAGGGTAGCGTCTTCGGGTAGGTGGAAAAGAGGAGCCCTAAGATAGATCAATGTAAGAGTGTGTAAGGGAAGTTTGAAATGAAAGGAATATTCTTTAGTAGTTAAGATTATATAAGAATCCAGAAATTATTGAAATGACATTTCATTATAACTGATTTGATAACTTTGACAAATGCAAATTCTCAATTTCTGAAGTAATATATAACCTTAGAGTAAAAAATATTTCACCAAAAGCGAAGTTTAAAATCATATTATTTCAAGCAAACTTTGTTCCTGTTATGCTTCGAGAACCTTGTTTCAACTTCTGATCCACTTTGTATGCAATTTTTTGGTCTAGTACTTCTACTGGAATTCAATTGAATATAATGGAATAAAACTTCAAGAAAAAATTCAAACGCGTTTCTTCTGTCTCTTTTGTTTCTACACTTTAACATTTACCCACTCTCGTATTGCACAAAGTATACTTTCTCCAATATCACAGCTATTCAGCCAAGAAGAACACACCCCATGATGCTCTGGACCATTCCCACCTGGATTTTGATACGATAGCGTTCAATTTCATATGAGAAACAAAGACAGCAAAGCAAACATAGGCATTAAATTCTCCCTCTTATACAGTTCAAAGTTAAAATTGGATAAATCAGAGCTGCTTTACTGGTTGTCCAACCATTAATTGAATAAACAAAACTGCTCCCTGTTGGTCCAGTATGGCAAAAATAGATACAAATGTATAGTAAAGCTTTTTTAATACACAAGAAAATCATTTTCTACGACATTATTGTACAAACGATGTTATCTGAATAAAAAGAAATTACCAATTGTACTATATTTCAGTACAGCGATTGTTGCATGTATTTCCCTCGGATAGGCCTTTTGTGAAGAGCTTATGCTATAATAGCGCTGCTGTAAGATCGGTAATTGTGTCAGAAGAAGTGTGGGATCCACCCGTATCGAAGGGAATGTCTCCAGCATCTCTAAGATACTCGGATCTTTTACGAGCTTCCTTTCTTCATAGGATTGAGCATCCTGTCATTTGAAAAAAAACTCTGTACTTTCTTTGCATTGAGGCATTTCATTAAATTCTTCATTTTTTCATACATTAAGGGGTTTGTATTTTAATTGCTTAGATTATGGCTCCACACTGTAAATGTGGTTATTTTCGGTGGAGGAAATTTCCGCTAGTATAACATCAAGACATTGCGCGTGGATGGGGGATTTGTCATTCAAGAAATTAATCCTATATAATTTTTTTTTCTGTTAATGCTGGTATTACCCGAACAATTGGACAGAAAACTGCATCAATTTCTTTAATATCACCCCTTTCCCATTGAAAGAATGCAGCGGGGATATTTTTGCGAATTCCCTATGTTCGTGAAAAACGCGAATTAGCATCATGCGACAATTTCCACGTTTAATTTCAACTAACGCATGAAAAAAACGTAGGATCATGTTTAGTCTTTCGCTCGATAAAATCATAGTTTGACATGATTTATATGCAAAGGAATCTTCACTACGTTCTATCTTATTTTTGAAAATATGATTTTATCATAACACCTTAATTGATGTTATAATCAAGTTCAATTAATCTACATTTGATAAGTTTTCCAACAAGGTTATATCTTTTCTGGACCCAGACTGTAACGCCATGGATTTCGGGAAGTCTATGGATGGCGGCGTTGTTATATCAAGAAACCTCGTTAATGCTGTTCTTACTGAACATAGAGGCAGTCTCTTGAAGTCGCCCCATTCTTCTGTTGAATCTACAAGAGGAAAATACGAAAAGTTGCATTGTTATAAACGTTCTAATTGAGGCTAAAACACCAAATTTTATCATATTGACCACACTGGATTTGCTTCAAGAAGCGATATTGAAACTGTACCCCTACAAAACAAAGGAGGAGATATCATACCAGAGTCCAGACCCGGTTGCAGTAACCACAGCAAAGCATGAAACATCTGATGCGATGACACATAATAAACAAATACAGCCATAGAAAATAATATACTGACCTAAAGGCATTAGGGAATAACACTCTACTTCTTGTTGTTTTGATTACAAAAAAAATAAAAACCACGAAGTTTGGCCGAAGACGCACGACTTCGGCAATGTTCGGGTCCATACATTGCGAGTTGAATGAAACATTAAAAAATATCAAATATCGAAAAATATGTAAGATATGGAGGTACATAATTTCTAGCTTTTCGATGATATTGTTATTATACCTCTTATTGCCTGACCTTGTGAGGTCAGGCACACCTAGATTTGAAATGCATGAAACAAATGTAAACGTCTTCAAATTGAATAGCATCATTTAAGAACAGATAAATTGGCAACGTGGACCAGACATGCACGTTTCGGGTATTTAACCCTCATCAGTGATCCTAAATCTAAATAATGTAAAAATATGCCAAAAATGTATGAAAGTTACTATGTCGAAAAAGTGTACCGAAAGACGTAGCAGGATTGGTGGGATATGATGCTACAGGACCCACTTTTTAGAAATTTCACGAAATTTTGATAACAGAAATTTAGAATGCGTTGAAGAAACGATCAACCGAAATTGATCGAACTTGGCTACATGTGCCCTCGCGGACTCCTGGTCCACCAGCAGTGACACTAACCAAGTGGTATAAATGTAAACGTCTTCAAATTGAATAGCATCATTTAAGAACAGATAAATTGGCAACGTGGACCAGACATGCACGTTTCGGGTATTTAACCCTCATCAGTTATCCTAAATCTAAACAATGTAAAAATATGCCAAAAAAGTATGAAAGTTACTATGTCGAAAAAGTGTACCGAAAGACGTAGCAGGATGGGTGGGATATGATGCTACAGGACCCACTTTTTAGAAATTTCAAGAAATTTTGATAACAGAAATTTAGAATGCGTTGAAGAAAAACGAGACGTCCATGCGGCTTTTGCATGTTATAATGATGAAAGCGCCGTTTACAAACATTCACATGATCAGACAAAAACAGCATTCTCTTTGAAAGAGTTAACGCTCCTTTAACATGTACGCTTATAGAAATATGCGAAGATTTTTTCTGAGAAGTAATATATCTAGGTGGTTGAGTGATCAAGGAGTTAGCCTCTCACGCAGACGATCGGGGTTCGAGTCCCGGTGCGGTCGAATAAAGGACAATTTCCAGATAATTTTATTTCGTTTATTTCGTTATTTTGATATTACACGCGGTCACTAATTCATTTTGATTTTCAGCTCGAAAACATGGGAGTACATGTGCAAAATCGTGGCAAGTTGCAAACATGAGAAAGTATTGTGTCTGATGGTAGATGTAGTACATATTTATTGCACACGATAGAGGACCACTTGACAAATCAGAAGCCCTCATTTTGTTTACATCAGATACATGTGTTTTTGTTTTTTATTAGTGGGTACATTACTTCTATACATTACACGGAGTTATCAGGAATATATACTATACTGAGTTATAGTTCATTTCAACGTGTTCCTGTTTGTTTTATTTCCCCAAGGGTCCTTCAAGTCAAGACTACGGGATGAGGAGGGTCGCTGTTATTTTGTTAAGGTCAGGCAAGCTTTTTTGAAAAGCTAATACTTGTACCTTAATTAAATTATGTAGATACCACATTCTAGGCCTGTGAGAAACGGAAAATGAACAACGGAATATTAAGCTTTTCGATGATATTGTTATTATACATCTAAAACCTTAATCAAATGATGTAGATATCACATTCTAAGCCTTTGATAAACGGAAAATGAACTACGGAATATTTTCAATTTTCCTCAGTTTAAGTATGACACCAACCATTCTGTCCTTCCCTTGTTCGGGAGACATAGACTTGGATAAGTTTATCTGCGGCCGATGAGTCCTTCAAATGGTTGATGATCCCGTCAACAATCTTGCCAGAATTGGCGGGATAAATTGACACGTGGTCCCCAAGGTGAATATCTCATTTCTGATCTCCCTGAAGTATCTAGCTTGACGAGGATTGTTTGCCGACTGAAAAGAAAATGCAATTTATCATTCAAGATAGGTATGACTTGTGAGAAAATGTCATTAATTTAGAAGGTAAAGGTAGAGATAAAATCGAAATCAGTAGACAAATACCAAATATCGTAAGGTAACGCAAAATGATATGAAATGAAAATCAAAGCACTGAAGGTACTGAGAGCGAATAGCTAAATATCAGAATATGCATCATTACGCATGTCGTGGGGAAGTGGTAATTATCATCTACAAATAAAAAAGTTTGCTCGTTGCAAGGATTTATTTGAGAAAGAACTTTTTGATATATAAACAACTAATACTTATCTTCTCGATTATTTTTAGACTTAGATCGAAATTTAGAAAGGGAAACGGGACTGTGCATACAACAAATATGGTTCTAATATCTTTGCTTTACATTTACATTCTGAAAATGAGATGAAAATTAACGAGGGTATAACAAGCTGGAAAAAAACAAATAAAGAATGAATATAGCTAAATTCAGTATTCTGTAAGAACAGTTTTATTTTTCAAAGCGGCGAGCGCGGCGCGAGTCGATAAGTTTTCGATTATACGTGCATGTATATATTGATTTTCTTCCACGGCTTTTTTCTGCAAAGTTTCTTGAAAACGATATGGTGTGCGACTGTACGTAATAATGAACAATTTTTCTTAAAAAAATTTAACGTCGGATTTTCTAAAACTTGAACAAAAATAAAACATCTCCCGTAAAAATAGTTTGATGCATATACTTAATATTTTCCGCGTTACGTAGCAAAGCGGAAAATAGTTGTCTTAAAGATTCGAAGTAAATTCTGTTCGATAATCGAACACTCTATTATTTGATGACCAGTCACGTGACTGTTAATGGTCAGTGGTTTTAGTAGCATGTGGCTAGTCAATTCTAGCCCGTTCTTCATACAGTCAACACGTAACTTTACTTCAAATAAAATAAAATAAATGAATAAATAAATAGGCGTTTGTCCCTGCATCTACCCGGAGGCAACGAATTTTGACACTGGTTTGGGACACAGGTTTCCAGAGAATTTTTTTAATAAAACATTCTTTATCTCTGGTTTTTCCTGTCCGGTCACGTTGTCGAGGAAGGGTTATTAACATCTAATCAATGAAATATAAATGAAGTTTTATCAAGCAAAGTTTTCACTGAATGAGTATTTTTCACGATTGTTGAATTTGTTGATATGCTTTATGTTCATAGATTATGTTTTATACGAAACATTGGCCAGGGTGTGTTACAGACGAATTTGTTTCGATATCTGTCAACGTATTATTCAAATAATTATTTACCATGATTGTCATTTAATTTCATAATATGTTCGATGTATTGACACAATCACAATGTTTGTAATAAACGCGGCTACCCAATTATGCTCGGCGGGCTAGTTTGCAAAATGATTTTTGCTGTTTTGTCTCATTTATGAGAAAAGTAAGGACATGAAGTTGTATACCCCTCTCTCGGGCTCTCTTACTACACATTAGGGACGTACGTATACATACACCCATGTTCACTTTTCAGTTCAACAGAAAAAAGGACAGGGAATTGGATCAGTACAGCTACTTAAAATTAGTTATGAAACACCCCCGATTAGTGTAAGGTTGGTCGTACAGTGTATACATAATTTTACCTTCCTCGTCAACGACCCGTATGCTTTCAATGACCCTCCCCCGACAATGAAATAAACGCGTATCCACGGATGTACATTGTAACATGTTCTATTTATCGTGTTTAAAGCAGTTAGTGTTCATCTCATTACATAAACATGCGCTACTACGTAACAAAACAGCTTGATTCTAAAGTAAACAGAGTTACATCGTTTATACACAGAAGCAGCATCGGCCCTTCACTTTATCCGGCGGAAGATTAGAATATTCATACGTCACGATGCTGAAAACCCTGTGATTTGATTGGTTCGTGTTTCAAATTATACATGTACGGCATTGGGGCCCTCATGCGTGAAACAAATCAGGCAATCACTTAGAGCTATTCGCTCAAAAATCAGAAGTCTACATATCTTCCAAATGAATGAATATTATGTACACCACAACGTTTTTGTACAATCATAGATCTTTAAGAAATAAGCATAGTTGTATATCAGTTATGCCCATGATAAAGAGTCCTTTTATTTCATTTTTATTCAACTATTATCATCCTTATACATTTCGATGAAATAGTGAATGTGAAATCACTGCTTCAGCTAAATTCAAATTCCAAATTGCCAAGAAATAGCTTTAATCTATTTTGAACCTACTCTGATGTCTTGGATTGCAGTTGCTTTCTTTGAACAAGTTCACAAGACAGTACCATTCGATTGTGCAGTTTGCTGAGAGCTGAAAAATGAAAATGACTATTCAACATATAATCAGGAATACCAAGTCTAATGGTTTCTTATTCTAAATACCAAAATGTAGATGTTGATTTTTGTTTCAATGAAGGTAAATTCATTCTATATATTTTATGTATTGTCATTTAAATCGAATGTCAAATATTCTAAAGTTTAGAATATATTAACCCTTTAAAATTTTCTTTCTGTCGATATTGTGATTTTTTTTCATTTCATAACAATATCTTAATATAACGTAAATATCCCAAAGGAAGTATCTCTTCTCATGTACTTACATTCAGTTAATAAAGGTTCCTCCGTCTGTTCTATAACTGAATATTTGAATTTACCAGGACTCCATAAAACGTCTGCCTCAGGTATTTCAGTATTACCCTCCGTTTCGGACACTTGAAACTTCTCGCATGCGTCCTGTAAAATTATGTTCACTTGTGGCTTTGGTTCTTGTACATGAAGAAACGGGAAATTCCACATTATTAAGTTATTAAGCTTACCAGGCTTTTGTGCATCAAACCACTGTGTTTCGTGCAGGGTTTTTGTTCTTTGACGGCCACCAAGGTATAACTCGCAAGTACATGAGCTAAGCTTTCTTTCATTTATTTTTCAATAAAAGAGGAAACTCCGACAAAAATCGGTTGTAGTATCAACTGCAAAACATTGGTATACAATTCTGCACTTCTTTCAAAATTTGGGACAATTCCAGCATCAGTGTATGTATCATTTGGAACTTCATTGCCTTCATTTTACGGTGACATGAAACAAAAAAATAAGAAGGATAAAAGGCAGATCAAACTTCAACCACAAATGTAAGAAAATAATCGGTCGACGGTTTTGCAGAGGATATGACCCTAAATTCATCAAAAAACACTGGGCATGGTACTGGACCAATCTAAAGTTTCCTACCAATGTCTTTCCCATCGTTGTCCATCGGCCAACCGCGACGAGAGGACTCAATGACGGGCGTTGTCTAAATCTTGTTTGAGAAGACTGGGTCCTGATTCTCTGTCCTATCTGAAAGTCGGTCAGACTTCTCGGGTGATTGATCTTGAGCTCGCTTCAGCCAGCAAAGCACAGACTGTTATGTGCATGCCATAGATTTACTTAGAATTTGTGTTACAGAAGGTCGCTGTGCATATCTGTCTTGCCTGTGACGTCATCTTACAGTGAGAAGTTATATGTTTCTACAATAATTGTGCGTCTATGGAGACCTCTGTGTATCCGGATAAGTGGGAGGGTTGTGTGCACGTTATCCGGATAACCAAACCATTTGATATTATTATGCTTCCAGCGAGTTTCTTCTGTGATAGGTTCTACTCTACCATTTTGTGACAGAGAACGGTTCAGGTGTTCACTATCACCTTTCTTGGTGTGCACTATCACCCTAATAGTGCACCCCTATCTTTCCACAGTAGTGTTCTTAACCGAAGTGATGCTGACCTGTTTATATATACAGACATGTCGTTTTCATACAAGATATTTAATTCAATTTGTTTGCATACCCAAGCAAATGTTCCTAAATATTTATTTTTTCCTTTAAAATTAATGCCAAATTTATGTTGCTATATTTTTCTTGTTAAATAATGCCTGTACCAATCGACCACACTATAGATCTTTTACAGTCAAAAAGGGGTAAATCCAGAATATGCACAAGGATTTTTGAAAGAGAGGTAACTCGTACAATCAATATTCATAACATATATCTTGAAAACGTTTTCTATGAAGGGAATACACTATCAAAAACAAATGTTCCTAGATAGTTATTTTTTCCTTTAAAATTAATGCCAAATTTATGTTGCTATATTTTTTCTTGTTAAATTATGCCTATACTTAACGACCACACTATAGATCTTTTACAGTCAAAGAGGGGTAAATCCAGAATATGTTTGTCTGTAACACAGAGTTTTTGAAAGAGAGGTAACCAGAACCCTGACTACTATTTCGGCATAGTGAACACTAAAACTAACACTATTTCATAAATAGTAGATGGTTCTTCAAACAAAGGAGAGAATCTCCAACAACACCAGGTTGCAGCGCCCACAGCAAAACCTCAAAACACTTGGTGCAGAAACACAGAGTAGACAAGCACAGGAAGAGACGCAAAAGGGACAGGGAAGGTCAACGTACAACACAGAAAAATCAAACACAAAGGACTACACATAAACCAACGAGACCAATGGGCAACAGGTGCCGACTTAGGACGGCCATCTGTCACAGAAATAACAGAAGGTGTGGTTATCCTGGATTACGTGCGCACAACCCTCTTACTTTTCCGATTACCCAGAGGTCTCGAAGAACGTACAATCATGGTGTAAAAGAACATCCTCACTGTCAGATGACCACACAAAAACAAGACCGCAAAACGCAGGGGCCCAAGCAACACAGATGAATATGAAAACGGATATTAAAAGAGGGCGTACGTAATACAATCCGCCGCGAGCTCATGTATGTACATCGAGGAAATTTGAATTTGGCAAGTTTTCAACTGCCCCTATGGGCGATGCATGCAAACAGGAGACGCTGACTCTCCCCGGGCACGAAGTCTTACATAGAAATATTGTTTATTTCGAGGTTTTTAACTTTTCCAATGGAAATCCTAATGCATCGCCTTACCAGACTGAATAATTGATGGTTACATTCTATTACTCCTCCCTTTGTTGACTCAAACTAGGATGATATGAGCTGTCAAATACATGCATATTCATTGTACATGTAATATTCGTCATTTTCCCCGCTCTCTTATACTTCTCATCTGTTCAAAGAACATTTATCAAATTCCACTGCTAGAGAGCAGAAACTCACTTGACCTTAACTATGTACAAGCCATTCATGCATATCAAAAGTAGTACTGGTTTTAGTTTCACGCCTAAACACGTGTACATTGTACATTTGTAACCATATGACATCTCCCCCACAATATTCATTTGTTATACTTATTTGGTGTTGTGGAATTTGCAAACTGCAGAAAGAGGGACAACTCTAATCTTAATTTGATACATTAAAGTCACTTAATTCCCTTACACGAAAAAAAGATTGTGGGAATTATAACTTCATATTCGAAACTAGATAATAATGATAGATTTCAGAAATTCTTATTCAAAATTCTTTCGCAATATTTTAAAGAGATACATTTTAGGTCATAGTAAATAAATGTTTTGTTTACGTCAGGATTTTTTTTTTCTAAAAGTTCCCTCCATCCAGACTCAATAACACGTGAACACTAGTAAAGAAAAATATATTTTTTCAAGACAGTAAGCGTTTTGAATATTTCCCCTGACATGGTCGCCGTAGCACTTTCTATATAGACAAAACCTCAGACAGTGCATGCATTTTAGATATTGTTTTCATTTTCGTGCATGAACATCTACGGCTGGTGCGGCTAGCCAAACAGGGGATACTTACTCCTCCCGGGCACCTGGTCCCACCTCTACCTTGCTTCAAGACGCACTACTGTCGAAAAGACAAAATTCTTTGTCACTGTGAAAAAAGACAATGAAGCGAGAAGGGGTATAGGTTCAAGTACTCTTATCTCTCAATGTTCCGGGTGACAAGTAATAAATTACGCATGTTTTACTTACGTTATTTGATTGTTATAGGCGTTAAACACAAATCGTCCTATAACCTACTGTCCTGTTCACTAAATCCAGAGCACCCTGTTTTTGGCCATTCATTCTGTCGTCTGAAGAATTAACATATTAATTATTGTTTTCAAGAATGGACCTCCTTTAGTCGTAACTGGAAATTAACTTCAACTTACCCTATCAGCTGCCTTCAACCCGCAATATGAAAAACAAAATGTCTACTGGAAATATTCATGACAAATATGGATAATGACATTTCCCTGTTTACAGCACAAAATCGATAACCCAGAAAATCAGAAACCGAAGGCATACAAAATCAGGATAAAACAGGAACCAAAGCAAACAAACAAAAACCTCCACCATATGAAAAAAAGCGAGCTCCCGATATGAGAGTGAGACCAGGTGCCCAGGAAGAGTAAGCATCTCCTGCTTGCATGCAACACCCGTCGCTTCAATTCGGTAGAACTGTCACATCCGGTTACTTCCATTTTGGAAGATATAGAGTACAATCTTTGGTTGGATGGTTCAAATGGTCTATGACAGAATATCATCCACCATTCTGGAAAGTGGGACATCATAGTGTATGACGAGTTCCCCATATCGACCGTAGAACTTCCTCAGTGACGATGTTAGTCGGTCACAAACATATCCCTGACTGAGAAGCTTATCTGAAAGACGCCTAGCTCTCAGAACAAAATCCGTATATTTGGTACTTGCTCTGGCATAGCGTATCAACTGAGATATGAACACGCCATAAGCAGGCGATGAAGGGATGTTGCTACTCAGAAAAGGAAAGTTTGTAATGCTGAAATTGAAGTCGTCACGTTTGTCATAGAGTGAGATGTTCATGTGACCATCAGTGTCGTAGGACAACATTATGTCCAAATAGGATGTTGATTTTAAGCCGCCACCATATTGTTCTCCGTTTCAACAATAGTATACTAGACGTCAAAGCGTTCGATGTCGGACATTTTCAGTCATTTTACTATTATAGAAAATCCCCGTAGACTTTTTATTTTCCGTCCAATTTCTGACTTAATTGACGTACAACCAAAATCAATGGCATTTTCTATTAGGACCAAAGGAGTACTATAAAATTGCTCTCTTTTTGAAAGATGACAATATCATATTAGGAGAGCACGGGGAAAATAGGGTGATCTGGATTTAGTGAACAGGACAGTGAAGACGTTTTCGTTGTAACTATGCGTAATCTATTGTGACAGTCTGTCTCCCGGAACTTAGTTTCAAATTCAGTACCACGGATGTGAAGGGTCTATCTCTCTATATCAACTCTCTTCAATTCATATATAATAAAAAAAAATGGTGTCAAGTTCTTTTTCTGATTTATGATTTTATTGTACTAATTCTTTCTTTTGAACATTAATGATCAACCAGACTTACTTGCTGACATTTAGCCTTTGAAATATAATTCGTTAATTGTATTTCGTAAGAAAACATCGGTACCTCACAATGTAATAGCTCTATATAAAGATTTGCCGCGTTGTTCTAACCTAAAAACTGAACACGAAATGTCCTTATTTTTATTGCATCTTTTTACATGGAGAGCAAAAGAAGGGAGGGGATCTCCAACCAGCACCGGTTGCAATATCAAGAGCAAAACACCGGAAAACCCGATGTGAGAACACAGAAAAGATGAGCACAACAAGAGACGAAAAGGATACATACGACATAGAAACATTAAACACAAAGGACTACATATTAACCAAAGTTGGACGAAACTGTTGAAGTTTGATGAAGTAAAATTATACAAGAATTATAGATGAATAAGCGTAACCGAAATGCAAATCCCCTGTGTATACTTCCAATTTCTTTCCACTTTGTATATTCATTATGAATATAGTATTCATTCTATATCCTGTCTATGTGGTATTGAGTGACGGACGGACGGACTGACGGACGGCGCGCTATGACGGATGAGCTAAAATGTGAGGGTAGAACGCACGTAATTCGGATAACCTCACCGTCTGTTATTTGCGTGGTAGATGGTCGTCGTAAGTCGGCACCGGTTGCAACCGAGTGTTGTTGGAGATGCCGTCCTTTCTGAATATGGTGTGCGAAGACAGCTATGACGCCAATGTCATACTGATGCATGTACAAGCCGTTTCACACGTTGCCATAATACTCTGAACTTGTTAAAATATCTTATATTTTCACAAACCGACGGAAATGCTGATCCTCTTAGAATTTGAAGGACGAAAAACAATTCTTTTTTTCTCAATTTTTATTTAACCCGGTAACACAATTCTAACCGATTAAATCAGAGTAATCATCAAGGTAATAATAGTAAAAGAGAAAAATTGTTAATGATGCAATTGCAGTCTTATTACACTGATTATATGGTTCTGAAACTAAAAGACAACCCACCTGAAATGAAAAAAGTACATCAAAACATGGATAGCTCAGGTATGAGTACAAAAGCAGAAATCTATTACTTTGAATAATACGAAAGTGTTCCAATTCTATACCTAATTGAAGAAAAGGATCCCGAACCTTAAGGAAAGGCTATAAAAATTGGTTTTCAAAATTTTCACAATTTATTGAACTAACCTTATAAATTGTTTGAACTATGTATAAACAACAAGTTTCTTACCCCTCTCTGTTAAGACATTGCCCGAAACTCTGGCAAAGTCAGCTAAATTTTACCTTTCCCTCGCCAACTTTGGTTGAACTAAAAAACCCAGGTGGTCTAATAGATTTTTTTTTCAAAAGGAGGCATGGACGCATGTTAGAATGGCTAATTCAGAAAATGACAGACAGATACGTATTTGACAAATTCTCCCTGAGAAGGAATTAGCCATTCTAATTTGCCTTCATGTTCAAATCTGAGAAACCCAAGTAAAAAGTAGCATCAAAAGTATACAGATTAACATAAAGCCATACCGTTGATATCACGCAACAGACAGTATCGATTCATTAGCATATATTAATTTTACCTGATTGGTCGTGTTCGCAAAATATGTGATCATGTGACGATTTGTTTTATTAATCTCATGCATGTGTATTGAGAAAACAATATTTAAGGCCGGAATCGATGACGATTTATCCGGATTTGGCAAATACCCCTGTCACAAAACAGACATCACACATAGTAACATCTTTGAATACAAGCGAAACTTTAATAGTTATTTGATACACGAATGGTAAATTTTTCATTATATGTTAAAGTCATACAATGACATTGAATTCTTCGATTTCTGAGTGATACCTTTCAAACCAATTCTCATGTACCAGACACGTGTTTCGGATATTAAATTCTCATCAGTGATGCTTCGAAACCAAGCGCTTTTTAAGTACCCGAAAGGTTCATGTCAATGCTGTAAATTTATCTGTTCTTAAATGTTGCTATGAATTTGAAGAAGTAACATTTGTACCACTTGGTGAGTATAGCTGCTGGTAGACCATGGGTCCCCGAGGGTACATGTTGCCAAGTCCGATCAACTTTTGGTTTCTTCAAACGCATTCTAAAATTTCTGTTCACAAAATGTTCTCGAAATTTCTGAACGATGGGTCCTGTAGCATCATATCCCATCCATTCTGCTACGTCTTTTAGTATTTTTGGACAAAATTTTTACAGTATTTGTTTGGGTTGGGGATCACGGGCAAGGGTTAAGTACAAGAAGCTTCCATGCTATAAATTTATTTGTTCGTAAATGACGCTGTGCATTTGAAGACGTAACATTTTCAAAGGGAAAATTAATTAAGATAATACACTTGATTACATGCGAAAATGTATTTATGATGCGAATTTGATTTTATTGGGTTTGGAGGGGGTTTGGGGGCAAATGGAGGGATGGTTGATTGTTTATTTGGTATTTTACAGCAAGTTCAACTCCTTTATTATAAATATTGGCTGATTATTATATTGTATACTAAAATAGAAATTCTCATATTTGATGCATATTATTACATGTTAATTATATATTTGTATACTCTTTCACATTCAAACATAATTTCAGTGTTAAGTAAATCGACGATTTATACTGTAATGTATGCTTTAAACTAAAGGAACACGGACCGATATTTTGGGAAACGATGAATAAGGAAATTGAATATGTATCTTTCCTTTCATGACTTTATTTACAGAATTCCTTCCTGTTTTCGTGCGTATTAAAAGTGTTTGTTTGAACTTTGTCCTTCACTTTAGTGCAAAAATTCCAATCGTGCTTTTTTGGAAATGTGCAAATTTCCAAATATGTTCTGGTTCTGATTATATATTCGAATTAAAAAAAACCGATTTGTCAATAATAACAAGAAGGGAGGAGATCTCCAACAAGACCCCGTTGCAGCATCAACAGCAGAACACCAAAACACCCGATGCAAAAACACAAAAGACGAGTACAGCACGAGACGGAAAAGAGACACACGACATGTAAACATCAAACATAAAAAACTACACATAAACCGACGAGACCAGTGGGCAACCGGTGCCGACTTTGGACGGCCATTTGTCACGCAAGTAGCAAATGGTGTGGTTATCCTGGATAACGTGCTCACAACCCTCTCACTTCTCCAATTACCCAGAGGTCTCGAAGAACGTACAATTGTGGTGTAAAACAACCTCCTTACTGTAAGATGACATCACACAAACAAGACCGCGAAACGTAGAGGCCCCAGAAACACAGATGAATATGTAATATATGTGATATAAAAAGAGGGCATGTGTTATACTGTCCGTGCTCTGCCGGCTGTAGCGATCTCATGTATGGGGTGGTTTTTGTTTGTTTTTTTTTTTTTATTTACAACTACAGCACAGTACGAACAAGTAGGTTTCATGATAGAAAAAGCGAATGAAATTCCTTGTGACAGTTATTCCATGTAGATACAAACGACATTAGAATCAATTAATGTCTTCCTTAAAATACGAATGTTGTTAGTTATGAATGTATTGAAACCTATGTAACAAATTTCGATAAAATAGAAGTTATAATCATTATTTACAATGTACCTAATTTTTTAAATTCACACATGTAGATTTCAATGGGCTTTTCTCAAATATTGTAATATACTCTCCCGTAAAATTCTGGCAAGGCATTAATTCCCCCCTCCCCTCACTGCTCCTGGAAAAATGCGTCTGCGTATGTTGAATTTTACTCTCTTTCCCTTCATTTGTACCTTAAAGTATTCCTACCATTAGATGTAAGGTACAATTTTCAATGTCTCAAAAATATATAAGAACCATGCATCATCAACGTTTCAACGTTGTATTGTAATAGCAGTTTTCATTGATTGCAAGTGATCTAGAAAGATTGTATCTGCATGTGTCGTTTTCTATCAGTACTGAAGCAACATTTCTGTGGTAGGACGCTATCTGGTCGTAAGCGGGCTCCTCCTTCCCACTGTCCCTTGATGAACTGTTATATTGTTGCTCGGAAAAAGCTTTTGAAGAAATGCCATCATCAACTGATATTGCGTATTCGGCGTGTTTTGAACATGTAGCTCCGGCTTCTGTTTCTGTGTCTTCGTCTATGATTCTCTCGTCCATTCCTTGTGTTCTCAAACTAAAGAATGAAGTATATTGGCATAAATGACAAATATGGACAATGACCATATCCCTGTATACAGCACAAAATCGATAATTCAGAAAATCAGAAACCGAAGGCATACAAAATCAGGATAAAACAGGAACCAAAGCAAACAAACAAAAACCTCCACCACATGAAAAGAAGCGAACTCCCGATATGAGAGTGAGACTGGAAAAAAACAATGTGAGCTTACGACGTAAAATACTACAATTTCGTAGGAATAAAGGTTTAACATTTTGTGTTAGCTGAGAGGGTAAACATCTGTTTTTGAACACGGGGTGTTGGGTTACTCGTAATAGTTTTGAGTGCAGGCAATCAAGAAAAATCGCTTTCCCAGTTAACTTAAGAATCAAGAAAATATCTTAAGACTAAACCTCGGCAAAGGACGGAAGATATTACACAATTGTACAAAACATCTTGCAAACAAGCTTTGAGAACAAGAGGAAAGAGAAGTCATTTCGAAAAAAATATTCAAACCAACACTGAAATAAGAAACTAACAGTTCAAGACCTGAATAGAAGATATCATTGTATGCATGAACTGATGGATTCATGATGAGATAAAAAAAATGCTGATAGTCATACTCACTTCCGATCATTGCCTTTGTCCTTCTTTGTTTTGTATTTCTGACAAAGAACTGCTACTACACATAGGAGGATTACAAGAACAATGGCCAAAGATATTGATGCTGAAAAATAGAAAAAATCTTTTGAATAACAAAATACTGACAACCTTTTATCTGTTTGCAAATGATACTAGTGAATTTGAAGACGTTTAACTCATTTTTTGGTCCGTGTACTAAACCACAATTCAATTTTCCATTTTGGAAATGCTAATGAAAAATGGAAAATTGAATCAATTTTTCATTTTTCATTTTCAATTTTGTAGATGAAAAATGGAAAATTGAATCAATTTTCCATTTTTCATCTTAAAATTTCAACTTGAAAAAGGAAAATGGAAAATGGACTCAAATACGCTTTATTAAACCACAATTCAATTTTCCATTGCAAAAGGAAAAAACGAAAATGGAAAATTGAACCCATTTTCAATTTTCAATTTTCATTTTGAAAATGAAAAATGAAAAATTGATTCATTTTTTCATTTTAAAAATGAAAATTGAAAATTGAACATGGGTTCAATTTTCAATTTTCTTTTTTAAAATTTTATTTTCCTAATGAAAAATAGAAAATGGACTGTAATAGGCTGTACTAAACCACAATCCAATTTCTATTCAAAATCCGTAATTGAAAATGAAAAATTGAGTCAATTTTTCATTTTATCACTCCGCGCGCTAATGCAAAAATGAAAAATGAAAAATTGAATCCGTTTTCAATTTTTCATTTTTCATTTTTGTTTTAACGACACACGACCTGCACACCCCTATCTCTATAATCCAGAGGTCCAGCAATTAGCCAATCAGAGCGCTCGTTTCAAACGTAAACAAAAGTCTCTATCGGCAGCTTGCACTTTCTCTCGCTTCGCAAATAAACAATTGTAGTT
Source organism: Pinctada imbricata (assembly GCA_033119305.1). Classification (NCBI taxonomy): domain Eukaryota; kingdom Metazoa; phylum Mollusca; class Bivalvia; order Pterioida; family Pteriidae; genus Pinctada; species Pinctada imbricata. Next base: position 48,586,058 of record VSWD01000003.1, on the reverse strand, counting down.
GTGGAAATAACATTTTATATGATTTGTTTTTAAAATAAAAATTATGAAATATGTGTGTGTATTTTAATTGCCTCCAACCTCCCCTTATAGCCATCCAACTCCACCATACAATTTATTTACAAACATATTGTAAATGAGTTAAAGAAGATCCTGACGATAATCTCAACAGCACTCACAATAGAGCAGAAAATTAAACATCGACGGACCCCTAGCAAGCCAGAGGTGGGATCAGGTGCCCGGGAGGAGTAAGCATCCCCTGTTGGCTAGCCGCACCCGCCGTCGATGTTAATGGCAATGAAAATATATAGAATTCATGCACTGTCTGACGTTATGTCTATATAGAAAGTGCTATGGCGACAATGTCAGGGAAGTATATTCAAAACACTTACTGTCAAACCCCTCGCGGGGAACTTTTTTACGAGCTCCACACGGCAAAGGGCATAAGTGAAAAAAAAGAAGGGAGGAGATCTCCAACAAAACCCCTTTGCAGCATCAACAGTAAAACACCAAAACACCCCGAAATGAGACACAAATGAGTTAAAGAAGATCCTGACGATAATCTCAACAGCAGGTGCCCGGGAGGAGTAAGCATCCCCTGTTGGCTAGCCGCACCCGCAGTCGATGTTAATGAAGCATGGAAATGAAAATATATAGAATTCATGCACTGTCTGACGTTATGTCTATATAGAAAGTGCTATGGCGACAATGTCAGGGAAGTTTATTCAAAACAGTAAAAAAAAGTATTGTGCTGAGACTCTACGAAACCATTTTAAAACTTAAATCTCAAAATCAGCGGAGCGACCGGTAATCACGTCTACTCCATAGTAGAACAAAACATATCTTCTTTATAAAATATGTTTGTGAAGACACCGTGAAAGTAATATAAAACTAGCCCATATTTCAGACTTCCTGTTGATTTTATTGTGAAGTCCAACTGGTCTGCAACGTGAACACGCTTTAGATAATGGCGTTTTAAAAGACATTGAATATGAATACTTGTTTCCGTCTGACAGTCAAAAGTTAAATTAATACCAGAGTCATTGCTAATTACATAATTGCATTAACGCAGGGATAGACGTTGTTTGCACGCGCAGCGTTGTTGACAGATATCAGGCGAGCATAATCGATTCTCGAGCCGATTTTAAAGGTAATGGTGCTATGCATGGTCAAAATCAAAATAAATCGATTCAATAATCCTTGTATATCTTGGAAAAAATGAACAAATAGACCAAAAAAATCTAAAATCGTACGCGAAATTTTCGGATTTTTATGACAAAATATTGTAATCCGAGGAATTTAAAAAAATCTTTTTACATTCCCCATATTTTGATTTTTAAATTTAAACGGAGTTCAAAGTTTGTTTGTGGTTTAAATATTTTTTCCCTGAAGAATGTTACTTGCATTTTTTTTTTTTTTCGCCAAAGTTATCCGTTTGTAGGTTTGTCAAACCATGACATGGGACAGAGGGTACAGATTTGCTTTACTTTTTTTTCAAAATCCTCTCGGGGAGGCCCCCGAACTCCATTCCACTGGGAGGGAAATCATCTTCCATCACGGTATATACCCTCCCCAAATAGACCCCTCGGGCCTTGCGATTCATTCCACAAAAAGTGTATGATTATGCACCCCCCCCCCATTTGAGGATTTAGGCCCGCCGGCCCCTGCTAACCGTCCACATCGAAGCTACGCCCAAGCACTGATCAACCAATACATGTACATGTATATACGTCCCTGATAGTACTTGTTAAGAAACTAAATATCATTCAAGAAATATACAATGTCACTACTACAAAATGTACAGTAAATCTATCATGTGGATACCATGTAGATGTGATAATTACATTATTGTACTATGAAAACAATATTAAGAGGCATGCGCTGTTCAGCAGGCGTAAGAAGATAGAACACTTTATCATTTATTTTCCCATGAAATTATCAAAATATCGGAATGACAATTAGATATCTACTACATTGTATCTAGATACTAGAAATCAACATCCAACCACTTAAGTTTCAATAGTACAAGGACGGATTTAGTGGGTGGTGGGGGGGGCATCCCCATGCCCCCCCCCCCGTGGGCACCCCCCCCCCCCTATGGGAACCCCCCTAGGTTTTCTTTTTATTTCGGTAACATCAGCAATCGAAAAAAAACCTGCAAACGCATCAGTAGATATTGCTTAATGTTCAGCAGAATTCACCAATTAGAAAAACATTTTTTTTAATATGTATTCAATCATATATCGATACCATATTGGAGAATTTATTGAGGTTGTAAATCAAATTTTTTTAGCTTCTAAATTTGTTCGTACAAACAATATTTCTTGCGAAGTTTTGTAATGTACATCGCGCAGGGGGTTTTCTGTTCATTTTATGCCTGAAAATTGGTCCTTATTACAAGTAGTTATCATATCTTTTAATTCAATTTCTACATTTTATCGGAAATTAACAATCATATAAACATGTCAAATGATAAACATGTCAAATGATTTGCAAAACATATAAATGGTACGGGGATAGGAACCTTCACGCTTTTATGCTTATAGAAGGATTTTTTAGTCTTCAAATTTTGTTTAAAACATAGAAATGTACATATATTGAACACTGGACTTCAAAATTATGTAAAAACAAACAAACAAACAAAAATGAAGGAAACAAATTTTACTCCATATCATACTAATATTCTAATTTTATGTCCATGTAACACTGTGACTGCGGGGACAAATAAACAATAAGTATTAAAGTACAAATAACCAAAAAAAAAAAAAAAAGATCGAGATAAACCCAGGCTCTTCTACTAATTGGTAATGGTATCCCTAAAATGGTCCTGATATTCGAGATAATAAGGAGAAAACATGCTTCAGATTGCACAATTTACTTCTTTTTTTTTAAATTCCAGGGGAGGCCCCCCCCCCTTGATTTCTACCTCCCGTACCCTTCTAGACTGGGCATTTCGTGCCTCGGATCGACCCTTTGGGCCGATGCAACACCCTACTCTCCCGCTTTCCACTCTGGATCCACCCTTGATAGTGTACAACATCCAAAGAATGACCGGATATACAGCGATGGCAGTAGAATAACCTCTCGACAACGCAGACATCAACCGGGTTATGGATTGATAAAAAGGGATTTCTTTATATTTCATACTAGTTAAATGTCCATAGTTCTTTTTATGCAAAAAAGCACAATTCTGTTAGATTCACTCGAAATATAGGCGATAACTCAAGGAAACTTTAAAGTCCATGATCCTTTATATTCCCCATGACAATGCTTATCGCATTGCCTTGTCATATAGCTTCGTTATAAAAACACGAGAAAGCTGCATAAAATTATGTGTCTAAGATAACATATTTCATGAAATTATTTAAAAAACATATAAAATGTTATTTTCACAACTACAACTGTTTATTTGCGAAGCGAGAGAAAGAGCAAGCTGCCGATAGAGAATTTTGTTTACGTTTGAAACGAGCGCTCTGATTGGCTAATCGCTGGACCTCTGGATTATAGTGATAGGGGTGTGCAGGTCGTGTGTCGTTAAAACGAAAATGAAAAATGAAAAATTGAAAATGGATTCAATTTTTCATTTTTGCATTAGCGCGCGGAGTGTAAAAATGGAAAATTGACTCAATTTTTCATTTTCCATTACGGATTTTGAAAAGGAAAATTGAATTGTGGTTTAGTACAGCCTATTACAGTCCATTTTCTATTTTTCATTGGGAAAATAAAATTTTAAAAAGAAAAATTGAAAATTGAACCCATTTTCAACTTTCAATTTTCATTTTTAAAATGAAAAATGAAAAAATGAATGAATTTTTCATTTTTCATTTTCATAATGAAAATTGAAAATTAAAAATGGGTTCAATTTTCCATTTTCGTTTTTTCTTTTGCAATGGAAAATTGAATTGTGGTTAAATACAGCGTATTTGAGTTCTTTTTCCATTTTCGTTTTTCAATCTGAAATTTTAAAATGAAAAATGGAAAATTACCCTGTTGCTTTCTTTCATAGGCTTTCATCGCAAATATATGTTCCGACTTGATGTAGTAGTTGCGAAAATTTTCCCCAACGATTCCACATTAACAGTATATCATACGGTAGAGTGAAGAATACTGTAAACGTGGTTATTTTCGCTGGGGAAATATTCGCGAATCGACCATTATAACAGTAAGCGTGGGGAAATTTCGGCGAAATAGGGAGTATTCCCTTAAGTCTTTTATACTGGTTGTAATTTTCATGCGGGGATTAATGCTGCGGTTTTTTTTTTAATTTGAAGACGTTTAACATTTGAACCACTTGGTGAGTGTCACTGCTGGTGGACCATGAGTCCCCGAGTGCCCATGTAGCCAAGTTCGATCAACTTCGGTTTATCGTCTGTCTATTCAACGCATTCGAAATTTCTGTTATCAAAAAATCTTCAAATTTCTAAAAAGTGGGTCCTATAGCATCATATCCCACCCATCCTGCCACAATTTTGGTACATTTTTAGACATTATAATTTTCACACTCTTTGGCCATATTACATTGTTTAGATTGAGGATCGCTGACGAGGGTTAAGTACCCGAAACGTGCATGTCTGGTCCATGCTGTAAATTGATATGTTCTTAAATGATGCTATTGAATTTGAAGACGTTTAACAAGATAATACAACCGTTAAAAGCGCGAAAATTACCACAACGCAAAAACATCACGTTTACAGGTAAATATACGACTTTGTACTTACCGACGCTAAAATTTGCTTTTTCAGAGTTCTTTTTGTTTTCTGTTCAATTCAAAGCAGAATGAACAATAAATGGAAATATGGAATTGCTTATCCTTTGCAAAACAATACGGGATACCTGTTCATGTTATTACAGCAGTAAATGTTCTAAATGATAACAAGCTCATTCATTAGAGTGCGAGAGAGGGAATACACTCTAAATAATGAAGCTACATCATTCCATAATTGTATAAAATCTATAACAGTCTGTTACAAAACATTCAGATGCAGCGCACACAGCATACCACCAAAAAAACACAGAGTAAACTAACACAACAGATGCAAAAAAGGCAACAGAGCCTCATTAAAACATTAAGCTCAAAGGCTAAACATTAGCACGCAAAACCATTAGGCAACCGGTGCAGACTTGTACTATTACGGAAGTTTTACAATAAACTCGTAATAAAAAGAGTATCAAAAAATTGGATAATAGGTAAAGAGAAGCACTATCTAAACATTAATGCGACTCTCTATTCTCTGAACAATTTCTCCTGTTTTAGAAATCAACATTTGGAGTAAAGGGCTAATACTACCTTGTGTACAATAACAAATATGGACAGTCACCATATCCCAATACACATGACAATATCGATTATGCAGGAAATAATAAACCGATGGCATACGAATGTTAAACGTCTTCAAATTCATTACCATCGTTTTAGAGCAGATAAATTTACAGCATGGACGAGACATGCATGCACGTTTCAGATATTTAACCCTCGTCAGTTATCCTAAATCTAGATAATGTAGTGTGGCCAAAATCGGTGAAAATTATGTCAAAAATACAATGATGATAAAACAGGAATCAAAGCAAGCGAACAAAAACCTCTACCACATGAAAATAAGCGAACTTCCAATTTAGAAGTGAGACCAGCTGCCCATGAAGGGTCAGAATCTGCTGCTTGTTACTTCCTTTCCGGAAGATATAAGTATAGTCTGCGGTTGAATGGTCCAAATGGTCAAAGACAGAATATCTATTTCTAAAACGTGGGTCCTGTAGCATCATATCAGGTCAAAGACAGAATATCTATTTCTAAAACGTGGGTCCTGTAGCATCACATCCCACCCAACCTGCTACGTCTTTCGGTACGCTTTTTCGACATTGTAACTTTCATACCTTTTTGGCATATTACATTGTTTAGATCTGAGGATCACTGACGAGGGCTAAGTACCCGAAACGTGCATGTCTGGTCCATGTTGCCAGTTTATCTTTTCTTAAATGATGCTATTCAAATTGAAGACGTTTACATATCATTCACCATTCTGGACAATGGGACATCATAGTGTACGACGAGTTCCCCGTATCGGCCGTAGAACTTTCTCAGTGACGATGTTAGTAGATCACAAACTACTGAGAATCTTATCTGAAAGACGCCTAGCTCTTTATATTTGCTACTTGCTCGTGCATCACGTATAAATTGGAATATGAACACACCATAAGCAGGCGATAAAGGGATGTTGTTACTCAGAAAATGAAAGTTTGTGATGCTGAAACTGAATTCGTCTTGTTTGTCATAGTGTTCATGTGACCATCGGTATCATAGGACAGCATTATGTCCAAGAAGGGAGGGGCTCTCCAACCAGACCTGTTGTAGTACCAACAACAAAATACCAAAACATCCAAAGTAGAATGCTGAATTATTTGTCTCTGTAGTCTCGTTGACTTTACGCTCCAACGGATAGATTCTGTTAAGGCAATCTACGAATTTCGGATTGTTGATGGACAGCACATCGTCTATTTATCTGTAAGTGAAGTTAAAATCAGAAGCTAAGTATCTTTTCCCTTCAGAGACCAACGATTGAATGAATTCAGCGTCGTACGAGTAAAGAAAAAATGTCGGCAAGGAGTGTTGCACAATTGGTTCCCATTTGAATTCCGACAATTTGTTGGGAGACCTTTTTTCCAAATACCAAAACAGTGTTGTCGATCGCGGCGGCAGAGCACGGATTGTATTACGTACGCCCTATTTTGATAACCATTTACATATTCATCTGTGTTTTGCGGTCTTGTTTGTGTGCGGTCATCTGACAGTGAGGATGTTCTTTTACACCACAATTGTACGTTCTTCGAGACCTCTGGGTAATCGGAAAAGTGAGAGGGTTGTGCGCACGTAATCATGGATGACCATACCTTCTGCTATTTTCGTGGCAGATGGCCGTCCTAAATCGGCACCTGTTGCCCATTGGTCTCATTGGTTTATGTGTAATCCTTTGTGTTTGATGTTTCTGTGTTGTGCGTTGACGTTCCTTGTCCTTTTTGCGTCCCTCCTTGTGCTTGTCTGCTCTGTGTTGTTGCATTGGGTGTTTTGGGGTTTTGCTGTGGGTGTTGCAACGTGGTGTTGTTGGATATCTCCTCCTTTGTTTAACATCTGAAAATGTCTGTTTCAGTGTGTTTATTTTCAGAAACTGATTTTCTTTTACAAAGTAGGGTTTGTCTTAGTTACCAACAATAAATTTGTATTTGCGGTTGCCGATCTTGTTGTTTGTAAACACATTACTTATCATTTTTGCGAGTCTTTCTTTTGATTAGGATGTAGAATAGTAGTGTAATGTGTCGAATGATCGAATGGACTCTACTAAAATGAATTGATTTCAGATATTCTAAAAGTTCGTTCGACTTCTCTAAATTCAACATCTGGTTAAAACCGCTACGAGAGTATACAGTCGAATAATATCTGTGCAGTCCAGATTTGATTTCAGATAAAACTTTGGTGAGTAACATCGATACAGATTTGGTAGAGCATTTTGAGGAACAAGCGATGAAACGTTGTTTATACGGATTATTATGCATTTTAGGTATACAGTATAAGTATGGTAAATATAAATCTAAATTGTTTATGTCAAAGCCAAACGAAGCGAGAGCTGATTTGTGGTTATCTATTATTTCAGAGGCAGAAAGGTTTATTGGTGAGTAAGTGGCATTTCCAGGTGTCGAATTAAAATCAAACTCTTTAACAAAGCTGTCGAAAAAGCATTTGAACTATTGCCTCAAGCATCAATTTATTGACCAATGAAATTCCAAGAATTAGTAAAGATAATGCTTTTTTTCTGTTGACGAGTGCATTAAACGGCCTCGGATGTAATAGACGAGTAAATGAGAATAAATACTTTATTGTTGTCTTTGCACAACTATTTAACTTTCTAGATAGTTGCCTTGTTGAGGTTTTGAATTTTTGTCATTAGAAGTACTTGAACAGTTCGGCTGAGTGGAGTCTGGGTTTAGTTCTACAAATTTAAAACCGAACTTTAAACTGTTTGTAGGAGTACTTACTTAGGACACATACTTAAAGAATTATATGCATCAATATTGATAACGTTAAATTTTGAACTGCAGAGATGATGACACCATTTCCGTTATATTATTTAACCATTTCTATTTGATTGCATTGATACGTCTCAAACATATCATTCTACAAATATACAACCGAACATTCAATGCAATCCTATTCTTATTATTTTTTCACTTGTTTTCCCCAGCTCCATCAATCAATGCCAATTTTAATCAAAATCATATTAATAAAATACATAAATAACTGTTTGGAGGAGTGACACATACATTTACTTAATGAATTATATGCAACAATATTGATAAAGTTAATATCTAAATTGCAGAGGTGAGGACGCCTTATCCGTTATATAATATAACCATTTCCAATTTATTGCAATGATACGTCTCAAACATATCATTTCGATTCATTTCAACAATAAAACATTGTATTTTGTGGTCTTTTCTTGTCATATGGAGCTCTGCATTTGAAACAAGTGTGATACGAAAAGCTATATCTCACCTTTGTAACCCTTAGTTTGTATACTCTTGGTAGAGAGTAGAGGTCGAGAAGAGCCACGAGTAACAGCTAATGAAGTTTTTAGTCTCGACGTCGTAGAATATCTTGAACTTGTCGTGTTCATTTTTCTCCTGGTGTTTAAACTTGCTGTGGTGTGCTTTTGTCTCAGTTTAGTAGTTGGCTTGAACGTCGCCCTGCCTTTAAAAGTAATTTGAGTTATGATCTTAATTCAATTGCTGCTTCACTTTTATCGATGCATTTCGTCCAGATTTATAATAAAGCCTGTCCAATCTCTTCTGTCAGAGAGCTGTGTTCTGGACTACGAAATATACCATAGAACATAGAGAACAATTGTAGTTCAGGTGTGAAAGATCCAGGGGAATATGACATAATTGTGTAAGTCTCCTTTAACAAGGCAATCGTGACACCCCCCTCCCCAAATGGAGGCAGAATCATGCGCCTGCGAGGAGTAAGCGTCCTCTGACTGTATACAATACTCACCATTTATGCAATATGGAATTCGGGTCAAAATAGGTAAAACATATTAGAAAAACTTCGAAATGCGTGCGCAATATATCTTTTGTAATCAGCATAAACTTCCTCATTTACTTCTAAAGCCGTTCATTTGAATAACCCAAGTACGTAGCTTACCGATGTGTCCCTTTATCTTCAACATGAAGTTTTCGTACCTAGAACATGTTCTTGCATAGCGTATTTGTTGTGAATTATATAAGCCATAGACAGGCGAAGAGGAAATGCTGCTATACATGAAGGGGAAGTTTGTGATGGCGAAGTCAAAATCGTAACCTTTGTCATAAAGTTAGGTGTTCGTATGACTTGTATAACTGTTGTCACTGATCGATAGCAGTATTGGATAGGTGGATGATATTCTGTCATAGACCATTTGAACCATCCAACCAAAGATTGTAATCTATGTCTTCCGAAATGGAAGTTACCGGATGTGACAATTCTACCGAATTGAAGCGGCGGGTGTTGCATGCAAGCAGGAGATGCTTATTCTTCCTGGGCACCTGATCTCACTCCCATATCGGGAGTTCGCTTCTTTTCATATGGTGGAGGTTTTTGTTTGTTTGCTTTGGTTCCTTTTTTCTCCTGATTTTGTATGCCTTCGGTTTCTGATTTTCTGAATTATCGATTTTGTGCTGTATACAGGGATATGGTCATTATCCATATTTGTCATGTATAGAAAATAAAACCGAGTTGAGGTCTGTATAAAGGTCAGATGCTCTATGAGAAAACAGAGTGGTGTTTAAAGACCGAAGCCGAAGGTCTTGTGTACATTTCTCCTTAAAGTCTTTTTTCCAGCGGATGTAAAATACAATGTTCTCTTTATTTTGGCTGAATACTCATTATGATAAAAAAAATTCACGACTCCTACTGATTTTTTTTTTCTTTTCTTAAGCCCTCATTGTTTTGTTTTGCCCTCCACGCTTCGCTGAATGCTCATAAAACCTCGTACAGTTTGAATCGTCTGCGGTCTTATAAACAAAGATGACCGATGAATAAAAAAAGAATAGCATTTGAAGGTTTGTAAGTCTAGGTAGGAGACTGAAGTGATGCTCTCAGTTGCTTCTTTGATTTCCAGTTCACTGGAATAGATGGCGCCAATGTAATCGAAATAATTTATTACTGATGATCGACTTCGTATGTACAAATTCGAGGCATTTATATCTTTACCAAAGAAAGGAGGGGATCATACTTATGTGAGGAAGGGATCGATTTGAATAGAATATGATATAATAGGAGAAGAGAGGATATAATAGGAAAGGAAGGGATTAGAAATAGGTGTATCGGATGGCATTGATTGAGGAGCATAGAATAGCATAATATATATATATATATATAAGATATCATTGCATTAAGTAGGATAGGATAGGATTCGATAGAATGGATAGGAAGTTGGTGTAGGATAGTCGATAGGATAGGATGACACATGAAAGCTTGGTTGCAGTACTCGACGTAGCTGATTGTTTCAAAACACTGATGGGTCTTTATGTATTTTTCTTATTTTCACATAACAGAGAAAAGTTTGATTTTTAGCTCACCTGAGCCATAGGCTCAAGTGAGCTATTGTCAAAGTGTTGCGTCTGTCGTCCGTCGTCCGTCGTCGTCGTCGTCCGTCGTCCGTCGTCCGTCGTCCGTCGTCGTAAACTTTTCACATTTTAAACTTCTTCTCCAGAACGGCTGAAGGGATTTTGATGAAACTTGGTAGGTTTGAAGTACTCATGGTCCCCTACAAGTGTTGTTGTTTTTCGTCCGGATCTGTCAACAGGTGGCGCCACCACAGCCAAAAGTAGGTCACGGGGAGTACCCTCCTTTGACAAACTTCTTCTTCAGAACCAAAGCATGTATCGACAAACCGAAAGCATCAGGATGATCTAGAGAGATGTCTTAAGAAGTCTTGTTATTTTTGGTTCCACTTCGAAGTCAAATTTTTGACGCGTTTTTGACGTCTTTTCGGACTTTGTCAGAAATGCACATTTTTGCACTATTTCTTTAAATAACTCAATAAGTGTATGATTTTACACACTCATTTACTACATATTAATCATATTTAACTTACTTAATGCTTTGATATGTATTTTATGCTTTAAATTTATTTTTTTGATTTTTTATGAATTTTTTTCTTATGTAAAAAGGAAGGGGGGGTTAATTTTCATACATTTTCTGCTTCTTTTCTATAACCACTCTTCAGATTGTCATGACAATTTGTAGGTATGAGGTACTCATGCATGGTATCCTACAAGTGAAAGAATTTTGTCAAGATATCCACTTTTGGATTTTTAAGGAATATTTTTTAAGATTGTACATAGGTATAATGTATGTTTTCCATGCCAAATGGACCCATGGGGAGTAGCTTCAAACCCCGGCGGGACCCCAACAATTTTTTTTCCCTTTTTCAGTTTTTTTTTCTCTTTTTATTTTTATATTATCGCTAGAAATGAAACTGTGAAAGAATTTTGTCAAAATATCAACTTTTAGATTTTTAATGATTTTTTAAATAAGACAAGCTATAGCTAGTTTGGCTTTGTGTACTTATTTTCATACTTCGAATTAACTTGGCCACATACGCTATCAAATATACTCTGAATTTATTTTTAAGATGTTGACTTTTTGTGTCGCCTGCAAAGCACAGCGACACTTAGGGATCACTTTGTCCGTTGTTCGTCTGTCCGTCCATCCGTCCCACCGTCTGTCCGTCTGTCTGTCAAACTTGGGTGTCACACCCCATAACTTTTGATTGGTAAGTGATAGGGCTTTGATATTTCACATGTGTATTCCTTGTGACAAGACCTTTATACACATATCATAATTTTTGACCTTGTGACCTTGACCTAGATATTTGACCTACTTTTCTAAAAATCTAATATTGGCTATATCTCTTGATTGATTAGTGATAGGGCTTTGATATTTCACATGCGTATTCCTTGTGATTAGACCTTTCTACACATATAATGTATGACCTTGTGACCTTGATCTAGATATTTGACCTACTTTTCTAAAAATCTAATATTGGCTATATCTCTTGATTGGCAAGTGATAGGGCTTTGATATTTCACATGTGTAATCTTTGTGACAAGACCTTTCTACGCAAACCATATTTTTTGACCTCGTGACCTTGATCTAGATATTTGACCTACTTTTCAAAAAATCTAAGATTGGCTATATCTTTTGATTGGTAAGTGATAGGGCTTTGATATTTCACATGTGTATTTCTTGTGACAAGCCCTTTTTCACATACTATATTTTTTAACCTTATGACCTTGACCTAGATATTTGACCTACTTTAAAAAAAAAACAAGATTGGCTATATCTATTGATTGGCAAGTGATAGGGCTTTGATATTTCTCTTGTGTATTCCTTTTGACAATACCTTTCTACACATACCATAATTTTGACCTCATGACCTTGACCTAGATATTTGACATACTTTTCAAAAAAATTAAGATTTGCTATATCTTTTGATTGGTAAGTGATAGAGCTTTGATATTTCATATGTGTATTCCTTCTTGTGACAAGGCCTTTCTACACATATCATAACTTTTGACCTCATGACCTTGACCTAGATATTTGACCTACTTTTCAAAAAATCTTAGATTGGCTATTTCTTTTGATTGCTGAGTGATAGGCTTTGATATTTCACATGTGCATTCCATGTGACAAGACCTTTCTTCACATACCATCATTTTTTACCTCGTGCACTTGCCCTATATATTTGACCTACTTTTCAACAAATCTATGATTTGCTATATCTTTTGAGTGGTAAGTGATAGGGCTTTGATATTTCACATTTGTATTCCTTATGAAAAGACCTTTCTAAACATTCCATAATTTTTAACCTAGTGACCTTGCCCTTGATATTTGACCTTATTTCAATAAAAAAAAAAATCCGCTACGCAGGCGACACAAGCATTCCTTGGATTGCTTTTTTTGCATACATGCATATTTCAGAACAATTTCCCTATTTAATGCTTATTTTCTCTGTCTTATTTCTGTATGTATGGTAAACATAGTCGCCATATATCTTCTGTTACAGATTTGATTGGTTCAATACCTCCTTGCCCCTTAAGTAGGGATAACTACAGGAAATAAAAAGGTGCACACTAAAAATTTTGACTGACTTGAAATGCCCGGAAGTCTGTAAAATTGGTCTTTTTTGATTGTGAATCTTTGGCACGCATAAAAATGTAAAGAAAAGGGGGGTCATGCATGTCCTTTTTTCGCAAATTTCACTTTTTTTACAGGAACTCTGCGTCCTCATCGAAAATGTTCCGAATTTTGCATATTTTCAAACCTATTTGTAGATTGCATAAAAGACAAGATCAAGTTCGAAGTTTTAAGAAATGAATCTTATATTTTTTCTGTTGATGCAGGTATCACCCGAAAAATTGGACAGAAAACTGCATCAATGCGCGTAGCGCGTTGATGCAAAAGTTTTCTGTTCAATTTTTCGGGTGATACCTGCATCAACAGAAAAAATATAAAATTCATTTCTTATCATTTAATTGTGGAAAACAGACTGTTTTCTTGGATCTATAAACAATCAAATACCGCACTATATTTCGTAAGTCGGAAGGGTTTGCAGTGATACGTCTGCCAAAACAAGTTATGGCAGCCGCCATGATTCAAACAGCGAACGATCGTCCCTCTATATCTTTGGAATAAGGACCAGTTTGAACAAATTCTACATGCACTGTTAACTTTTGAGTAAGTAGAAAAGAAATGGTACCCTTGAAATCATAAGCAAACATCAACAAATTGTATTTTCAGCAACGAGTTCATTCGTGTTTGAGGGAACCCCCAGTTCTAAAAATAGTGCTATAAATAGACTTCCGTGAAAAATTCTGTTGATCGATGTATCAACAAAATTTCTAAGCCAATCAGAATCTTCGTTTCTTGAAAATGACAATGGAAATTAAATGATAAATTTATCACGACTATTTATTCAATATGCTAAAAATACATTTCCAAGCGCCGCATTTCAGCATATTTACCAAAAATAATTTGTCCAAGTGGCTTCACTGGGTCATGAGGTTTGATACACCGTACACTGCTGTTTGGAAAATAAATTGGCTCAATTTCTGCACAACTCACTTGAATTAATATTGTCCGCTAACAACTTGTCTGTGTTAATTGGATTAACACGATTTTGACTGTACGTTACATGTATTCAGATGAAATCAATACTATTCAAAAACTCTCATTCATAGATTTCTGTATAATTTAATATGAATAAAGGCAAAACCGAAAAGTCTTTGTTTTTTATGCTTCCGGAATCAAAGATACGGGGGCATATAGTTTTTGGCCTGTCCGTCTGTCTGTTTGTTCGAAAAACTTTACATTGGGCATAACTTTTGAATGGAAGGTGATAGAGCTTTCATATTTCACATGTGTATTCCTTGTGACAATACCTTTCCATTGATACCAAAATTTTTGACCTCGTGACCTTGACCTTTGACCTACTTTTCAAAAACTTTAACATTGGGCATAACTTTTGAATGGTTAGTGATAGGGCTTTCATATTGTACATGTGTATTCTTTGTGACAAGATCTTTCCATTGATACCAACATTACTCTGACCCTGACCTCTCACATACTTAACAGAAAATGGTGTTTATACCAACAAAGATGCCACCGCGGGGCATTCGTGTTTCACAAACACAGGCTTTATTATTTTCTGGCATACTAGCTATTAATAATGAAAGGTTTGGTGTTCAATTTTAAATAAACTTAATTTATGAAATCATTTCATTGTTTTATTCTGTTTCTGTTGCACATTAATGTTGAATTTTACAAAATGATTTTATTTTTGATGTTGCATAATCGAACTATACTAGCTGGGCTTTGGATCGCATAATCCATCTTTTCAAATCAGTAAAAAAGTTGTTGTTTTGAAATGTGACTATTTTCTCTTGTTTTTACTTTTAAAGGTTGTCTGGAAAAAAAAAACTTGTCTGCATCCGGCAAAAATCTTGTTAGAAAGGTTGTGGGCTAAAATCCTTGTACTGGCACTATCAGTATTCAATGTCATTATGTCAATTAGAGCGTGCATGGGTATCAGGTGAGCGTTGTGCCCCCTGGGGCTCTTGTTTGTTACATGTAATACACCTTCTTTCAAGATTGCCGTGTATTCCAATATGTAGATGAGCTGTGCTAACACTTCCGCATCATCAAAATAACATACAAGATTATTACAGATGACCACTAGAGTCGCCTTCTGGTTCTTTTGAGTTACCTTGTTTTCTTGTTCTTTGAATTACATTTTTTTTTTAATTTGTCATTTTTGACAAATTGATCTCTATTCTCGCCTGCTCCCTTCTGTTCTGTTGTTTGTTGTGTATTTATTTCGGTACGTATAAAATTGTAGTCTTTTCTCTTATACAAGAGGCGAGGGGATCTCCAGCCAAACCCTGATGCAGTACCAACAGCAAAACTCCAAAAAACACTCGATGCGAAAACACAAAGACAAGCACAACAAGAGACGAAAAAGAGACAAACAACATAGAAATATCAAACATAAAAGACTACACATTTACCGACGAGACCGGTGCCGACTTAAGACCGCCATTTGCTTCGCAAGTAGGAAATGTTATGGATATCCGGATTACGTGCAATTTTACGGTTACAAAAAAGTAACAAAGAACACACAATTGTAGTGTAAAACAACCTCTTCACTGTTAGATGACAACACAAACAGGACAGTAAAACGCAGGGGCGCAAGAAACACGTAATACAGGAAAAGACATACCTTCAGTTTTACATAGAATGTGAACATGTTCTCCGCAGGACAACTGACCACAGGTCTTCCTAGAAAGCCCATAATCAACAAATCCATAAGTACAATAGTTGTTTGTCGGTTTTATCCATGTTCCATTACCTAAAACATAGAAATGTAAACGTCTTCAAATTGAATAGCATCATTTAAAAACAGATAAATTGGCAACGTGGACCAGACATGCACGTTTCGGGTACATAACCCTCATCAGTGATCCTAAATCTTTACTCTACCACTGTTTGTATAATGTATTTTACTAAGTGGAAGTATGTAAGCATAAAACATCATTCAACAATTTTCGAGTTCCTGAACATGAAATTAAGTCTTTCTGTATTCTGCTCTGGTTTCTTTTTTTTTTCACAGCTTTCACAGTCTTTGACAATTTTTCACTGTTTGGATTGAAGACAAGTCTACATTAACAAGGCAATCAAAACACCCGAATTAGAACAGGACTAGGCACCTGGTCCTGCCTCCAAAAATTATATTCCAGCAAGTGTTTCATTCCTGTCGGAACTTACTTGATCATTTTAATTCTATGTCCAAGGCAAACACTATTCTCCCGAACAGTTTAAGTTATATTTTCAAAAGTTGAAATGCTTTTACGAATATCTTGTTTTACTCAAAATACATACAAATGATACAAAGGAAATGAAAAAATGAAGGAACATTTACATTTTATTTCAGGATTAACTTTAACAATTTTGTATTTCATTGAGATATAATATGGTTTGTTAAGAATGTAGTAATAATTTTATCAAATACTAGAAAAAATTCGATTAACTCGATAAACTCTTGTTTATATTAAATTAAATACTACAAACAAATTTGTAACAACAAGAGCGGAGGAAATTATCCGCTAAGATGATACTTTTGGCAACGGATTATGGCAGTGTCCTTGTCAGAAAATGACGATTTTTAAAGGGAAAATATTCATACCTTGGTCCCTTGGTCCCCTCCGAAAAGAGGGATGGCTTTCTTATAATACGGAAAATATTAGTTGTACACAATAACTCAACGGAAACATGTCACCATTTTGTTTTGAATTCGACCGTCATTTGGCGCGTTGACGTCACAATGGGTTTTACTTCACTAAACGTCAGTTTGTACGGGTAATAGTGCAACGACAACTACCACACGATGGTGTTTTTAGATCGAAGTAGTTCTGGCAAGTATTTCCGGAAGTGGGCGTGTCCAATATTGAGCAAACCAGTTTGTGGAGGTATAATATGCTTCCAACGACCAATCAAAATCCTTGATACGAATAAAATTTAATTATTTATTCTTACCATCTTTACAGTTATCGATCCAGAAATATGTATGATTTGCCTGCGTCGTGAGATGTCTTATTCGGTCAATTATAGAATTATTAGATAGGTCGTTCCATTTGAGAAATGTACTTCTTTCGTTGTTGCAGTATTTCCGAGCGTCATTGTAGTCGCCTCTTTTTCCCTTCTTAATGACGTTCGTCACAACTGGAAATAAAAGAAAGGAGAGGCACTCAGTTGCAGCACCAATAGCAAACAAAGGAGGGGATCTCCAACAAACCCAGGTTGCAGCGTCCACAGCAAAACCCCAAAACACCCAATGCAAAAACACAAAGCAGACAAGCACAGAAAGAGACGCGTAAGGGACAAGGAACGTCAACGCACAACACCGAAACATCAAATACAAAGGACTACACATAAACCAACGAGACCAATGGGCAACCGGTGCCGACTTAGGACCGCCATCTGCCACGGAAATAGCAGAAGGTATGGTTATCCTGGATTACGTGTGCACAACCCTCCCACTTTTCTGATTACCCAGAGGTCTCGAAGAACGCACAATTGTGGTGTAAAACAACCTCCTCACTGTCAGATGACCACACACAAACAAGACCGCAAAACGGAGTGGCCCAAGCAACACAGATGAATATGTAAATGGATATAAAAAGAGGGCGTACGTAATACAATCCGTGCTCTGCCGCCGCGATCTCATGTATATTATCACCCGAGGAGTCCGACTGACATTCAGAGAGGACAGGTGGTCGGGGCCCTGTCTTCTCTAAAGAGGTTTGGACAGGGCCCGTCATGGAGCAAAACTCAAAAACATCCAAAGCAAAAAAAAAGAATAGACAACCACAGAAAGAGACGCAAAACCAAGACACATCATAGAAACATGAAAAAAGAGCACACATAAACTAAAGAGACTAACACATAAACTCATTATGAAGAAGAAATCAAAATTGTTGAAAAAAACCATTTTTACTTCAGGTTATATAATTAACTAGTGTTATAGATTTATCGATGAAAAAAGCAGTTACCTGATGGAATGGAAAGATACAAAAGTAACTGCTGTACACGTATCATCATTATGACATTACTCTTCCTACATATGATATTTATAAACTGTTTGAGAGCAAAATATTCAGGAAATGTATTAACACAGGGATACATATTACAATTTGTCAATGAATTTCGCGCTTTCATTGAGGAAATGAATTAACATGCCCTTGAACCGAATTTCCTTTATTTACAATGATCGAATATACATGTAGTACATCATGGTCGATTACAATGAATTAGATTTTCATTATCGATAGCAAAATTGTAATTTAATTAACAACCAACGTAATTAAGTATTGGTGAACTTAACTGAAAGAACTCATAATGAAAGTGATGTAAATTGTATCTCTTGAACATTGGAAACTAAGGTAACTTTCATTCCTTGTAAGGTACTACATATTTTTGATAGAGAATATTTTTTCTCCCTTGAGACTGATTTGTCCGTGACATAAGGTGTTAGTAAAATGTTGCCTCAGCCTACTGGGTGAGATAATGCCATTCCGGAAGTGCTGTTTACTGTTGCATCATTGTGACGTCATACATAATTGATGTGTATGAAAAATAATAAAAACTTCATTTTTAAGCTCTGAGAGTGAGAATTAAAACGAATCAATCCCAAGACGTTATCAGGGACACGGAAATCCAATCCGCTTGTCCAGAATTTAATTTGTCTACGACTCGGCAAACCTCTTCGTTGTACAAGCAAATCCTGTTGGATTTTCTTGTCCCTGATCACATCTGGGGATAGATTTTATGAATCCTTATTAGAGGTAGATTACTTCCATACAATGCATCTCAAAATCCAAAGGAAAATTCATTTTGTATGAAATATATAATAATCTCCAAATATGAAGATTTCATCATTAGAGCCATTCGGCTTGCAAGTAAGCTACATGTTCAGGGTTATATCACACAACGGCTGAAATCATCATTGCGGAGATCTTCGGTCGCTACAGGGATATTATTAAAGCATATCAAATCCCCCTTTCCAGAATGATCAGTGAAATTCTACATTGTGATTGAATGGCTGTCGTCATCACCAAGCAAGACATACTTACCTGATCTGTAAATCAAAATGTACATCGAGACAATCACCGAATTTGACAGGTTTCAAGGAAGCTGTTGCGACTGGTGTTGCATGCAATCCGGAGACGCTGACTCTCCCCGGGCACCCGGTCTCACTTTGGAATGTTGTTCATTCTGGTGTTCGCAATCGTTTCGATTGGAATTCGCACGATTTTGCCTTGTCTTCTCGACTTTGAGACTGAATAACTGTTAAGAACTTCTTTGATGTTTATATATAGAAATATATGAAAATCTATGCGAATAAATCCAATGCCAAAAAAAAAGGGAGGGGATTTATGCACATTTATGTTTGTAAGTACACAGTTCGTTTATGTTTGTATGTCTAGTCTCAGGATCTTACATTTGTACCGTGAACATTATTATCTTTCAGAAAATATAAAGAATCTTACATGAAAACGCCATATTACATACTGGATAATAAACGTCTTCAAATTCAATAGCGTCATTTGAAAACTGATACATTTGCGGCATGGACCAGTCATGCACGTTTGGGGTACTTAACCCTCGTCAGTGATCTTCAATCTAAACATTGTAATATTGCCAAAAAGTGTTATAATTATCTGTCCCAAAGTGTACCGAAAGACGTAGCAGAATGGATGGGATATGATGCCACAGGACCCGCGGATGCCTTGCGATGTGTTACACGACGTCCCATTTCATTCAATTACTTCCTTCTTGGGGCCTTGCTTTTAAGACGACGCAATTTCCTTTCTATTAATTAATACAAATACAATCTGAACATGGGTTCAAATAGAATAAATTAAATAAACGTGTAATTCCTTTTATTTGAAATTAATCCAAAAAGTACGATCCAATTCGACACTGCCATACTGACTCCATAGCAACGACTGTTGAGTAGTGACCAGTATAATTTTGTACGTGCATATTAAGATACATCCGTAGGTCTCCTTGATAGCGACAAAATTTCCTGAACATCGAAGTTGTTAGTCTTCCACTTGGTGAAAAACTGATTTTGTCACTGCAAAAATTAAACATTAAAACATTTACTTGTACTCCATGTTGGAAGATTGTTACGTGAAAACCATCAAATTCGATGAAATTAACAAATTAAGAGGACATTACTTTTTTGCATGGCCATTGTGACCGATAATGCTAGAAAACAAGAGATGCTGAATCCTCCCCAGCACCTGATCTCATTTCGATTCGGGATTAACTTATGGAGATTGTTTTAGGTGATCGTATCATTAGTTGTGGAAATGATTTCTATGTTGCTTACACTTCGTTAGGGTGATGGTCATTAGTGTTAACTGTGCTTCTGTTTTGTAATAGTAATACCATGTTTGACAGGCTTTGGGATAAATGGATTTATGCTTTTGAATCATAGTGTTTATCTCATTTCTTTATTCAATCTATTTAAAGTGGCTCGACTTACAATGAGTTTGGTAATTTTATTTTTCGTTATTCTATTACCTCGGCAAATGAGCGTCCCCCTTGTTTTTGAATAATACAGCGAGATAAATTAGAAATAAGCCTTAATTTTCATTACATATCTTACATATTTGAATACTACAACTTGCATTTTATATGTAACATGATTCCTGTGATTTTTGAATATGTTTAAACTTTACTGATTAGCACGTTTAACAACGTCACCAGCAATATATTCCGAGTACCCGTAACCTGCATCTCTGGTCCATACTGCAAATTGATCTGTTCTTCAATGATGTTATTGAATTTGAAGACATTTAATATTAAACTTAATTCTGGAGATTCTTCAATATGTTAAACATTTGAGCCACGTAAATTTGAAGACGTTTAACATTTGTTCTACTTGGCGAGATTCACTGCTGGTGGACCAGGAGTATCCGAGGGCACATGTAGCCAAGTTCAATCAACTTCGGCTAATCGTCTCTTCAACGCATTTGAAAATTTCTGTTCTCAAAAGTTTTTTGACAAGTTTATTGTCACTACAAGAAGCAGGTTGTGAAATACTACAAGTACTCAATGTTTGATGCAATCCTGTCGACCGCTCCTAGTTGTGTACTAAATTAACATGTTTTGTTGCAATAAAAAGACCAGTTGAATGTTTATAGTTTATTATCACACGAACATGGCTAATTGGTCAGAATCTATGAGAACAAGTGTTTAACTTCTTCAAATTCATTAGCATCATTTTAAAACAGATAAATATACAGCATGGACAAGACATGCACGTTTCGGGTATTTAACAGTAACTTAGTTATAAAAAATTCCGGGGATGTGATTGACAAGATAAAATCTAGAAATTTTCAAGCCAATACGATTGCTTCATACGATTTTTCAAATATGTACACGACGCTTCCTCACGACAAGATCAATGATCAATTGTCCAAACTCATTAAATGGTGCTATAATCGAGAGGGGAAAATTTATATTTGTACATCTGAATCAAAGGGTTTCTTTTCCGCTACAGAATACAAATCATACAAATCATGGACATGTAGCGACCTGTGTAGTGCCTTGTCCTTCCTCTTGGACAACATTTATGTAAGATTTGGTGAGAATCTCTACAAGCAGGTTGTAGGGATTCCTATGGGTACAAATTGTGCGCCTCTTGTTGCAGATTTATTTTTATACACATATGAAAAGGAATTTATTCAAAATCTTCAAAAGCAAAGAAAACATGATGATGTGAAATGCTTCACTGGTACTTCTAGGTACCTGGATGATATTCTTACTATCGATAATCCTGTTTTTGAAAAGTATAAAGATGTTATTTATCCACAAGAATTGACTCTAAACAAGGCAAACTTTACAGACACTGAAACACCATTTTTGGACCTAAATATCAAAATTGTCAATGGAGAAATTCATACAAGTGTATATGACAAACGAGATGATTTTGGATTCAACATAGTAAATTTTCCCTGGCTTGACGGTGATGTCCCTAGATTACCGTCATACGGTATCTACATTTCACAGCTCATCCGGTATGCTAGAGCATGTACTGATGTTTTGGATTTTCATAATAGAAATCTACAAATTACAAAGAAACTTTTAGGTCAAGGTTTTCGCTTTCATAAACTAGTAAAGACTTTCTGGAAATTTTACAAAAATTATGATCAACTTCTTTTGAAATTCGGACCAATACAAGCAACGGAGTATATTACTATGGGTATTTCACAACCTGCATTTTATGGTGACATAATTAACAAAATAAGAAGGATCAAAGGTAGACAGCATATGTATCGAAAATGCGTCAGAGTCATCAAACGCCTTTTATACCGTGGATATGATCCTAATGTCACCAGACGGACACTAAGCTTGGTACTTGACCAATATACAGTCTTGTACGAGCGCATTCTTAAGACTTGCACTCTGACTGACTGTGACGACGGGACTCCATGACGGGCCCTGTCCAAACCTCTTTAGAGAAGACAGGGCCCCGATCACCTGTCCTCTCTGAATGTCAGTCGGACTCCTCGGGTGATAACATATATGAACTCGCTACAGCCGGCAGAGCACGGACTGTATTACGCACGTCCTCTTTTTATATCCATTTACATATTCATCTGTGTTGCTTGGACCCCTGTGTTTTACGGTCTTGTT
This sequence comes from Pinctada imbricata, assembly GCA_033119305.1. Classification (NCBI taxonomy): domain Eukaryota; kingdom Metazoa; phylum Mollusca; class Bivalvia; order Pterioida; family Pteriidae; genus Pinctada; species Pinctada imbricata. The sequence continues at coordinate 48,563,266 of VSWD01000003.1, read as the reverse complement.
TGTGTGTGGTCACCTAACAGTGAGGAGGTTGTTTTACACCATAATTGTGCGTTCTTCGAGACCTCTGGGAAATCGGAATAGTGGGAGGGTTGTGCGCACGTAATCCAGGATAACCACACCGTCTGCTATTTACGTGGCAGATGGCCGTCCTAAGTCGGCACCGGTTGCCCATTGGTCTCGTTGGTTTATGTGTAGTCTTTTGTGTTTCATGTTTCTATGTTGTGAGTTGGTGTTCCTTGTCCCTTTTGCGTCTCTTTCTGTGGGTATCTGTTCTGTGTTTTTGCATGGGTGTTTTGGGATTTTGCTGTGGCTGCTGCAACCTAGTGTTGTTGGAGATCCCCTCCTTTCCTTTAGTGTAACATACAAAATGTTTGGCCTAAAATGTATTGGAAGCCATCAGAAATTCACAATTATCCTTAGATTGTCAGCGAAATTGGCATCCAAACGTATATAAAATTGAGTGAAAGTACATCAAACGCTCGCCATTCTGTCTATTATATGGTCCGTAAAGCCTTTAGGACAGGCAAAGTATTATAGATTTAATTACTGTCAAGTGACCTCGTCTGCAAAGACATAGTTTTACCCTCTTGTGGCATTATTCCACTTCGCCGATTGGCCACTGATTGATCAAAATTAATAGTAAGTAGCGCCACCCTTACTTATACATGTATCTGTTAAACAATATCTTTGTAATTTCTGACTCATAACTGAGCTAGCAAAGGTTCACCCCTCTACTGTAATTCTAACAAGCTAGGCCCAAGAGAATGTCATGTAAACATGTTTATCCTCTGTCTGTGAAATATAAGAAAGTGAAAAATTGTCTCAAAATATTTAATCCAGTCTTTTGCATTAGATCATGACCTTGTATAAATTATTTGAGTTTGCACCAATGCCACAGAAGAAAAGAGGGGATTTCTATCAACACTGGGTTCCAGAACTTACAGCAAAACCCTCATGCACCGAGTGAAAAACACAGAGCATACATGCATTGAAAGATACACAGCAGTGACAAGGAACACCAAAACACATTATAGCAACATTAAACATAAATTACTACACATAAACCAACGAGACAAATAGGCAATCGGTGCAGACTTAGGACTTAAGAAAACGTATCTTTATTGCAGTATATTTCAATAGTTCTTGATTACGTACGGACAAATCCTGCCAGTCAGACGTGCTGCTCAAAGCAATAGTAGCACAGTAGAAGATGACATAGAAGAGGGACATGACTCCCCAATGTGGCTCAAATTTGACATTTTTCTCGAATGATTTGCTTTATAAACTATGTGTCTATTTATTGCGTATTTCTTATTCTATAATCCGTTCAATTTATTTGCATTTTCAACTGACTGAATTGGAGAAATATGACGTCAAAGTTTTCTTACCTAAATACAGCACTACTTTCCTTTGCCCATAGCTAATCACATGACCTCTTACTTTCACATCCGGTCATACCAAACATATGGCGTATACAATGGAAATAATAGGTTTTTCTCGGAACAACAAGCAAATCATTTCTTTCAAATACCAAAAATCATGGTTAATTTAATCATAAAGCTCACATAATGAAGCTGGGCTCCATCTGTTTCCTATTTAAAAATTCATCCCTGACAAAATTCCAAATGCGACACAGCGGATACTTTGTATTGGAACCAATCTCCTACGCCATTAGCATACAGTGTGGTTATCCGAATCACGTGCGCACAACCCTCATACTTTTCCGATTACCCATAGGTCTCGTAGAACGCACAATTGACACAGGGCCCGAGAAATAAACAGATTGATATGTAAATTGATATAAAACAGGAAGGCATACGAAATACAGTCCGTGCTGTGTAGCGAGCCCATGAATGTTGCCATCCGAGGAGTCTGACTGACATTCAGAGAGGACAGGTGATCCTGTCTTCTTTAAAGCGGTTTGGGCAGGGCCCGTCATCAGTGTGCAATTCCTTAGAATGAGCTGGTACATGGCTGTAGATTAGTCAAGTATCAAGCCAAGTGTCCGTCTGGTGACGGCAGGGTCATATCCACGACATAAAAGACGTTTGATTATTCTAACACAATTTCGATGATAATTCTGTCTACCTTTGATCCTTCTTATTTTGTTTATTGTCACCATAAAAACCCGGTTATGAAATACTACAAGTACCAATTGTTTGCTGTAATCCTGTCGACCACTTCAAGTTGTGTACTAGATTAACTTGTTTTGATGAAATAAAAAGACCAGTTGAATGTTTATAGTTTATAATCACACGAACATGGCTAATTTGTCAGAGTCTATGAGAACAAGTATTTAACGTCTTCAAATTCATTAGCATCATTTTAGAACAGATAAATCTACAGCATGGCCTTTACATGCACGTTTCGGGTATTTAACCCTCGTCAGTGATCTTCAATCTAAACAATGAAATATGGCCAAAATTTGTGAAAGTATGTCCTAAATATACCGAAAGACGTAGCATGATGGCTGGGATATGATGCTACCGGACCCAGGTTTCAGAAATTTGAGAAAATTTTGTGAAAAGAAACAACCAACCGAAATTGATCGATTTAGTTACTGTCAAGTGACCTCGTCCGCAAAGACATAGTTTTTTCCCTCTTGTAGCATCATTCCACCTCGCTGATTGGCCACTGATTGATCAAAATTAATAGTAAGTAGCGCCACCCTTACTTATACATGTATCAAACAATATCTTTGTAATTTCTGACTCATAACTGAGCTAGCAAAGGTTCACCCCTCTACTGTAATTCTAACAAGCTAGGCCCAAGAGAATGTCATGTCAACATGTTTATCCTCTGTCTGTGAAATATAAGAAAGTGAAAAATTGTCTCAAAATATTTAATCCAGTCTTTTGCATTAGATCATGACCTTGTATAAATTATTTGAGTTTGCACCAATGCCACAGAAGAAAAGAGGGGATTTCTATCAACACTGGGTTCCAGAACTTACAGCAAAACCCTCATGCACCGAGTGAAAAACACAGAGCATACATGCATTGAAAGATACACAGCAGTGACAAGGAACACCAAAACACATTATAGCAACATTAAACATAAATTACTACACATAAACCAACGAAGATGACATAGAAGAGGGACATGACTCCCCAAAGTGGCTCAAATTTGACATTTTTCTCGAATGATTTGCTTTATAAACTATGTGTCTATTTATTGCGTATTTCTTATTCTATAATCCGTTCAATTTATTTGCATTTTCAACTGACTGAATTGGAGAAATATGACGTCAAAGTTTTCTAACCTAAATACAGCACTACTTTCCTTTGCCCATAGCTAATCACATGACCTCTTACTTTCACATCCGGTCATACCAAACATATGGCGTATACAATGGAAATAATAGGTTTTTCTCGGAACAACAAGCAAATCATTTCTTTCAAATACCAAAAATCATGGTTAATTTAATCATAAAGCTCACATAATGAAGCTGGGCTCCATCTGTTTCCTATTTAAAAATTCATCCCTGACAAAATTCCAAATGCGACACAGCGGATACTTTGTATTGGAACCAATCTCCTACGCCATTAGCATACAGTGTGGTTATCCGAATCACGTGCGCACAACCCTCCTACTTTTCCGATTACCCATAGGTCTCGTAGAACGCACAATTGACACATGGCCCGAGAAATAAACAGATTGATATGTAAATTGATATAAAACAGGAAGGCATACGAAATACAGTCCGTGCTGTGTAGCGAGCCCATGAATGTTGCCATCCGAGGAGTCTGACTGACATTCAGAGAGGACAGGTGATCCTGTCTTCTTTAAAGCGGTTTGGGCAGGGCCCGTCATCAGTGTGCAATTCCTTAGAATGAGCTGATACATGGCTGTAGATTAGTCAAGTATCAAGCCAAGTGTCCGTCTGGTGACGGCAGGGTCATATCCACGACATAAAAGACGTTTGATTATTCTAACACAATTTCGATGATAATTCTGTCTACCTTTGATCCTTCTTATTTTGTTTATTGTCACCATAAAAACCCGGTTATGAAATACTACAAGTACCAATTGTTTGCTGTAATCCTGTCGACCACTTCAAGTTGTGTACTAGATTAACTTGTTTTGATGAAATAAAAAGGCCAGTTGAATGTTTATAGTTTATAATCACACGAACATGGCTAATTTGTCAGAGACTATGAGAACAAGTGTTTAACGTCTTCAAATTCATTAGCATCATTTTAGAACAGATAAATCTACAGCATGGACTTTACATGCACGTTTCGGGTATTTAACCCTCGTCAGTGATCTTCAATCTTAACAATGAAATATGGCCAAAATCTGTGAAAGTATGTCCTAAATATACCGAAAGACGTAGCATGATGGCTGGGATATGATGCTACCGGACCCAGGTTTCAGAAATTTGAGAAAATTTTGTGAAAAGAAACAACCAACCGAAATTGATCGAACTTGGCAACATGTGCCCTCGGGGACTCCTTGTCCACCAGCAGTGACACTCTCAAAGTGGTATAAATGTTTAACGTCTTCAAATTTTTAAGCATCGTTTTAGAACAGATAAATTAACAGCATTGACCAGACATACACGTTTTGGGTATTTAATCCTCGTCAGTGACTTAGTGTAACTTACAAAATGTTGGGCCCAAAACGTATTGGAAGCCATCAGAAATTCACAATTAGTCTTAGATTGTCAGCGAAATTGGCATCTTAACGTAGATGAAATTGCCTTCAAGTATATCAATCGCTCGCTATTCCGTCTTTTATATTGTCCGTAAAACGTTTATTTAAATGACAGTCGAACTATTATACATTAAGTTACTTTAAAATGACCTCGTCTGCAAGGACATATTTTTACCCTCTTGTCGGAATTATTTCCATTACTTCATTTTAGCACAAGATTATGAACTTATAAAATCACTTTTCATCTTTAAACCAAATTCTGTTCGACTTGAAATATTAAAGAAAGGCAATAGATTGAGTACTAATGGCAGAAGATCATTTATTACAAAGTATTTTAGGATAAAACAATTTTAACACACTGTTCCTGCTGTCGCTCAAAGAAAATCAAACAAAATAAACATTAAAGAAATAGTTAAGATTATTTATTCAAACAAAACGTGAACAACTATTAACATAGGTATATGTGAATAGTAACATATTACCTTAATACTGTGCTTTAGAATCTGTGTCTATCAATTTCAAGACATCAAACAAAAAATTCTCTTCAGCTTTAACAGAAAAGTTAATTACATCAAATGGTCGACAAAGATTTTTCTATCTGATATTGTATAGGAAATCCAGATCATATGGATCCAGTAACCCTTCTCCCTTTTTGTTACAGAATAGCGCAAACAGCAGATTGTGTATTGGCATTTGAGGTTCCCTCCAATGGATTTCTGTTCTCTGTAACAAAATAACACTAAAATTGAACATCTTTCATATATATTTCTTCTTAAGATGTCAGAAAGTTTGGGTAAATATTAGCGGAGCTGCAAATATCCGATTTCGAATCTACTGGTGAACATTAACATTATGACGTCACTTTGATGCTGTGACGGACTATTTGACTGTGATGTCATCATGGGAAAATGTGCCAACTGGTGCAATCAGGTGCAATGTTTGACATTTGGTGGTTCCTCAACTGAATGTGATAGGGTTGTATATCTCAAGTCCTTAATCCACAGACGAAGTTGTTAGATTAAAGCGTATGTCAAAAAAATGCTTCAAACAGAACTAGAGAGTTAAACATATTATGTTTTAAATATTTCTGAGTATAATTTTGCGTGCAAATCGCTTTTGGGTTTATCAATCGCTTTTCAAAGTGTCTAATGGCTACAATTAAAAACAAATGATAGCATATTTCAAAGTAATGTATAATCAAGAATATAAATTCTTTCAGTTTAAATAAAAGAAAATCTTAGCTTTTTCATACTTATTATCATTATTTCCTGAACAATATTTAATATTCGCTACTCAAAAACGGTTGTTACACAAAAGTCAAAATATTTTTTAATATAAAATGTACTTCTCTTTTTATCTTTTATATTCAAAAGCGAAAATGTTTCATATTTGAATCGCTATTTTGTTTCGTCGTTATTGATTTCCTTGAGACGATTATTTAAATAGACTTAGTTTAGAATATGTAAAGAAAATAATAGAGTGACTCCATAGAGACTTGTGTTATATGCTAATAGTAATAATAAACATGAGAGAAGTACCTAACCGATATCACTAATAGTAAAATATTACCTGCATTTAGTTTGGACATAATTTGCCTCGCTTGATCTTCCTTTGATTTTAAGTTTACCCCAAATATATCTTGATGGAAAGAATTGTTCGCCTGTAATGATATGAAATATATGACAACATCAAATAATATTCTCATGAAATGACAAATGGTTATGCAAATCCATTTCTTTGTTACTGTTCTAAATCTCCTTTAGTGATACTTTCAAGCCATTATTTGCTATTTGCACTCGATTTTATCATATTTCTGACTTATTATCCTCGTTTAAAGACATCAGTTATAATTAACATCGACATACTAATAAGTGAGTGGAAATCAGAATCCAGAAATTACAATCAAGAGGCATAAAAAACTTTAAAATACCAAACAAAACATATATTATTTAAGAAATAAAAATGACAAGCGGGGCTCTATTGTCTCATAATGCCCGAGCGTCCTCAGCCAATCACATTTATTACCGAGCCGCGTCAGTGGCGAGGTGTTAAATGTGATTGGCCGAGGACGCGAGGGCATTATGAGACAATAGAGCCCGGCTTGTCATTTTTTATTTCTATTCTAATGATGACCATCGATTCTTGGTAAAAACCAGTTCCTGCCGGTTTGTCTGCTTTCGGAAAATGGGTAGGCGTGGCTTATCGCTATAGGGCCTATATTGGAGAATAGAGCCCGGCTCGCGTCTGTTGTCTTAATAGGGAAAAAGAATTAAGTCATATTAGAATAGGAGATACGAGAAAGTGAAAGCAGCAGTACACAATTAGAAAATCAATGAATTCAACACTATTTCAAGATATATTGGTTACTTGACCTTCAAATCAGAAAGACATTTGGCTGCGTCTTCTGTGCTCATATTTCCTTTGTTCTGTAAAATCTGTTCAAGTGTCGATTCCACTTCTGACGCCATTATGACGTCACCACATACATAGAAATGTCCGCCTTTTCTCATTAACTGGTGGTATATCCTGTCTTCATTCTTCAGAATCATGTCTTGGACATATGTCTGTAAAGATATGATTGGTATTTATTTTTTAGAATTTAAATATAAGGCATTGAAAATGATCGTTACAAATCGCATGTTGTAAAAGAGTTAAAGACGATCCTGACGATTATCTCAACAGTACTCACAATAGAGCACATAATTGAGCATCGACGTACCCCTATCAAGCTAGAGGTGGGACCAGGTGCCCGGGAGGAGTAAGCATCCCTTATTAGGCTAGCCGCAAACCAATTCATGCCTCTATGTCAAATGGCATTTAACATTCAAATCTACATATGGATCAGATTATGCAAATCATGTGTAAACGAGCTGGAAACAACGAAAGATTTTTTTTTAAATTAGGTTCGATTCGAACAGTGCACATAGATCGCAGGTAGTGCTTTTTCACAAATTCAGATTTCTTCATTATTTATTGAAACAATTTCCTAGGGTCGAGACTTTGAGATCCCCTCCTTTTCTTTTTTTAAGCCCATTTTTATGATGACAATAAGTTATAAATCATGCATTTATCTTCATAACCATGATTTGAAATACTTAACATTGCAGTATAAATGAATACACATACCTTTTTGACTCCTGGTTCTCTGCTCAGAGCTACATTGACTTCGCTGAAGACCCTATCATTTTTACAAACATCAAGCTCAGCTCCATAGATGTTATCAACAGTTGATTGTCGACATCCAAAGTAAATGTCCATATCACCCCAGCGTTTTGTGTTTCCAACTTGAAAGGAGGAATATGAATTACGTATTTAGGTATAAACACAAACATCTAGTTAACTGATATCGTTATAGATACTTGCATAAATCAAAGTTTCATTCAATATCTATTTTTAAAGGGGGTTTTAAATATGAGCACTCGAATAGACAATCAGTAATGCAAATGACTGATGCATAGGGATAAAATGAACCCTCATGCATCCCTTTCATTATGCGTTTCAGAATACTACTCACAGGGTGACGGTAGAGTTTCTCTGTCCACCTGTCTCTGCTGCCAGAAGCTCCTGAACGGTGCTATACCTGTACCTGTACCAACCATTATAATTGGGAGGGTAGCGTCTTCAGGTAGGTGAAAAAGAGGAGCCCTGAGATAGATCAATATAAGAGTATGTAAGGGAAGTTTGAAATATAGTAAATATTCTTAAGTTGTTAAGATTATATTAGAATCAAGAAATCATTGAAAGTAACCTTTCAGTACTGCCTTACATTATAAACGATTGTGGTAAAATAATGTGAAAAGTTTTGAAGTATATTTCTAAGCTTTGTTTAAGAAATATGCTGATTTTCAAATTCTAAAGTTATATATTTCCTTAAAGTGAAATGTATTTATTCATAACGGAAGTTTAAATTATTTTTATTTCAAGTAGACTTCGTTCCTTTTATGCTTCGAAAAACTTGTTTCAACATCTGATGTCTTGTTTATGAATGTATTTTCTTCTATTGTTTCTAATATAATTCAAATCAATATGTTGAAATAAAAATTGAAGAAAATGATTTCTGACTTTTTTTCAAGGGCTTTTCTTCTTTCTTTGTTTTTTATCTGATTCTGCCAATTTGTATGTACTCACTCTCGTATTGCACAAGGTATACTTTCTCCAATATCACAGCTATTCAGCCAAGATGAACATACCCCATTATGTTGTGGACCAGTCCCACCTGGATTTTGATAAGATAGTGTTCAATTTCAACTTCAACTTGGATAGATCAGAGCTGCTTTACTGGCTGTCCAACCATCAATTGAATGAACAAAGTTGTTTCCCAAGGCACGGTCCATTTTATATTCGGGGGAGGGGGGGGCTTTGGGGTTTTTTATGGGGAAAAAATAATTTTGCTCTGAAATTTGATGAAAAGAATTAATTTGCCTATGGTGTGTCAGAAAAAATAATCATGCTCTTACAAGTTATCTGAATTTGAAGATTTATCTTAAAATTTTGCTTAAAATCCCTGAAATTTTGCTACGCTCGCCATAGATTTCTATCAAAACGTTATTTCTTTTATGGCAAAGTTCCTGTTTGAAAATATCAAGCGAAGGCATATTATCCAAATAAATGTATGACTATTGATTTTTTGATAGACATGATCGATAGATGCATATCACCATAGAGTCTAATTTTATATACAAACTTTGAAGGAGAACTTCAATTTTTCCTCAATTTATATATAATACTATTCTAAAGGGCAAGGGGCGGTAAGGGGGTTTCTAGGCCCAAAATTGCTGTTAATTCCTAAGATTAAAAAATATTGAAATTGATACTAAAATTGGTAAAAAGAAGCTTGTCTTTAATAGATTCAACATGAAAAATGTTTAATTTCATTTTTTCGTTGGAGTTATCCCCCTTTGAAATCACCTATGAAACCGGAAATGAACAAAAAATCAACATATTTACACATGTGATAGCAAAATTAGACGTGGCCACGTGAAAACAACAAGTTCATATTTTTTCTGTATATCCGTATAAGTATTTTGTAAATGCTGTGAAAGTATGAATCTGTTGTTTTCATGTGGCCACATCGAAAACGGAAGGAAATCAATTACTGTTACCATGCGAGCGGGTCGTTTTGGAAACAGAAAAACACCTTTTAACTTCTATAATACAAGAATTATTTGAGTAAAATCGATACAATTCAATAGATTTTGTTTTGTTGTTATTGATGATATTGATTATTTATTCCCACATGCACGAAACCAAATAATACAGACAAAAATGTCTTTCAAATGTTTATTATTCTCGTAACGTAACGGATATTCAGGACGATAGAATGACGTCATACTGAATAAATGACGTCATAAATGTTCGCGACTTTGATATTCAATTGCTTGTATTTTGCGAAAAAAAGTGGTCATTTCATATGCATATTGAATCGAAACGACGGAGTATCTAAAAGGGTACTAGTACAGTCGGCATTTATAAAATGTCAAACTTTAAGCCAGAATCAACGAATTAAAATATTTTAGAATAAAAAAACCCTGAACAAGAAACAAGAAAAAGAAGAAAAACTAAACGAACAACATCAACACCCCCAGCACACAAAAAATCAACCAAACAAACTATTATATTAAATGAAGATGTGAAATACAACCCTCCGTTTAAAAAAAAATCTATTTCTTTCATATCAAATTGAGAAATGAAGGCCATGTAAAATAGACACCACCGCGTATGATTTGCCGTCCACGAGATGTACTTATTTTTGGAAATTCAGGGGGGGGGATATCTGCCATGTCTTATTTTCGACTGAGAAAAATCTTTTTATTTTATTGAAAATGTGTTACAGAAAATATGTTGTCAATATTTAAAATGAAAATTGTCCAAACGGACACGGCGAGTCATTTCACGGTAATGGACATTCTGCGAGTATTGTGTACATACATGTATATATCGATATTGTTCACGCCTTGTAGTTGTACATAAATCATTTACAGTAGCACATTCTGTATCTTCATAACTTGTTCCTTCATTTTTTTTTCAATGATGGATATTTCAATCAGTAAAAGTTCAATCCACGAAATGTATACATAAAAATAAAGAATCATCATCTTAATTCGGGGAGATTTATTTTAACATATATTTAGGGGTTACCATGTGTGTGTTTTACAAAAACTGACAGGGTATCGGCGAATCCCATGTCAGAAATTGAGTTTTACCGCGAGGATCAGGGCGTTTAGAAAGTAGGAAATATCCTTACTTTACCAACAGCAAAACGTACTTAATGAAATAATCGATCTAACTAAAATTCAGCTCTCTTTATTTCGTAATCTTTGTAGTTTACGAAATAAAGAGAGCTGAATTTTAATTAGACTGTAAAATGATGCAAAAATACAGTGGAAATTATTGAGTGCTGAACTGGATTCTGGAAGGTATTGTAGGTGGCGCTATGATACACAATTTTATGTTTAAATTATTGATTACTAATAAACTTTATTAGCATACTTTCGAATTTCTTAATCGATCCCTTTTCTATGTAAAAACAACGTGTGTAATTATATAATCATGCAGTGGCGAATTTAGGGTCTCAGAGAAATGGGGCGAAAACAAGTTTTAAAGAAAATTGTTCATAGAAAATCAAGAAAAGACTTATTGAGCAGTACGGCAGCCAACGCATAATTGAATTATTTATTCATTTCAATATTTTATTTAGTTTTTTATTTGTTGATAAGATGTGCATCAACTTGTTGTGTTGAAATTGAGACATGCGAGGTACTTCTTCAAAACTGGCGAGCGGTAGCTAGCCAACGAACTTTTTAAAATAGAAAAAAAAAACATTTCTATTAGAAAAGACAATGTTGACCACCACAAAGAGGGGATCGGAGCCCGCTCATACCCTCTAAATTCGCAAATCAACACACATTAGAAAAGACATCACAATGCAAAGTAAGCTGAAACAGCATCAAATAGTGCCAACAATTCTGAATCAATGACTTTGTGCGAAAGGGAGGGGGGGGCCTTCGGTTTTTTTTTTTTTTTTTTTTTTTTTTTTTGCTTTATCTGGGCTGGTCTTCTGGGATGAATCGGACGAGGAAAAACTTGAGCCGGAAAAGGGGGGTTAAAATAGGGTCTGCTGGGTTACATGTACCGGAAATACACACACATGTAATTTTTAAGGCCTTGGTGAAAATTATCATTATATTAACATTAATATGTCACTTAAAATTTCCGTAAGTCAACAAAGGCGTGTCCAAATTACCCCTCATTATATTATAGTGAAACCTACCATGTACATATACCATCTTGGTGCACCAAGGGTTTCATCGCATTCCGCACTAGTATTATATCGTGATATTGATAGTTTATCTACACAATTAATAGCATAAATAGTATTAGAATATAGCAGCAAATTTCCTATAGACAACGTCACATTACAATGTGATCGTAACGTCATATGACGTCAAAATCAGTGTAAAATATAGCTGACTTTCCTGCCTTCAAATTAGTGTAGAATCGCAACGGGATGTCCAATTCTCAAAATTTAAATTGATTTATACTCTGTAAATCCTGTATTTTCAATGTTCAATGTTTGTCCCAGTTTTGAAATTGGGCCGATTTTGGCCCTTACCGCCCCTTACCCTTTGAGAAATTTGTCTAGAAGACCCTCCCCTTCGAACCTCTAACTTGTACCTTATATAAATTTTGTTTACTGAGGATTATAATGTCGAATTCTTTTATCTCTCTGTACAGAAGTGAATTAAATTTTTGCATATATTCAGTAATTTTTTAGAGTTTTTAGTAAAAATATAGAATTTCTAATGATAAAACACAAGCATTCTTAATATATTGCACATCACAAATGTTTGAAAAAAAAGTTTTCTCTTGCTCCAACGTTGCACGAAAAAAAGTAATTATGCTCCGGTCCGGGGCGAAAAAAATAATCATACTCCGACAAAAAACCCAAGCCCCCCCCCCCCCGAATATCAAATGGACCGTGCCTAATTTTGGTCCAGTATGGCAAAAATAGATACAAATGTATACTAAAGCTTCAATGAACTTTTTTAATACACAAGAAATTAATTTTCTACAAAATTGTAGAAATACTGCTATCTGAAAATAGTAAATAAGTTACCCATTGTATTGTATTTCAGTACAGCGATTGTGGCATGTATTTCCCTCGGGTAGGCTTTTGGTGATGAGCTAATGCTATAATAGCGCTGCTGTAAGATCGGCAATTGTGTCAGAAGAAGTGTGGGATCTAACCGTATCGAAGGGAATGTCTCCAGCAATTCTAAGATATTCGGATCTTTTACGAGCTTCCATTCCTCATAGGATTGAGCATCCTATTATTTGAAAAAAAAAACACTTCTGTATACTTCCTTTGCATTGAGGCATTTCATGGCAATCTCCATATTTTCATATATTAGGGGGATTTAAGCTTTATGTTTGAAATAAAGTATCTATTTACGACTGATCTGGTCAAATAACATTCCGTCCAAAATATCAATGCATACAGCGTTCAATGTTACTTTTGTTACTTATTCATTAATAACCTTCCTATTGTCTGCGCAGCCTGCTTTAGATATCGAATAATTGACATTTGGTCTATTTAAGTATTCTGTTACAAAATGTCTTGAAATTTCTAAAACGTGGGTCCTGTAGCATCATATCCAACCCATTCTGCTACGTCTTTTGGTACATTTTTGGACATAATAATTTTCATACTTTTTGGACATATTACATTATTTAGACTGAGGATCACTGACGAGGGTTTAGTACCCGAAACGTGCATGTCTGGTCCATGCTGTGAATTTATCAGGTTTTTTTAAAAATGATGCTATTGAATTCAAATACATTTAACATTGTCGGCAGATTTTCCGACTGAGATTCATATATTGGGATATATCTTGAACTCTCATATCTTATATATTTGTGCTATGAATACAACGCTCACAGGGACAGAAATTTACCTAGATGGTGAATTTCTATAACGTCGCTTATGTTTAACATTGAGTCTATGGAGAACGATACGAACGTCACGCTAAAATCAACACAAAAACTCCCCATTTAAAACTATTTTCTTCCACTGTAAGTGTAGTCATGTGACTTGTACCGTTAGAAAAGAGAGTCTGAGATACATCCCCCTTTTTGAATTTCAAATGAAGATATATCGACATTTGAGTCAAAACTTCAATTTTCCGACTTCTGAAGTGAGCTGCACAGACAATAATTACCTTAAACTTACGCAAAAACAAAGTAGGATCATGTTTTTTCTTTCGCTCGATAAAATCATAGTTCGATATGATTCATATGTAAAGGAATCGTCACTACGTTCTCTCTTATTTATGAAAATATCATAACAAATTAATTGAGGCTACATTCAAGTTCAATGAACATACATTTGATAGGTTTTCCAACAAGGCTATATCTTTTCTGGATCCAGGCTGTAACGCCATGGCTTTCAGGAAGTCTATGGATGGCGGCGTTGTTATATCAAGAAACCTCGTTAATGCTGTTTTTACTGAACATAGAGGCAGTTTCTTGAAGTCGCCCCATTCTTCTGTTGAATCTATACAAGAAAAGATACGAAAAGTTGCATTGTTATAACGGTTCTAACTGAGGCTAAAACATCAAATTTTATCATATTGACCACACTGGATTTGCTATGAGGAGCGATATTGTAAATCCACCCCTACGGAAGAAAGGAGGAGATACCTTAACAGATTCGGTTGCAGTAACTTACAGCAAAGCAGTAAACACCTTGTATGAAAACACATAATAAACAAGTACAGCCAGAGAAAACAAATAATACACTGAACTTAAGGCATTTGGGGTATAACACTCTACTTCCGGTTGTTTTGATAACAGAAAAATTAAAAACCACGAAGTTGGCCGAAGACGCACGACTTCGGCAATTTTCGGGTCCATACATTGCGAGTTAAATGAAACATTAAAAAATATCAAATATCGAAAAATATGGAAGTACATAATTTCTAGCTTTTCGATGATATTGTTATTATACCTCTAATACCTTGATTAAATTATGTAGATATCACATTCTACGCCTCTGATAAAATATCACAATCTAAGCCTCTGATAAACGCAAAATGAACATCGGAAAATATATATTTTTCTCAGTTTACGGGGTAACGAGTGTCTGCGTGTATAAATGACAGAAAAAATTAAAAATCTGAATAATTTTTTTTTTCAGTTATTTGTTATTATTTACTGAAAATATGAGTGATTTTGAAGCATATGACAGTAATTTTGATACACCTTTCCATCAATACTTCATCAGAAACTGATATTGAAGATGGTGACAGTCTCATGAGACAATGCACAAAATTTGTACACCTAATAGAAATCTAAAAAATTTACTGTTGCAGAATTTTTTTGGGGGGATGCAACTTATGTAATATTCATGTACTGGGACATAAAAGTAGAAAAAAATCATTAAACACTGAGGTATCCATCAATACTTTTATGTTACAGCTCGGCAAATCTGATCAGCTTAAATGTTTCAAATACAAAAGTTGCTAGAGTTATCTTTCCTGTAAAATATATTCTTGTGATGTAAAGGCAATCACACGACATGTCATTTTCTTCTCATTTTCGAATAAAAACCTGATCCTCTTTAGAATTATTTAGACTTTCTAAATGAACGTTATTTGATTTTTTCCTAGACGAGGGGAGGGGGGAGTTCCAAGCAAATGAGGGGGTGTTCTCTAACCTATTGTTGTTATGAAATTTATACGTATAAAGACGAGAAAAATCAGCCAAATAAAATAAAATTTAAGGTAATGGGAATACGATTTTGAGGAAATCATCGGAAAAAAGAATAAGTCCTGACGATTTCCACTGACCCAGAGCACCAGACCTGATAAAAACTATGCTATATCAAAAATAGATGCCCTAGTCTTTTCGTTTAACCGTAAAATTTTAAGTGAATATTCCCATTATTTAGCGATCAAGTCATTTGGATTTTATCCTCAATGTTTTAATAAGTTGTGCGTGCATTCCCGCGTTAGACTAGTAAAGGGTTGTCAAATGCGAATTTTTCCAGTGCGAAAACGTTTTGGTGCGAGTCAAACCGCAACCTTTTTATGTTACTCTTTGTTAAAGGAAAGAGTTCCGATAATTTGTAAAATTTGACTCTGACTTTAACGGGAAAACAGTTCAACACGGAATGAAACGAAGTTATTGACTGTGCGAGTTAGCTCGCTTACCAGCCACTCGTTACCCCTTAAGTATGACACCAACCATTTTGTCCTTCCCTTCTTCGGGAGACATAGACTTGGATAAGTTTATCTGCTGCTGATGGATCCTTCAAGTGGTTAATGATTCCGTCAACAATCTTGCCAGAATTGGCGGGATAAATTGCCACGTGGTCCCCGGGTGAATATCTAAGTTCTGATCTCCCTGAAGTATCTAGCTTGACGAGGATTGTTTGCCGACTGAAAAGAAAATGCAATTTATCATTCAAGATACAGGTATGACTTGTGAGAAAATGTCATTAATTTAGAGGGTAAAGGTAGAGATAAGATCGAAATCAGTAGACAAATACAAAATATCGTAAGGGAAGGCAAAATGATACGAAATGATAAGCAATCAAACGTCTGTATATTGCCAAATAAATGAATATATGTACACCACTGACAACGTTTTTGTACAATCATAGATCTTTAAGAAATAAGCAGAGTTGTACATCAGTTATGCCCATGATAAAGTGTCCTTTTATTTCATTTTTATTCAACTATTATCATCCTTATACATTTAGATGAAATAGTGAATGTGAAATTACTGCTTCAGCTAAATTCACATACCAAATTGCCAAGGAATTGCTTAAATCTATTTTGAACCTACTCTGATGTCCTGGATTGCAGTTGCTTTCTTTGAACAAGTTCACACGAAAGTACTGTTCGATTGTGCAGTTTGCTGAGAGCTGAAAAAATGAGAAGGACTGTTCAATGTATTATCAAGAATGCCAAATGCAATGGTTTTGTATTCTTAATATCAAAATGAAGCTGTTGATTTTTGTTTCCATCTCCAACTAACGGAAGGTAAATTAATTTCATTCTATATATTTTATGTATTGTCATGTTAAATCGAATGTCAAATATTCTAAAGTTCAGAATATTCCCCTTTAAAATTTTCTTTTTGTTGATATTGTATTATCTTTTTAAAACACAAATACATGTATCCCAAAGGATGTATCTCTTGTCATGTACTTACATTCAGTTAATAAAGGTTCCTCCGTCTGTTCTATAAATGAATGTTTGAATTTACCAGGACTCCATAAAACGTCTGCCTCAGGTATTTCAGTATTACCCTCCGTTTCGGACACTTGAAACGTCTCGCATGCGTCCTGTAAAATTGTGTTCACTTGTGGTTTTGGTTCTTCTACATGAATGAGTTAAAGAAAATCCTGACAATAATCTCAACAGCTCTCACCATAGAGAACCGAAATGAGCATCGACGGACCCCTAGCAAGCTAGAGATTGGGCCAGGTGCCCGGGAGGAGTAAGCACGAGGAAACGGGAAGTTCCACATTATTTTGCCATTAAGTTAGATAGTTATGAAGCTTAACAGGCTTTGGTGCGTCAAACTACTGTGTTTCCTGCATGGTTTTTGTTCTTTTACGGTCACCAAGGCATAACCCGTAAGGACATGAGGTCAGCTTTCTTTCGGGTTTATTTTTCAATAAAGGAGGAAAACTCCGACAAAATTCGGTTGCAGTATCAACTGCAAAACATTGGGATACAATGACGGGCGTTGTATAAATATCGTTATAGAAGACTTGGTCCTGATTCTCTGTCCTATCTGAAAGGTGATCAAACTTCTCGGGTGACTGATCTTGAGCTCGCTTCAGCCAGCAAAGTACAGACTGCTATACCCATGCCATAGACTTGTACATAGAATTTGTGTTACGGATGGCCGCTGCGCAAAACTGTCTTGTTTTTGACGTCATCTTACAGTGAGAAGTTTTATGTTTCTACAACAATTGTGTGTCTATGCAGACATCTGTGTATCCGGATAAGTGGAAGGTTCGTGCGCACGTTATCCGGATAACCATACCATTTGATAATAGAAGATGGTCGTCCATAGTCGACGCCGGGTCCACATTAGTCTTCCTCCTCTTATTAGTTGTCATTAATGTTTGATGTTTCTGTACGTCTGTTTCGATTGCTTTCTATGATGTTCTAATGAATGCTGCGTCTTTTTGCGGTTTGTACATTTGTCTTGTGTCATTTATGTGGCACTTTCTTGTGGGTTTGTTTCGCTGGGTGTGTGAAGGATGATCATGTTGGAGATCCTTCCTTTTACTCTTATGAAAACACAAAGAAGACAAGCACAATGCGAGGCGCAAAACGGAGATAGAGCCCCAAATACGACATCAAAACATTGAGCAGAAAATCTACACATAAACCAACGATGGGTATTTTCATCCGTATTGGGGTCTTTACTTGGTAATTTTGTAGCCTGCTTTATAGTATACATATATAATATGTTTTGATAATTGTAATAATTATTATACTCTTGTGTGGGATTTTTTTTCCTCTTCTAAATATTTTGTAATAGGCGTACGGTGGAGAGAATCCAAGAAAATGTTTTTTTTTCCTAGAACGGCCATCAAACTAAAGCAAAATTAGCAAATAATTTATCAACGCATTGATATCTAGTACTTATTGTAAGAGCCATTATGTACACCATTTGAGTTTGACAAATGGGTTAAAGAAGATCCTGACGATAATCTCAACAAATCTCACAATAGAGCACAAAATTTAGCATCGACGGATCCCTAGCAAGCCAGAGGTGGGACCAGGTACCAAGTAGGAGTAAGCATCCCCTGTTTGGCTGGCCGCATCCGCCGTCGAAGTTTAAACTCGAAATTGAAAACAATATATAAAATTCATGTACTGTCTGACGTTATGTCGATATAGAAATAACACAAAGGAGGGGATTAATAAAACAAAGGTAATCACAGATTACAAAGCTCACCTCATGCCAGCAAAATTCAATTCAAACATATTTCTAAGTAAATGTATATTGGCTTTTAAAGGCAAAATCATTCAAGCGGAAAAGTAGGTCAATGTCATTTTATGAATATGCAAGTTTGGTATATGTAGCACTTATACTTTGCTCAATATTGGCTATTAAAGGCTAAATCACTAAAGCGGAAAAAGTAGGTCAAGGTCATTTTATGAAAGTATGATCAATGATACATCAAATATGCAAGTTTGGTACATGTAGCACTTATAATATGCTAAATCTTTGCTTTTAAAGGCAAAATCCCTCAAGCGTAAAAGTAGGTCAAGGTCATTTTATGAAAGTTTGATCAAAGATACATCCAATATGCAAGTTTGATACATGTAGCACTCATACTTTGTTCAATATTGGCTTTTAAAGGCAAAATCTCTCAAGTGGAAAAAGTAGGTCAAGGGCATTTTATGAAAGTTTGATCAAAGATACATCCAATATGCAAGTTTGGTACATGTAGCACTTATACTTTGCTCAATATTGGCTTCTAAAAGCAAAATCACTCAAGCGGAAAAAGTAGGTCAAGGTCATCTTTTGAAAGTTTGATCAAAGATACATCCAATAAACAAGTTTGGTACATGTAGCACTTATACTTGCTCAATATTGGCTTTTAAAAGCAAACTCACTTAAGTGGAAAAAGTAGGTCAGATGCTGTATCCGATGCATATGTCCATCTCGGCATCCCATGATGAATCACTTGTGCAAGTTTGATTACTGTAGCATCAGTTCTTTGTCAGATTCTGAGCTACCCCAAACTTCTTAACCAAGGCACTCTGAGCTACCCCAAACTTCTTAACCAAGTCAATCAAGCGGAAAATGTAGGTCAGACGCAGCATCCGATGCATGGGTTCACCTCAGCATCCAAATATGAATCACTTGTGCAAGTTTGGTTATTGTAGCATCAGTACTTTGCCAAATACTGAGCTACCCCAAACTTCTTAACCGGACGCGGACGCGGACACGGACACGGACGCGGACGCGCGGGGGTATAGCATAAGCTCACTCAACTTCGTCGAGGTGAGCTAAAAATAGAAAGTTCTATATAGAAATAAAACAAAGGAGGGTATTAATAAAACAAAGAAAGTGCTATGGCGAAAATGTCAGGGAAATATATTCAAAACACTCACTGTCCAAGCCCTCGCGGGGAACTTTTTTACGAGCTCCGCACGGCATAGGGCATAAGTGTGACACAAATGAGTTAAAGAAGATCCTGCGATAATCTCAACAGCTCTCACAATAGAACAAAAATTGAGCATCGACGGACCCCTAACAAGCTACAGGTTGAACCAGGTGCCCGGGAGGAGTAAGCATCCCCTTTTTTGGCAAGCCGCAACCATCGTCGATGATCACGCACGAAAATGAAAACAATATCTTAAAAACATGCACCGTCTGAGGCTATGTCTATATAGAAAGTGCTATGGCGACCATGTAAGGGAAAAGAACATCTGCTCAGCAATGAATACCAAAATAATGTTCATATCTCAGTTGATATGCTATGCCAGATCAAGTACCAAACATACATATTTCATTCTGAGAGCTAGGCGTCTGTCAGATAAGCCTCTCAGTCAGGAATATGTTTGTGTCACTGAGGAAGTTACACGGATCGATATGGGGAACTCTCCAGAATGGTGGATGATATTCTGTCATAGACCATTTGAACCATCCAACCAAAGATTAAACTCTATATCTTCCCAAATGGAAGTAATGTGTGTGAATATGTGTGAATGTGAATTTAGTGTGAATATGAATATGTGTGAATGTGTTTGAATATGTGATAATGTGAATATGACAATTCAACCGAACTGAAGCGACGGGTGTTGTATGCAAGCAGGGGGTGCTGACTCTTCCTGGGCACCTGGTCTCACTCCCGTATCGGGAGTTCGATTCTTTTAATGTGGTAGAGGTTTTTGTTTGTTTTCTTTGGTTCCTGTTTTATCCTGATTTTGTATGACTTCGGTTTATGATTCTCTGAATTGTCGATTTTGTTTCGTACATAGGGATATGGTCCATATTTGTCATGCATAATACGTGCACTGATCTGAGGTTATCAATTCATTTTAAAATGTCCGCACTATTGCAATTTATTCCGGTATGATTTAGAAGAAATCTTACCTTAAAAACTGTCTGACTCCAACGTCTGAAAGAATCCTCTTGACCGGATAATTCATCTCCTAGAGCTATGTTTGATATTCTTTGCAAACCTATCGCCTCAAAAGTTTTGTCTATATACTGAGCAAATGCACAGAAATGTGGATAAGCCCTAGATCCCAGTCCGAACACAGAGTAACTTATATTTGTGTAAGCATTTTTATCTTTTTCCTTTGTTTCACTCTTTCCTCCATCTTGGCCAGCCTTATTGAATGAGCTAAGGGCAAATGTTCAGGAATTTGAAAATTATCGAAAAAAATACCAAAATGGCAAGTCCAAAATTGGAAAACGAAATTCAAGAAATGAAAACTACGAAAAACATTAAGGGACACTTATGAAAAAATTAAAAGTCTAAAAGTTGAAGCATATCAGTAATTTATTCTTATAAAATAAATTATTCATATGAGACATAAAAATTAGTAATTTAACCTTTTTGCGGTCTTTAATTGTAAATCTTCCACTTTGTTCTTAAAGGTCTGAAATAAAAGCAAAATGTAAGTTAAGAGTATATTTATAAGAAGACTATATATATCACAATCACTCATTGCCTTCTTAAATTATTTCAAAAGAAAAATGACAAGTGTTTCCTTTCAATTAATCAGTACCTTTCCGTTCTCAGGTGGATCGCCATTACCAAAAGTACTGGTCACAACCAGAACCAAATCTTGGAATCTTATGTTCCTAATGTCGTAATCAGCCATGCACACAACCTTTAAAAATAAGTAATAACATTCTGAAAGTTCTTTCATTGGATTATGTTCTCGATTACATGTTAGAGGTTCTTGTTTTTACTCGGAGGCCGTATCAAATTGACCTTTTTGAAGAATTGTTGTACATAAGGAATAGTATTGAGATAAAGCGGCAACGTTCTGTTTTCTACATTCTATTTGTAAAATGTCAATGATCAATCAAGTAAATATGATAAATATTGATTGCCAATACAATTCTTCCTGTGCAATTGCTTTTAAAAAGAATAATCAAAGTAACTATAGTAACGATGACATATTTTTCAATAATATTCTAACGTAACATCGCATGAGCACGGAAGCTCGTAGGTAACAGGTATGAATTATAATATATCTGACAGCCGCCACTAAATCATTATGCGGCTGCCACATTATAATCTGACGGCCGCCACATAATTTACAATAAATCGAAACAAAATCAATAAAATGTTCTTTCTGCTCTAGTGTAATTACTTCATCCTCTCTTTTAATCTTTTTGCTATGACAAATGCAAAATAACCAGATGAAATGACAAATATTGATAATGACCATATCCCTGTATAAGCACAAAATCGATAATTCAGAAAATCAGAAACGGAAGGCATAAAAATAGGATATAACAGGAACCAAAGCAAACAAACAAAAATCTCAACCACATGAAAAGAAGCGAACTCCCGATATGGGAGTGAGACCAGGTGCCAAGGAAGAGTAAGCATCTTCTGCTTGCATACAACACCCCACTGTCACTTTCGGTGGAACTGTAACAAAAGATATATCTGGCGGTCGCCGGATAATTATGTGGCGGTCGCCAGATAGCTTATGTGGCAGCCGCCAGATACTTAAGTGGCGGTCGCCACATATTATGTGGCGGCCTTCTCTTAATTTATCTGGCGGCCGCCACTTCATTTATCTGGCGGCAGACACTTAATTATCTGGCGACCGCCACATAATTAAATTGCGGTCACCACATAATTAAGTGGCAGCCCTGTCACCTACGGGCTTCCGTACATGAGTGTATAGTTGTAGTACATGTATATTGGTACATCGTTCAATATTATTTCTCTGAATGAGTTGCTAGGCAATGTGATGTAACGCCATTCGGTTTTTTATGTGCCTCACCTTTGCATTAAATCCGTTCTCAAAGATCCTGAGTAATTGTTTGGCATATCGGGCTGACCTTCCCGTCTCTGTGGCATATAAAATCACACACTTCTTCCGTAAGGAGAGCAATGCACGCATCAGCCGAATTATCACTTTTATAGCTCTACAGAATGAAATGCTTAGCTCAATGTAAAGGTTAATTGATCGTCTCCGTATGTGCACATTTTGAACAAGAATTAATATTTCAAAGTCATCACCAATACATAATTCATATTCGATATTCATTATTAAAAAAAATATTTTAAATGTAATGTCTTACATTGACAACGAGTGAAATCCCATTTTCCTGGCTCTCTTGGTTTTCTTTCCAAATGAGTATGCTCTCCAAGGTTCATCCTGAGGAAAAAGCATTAAAGAATATAGCGCTAGATAAACGCGATGTGATGTAATATATCTAGTTAGTGCAACAGGTCCAGTTGGTTGGAAGTATATTTTTTTAGTAATATTGTCTGGTCAATGCTGCAAAATCTGTTCTTAAGTTATGCTATTTAATTTTTAGAATATTTTACATTGTGTACCGCATTCTTTGAATCAGTTCATCAATTTACTTAATTTTACCAAGGCATTGATAATTTTACCTGTTTATGTCTTAATGTAAAACCTGTAAATCCATGGACTTTTGTTTTAGTCTCAGTTCTTATCAGAAATGTTTGTCATTTTGCTATATGGATAGATCTTATCAATTCGACTGTTGCACATTTCAATCTGTATGAACCTCCCCTTTGCTGAGGGATAATATATATCATAGATTTCACTGACTTTTATGAATCTGAGAATGAGAACAAACTTGACACAGGGGAATGAATGATCTTGTATATATTGTCTTGATTCAGCTTTGACATCTTGGGGTGAGTGTTCCTACAATGGAGAGGTTCTTACTGATTGAAAAGTACTTAGGTCAAATTGACCAGACCTTGTACATCCGGTAAAATGGCAGCCATTTCTGTTTAGAATTTGGACAAAAACAAATGAGCATGGATTTACAAGTTCTTTAGACTCTTCTGTGATTGTTTTTTTTTTTCATAGCGAAGTCGATCATTTATTTCCTGTCCGAAGATGAGATCTTAGTTTCTTAAATCTAGAATATCCATTCATCATACTAATCAAGTAGCTATACCTGGTACTCATACGAGGGTTTGAGTTTGTACACCATCATCTCTTGATGGAACACCTCTGTAAGTGATCCACTGATAGGAGGGACTATCCACACCCAGTCTGCAGGACAACCACCCCGAACCTCCTGCTCATTCTCTAGGAAAGTCATGAAAGACTCTGATGCAGAGTGATGATCTGTGATGGTTACGCCTTTCTCCTTTGAAATAAAAACGATATTTTAGGTAAGTTATTTGTCACAAAGATAAAACATCGGGGGATTGTTTATCTTTTCTCTTACAATTGACATTCATTTGCCCTATTGAATTTAAAGTTACTCATTAATTTGTAGCTTAACGATAAAGTGATAGTTTTTATACATGTCTGGTCACCAACATAAGATTTGTATACTCAGAGGGCTGCTGTCTGGCTGCAAAGTTGGAACACATTTTGTTGTATTCCTTATTTTCGAAAAACAGAGTTACTTCCCATTTGGGACGGTTTCTGACGTAGACTAAATGTGACATCATTTAATTCTATGGAAACGATCTTGAAACTCTTTTTTCGTGACGTCATAATAGTTTTACGTCAGATACCGTCTCAAATGGGAGATAACTCTGTTTTCCGAAAACACTCAATGAGTTTGTATGTCATACAGCATGTATTTTTCCCTTTACCCGTGGATTTTAGATTGAAGTCTTTCTACATTTCTTGCTCCATCCTTATTAAATTCGAGAAGTTTTTATCAATTTGATGTGTAATGAACGCAGGACTTTGGTTTCTTTCTCTTCGTCCTATCTGTATATCTATCACATACTTGAAAACTATGTAAAACAGCAACGTTCATCTCCACGGCAGCTTTGTCCTTCCATAGCGAAGATGTGTCTTTTGTATCGAAGTCCATTTTCTCTGCTATTTTCTGAAAGCGAAAGAATGCATAAACAAAAACACGTAGAACATTGGTATTTCTTTCTTATCATTATTATCCAAGTCGAAACCATATACGAGAAAAGTAAGGCAAAGATCTCATTAGATCAAGGTCGCAGTCATTACAAATGACAAAACTGCTAAACACACACACACACACACACACACACACACAAACACTTTATTAAGAAACTATTCCTCGACTTAACACTGTTGTTTACACAAGCGTTTTCTCACTTTAAAGTAACTTTAAATACAAGACAAGTCCAGACACCTTAACAAATACATACACATGGATTTCAATAGCACTTGGTCTATGAAATAAGTCATATATGCATGGAGCTGTTGCGACGAGTGTTGCATGCAATCAGGAGACGCTGACTCTCCCCGGGCACCTGGTCTCACTTCGGAATACTGTTTATTCCGATGTTCTCAACTGATCCAATGACAATTCTAATGATTTTGCTTTGCCTTCTCGACCCGAAACGTGCATGTCTGGTCTATGTTGCCAATTCATCTGTTCTTAAATGATGCTATTCAATTTGAAGACGTTTACATTTATACCACTTGATGAGTGTCACTGCTGGTGGACCAGGAGTCCCCGAGAGCACATGTAGCCTAGTTCGATCAATTTCGGTTGATCGTTCCTTCAACGCATTCTAAAATTTCTGTCATCAAATTGTTGGAAATTTCTAAAACGTGGGTTCTGTAGCATCATATCCCAACCATCCTGCTACGTCTTTCGGTACGCTTTTTCGAACTTTCATACTTTTTTGGGCATATTACATTGCTTAGATTTGAAGATCACTGACGAGGGTTAAGTACCCGAAACGTGCATGTCTGGTCCATTTTGCCAATTAATCTGTTCTTAAATGATGCTATTCAATTTGAAGACGTTTACATTTGAGACTGAATTACTGATTGAACCTCTTCTTGTTTGTTGCAAGATATCGCTCGTGCTACTTATTTTTCGATTTGTTTGCCCATTTTCCCAAATATTTAAAGCTGGATCCCCTAACATTTTCTCATTTTCTAGCTTGATAAGCGTTCTATGCCTCAGTTGAAGAGAATGATTTAAATCTGCACATGCCAACAATAGAGCCTTGAGAATTTACACATAAGGAAACACAAAGTTATTTTAAGTGTCTTACAACATACAATGTCAATGTACATGATACCAGGTATTACAATGTTAAACGCCTAAGAACTTTCTTATATCATATTCTATTCTGCACTTAAATGTATATTCAAAATTCACATACTTCAACCAGATTATATCGCTGAGAATCACAGAAATCTCTGACGCCTATTTCTGTCTCCATGTACCATCCACTGAATGGGGCAGCACAGAATTCTAGACCTCCACAGTCAAACATCATGTTTGATACGGCAGGAAGGGCAAACCATTTCAGATTCATATCAGAGAGTCTAGGAAACCTGTAATGGAATAGCGGATCGTCGTTTAGATGTTAAACGTCTTCAAATTCAATAGCATCATTTTAGACCTGATAAATTTGAATTAGCATTTCAGACTTAATTATATACCCAAATAAATAATACGGAAGTATTATTATTATGTAAACTCACAGGTAGGTAAAAGTTGTTATTTGGTTGATAGAGATCTGATATACGTATGAGTCTTGTTGTGGAACAGCCGCCTTATTCGTGTAGAATGATACGTATCATGAAGGACAAATATAGCAACATTATAATTTTCTCTTCAGACATCTTGCACAAGCTTTAATTTTTTTCTCGAAATATCTGAAAAGTGAATTCTTTAGCATCATATTTCAACGATCCTGCTACGTCTTTCGGTATTCTAAGGACACAACTTTCACAGTCTTAGGTCACATTCTATTGTCTAGATTGCAAATCACTGACGCGGGTACCCAAAATTTATCGGTTCTTAAATGATGCTATGAATTTGAAGACTTGTAAAATGCAATATTCCTATTGACCGGAATGAGAGCAGTTTGCGAAAACAGTCAGATTCAGATCATCTACTTAACAAACAACCCCTGTTAAATTACTTACTTTGGATGTTTTATGTTCACCTCCAGGATAATGTCTGATGGAATATCAAACAATTCTGGTTTCTTTCCATCAGCTTGAAGAACCAGTGGTAAAACGTCAAACATACCTCTTCTGCCCTTCCAACCGAGTGATAAGCAGAACTGAAAAGGTTAATTTGATTCATTGATATCAACACATGTTCACGACAAACTTATCAAAATTGGAAATAATAAGGAAAATAACTTTAACATAAAGAAACATACTAATTACGCTTTTTTACAGCCTATACTTTTTTCTTCATCTATAGCACTCATGACTGAAATTACTCATTTTAGATATGAATCTGAATAAATATATAATGCACGCAGCATGCAGAACTAGAAGTACTGATTGTTTTGTCTAAACAACATATATTTTAGGATTTCTAGTATTATTGAGTGTAAAATTAATACTTATTAGATATAAATTGCCCAACAAAGATTTTTATCGGCTAGTATCAAGTTGCCTTAGAAAATAACATATCGAAGAAAGAATATTATCGGTAACTTAACTGTATAAGAAAGGGAGGGATATCCAACAAGACCCGGTTGTAGCACCCACAGGAAAACATCGAAACATCTCAAACGAAAACACAGAACAGACATAGACATACACAGCCAGAGACTCAAAAGGGACAAATCAAGGAACACATGTATCTCCATGCACTGCTGTATACCTATAAGTTTATGCTTTTGGCTAATAAACATTACATTACATTACATCTCCAAGCAGACTTGGTTGCAGCACTCCCAGCAAATCACGGAAACATCTCTATGCGAAAACACGTAGTAGACAAGCAAATCAAGAAACACAAAAGAAAAATACGAAATAGAAAAATTTAAAAACACTAAAGGCTTCACGTAAACCAAGAAGACCAATGGGCAATCGGTACCGAATAAGGAAGGGCATGAGCAGTAATAATTGTAGGTAGCAAATGGCGTAGTTAGCCGGATGACGTGCGCATAACCCTTCTTCTTTTGCGGATGTCCAGAGGTATTAAAGGACGCTTTACTGTTACCTCAGTAAATTCAGCACTGGCAGGATCTCCAATCACAGAACCGTCCTTCTGTCTGTACCCAGCATATCTGATCAGCTGTGTGTTAAACACTCTGTAGTCACGAGATCCGTCTGTCCGTGGTGGAAATATTGTAATGGCAGACCTGGTCAGAAACATATTGTTACCAGAAATAAATGTAGACAGGGTAATGTTCTCAATCTTAAATTTGAAATCATGTATTTCCATTCAATTTTAGCTGTATCAAAATAGTACATTGAGAACATTTGCATTTAACTGTGAATAAATATGATATCTATAATGAATTGTATTGGGTTTTACCAACCCGCTTATAAGGCACGTGCTATAATGACCCTATGGGCATCAAGTACATATTCCTCATTTTTACGAAGTTGATTAACCTATGTATACATATTTCAAACTCATATCAGAAAAACAAAACTTGATAACGAAGTAAAAGAAAGTTCGTTTCCAAACATTTGCATACTATAAAAGCCTGAACCTGATATTTCCTTTGTTTGTTGCATATTTGATATGTCTGCAAACGGCTTCAAACATCTGCTTGGCTGTAGTACATTTTCTTGCATCGAAAAGCTAATTGTAAAGATAGAGTAATGCTAATAAGTACAAGTGTAAGGCATTTTTGAGTGAGACTGAATTTGTATTGATGTAGAAGTATTGAGGTTATAGAAGGGTGTAGAAAGCGCTTTTTGAGTGTAACCATATGGCCTTTTCCCCACAGTAATTATGCAAATTAGTTATTTCAATACTGAATTAATTACTGTTTTTTATTTATTGGATATTTCCAATCGTAAAAATTGTCTAGGAGAAGATAAACGTTAGGTTTACGATCACGTGCTAGACTGATGTAATAGAAATGATTGTCATTCCCGCCATTGTGTAACCCGACGTCTGTCAATACGATGTGTCCATAGGTCAATTGACAGCAACAGAAGCTATTGTAGCTTGTCTGTCAACTTCCTGGTGTAATAGACGAAATGGGGAGGATTTGTTTATGCACCTTTGTTTATACGTCTGGATACCAATTTAGTCATGAATTTCGGTGGCGATTTCCATATAATTGTGAAATATCCCATGCTCCCAATATATACTGTGCGCATGATATTGTATATACACTCTTATTCTCATACTATAATCAACTTGTTACTTCCGTATGTAAATAAACCGTAAAACTTCGTCAGGACTTTTTATCTAAAATTTACGAAAATGACAAAGTAAAATTCACAACGCAAAATACAGGATTTCTATACCCGAGAGGCTTACATGAGTGCTCACTATTTCGTCTAGAATCCGCATCTATTACTGACAAGTTGGAATGAGAAATTTACATGAAAAAGATTGATCATCTAGCGTATACAAGGGATATGAAAATTTCCCGATATTTGTATTGGCCTAAACATATCCTTTTCTGTGAATTTGAAGGACATAAATGATATGAACAAAAAGAGTTATTTTTTATTTATCTCTGAGACAATAATTCTGCGTTGTGTTTCAATTAGTCACTTTGCGTTGTGTTTCAGTGAGTCACTTTGCGTTGTGTTTCAGTAAGTCACTTTGCGTTGTGTTTTAGTAAGTCACTTTGCGTGGTGTTTTAGTAAGTCACTTTGCGTGGTGTTTTAGTAAGTCACTTTGCGTGGTGTTTTAGTAAGTCACTTTGCGTGGTGTTTTAGTAAGTCACTTTGCGTGGTGTTTTAGTAAGTCACTTTGCGTTGTGTTTAAGTAAGTCACTTTGCGTGGTGTTTCAGTAAGTCACTTTGCGTTGTGTTTCAGTGAGTCACTTTGCGTTGTGTTTTAGTAAGTCACTTTGCGTTGTGTTTCAGTAAGTCACTTTGCGTTGTGTTTTAGTAAGTCACTTTGCGTTGTGTTTTAGTAAGTCACTTTGCGTTGTGTTTCAGTGAGTCACTTTGCGTTGTGTTTTAGTAAGTCACTTTGCGTTGTGTTTTAGTAAGTCACTTTGCGTTGTGTTTCAGTAAGTCACTTTGCGTTGTGTTTCAGTAAGTCACTTTGCGCTGTATTCTAGTAAGTTCCTTTAAATGAGGAACTTGAAAAGCACTTAATTCGCATATATTTGCTCCTCAGATGACCCAACAATTAACCATCACGGCAACATAAGTCACACCCCTGGTCATCAGAGAGTCCTTATTTAGCATTTTTGTGTTTGTTTATGGATTGGCATTCGAACTTCATGCTTTGAATCTCACTTGAACGTGATTACTCGTGAGTCACTGTGCTTTGAACATAATCATAATGTTTAACATGTTATGTTTTGTAACTTTATATCTAAGAGCTCCCTTTAAATATACCATCATTTCAAGATTTTAACATTGAAACATTCATATTTATCCATTTGCTTAAAAAGATTGCTAAGCTGTGAAATATATCTACTCATAGTATTTTGCGAGTCCATTTTTCAGCAAATGTATCTTTTTAAACAAATTCAGATCCTATATTTACCTGTAGTTTTGACCATTGAATTCTTCCTATACATCTCGGAGCGTTCCGCCAAGCCGTTTTCGCTCCGAACGTTAGTTCTTCTGTAGTGAGCTCATATGTTCCAGTTTTGTCTATGGCAGTTTTAACATCATTCCATCTTTTAGTATGTTCCGGCGAATTCAATCTGAATATGATGAATGAAGAGTTAGAATACTCATTTGACGCCAAAATGAAACAGAGGTTCTATAAACTTGTCCTCAACCCGAAGGTTGGTCCTATCATAACTGTCCACACGAAAAGTTCTGTTTGACATGCAGTAAATGTTTTGAATATTTTCGCCTGATATTGTCACCATAGTACTTTCGATATAGCCATAACCTCAGACAGTGCATGAATTTTAGATAAAATTTTCATTTTCGTGAGTGGACATCGACGGCGGCTACCGGGCACCTTGTCCCACCTCTAGCTTTCTAGGGTTCCGTCGAGGCTCAATTTGGTGTTCTATTGTGAGTGCTGTTGAGATTATCTTCTTTTACTCGTTAGCCTTTTATTTGGGTACTCTCATGATTTTCCACAAACAAAACATATATTCCAAGTTAATGATAATTCAACATGGATGATATCTAAAATATCTACTATCTTCAAACGATGAGGAATTAAATTTAGAATGGCACCTCGATATTCTTAAGACTTTGTCAGCTAATAATGATTTGGGTGTTTTGGTGTTTTGCTGTGGGAGCTGCAATCACATATTGTTGGAGTTCCCCTCCTTTCTTTTATCACAAACTAAAAGTTATATATGACACATTATTTTCTCTGTACTATTATGGAGAATATAGAAATCTGAAAGCTCAAAATTTTGAGTGAATTAAATGATCACTGACGAGGGTTAAGTACCCGAAACGTGCATGTCTGGTCCATCCTGCGAATAAATTTATATGTTCTAAAATGATGCTATTAATTTGAAGACGTAACATGCTTACAAATCAAAACTCACCTCTTTAACGAAGCATAAAACTGTTCCATGAATTCTTTGGCATCGTCCATCACTTCCTGCTTAGACCGTCTAGTTTGTTGTGGCTCTACCTGCTGTTTCATGAGGGAACCAAGACATTTTGATCCTGTACATCCTACGTCCTGACACAAAAATAGAAATCATACAGTAATGAAGATCTTACAATTGTTCACGTAATCCAGGATAACCACACCTTCTGCTATTTCTGTGGCAGATGGCCATCCTAAGTCGGCACCGGTTGCCCATTTGTCTCGTTGGTTTATGTGTAGTCCTTTCTGTGTTGTTCGTTGACGTTCCTTGTCCCTTATTCGTCTCTTTCTGTGCCTGCCTGTTTTGTGATTTTTCATTGGGTGTTTTGGGGTTTTACTGTGGGTGCTGCAACCTTGTGTTGTTGGAGATCCCCTCCTTTGTTTCACATTACGTGGAGATAAAGATGATGTCTTGTTTGTTTGGGATTTTTAGGTTTTCTATTTCCGGTGTATGATCCAGGAAAGAAGACACTACAATTTCACAAATGCCTCACATTACGATGTCTTGTTTATTTGGGATGTTCCGGTTTTCTATTTCCGGTATGTGATCAGGTCTCAGAATTATTCATTTGTACTGTGTATTGGAATATGCTCATTGTCCATTTACGCTGGTTGTATGGGACTTTTTTGTGTTTTATATCTCTTATTGTTCCTCCATTCGATTTGATTATGTGTATACAGCTTGCTACCTTTATTTCTTTGATATGTATTAGCCTTGGGTTTCTTTATTTTCCTTCAATTCCTTCACACTGTATTTCGTTTCGTTTGAATGTATTCATGTTGGTACCTAAGGGATTACATGTAGGAGATCTTTTAGCAACTGGTATGTCAATAGAACTACATGTAGAATAGTAACTTTAATACCGATAGATAGAGGTTTTTGAATGATGGTTGTCACTGATCGATAGTAGTATGTCTAAGAAAAAAGCTGAAGTGCTGCTCTCCGTTGTTTCTTTTAGAAAACCATCACTAATCTATGAGCTGTGCGGAGAGGAAGATAGATAGAAGAGTACAAATGTAGCAACATTGCGTTTTCTCCTGCTTATGGTGTTTTTGTTTCTCGGCTAGTTCGGTGAGACGGGCATGCTCAAAATGTGGCTTGCAAGTAAGTTACTCATTAAGGAAGGATTGGATCTCCAACAATACTCTGTTGCAGCACCAACAAGCAACACACCAAAAAAAACAAGTGAAAACACAGAGAAAATACACATAGCAAGAGACACAAAGGGACAAGGAACAGCAAAAAAGCCAAAAAAAATCAAACACAAAAGACCACACATAGTACGGCCACCTGCTACGTTAGTGGTATATGGTGTGGTTATCCTGGATAACGTGCGAACAACCCTCCCACTTTTCCGATTACCAAGAGGAGGTCTCAAAGAACGTGTACAATTGTGGTGTAAAACAACCTCTTCACTGTTAGATGACCACATACAAGCAAGACCGCAAAGCACAGGGGCCCAATATATATATTTTTGCTATTTCAGAAACTAGCCATTTCAAAGATGTGCCGTTGCTTGAAATTTGCACTCTCTGTAATATAAATATACAAATCTAATTTCAAAAAATTAAAAAGGGCGCTACTGAAATGATATTTGGTGCATGGAAATTAGTTTGGAATTTTCTTTAAGAAGGTATGGAGTTAGAACCATTCGACATTAATTGATGTAGTTAGCTTCTTTAAAACTCGTAAAATCATAAATACGCAATTCATCCCTAATCTAATTCAAAGTTATAAATGATCTTGCAGAGACTTATCTGTTCTGTCAAAAATGAGGTTTAACTGTAAATGTGAAAGGTCTTCCAGCAAATTGTCGGAATTCCAATGGGGATCAATTGTGCCCCACTCCTTGCCGACATTTTCCTTAACTCGTAGGAAGCTGAATTCTTTCAATCTTTGGTCTCTGAAGGGAAAAGATACTTAGCTTCTGACTTCAACTTCACTTACAGATACATAGACGATGTGTTATCCTTCAATAATCCAAAATTCGCGGATTACTTGAGCAGTATCTATCCTTCGCAGCTTGAAGTCAAAGAAACTACAGAGACAAATAATTCAGCATCCTATTTGGACATAATGTTGTCCTACGACACTGATGGTCACTTGAACACCTCACTCTATGACAAACGTGACGACTTCAATTTCAGCATTACAAACTTTCCTTTTCTGAGTAGCAACATCCCTTCATCGCCTGCTTATGGCGTGTTCATATCTCAGTTGATACGCTATGCCAGAGCAAGTACCAAATATACGGATTTTGTTCTGAGAGCTAGGCGTCTTTCAGATAAGCTTCTCAGTCAGGGATATGTTTGTGACCGACTAACATCGTCACTGAGGAAGTTCTACGGTCGATATGGGGAACCCGTCATACACTATGATGTCCCACTCTCCAGAATGGTGGATGATATTCTGTCATAGAACATTTGAACCATCCAACCAAAGATTGTACTCTATGTCTTCCGAAATGGCAGTTACTGGATGTGACAGTTATACCGAATTGAAGCGGCGGGTGTTGCATGCAAGCAGGAGATGCTTACTCTTCCTGGGCACCTGGTCTCACTCCCATATCGGGGGTTCGCTTCTTTTCATGTGGTGGAGGTTTTTGTTTGTTTGCTTTGGTTCCTGTTTTATCCTGATTTTGTATGCCTTCGGTTTCTGATTTTCTGAATGATCGATTTTGTGCTGTATACATGGTTATGGTCATTATCCATATTTGTCATTTGAATACATGTACTACCATTTGAACATCTTTATATTTCTTACATTAAATATCTCTCAAGTTATTGTTTCATATAAGTTTTCATTTTCGGGCACACGCGGTTACGGTAAACTTCGCAAATTGTTATTTGCATATATTCTTGTTGCACGGTCTACATTGTAGACGGCAATTAACACCTTTCCAGACGGTCCATTGATTTTCATTGTGTATCAATAATTCGATTAATGATTGAAGTAATGATTGAATGATTGACTGAGGCGTTGACTGACTACCATGTATAGTTTCCTTTAGCTAGTAATGAATCATTGGTGATAATTGGTGATAATTGATTGATGGCCTACTAATTGCCGTACAGCAAGTGGGTTATTCAACTGCTCCTCGGGCTACGTCCTCGGAGACAGTAGAATAACCCATATATGTACATGTGTGTCACAGACTCAGGTCAGAGTGAGCGCAATCAGCCAATCTCTTGATCTAACTTTACTTTGGAAATCCTACGAAACATGTAGAAAACCACGTGTACACTTTTGCTTAAGTCATCCCCTATTTGGTCAAGTTTTGTAAAAAATTATGATTTCATGTATATATATTATGTTTCGTTTAGTAACCAACTTTAAACGTGGAAAATTGATTAGTCTCAAATTACCAACAACGTGTGTGCATGCTTTAATTAAGGCAGATGTAGTCTTCAGCACATGCGCGTTTACTTAACAACTCTTGAATGAAGATTTGTCTTTAACTAGACATGAATTTCAGTTCTTTTCATATTTGAAATAGAAGACGAATACTGGTAAATACATATCAAAACCATGAAAACTATGTCTGTACATCTTATAAATATAACAACGAGAACTGCATGTGCAATGCCTCGCACCACTTTAATTTCAATGTCGCGGTCATCTTCTAAGGTCTCCTTCTGTCCAATGCCCAGCCAATACTAAGTCTGTCTTTTGATCGTTTTTTACATTTCTCCTCTCAGATTTTGATAATACAGATTTTGATTCCTTTTCGTTCAACGTGTTATCGGTCCGTCATGTCGTTTAGTTTGCTTAAGTAATAGCCTTATGCAAATAATTGCTAACACGTGTTTGCATTTGGTCTTCTTCGGAGAAAACTAGGTTATACGAGAATATCCATTTTATAAACAGCTCGAGAGCTTGGGTATATTTTTGATTATTTCAATCAGCTAGTTTCTATTTCATTTTCAGTATGAAAGACTCACTTCCATTAAGGTTTTGATAACAGCTTAATCTTGACGAGACCCTGAGTAACTTTAAAGCTATTCAAATATATTTTTACATTAACATACATTCTGGACCTCATGTTCTACTTCTGCTTTCAAATATATTTATATCTATAGTTTTCAACTGCATTAAGAAACCTTGTCCACTTGGAAATGACAATTATGAAAACTGTTTTTGCAGCGTAAAGCCGGGTGATAACATATATGAGCTCGTTATAGCCGGCAGAGCTGTATTACTGTATTACGCACGTCCTCTTTTTATATCCATTTAAATTTTGTGTTGCTGGGGCCTCTGCGTTTTACGGTCTTGTTTGTGTGTGGTCATCTAACAGCGAGGAGGTTGTTATACACCATAATTGTACGTTCTTCCGAGACCTCTTGGGTTGTGCCTACGTAATCCAGAATAACCACACCGTCTGCTACGTACGTGGAAGATGGCCGTCTTATGTCGGCACCGGTTGCCCTTTGGTTTATGCGTGGTCTTTTATGCTTCATGTTTCTATGGTGTGTGTTGGTGTTCTTTTTCTCTCACTTGAGACTGATTTGTCCGCGGAATAAGGTGTCTGGGAAAATGTTTTCTCCCATTTGCCCCGATGTGGGATAGGGTTTGCGCATAGCGACGCGTCATGCAGGGTCACTGTATCCCACATGTACCTTACGTGACTTTTGACGTCGGCCGTATAGGCCATATCCATATTGTGACGTCGTTATTATCCATTGTGACGTCATGATTTTTGCACCTAAAGCGGCGACCTCTCAACAAAAACGTCGTTTTAAAACCATTTTTTAACATTCTAATTTTTATTAAACAGATTAAGGCTAAGGACTACGGTTTATTCTTTTAGAATAAACCATTTTTGAGGGCGCTAAGAACGAATATTCCTTTATTTTTCGAATTCGATAAAGTTGATGATTTCATGATTTCATGGAGTTTCAAAAAAAGGCCCATAGAAATGGGAGAAAAACGATCAACCATATGTTTGTCATGTGGGATGAGAAAAGCCCACCCTCGGGGTCTGGTTTCTGGTCAGGGATCTCGGCAAGCCTCGTTCCCTGACCAGAAACCAGACCCCTCGGTTGGGCTTTTCTCATCCCACATGAAAGCATATGGTTGATAGTTATAGTCTCGCCCTGCAGGGTGAGATAAGCCCATTCCGGAAGTGCTTTTAACTCATTGTGACATCATACATGATTGTAGAGGTAATATGAATAACAATATATAAAAACATCATTTTTCAGCATTTTTAGATAACCCCCAGGTGTGATCAGGGACACGGAAATCCAACCCTCGTATCCAGAATTTGCTTTTGTCTACGACTCGGTAAGCCTCGTCCTGGTGCAAGCAAATCCTGGACACTCG